>OX326965.1:11235609-13635609 GCA_946800305.1 Medicago arabica | reverse complement strand
ATCAAAGGACATTTGAATTCATGAACTAACTCTGAATTTCAGAAAGTTAGTTCAGAATGTAGATCAGTGAGTTGATCAGAACGTTCTGATGGAAGTTCAGAAGGGTGTTCATAAGCAAACCCAGATTCATCAAGAATGTGAAGAACATGCAATTACACATGACATGAATAAAAGGTCCAGTAAAGTACATTTGCATGGATCTATCAACAATAATGGCATGGACAAGGAACTATGTCTAAAAGATATTTAATGTTCATCTAAGACTATGAATATTAAAGTACTAGGAATATTCCAATGAGAATATTATCCTAGATGTTGCATTCATTGCACTTCAGTTGTGTCTTTATTATTAGGCTAAATTGCATTTTTGGTCATTTAACTATTTAGGTAGTATCGATTTGGTCCTCTAATTAAAATTTGATTTATTTTGGTCCCTTAACTTCTTTCCGTTACATATTTTGGTCATTTCCATTAGTTTTAATTCAAATACGTTAGATTTTCTTCATCATCTTCTCCTCTTTTTCATCTTCATATCATCTCCATCAACCTTCAACAACAGGAATCCCAGAAAAATTCCAAAAGAAAATGAAGAAAACCTAACGTTTTTGAATTAAAACTAACGGAAAAGACCAAAATATGTAGCAGAAAGAAGTTAAGGGACCAAAATAAATCAAATTTTAATTAAGGGACCAAAACGATTCTTCCTAAATAGTTAAGGGATCAAAAATGCAATTTAGCCTTATTATTATGATTGATTACATTAAAAGTAAAATTTACAAATCATCCTAAAGTAAGAACAAATGGAACATTCTAAAGGTCAGAATGTTCAGCTCTGCACATGCTTCTAACTATGAACAATGTAGTTGGTGAAAAGTTGGCAAGCAAACCAAAAGGAGATCTTGCGCAGAGATAGACATGTCCTCTGATAAGAATCAAGCAAATCTCCTAGAAGCATGGGCCTGAAGCTGCAGATCCACTATCCTTTCTCTCCTGCATAATGTCCAATGCATATTTGGTAACTTTATCCTACTTTATCCAGCAACTTTTGATGCATATGGAGAAGTGACTTTTTAAGGATAAAATCTGAACAAATCTTATGGCACGCATTGAACAAACCCATAAACTCATCATACATTCATCAATGATGAACCCAGATGAAGAACATCCTGAATATTAACATTCTGATGAAGAACACAGCAACATTCTGATGTTCATCCTGGAAACACAACAACATTCTGATGGTCAAAATGTTCACCCAGATTTTCAAGTAAAAGCTTGTGGGGCCCAGGACATGTGGCATAACACCATTGGACACGCTACAACGGCTATATGAGCTCAAAGACACTATAAATAAAGATCAAGGCCTCAACAAATACTTGCACTGTAACACCCCAAATTTCCCAACATAAAAATTCATACATAATTATCAGAGTATAACACAAATGGGATGTCACACATCATAAAAATCCTTAAAATAAAAAGAATAATAATTCTTTATCCTTCAAAATTCATTAACATAAATCTTTTCAAAAACTTTGCAGCGGAATCATAATTCAAAAATCCTTAAAATAATTAGTTCTTGGCACAAGGCCTCAAAAGCATCTCAAAAATTCAAAGATAGATCGTAAACATCATAATTAGTTCAACATGATACATAAGGAATAGAATTCAATAAAACCTCATCCCATTACATATCAGAGCATTTCCTACGACACCACAAGGACCTCTCACATCGTCGTACCTAAGCTTGATTACCTGCACTTGCCCACAAGGCGGCAATTCCAACAGAAGGGGTGAGATTTCACAAACAATAATAATAAGCATATAATTCATCAAATGCATTTAACAACATGGACATCATCAATTCATCATAATAAGTCTTCATATAGTACTTCTTTAACAACTCATAAGCTACATTATGTAATCATCATAACAACATCAATTAGTAATACAAATAACCACGTAGTTCATCTTTAATAATACTTCATATAACAATATAAACAACATAAACAACAATCAACTTCAAAGATACTTCACATAAACAACATAAACAACAACATATAACTCTTCATTAACGATTCATTGATAATTATCAACTCGACAACTTTAGACAACTCCACAACTTTAGACAACTCGACAACTTCGACATCGACTACGCAAATTCAACTCGACTATGCAACTTAAACCTCTTATTCATGCATGTGGTACCAATCCAGGGCGTCAAACCCTCAACGTAATAAGTATTAATATACTTCCAGGGCGTCAAGCCCTCATCGCAAATGAGCTAAAGCTCCAGGGCATCAAGCCCCCAACGTGTAGAGTAAAATCTCACAGGGCATCAAGCCTCCAACTGAAATGAGTATGCATGGACTCAACAACTTACAACATAGACAACGTCAACAACTTAAAAGACTCCAATACTTTGGAACAACCACTTACAACTCAGACAACTTAGACCAACACTTGCAACTTTAACAATATTGATGACAACAGTGGCAATGACAACGACAACGACTTCATATAATAATATCATAATTCATCAGCCATAAACAATATCATAAAACATCGTATTAACAACAACAATTCATCAATTATGAATAACATCATGAAACAACATATTCATCAACATATACACTCATGTAATAATTCATCAATCAGGAAAAACATCATATATTATCATCAACATATACATTCATATAATAATTCATTAAAGCCTCCTTGGAGTATTTTCATCATAACTCAAACAACAAAAATCATTTTCAAGTCAAACCAAAGCCAACGGACAGCTAACACAATTATCTACAACTTTCGTGTTTACACCTAAGACCAATTCTGTACCTATCAATACCAGTTTTCATTTCAAATTCGCGAAAGGTTGTGCTGAAATTCATAAATAGTCATTGTGACCTACGTGCAGTAATTTGACCTACGTGCAGTAATCAGACCAACGGCATTAAAAAGCTAACATCCATACCTACAATTTTCGTGTTTACACCTAAAGCAAATTCAAAACAGAAACGGGTGAAAAGTGAGTGTTTTTCCAGTTTTGGCTTTCAGAAAATCGGTGGCCGAATTCGCTTACGGGAAAGAACAATTTTCACTCCAAAAACCAAATTTTTATCCCTTAATCACTCAAAATGATTTACAATGATGTTTACAGGTCAAATAGGCAATATAGAAATCAAAACAACATAGGAACATGCATCAAACAACACAATTCATCTCATTTTATCAATTAACATAAACTTTCTAACCCTAAGTCAAGAACACAACAATTCATCAAATTTCAGAATTATATACTATGATTATTGAAGGAAATCCCACCCTTACCTTAGATTAGACTATCGGACTCTACGAGATTGCTCCTCTTTACAAGATTCTCCTCTTTCTCTGACTTCTCACTTTTCTCCCTTTTTCTCCCAAAACTGATTGTACGTACTGTCTGTTCCTAAACCTAGGTTTTACCTTTTATACCTCTTCTATTTGTTTTATCTTATTCCACTTATTCCCTCATAATTCTAACTAATTCAAAAACAGCCCCCAACTTAATATTCTATTTAAAAATATATATAAATTACTTCCATAACAAATATCAAATATATTTATAACAAATATATTTCTAAACAAAATAACAAACATATTTATAACAAATATATTTCTAAACAAAATAACAAACATATTATCACTTATCAAATATAAAGTCATGTAAAAGTATTCAAATATTAACTAAAAATAATTAAATAAAAAGGGGGTGTTACATGCACCATGGCAAAGCATACAAGAAAACATCTTAAATGTGTTTGAAGCTTTAGCATTTAGAATTGATCATAACTAGACATTTTCATTGTCTCTTGAAGTGTAAATCAATTATTTCTTATCTTTTTAAAGATAAGTTTTCCTCCATTTCGAATTGATCATCACTGGACATTTTCAATGTTTTTGTAGTGTAAATCAATTCTTTCTTATCTTGGTAAAAGATAAGTTCTCTTCCTTTCTTCTCTTATTTGATTTCAATCATTCAAACTCCAAACATCTTGTAAAGTCTCATATAGCTTTAGAGGTACTAAAGTGTTAGTTTGAGCTTAAGGTGCAAAAGTCTAAGTGGGTAACTTAACAAGAAGTAAAGAAAGTCTCATCTAGCTTTAGAGGTACTAAAGTATTAGTTTGAGCAGAAGGTGTAAAAGTCTAAGTGGATAACTTAGCAAGAAGGTGCAAGTCTGCTGAGGCTTAGAGAATACTGGTGATATAATTGTTCATATGAAAAAGATTGTAAAGTGCAGAATTTGAGAGGTTATCTCAAACATCATAGTGAAAACTCTCAGAAGATTGTGAGGAGTGGACTAATCCATATTGAGGGAACCACTATAAATCTCTATGTGTTCTTTCTCTTCCCTTTACTCTTTTAATTTCAGTATACACTATACACACACAACACAATTACTTGATTAAAATAGTTTCTGCATAAAATTGTGCAAGAACATCAGAACGTTCTGAAGTAGTTTCATTAACTTAACCTTTCCAAGTAAAACACTTGAGAACTATTTTTAAGTTGCAGGATAATTTTTAAAGGGTCACAATTTAAACCCCCCTTCTTTGTGACTATTTTATCTACTTCAACGATACGGCTGGGATACGTTAATAAAAAAATTATGTAATTAAATGTGCAATATAACTATAACCATTTTTTTAATATGCAATTTTTTTTTTGAGGGACTTATGCAAAGATATTAACAAACAAAAGAAACAAGTCATAGGTTTGTAGCACATCAACATAAATATAAATAATATTGACGATTAAGAGAGTGATTTTTTTTAAATAACGATTAAGAGATTGACGATTAGTCAATTACATACACAATATATCCCAAAAAGAGCACCAGCAGTGCTATACTATATCTTAAAGGAACATTGTTAGTACTATACTATATCGATCCAAAAAAGAACACATCACTACTCAAGAGTTAAGTTATTTTAGTTAACATTAACCGGGAAGTATCGGGTCAGGTATTGGTGCATGATAATTCTCGGATACTCTCCTGATACGTATCGGGAAGTATCGGATAATTATTTATTTTTTAAAATAAAATTTAATCTTCAGATACTCTCCTGATACGTATCGGGAAGTATCATGCAAGTATCAGTGCAAGATATGCAGGGGATACGATATGTCATCTATTTTGAAGTATCGGGGTTTCACTGATGATGGTTATTCGCACAACTATTTAAAATAAAGAAAGACATCTTACTCAGCATATAAATTAATTTTAGAAATATCACAACAAACAACGCAAGATAACACCACCAACTATTTTTCCTAAAATTATTCAAGTCTCAATCTCAATAAACTACCTAATTTATTCATTTAGATGTTTTGAATGACCTAAAATGCAAACAAATTAGTCATCGTGAACTTAGAATAGTTATTAGAAACATTACATAAAATATGTAAGGTTGAAGTTCGAACTCAAACACCTCACGTATTCACTTTAAAATGTGAATTCACAGCCTTTAGACTACATGCTAGAAAAAACGTAAACAATTTAAATTCACATAAGAAACTAGTCATTACAATATGTGATGTTGCGAATTGATTCACAACTTGTTTGAAACAATTAACAAAGAGAATCCTTTTATAAGCCTATCAAGCTCTGGTGAATGTGTGTGTGTGTGTTTTTTTTTTGTTAAGTAGTATGGTTGCCGAAGGTCACACATTTTAAATCTGAAGAAGTGGGGTGTACTGGGTTCGAACCGCAACCTATGCATATATTATGCAATGTCCCTATCAATTGAGTTAAACTCTCAGGGACGGTGAATGTGTGTTTTATTAAATAAAGAAAAGATAGAAACACAATTAATACAGTTAAAACTCTATAAATTAATAATGTCAGGACCGGAGAAGTTTATTAATTTAGAGAGTTATTAATTTATCGATAAATTAATAATTATTAATTTAAAGAGTTTTTAAGTAATTATACTGTACATACCAAACAAAAAGGCAAATTAGTTTATGTCTCTTAGAATTACGTTGCAGCGAACCTTGAGACTCAACGTAAATTAGTAACTACTGTGTTTATATGCATTGGAAAACAGGCAACTGTTGAATCATATTTCAATAGAGTGTAATATTTTTTTTTTCAGTTTCTATGAATTATTAATTTATGATTATCTTGGGACCGAAAATTATAAAGGGATCTCCCGAAAAATTATTATCTTATTATTTTATCAAGCTTTTCAATTTTTTACATTGGCTCAAGTCGGGACCGGACAAATTTATTATTTTAGAGAGTTTATTAATTTACCGAGTATTAATTTAAAGAGTTTCTACTATATATGATTAATTTTAAATTAAAAAATCAAATTTGAAAATTAGATAAATCACATGCAATTTTTTTTCTTCATTCTCATGAATTAAATATGACTCTTGGAGTTATTCGTTTCAATCAAAAACAACACTACCTACTACATGCACAAACCAACAATATATATATATATATATATATATATATATATATATATCCCTCAAAGAATAAATATCTCATTTTTTCATGTATTAAAGATGACTTTTTGAGTCATTCATTTCAATCAGAAACAACACTACAAACCACATGTACGAACCACTAATATATCTTGTAAATGATACATATCTCCTTCATTCCTCGTGTATTAAATATGAATCTTTGAGTCATGCATGTATTATGAAAGTAAATATTATATATGTTAGAAATACAAAGTGATCGTAAATTTTAACCCCTCTTACATTTATGTACCTATTATCAATCAAATATAAAAAAAAAATTATTTATTTATAAATAATGTCATAAAATTTTATATCTTCTGTATTTTTTTCCGCAAATGCGTAAAATAAAATACACTTCTGTCAGTGCATGAGTGACATAAATTGTTATTCCCCTAAATATTAACATATATCTATACTACATATAAAAAAATAACATGTTTTGCCTCTTTTAGGCTGCCTTTTTTCTCTTTTCAAAATTAACCTCGACTTTCAATATAAATAGCACATATAACAAATATTAAAAGACTAAATTCAAATATTAAAATAAAAGTGTAACAAACACGATATATATATATATATATATATATATATATATATATTCCTTTATCTTTTAAAAAGTGTAATAAACTAGATGAGTATATTTATACTTACTTTTTCATTATCCAAATTATATCATTAAACCAATGTTTTAAAAACCGGACCAGAAATTGAACTAGTGTGACCTCTGGTTCATGGTTTAATCGGTCTAACCAGTTGAACCGTTATAGAACCGGTTAAACTGAATACAGTGTAAATAACCATACATTTAGTGATAATCTTTATAAATTTATTTTAATACTTCTAATAAAAAGGGTTAATTAAGTTTTTGGTCCCTATAAATATCCGCAGTTTCATTTTTAGTCCTTATAAAATAAAATCACACTTTTTAGTCCATGTGACATTTTCCTTTAGCATTTTAGGGACCAAAAATGCTGACGTAAAATTTTTACAGGGACTAAAAATGTTGATGGAAACTTTATAAGGACTAAAAATGCTGACGGAAAATTTTACAGGGACTAAAAAGTGTGATTTTATTTTATAAGGACTAAAAACGAAACCGCGGATATTTATAGGAACCAAAAACTTAATTAACCCAAATAAAAAATAAACACACATAATTGGATGGGCCTTTCTTAACATTTTTGTGACATTCTCTTGGCCCAAACCCACATACTTGTTGCAACCCTAAACATTTGCTTATCATGCTTCATTGTTGCATTAAACAATTACAGCCGCCAACACAATCTCTTCTCGTCTTCTTCTCTCAACATTATTCATCTCCTTCTTACTTTGTTATCCTATTCATGCTTCCATTTTTCACCTATTTCCCTTATTTTTCTTAGTTTCTTGTGATATGGCATTAGAATCAAGTTGGTGTTTTGTTTTTTAGAAGACAAAAGTATCAATTAAACGAACACGAGATCCATCATCAAGACTAGCATAAATGTAGTGTTAGATAGAACAACAAAAAGAAGGCTGCTCCCGAACAAGACAAACCGGTCGGTCAGACAGAATTGGGACCGGTTCATTGGTTTTCCCAATTTAAACCGATTCACACTGGTTTTCTGGGTTTTTCACCGGTTTTGCAGACCAACGGTTCTACAAGGCTGTCCGGACCGGGACATGGTCCGGTTCATAGTTGAACAGGTCAAACCGGCCGGTCCGGTATTCAAAACATTGCATTAAACAACTTTTTCTATAATAAAGATTGTTGTTAATATCATTAAAATAATAAGAATTAGATTATATTATTTTGTTATATTGCTAGTGTCATTAAAATAAATAATCATGGTTAGTTTAATTTGTTATAATTTGAAAGCAAAAAGCATTTATATTTTTACTTTTAATTAAAATCAAAATTTCATAAAAAAATACTGTTCATAATTTCAAACGTTAGCACAATAAAAAGAGACGAAATATGTGCATGTGAGTGTGACTTAATAGTTAGTCTGTTTAATGGAACATTAAGTGTGACTTAATTATGAGATCTGAGATTCGTTAAACTAAATGACATTTTTCTTAAAGTATTTGTAGTCAAAAGCTTTACTATAAAATAAGATATTAGTAAAGCGTAAAGACTGCTATAAAAAGAGACGAAATATGTGCATGTGAGTGTGACTTAATAGTTAGTCTGTTTAATGAAACATTAAGTGTGACTTAATTATGAGATCTGAGATCCGTTAAACTAAATGACATTTTTCTTAAAGTATTTGTAGTCAAAGCTTTACTATAAAATAAGATATTAGTAAAGCGTAAAGACTGCTATGTGGGTGGACTGAAGACCACATCTTATGGGTCATAGATAAAGAGTTATGAAGTCTTCACCTATATATAAATATTAGGAGTAATATTTATTACCGGATTGGGCCACTATGAGAATACTCATGTTATGTATGTATGATAAGTTATTCTCATAGTGATAATGGTGCATACCACTCTTAGACTTTAAACCACTATGTATCCTAAACGCACCTTCATATAGTAGGAGATTATTGCATACCACTCCTCTAGTGCACCTATACTGATGTACCTTCATATAGGAGATTGATCGGTAGATTAATATACTTAACCAACACCAGACCACACATTACCTAGCCAGTTCTTCACTTCTTCAGCTGAGAAACACTTCATGGCAGCTACTAGAATCTTAAGATATTTGAAAAGTATCTTGACCAAGGTTTGCTATTTCCAAGAAAGTCTTCCTTATACTTATCAGGCTTCTCAAATGCTGATTGAGATGGTTGTTTAGACTCCATAAGGTCAATTTCTGCTAAATACTTCTTCCTTAAGAAATCACTCGTATCTTGGAGAACTAAGAAGCAATTGATTGTCTCCAGATCATCATCAGAAGTCGAGTATAGAGTTGTGGTTACTCTACTTGCTTAGAGATTTGCATGTTTCCTGTAACGCCCCCTTTTTATTTAATTATTTTTAGTTAATATTTGAATACTTTTACATGATTTTATATTTGATAAGTGATAATATGTTTGTTATTTTGTTTAGAAATATATTTGTTATAAATATGTTTGTTATTTTGTTTAGAAATATTTTTGTTATAAATATATTTGATATTTGTTATGGAAGTAATTTATATATATTTTTAAATAGAATATTAAGTTGTGGGGCTGTTTTTGAATTAGTTAGAATTATGAGGGAATAAGTGGAATAAGATAAAACAAATAGAAGAGGTATAAAAGGTAAAACCTAGGTTTAGGAACAGACAGTACGTACAATCAGTTTTGGGAGAAAAAAGGAGAAAACTAGAAGTGGAGAACCAATAGGCTGCTGCTCCAATTTTATTAAGGTAAGGGTGGGATTTCCTTCAATAATCATAGTATATAATTCTGAAATTTGATGAATTGTTGTGTTCTTGAATTAGGGTTAGAAAGTTTATGTTAATTGATAAAATGAGATGAATTGTGTTGTTTGATGCATGTTCCTATGTTGTTTTGATTTCTATATTGCCTATTTGACCTGTAAACATAATTGTAAATCATTTTGGGTGATTAAGGGATCAAAAATTGGGTTTTTGGAGTGAAAATTGTTCTTTCCCGTAAGTGAATTCAGTCACCGATTTTCTGAAAGCCAAAACTGGAAAAACACTCACTTTTCACCCGTTTCTGTTTTGAATTAGCTTTCGGTGTAAACATGAAAATTGTAGGTATGGATGTTAGATTTTTAATGCCGTTGGTTTGACTTATAAATGATTTATAGAATTTGAGTTATGGTTAAATTACTTCACGTAGGTCACAGTGAATATTTATGAATTTCGGCACAACCATTCCCGAATTTGAAATGAAAACTGGTATTGATAGGTATAGAATTGATATTAGGTGTAAACATGAAAATTGTAGGTATGGATGTTATCTTTTTAATGCCGTTGGTTTGACTTCTAAATGATTTATAGAACTTGAGTTATGGTCATATTACTGTACGTAGGTCACCGTGAATATTTATGAATTTCAGCACAACCTTTCCCGAATTTGAAATGAAAACCGATATTGATAGGTACATAATTGGCCTTTGGTATAAACATGAAAGTTGTAGATAATTGTGTTAGCTGATCGTTGGCTTTGGTTTGACTTGAAAATGATTTTTGGTGTTTGATTTATGATGAAAATACTCCAAGGAGGCTTTAGTGAATTATTATATGAATGTATATGTTGATGATAATATATGATGTTTTCCCTGATTGCTGAATTAGTATATAAATGTATATGTTGATGAATATGATGTTATATGATGTGTTCATGGTTGATGAATTATTATATGAATGTATAAGATGTTACATGATGTTGTTCATGGTTGATGAATTATTACATGAATGTATATGTTGATGAATATGTTGTTTCATGATGTTGTTCATAATTGATGAATTGTTGTTGTTAATACGATGTTATATGATATTGTCTATGACTGATGAATTATGATATTATGATGCGAAGTCGTTGTCGTTGTCATTGCCACTGTTGTCGTCAATGTCGTTAAAGTTGCAAGTGTTGGTCTAAGTTGTCTGAGTTGTAAGTGGTTGTTCCAAAGTATTGGAGTCTTATAAGTTGTTGACGTTGTCTATGTTGTAAGTTGTTGAGTCCATGCATACTCATTTCAGTTGGGGGTTTGATGCCCTGTGAGTTTTTACTCTACACGTTGAGGGCTTGATGCCCTGGAGCTTTAGCTCATTTGCGATGAGGGCTTGACGCCCTGAAAGTATATTAATACTTATTACGTTGAGGGCTTGATGCCCTGGATTGGTACCACATGCATGAATAAGATGTCTAAGTTGCATTGTCGAGTTGAATTTGCGTAGTCGATGTCGAAGTTGCCGAGTTGTCTAAAGTTGTCAAGTTGTCTAAGTTGTTGAGTTGATAATTATCAATGAATCGTTAATGAAGAGTTATATGTTGTTGTTTATGTTGTTTATGTGAAGTATCGTTAAAGATGATTTGAAGTTGATTGTTGCTTATGTTGTTTATATTGTTTATATAAAGTATCATTAAAGATGATTTGAAGTTGATTGTTGTTTATGTTGTTTATATTGTTATATGAAGTATTATTAAAGATGAACTACGTGGTTATTTGTATTACTAATTGATGTTGTTATGATGATTACATAATGTAGCTTATGAGTTGTTAAAGAAGTACTATATGAAGACTTATTAAGATTAATTGATGATGTCCATGTTGTTAAATGCATTTGATGAATTATATGCTTATTATTATTGTTTGTGAAATCTCACCCCTTCTGTTGGAATTGCCGCCTTGTGGGCAAGTGCAGGTGATCAAGCTTAAGTACGACGATGTGAGAGGTCCTTGTGGTGTCGTAGGAAATGCTCTGATATGTAACGGGATGGAGTTTTATTGAATTATATTCCTTATGTATCATGTTGAACTAATTATGATGTCTACGATATATCTTTGAATTTTTGAGATGCCTGTGAGGCCTTTGTGCCAAGAACTAATTCCTTTAAGGATTTTTGAATTATGATTCCGCTGCAAAGTTTTTGAAAAGATTTATGTTAATGAATTTTGAAGGATAAAGAATTATTATTCTTTTTATTTTAAGGATTTTTAAGAAATGTGACATCCTGAATATTGCGATATACTCTGATTAAATGCATGAAATTTTTAAGTTGGGATTTCAGGGTGTTACATTTCCAGCTTCGAGTTCTCTATTGTGATAACTATAGTGTCTTACACATTGCAGCTAATCCAGTTTAATGTACTTTACATTTTGCCTATAAATACACATTGTATTTAGTTTTACATTATAAAAAATGGAACTATTTTCTATCTTTTACTTTCCATTATGGCATATACAGCGGTGGATATTGAAGTGGGGTGTGTGCAAGCCAACTATATCTAATGTTTCAATGTGGTGTTGTGCCACAAAAATTAACATGGAACATAGAGTTTTTCTTCTAATATGAAGAAAACATGATGTTTTATGAATAAGTTATAAGTTTCTTTTTATTTTATGGAAAACGATATAAGCTTTCATTATAAGGAGATAAACATGATGTATTGTCACAAAGTTGAGTTTTGTCCTTTTCTTCTATTATCCGTTAAATTTATTGAAAAATTTAAAGTTCTTAGTCTCAATATCCAGATGATTACCAGAGATTAAGGAATAATATTGATCGATTCTAATTATTAAAAGAAGTTGAGATATGCTAGCTAAATATTAATTTTGAACTCTTAAATTAGTGGTTAAATTTAAGTTCCCAACAAATACTTTAAAACTAACAAGCCTTTATTCTTATTTTTTAACAAAGGTTTGGAATTGGAAGATTAGTTGTGTAATTGTTTGGGTTAATTCAGATCTCATAAGTATCTAAGCTTAAATCTTTTTCGATGTGAGACTTATCAGTTATATATAGATAATATATAAATGCTCTTTAAACCTTGAGTCAGATGAACCTAAGATTCAACTTGCTTAACCTTTATTCAATTAAAAATAAAATAAAAGATTAGTTTTAAATTGTACTACAATAAGAAAAGGGTTAAATATGTTTTTTAGTCCATATAAATATACCAACTTTTCATTTTAGTCCCTCTAAAATTTTCCTTCAACTTTTAGTCCCTATAAAATTTTCACTCACTTCTTTTGGTCCCTATTTTTAAGTTAATTTTACTATTTTTTAATGAAATTGTGCAGATATGTGTAGAATATTATAAAAAACTTTGCCAAAAAAAATTAGAATTTTTTAACAAAACATAAATTAAATATGAATTTTTAACCTTCAAAAATACAAAAATTCATATTAAATTCATGTTTTGTTAAAAAAAATCTTTTTTTTTTGGAGTGATTCTTATAATTTTATGAATTGTTATGCAAAATTTTATTCAAAAATATGAATTTTACATATGAGTTTACTTCAAAGGAGAGATCAAAAGTGAAAATAGAAAATTTTTAAAGGATTAAAAGTTGAAGGAAAATTTTAGAGAGACTAAAACAAAAAATTGATATATTTATAGGAATCAAAAACATAATTAACCCATGAGAAAATAACAGACATTAATAAGCTTTTTTTTAGGATAAACTATACGGAAAAAATGTTATTTTACGCAAGATTATCGACCAATGCTCGAGTACTTTTTTTATACATATTCAAAGAGATATTTTTAATATATACAAAAAGACAAATACAATTTTACGTTAGCGTGAAAATCAAATAACAAAAAGAGGTAAGGACACAAAGGTATCTCCTTGTTTAAAACCCCTTTGGGAATTATAATAACGTAGAGGACGGCCAATAAGCAAGATAGAGAATGAGACATAATTAACACAAATCACCATCAAAGAAATCATATTTGTGGGAAAATCAATAGAGTAAAGCAATGTGGAGAAAGGGTCATTCAATCTTGTCATAAGCTTTAGAGTATCACGAACATCATATTTGAATATTTAAGTGGTCTCTACGTATACACATATGTATGTATAGTAAATATATGTATGTATGTATATTACTTAATAAACATCACACTCTAGAACTGAGCACCTTACAAAAAGTTAGTGCATAGGTCATATAACATCTATCAATAATTTTATATCATTATATTTTAATATTGACAAGCTGATAGGAACCTAAATTAAGAGAAACAAAAGAGATAATATTATAGATTGAAAGGAAAATATTACAGAAGATTATGCCTCTGTGATCCCAGAGCAAAAGCTCCTCAGAAAAGATACATTTATCTCTGCCCAAAACCAATAAGGTTCCTATTTGAATAATTCTGAATTCTCCTTACTGCTGTGGTCAAATAGCCTTATTTATACAAACTAAGGGCATAAACGGCCTAACTGCTCCTAATCAACACAAATATTGTATATTATACAAAATTCTAACTGCTCCTAAATAACTATATATTAAAATAACTGACTGCATAAGCAGTTACCCTATCAATACCAACTGATACCTAACACAAGCATCCACAAAAAATGAGGGGTTTATTATTGCTCACCTACACCACAAGCACCGCTCACCTACACTGAAATGATGTGATAGCATTGTTCGATTCATCCTAGAGAGATATCGTGTGGCAAAGATGGTGACATCAAGCTCGTACAATTCTATTTTTCCGAACCAAAATTAGTTACATTCGTTGTAGATAGAGCTGTAAACAATGATGTTCTTAATCAAAGTTTTATACAATGGGAGGGAATTCTTTGAGTTGAAAAGCCTTGTGCAGTGGCACACACTGTTATATTATGCTGTTAGTAAACAAAGTTTCATTCCTTCTTTCAAAATAAAAAATTTCATTCGTAACAAGTACAATTTGAGCAAAGATTCAAATCATAGAATACCGCTGTTTTATCAAATCATTTCAGTGCTACGTAACTATCGGAAGATAACTTCCGAGTGTATCGGAATGCAACCTCCGATGGTTATGTATAAGGGTGAGTATCACACATATGACATATCCACTGATTTAGTAAAGAGATCATGAGTTCAACTCTCCCACTAATATATCACAGACTTCTAATGTTTGGTTTTTCTGTTCAAAAAGGTACATATATATATTTTGCTATAGAGATGATAGAAATTTGCAGTCACACACTCACGTTTTCTTCAGAAACAAGAGAATACCGATGGTGTTACACGAAAAAAGAACAGAGGAAAATTTTATCAGCTACAAGTTGTAACTATCGAGCCCCAAATCCCTCAAGGCATCAGTAGCAGCTTCCTTACAGTTGGCATGTGTTTGCTTTGCTTTCCTTATGTGTTTCTCAATTCCATTATTAAGCAGAATAGTTCTGTACAACATAAAGAGTGTAAGCGGGCATCATTATAATACAAAGATTAGATAATAACACAGGGAATGGGTTCGGGTCACTGTAAGAGTGATGCAAATGCTGACAAGTGTCTCAAGAAATTTAAAGTGATAAGATAGAGCCATGTGGCTAGCAAAAACTCGGAGTATACTATTAAAAAATGACTTGCATTTTAAACATCACAAATTATGAACTTGCCTGTTCTCTGGGTTTCTCGCTACTAGATTTCTGATCATAAGACAGGAGTTTCTTTGCATTTGATGTGCTGCAGGAAATTTCTGCATGGCTTGAATAGCAAGGTCACCAGAACCAGCTTCAATGGCACGGGCTGCATTTTCTGGGGATCTTAGCGAAAGTACAGAAATAATAGACATGATCTGTATCACAAATAAAGAAAAAACATATAAGACGCATATATACAAACTTAAAGGATAATAACAAGTATATCAAGAATTGTACAGATTATTGAAAAAATTATATGCTGGATATAATGATAGCCATGAATAGGTCTTGATCACATTATATAGTAATCAATTCCTATAACTGCATTTTAAAAACATACTCCTCTACAGATTCACACCCACATGAATAGTATTTTTGTTACTCCTACACCTTTGCTTTTATTACCTGCATTTTAGTTAACTTGAATATGGTCTCCTCTAGAACATTTTTTCCACGAATAAATAGAACATGAATACTATTAGAGTACTGGAATTACATTGAATAATCAATAAAAATACAACATATAACTTGAAATTAAAAAATATGATCATCTAAATCTTTATCCAGATCCTAATTGTAAAACAGTACAAACAAAACTATTTAACTAAGTTCAAATACAACATAAAAAGATAATTAGATACAGCGCATGATGTCGAATTGAAACAATCCCGTAAAATTCATAAGCTTGTGGATCCTGTTTTGAATAGGACACATCAACGCTAATTAGATACATATTGTATAGTCAAAATAACACATACTTAGGTTATTTTATCATCACCAAAATATTGTTTTTGGTTCAATAAATCAAAAACAACAGAAACTAGAGTGTATAGATTATGATCTTCCCAATCATGTACATTATTGTTGAAATTACTCTATAACTTAAGACTAGTTTATTTCAATGTGAATGGTGCTCCTTTTATAGGAGAGAATACACCTAATCAACTTCTTAATTTACTGAGTGACATAATGAAAAATAAACAACCATTAAAATAGAATAATGATAAAAGGAAATAATGTATATTTCAACAATTATCACCGTGGACCCCTAAGTGGATATAGCCTCAATTTTGTGGAATAAAACGTGGTTATTTTTACTATTGTATGCTAGCGTTTAGACGGGTACGTACTTTGTGCCCGTCTATTCACTCTTCTTATTGCGCTAATGCGTATAAATTATGAACGATAGTTTTTATGAAATTTTGATTGAAAATTAATTTGATTTTGATTAAAATGATAGGTATAGATAATAGATTTTTGTACTTCTATATTGTAACAAACTATACTAATCTTTTTCAATGATACCAACAATATAACAAATATAATATCTTTGAAAAAAAAATATAACAAATATAATATAAATTCTTATCTTTTTAAATGACACAACAAAATAACATTCTGATGGTCAAATTTGCTTAAGAATATAACTGGAATGAGAAAAAGTCAGCCCAAAACGATCTACTTTCTTTATATCTAGTATAGAGAACTGAATTTTTAAGTGTTGACACCCATAACTTGATCAAGTATATCAATCCAGTTTAACTACAAAGTAAATCCTCATTACAGCTTCTTATTTTGGATGAGTAAAGGTAAATAGCATCCTAAAATGGAAGAATAGATCAGTATATAAACTACCATGAAATCAATCTGCCAATGAAAATCACTATACTTTGAGTAGGAAGGTTAAGAATGATGGTTCGAACTATTCAAGGTTCTTATTGAGGAAGTTGAAGGGATTTGTTGCTTAAGTGATATGCACTCAGTCGATCCTTCATTTATATATACTACCATATTGAGAGACTTAGTGAGCAAGCTAAGGGATCTGTGAAATGCTTGAGTGATATGCACTCAGCTGATCCTTCATTTATGTATACTCCTAGAAATAAATACAATTAACATTTACAAAGAGATTAATAATAATGCTACTTCCTATTTACTATGTGCATGAATGATATTTCCTAGATACATGACTAGCTAGGTATATGAATCTGAATATAATTGCTACAACATCCGATACTAATTATTACTAATTGCAACTATTTCCATTAGTTCTTACCTCTTGCAAAACAGTAGGATCGTCAGCGTATCTGGCTGAAAGTTTGATTAGCTTATCCATACCCCCTTTCCCGACAATTGCACTTTTGTTTGCGTCACTTCCTGCTAGCTGATCAATTAAACATATAAAAGTGTTATTCAATTCAATAAAACAAAAACTACATATTTAAAGTAAAATATAAAGCAGACCAGGCAAACTATATCTTCACAGGCAAATGTGACATTGGTGCCTGTGTTTGAGCCCTGGAAGCAATCATGTGTTTGAATTTTAAGGCGTGTTTGGTGAAATCATATGGTCACAATGTGATTTAGTTAAAAGTCTGAAGAGTATTTATTGCCAAAATCACTATGGCGCATCATGATTTTGTCGAATTCATCGTCAATCTAAACATGCACTTGCAATAAGAGTTTCACTACTAAATAGTAATAATAAATCAATTGAATGAAGGAAACTCATTCAACTATTGGGATCAGACTCAACTAAAGTGACATTTAATTTCTTACTTTACTAATCGTTTACTTTAGAGGAGTCAAATCCCGACTATAAGCAATATAAAAAAAGGAGTATATATACTGGATAAAAATCAATTTCATACCAAACTAATAAACCAATAATTGTAACTCCCTCCCCTTCTTTCCTCACACAATAAACCAATATTTCGTCGTGATACTCATATTTGCAACTTATCCTTTTAAACCATTCCACACCTCCCTAATTCTGCTGTAGAGACCAGACCGTACACACAAACATAAATCAAAAAAGAAAAAATAGTACTTCCTAATGGAAAAACCACACCACCACTCACTCCATGAACAATGTATATCGCTGCTCTAGAAAACCACAAAGTTAAGCCAATAAAAAATCCAATTATAAACACTAAGGTGAAAACAATGATGTCCAACTCCAATTTACATATATCATATTATAGTCATCATCTCATCGATACTGCAAAGGTAAGTATGAATATCATTAGCCACACGCAATGATAAGAAAAAGCATCAAAATGGCCCAGCCCCAAGATATTGGTATAATCTTAGGCTCATGAAATGGACCCCCTATAAGAGGAACTAGTGATATTAACTATTCCACAACGAAACTTTGCACTCATTTTGCTAGGACCGAAGTACGCTATGAACTGCTGAAAAAGCTCTGGTGCAATCCTAAAACCACCCTGTAAACCATGAAAATGATATGAATTAGAACCAATAAAACACAAAGTGCGTCACTTTTCAATCATAGATCAAATAAAGTGTAGCTAACTAATTTGTAGTGTCACTTACATTGTGGTCTGACGAAGTGGAACTAATTTGTTGAATATCACCCGTTGATAACTGATAGAAATTAAACAATAAAGCTTAGAGAGTCTCTGGTTTCCTTGATGAAGAAATTAGAAAGTAATCAGTGTACAAAGTTTGACAGACTCTAATAAGTCTCAATCATATGTGTTAATATACTAATGTAATTGTATTCTGTATTTTGAAATAATAGAGTACATTATATATACAACAATAGATGTAAGTAATGTGCAGAATATTAAATTAATTTCAAACATTAAAATGAGATATGAACCCATTTGTGCTGAGTGATTTTACAGAGAGTAACAGTTTTAGAAAAAAAATTGGCCACTACCATACGGAGATTTTTATTTTCCAATTACAAATAATTGGATGATGAGGCCGGTAAAAGGACCAAAAATCTCCTTATGATAGTGCCCAAATCTTTTTTTATTTTTACTAAAACCATTACTCCTTGTAAAATCACTCAGCACAAATGTGTTCATATCTTTTATATCTCATATTAATGTTTGAAATTAATTTAATATTCTGCACATTACTTACATCTATTGTTGTATATATAATGTACTCTCCTATTTCAAAATACAGAATACAATTACATTAGTATTAGTATTAACACATGATTGAGAGTTACTTAAGAGTCGGTCAAACTTTGAACACTAATTACTTTCTAATTTATTCATCAAGAATGTCAGAGACTCTCTAAGCTTTATTGTTTAATTTCTATCAGTTATTAATGGGTGATATTCAGCAAATTAGTTCCACTTCGTCACGACACGATGTAAGTGACACTACAGATTAATTAACTATACTTTATTTGATCTATGATTGAATTGTGACACACTTTGTGTTTTATTTGTTCTAATTTGTATAATTTTTTAATTTACCTGGTTCACGGGGTGGTTTTAGGATTGCACTGGAGCTTTTTCAGCAGTTCATAGCGCGTTTCGGTCCTGACAAAATGAGTGCAAAGTTTTATTGTTGAATAGTTAGTGTCACAACTACAGTGATGGTATCACTAGTTCCTCTTATCCATTTCATGGGCCTAATATTATAGAATATCTTGGGGTTGGGCCATTTTGATGCTTTTTCCTAGCATTGTGTAGCTGATGATATTCATACTTACCTTTGCAGTATGGATGGCTATAATATGTCAATTGGAGTTGGATATCAAAGTCATCATCGTTTTCACTTTAGTGTTTATCATTGGATTTTTTATTGGCTTAACGTCGTGGTTTTCTAGAGCAACGACATATAGTATTCATGGAGCGAGTGGTGGTGTGGTTTTTCCATTAGGAAGTACTATTTTATTCTTTTTTTATTTGTGTTTTTGCGTATATGTGTGTACAGTCTGGAGTCTGGTTTCTGCTGCAGAATTAGGGAGGTGTGAAATGGTTTAAAAGGATAGGTTGCAAATATGAGCATCACGAACGAAATAGATCGTGTGAGGAAAGAAGGGGAGGGAGTTACAATTATTTGTTTAATAGTTTGGTATGAAATTGATTTTTATCTAGTATATACTCATTTTTTATATTATGTAATTAGTTGACTTCTAACTCTGGCATTTATGCAAGCTTATCAGCTGTATATTCCCCAAAGAATGGGTAATATACATATTTTTATATTGAGTGAACAAATAAAAGATGAACAGGATATTTGAGACACAAATATTAAATCATACTCAGTTACCGGTGATAAAAATTTAAAACACGTGAACTATAAATATTCCAAGAAAACTTTCAGCTCAAGAAAAAAAGGTGACACAATAACCATTAAACTGCTAAAAAGGAGAAATTCAATCAATCGCTTCAAACAACCGATGGCTGTGAAAAACACTACTATTTTGCTTAGATTTTTCTTTTCCCGAACCGATTTTGCTTAGAAATTGTTAAAAAAATAAATATAAATGATGATGACGACGACCACGACTATGATAATAATAGTTTACGGTATATGAAGGCGATACAGCTTTTTGGGATGGACCTTCTCTTCAATCTTTACCCTTCATTTTAACTATTTTATCATATTATTTAAGTTAACAAGAAAAGAATAGTTAAATCTCGTTAAAACAAGAACAATCCACAACAATAAGAGGAACAATCCACAACAATAAGAGGAACAATCTACAACAATAGGAACAATATTGGCATCATAAAAAAAAAAAACCTTATTTTGACCTTCTATAAAAAAAGTGTTTTGATGTAACGTTTTTTCTTCCATTTTACCATTTACTTAATTATTTTTTACTATTTTATCGTTTCTGCCAATAAGAGCAGAAATGTTAGAGCCCATCTTGACACTAATAATAATAATAATAAAAGGTCCAAGTGGCATTTCTAGAGAAGCATTTACAACTTATACCTTTGAAAGTAATGAGCAACAAACTTTGGCCACATCTGTGTTGCCTTGGTCACCACTGTCATCTATACATTTGAGGACTACATCAATACCACCTCTTTCAGCAATGGATTTACATATTTCATCCTGCGACAGAATATATAAACTCAACAGACATAATACGAGACAATGTATACCTGTTAAAGTGTTTCAATTTGATGATTATAACCAGCCTGACACAACATAACATACTAAATCTAAACCTTAAAAAACATTAAAAGTCTAAGGATGGGAGCAGAACAAAGCTCGAGTTCAAGTCACCCTCGTAGAAAACTCTTGAAAATTTCAAGTCATTGTCTAATATAAAGTAACATAGGCAAGTATCACCCATCACTGGCCCTAAGTTAGTTTTTTCCATTAATAATGACCACTTGCATTGTCAACCAGTTTCTTCATGAAGAAGTAGATCTTAGAAGAATGCCTTCAGAAAGTTGCCACCAAGGTTATCCAACTCAAGAAAATGAATGACAACCATTGCAGTAACTCAGCATTTGGCATCATATAGACAGAGATAAACAGAGCAGAAAAGATTTTAGGCTTTCAATGGCTAAGATAAGAGAATCAAGGAAGAAAGTAATGATTTGTGTGTAAGACCAGTAACCATAAATATTCATTTACATTTACATTAATGGAGAGAGAGAGTCGGCCAAGGAAAAGTAACAGTGCATTTGAAATTTTCTTATTAATCAAAATTGTTTCTTGTACAAAACAACCACAAAATGCGTGTATATAGGAACAGAGAGAATCCAAAAACTATACAATTAAAATACTGATTTTCTTGATGTATATTTAGATTTTACTTCACTTACATTTACTGCAGTGGCCTTTAAAGTGATGCATGCTGAAACTAGGTCAGGTGAGCTAAGCCCTGTGTGAAGAGAATCCACAAGGGCATCTGTAATTCCAATCTTGGCGAATTTTCGTGCATACCCATATACCTGAAAATCGAATGTATTGGATAGTTTTAAGTTGTGATGTGCACTAAACTGAAATGATAGTAATTTTATAAAAACTTGTAAGACCCTCCTGTTCACCAAAATTAAGTTCACATCACATTTTTCTTCTACTTTTGTGTGTGTGTGCATGACATGAGATTTCTTCAATTTAGTAGACCGTATGCAAATTCAAGCTGCTTTAACTTACTTGAGAAGCTAGAACACGATTGTCATCAGGTGTCAAAAGTACACGAATAGCATCATATAAACTTTGAACGCCAGGGTTCTTATGTATGGACATTATCTCCACAATTAGCTCATCAACTTTCAATTCCATAAATGAGTCTTTGACAATCTCATCACCAGTCGCAGCTGAAGCCACAACACGGAAGCTACTATTTAAGACATCAATGTTTTGCTTGTTATCATTTATGATACCAATTATAATCCTTGGTCCATTACTGTTCTGAAACGTTCCTGTACTTTGAACATCTGCAGCAACAGAGGTACAAACATTATATTATAGAGAACAAGAAGTACAAGATATGGAACATTACACTGCATTTGAGTCCACAAATAAGTCCAGGTCTTGATTATTACCCCCGATAATAGCTTTTGAGTATAATGGCTATACACTAACAATGTAAAAGAGTTTTACACTTATTCAATCATATCTCACCATAATATCATTTGGTTATCGGTTTCTAAAGTATCTAACAAATTTTTACATGATGAAATATGACTGGATGACTGTCTAAAATAATTTTAATTGTAATCATTAAACTCATATCTTACTGAATTTAAGTATTTGTGACATAAATACAATAAGAGTTCAGTGGACATGTGAAAATCAGTTTTACATTGACATTCATTGAGCGAGCTTTGTTTTTCCCTATCATACTATCAATTTCAAATTATACTAACAAAAGCGAGGTAAAATGGCAAAATAGTGCATTTTCATTGATTAAATCAGCATTTAGTCCCTCAATTATGTAAAATAGCAATTTAGAGGTTCCATGTTTGCCATGGTACAAGAAAAGAGTTTGATGTCAATATATACTTCTTCAATTGGTTTTGATGAATGCTTGCAAAAGAGATATTTTGGTGAAGGGAACAAATTGATTGACATTCTTTAATTTAAGAGACTAATTCGAGAACTAAATTGATTGGACCTTTGCAATTTGAGGATCAAAATGCTCATTTATTCATTAACTATCAGTTTAAAATTGGACATATCCTATAAATCAGAAGATTATCGTTTATCCAGCTTGATTTGCTGCTTATAGCAAGAGTACTTATCATTATACACACTAATATATAAGCTATTTCTATAAAAAAATATAAAATAAAATTAATTGTTTTCGTATAAGCTGTAAGTTGTTTTCATAAGCTGAAGACATCTTATGAACTGTTTTCATAAGATATACAACAATTCATAATCATAAGCGTATATATCAGTTGATAAGTTTAAATAAGTGAATCCAATAACACAATGAGCAAAAAAAATGAAGAAATTGGAAGAAACCAACCATGAAGCAACAACGCCAAGGCATTCAAACCCGAAACAAGTCCAACTTTAGATCCACCACAACTCCTTATCTTTTCACAAACACCACAAACCAACTCAACACCGCCATTTTTCGTTGCAATAGCAGCATTACCATTCCCATCCTCACCACCACATAACTCAACAAGTTTATCAAACACTTCCACAATCTGATCCAATGCAATCTCTTCATTCTCGAATCGTTTCAACTTCTCTAAACACTCTATCACCGGATTACTCTCTCCGGGAAACGACGTTACAATACCTGTTAAAACAATGATTGAATCGTTAGTCTGAACTGAAGCACCGACACGGACACCGGACACGACACGAGTAATGATTTGATAAAATGGATTAATTGAATGTAATGAAATGTGTTAGTGATACGGACCTGAGAGATCGACGCCTTGGAGTGTGAGAGTTTGGATGGCGTCTTGGAGAGCTTCGGTGGGGTCCATTTCAAGGTCGTTGATGTTTTCGAAGACTAGATCGTTGAATGCTTCTTGTGAGATCGCACGCGCCGTCGTCTTTGGTACACCCATTCTGCTGCCTTCACTTTCAGACGTGTTTCTCTCTTTAGCTTTTGTTTTCTTCGGCTTCAATATTTTTGAACTGGGAGCATGAAGCACAACAAGCACAGGTTTAGGTATGGTCCCACTGGCACTATCAAAAAATAAATAAAAATTGAAAATAAAAAATAAAAAAAATGAAAACTCCTTTTCTTCTTTTCTATTTTTAGGTAAAATCATGTGTCCCTCAAATTTATTATGTCACACATATTGCATTCTCTAAGAGTGTTATAAAGTTGAAAAGTTCATTCTTAATCCATGTACTTTTATACTAGCTATCTCTAGTAGTGATAAGTGAACACATACTCCCTCCGTTTCAAAATATAAACAAATTTGTTTTTTTAGGTTTATTCATTTAATGATGTATGTGATCCATAATATGAACTACATACATCATTAAATGAATGAACCTAAAAAGTAAATTTTGTTTATATGTTGAAACGGAAGGAGTATGTATGATGTACCATATGTAGGCATGGCAACAAACCCCATATTCACGGTTACCCACCCGAACCAAACCCAATTTGACGGGTTTTCCCCATTTTGATTGGGTTTGGGTACAGGTATGAGTTTTCCCTAATTGCAAAACACGGGTATGGAACGGGTTACAGGTATATATGTACCCATCCCGACCCATACCCAAACCCGTCCCAAATGTAAAAAATTACTTTATGTTGATATACCATGTTATTTTGTTTGATAATTGTCATGTTAATAAAAACTACCATTGATATTTAAAGGAGCAACTAAATCATTTTGTCTAACAAATGTTAAAGTGAGCATATTGTTGGATAATGTATTACAACATTGCTCTTGGGGATGCAAAAAAAACTTCTATTTTTTATTAAAAAATTTATTCAACGCGGGGACGGGGATACCCAAACCTGTCGGGGACTGGGATGAGATTCAATTTCTCATCCCCGTTGGGTATGGATAGGGTAACGGGTAAGTATATGAGAATCGAATACGGGGACAGGGAAAGTAAAACGCGTCCCCACCCCGCCCCATTGTCATACCTAACCATATGAATAGTACTAATGTTTCTCAAACCTTCCTTCCAACAAGTCGAATCCCATGAATTATAGTCAAGATTTCAGCATAAAGAATATTCGAGTAGCCAATATTATCATAGAATCCACGCATGAACCCTTCATTGGAGTCTCTAATTAGGCCACCAAAACATGTTATTCTCGGGTTGGATTAAGCACTATCATCCACATTAAGGATATATGTAGCAAATGGTCTGCTCTACCAAGCGATAAATTGAGCCTGCTATTTTGTACTCTCCTCAAGTGTATCACTATAAGCATGTGCAGTATCACAAGTCATATAATTAATTTTTGACAATAAATCAATAAGAGATGTGTTATTATCCTAAAAAACCTTACCATTTCTAACAAACCAAATGAGCCACATGGTAATAGGGGCCACAATACTCAGTTTCTCAATATTGTCACGTGACCAAGTGAAGACCAAACTATCCTCATTAGGGAGATTACAGCTAGGACCAGCAATCGAGTTCCAAATAGTCTTTGTTCTTAAATAAACAATGAATTAAGGTCTCAGGTTCATTTTCACAAATAGGACATGTAGAATCTAAAGGGGCCTCTATGGTTCAAGGTAGCTCATGTGAGAATCGTGAGATGCATTACTTGTCAAGAAAGAATTGGTTGTTTGTTGGAATTTAAATCTTCCATATCCGTTTTCAAGAAATCGTATGTATTAAAGGATTCGTTTCCTCATGACTCAACCAAGTATATGCAAATTTTGGAGAATAAACACATGAGATACAATTACTCCATATCCAATTATCATTGAAATTATCCACCAAAAGAGCTATTTAATTTCTAAAATTCTACTTCGAACATCTTGCAGAAGAATAGTGTAAACATTGTGTATGTTTTCACCCTCCTCGTTAATAACATCTTTTATTTGAAGATCAACGTCTTGCGGATGAACAAATAGCACAAGATGGCATAAAGGATCTTTTAGCAACCATGGTTCGTACCACACATTAGTTGTATCATTACCAAACTTAAACTGAAAACCATCTTCCAATATTTTAAGGGATTTTACAATAGCATTCCAAATAGGGGTGCCTTTACTATTTCTTGCAAGGAAGATATTTATGATCATAAATAATTATTAGGCGTAAGTATATCACACACCAATTTACCAAGTAATGCAATGTTTTGGTTGCTAGCCATACTCACACTAAGACCCCCATTTTGCTTAGTCTTAGTAATTTTTCCCCGCCAACCATATGCATACCCTTGTTCATCGACCCTTTCCAAATAAAACTACAAGAATTAATAAGAGTCACATGACCTGACTTGTTGAGAAGTTTTCCCTTATAAGAAGCCAACTTATTGAAGACTCTATCCATAATTCCAGCAAAGTCTTCTCTCTTAATTCTTCCATGGTGCTTTTGGAATCCTAGATATTTTTCCAGGTTGGAGGTAAATTGAATTTGAGTAGTGTTTGTGATACTTCTAGTAACTCCTGCAGGAGCAAAATCTCGAGATTTCTCCAAGCTCACTTTTAGATTTGAGATTGAACAAAAGTCATCTAGAATTTTATCAATCACCCTTGCTTGGGATGTCTTGGCTTTGGTAAACAACATCACATCATCTGGAAAAAAGAGGTGGGAGATGCTAAGGCCATTAGCTGAAACTTGAAGGGGTATCCAACTACGAGTTCTAACCTCTTCTTGGTTCATTTCCACAAGTCGCTCCATACAAAGCACAAAGAGGTATGTGGTGAGAGTGTCACCTTGTCTAAGACCTCGGGAGGGTGAAAAATTCTCGGTCTTGTTCCCGTTCCATAAAAGAGAGATCTAAGTAGAAGAAAGACTATGCATAATAAGAGAAACAATCATGGAAGGAAATCGAAGGATTGAGTGCAGTTTGACTACACACAATCAAGACATATGGATTGTCTAATATTAATCGGACGATTCAAATTTCAAGTTTAAATTTTATAATTTTTATACATAAAATTCGAAATTAAAATTCGGATTGTTCAATCTTGATTGCATGATTTAGTCGTGAGTGAAATATGGT
This sequence comes from Medicago arabica, assembly GCA_946800305.1. NCBI lineage: Eukaryota > Viridiplantae > Streptophyta > Magnoliopsida > Fabales > Fabaceae > Medicago > Medicago arabica. The sequence goes on along the minus strand of OX326965.1, from coordinate 13,608,198 downwards.
CCAAAAATTTGCCCAAAATTAATTTTCAAAAAACATTTGTCCGTTGTTTAAAAGAACATGCATTATGAACTCATTTAAAAGGACAAAAAAACATTTAAAAAAAAAACATTTTTATGTTCATCTCTCTTGCTCGCCTCCATTCTTCTCACCTCTGCTACCTCCTCCCGCCAACATCCGCTACGAGCACCACCGCGGTGATTAACCAACTCAAACAAACTCCAATCACCACCACCACCCAAAAATGCCACCTCCCAATCCCAACCCCACCCTTCTAGCCCAAAAAGCAATCACATACCTTACCCGCCACCCACAAAACCTCCCATCACTCGCCACCCACTTCACTCCCGACGCAGCCACCCACTTCCTCCTCACTTCTCAACTCACCAAACCCTTACTCCTCAAATTCTTTTACTGGGCACACCCCCACATTTTTTTCACCCCCCATATCAAAATCTTAACCCTCCACCTCCTCACTCGTTTCCATCTTTTCAAAACCGCTCAATCCCTAGCTCACAACCTCATCACCACCACCACCACCACCACATCCTCCACCCTTTTCCATCTCCTCAAACAAACCTACCATACCGCTAACTCATCCTCCTCCGTTTTCGACTTGCTCATCAAATCATACTCCCAACTTAACCTTATTGATAATGCTATTCACACCCTCCACCTCGCTACCCGCCACGGCTTCTCCCCGGGCGTGTTATCATACAATTCAATACTCGATTCAATCATACGTAGCGGATCCCACCCGTTATTATCAATTCAACATGCTAACCGTGTTTTTTGTGACATGATTAGAAACAATGTGTCACCGAATATATATACTTACAATGTAATGATCCGCGGAATGGTTTCCGCGGGGAGATTTGATTCTGGTCTCCATCTCATGAATGAAATGGAGACAAAAGGATGTTTACCAAATGTGGTTACTTATAATACTATGATAAGTGGTTATTGTAAGGAGTATAAGTTAGATGAGGCGTTCGGTTTGTTGAAAATTATGGATGGAAAACGCGTTGAGGCGAATTTGATTTCGTATAATGCGGTTATTAATGGTTTGTGTGGTCAAGGGAGGATGGGTGAGACGATGGAAGTGATTGAGGAGATGGGTTTGAAAGGGTTGAGTCCGGATTGTGTTACGTATAACACGCTTGTGAACGGGTTTTGTAAAGACGGGAATTTTCATCAGGCGCTTGTTCTACTTCATGAGATGTCTGGTAAGGGTTTGTCGCCGAATGTTGTTACTTATACTACTTTGATTAATGGTATGTGTAAGGTTAAGAATTTGAGTCGTGCGATGGAGATTTTGAGTCTTATGCGTGAAAGGGGACTTAGTCCTAATGAGAGAACTTATACTACTTTAATTGATGGGTTTTGTAGACAAGGGTTGATGAACGAGGCTTATAAGGTTTTGAGTGAAATGGTTGATAGTGGATTTGTGCCTTCGGTTGTTACTTACAACGCACTTGTTAATGGGTTTTGTTGTTTGGGGAGAGTTGAGGAAGCTGTTGGAGTTTTAAAGGATATGGTTGAGAGGGGATTGTTTCCTGATGTTGTTAGTTATAGTACTGTTATATCTCTGTTTTGCCGAAATGGGGAGCTAGGGAAAGCTTTTCAAATGAAGTTGGAGATGGTTGAGAAGGGAATTTTACCTGATGCCGTGACATATTCGTCACTCATACAAGGTTTATGTCGCCAGAGAAAACTGTCGGAAGCTTTTGATCTCTTTCGGGAGATGATGGGCCGAGGTTTATCGCCTGATGAGGTTACTTATACTACTTTGATGAATGGTTATTGTGTTGAAGGTGAACTGAGTAAGGCTCTTGATTTGCATGATGAAATGATGAAGAAGGGTTTTTTGCCTGATGTTGTTACTTACAGTGTACTTATTAATGGACTTAATAAGAAAGCTAGGACAAGAGAAGCTAAGAAGCTTCTTCTGAAGTTGTTTTATGATGAGTCTGTACCAAACGACGTGACGTACGAAACTCTGATCGAAAACTGCAGTGGTAATGAGTTTAAGAGTGTGGTAGGTCTTGTTAAAGGATTCTGCATGAAGGGTTTAATGGATGAAGCGGATCGAGTGTTTGAGACAATGCATCAGAGGAATTTTAAGCCTGACGGAACAGTTTATAATTTAATAATACACGGACACTGTAGACTTGGTAATGTTCGTAAGGCATATAATATGTATACTGAGATGGTGCATTGCGGTTTTGTTTCTCATATGGTGACCATAATTGCTCTCATCAAAGCTCTATCGAAGGAAGGGATGAACGATGAGCTGAGTTCGGTAATGCAAAATATATTGAACAGCTGTACGCTCAATGATGCCGAACTATCTAAAGCACTCGTTCGAATCAATTTTAAAGAAGGTCATATGGATGTCGTTTTAAACTTGCTAACTGAAATGGCCAACGATGGCCTATTACCTGATGGTGGAGATTGTTCATGTGCTTCTGCAAGTGCATTGTAATTTCTTATGCTGCATGTTGTACTTGGTTACATCAAAATTTGGACTGACACTTACTTCAAACATCCAGTACGATTGTGCTTGGGGAAATGAAATTCTCGATATGAAAGTAATTTATCATTTCTTTTAATAGAACTCCACAATTGTCAATAACCACCTTGGCCAGGTTAATACAACTCCCTTATCTATGTCCTCTCCTTCATGAATTACTGATACAATTTTCTTACAAGGTATTCCTTGTCAGTTTTCATTGGATAATGTTTTTTTACTTTTATTATACTAACCATATGGATGCAATGGAAAAGTCATTGCATTCCTAATCACACCAAACATGTCAAACGGGTTAATGACTACATTTAACTCTCCATTCCTTCAATTGAGATTCCAACAAACCAACTTTGACCTTTATTTTTATTTTTATCATTGTTGTAAATCATTCAAGTATTAAGAAACTTGCTTTCAATCATGTATATAGACATGGTTTTTGTCATAGTGTGTCTTTTAAATTAACGCTCTTCTGTAGTTTCATTAACTTTCAGGTTGTTGCAAATTATGTTGTATGAATTTTGATAAGTTTTGAAATATTGAAGTTGGGAAAGTATTTTTGGACCTGCTCCACCATTTATGATATATGAATTATGTAATTTTGAAATTTGGTCACACCGTGCTTTCAAAACTACAAGAATCAGATACTTGTAATTGTGTGTTAAATTTTTTGCTGTGGTTCAAAACCTACTCGAAGTAGGGTAAGACAGACGTAAGCAATGATATTATTGTTGTCAGCGAGTTATGGTAAAGGTCATCTAAAAAACTAAGGGTTTGTTTGGGAGAGGGATTTTGGAGGGTTTTTTAGGGGATATATACTTTAGTGTATGTGTATGTTTGTGTATATTAAGATTTTAAATTTTTTTGAAAGAATACATTATTATATGTTCATATAACAATTGAATCACACTTCATTCATTTTTAGAACATTTTATATCTTGCTAAATTTAGAAAAGAAAAATAAGCCCTCCTCTCCCCTCCAAATAGACCTCAAGGTTAATCCGACTCTGCTTTTTTTTTTTTCCTCTCTCTCTCATGTTCATGTTATCTTACCACATGCATTAATATGTGTGCACGGACAATGGGACGTTTTGCTTGCAATTCTGAGGGAAACTCTGGATAGTGGATTAGGTTTGGCGACTTAAAATGGACAATTGGTTTATTTGTGATGCTTATATATACCTGGTGTCCTCTGAGGTTTTGTATTTTCAATTCAAATTCTGTTGCCACAAGTTTAACTGTTTTTTTTTTCCTAAAGTAACAGTTTGTGCGATGCATAAAATCAAATGTCTTCGGCTTTTTTTCTGTATCTCTACTGATCAACTTATTGCTGCTAGGGAGTAGGGACCCTTTTATTAGAGAACTCAAGATGGTTTCAAGTCAATTGTTTTATCAATAGGTATTGACTTTTATCAATAGGACAGACTAAGGCTTATAGGAAAGTCTATTAAGCCTACCGGGCTGGCCCATATATGTGTAATTATATATACTCCATTAAATAATACACGCTTATTAGTCTCCACAGAATAATGTATTGTCTCTACAAAATTTTATTGGATATACATGGAATATTATATGCTTATAAAGTGGGAGAAAATAGATGTACATGCTTTACAAAATTTTATTGACCTATTAGTCTTTAAAAAAATACATGCTTATTAGCCTTTTTATAAATATGTCAAATGCTATATTTAAAATTGTTAGTACGAATTAGGCTTTTAGACAAGCTAATAAGTCAGACCGAACGATTAAAAAGGCAAGGCTATGCTTACAATAATGACACGCTAATAGACCATACTTAGGCTTCAGATTTTTCTACTAGCCATGGCCTACTTAAGCAAAGCCTGGGTCAACCCGACCTACTCCCATCCCTATATGGCAACTACGATTAGGGTTAAAGACCGACGAATGCATCAACTGCCAACACAGAACCAGATCCATGTACCAACAACCTCCTGAGTAGTAGCAAGCATAAAATCCCCTTTGAGCATAATAATTTGTTATCAATAACAGGGACTGAGACAGATAATAGGACGATACTAGTGCAGTGGAGAATAATTTGAAGCCTTGAGATATGCAAATATCAAAAGATCAAAAACATCAAGGAAACATAGACCATGAACGCCAAACACAATCAATTTGACATGATATAACCAGAACCGCGACCACCTTCGAGAGGAAAATGACATTAGATTTTAAAAAATCACACATGGCCACCAGAGAATACCACAAATCCATGAAGAAGAAGCCAAAATTAGACCCTCTCTGGTTAATAACAACAAGTCCATAAACAAAACTCACCAGAACAAGAACGAAGACACTTACCCTCTGCACAAACAACAACAACAACCATATAGACACACATTCGATGGTCCAAACGAATGGATCCCCAAACAAAAACACACTCTGATTAATGGAACCATATCTAATCACGAAAAACTTGTGGGAGGTCAAAGCACCCTTAGCGGATAAGGCAAAGCGCACCACCAAGGCTAGGGGATACATCAGATCTACGACGTTTGGATGTGAAGGGGAGAGTGGGTGGTGGAGTTGGTGGAAACCGACTTGGGATTGACGGAGAGAAGAGAGAAGTTTGAGACAAATGATTTACTTGATTCTCGTAAAATTTGAACTAGTACTATTATATTTTGATAAAAATTATAATGATACAGAAAATATATATTGGTTCAAATCATCAAATTTTAGCAGTGAGCCTTGGTAAAAGAAGTATAGAAACAAAGTTTATTATGAGTTTTATTTAGATCCATGAGTATTATTCAAATGCACCTTACAATTCAAATAACATCAAAACCACTATAGGTAGTTTCAAACAACATTTGATTGATTGAGTTCAGAAATCTTATCATCAATCTCTTTCATTTTCTTATTAATCACCTCTTCAAAGTCAATTGTATCTTCAACAGTCTTAAGGTTGGCAAGCATATCTTTGTTGTATAGGGACACGATCATAAGAAGATCCAGCTCATTCTTACGATTGTCTTGTTTTGTCTTTTCTAATTGGGCCATAGTTTCAACAATCCTATGTAGGATGGAACTCTGTTGGTTCACGTTATTCGTTTCATCTATCACAGGTGAACTCGTATTCCCCCCATTCACTTGGTTGGATACCTGTGGATTATGTGAAATTATTTATAAGGAACAAATATTGGAAATTATAACAATTACTGGAATATCATAAAGGGTTGCGATTTTCTCACCTTTGATTCACCCTGCTTTCTTTCTGCATCGACATGTTTTTGATTCTTCCCGGTCATGATCACACACAATTGCAAACAAAGTAGCAAAAACCCAATTTTTTTCATTTGTGATATTTTCCTTGAATCGTATGTGGCTTTTATAAGCTGTATCTACTGCCTCATTACGTCATTGTTTGGACACTAGATATTATTTTCGTTTAAAAAAGAAAATTAGAAATATAATATTCACATATTTTATAATGTCTGTGTTTGTGTGTTATATTGAAAACTAATTGAAAGACACGTGTAAAAAATTATCGTGTTTTAATGTATTGTCGTCATTACATAATATATTACACTAAATATATAATTTTTTTATTAGGAGCGTGGATAATTGGTTAGACTTCCACAACATGACGAACTAATGTTTTGATCTAGACTGTGAGAGTGTCCTACATTTAGTATATGACGTGTCTCCCATATTATTTTGGACTCCATTCGGTTCTATTTACAAGAGAAAATTGGATTAACAAAACTCAATGTATTTGGACTGAATTGTTAACTAGATACATAAATTTTTGTTAACTCAAGTTTCTCTTATAAATAGGACCGATTAAAGTATTATGTAACCTATAATTTGAATTATATTTAATTTATAGTATTTTCCCCCAGTATATCAGTGTTCTTAGACCGCATAAAATCATATATTCATATTTCGAGTTAGGATGGATTAGCAATATTCCTCAAGAAATTTTTTTTCTTTTCTTTTCTAGCACTCATGAAATTTATTTTTTTTAAAAAAATATTAGAAATAATATTTATTTGTAATTTGTTTCCATTTAAACTTTCATTTATTATGACTACAATTAATTTTTTTGGAAACCAAAAAATACTTTTTTATTTTAAAATATCTATACATAGTTTTCTATCTATGTTATTCAAAAAAATAGTTTTCTATATAAGTTTATTTATAGTCATAGCCATATTTATATTTTACTTTTCATTTAATGTTATTTATTAAATACTTTTCACTATTACATTCATTAAAAGTTACACCCACAATTCCTTTTTAAGAATTTTTTTGAAAGAACCTTTTTAATTTTTTTTCGAAGAAGCTAAATTAGTCTATTTAAATTAGCACCGAAGAGAATCGAGTTTGAGATATTGAGAAAAAACATACACTCTGGTCCCAAACCAATACCAACAGGCAACCCAAGTGGGTTAAGAACCTTTTTAAGCTTTGTTTTTCTTTTTGAAATAAAATTTTGTTTTTCTATAGTTTTGTGTTTATTTTTATTTGTTTTTTTTTCTTTTTTATTTTTCATATTACTTTTTCCTTTTTGTTTTCCTAATAAAAAATTTCTTAATATATTTTTTTTCATTTATAAATTTAAACATAATATTAATTGTTTTTGTCATATCTTATAAAAAAATATAAACATTTTTCGATTAAGCATTCAAACTAGTATTTATTTTTATTTTTATTTATTTACGAAAAACAAAAACACCTTCAATTAACATAATAAAAAAATTTAATTTAAGGAACTTAAATCAAATTTTAGTTTTTTTGTAGAGTAAATTTTACTTTTAAATTTTGGAATATTTTAATATTTATTTTGTATTTGACTCATAATTTTTTATCAATTAAATTAATATTCTAATCACTATTTTGGATTTACTTTAACATACTTTCATTTGTTTTGATCATGAAAAAAATATTTTTCCTATTTTTAATTACTAAGTTCTAATTATTATTATTATTTTCATTTTAATAATAAGTCCTAATTATTATTTTTGTTTTCATTTTAATTACTAAGTCAAATTTTTTAGATAGGGACGAAGTATATTTGATTTTAAAATGAGGGGAGCAATTACATGAATGAGTAAAAATACAGAAACCAAAGCTATAATGAATCCTATCCTATATTATATAATAGTAGACAAATATGTTATCATTCGCTTATATAGAAAGAGGGGGTGCAACGCATACACCCTGGATGGGATGGACAAATTGGGTCCGACCCATGACACAAAATTGAGCATAAATTAATTAAATATCTTTTTTTCTTGTGTGTTTTTTTAGGGTTAAATATTTACAAACTTAAAGGACTTATGTGAGCAAAATAACTTAAATGATCAATCTGTTATAAATCTCAAACTTAAAGAACCTGAATGTAATTTAGTCATTTTTTAAATGATTGTGATTTCTTGAAATTATAGATTTAGTTTCCATAGAGCACTTACTAATTTTTAACATGAATAACAAGGTTGATTTGGTGGCTTTGCAAGAGACAAAATAAGTGGCAAAACTAGGATTAATACTATCAAGAAGATAAACCAACAAATTTATTTGGGGTTGACGTAGTGGTTGACTTGGGATCTTGGAGTGTGCTCCTCTCATGGTCGCATGTTCGATTTCCTCTGGTGTCAATTTCGGTGAGCAAGTCCATACGGAGCTTTGCTTTGGCTTAGAACGGTCCTCGCAAGTGGGCGGTGAAATTAGTCCCCTCGAATTAGTCTGTCGTTGGATCGGATACAAAATTTTAAAAAATAAATAAAAATAAAATACTATCAAGAAGATAAGATTAAAATATTAATTATTGTGTGAAGTTAGAGGATTCTCTAAGAGTGTGTTTGGTTGGGAATGTTTTGAGGGAAAGTAATGTTTTGATGGAATTTAAATACTTTGAGGTGAATTCCATTGTTTGGATAATAATTTGAAGAATTTTCAAAATGATGGAAATTTATGAATCATTTTGTTCAAGTTAAATTTAGAGAATTTCAAATGACACCTAAAAGCTAAGAATTTCAAATTTCTTCATTGTTATATTTTTTCAAAATTTTCATTTTGGTCCTCAAATTTTCCAAAAATTTCAATTTGACCCCCATAAATTTCAAAAAATTGCAAATTGACCCCTCAAATTTGTTAAAAATTATAATTTGACCCCTCAGAATTTTGAGATTTACAACTTGACCCTAAATTTCAATTTTCAATTTTGGCCTAAAAAATTCAAATTTATAAAAGTTGTCCAAAAATGATGACAACGAATTTTTTTATCACTCCATCCAAATTGAGAAATGAAAGTAATTGAATTGAATCATTTGAATTGCTTAGAAATCTAAATTCTTTAAAATTTTCCAATTACGTCATCCAAACACACTCTAAAGGTATTTGGATCGTGTGATTCGAGATGGACATCAAAATTCTCTTAATCATGACTTGTAAGAATGAAGATGATCTAGTTTGATTTTAATGATAAAAAAGCACGTAAAAGAACAATTTGATAGTTAGAGGCCTCAAACTATGCATCTTCTAGTATACAATACAATGCAAAAAGCCATCGTTCTAAATGACCACCATCTAAGGGAATGCATAGAGGATTGAAGTTAATTTGAAGTAATTGAAAGCAAATCCTCCAACAGTAAAGCATTCTCTTTCTCATTGATTATAGAGAGGAAAAGCATCTTTACAAATGATAGATTGAAGAGGTTCAAGGACATTCCCCCTGTCCCATGTTCAAGCACCCGGGTTTCTAGCCATGCCTACTAAACAATGTTCCAGTACACATGTTTCAGGGACATCCTTTGGTTTGTTGGTCTTTTATTTCTCCTGTGAATCCTTTATTTCTTCCAACATCCATCATTTGGTATGTCTCACACAACCAAGTGAATTAGATTTATGTCCTCAAAAATAACTTAGCTGCTTTCTCCGTCTCAAAATTTGTTTAAGGTTTGTGTATGATTTTTAAGGAAACGATTAATTGTATTGATTTTGATGATAAAATTAGTATTATTTACTAAAATATAATTATTAATTGTAGTTAGTGGAGTAATTAAGTTTGATGAAATTCAATAAATAATGGTATATTACTGGAAAATAATAATAAATGTTGAAATGGTTTTTTTTTAAAAAGAAATTTCTCTCTCTACGGAAAATCCTCTCTTTTCTCTGTACGAACCGACTCAAACTCACCTGCTCTTCCATCTCTCCCAAATCCACATTTCGGCCTACACCATGTAGATCTTTCCGCCGATGAGACGATGAGGTGTTTGGACTCTTCTCCGCCCTCCTCCTCACCTTCCAACCACTCCTTAAGTTTTCCGCCACCGTTGCTGATGGGCGATATGTTCCTCTACCTGCGTTCTTCTGTCTGGGGCGTCGCCGTTTTGGATGGTGCTAATTGGTGGTGGTTTCCCTTTGTGGTTGGCTGTGTTTTGTTGTCGTTTCTTTTCCGTCGTGTTTGCACGCTGGGGTAGATCTTGTCGTTCTACAGCCGTCCCCCTTTTGGGTTTCAGTTGTTTTTCGTCGAATCTTGCCGCCGGCGGGCTGTTTGCATCTGTGGGTATCCGACGGTTTTTTGGTTGTTGTTGTTTCTTCTTTGTTTTTTCTTTTTGCTATAGGAAGATGAATATGGGTGGCGGGATGCCTCGACTTGTTTGGTTCGTAAATCTTGAATCTTGTGTTTTCTGGGTTTGAGATTGGTTTTGTCCTGATATGCTCGAAAAGGTTAGGTGCGTGCGCAGACACTGCATGTTGACGGTAGTTGTTGTTTACCGTGCCTTAAGGACTTTATCTGCTGCGGTTGCTTCTTGAATCGTTGGTAGATTGTGATAACAAGACCTATGTGTGCTTCGGTTTGTAATTGGTTGGTTTAGCCTGAAAGAGCTTTTAGCTTGCTTCGTTCAGAAGGCAGTTGTTGGAATTTGAATCGTTTCTGTGTTGGCAGTCGATTCATACGCCTGTTCAAAACTCTGAATGGTCACTATGCGTTTTTTTGCAATTCGGTTTCGTGCCCATACGTGGGCTCGTTCGATTGTCTGTGGTAGTGATTGGTTAGGGCTGTATTTTTTTTACCACTTATGTGCTGATTTGTTGTATCACCTGATACAGGTTGTTTTTGTGGTTTACCGGGTCAGATACATGTTCCCCCAATCTTGTACTTCCTGATTTTTCAATTTAATTCTATTTTGGCTTAAAAAAAATACTAAATGTTGAAATGATATTCTAAAATGATAAATATTTTAAGACAAAAAAATACTAATTAAAAGGACAATTATTTTAATACGGGAGTACAACCAAATCTCATCAACACACAAACCCTCTTGTGGTAGATCAATTGCAAGATGTCTATCATACTCCTCTACATGTTAAAAAAAATAGTTAAACACAAATAAAAATACTTAAAATACAATTGAAAGTATAGATATACATGACTTAATTGAACAGGCTGGGGAAATAAAATTCTCCTTTGCTATGAAAGAAATTTATCATTTATTTTAATGGAACTCTACAGTTCTCAATAACCACCTTGACCAGGTTAATACAACTCCCTTATCTATGCCCTCTCCTTCGTGAATTTTTCACACAATTTTCTTACAAGGTATTCCTGTCAGCTGTCATTGAGTCATTTTTGTCTTAAAAAATTTAACTTTATATTCTTGTTTTCGTTTTATTATATGAAATCAGACATTCGAACTCCAACACAGACACCTGACACAACACAGATACATATACTTCGATGTTGTTAATTTAAAAAATATAGAACACACACACAATATGAATATTATCGATAAAATATATAAATTGAGAATTTAAATATACATGTCCATCTAAATTGAACAATTTGGTACTCTACAAAAAAATTCTTAAACAAAATATGACAATTTTTCAGCTGATTTGTCCATCTATTATATTAAAAATTATATAAACGAGTTTAGTGTCTTCAACCCTTTCATTGATCATCACTATGCGTCGAAGCAAAAAAAAAGAGTTTTTCTTAGACACTTGTCTAAAATGTGTCGTATGGTTATGAGACATCAGAACACGCTTAATACTAGAGGTGCTTCAGAGGTAACAATATTAACCATAGTGATGCAATTGAAAAGTCAATCAATTCCTATTTGCGTTCCTTCAAATGACATTCCAACAAACAAACTTTGACTTCTTTTTTTTTTGGATTGTTTTAAATCATCGAGTTTGATGTAATTTGCTTTCCATCATAGATAGACATGGTTTTCTGTGTTTGTAATAGGCTGTGTTTGTCATAGTACTTCTTTTAAATCAATATTCTTATGTAGTTTCAAATTTACTTTCAGGTTGATGTGAATTATGTTTCACGCGTTGTGATAAGTTTTTTAAGCAATTGAGTAGCCCAATGATTAGAAATTGTCTTTTTAAAAAGAATATATAAATTGTTTGGAGTTCGAACCTCAATCGACCCTTTTATATATTATGCAATGTCCTTAGAGCTAAATTTACGGGAATGTGTTGTAATGAGTCTTGAAATGCTGAAGTTGGGAATGTATTCTATGGACCTGATCCACCATTTATGGCACACGAATTATGTAACTTGTTAATTTGTAAATTTGATAGCAGCAAATATTATTAAATGTTATCTCCGTAAAACGTGAGGTATGGACGAAACAAGATACAAATGATGTCACATATAGACGGTACACTAGGGGTGGCTCTGAGAGCGGGCGCGAGGGACGACAGCCCAGGGCACCATATTTTTAGGGGCACCAAAATTATTATTTTTACTTAGTAGTTAGTACTATATAATATATTTCCTTTTAATTCGCTTTGATTAAATCTATTAAAAATATATTTGTAGATAACTTTGATTATAAATGAATATTTTGCAACAAAAAATGTCAAGAAAAATATTAGAATAATTAAAAGAGTATAATTTATTATTTCGTCCAAGGAACCAAAAATCTTATGACCAACCCTGCGGTACACCATAACCACCATTCAAGCCCCAGAAGATAACCCACCAAATGGCTATAAGTGTTTGTCTTTAGAGATATTTGCTGTGGTTCATAACCTAATTGACAATGGGTGAGAAAGAGATAAAGACAAATATTATTGTTGTCATCATGTCATGGTAAAGTTCCTCTGAAAAACTAAGATTGATATTACCTTTTTTTTTTTTTTTTTAATATGTTACAATATGCATTAATGCACACACACAATGGGAGTCTGGATCAGACTAGATTTCGCGTCTGAAAATAGAAAATTGATTTATTTATGATCCTTATAAATTATATGGACCTATTTAGATTGATTTGTTTTTAATCTTATAAAAAATAGTTTATGGAAATAAATAAGCTTTTATATTAATTTATAAGTTTTCACAAACGAAAATTGTATTTTAATAAACTGTTTTTCATAAACTACATTGAGAAACTTATAAATAGTACATAGAAGAGGGTACAAACATATTTAATGTTCGGGTTATACTTGAAATAATTTTTTTTTTTAAGAAATTAAAATAAGATTATATTAAGAAATCTTCTTTATTTACCCCGTCTAAAGAGTGTTAGAAAGAAGCAAAACGAAAAGTAAAGTTACATTAAGTTGTGCCTTCAACACATTCAAATTTTCAGTGGGGGTTAAAAAAATCCTTAATCGTCCTCTTGAAGTAGGAGTATCGGACATGAACTTCAACTTCATCTTGTGCTTTAGACATGTTTCACTTCACAAAAATTTATGGAATAACAAGTATAAGAATAATACAAAATGAAAGATAAATTAAATAGTTGAATAATTAGACATATTTTTATAAAATACGAGCAATAATAATAACGAATAAAATTTTTGATGCTTTGTCTATCACAAAACAGTCACGTATTTATATAAATTATATAATGTTAGTTACATACTGGCCACAAATATCGGCGTTACATAATCGATCCAAAAAAAAAATGTAGGTGTACAATTGATAAAAAAGGATGAACACCGACAAAAAAGTGTCCAACCTATCTAACCAGCTACTGATAGAGGATCATCTTCATCTTCTTCAATCACTTCAAATTATCCTTTTGATTTTTCGGGAGTAGGAGTGTCACAATAAATTGGATTCAAATGATTTGTTAGTTTTTTTGGCGGTTTCGACTCCTTAGACATGAGGTCTTTGAACAAAGCTTGTTTATCCAAAAATGCAAACTCTCATTTCTCAGCCTCCCGAATCTTGTGACTCTTCCACTCCGTACAAGACAGTGGTAATGGACAACCTTATTTCATATAAACACGAAGAAAGTGGCTAGGAGTTAAGCCAAGACACATGATGTGGGTTATCTGGGTTAAGTGGTGGAGAACCTCTGATTGGGAAAAAAGTCTCACATATACCTCTTTCGGGAAAAACCACTGAACAACAACTCTATGGTAAAAAGTTGCAACAATGTGACCCATATCCAGTAATGTCAACCACTTATCTATGTATGCAATTCCACCACTATTTGTTGGAGGGTGTAAACCATTCAAAACGCTCCACCGAAACAAATATCGAAAAATAGTCAGTTTCATTAGTTATCAATTCATGAATAAGTGTAATGCGAACCAATATGTGTTTTTCCTGATCCATACCCATGTGTCTAGCTATAACACGGTATCCGCAATTACTGTCACCTTTAGTATTCACAATATTTTCAATGTAAGGTCTCATGATATTTGGCATTTGTGTAATGCATGATAAATCTGGATCCAAGTGTAAAGTAGGCGTTGAAGCCGTTGATTGCGATGAGTTTCCAATACATGTACTATTCCTTTTTGGATATGATGACTTAGTTTGTGACGATTGACTATCAAAAAATTGGGAATCAACACGCTCCCACATAGATGTGATTCGACCTGTAAATGGCTCTTTTGGTGCAGACCTCACCCTTTTCTTTGCTCCCTTCGTAGCCACCTTTATTGTAGGGGAGACAACATTGTGCCTTCCGCAAATGCTAGTTGACGACTCACCTCTTTGATGTGGAGTTTCATTTTGCAAGGGACTTTTTTGAGACATTCTTGAATGCAATTCTACTCCTCCATCATAGAAAAATTATCATACACTTCTTCTCCACATATATGTAACCTTTGCCAATGAGGGTCTATGTCATCCAATCAAATAGGCAATTTTTATTTTATCTTCATAGAAATAATACATGCACAAGGCAACCCGTATGATGTCTTAATCACACAACCGTAAATTTTCTTAGCAAAGTCGATTGTTTTGGAGTGTTTTACTTCCTTAAAGATAAAATTTAATGCGGCTCTAGATACACAACCCTCCAACTCAAAGTACACAAGGTTGCCTTTGTATCTATGTTCTCAGACGTTACAACTTCTCCCAAAACTTGCTTGTATCTTAGACAACTAGATAGCCAACATTTTGTCTATTTCATCTTATGACAGGTCATCTTACGTTATTCTTAACATGTTTTTCGGTCATTTTCAGTAGGTTTTACTAGAAGAACAAATGATTATTAGAACAATTGTCTATGATTTTGGGACATTTATAATGTTTTCTATATTTGAGTATGTAATTCTACTCTTCCCGGAACATAGCAATTCTAGGGTGTTTTTGATATAAATCACGAAGAAATCATGAAAATCGACAAATCAAGAAATCGGAAGATTATTGAAGACTCTAGGAAGATCAAGAATGAAGATTAAAGAGGCTTTAGAAGAGTTTCCAGAGGGAGAAATTTTGTTCCTAGGTCCCAAGACATCTTATATGGAAGTAAACACCTAAAATGACAGAAAAACTGAGATTTAAGCATCAAAACACACTCATAGGCGCCCTGAGCATGCATTTTTTGCACATTCAACGCCCCAAGAATGGCATGTGCACCCCGAGCATTGCTTAATGCAGGACTTTAATATGACACGGTTTAAACTTTGTTAATTACATTTTTTTAGCAATTAACTTCTTCATACGAATACAAACTCACTTAATTTTTGACCATTTTTTCTTTCCATTTTTCACTTAGGTGATTTTTCCTAACTTATTGTTCTTCGGTCAAAGTGGTTTAATTTTGAAACTCTAATGTAATAAAATGTATATATTGATGATTATTTCCTTTTCATTGATCAATCTCAATGTTCATCCACCAAAATTTTCTCATTTCTATTTTTTCTTTTGATCTCTTATGTAATTGTCAACGTTTGATTATATTTGGTGGTAAAAACAAATATTGTTTTTGTTTCTCCATTGCGAAAAAAACCCTCATTTAACTTATGAAAAGAGAAAACAAATACAAACAAATTAAAATGACTGGAATTAAAGTGTATATTTACAGAGTTATTGAAATAGATAATAGTGATAGCAGATCCTCCGAGTTGTAGTGTAATCCCAAGATTTAGCTTTGAAAAACGAAGATCCTCTAACAAAGAAAACATAACATGATAGAAACAGATCCTCCGACCAATGTGGTTCACATGGTGCAGGAATGCTTTGGTTTGTTGGTATTTTATTTCTTTTGTGAACCCTTTATTTCTTCCAACAACCACCATTTGGTGTGTCTGACACAACTACCAAGTAAATTAGATTTATGGCCTTCAAAGACAACTTATCTAAATACGAAAGACTTTATTAAATCTATCTAAATACGAAAGACTTTATATTCAATCAATTCATTTTGAATCAAAATCAATTTTAATAGAACGAACAATTCCTCATTCTTATATGATGAAAATATTGCATCGATACAATCAAGGATGGGTGAACCACCTTAGGAAACATAAAGTGTTCATGTAGTAAATAATGATGCACCAATTGACAATGTTGCAGAACAGACTTATCAAGGGCAAGCTGATGACAGTGATTATGGAGATGGCGATGCAGACATGGGTTATGGAGGTGATGATGATTAGATCTATGAAGTACGGACACAAACACGAATACTAAACATGACACTAACATTGACACTTCAATATCGGTAATAATTTGAAGAAAAAAAAAAGAATTATTTAAATGTAATTATATGTATTAGTGTCGTATCGTTGTCGGACACTATCATATGTGGAATACTGTCACATCTGCCTTTAACTAGAGGTGTCGTGCTATATAGATTAGTAGTGTTAGATATTTGAATTTGTATAGATGAGCAGAAAGGTTATAGTTATAAAATTTACCAGGACTAAGGTAAACTTTGAAGTGGATTAGACTCCAATCAATTATGTCATCTTTAATTGAAAGAAAAAAAAAACTTTCTATTCATGACTCTTCCCACACAAGTGTTCTTTGTGATGATTATGGATTTGGAATGATTTAGGCTAAATTATTCTCTTGGTCACTTTATTTGTTCAGATTCAATTATTTATGTTTTTATTCATCTTTAAGTGTTTTACTAAAGAAAATATCTTTAATAAAGAACGTTTTGAAAAAAATAAAATAAACGGTCAACACAATTCAAACCATGCATTTTGTTCCCAGTACATTCACAATTCGAAATGAATTAAAGATTTCTTAAATTTTGAATTCTTGACTTTAAACAACATGCATTCTTATTGTGACAAATTTCATTCTTTAGTAATCTTGAATGCATTCTTATTGTGTGTGTGAAATTGGTGTTTGTGGAAGCAACTTGAGTTTTGGGTTAATGTTGAAATTAATTTGATTAATTAGCAATTTTATGGAATAAATAAAATTAGATCAAATACCTCCCCGGGTCCTTTAAGTTTCATATTTGTTTCGAATAGATCCTTTAAGTTTCTAAGGTTTCAGATAGGTCTTTTAAGTTTCGAGTTTGTTTCGGATAAGTCATTTAAGTTTCAAAAGTTTTAGATAAGTCATTTAAGTTTCGAGTTTGTTTCGGATAGATCCTTTCTGTCAACCTCATTTATCCTATCTATCCGAAATAAACTCGAAACTTAACTGACATATCTGAAACCTTAGAAACTTAAAGGACCTATCCGAAATAAACTTGAAACTTAAAGGACCTATCTGAAACCTTAGAAACTTAAAGGACCTATCTGAAACAAACGTGAAATTTAAAAGACCCATGAAAGTATTTGGCCAAAAAATTATGTTAAACTTGATTGAATATGATTGTATATTAGAGTAGGGTTTTGGGCGAGAAAAAATCTTTAACCGTTGCGTAAATTTATGCTTTGCTATACAATTAAATGACAATTTGTATCGATAATTGTAGTCAAACGTGGTGAATTTTTACTAAATCCTCACAATAGAGGCTTAATTTTTACTTGAATCTAGTTATTCTATGAAGGAAGGGCATTAAACATGGTAATTTTAAAAAAAGACATATAGTTACAAAGACTAGGGAGGACATTAAGCATGACCTAGTATGTTCACACAATTATTTAGTTCAACCAAAACCGGTAATAAACGAGTAATAGTGTGTGATAATTCAACAAAAGTGGACCAACCCTAATCTATCATAACAAACATGCACTCATCACGAGTGCAACCCAGTGAACCTGTGTACACCCATAAAACCGGGCTAAAAAAAAGATGAAGAATGAGTATCTAGTGGCATCATTTAGGGTTCAAAACTGATGAATGGGCCGACCACCTACACAGAACCGAATCCACAAACCAATGACTTCCTAAACATCAATAAGCATAAAAAGCCCTTTTAAGCATAATAGTCCAAATAAGTCACTGGGTCTAAGACGAATAATAAGGCGTTGTTGGTGTATTGGAGCCTACCTTCAGCCGTGAGATCTGTACATTTTTAAAGATCTGGAACATTAAAGAATTATTGATTAGGAACGCCAAACAAAATCGTTTTCACATGAAACAACCAAAACCGCCACCACCACAAACACGAAGGTAGTGACAACTTTTGAAAAACCACCCACCACGACCAATTTTTCAATCGGTTTGAATCAAACAACACTTAAACCCATGGCCACTTGATAAGACCACATATATGTGAAAAACAAGCCCAAAAGCAGTTCCCTCTCAAGTTAATAACAATATATCCATAAACAAATTTCACCGGAATATGAATGAAGACCTGTGCGAAAATATCAACAACCATCGAAATACACATTGACAACTAAAAGAAACATGTATGAACATATCCTAAATGCAAAACACACTTGTTAATGGAACCACCTCTCAACGTGGAAAACATGTGAGAGGTCAAAGCACACCAACAAGGCTAGGGCCTACATCGGGTCTATGGCGTTTGGATTGAAGGGGAGAGTGTGTGGTGGATTTGGTGGAAAATGACTTGGGGTTGAATGATAAAAGAGACAAGTCTAAGACAAATGAAGTACTTGATTCTCTTAAAATTAGAATTAGTAGTAGATTTATATTTTGATTAAGATTCTAATGGTATGTATAATATCTATTGCTTCAAATTGTCAAATTTTAGCAGTGACTTTCGATAGAAGAGTTATAGAAGAAAAATTTATTATGAGTTTTATTCAGATCCATGAGTTTTATTCAAATGCATCTTACAATGTAGTAGCATTAAAACCATTAGATGGTTTCAAATAACATTTGATAGATTGAGTTCAGCAATCTTAGTATCAATTTCTTTGAGTTTTTTATCAACCACCTCAGCCATGTCAGTCGAATCTTTAGCAGTCCTCAAGTTGGCTAGCATATTTGGGTTGTGTATGCAGCCCATCATAAGGAGATTCAGCTCATTCTCACGATTTTCCTTTCTTTTCTTTTCCAGTTGGCTCATAGCTTCAGCAATCCTCTGGAGGATGGAATTCTGTTGGTTCAGAAAATTCATTTCATCAATCACAGATGAACTCGTATTCCCCTCAATCACTCGGTTGGCTACCTGTGGATCATGCAAGACCTATTTATTAGGAAAAAATATTGAAAATTATAACAATTACTGAAATATCATAAACATTTGTGATTTTCTCACCTTCTTTGAGCCACCCTTCTTTCTTTTGGGACTGACATGTTTTTCCTTCTTCCCAGTCATGATCACGACAATTGAAAATAAAGTAACAAAAAATCAGATTTTTTACTGTGTTATTTCCCTTCGTCTATATGACTTTTATAGGGCTATAGCTACTACCTCATTAAGTCTTTGTTTGGACGCTAGATATTATTTTCGGTTTTAAAAAGAAATATATTTAGGAATATATTATTCACGTATTTTTCTTAGAGATTATTTAAATATTTTATAATATCTTTGTTTGTGTGTTATATTAAAAACTCATTAAAAGTCATGCGTCAAAGATCATCACACTTTTTTTTTTCTTTTGAGTGGTTTAAAACTTTATAGGGACTTAAAGTTGAACGAAAATTTTAGAGGGACTAAAACGAAGAGCTGATGTATTTATAAAGATAAAAAAACTTATTTGCAGAGTAACTTTGACTTTCATACATATTTGCAAAGTAACTTTGACTTTCAAATTTTGGTATATTTTAATATTTAGTTTCTTTTTGAGTCATAATTTTTATCAATTAAACTAATATTTTGGATTTACTTTTAACGTACATTCTTTTTCTATTTTTCATTAGTCAGTCCTAATTATTATTTTTTTATTTTAATGTTAATCAAACCTAATTTTTTTTCTTTCTTTAAAAAAACCATAACTTTTTTCTTTTATTTTTGAGGAAAAAATAACATTTTTTTTCTCTTAAATAAATGTTTATATATTTTATTTAGAATGTTTTTTAATATTAAGGATTTTGTTTTCAACTTTTTTAATAAAAACGTCTTTATTAAAAATATAGATATATATTAATTTTCTTATACTATATTAACTATTTATTTCATTTAATAATTGATATTAAAATATTAAAATAATTAACTGAAATATTAAATGCTGATTAATTAAAGCGATGTCACGTTGACTGTAATCAATTTCATAAACATTCTTTTACATTTTTTTTTTAAAGGAATAAACATTCTTTTACATAATATATATATTTTTGAAATAAATGAACTCTTTTACAATATATATTGTTATCAACTAACGAAAAGACGGACACTCTTTTATAAATTATATTGGTGTTTTACATGAAATTTTGATTCTGATTAAAAGTAAAAATAAAAGTGTATTTTGCTTATAAATTATAACAAATCAAACTAAACATGATCATCTTCTTTTTTTTTTGTTATGCAGGGAGAAAGACAGACATCAGGAGGCATCACCGACATCCCAACAAGGTTGGCACCCGAGATGCCTCCGTCCTAGACCTGCCAATCTCTAAAATTTAATAATAAAGGAAAAAAATATATCGGAGAGGGGGGACTAGGCCAAAACCCTCAAAGGAAACAAAACATAACAAAAGGCCAAAACCTCTAGTATTCTTCGACCAATTTTCCACCACAATATTACGAAAATCCTCATGCCTTGTCCATGTTTTAAAAAATTTGAAAGTCCCAGAGCGCTGCGAATGAGAAAAATCCATAGACAAAAGCAATGGGTTATGATCCAATTGATGACACACTAAAGCAGAACAAGAAGAACTACGCTAAAAATTAATCCATTCTTCATTACATATTTCCCTATCAAGATGGAGAGCAAAATTATCCAAACCCAACCTGCCATTTGGACCAAGTGTAGAAAGCACCCAAAGTAGGAAGGTGATGTAAGATATTAGCATTTGACCAGTCCATAAAATCAATACAAGACAGGGGCGGAGGAGGGCGACGACCACGCTTCTCCTGAGCACCAAGAACCACATTAAGATCCTCAATAAATAACCAAGGACCTTGGAAACACCCTTGCAAATGAGTCAAGTCAGCCCAAAGTTGACGATGTTTCAGATAAAAAGTGCTAACATAAACGACGACAATATAAACAGTTGACTGATGATAAGAAACTTCTAAGGAAATGCATTGATCCGAAATTAATAGCAACGTAGCCGTAACCTCACTGCCCCAAAGAGCCCATAGATTTGGTTGCAAATTATCTCTATTATTTACACAATATTTTGATCCTCAAGACTATCTCAATACCAAAGGGTACATTTTCAAAATCAATCATTGGTTCCGCAACAAAAATTAACAAAGGCCTATGAGATGTAAAAAAAATCCGTAAAGCAATTTTAGTATCGACACCCCCCCTTGCACGGGTCTTATAATGCGGCTTTCCGAGGACTTGCTCTTTCATAGTTAGATGTTGCTTCTTTGATAGAACTTGAGTTATTCCTTCTTCAACGGCCCGTTGGTCATATTCTCGGATTCTAGCCCAAAGTTCCAAATCACTCTGTATGTTTTTGCTAGTGTGCGCTTCTGGCTGATCATTTGGAACCTAGGATGTTATGGTAACCTTTGTGTGATCATTACTTGCATTTGCGACGTGGTGGGATTGGTGTACTACTGAGGGTGTGACTTGATCAAAAAATGTAGCAGTGGTACCTTGCGCGTCGTCAGGTTCAACACGCTGCCCGTCAATGCGTGTTTCAGCAGAAATCTCTTCCAGCACATGTATTGAAGTACTAGGCAGCCGGTTTTCGCTAATTGTATCAGCAACAGTTTGTACCTCAATTGTGTAAATTGAGGCCTTCTCAACATTGTCAATAGCCTGAGGTGCAGCACCCTATGTCTCGGTATCCTGTGTTTCCTTGTGTTGAATTGGACCATCCGTAACACCTTCCAATTCCTCCTGGTCTTCCTTATGGGAAACTGCCAAACCAGATGGCTCTATGTGTGAAACCTCTTGCTACATGGAAGCAGTAGTAGCATTAGCAGGATCGTGAGTTGATTCTTCCTGCTGAGTGTTCTCCGTAGTTGCAAAGGCCTTTAAGGAACCAACTCCATCTGGATTATCCTTCGGTTTCCAAGTTTGGTTTGATTTTTGTGAATGAATCGGCTGCTTTCCATTATCAATTGTCTTCTTTCCATAATCAGTTGGTTTCTCATGAGTCTCCGTTCTTCAGGGTTTTAACCGACGACATGAAGTAATGTTGTGACCAATACTTTGACAACGTGTGCAAAAGTCTGGAAGACCTGCATACTCAATAGCAATGGGGAAAGCAACACCCTCCCGTTCAACCATCACCTCATAGAAAATATTCTTCGAAAGATCCAAATCAACAAGCATTCGTGCATAACATCCATATAATCTATTCCTTGTAACATTATCAATCAATAACGGCGTGCCAACAACAACCGCAATTTCATACTATGTCCTTTCCATCCAATATTCTTGCAGGAGTTCCCACACCCTAATTCATACTTGTGTGTGAGTTTGTCGTTGAATGTGCAAGTTAAAATCCTTAGTAAATTAAAACAGTCTGAGCAATCCCGGTTTCAAGCTTACGGTACCAACTGCCCAAACAATGCACATGTCTTCTTGTGAGGCAAAAAAGAATTTGTAAAACCCTCGGCCAAGTGAAATCATATGTCATGGACCTTTGACTTTCCATAACTTCTGTAACTTGGCACTGATATCCTTTGTTGCATAGGGCTTGTCTCCTTTGTTCAGTACCAATCGACCCCGGTGGTTAATTTTGCAGTAGTCTACCCCTCGAGAGTAAGCAGCAGTGGAGATTGAGATGGACACCGTTTCTCCACGGATAGTGGGCAACGGAAGAGGTTCAGTAGTTGTCTGAGAACAGCCACGTAGAGCCTGTGCGAAAGTGGGCTTTGGAATTGTCGACTGCACATGTGTAGAAAGTGGAGCAGAAGAAACATTGTGAGTTAAGGTAGGGCGATCGCAATAGCAACATTGTTACCTGATGTTGTGAACGCAGCAGGGATGGCAGGAGGTGCGAGCTCCACCTGCCAGTCAAACATGGCTAGGCGAGCATAACCACCACAAAACTAGGGCAGAATCGAACCAGTCAAGGGGACAAAACGATTGCACAGAATTAATTAATTAATTAATTGAACCAAAAAAATATAATCTAAATCTATATTTTATTAATGACACCAACAACAATCTTTATTATAAAAAAAGTTGTTTAAGGGTATAATTGGAATAATGAAAAAGTAAGAATAGACATACTCATATCATGTTTGTTACACTTTTGTTTTAATAGTTAAATTTACTTTTGTCTATTTATTAAATGTGTTTATTGTATTCAAAGATGAGGGTAGTTTTTAAAAGAGAAAAAATCATCCTAAAAGAGACAAACCATGTTATTTTCTTTATATATACTAGCGAAAAGACGGGCACTCACGTGCCCCTCTTTCCGCTCTTTTTATTAAACGTTTGAAAAATATTAAAGGTGTTTTTTTTAATGATTTGTTTTTTGCTAATAAGGGATTAAGGACATGCTTCAGGAGGAAACACTGACATCTGAACTAGGTTGGCACTCCGGGAAACCTCTGTCCTATGCCGCAAAACTCTAAAATTTCATTAAAAAAAAGGAAATAATATATACAAGAAGAGAGTGGACTAGCCATGATTATACGTGTCAGCCATGATTTTGTGACCATCTAGAAAATCCAAGACCGAAGAGAGAACTGGTTGCACATCATAATTCGGAAGCGGGGGTCTGACAATTTGATCGAAAACATTCTGCAGCCACATGTGAAAGGTAATACTGGACTTCACACCATGGTTCGGGGAAAACATAGCAAATTGTATGTCTATCTATGTTGCATTTACAGCTGTAGGAACAACCTCCTCTTGCGACATTGATTGTTGGGCCAGAGTGCTAACGACCTCCACATTCTCATGTTGAATTGTGGCAACCGGAAGGGTCTATGCGTGTGTGTCATTTCTAGACTAGGACGCTGCAATTTCAAAATCCTTAGAGGAACCAACACCTACAGGGTTATCTAGTGGCTTCCATCCTCGCTTATGTTTCAACCTAAACGGATAATAAACGAGTAATAGTGTGTGATAATTCAACAAAAGTGGACCAACCCTAATCTATCATAACAAACATGCACTCATCACGAGTGCAACCCAGTGAACCCGTGTACACCCATAAAACCGGGCTAAAAAAAAGATGAAGAATGAGTATTTAGTGGCATCATTTAGGGTTTAAAACTGATGAATGGGCCGACCACCTACACAGAACCGAATCCACAAACCAATGACTTCCTAAACATCAATAAGCATAAAAAGCCCTTTTAAGCATAATAGTCCAAATAAGTCACTGGGTCTAAGACGGATAATAAGGCGTTGTTGGTGTATTGGAGCCTACCTTCAGCCGTGAGATCTGTACATTTTTAAAGATCTGGAACATTAGAGAATTATAGATTAGGAACGCCAAACAAAATCGTTTTCACATGAAACAACCAAAACCGCCACCACCACAAACACGAAGGTAGTGACAACTTTTGAAAAACCACCCACCACGACCAATTTTTCAATCGGTTTGAATCAAACAACACTTAAACCCATGGCCACTTGATAAGACCACATATATGTGAAAAACAAGCCCAAAAGCAGTTCCCTCTCACGTTAATAACAATATATCAATAAACAAATTTCACCGGAATGTGAATGAAGACGCTCAACCTGTGCGAAAATATCAACAACCATCGAAATACACATTGACAACTAAAAGAAACATGTATGAACGTATCCTAAATGCAAAACACACTTGTTAATGGAACCACCTCTCAACGTGGAAAACATGTGAGAGGTCAAAGCACACCAACAAGGCTAGGGCCTACATCGGGTCTATGGCGTTTGGATTGAAGGGGAGAGTGTGTGGTGGATTTGGTGGAAAATGACTTGGGGTTGAATGATAAAAGAGACAAGTCTAAGACAAATGAAGTACTTGATTCTCTTAAAATTAGAATTAGTAGTAGATTTATATTTTGATTAAGATTCTAATGGTATGTATAGTATCTATTGCTTCAAATTGTCAAATTTTAGCAGTGACTTTCGATAGAAGAGTTATAGAAGAAAAATTTATTATGAGTTTTATTCAGATCCATGAGTTTTATTCAAATGCATCTTACAATGTAGATAGCATTAAAACCATTAGATGGTTTTAAATAACATTTGATAGATTGAGTTCAGCAATCTTAGTATCAATTTCTTTGAGTTTTTTATCAACCACCTCAGCCATGTCAGTCGAATCTTTAGCAGTCCTCAAGTTGGCTAGCATATTTGGGTTGTGTATGCAGCCCATCATAAGGAGATTCAGCTCATTCTCACGATTTTCCTTTCTTTTCTTTTCCAGTTGGCTCATAGCTTCAGCAATCCTCTGGAGGATGGAATTCTGTTGGTTCAGAAAATTCATTTCATCAATCACAGATGAACTCGTATTCCCCTCAATCACTCGGTTGGCTACCTGTGGATCATGCAAGACCTATTTATTAGGAAAAAATATTGAAAATTATAACAATTACTGAAATATCATAAACATTTGTGATTTTCTCACCTTCTTTGAGCCACCCTTCTTTCTTTTGGGACTGACATGTTTTTCCTTCTTCCCAGTCATGATCACGACAATTGAAAATAAAGTAACAAAAAATCAGATTTTTTACTGTGTTATTTCCCTTCGTCTATATGACTTTTATAGGGCTATAGCTACTATCTCATTAAGTCTTTGTTTGGACGCTAGATATTATTTTTGGTTTTAAAAAGAAATATATTTAGGAATATATTATTCACGTATTTTTCTTAGAGATTATTTAAATATTTTATAATATCTTTGTTTGTGTGTTATATTAAAAACTCATTAAAAGTCATGCGTCAAAGATCATGACGCTTTTTTTTTTCTTTTGAGTGGTTTAAAACTTTATAGGGATTTAAAGTTGAACGAAAATTTTAGAGGGACTAAAACGAAGAGCTGATGTATTTATAAAGATAAAAAAACTTATTTGCAGAGTAACTTTGACTTTCATACATATTTGCAAAGTAACTTTGACTTTCAAATTTTGGTATATTTTAATATTTAGTTTCTTTTTGAGTCATAATTTTTATCAATTAAACTAATATTTTGGATTTACTTTTAACGTACATTCTTTTTCTATTTTTCATTAGTCAGTCCTAATTATTATTTTTTTATTTTAATGTTAATCAAACCTAATTTTTTTTCTTTCTTTAAAAAAACCATAACTTTTTTCTTTTATTTTTGAGGAAAAAATAACCTTTTTTTCTCTTAAATAAATGTTTATATATTTTATTTAGAATGTTTTTTAATATTAAGGATATTGTTTTCAACTTTTTTAATAAAAACGTCTTTATTAAAAATATAGATATATATTAATTTTCTTATACTATATTAACTATTTATTTCATTTAATAATTGATATTAAAATATTAAAATAATTAACTGAAATATTAAATGCTGATTAATTAAAGCGATGTCACGTTGACTGTAATCAATTTCATAAACATTCTTTTACATTTTTTTTTGAAGGAATAAACATTCTTTTACATAATATATATATTTTTGAAATAAATGAACTCTTTTACAATATATATTGTTATCAACTAACGAAAAGACGGACACTCTTTTATAAATTATATTGGTGTTTTACATGAAATTTTGATTCTGATTAAAAGTAAAAATATAAGTGTATTTTGCTTATAAATTATAACAAATCAAACTAACCATGATTATCTTTTTTTTTTTTTGCTAAGCAGGGAGAAAGACAGACATCAGGAGGCATCACTGACATCCCACCAAGGTAGGCACCCGGGATGCCTCCGTCCTAGACCTGCCAATCTCTAAAATTTAATAATAAAGGAAAAAAATATATCGGAGAGGGGGACTAGGCCAAAACCCTCAAAGGAAACAAAACATAACAAAAGGAAAAAAAACTACGGAAATCTATAATTGGGTAGGCCAATTCTATCTCTATAGAAGTCCGTATGCAATTCATCCGAAAGCGTGTCAAACTTAACAGTACCCTGAAGCGCATGACCCATATTTTCCAATTTATCCGCACAACTGTTACCTTCAAGGAAAATATGTGAAGAAATAACCTGAACACCCAGTCCACAAGCGTTATGCCATATGTTCCGAAGCAAGAATGGAACTAAAGAAGAGTTCGAAAAGATCATCAAAGCACTTGTTGAATCACTCTCTAACCAGATATTCCTCCACCGATGATTGGTAGCATGCTCCAAAGCAAGAATAAAAGAAATAATTTCAGAATGAAACACCGAAGCTATACCAATGTTACAAGAAAAGGCACCGAGATATGTACCTAAGGAATCCTGAAAGAGACCGCCACAAGCCGCCAACCCACCAATAACTGAACCATTTGTATTCACTTTCAACCAAGGAGAGGAGGGTGCTTTCCACAACACCAATATAATATCCTTCACCTTACGGTGATGAGTAGAAACCAAAAAAACATCAAGAAGCGAAGAATCAAAGGGAAAACTTTTTCATGTCGAAGCATTTTTAGACATTGCAATCAAAGAGTGAATGCGCACTTTTGCAGAATGAATAGACTGCATCTTAAAGTTGAAACGAAAAGCATTTTTGGCTAACCAAATCGTGTGCACCGTGTGAATAATTGCTGCAAAAAAATTATCTGACACTTGCGATGAACAATGAGTAGGCATGCAAGAAAGCAGAGAGGCATCCGAATTACAATTTATAACACGGTTGAGCTTCCTTCCCAGCCATGTCGCGCAACAACAAAGGGACATTGGAGGAACAAGTGGTCCGAGGTCTCAACAGCAGAAACAACATACAGACACAATAACACAACCTTTACTTCGAAGGTTTTCATCCGTGGGAACCTTACCATGCATCAGTCGCCAAAAAGTAAATGAATGAGATGGAGGGATGCAACTCGTCCAAATGAGGTCTGCCCAAGGAAGCAGAGGCACAGCCTGTCGGAAAAAAGAAACAACATGCTTCGACGTGAGTTTACCATATGTGGAGTGAGACAAAACAAGAGAGTCAGGCAGCTGAACACGTGGCAGAGTAATGTTATCTAAGCGAGTCATCACTTCAGCCACCCTAAGGGCCGATGGCAAATTCCAACGGCCATTAGCAATAATTTCCGAAACTTTCCTACTAAAACCAGAATGGAAGAAGTAGTCAATGTGGAATAAATTAACCAAAGGTTCCCCAAGTCAGTTGTCTGTCCAACGATGTATTTGTTCACCCATTCCCACAATCCACAAGGAATTTTGAATGATTGTGCTTATATGATTTTTAATACCCGACCAAACCGAAGACTTAAAGAAATGAAGAATAGGCTGCCCATGAGAAAAAAACGATGCTTGAAAAAGAACCGCCCATTGAGAGTTTGAAGAAATAAGATTCGAAGCTAACTTCAACATTAAAGCATCATTAATCAAACACGTAGACTTTAAATCAAGACCACCTTCCGACCACGGACGACAAAGAGTTTTCTAAGAAATTGTGCAAACCTTTCGAATAAGAATATCCTCGCTCCAAATGATTTTTTTAATCTAGGGGTATCCAAAGAACGGAGCAGCTTCCTCAACCACATATAAACATGGAAAAAGTAGACTAACATACCGTGAATAATATATTTAACAAGCTGCACTCGACCCATGATAGAAAGACTAGAACCCTTCCAGGTAGAAAGCTTTGTTTTGATCTTGTTTGTAATCATTTGAAAATGAGACACCTTAGGCTTTCCTTGAAAAATAGGACACCCCAAGTAAAAAAATTCAAGGTTCCCACATTAAACCCCAATAGGGAAGAAATCATCTGAAGACACGAACCAGTCATGGCGTCGGTGAAAAACCTACTCTTGACATTATTAATAATTTGACCAGAGACCTCAGAATACTTAGTGAAAATATTTAGAAGTCATCGAATATTACGCTTAGTACCTGTACAGAAAATCCAAACATCATCAGCGTATAAGATATGGGTGGGAAGAGAGACACCACGGCAATAGGACATAGGTGTGAGTTGTCCTGCAGTCGAAGCCATGGAAAGAGCCCGACTAAGAACCTCCTCAGTCAACCAAAAAAGAAGAGGAGACAATGGATCCCCTTGGCGAACTCCACGCGAGCAAGTTAAAAACCCCATAGCTTTCCCATTTACCAGCACAGATAAACGAGCGGATTGCAAAATCACTAAAATCCAATGCACAAATTTTTCATCAAAATCGAACCTGTGAAGCACCACAATAAGGAAATTCCAGTCCAAAGTATCAAAGGCCTTTGCAATATCGAATTTTAAGGCTACATTACCACCATACTGACGCTTCTCAAGTAAATTAATAACTTCAGATGCCAGGATTACACATTCAGAAATATTACGATCCCGGATGAAGCCCCGCTGCTCAATAGAAATAATCCGAGAGGTGATACCGGCCAACCTATCTGCAATGATTTTAGTGACATTTTAGAACTGAAAGTTAGCAAATGATCCTAAGCATAAAGCTGATCCGAAAATCCCTCGGTATCAATAATTTGTTGAATCTGATTTACCTCATCAACTTCTAAACGAACTTGCCTATCCACATCACCAAAAACCGTGCGATTCCAATGTCTAAACACTTGTTTCATGTGTCTGAGGTTAGATTGCAAATGTGCCATGCCATGACCTCTAGTATTCTTCGACCAATTTTCCACCACAATATTACGAAAATCCTCATGCCTTGTCCATGTTTTAAAAATTTTGAAAGTCCCAGAGCGCTGCGAATGAGAAAAATCCATAGACAAAAGCAATGGGTTATGATCCAATTGATGACACACTAAAGCAGAACAAGAAGAACTACGCCAAAAACTAATCCATTCTTCATTACATATTTCCCTATCAAGATGGAGAGCAAAATTATCCAAACCCAACCTGCCATTTGGACCAAGTGTAGAAAGCACCCAAAGTAGGAAGGTGATGTAAGATATTAACATTCGACCATTCCATAATATCAATACAAGACAGGGGCGGAGGAGGGCGACGACCACGCTTCTCCTGAGCACCAAGAACATTGGTTGTGTGCTACTGAGGGTGTGACTTGATCAAAAAATGTAGCAGTGGTACCTTGCGCGTCGTCAGGTTCAACACGCTGCCCGTCAATGCGTGTTTCAGCAGAAATCTCTTCCAGCACATGTATTGAAGTACTAGGCAGCCGGTTTTCGCTAATTGTATCAGCAACAGTTTGTACCTCAATTGTGTAAATTGAGGCCTTCTCAACATTGTCAATAGCCTGAGGTGCAGCACCCTATGTCTCGGTATCCTGTGTTTCCTTGTGTTGAATTGGACCATCCGTAACACCTTCCAATTCCTCCTGGTCTTCCTTATGGGAAACTGCCAAACCAGATGGCTCTATGTGTGAAACCTCTTGCTACATGGAAGCAGCAGTAGCATTAGCAGGATCGTGAGTTGATTCTTCCTGCTGAGTGTTCTCCGTAGTTGCAAAGGCCTTTAAGGAACCAACTCCATCTGGATTATCCTTCGGTTTCCAAGTTTGGTTTGATTTTTGTGAATGAATCGGCTGCTTTCCATTATCAATTGTCTTCTTTCCATAATCAGTTGGTTTCTCATGAGTCTCCGTTCTTCAGGGTTTTAACCGACGACATGAAGTAATGTTGTGACCAATACTTTGACAACGTGTGCAAAAGTCTGGAAGACCTGCATACTCAATAGCAACGGGGAAAGCAACACCCTCCCGTTCAACCATCACCTCATAGAAAATATTCTTCGAAAGATCCAAATCAACAAGCATTCGTGCATAGCATCCATATAATCTATTCCTTGTAACATTATCAATCAATAACGGCGTGCCAACAACACCCGCAATTTCATACTATGTCCTTTCCATCCAATATTCTTGCAGGAGTTCCCACAGCCTAATCCATACTTGTGTGTGAGTTTGTCGTTTAATGTGCAAGTTAAAATCCTTAGTAAATTAAAATAGTCTGAGCAATCCCGGTTTCAAGCTTACGGTACCAACTGCCCAAACAATGCGCATGTCTTCTTGTGAGGCAAAAAAGAATTCGTAAAACCCTCGGCCAAGTGAAATCATATGTCATGGACCTTTGACTTTCCATAACTTCTGTAACTTGGCACTGATATCCTTTGTTGCATAGGGCTTGTCTCCTTTGTTCAGTACCAATCGACCCCGGTGGTTAATTTTGCAGTAGTCTACCCCTCGAGAGTAAGCAGCAGTGGAGATTGAGATGGACACCGTTTCTCCACGGATAGTGGGCAACGGAAGAGGTTCAGTAGTTGTCTGAGAACAGCCACGTAGAGCCTGTGCGAAAGTGGGCTTTGGAATTGTCGACTGCACATGTGTAGAAAGTGGAGCAGAAGAAACATTGTGAGTTAAGGTAGGGCGATCGCAATAGCAACATTGTTACCTGATGTTGTGAACGCAGCAGGGATGGCAGGAGGTGCGAGCTCCACCTGCCAGTCAAACATGGCTAGGCGAGCATAACCACCACAAAACTAGGGCAGAATCGAACCAGTCATGGGGACAAAACGATTGCACATAATTAATTAATTAATTAATTGAACCAAAAAAATATAATCTAAATCCTTATTTTATTAATGACACCAACAACAATCTTTATTATAAAAAAAGTTGTTTAAGGGTATAATTGGAATAATGAAAAAGTAAGAATAGACATACTCATATCATGTTTGTTACACTTTTGTTTTAATATTTAAATTTACTTTTGTCTATTTATTAAATGTGTTTATTGTATTCAAAGATGAGGGTAGTTTTTAAAAGAGAAAAAATCATCCTAAAAGAGACAAAACATGTTATTTTCTTTATATATATTAGCGAAAAGACGGGCACTCACGTGCCCCTCTTTCCGCTCTTTTTATTAAACGTTTGAAAAATATTAAAGTTGTTTTTTTTCAATGATTTGGTTTTTGCTAAGAAGGGATTAAGGACATGCATCAGGAGGAAACACTGACATCCGAACTAGGTTGGCACTCCGGGAAACCTCTGTCCTATGCCGCAAAACTCTAAAATTTCATTAAAAAAAAGGAAAAAATATATACAAGAAGAGAGTGGACTAGCCATGATTATACGTACCAGATTATACGTGTCAGCCATGATTTTGTGACCATCTAGAAAATCCAAGACCGAAGAGAGAACTGGTTGCACATCATAATTCGGAAGCGGGGGTCTGACAATTTGATCGAAAACATTCTGCAGCCACATGTGAAAGGTAATATTGGACTTCACACCATGGTTCGGGGAAAACATAGCAAATTGTATGTCTAACTATGTTGCATTTACAGCTGTAGGAACAACCTCCTCTTGCGACATTGATTGTTGGGCCAGAGTGCTAACGACCTCCACATTCTCATGTTGAATTGTGGCAACCGGAAGGGTCTATGCGTGTGTGTCATTTAAAAAAAAGATGAAGAATGAGTATTTAGTGGCATCATTTAGGGTTCAAAACTGATGAATGGGCCGACCACCTACACAGAACCGAATCCACAAACCAATGACTTCCTAAACATCAATAAGCATAAAAAGCCCTTCTAAGCATAATAGTCCAAATAAGTCACTGGGTCTAAGACGGATAATAAGGCGTTGTTGGTGTATTGGAGCCTACCTTCAGCCGTGAGATCTGTACATTTTTAAAGATCTGGAACATTAAAGAATTATAGATTAGGAACGCCAAACAAAATCGTTTTCACATGAAACAACCAAAACCGCCACCACCACAAACACGAAGGTAGTGACAACTTTTGAAAAACCACCCACCACGACCAATTTTTCAATCGGTTTGAATCAAACAACACTTAAACCCTTGGCCACTTGATAAGACCACAGATCTGTGAAAAACAAGCCCAAAAGTAGTTCCCTCTCAGGTTAATAACAATATATCCATAAACAAATTTCACCGGAATGTGAATGAAGACGCTCAACCTGTGCGAAAATATCAACAACCATCGAAATACACATTGACAACTAAAAGAAACATGTATGAACATATCCTAAATGCAAAACACACTTGTTAATGGAACCACCTCTCAACGTGGAAAACATGTGAGAGGTCAAAGCACACCAACAAGGCTAGGGCCTACATCGGGTCTATGGCGTTTGGATTGAAGGGGAGAGTGTGTGGTGGATTTGGTGGAAAATGACTTGGGGTTGAATGATAAAAGAGACAAGTCTAAGACAAATGAAGTACTTGATTCTCTTAAAATTAGAATTAGTAGTAGATTTATATTTTGATTAAGATTCTAATGGTATGTATAATATCTATTGCTTCAAATTGTCAAATTTTAGCAGTGACTTTCGATAGAAGAGTTATAGAAGAAAAATTTATTATGAGTTTTATTCAGATCCATGAGTTTTATTCAAATGCATCTTACAATGTAGATAGCATTAAAACCACTAGATGGTTTCAAATAACATTTGATAGATTGAGTTCAGCAATCTTAGTATCAATTTCCTTGAGTTTTTTATCAACCACCTCAGCCATGTCAGTCGAATCTTTAGCAGTCCTCAAGTTGGCTAGCATATTTGGGTTGTGTATGCAGCCCATCATAAGGAGATTCAGCTCATTCTCACGATTTTCCTTTCTTTTCTTTTCCAGTTGGCTCATAGCTTCAGCAATCCTCTGGAGGATGGAATTCTGTTGGTTCAGAAAATTCATTTCATCAATCACAGATGAACTCGTATTCCCCTCAATCACTCGGTTGGCTACCTGTAGATCATGCAAGACCTATTTATTAGGAAAAAATATTGAAAATTATAACAATTACTGAAATATCATAAACATTTGTGATTTTCTCACCTTCTTTGAGCCACCCTTCTTTCTTTTGGGACTAACATGTTTTTCCTTCTTCCCAGTCATGATCACGACAATTGAAAATAAAGTAACAAAAAATCATATTTTTTACTGTGTTATTTCCCTTCGTCTATATGACTTTTATAGGGCTATAGCTACTACCTCATTAAGTTTTTGTTTGGACGCTAGATATTATTTTCGGTTTTAAAAAGAAAGATATTTAGGAATATATTATTCACGTATTTTTCTTAGAGATTATTTAAATATTTTATAATATCTTTGTTTGTGTGTTATATTAAAAACTCATTAAAAGTCATGCGTCAAAGATCATCACGCCTTTTTTTCTTTTGAGTGGTTTAAAACTTTATAGGGACTTAAAGTTGAACGAAAATTTTAGAGGGACTAAAACGAAGAGCTGATGTATTTATAAAGATAAAAAAACATATTTGCAGAGTAACTTTGACTTTCATACATGTTTGCAAAGTAACTTTGACTTTCAAATTTTGGTATATTTTAATATTTAGTTTCTTTTTGAGTCATAATTTTTATCAATTAAACTAATATTTTGGATTTACTTTTAACGTACATTCTTTTTCTATTTTTCATTAGTCAGTCCTAATTATTATTTTTTTATTTTAATGTTAATCAAACCTAATTTTTTTTCTTTCTTTAAAAAAACCATAACTTTTTTTCTTTTATTTTTGAGGAAAAAATAACATTTTTTTCTCTTAAATAAATGTTTATATATTTTATTTAGAATGTTTTTTAATATTAAGGATATTGTTTTCAACTTTTTTAATAAAAATGTCTTTAGTAAAAATATAGATATATAATAAATTGCTTATACTATTTTAACTGTTTATTTCATTTAATAATAAATATTATAATATTTAAAAATTAATTGAAATATTAATTGCTGATTAATTAAAGGGATGTCACGTTGACTGTAATTAATTTCATAAACATTCTTTTACATAATATATACATTTTTGAAATGAATGAACTCTTTTACAATATATATTATTATCAACTAGCGAAAAAACGGACACTCTCTTATAAATTATATCGGTGTTTTTTATGAAATTTTGATTTTGATTAAAAGTAAAAATATAAGTGTATTTTGCTTTTAAATTATAACAAATGAAACTAACCATTATTATCTATTTCAATGACATCAACAATATAACAAAAAAATATAATCAAAATCCTTATTTTTTAATGACACCAACAACAATCTTTATTATAGAAAAAGTTTTTTAAGGGTATAATTGGAATAATGTAAAATTAAGTATAGACATACTCATCTAGCTTGTTACACTTTAATGGATAAATGAAAGAAAAAAATATAGACATATATATACTCATATCATGTTTGTTACACTTTTATTTTAATATTTAAATTTATTTTTATCTTTTTATTATATGTGTTAATTGTATTCAAAGATGAGGGTAGTTTTGAAAAGAGGAAAAATCATTCTAAAAGAAGCAAAACATATTATTTTCTTTATATATACTAGCGAAAAGACAGGCACTCACGTGCCTGTCTTTCCGCTTTTTTTTATTAAACGTTTGAAAATTATGAAAGGTGTTTTTTCTATGATTTTGTTTTTTGCTAAGCAAGGACTAAGGACATACATCAAGAGGAAACACCGACATCCCAACTAAGTTGACACTCCGGGAATCCTCTGTCCTCTGCCTGTGTGTCATGTCTAGGCTAGGACACCCCAATATCAAAAGCCTTAGAGGAACCAACACCTTCAGGTTATCTCGTGGCTTCCATCCTTGCATATGTTTCTGTGAGTGCACCGGTTTCTTACCCTTATATACTAGTTGCTCATTATTGTCCTATGCCCTTGGATGTAACGATCGACAAGATATGATAGTATGGCCAATGCTCTTGCAATGAGTACAAAATTCTGGAAGCCCTTCATATTCAATTGATACTGGAAACGCAAAACCCTCCCTTTCGACCATAACCTCTTAGAATATGTCCTTGGAAAGGTCCAAATCCACCAACACCCTGGCATAGTGTCTGAACAATCGATTTTTAGTAACATTATCAATAAGTAAAGGTGTCCCGACAGCCCCTGCAATCTCATACAAAGTTCTTTCCATCCAGTATTCTTGCGGTAATTCCCATAAACGAACAATCGATTTTTAGTAACATTATCAATAAGTAAAGGTGTCCCGACAGCCCCTGCAATCTCATACAAAGTTCTTTCCATCCAGTATTCTTGCGGTAATTCCCATAAACGAATCCAAACTTGTGTATGTGTCTGCCTTTGCTTATGAATGTTAAAATTCTTCGTCCATTCAAATAACCGAAGCACCCCCAACTTCAAATTAACTGCGCGCTACCTACATTGTGCGCAAGTCAGCAGGAGACGCAAAAGAAAACTCGTATAACCCTCGGCCAAGTGAGAGCATACGCCATTGGCCACTAACTTTCCAAACTTTCTACTATGTCCTTAGTAGAGTAATACTTGTCCCCTTTGTTTAGAATATAAATGTTGATTTTGATTAAAACTAAAGATATAATTGTATGTTGCTTTCAAGTTATAAAAAATCAAACTAACCATGATTATTTATTTCAATGATACCAACAATATAACTAAAAAAAATCTAAATTCTTTTTTTAATGACACCAACAACAATATTTCTTATAGAAAAAGTTTTTCAAAGGTACAATGTGAATAATGAAAATGTAAGTATAAATATACTCATCTAGTTTGTTACAATTTTAAAATGATAAAGAAAGAAAAATGAAACATATATATATATATATATATATATATATATATATATATATTCATATTGTGTTTGTTATATTTTTTAATATTTAAATTAACTCTTATCTATTTGTTACATGTGTTATTTGTATTGAAAATTGAGGGAATTTTTGAAAAGAGATAAAGTCAGCCCAAAAGAGTTGAAAAGGGTTATTTTCTCTCTCTCTATATATATATATAGTGTGTGTGTGTGTGTTTATATATGTCCCAGGTTGTTTCTCGGTGTTTTGTTGTTCATAAAACTTGGTTTGTTTCTCTGTTTCGTGTTCTCGGTTCCAATTGTTTATGGGTACAAGCTTCTATGAATCTCACAGTTTCAAGTGTGTGTGGCTTGTTTGATTCCGCGTGTGATCGATTTTGTGACTCTGTTCCAATTTTGGTTTTGTTTGCTTGCTGCTTATTTGACTATTGGTGTTGGTCTAGGCTACTGTTTGCGCCAAAGTATTGGTTTGGCTATGTCTTCTATGTCAAAGTAGTTTGTATGTCCCTGACCTTTCTTGGTATCAAATACGCCAAAGCCTGTCTCAAAGCGCAGTTTCGCACATACCCTTCTCAACAAAGTAGACATCCCTTTGTCCGAACTCCCTAAACCTTGTTTGAAAGGTAATACCCTTTCGATCAAATTTTTTGAGGATGTTTATCAATCACGTCTAGATAATTGCAACAATTACTTCCATGGTAGATTAGTGTTGTCTAAAGGGGATAAGCCTTTGTCCTCTAAAGACTTGCACGCTAAATTCTTACAATTGTTGAAACCTCTTGATCGATGGAAGATGATTTCTTTGGGTAGTTTTTTTTTTAAATTTCGATTCTTCTGTGCTGATGATCTCAGAAGTGTCTGGACGAATGGCACTTGGAACTTAAAGTCAGGATTGTTACATTTATCACGCTAGTCTTTGGATTTTAATCCCTTTATTCTATCTCAAACTCATAGTTAGGTACGGGTCCATTTTCATTATCTTCCTCTGAAATATTGGCAAGAAGAATCCATTTTTGCGATTGCAGGGGCTATTGATACCCCTATAATAATTAATGAGAATACTAGAAACAACTCATTTAGTCATTATGCTCGTGTTCTAATAGATATTAATTTTGCTGGATTTATTCCGGATAATCTGTGTTTTGAAAGAAATAATTTTGCTTTTGACATTGAGATTGAGTATGAACATCCTCCGTACTTTTGTTTCACTTGTAATTTTATTGGTCATTCATCGTAATTGTAAAAAAGATCCTGCCAACAGAGGTGACCACTAAAGATAATCATGTTAAAAATCTATTCTATAATTATGAAACTTAATGCCTATAAAAAATACAATCTTACCCCTTCTTAGTTTTTTGACACGTCATCAAAATTATATTATTTTGATTCTTTTGCTTTAATTTTCCCATATTTTCTTCTCTTAAAAATAAAATAAACAAACTCACTTGATAAAGCACGTTACTTAATCTTTTTTTAAAGAAAAAACAAACTTTATCTTAATCTCAATAAAACAATTGCTATAATATAACTTTTAAATATCTATAGAGTT
Organism: Medicago arabica; assembly: GCA_946800305.1. Lineage (NCBI taxonomy): Eukaryota > Viridiplantae > Streptophyta > Magnoliopsida > Fabales > Fabaceae > Medicago > Medicago arabica. The sequence continues at coordinate 13,569,880 of OX326965.1, read as the reverse complement.
AAAAAAATTGCAAAATATTTATTACAAGGCATATACCTACTTTTCGAAAAAGTACATATTTTCAAGATTGTTTTTTTTTCTTTTTCTAAAAACAATTTTTCTTTGTTTTTTCTTTATCTTTTTTTTGTCAAAAGAAAAATTATATTAAATAAAAAGAAATAGATAAAGAGACTTATGACATTAGACCTGACTCAGGTACAACCAAAACCGATGATACAACATAATAAATCAGACCAAGTGGATTGACTTAAATCTATCCTAACAAAAACTCACTAATCAGCAAGCGAACCCGTACACGGATGCGGAATTAGCTACAAAAAAAAGGCGAACCTCTATGAAAAATAATTAATGGATCAACCATCAACATAATATCAAAATTCATCTGCCAACAACTCCCTAAACAAATCAACAAGCATAAAAGCTCTTTTGAGCTTGAAGAACCAGAGTGTAACGAACAAGACACTTTGAAACTTGCAGATCTAAACATATTTGAAAACAACAGAGAATCAAAGAAGTCAGGCCACCCTATCATATTATAAAATATTAATTTTTATTTTTGTAGATTATTAATTATTATATCTTTAAGAAATGACTATAAAAAAATACTGAAAACATGATAAATGAGTCACTAAATAATATTGTTGTACAATTCATAGACGGGGCTCACAACGACATCTTTATCATTAATGAAATTTTTACTATTTTAAATATTTCTACATATTTTTAGTTCACCACCACATAATATTTAATAACAATTATTTCAATGAGTTTATCATGGACAAATTACACTAACCTCCCTTAATGACTTCTTAAATAACACAAACATCCTCTCTATTTTTTTAACTAAACACTTTTTTTTTATCAAAGTTGACAAGCTTTTCTCTTATAATATAACATGGTTTAAACTTTGTTAATTCCATTTATTTTGAGCAATTAACTTCTTCATATAAGTATGAACTCATTTAATTTTCGACCATTTTTTCTTTCCATTTGTTACTTGGTGATTTTGCTCAACAGATATATCGAAGATTACTTCCTGTTCATTGATCAACCACAATGTCCGTCCACCAAAATTCTTCTCATTTCTATATTCTCATGTGATCTCTTATGTATTGCCGATGTTTAATTCTATTTGATGGTAAAAACAAACGTTATTATTGTTTCTCCGTTGCGAGAAAAAAAATCTTCATTTAACTTAATTTTGAAAAGAGAAAATAGATACAAACTAACTAAGGAAAAAAACTTCATTTAACTTAATTGTGAAAAGAAAAACAGATACAAACAAACCAAAATGATCGAAATTCAATTGTATATTTACAAAGTTATTGAAACGGATAAAATAAGGTGAGATTGATGTGTTTGAAAAATTAGAAGGGGTGCTTGTGTTACTTAAGAAATTCTCAAGAGAAGTCAGAGTAATTTGTCATTTTATCATTAATGTCGGTTTTATCATTATTTTTTTCTTATTTTCTCAAATCATATAGTATTGCAATGTGCTTTGATGCACATCCCCCCATTTCGAATTAGCTCGTGCGGAGCACGGCCCTGTGCTTAGCACGAGTTTGTTGCTAGTGTTCCTAAAAGGCATGTTCAAGTGCAAGACGTAGTAAAATTGTGGCGGACGAAGATCCTATTATTCTCGACATAATAAGATCTAAGGAAGTAATAACTAATGTGTTTGTGGTTGATGTTATAAACCTTGAGGAAGAACTATATTATAGCCCTTACATGAGGAAGTTCAGGTTCAATCAACACATGTTGAAGCGATGAATGAAAAACAAAGTGAAGACCAACAGAGCAATGAAATTCATGAAATGCACATTATTGGTCCTTGGAGTGACATTGTGACAAACTTGGAATATATTCAAGATCCCCTGTCTTGGTATGGTTTGAGTTCTTCCAATGTCATGGTTGTAACACCCTAATTCCCAACGTTTATTTAATGAATAATGCGTGTAAATTTAATTCAAAAAGGATGTTACATCTATTCATCAAACATTCATTCAACACATGTGAACTAAAAATATGTAGAAATATTTAAAATAGTAAAAATTTCATTAATGATAAAGATGTCGTTGTGAGCCCCGTCTATGAATTGTACAACAATATTATTTAGTGACTCATTTATCATGTTTTCAGTGTTTTTTATAGTCATTTCTTAAAGATATAATAATTAATAATCTACAACAATAAAAATTAATATTTTATAATATGATAGGGTGACCTGACTTCTTTGATTCTCTGTTGTTTTCAAATATGTTTAGATATGCAAGTATGAAGAATATGGTTGCTAAAAACATAAAAGATTTTGGACCGTCATAATATTCCTAGGAGTCTTAAAGACCCTCAGAACGGCCTGTAGACCCTCCAAGAGGCCTTAGCGCCCTCCAGAAGAGTTCTAAGGCCCAGGGCGCGTCCTTTCCAGGGCGCCGCCTCAAGTGGCTTCTAGAAACGTCTAGAACCCGCCAAATATGCTAAAATACCCCCATGGCTTGGAGACCAAGCCACCGAAGCCCAAGCCCACAGCAGGCTATAAATACAACCCTTGAGAGCATTCTCAAGGCATCCGATAATCAGTCTAAACCCTAATAGACAGAGAAAACCCTAATAGACAGAGAAAACCCTAATATCCACTACTCGTACTTTTTGCAAGTACAAATTTGTTGAAAATATATTTTGTGTTGAAAATATATTTATGGACATGATTGATTAGTTGGAGAAAGATATGATTTTTGATAGAACATTATGACGTCGTTTGATTCATGCAGATGAACCCAATTATTGTGATAAGGCTTGATTGTTGTTGTTCTTGTGCTTTTATATTTTTGGTGTCGGTTGGTAGTGATGGAGACTGAAGTTATGTTTTTTTCCTTGGTTTTATTTTTATGTTTTCTTTTACCAATTTTTTCTTGAATGTTGAATTAAAATAATGAAGTTGGTGCAGGAGGTTATTGTGTTTTCATGCTTTAAAATTTGCAAATGAGTGATACAAAAGAAAACGATGAAGTGGGTCAGGGTGTTCCGGTGAATGTTAATGTAGAGGAAGCTGACCATCTCATTGGTGAAAATAAAAATTCAAATCAAGCATAAACAAAATCCATAATTAGGAGATGATCATTGACAATCTTGCTGGTTTGGATTCATATCTTGATCAAGTGATGCGTTTTGAAGCGCAGTCGGTTACTGTAGAGGAAACTTCAAAAAATGTTGAAAATGTGTCAACGTTTTGATTTATTAATTAGACCGGTCATACGTTTAACCCGGTGTGGACCAAATGACTTGGCAGATTTTTAGAATAAATTGGAAATCCAACGATTCGTCAACTCAGACTAGGTCAAACTATTTTCTTTAACGAAAAATATAATGATGATTGCATCTCACCTTCACTTCACGTACTCTTCCATCACACCCTCACAACCAAAGGACATTAATGTCTTTGTGCAAGCTTATTGCACCATGAGGGCGAGAAGAAGCAATGGAGAAGAAAGACATGAGATAAGAAGAAGACCGAGAAAGAAGATGCATTATTTGTAAAAAGTAGGACTCGCGGCTGGAAATTTAGAGATGGTGATTTGGAACAAAAGTGTGTTATTTGAATAACCATTTATGTGACAACTTATAAGACAACATAAATTTGTAAAGAAAAGTAGGTATTGACACGAAAATCAAAATAATAAACAAATAAAATAAAAAACATAATGTAAATATGAGAGAGAATATTATCACAAAAGTTGTAATAAAATGATTGTACAAATATCATTTCTCTTTAGAATAAGGATTATTCACCGGAAATTAAAATGGTTTTGTGCATGTTTTATGTTTTTTCCGTTAAGTTGATTATTATTTTCATCACATGTGGACCAATTTTATCTTTTATAATTCTTTAATGCATTTTTTTGGTTTTTAAGTATTTAAAGCATAACAAAGTGTTTAAGTATTGGGTCTTGTTGTTATACAACATTGCTTCAAATGAACATTTATATATAACCGATATTTGATATTTTTAGAAGGAAAAGGAAATTGAGAATTTTGAAGGAATTTATACAATTGATAATATTTAAAGATCAAATTATCCAATTTAATTTAATATCTATACAAATTTGGTATAAAGACTGAATTATCTAACCGATTTATTCAATTTAATCCAATTTAATCATGCAGTTCATTTAAGAATCTAGTGATCCGGCATACTTGCGGGTTTCTTTAGAAAATAATCCATGATTTAACCTAAGAAACTAATATAACATCAAATAATATTTGTCAATAAAGAACAACAAATCAATATAAAAAAATATTATCAAGTTGTCTTGGATTTATGATCTTTCAAAAGACCCAAATCTTCCACTAATCTCACCCATACCATGATTAAAACCCAAACAACCCAACAAACCTTGTTTATAAGGCAACATAGTTTTCCTCTTCAATTCTTCAGAAGCAGCCCGGTTCAATGTATAATGCAACTCATGAGCCGAAACCGGTTTTCTCCGTTTAGAAACCGAACCGGAATTCTCAACAGACCGGAAGCTAGAGTTACCGACATCCTCGTACACTGTTGTTTTAGACAAAACTCTATACTTCCTTAGAGGATCTTTGTCTGAACCTCTTCCTTCTGAAGCACTTCGAAATAGTAGAAAATCTTTGAATCTCCATTTTCTATAACCTTTTGTGAATGAAATTGTTGACAAAAAAGATGAAAAAGTTGAAGTTTCGGATTGTTTAATGTTGTTGTTGGAACTACCTTTGACTTTTTCATGTGAAAAAACATCATGGGATAGTTTGGAATATTTTGTATTATTACGACAAGAGAGAATTGAAAATGATGAAGATCTTTCTTTACATGCAAGCTTCTTTTGTTGTTGTTGTTGTGCTAAATCTTCTACTAACTTTTTCTTTGTTTCTTGTTGTTGGTGATGAATATCAGAATCAATGAGGTTAAGAGGGAGAATTTTTCCAGCATGGAAAAGTTCATCAGCAGAAAGTGAAGATCTTGGGAGATGGGTATTGAAGTTGAATTCAAAATCTTTTTCATCATTGTTGTTGATGGGTTCATGTTCATCAATATCATCATCTTTGATGGAAGTGAAGAAGAAGTTGTTAGGGAAGTGTTGGGAAGTTGAAGAGAAGTTGGTATTGAAATTGAAATTGAAATCTATGGAAGGTAGTGCCACCATTACTTCCTTCTCCATCATATGTGTTTAGTAGCTACCAATTTCAATTTCAATTCTACTTTGGAAAAATATAGGTGACAATTGATATAATTTATAAGAATAGTGTGTCTATGTATTTATATATGTGGAATGAAAGGGAAAGAGAAGACAAAGCAAATCCTAAGATAAGGAAGGAAGAGACAAGATCTAACTATGGTACAAAATGTTGGTCAAAAAGAGCCCACCATTTTTATTATAATTGATTTTGATTTTGTTAGTTGCACGCTACTATAGATTAGATTGTCTCTAGCAAGCAACATTGCGTCTCACATTTAGCAAATTAAAAGATGGAGAAAATACTTGCAAGTGTTTGGTTGAAAATGGAGTTAATAGTTTAGAGTTTTTCACCATTACGTTTTTAAATATTTCAGGGTGTATAAAAAATATTTGAACTCATTTATTGTCACATTTTTATATCCTTAAAAAAACAAAATAATGTAACACTTTAATATATGGGTCTTACTAACTTGTACTTTTAGGGTACATGTTATTTCTAAAAATAACAAGTATTTATTGAAAAAAAATATTTCATATGAAAGATTTAACTTTTGAAAAATAATTAACACAATTTTCAATACAATTTTTTTATCCGGACACATGTTAGTATTTTCAAAATTATAATGAATGAGGAAAGGGATATAATGAAAAATGGAGAGGATCTAACCCAATTTATTATCTTTGATAACCAATCAAATTAAGCATGTTTGGTTGATAATGTGATCATTCGAATTTTAAGACAATTCCGTTGAAATTAAAGAGATGCATTCAACCAAACGAAGACAATATATATTAATTTTTTGACAAAGATGACAACATAAAGATTAAGAGAAAGACAAAGGAAACTCTTTTACTTGTGTCGTTGTTGTTATTAAGCATATGGTTTTGAATAATGTGGTCGTTCAAGTTTTAATCAAATAACCGTTGAAATAAAGAGAAGCTATACCGCTGACAAAAAGAAGAAAAGGTAAAGTTGCAAGAGGAAGTGCTTTTGCTTGTTTCTCTGTTGATATCATAGCAAATTAGTTTTCCGTTTAGTCTGTGGTTAGACATGGCAACGGGGTGGATCGGAGGCGGGTTTAAGCATCTCCGTCCCCACCCCCGCTTTCATGCATCCACCCCGTCCCCGTCCTCAAACTATATTGAGAATAAAAATTGAACACCCAAACCCATTTCCAATAGGGACGGGTCTCCAAAAAAATGTATATTTTTTTTATTTTTTCATAGCAACAAAAAAAAATTATATTAATAATTAAAGATCTAATAAACTTTTTTTCAAATAGAAAAATAATTATTATAAATATGTTTCTAAAGAGTAATAATATATTAAAATAGGTCGGTGCTTATGAAAATAAGATTATAAAATTTAATAAAGTAAATTTCAAAAAGCATGTGTGGGGCGGGTGTAAGCATCCTCCGACCCCGCCCCCGTACTAAAAATCCAGATTTCCCCTACACCTGCACCCAGTTAAATCGGCTTTTTCCCGTTGAATTCGAGGCGAAGGCGGGTTTTGTTGTCATGTGTGTGTGCGCACACCATTTTTTTAGAGGTGAATTCTTAGATAGTTAAGTTTGATTTGATTGGATTGAATTGGATATTTATACCTCAAGCACATAAATCATTCAAAATTATATTTTTTTTAAGCAAAATGAGATATATTATAACAACACAAATGGTCTACCTCGCCTAAGGTGCTAAAGAAGGCCATAAAAAGTTAATACAAAGTCAGCAATACCAAAACAACAAAAACAATCCCACAAGAGGAATGATGAAACAATTAAAAATTATTCACATGCAAGATAAACGATGGTGCCACCATACATGATAGTCAAAAGCAAAGGCAATCATCTTTGCTGTGAACAATTGATAAACTCCGTTGACAAAATAGCCTTTGATTGGATCAAGTAACCATTTTCAATAGTTAGAAACATTCTCCTACAAAACAAACATTCCCTTAGAAGGTCTTCCTCCCACACAACAATCTCCTTCTCCACTTCCACGCCTCTCCCCCCCTCATCCCTTCCTAACTGACGCATCTCAACCAATGTACAAAGATGATTCTCAGTCAAATCAAATAACTGACTAAACCTGACACATAACGGGACTCCCCCCCCCCCCCCCACCCACACACACACACACACACACACACACACACAACATACCCAATTACCCGGTCAAAAATATGAACTACCACTGTCTCCTACTACCCTCTTAACGTTTTCATCAAACCAGTTCCCCACTCCTATTCTCAGACCATCACATATACCCGCCATCCCCTCCACCACGGAGAACTATTCCTTCCACCATCCTTCCTCTCTGTATCGCGCCATTAAAACTTTATGCCATACCCCTTCTTTATCCACAAACAACCTCCAACACCATTTACCTAATAAAGCCAAATTAAACTCCCTCATCCTCTAACACCTAACTCTACTTCCTCCTTTACTATACAAATTTAGTCCCAATTGACCCAAGATATTTTTCTAAAATCCTCAACCCGCTCCCCCCCCCCCCCCCCCCCACCACACACACAAAAAAAAAAAAGAGAAGATAGAATCAATAGAAGAAATTGTGCACGTGGGAGCCTAGAAGAAGAAAATAAAATAAACCAGAAAAGAAGACATGGCAGATTTCAGAAGAATCAGATGTCCACCCAAAGACAAAATTTTCCTTTTCCAACTTGACAGTCTAAAATTTATACGGTCAATTAGAGGTCCCCAAAAACGCAGCCTCCGAACATCCTCTCCAACAGGTATCCCAAAATACACAAAAGGAATTCTACTCATTTTACAATTAATAACCCCAGCTGCCTTCGCCGACCAGAATTCCATTACATTCACTCTAGTTAACATACTCTTATTAAAGTTAACTTTTAAACTTGAAATTTCTTCAAACAGGATAAACATAACTCTCATAGACCTTACATTTGCCCAACTTTTTCCCCCAATAATTAAAGTATCATCCACAAGCTGAAGATGAGAGATTTGCACCGGAGAATTTTGCCCCACAGTATAACAACAAAATAAACCAACACCAACCAAAGAGGTCATCAACACATTCATCCCTTCTACCGTTATCAGAAATAAGAAAAGAGAAAGATGGCCACCTTGTCTTAACTTTCTTTCTAAAGGAAACTTATCTATAGGGCATCGTTAACCAACACCGAAGTTGTTGCCGAACCAACACATTCTAAAATCCACTTTTGTCATAAATGTAGGGAAATTCATTTTACACATAACCGCATCTATGTACTGTCAATCTATGAAATTATATGTCTTTTCAAAATCAACTTAAAAAAAGAAACATCTGCTTTTTACATTTCCTATCTTCATCGACCACCTCGTTTGCAACAAGAGTACCATCTAATATATGCCTCCTTTTAGCAAAAATTGATTATGCGCCTGACATGATACTCCCAATAACAATATGTAATCTATTTGCTCGGACATTTGCCAACATATTATACATACATCCCACAAAAAAATTGGACTATCAACTTTGGGTATGAGAGCAATAAAATCGAGTTGATACTAGTTTATTTAGTGGCATCCCAAATGACACTTTTTAATAATGATTTTGTAGTATATTATGGTTTTATTTTAATAAAAAGATATTAGATTTTTTTAGGAAAACTAATTATTAGTTATAATTATGGTGTGATTCTTAAGTTTTTTTTTTTTAACTTTAACATCTTATAAGTACTTACGTAATAATGTATTCAAACACTTCAAGCTTGGTAAACACAGTCAACTACTATAGAACACGAACATAAGTCTAATGGCCCCATTATAACATCATATTACGGCTAGCTGGCAAGTGGCAGCACATTTTCTCAAAACAGATTCATAACTCGACCAATTGCATCCACATATGTGATGATTCAACAACCCACAAAAATTCTTGACTGTGAGGGAAAACTCAATGATTATGTCTATTCATGTTTGTTTTTCTATGAAGTAATATACTCCCTCCGTTCTGGATTAACGGAGTCATTTGCTCATTTCACACATATTAAGACAAATGGGTAAATGAAATAGAGAGAAAAGTGGTTTTAAGTGTTCTTGTTAAGTATTGGTGTACTCTCCACTGCCATAAATTCAAAGTGGAATATATTGAATTGTGAATGATGAAAGTAGTATTAATTAGGGTTATAAAGAAAAAAATAATAATTAATATTATATTGAAAACTAAAATGACTCAGTTATTTTGGGACACTTTTTTCTAACAAATGGTTCAGTTATTATAGACGGAGGGAGTAGTATAACTTCCACTTCTGAATCCATTGTCATTCATGATTACAGAATTGGGTTAAACCAACAAGTACTTAATTGTAGGGATGGCAAAAAAATCCGCACCCGTGGATATCCGCGGATAAAATCTACCACGGACATGGAGCGAATACCTTAATGGATATCCATGGATAAAATAAAATGATATTTTAACTACCCGCTAAATAGTGGATACAGATGCCGATTTAATGGTATCCCCACCGCAGATATCCATACACGCTATTAAACCGAGTAAATTACATAAATAACATTAATATCATTCAACTTCCTAAGCAAAAAAACTTTGGTACTGTTATTAGTTATTACACGATTGTTCAAATTTGTATCACGCTCCTCTAAAATGAAGTGAAAGTGGTTGGGATTGTTGAAGAAAAAAACTTTGTTTTTGTTGAATACGATGAACTTTAGTTTTTAATTTTCAGCTAAAAAATATTTTTAATAAATGTTATCCATGTATATCTGTATAAACCCGCGGATACCTCAAAATCTATGGATTACCCGCTAAACGGATATCCGTGTGGATATGGATAGGGTACGGATTTCAGATTTATCCAACGGAGCTGACATGGATATCACACTATCTACATCCATGGATATCCATTTACATCCCTACTTAATTGTACATTGCAAACTCAGATTACGATCCATCATATTTAGTCTGTTGATAAAGAATAGTATTCAACCCTATATTAAAAGTTTAAAGTGCTAATATAGAAAAATGTGACAATATTTTTTTAACGTTATTTTTCTCATCCTACGTGTTTCTCACGTATTTTAATTTTTTTTCTTTTCAAAATTACATTTTGTTGGAATTATATAATCTGAATTCTTTTATAGAGATTTTTAGATTGTATATTCTAAAATCTTGTTTTGCTTTATACTTCAAATTATATAATCAGTAGATGGCATAATTAAAAATGATAAAAAAATAAAATCAATATAAAAAGACATAAATGTAAAGAGACAAAAGGATACAGATTCTCATTTTATTAATAGGTCAATATATTCATAGTACATTTACATTAACATAAGCATTATTACAATTAACTATTTGACACCTAAATCTAAATCTCTTGAGAAGAAGATGGAGGAAGGAGGTTGGGGTAATGTTTTGTTTTTTCTCGCATTCTAAGAAGAAGGGAGAGGGAGTAAAGATCCTCTTCATTTACTTAAAATAAATGGATGATGCTATTTGATAAGATATAGACACAAAAAAGTATACAGTGGATCCTACCACTAAGTGAGTCCCATCACTATTAATTATTTATATATTTTTTCAAACTTCATTGTGTCTTTATCTCTTTAATTGAAAGAAATGGAGAGGACACTAAATGGAGAGGATCTAACTCCAGGGGGAGGAGGGGTAAAGCTAAACCTGATGAAAAAAATGTAACTCTAATGAGCAACCTTACACCCAGATAGAGTAAACTTACACCCCAAACAAAGGGTGGCAATTTGCAAAGTGGGGCATTGCCCTTTTACCATTCATATTATCCTTAGATAAAGAAATCTTTATATGAAAGGCCAACGAAAGAACTTTATAGAAGTAAAGAGAATGAGGGAATGTTAGATGAGATGAGAATTTGTGAAGGATTTGTGGCTATTTATAGAGGAGAATTTTGTGAAGAATGGTGCATAGAGTTTAACGTTCCATTAATTAATTAATTAATTAATTAGGGTCAAAAAACCTACTCAAAATGGTCGAACCAGTCAAGGGACAAAAAAACCATTTTGAATGAGTTAGTTTTGTTGACCAAGCCATTGTCCATACACTCTGAACTGGTTTGAATTATATAATCTAAAACTATCTAAAAATGTTCGGTTTATATAATCTGAATTGCTTCTACACTGCTCTAAAACTCATACTTTCTAAGGCCAGGGACAATTCAGATTTTATAATCCGAATCCATCAAGCACAAAAATTTTATGTTGTCCATATCGTACAAATAATTTATGTGGTTTACGACACACATAAACTTCTATAAATTGGTGTGCTTATTCATTTATTGTAAACCACACCAAATAATCATGGAAACTTCAGTCACTGACCTAAACACAAAACTAGTTGTAGTTTAATACAATGGGGAAAAGGCGGATGTCACACTATCTAGGGTGAAGGACAGTTCAAATTTTATAATCTGAACCTATCAAGTACAATATTTTTTTGGTCTACATTGCACCGATAGTTTCTATGGTCCACGACGCACAAAAACTTGTATAAATAGACGTGTGCGGTTCATTTGTTGAAAAACACAACAAACAACTATGAAAAATTATCTTACATATTTGAAAACCAAGAACTTGTTATGAACCTGATCTTGCTGCCCTAACAATATCAATATGTGAGTTGGCATGGCAGCATGATCAAGTTTAAAAAAACCTCTTTTTTCATCATCACTTATCTTATTATGTTGTTTTGCGTTGTTGAATTATCTTGTTTAATTTTTTCCAGTGTTATTCACCACACATAACCCTCCACAACTCAAGTTTTGACACAGTCATGGATGGTTTGAATTATATAATTTGAATCCTTCTATGAAGATTTCAGATTATATAATCTAAACCATCCCATAATGTGGTATGTGGCGCTACATCTAAGGTTTGGACGGTTTGTGTTGTGTTAATTGTATTTTGGCCAATTTAGACTGTAAATGTTTTAGTTGACTGTAGTTATAGTCTAGGAACATTTTATGACCATAAATAGTCTTGTATACTTCAACATTTTCATTCATTCTTCACTTCTCATCCAATCTAAAATTTTCTTTCTTATTTTTAATTATGAGTGTTTCATGATATCATGGTTACTGCTGGGGGCTGCAAGTACTATGGATCCTCGGACTCCCAATCAGGTTGTCTTCCCAGGTCTCGTTGATCTTGCTTGTAGGTTCTGATGTGCCTCGAGATGGCCATCCCATGTCCCCCTGTCGGTGGAGAATCTTTTCTCGGGTCGTCGCTTGTGTCTTATGGCATGTCCTCGAAGCACCTTTCAAAGGCAGGGAGTGTGACAAGGTACACATTTCCCTTTACTTCATATGCCTTCTCGTTAGTTTCAGGATTTGGTGGCCCGAAATTGACTTGGCTTAGCCAAAATGCCTCAACTCTATAAGCCCCGCTCGCGAGGTGTTCCTCTCACAGTAGGGTTTGGTTCCAAAACTCGCCTCGCTCTTGTGGCATGTTATGTTTCCCCTCTTCATTCCAAGTAAAGAGTGAGTCTTATATGTCAGTTTATGGATGGAGGTCTCACATAGTAATCATCATATAAGTACCTAGGCCCCATTGTTGGAAAGGGTTGGCTTCAAAATCATACATGGAGATTCCACCTCATACTACTCCTTTAGAGATGGAGGTAAGGCCCCCTATATTCAAAGATAATTTATTTTTACCCTCTCCTGAGTTTTCGTGCACCCTTTGATTTAACCAAATCGCCTTTGTTCAAATTTTATAATTTTAACCCTTTTTGGGTTATGAGATTTGAAACATGTTTTTCACCATTTCATTCCTCTCCTATGGCTTGACAGTCCTTATTTTGGAAAACTTAAAGTTTAGATTATATAATGTGGAGCTTGTTTTCATGCCTTTGGATTATATAATTTGAAAATTGCCTACATGTAAGCTTCCCATAACTTAATAGAACATCACCAACTTTCTCACCTTCCACTTCATTTTCCTCAAAAAAACACCTTACTTTTGACAAAAACACGGTTTCAACGCGCAATCTAAGCATCAATGGATTTCATACATACTATTTTGGTCTAAATACAAAGGTAATGTGACTATAAAACCTTTCTCATTCAATTTTACATGCGTTTTTATTTGAATCATGTTAACAAATAAGTATTTATGGCATTTAGATTATATAATCATAAACTTGATATTACAGAAACAGACTAAATTTCCTGATTATAGTTTTCAATGTTTCATATATGGGTGCTCCCATTAATACCCCTTATAGGTTGACACCTGACAATACACTGCTAATTGTATTCGCAACTTTTTCATGTCCAGTTTTGGATGATCTTCCAAAGCCAAAGTCGTGGTTCCTCCACCTCTAGATGAGGATCCTTTCGGCGATGCCAAAGTGTAGATTGCTCCTCTAGTTGAGAATCCTTTTTTGAATGCCAAAACTGATGCTCCTCCACCCGTTGTTGATAATTTCTTTAGTGATGCCAAAGTGGAGGTTGCACCTCAAGTTGAGAATCCCTCTGTAAATGTCGAACCCGAGGTGCAGCCTCTAGTTTTTATTCATTCCATTGATCATCAAATACAATTTACTACCGAAAGAAAGTTTACATCATCAGACCATTTGTTAGCGTGGGTTCGAGAATGACTAAAAATAGCTTGTATTATTGTTGTTATTGGAAGATCAAATAATGGAGGAAATTGCAGAAAAACATTGGTATCAGTGATATATGAAAGAAGAGGTTTCTATTGTTCTTGTGTTGAATTCCAAATATAAAATCAACAAATGTCGTCTTTTGTTTCTTGAGTTTGTTGGTGTCACTTCTACTGAGTTAACATACTCTATTGCATTTTCTTTTTTGATGTATGAGAAGGAACATAACGTCGCTTAGGCTCTAGCGACATGACATGATTTGATGAAATCGTCAGATATTTCACTCAAGTCATTGTCACTTACCGAGACAATTCTTTTATTAATGTGTTGATAAATTTTTCCCAAAGGCTATTGCTTTGTTGTGTGAGTATTACATTTCCATAAAATAGCAGAGCAAAATGTAAGACGAAATGCAAAGTTAAGGATCTTAAACCAAAGGATGAGAAAGAGATGAAATCTACAAATATTTATGGTGAAGACATTCATAGATGCTTAGGTGGATATAGTGCAGTCTGATATAGAGCAGTGTATATTGATAATTGTTGTTTGTTCATATTTGTATGCACCAACTTTACTAAGTTTTTGGAACATGTGGAAACTACTATTTTGGGATAAGTGAAGGAGAAAGTTGTGAGATGTTGAACCGATATTGTGTACTTTTTTTAACCAATATTGTGCTCCTAACATATGATTATACATTGCATGCCCAATTCAAATATGATGATTACAATATGAAGATGCATATCAAATATCATTTTTGTCAGTTTGTTTTATGATTAACATCCTTTATGTGCTCACCTCCAAACATAGTGAATACAAAAGGTGAACCAAAAAAGATGGAATGTTTTGTACAGTCAAGTAAGTGATCACCTTCTCTTTGGAGTATGACGCTCATGATCCAGATACACAAGTTTTAGAGTCCAAGTCAACATGCTCAAGTAGAAAAAGTGTGCGTGTTAGTAATAGGTCTCCTAACTTTCAATTGGTTCAAGTTGAGATCCTGCACAAAGACAATCTTGTCGTTCATACATCCATTTATTGAAAAGGTTTTGAATATCGCTGGCCATTGTGAATTATATGCAATTGCATACCTACATGATATTTATGTTAATGATCATCACATTATCAATCTTGAACTTTTACGAGATATTATTGAACGTTATCTCCAGTTGATTGGGACTCTGAATCGCTTTAACTAGGTCAACCACGCTCTGACTCTTGATAGAGATGGGCCTCCACCTCCAGATAAATGGATGATCATGTCAAATATGAATTTTCTCATTGCACATAATATCTCTGAAAAAAACAATGTAATAATATACAAAAAGTTCAAAAACAAAAACGCAATTTTTTGATTCTCGCGCTGAGATTTTTTCGTTTCCCTCTTTTCTCACCTCATCGATCCCTCTCACAAACCCAAACTCATTCCTTCATCGAACTCATATTTGTAAGTTTTTACTTTTACCTTTTATTTTGATTTTGAAAATCTAATTATCATTTTGTTTGATATATTATTGTTTCTGATTTTTGTAGATTTAATTTGATTTGATCATGGTGGGTTTGAAGGTATTGATTTGATTTGATCATGGTGGGTTTTAAGGTATTGAACTTTTTGTCAGATTTTATCTAATCAGGCATCACTTCGTTTTTTTATGTATTTTTCTTAGTGTAAACATGCGTAAATATTTTACAATGTAGACCTTGAATTGTGTTGGATGTTTCTTTTGATCAATTTGTTTGGGGTGTTGTTGGTTTGATTTGGATATTTGTTTCTGTAATTTTGTAATTTGGACAGTTTCTTTATGTTTGTTGCCATCAATTGTGTGCATTATTACCCTTGTAAATCATTTTTAAGTTATAAACAAATCAAAACTAGTTAGTCCCTACCTCAATTTTAGTTGTAATTTGCACGTCGTTCTCCGTCAAAACCATTTGAAAGATATGCACTCTTTCAGGTTTTGTTATTTTGGGATGTCAATTTTGATTTGGTGATTTGAGTAAAGGAACTTATTCTGATTTGGTTATGTGATATGATTTTGTTTGAAAAACATGGTTCTATTAGACTTGGGACTGGGTTTGTTGTGACCTATATTTGGTCTTGCAATTGGTTGGTGTTGTGTTCTCTAGTCATTTGGTGTTTAGAGCTTGTTCAGTCCGCTTTATGTCTAATTTATGTCGGTGTTTATGTTTCTGCAGGAGATATTTGCGTGTCAGTGTGTTTAGGTGGGCCTGCTGAGCCCAGGTAGAGGTGTTCTTTGCCTCAAGTGTTGGATTGTTTTAGTTTTTTTAGTCTCTTTAGAAGCCTTCATGTCTATATGCATTATCAACCACCATTTTAGATGGCATTTCAAAACCAGTTCCAAGGTTTTTCAACTAAAAAGCATTATAGTGTAATGAAAAGGATTTTGATTTTGGCAATGATATGTTGACACCGGTATTAATTTCATATGTTTTCCTGTTTTATGATTGTGATACGATTACTTGTTGATTTGATTTATTGGTAGAAATTGTATGCATGTTCTTTGTTAAACTTATTTTAATTTGATATAGATTTTGAAATTTATTATAATTGCATCCACTGAAATGATATAGAGAAAGCTTGTTAATTTCATTAGGTATGTGGTTGAATCCATTTTTCTTTTACTCTAATTTGATATGGATTCAACCACATACCTAATTAAACATTGTTGAGGCCCAACTGCAATTTAATTTTGATGTGTTGAATTATAAAAAGCATGTCATTCTTTATGTGTTTAATTAGAAGAAAGTGCACAATTTCGTTATCAATATGTATCTTAAAATGTATTTTTGTGTGCCTTGAAATTGATGAAACATTAATATAGATTTGAATATGATTTAATCATGTGATTCATAATTATTGGTTTTGTTGTTATTTTCTAAACTGTTCATGCAGAATTCCTTTGAAATGGCTAGATTTTTTTTTAGAGATTGGTAAGATTCAAAATTTTCAAGAATGTATCTATACTTATGGAAGCATATGTATATACACCGATATTTGTTCTATTACTTGAATTAATATTGTCAAGACATTCTTTGGTCATTTTATGTATGTCTATTGGCTAGTGAAGATTTAAATACCAATCATGCATGTGAGACACCATTTCATGATCATCATTTGCTTTACATCTGACATTTGGGTAGGTTTTATCTCCCTCTTAAGAATTCTTTCTTCTTCTATATTCATTAATTTTTCAGATTCTACAATACTTCAACTTGCTGATACTCTTACTTACATTTTCACATTTCTAAACATGTATTACAATGTTGTTATTCAACTCATTCAATTAAAAATAAAACGTGTACTCTGAATTTTCTAAACTTGAATATATAATATGGGTTTATCTATCATGTGCAAATTTGCACATGTTAAGAAATTTTAAATAGAAATTTTGTATTGGAACTTGCACATTTAATATTAAATATAAAACTTTTGAATATATAATTGTTGTTTTCCAAGAAAAAGTTACTATTATTAGTTGTTTTAACATGTGCAATGTTGCACATGTTAGACAAACCCAATATAATATATTGTCTAATTCAAGTTAATTTGTTTGGACATGCCTAATACTTGGTACTGATTGCAACTCTTAGATATAAAGGTCAGAAAAGTTTTGAAATCTACCAATGCAATATTGGCTTGAAGGTGTAAGTCCCTCCTCAACCATTATTTCATAGTTTAATTTATTTTGAAATTGAATTAAACTTTTCGGTCTATAATGCCAAGATGAACTAATGATATAGTAATTAATTTTGTATTACTTAAATGGTGTAATTGGTTATTTTAGTTGTTGAGATGAATGTACTTTAGCTTTGATTGATTGATTATTGGTATATGACTTTGTATTGGTGTGTGATAGATGAAAGAATGTACTTCAGCTTTGATGCAATTCCAAGTTTTCTACCCAATCTTCACCATGTAATGGTAGGTCATAATCATCATGTTGGTGGCTACATGACTGTTAATATGTGATAGTCATGTACACTATGCATTTCTTTACACCAATATAGTTTTCTTCTCTTTATTTGTTAAAAAATTATTCATTGCGCACTCTTGATCCCTTCAAAATACAAGTCATTATTTTTATGTGTGTGTGTGTGTGTTACAGGGAAATCATTATCAATTTATTATATGAAGGTAAAAAGCACATAATTTTATTTTGTACATACAGAAAGTTCTGGCGCAAGTCCTTCAGGAAGCAGACTGTACAATGGAGTTTTTCTTAGTCTTATCTAACTTCATAAAGGTACTGAAACAAGTTATATCCAACATGACCTTTTGCAGTATAATACTTGACATTTGTAAACTTTTAAATGAACTTTTGCCATTCATTAGTATCACCGACTCATCATGACATTGATCCCTTTATATAATAGGCACTTCATGGGAGAAGTCTTGGGTTCAATGAGCTTTGGAGAAGGAGTTAGATATTAGAGTACATATTTTGTCTCTAGTTTTATACTTCACTTTCATTCTTTGTATAATGAAAAAAATTTCATTACAAATTATCAACTTATATATGTAATTTTGAGTTGTATTTCATTTTTTTTTACGAATGAGTTGTATTTAGTTGTAAAGTTCTTTCATAATGAATAGCTTATTTAATTTTTTTTAATGAAATCCCTTTTTAATATATATATATATATATAGACACACACACATATATATATATATATATATATATATTTTTAAATAAAAATAGGTCTTATAATAGCTTTTGTTTATAAAAACGCTATTAAAGGTAGTGCATATAATAGCACTCTTAGAAAAAGTGCTCCTAAATCCCATTAAAAAACACACTGTTTAGGTAGCACCAAAGTAGGATAAGTTAGCACTTTTAGCGATAGTGCTATTAAAGGCCTAGCGTTTAATAGCATTTTAGGTGGAATACTTACAATAGTGGGGGCTTTAATAACACTTTGAAACGCTATTAAAGGCTAAAAAAAGTGCTATTAAATACCTTTTTTGGCGTAGTATATATGAAGAATGAGTGTTTGATTCCTACCACGTATGTATTATGAGCACAACAATGTCGGGATGATGCAAATCTCATGAGTCTAGATATGTCCATGTGATGGTTAGTTATAAAGAACTTAGTCAAACAGCGGGTAGTGAGATAATCGGAGATGAAGATATCGTGATTGTTGAAAACCTTAAGAAGGGAGAGAAGACTGTTGATGATAAGAAGTGTGACCTTATATATATATATATATATATATATATATATATATATATATAGTTA
The DNA here is from genome assembly GCA_946800305.1 of Medicago arabica. Lineage (NCBI taxonomy): Eukaryota > Viridiplantae > Streptophyta > Magnoliopsida > Fabales > Fabaceae > Medicago > Medicago arabica. The sequence goes on along the minus strand of OX326965.1, from coordinate 13,550,792 downwards.
AAATATGGTTTTAGTCTCTTCAAATATGCCTCGTTTTGATTTTAGTCCCTGTAATTTTTTGTTGTTGTTTTTGGTCTTTGCAAAATATTTTGTTTTTAAAAATAGTCCGGGACTATTTTCAAAAACAATTGCAGAGACCTTTTTAAAAATCAAATGATTTTGCAAGGACTATTTTTCTAAAAAATGGGTTCAATCATCATGTGCCACGTGTGCAAATCATCACAGATGTGGGACCAGGGACCAAAACCAAAACGAATCATATCTGCAGGAAGCAAAAACAAAACAAAAAAATACAGGGACTAAAACCAAAACGAATCATATTTGCAGGGACCAAAACCATATTTTAGCCTATGAAAGTTTGTTAAATATGTAAAGTGACAAATCCATTTTACGAGGTTTGTTGGAATTCGGGGAGATTCAGATTAGATAACCTTAAATTCTGCAAAATGCATATGGATTATATATTCTGAACGAAAACAAAATGAGTATTTTAAAGGGCCTACAACAAGTTAAGAGAGTGGAAAAAAATATTCTCATAGTTGAATCGTCTTATTCTAAACAAGTATGAAATATAATTAGGCTCAAGTCAATTGGTTGAAGGTTGAACCTATTTGGGCAATATCTCTAGAGCCTCGTAAGCATAAAAATTTTCGACTGAATGGTAGTATGTAAAATTGAAAAGAATCGATATTAAAAACTATATAATTGTAATTTTTTAATTAATTTTTTTATACTTGTAAAATTGTATATTCTTAAAAAAATAAAATAAAGGCAATATTACATAAAAAAATAGTTGCCAACTTAGCTTTCATTTTAGACTATGCAATTAAAACAATATTTCATGTTTTATAAGTTTTTTTGTTTAGGTTCAATCCTTTTTTTAGTATATTACATTAGTTTATTGGGTCACGTGACGTGATTATATTGGGCCACATATGACATCACGACTGAAAACAACAATTTTTAAATTTGCAAAAATTGAATTCAAACAAAAATACGTTCCTCTGCGTAGTTATAAATGAATAAAATAGGTCTTCCTTCAACAAAAAAAATGAATAAAACGCGTCTAGATACGACCTATAATTGTAATACGCGTCATAACAACTTTGACGATATTCTCCTCCTCAATACGAAAAATCCAACACATCAATACTAAAAATACATGATGAGACAAATCATATAAGCAATGATTACAACGTTTTTCTTTTCTAACTCATTATGATTAGACAAACAACGCAAGAATGCATGACTTTTGTTATGTTAGAGTTTTAACATAATTCCAAATCATAAACAAGTTACACACATCTCAAAAGACCTAAAGAAACAAAGAGATGAAACCCTCCTCATGATATTAATTTTCCCAACCTTCACAAAGAATTAACTTCAACAAATCACAAAAAGGAAGATAAAAAAATGAAGCTATTGAAAAGGGCATCGGGAGTTCTAAAGGATAAATACAGAATTTGGGTTGCAAAGCTTTCACCATATGGACCATGTAGAAATCCTGATCTTGAAGCTGTAATTATTAAAGCAACAAGTCATGATGAACAATGTATGGATTATAAGAATGTTCAAAGAGTTTTTCAATGGCTAAGAACATCACCTTTATACCTTAGACCAGTTTTATGTGTACTTTCAATGAGAATGCAAAGGACACGTAGTTGGGTTGTTGCACTTAAAGGTTTAATGTTAACTCATGGAGTTTATTGTTTTGATTTACCAATCGTTCAAAGAATGGGAAGGTTACCATTTGATTTATCACATTTTAGCGACGGACATTTAAGTCCCGAAAAAGGTTGGGTTTTTAACGCTTTTGTTCGATCTTACTTTGCTTATTTGGATCAAAGATCGGTCATTTTGAGGGCGGAGGCAAAAAAATTACAAAACAAAAGCGAAAAGGAAAGTGAAGAAATTTCATTGATTGAAGAGTTGAAGAATTTGGAGGAGTTACAAAAATTGATTGATATGTTGTTACAAATAAAACCAAAGGGTGAAATGAGTATGAAAATTGTTCTTATTCTTGAAGCTATGGATTGTGTGATGGATGAGATTTTGGAAGTTTATGGTAAATTTTCGAAAGAAATTAACCGTGTGTTGTTAAGGGTTTGTGATATTGGTGGGAAAGAAGAAGCATGTATTGGTCTTGATATTATAAGGAAAGCTCAATTGCAAGGTGATAAATTAACTTTGTACTTTGATTTTTGTAGAGAAATTGGTGTTCTTAATAAATCAGAATGTCCCAAGATTTTAAGAATTAATGAAGAGGAAATTGAAGAACTCAATAGAATAAAGAATAAAGGTGAAGAGAAAGCTATTGTTAGAAATGATTATGAGGAATTGAAGAATGGTTTGAAGACTACCGTGATTACAGATCAATGGGAGGTATTTCATGATGATGTTATTGTTGATGTTGAGCAACATGTTCCTAATGCTACTACATTATGTGTTATTGAAACTAATAACCCTTTTGTTGATGAATCTTATAGCATTGTACCTTATGATCCTGTTCAAAGTTATGAACTTCCGGATCTAATTAGTTTATAGTATTATTAGGATGATTATATTGTTTTCTATTTTCAATTTGTGAGAATTGTTATGTTGTAATATACATTTTATATGTAGTGTCGACAAAGTGTCGACTCATTTGGATTCGAAATAAGAGAGAAAAAAAATGACAATTTTTATTGCGTTCAATTCGCAAATTAGTTTGTTTCTTTCATTTTATCTTATGCGGTATTTGAATTCGCGTATTTCAAACATGTTGAATGTAGGGGTGACAAATTAAGCCCAACATGTCAGGCCGGCTTGTTTAACCCGCTATTTTTGATGGGTTAAGTTAAAGTTTTTAACTCTTAGCTTCTAGTTGACTCATCCTGCTTAACTCGTTGAAAAAACGAGGCGGAACAGGTGGGTCCGCCAACTCATCAACTTGCAATTTTTAAATTTTTTTGACCAAATAACTCATTATAATCCAGATTTGCCTTGTAAGCTTGTGTTTTACAACAAATTTATTTGCTGCAAATATAATTTTTATAAATAGCAATAATTTTTTATAAAATGAAATTGTTAAAAAAATGCATTAAAAATCTTTTGTTTTTGTTTGACGGGAAAATATTGTCAATCAAGGATTTTTTTTTCCAGGGATAAACATCGATTGTTTGTTAACCCAAATAAAATTGTTAATTAAAGATCACTAAAATTGTCTATGCTTGACGGGTAGCTATCAGTGACATCATTTGTAGGAATCATGATTTGAATTTTGAATTTTCTACTTTTCCATACATAAAATATAATTTAACCACTATGTTACTTGATAATAAAAAAAAATCATTAATTAAGAGTTTGGTCTAGTGATAAAAGAACAAATCTTAAATCCTCTCTCTTGGTCCAAGACTCGAACTTTGTTAGTGTCATTGAAGGGAGGTAAATGTTATTTAATTTAAGTCGGGAGGTCTATCCTACATTTAATTAGGGCACCATGAGCTCATACTAAAAAAATTTATATTAAAAAAAAAAAACAGCTCAGACACAAAAAGTATACTAGCTATTAGAAGGAAAACGGGAAATTAAACAATATAATAAGAAATTAAACAATATAATAAATTTGTTTTTTTAATGGTGTTCGAGGTTTGAACCTTGCGTTATATTATGCATTGTCCTATTATTTATGTAGGACATATGATAAATTTGTTTGAACCTATTATTTATGTAGCAAAGGAAGCAGCATCAATTGGTCTTGTCGATTAAACAATATTCTTCAAAATGCTTCTATAGAAAAGAGGCAGCACAAGCACCATGTATTTTTTTTTTTTTTGGAAGGAAAGCACCATGTATTTAGAAGCTGCCTGCATTTGTTGTGCGCTACAAGAAAAATAAAAACTATTAAGCCAAATTAAAAACGAAATTAACTAAAAAGGAAGGAAATAATTTCATGAGAAAAAAATGGTGGCAATCAAATTAATTGCAATTGTAAATACTGATTCCATAATCAATTTTGTCCTTTATTTTCGTTATTTCCATTTCCATATCCATGGCACACCTTAAAATTCTATAAATACCTACCTTGAGAATGAAAAATGAGCAGAAATTTGGTGATAACCATATTGTTGTTTAAGGAATCAGTAACCCTTTTTCAAAGAGGTTAGTTTTTTCAGATTCATCTCTAAACTATTGCTCATATCATAATCTTTTCTCAGTTTTTCTTCCCTTACTGGTTGAATTGTTGTTGTTGCTAGACTAGGTTGTATGTGTTTGTGAATTTCATTCCTCTTGTTTTCTTGTTGCTATACTTTTTTTTTTTTTTTTTTATAAATAATGTTGCTGCTCTTCACATTTACGTTTGTCTTCTTATTTTATTTTATGTTATTTTTTCTCTATGAAATCAGTTTGTTTTATTAATTCAAAAAAGTTGACCGGTAGATAACTTTGGATCTAGAAATTTAGGTTTGAGCTCCGCTCGATCATAGATAAATATAAATAATTTGCAAATGTTCTTTAATATCACACTCAGACCTTAGATCTGAAAATTTAGGGTTTGAGATTTGAAAGTAAATAAACAATTTTTTTTAAAACTCTTAGGTTTTCTCAAACTTTGATATGGATTACCATCTCACCACCCTATTTTTATCATAAAAAAAATATTATTAATTATAATAAATCACTACTATTTTAGGGTTTTTTTACCCAACCCTTACTATTTTAGGGTTTTTTACCCAAACCTTACTATTTTAGGGTTTTTTTGACCCAACCCTTAACGAATTATGTATACTTCAGCAACAAAAAAAAATCGATAATTACACTTGAGTCTACTTAATCAAAGCATAAACTTCAGTGAATAACAAGGGAATATTTAAGCAAGAGTAACAGTGGTTAGTTTTCAATTTATTCGTGAATAAATAAATGAAGTACTCTACAATGCATGTGAATTAATTTCAATGGTGTTCTTATCTATGATCCTTTTTGAATTTCATTGACAAATCTTTCTATTACAGATAATGGCAGATAGTAATGGTGTTTGGTCACGTGCTTTGAGGCTTGCTGCTTCTGGGTTGGCCATCACTGCTGCTACTTTGATGCTCACTTCACGTCAAAAAGGATTTTATAGGGATTCTTATGTCCATGTGGAGTTTAATGACATGCCAGCCTATTGGTAAGTGTAATAACAAATTTATATTTAAATAGAGTTTAGGTTGAATTGAAATTCAAAGTTATAGAGTATGTGAAACACTATGAAGCACATACACTCTGGTGTCGAATACGTGTCATGTCCGACATGACACCGATATATATAATTACCACTTATTTAGAGGTGAATTTCTAGCCTGAAGGAAAAAAAAAGGACCATAACAATATATAAACAACTAATTAAACATTCTTTTAATAGTAGAATATTTCACATAAACACGTCATATTAAATATGTAAAATTCTAATAACAATGGTCATTTGTAGATTTAATACTGTCTTAATTGTTTTTGCTTATGAATACAGTGGTGATAAATTAATAATACAAGAGTTACTATAATATATTTTGTTTCTGTCTCTTTTATTCTCATTCTTAAAAAAATAAATTCCTTATTTCATAGATTTAATGTGGTTCACTTTTGGTGAGAATTTTGCTGCAGGTTCTTTATAATTGCAAATTTGGTTCTTGCTGGTTACACCCTTTTGCTCGTTTTTCTAAATTGTCTTCCAGAAAAAAGTAAATTGTGGCAAGTTACTGTTGGTCTGGATTTCGTAAGACCTCTCACTCTTCCTATATGTATTATCAATTCAAACACATGAATAAATGCTACTAGCCTTATATGATAGCTTTTAGTTTGAAAAAAGGAAAAAATTATGCACTGTTGTCAAAATTCCGACTGTAATCCCAAAATTTGGGATTTTGCAAATTTCATCACCTCCAACGATTTAAATTCATTGAAGAATCTCAAAACATGCAAAATCTAGTAAAATCGCATCAAAATCGTGAAATTAATGCAAAATTGCAGTATTTTCCAGGATTTTGAAGAATTCTTTCAATTTTATTTGTACAGGTACGGTTTGTCAATTGATCCGGTTTGTACCCGTGACCTGGTTACATAAAAGACCAAGCTTTGTCTAAGTTGTTTAGCATTAGTATGACTACTAAAAAATATTTTATATCTAGGCTTTGAGTCGTTTATGTTTAAGTATTTTGTGGACTAAATTTGAGTGATTTATGGCTATATGCGATTTATAACATATATTTAGCAATGACTATATGTGATTTATAAGTAGTTGAGTAAATCCTTTGATTTTGATTGCGATTCTACGATTTTCGATTTTTTATTGCCTTTTGACCTGAAGTAAAATCCCGATTTTGACAACCTGCAATGTTTTTAATGTGTTATTTGTATTGTTTATCAATTAAAGCATGTCATGTGTTATGTGTATTATATTTTCAAGTAAAATTTTAGTTTTGAATAATTTTCTTTATACTTTGAGATATGATATACATGGCAATGAATTAGTACTTGTGATCTCCCATTTTTCTAATTGTTTGATGTTGTTATTGATTAGGTTTTGACAGTGTTTCTGAGTGCAAGTTGCTCAGCAGCATTAGCAGTTGCTACAATGGAATGTAATGGGAACCCTCATGCTCCTTTGTGTGGCAAAAGCATATTTGGTGTTTACTGCACTCGAGTCTTCTTAGCTTGTGGAATTAGCATGGCTGGCTCACTCTTCTACATCTCTCAGCTATTATGGTGCATCCTGAAAGCATTTAATTCAGATTAATATTTTAGGGTTTTACTTTTCATTAGTTTTGTTGTTCTTTTAATATATTAGCTCTTAGACCCGTGCGAATGGCAAACATAACTTATATTGTTTCGAGGGGGGAGAAGTTTTTTTAGAGTATGACACGTGTCCGGTACGACTTTGCTTTATTCAATAGTTAGTTGAATTTGTTGACTGGTGGGACTAAACCTTTCATTTATCTTTCTCAAGGTTGTTCAATCTAGGAATTATATGTTTTTTATTACGATGAAATTAGCATATTTACTTGTCCAAATATTATTTTGTTATCAGATTTTTGGACAATAATGCAAATAAAAAGAATTGACTGCACTATTTCATTCTGCTTTTTCAGGTTTCCATAAGAAATGCATCTCTAGAAATGATTTCTCAATCCTCTCCCTATATGCTAAAATGTATCAAAATATACTACTTGAAATGTTGTTTAAGCGAAAGGATTGAGCAATCATCCTTTAGAAAGTATGTGACTTACTTGGCACATACTCATATTTCCGTAATAACCGACGAAATTGGTAAGTATGTGACTTATATTCTACAAATTGGTAAGCACTCTTTTAAACCGTGAGACGATCATCCCTGATCCTACTCACCCGAAATTTCTCTGAAAAAATAATAAATTTCTGCAATGTAGTGGATGCTATAGTATGTTGCATTCAATAAAAAAATCATACAATAAAGGTTACGTTCATGTTTGTGTTAGAAACATAAAATCCATCTAATTACGCATATGAATATGATCACAAAGGCAAATTGCTAAATTGTACAAACAAGAGCTTTTTAGCCTCAAAATCTATATACATATGTATTTGCTGATATATTTCTCCTTTTTTACTTCCATTTGATAGCATAAACAAGCATCAATTGTCTCTGAAATTGCAGGACTGTATCGACCTAGTCTCCCACGTTATCAATCTTCCAATCTAATTAATATTGCGAATTGTTGATCAAGTTCAGTCCCCTATTTGGATCCGTTATCAAACGTATCCCTGACACAATTCACTTAGTTCCTTGATATTACCAACTTAATGTCATTCATAAATACCAACCGAGGGATGAATTTGATTAAAATTTTGCAATTTCAAGAATCATTTTAAAATATCGATAATGTGAGGGACTACATTGATACAGCCCTACAATTTCAATCGCCAATTTGAGTATGTACTCTACTCGCGAGTTTAAAGCACACCTCGGCTTCAGATTTTTTTCACTATGTTACAATGAAACTCTCTTTCATCCACTTTACCTGTAACTGCATTCCAGCTTCTGTAAAAGCATTCCATGCTGACTGATACAACCTCTGATCTAATCTCGTACCTTCTATTTTCATGTCTTGTAAAAGTTTCACCAATTCGTCAACCATACCGACTTTTGAGTACACGCCAACCATTATACCTGCCATAGCTTTATCAATCACACCCTTATTGAGTCTATACTCATTATAAAGTTTAATACATTTATCAAACTCTTGTGCTTTACAATAAGCACCAATGATGCTAGTGTAAGTAATCTTATCAGGTGCTACTTTTCTTCTCTTCATTTCATTCCACAATTTCTCAATCTGTCTCAAATTCTTCTCTTTTCCATGCATGTCAATCAAGGAATTGTAAATCCATACATTTGGTTTGCACCCTTTTTCTTTCATCTTAGCAACCAACCTCATCGCATTTCGCAACCTACCTGTTCTTCCGTACATCACAATCATGCTTGAATAAGCTACAACACATTTATCAAAACCCTTTTGCATCATCTCGTCGAAAATTTTCTCTGCTTTGATATTTTGTCCGAGGCGGCAATACACGTTTATCATTGAAGCGTAGGTGACTTGACCAGGTTCATAGCCTTTCAATATCAGCTTCTCGAAAATTTTAACCGTAGACGAAAACCCTCTTCTTTTGCTAAAACCATTGATAACAGCACATAAAACGCAATCCGAAACCTTGACATCGGCATCCTTCATTGCCTCAACAACTTCCAATGTCTTCTCCAATAAACCTTCTTCAACATACATTATCACAATCTTCAAGTACACCTCGGGATCCTTTATCGTCGTTTTGCTTTTAGCTTCTCTTACAAGTTCCTCAACAACCTCAACCTTGCGCAAACTCGCGAAAGAACATATCAATGTAGAATATATAGAGTACTCAGAAATCCCTTTCTTGTTCATCACTCTAAAGTACTCTAATGCTTCAAAAGCCCTTTTAGATTTCCCTAATGACTCACATAGAACACCATAAATCTGACCTAAACAACTTTCAGAATCACTTAATTTTCTACTTTCAAACTCATTAAACAATTCAACAACTCTCTCACAGTTATCAAGTCTCAAATAAGCTTCCATAACATGTAAATAGCATCTTGAATCCATAGCAACAGAACTTGATTTCATTTTCTCAAAAACCAAAACAGTTTTCCTAAACATATGAAGCTTATTGTAACTTCCAAAAGCAGAACCAAAAGCCAAGACACCAATTTCACTATCAGAACTAAATGCATCAAGAAATGCTTCAGCAATCTTGAATTTTCTATTCTTAATGCAAAAACTAATCAACTTAGAACAAGTAGCAGCATCAGGTAAAACATGATAAACCTTAAAATCTTCACAAACTGATATAAAAAATTCCCATTTCTTGAATCTTAACAAATACCTTATGACATGGTTTAAGGTTGATTTCATTGGTCTAAACTCTGGTTTATCTTTGAGTCTTTGATAATAATCAAAAGCTAGTTCATGCTTCTTTGGATCCTCAAACAAACCACATAGAAAACCATTCAAATTCTGATCAATTTCTGGCTTGGAATATTTTGTAGTGTCAGAAAAGTTAACATCTAAATGGATCAAGGGGGTGTTGGAAGAAGTTTCTTCTAAAATAGGGGTGTGAGAAGAAGCTGAGAAGTTTGCATGGAAAAACTTTGGATTGGAAGGGAAATGACACGTGGGAATTATGAATGCATGCAAGTTTAATGTTCTTGTTGTGTAACATTTAGTATAAGCTAGAGACCAATCTGAAGAACATGAAATGGCCATAACAAGTTTGGTTAGTTACAAAATTGTTGGAAGTGAAGAAGAATATGTTGTTGAATGAAAATTGTGGTTGAGACATAATCATAGTTCTATCCAAACTAAGGATATCTCAACTATGTGGAATGAATATAGCCACTAGAAGAGTGACATGTGGCATGGAAAAATCAGAGACATTTTTGCTTTTTTGGCTTATATGTGTAAGCCACGTTACTTTGTAGTAGCCATGTGAAGATGTTATGTGAGCCATTTTTGCTTTATTTTTTTAAGGAGGGTATTAAAGATGTTGAAATCATGATTTGTCAAAATAATTTTTCTTAATTTTTTCACTTTTACACTTTAGAAAAGTTAAATTAAAAATTTGAAATCTATTTTTCTTCTACAAGCTTTTTCGGTTATAAACTTTTTAAGTTGACAACATCAACCTTTTCACCTTATTCAATATAGAAATTATATTTATATAATCAATTTATCACATATTTTGGAACAACTATCTCTCATTTTTTATTGTGCTCATATTTTATCTATATGTTGATTTGTTTTACGTGCTAATATATATATATATATATATATTTATGTGTATATATTTAGTTGTCTGATAAATTATCCAAAATGTTTAAATAGCATATCTTTATTCAATTAGTCGTCAACAGGGTCGTTCCTACGAATTCGGAAGCTCTGCTCTGAGAATGAAAAGATACCAGTGATAAAATCAAAACGTATTTTTTTAAAAGAGAAATGTTCTATTTATAAGGTCTTTTGTAGCTAACAACTCAATCATTTTAGACTTGAGAGAATTTCAATTTCTTGGATCAAATATATCTACACCAATGTGAATATCATTAACATTATCAACATTTTGATTATCATCTTCATTATCATTAAGATTTTCAACATCCACATCAACATTATCAATAGGAATAGGCATAACATCAACAAGAATGTCATCAATAGGAATAGGCATAGCATCAACATTATCAACGGAAATAACATCAACAAAAATAACATTAACAAGAATAGCATCAACATGACTATCATCAATGGGAATTTGTGTTTCTTTTATGATAAATTCCGTAATATCGAAGTTGAACCACGTCATTAGACATACAATGTTGAGGTTGAACCATAAAATAAAATTAAAACATAATTAGTAATTAGCAACATATATGATATATACATTCAATTATACACTTAAATTTGAATAATTTTAACAAAAACTCTCAAAACAGTAAATATGCAGAAATCAATTATTACTAATTCTGTTAATAATCAACCAAATCTCTATCAATCTCTATTTTAGCAATTTTAACATTCAACAAAAATCATCCAATTTCATGAAAGGAATTAAAATAAATTAATGAAAGAGAAGTTATTTACTTACCAAACAATGTTGTTTTGGAAAGGGGAAAACAATTGTGAATTAGAGAGGTTATTTTAGCAATTTTGTAGTACTACTGAGTATTCAAAAAAAATTGAAGCCCATACTGGGGCGTGGCCCAGCTCGGTTGAGCTGTTTGCACCCCCTCAGGACCGGGCCTGGTCATCAAACAAAATAGATACTATAACTGCACACCAATATTATATTGACTTGAGTGAGTTAGACTTAAATTTTGGGTAATAGTCATTTTAGCTTTTGAATGTACAACAAGTACTCGTAGTTTTTTAATGTATCGAAATTTTGAAATAGTTCCTGATTGTGCACATTGTTAGTTAAAATAGTCCATAATGTTAAAATAGTCCATCAATGATGACATTAACTTTTTTCGTATAGGGACTGTTATGACACTAAGTACTTATAGGAATGGATAAAACAATATGAATGTATATTGAAAGACTAATATGATAAAAAAAAATTGAAGAGGCACTAATATGACAATATTAACCATCTTCAAAAAAATGACTATTAACAAAGCATTTTAATGCAATAGACTATTTTGACTAACATAATAACCAGTGAAGGACTATTTTAAAATTTTGATTTAGTAAAAGATTATTGTAATTATTCGTTACACATTCAGAGACCAAAATGATGATTAACCCTTGAATAAAATCTCAATTTCACACGTTGTAAACGAAGAAAATATAGTTCAAGGGAAGATCCATCGATTATAGTCACTCAAATTTCACAACAAAGCTAAAACATAGATGAAATCCATGAATACTTCACTTCTTATAATTAATTATCCCACAAATACATATTAGAACTACGTAAGATGCAAGTTTTATTGTGTGTGCTATATAAGAAGTGGACTTTCCAACTAAATTATTTTATGAATAATTAATCATATTGAATAGGTTTTGCTGTTGTTTGGCACTAGCAAGATTCATGTTGCAATTAAGTCAGACCAGAAATAGGAAAAGACGAGTGGTATGATAGAAATAAAGTTAATTGCTCTTAATCAACTTCTATCTATATATGTCATGATAATTCATACCTTCCATTCGGCCAATAAGTCAAACCAAATAGTCAATTAATTACTAACTGGCTGGTAGCTTATACTAATATCGGTTGAAGATGGAATAATTATTTTACATAATCTCAAACAAAGTATTAACCAAGCTAGAACTACTGGATTGCCCAACCAAGTTGAAGGTTGTCCATTAATCACTCTGTCAAATTCCAGCAAATCTGAATAAGGTATGCCTTCTTTGATCATTAATATGTTATAGCAATCACGTACTGAGATTTTTATTGCTTCTGTTGTTTTTCATTTGGTTGTATCTTAGACTCTTAGTGACAAGTACAATGTTGGTAATGACTACTGAGTTTATTCTAGGAAACCTTCGTTAAAATTGGCCATTATTAACTACTTAAGGATGCTTAATTTGAAAGATCAAACAAAAAGAGATAAAATATGCTGAAGAAGTTGAGAATAAATTTACGAACATGTAACACTCTGTTTATACAAGACATCACTGTTCCACTGTTCCAATTATGGTTGCTCATTACATTTAATTGCACAAACAACAGAACCAACCATAGACAAAGTCACAAAGCAAATATCAATGATAACACAGCTCAACACGTATGACAATGCATGAAATGTTACGTTTTGAAATCTACAAGCCGTAATGAACTATAAAACCCATGATACAAGCTTTGTCACTCCGACCAAAGAAAAGATTAACTTTCTCTGTTATAAAAATTACCCTTAGACTATGAGAATCAGCTAAAGAAATAATCAACCACTGATTGCTCTTTTTTCTCGGTGACATGTTCAATCTTTTCAGCGAATCGGGTGATATTGTGTGATACCACGCTTTGGTGGAAGCTTCCTCAAAATGAATAGGACCAAGGAAGAAGGTAATATTTCCACCAACTGCAACAAAAGTGTGAAAAGGGTAAGAGGAATAGTGGGAGAGAGCGACAAAGTCGAAGCCACACAAACACAGATTTATGGATTAAACGGCCTCTTAGCCGGGTGGCATCTCAGTTGGTTGCCAAGGGGGATGTGGTGTTCAAGGTGGTCGCTTCCATGAACCCACACCCAATATCCTAACTAGATCCAAAAGGGGTCACCAATGTTACGAGAAAAAAAAATCAAATTAAACAATAAGAAGTATTGGCAGTAAAAGAACCACAATTTAGAACACAAAAACCTTACCAGGTAATATATGAAGTTTAGAATAGGATGGTCCATCACATTAAGGTTCGCGTTTTTATCAAATGCATTAAAGCACATCTGACACAACAAAATACAATCAAAACCCAATTTAAAAACCAACCAATAGGAATCAATTTTTATTTAAAAATAGAAGGGGCTCACCATAACACTTCTGATAAGGAAACATAGAAAACAAATTGTTGTCACATAGCCAACCTGAAAAGAAACATCACTTATTGTTAGTTATATTTACAATTTCTTTATATTAACTACAAAATATCAGTATAAAATTCCATTATTTGAAGTGACTATTCTCTCATTTACCTTTCCACTCTCTCTCCACTCTCTCACTCATCCTTTATCGCTAGATAATTCCTATAACTTAAACATGGGAAGAAAATAGCAGCGTCTTCTATATATCTTGTCTTGCCGGTATTCTGTGGTGTGATGAGATATATAACCTAGATCACGGCTGCTAGAAGCGGAAATTTACATTACTGTCACTGGAATATGTAGAAATGTGGGTGTCTCTATTACAAAGATCTTAACGCACCCGCTAATACCAAAAACATGACATTAGGAGTGTGTACAAATATGAGTGGTCCAAAAAGATAAGCTCTGATACCATCTAAGAATCTGTGCATTCTCAAAAGCTAGCTAAGGGGGCCAGAATTTCTCAATCCTTGGAAGGACTAATTAGGCTAAATCCCTGGTGGATGTGTGATTTCACCAGTTTCCTGTTGATCCACTCAATTACCTATTCCAACACCCCACTATCAGCTGTTAATTATCATTTTCCAAAGAACTCTTACCCAAATAATTACTTTATTAGAGGTATATTAATATTTGGAAAGGGCGCCTTCACAGTTCACTTAATGGTTGGAATTCCAACTGTGAAACTAGAAGATCACAAGTTTGAGTTGTAGAATCGACCTCTTACTAATAGAAGATAAGGCTGAATACAACCGAACCACAGGAGGTTTAACCCTTCTCTAGACCCTGCTATGGTGGCAATTATTACGATTGTCTTTTATGTCAATATTTTTCTATCAATGTTCCACAATATCAGGTGTCTATTATTCTGGTGCATTTATTCATATTTCAAAAATAACCTCTTTTTTTCTAGTTACATTATTGATCAACATTCAAACTTTAACAAGTTATTTTTTGTATTTCCTATTTCTCGGACCATGACATAACAATAATTATTAGATGACATTGTGTTTTGAAATTCAGGTGATTTAATGAGGTTAACATATATTGGGTAATGCTAACTTAAGAATTCAAAAGAAGGAAATAGATTCTTTCAAAAAAAAAAAAGGAAATAGATAATAAATTTTAGGTCGAAAATTTAGAGTTTTAAGGTGTTGAATGCCCATTTCTGAGATAAAATTTCCTTTCTGAACTTCTTAACTTGTAGGGCATTTGTTAGCATTTCCCATATATATTTTTATACAACAAGCTGTGGGTTTTTGCATTGTATTTGGATTTTGAGGACTGAGGAGAGAATAATTTTGGAGTAAAAAAAAAGAGTAATTAAGATTAATAGGATTGTGAAAAGATAAATGCAAATACAAATAAGACTAAATTGAGAATATAAACATGTCAGATGAGGGTAATTTAGGAAATTAAAATTATGAATTGTTAGGATGCAGTGTACTGATTATTAGGACTGCAGATAGTTATAGTTTAGTAGTTCTATTATATTAGTGGGATTGGGCTTGTTTTAGTAATACTATACTCAGCCTCTGTCAGATTGCATACCTCTTGCAACTTCTTACGACGCCCTTTGGATTCAACAGGAAAGCGTTGCAGCATCAAGAATAGTCTATACAAAACCAGATGGGGAAATCAGTGATACTACAAAAGTGGGTATATAATATATGCGTACACAAATAAAATTCAACATTTAACTTAAATGAACAGTAGTTACTTGATTTAGTCTATCTGCCTTAAATTTTTCAATTTTTGATAAAAAAAATAACAAGAGAAGATAATAGAAAGAGAAGGATAAGTTATTACATTTACAGTTAAAAAAATAAAATGAAATAGCAAGTCACAAAAGCTCAAAAATATAAAGCACTTCAATCTTGCTGCATATCTAGCCCTTTAAAAAACCATCAGAAGAACATTGGAGGACTCATAAGACAAATAAATAGACACCAATACCAGTACTCTAAGAGAAATGTGCCCCTAAGTCCCCAACAAATAAACTTCCAAGGGCTTGCATGAGCCTAATATGTGATAGATTGGTATCTTGTAACCTAGATGCAATAAGTTTCATTCCAAATTACATCAAAGGGAGTTGAAAACCCAACAAAAAAAAATAAAAAATACCTTCCACCGTAGAGAAGAAAGCCAAGGGCAGCAAACAAAGAAACCCCTGTTGCAACATGTATAGCATATTACTTAGCAAAAACCCGTAAAAGTCTTGATAAACTGAAAGAAGTAAAGGACAGACAAAATTTCAAAAAGACAAACCTGCAAAGAACACCTTAGACAGAATGACTAGTACGCTGACTGGTTTCCACCATAATATCAACCACAAAATGATCTGACATACATAGACAAATCAAAACAAAAAACAAGATTGGTCATTCAACAAACTCAACTTGTGAACAAAAAAGTAACAGCCATTTAACACTTAAATTAAATATTGAAATCAGAACTAATGGCACACGAGACTTTTTTTTATAGACATGTGTTGGTTAGTAATTATGATAGACAAAAGATGGACTTATTGAATATTAAGGATCAACAGTTAAAGATATGTTTGAGTCTTGAGGACATATCTGATAAGGATAGGAGCAGCGCAGATTTGATATCTTTAATAAATCACACCTGAACTGTTAACAGACCCTTAACAAACAACAGATTCTGACTTTTCTAATTAACTGGCAGTAAATGTCAACAAAAAACAGTGACTTTACGAAGAGTCAGTCAAGATCATGGTCGTTAAAATCGCGAGTCAGTGCATAGAATCGTGCGATTCTGTGAACATGCTAGGTCTCGCCGTGCATGCGAAGAATCGTAATTTGGTGGGAAGCTGGGGTTGCCCACAGAAACCGTAGAACCAGGAGAACTGTGTGCACTGGCCGATTCTGTTTGCGTCTGGGCATAACAGTGGTTCACAGATCGGGTCTGCGACCTGGTTTCTTGAAAACAAATATTAGAATTAAATAAAGCTATAAAATTCCGTTATAAGCACGTGAAAGGAGGCAACGGTTAGTTTCCAAGTCACTAAGCCTATTAATTTGTGGAAACCGTCCACATATCCTACTCCCTCTCTTACGATTAAACTTCTCTGATTTATGTTCTGTTTTTGTTTTCCGTCACTGCTGCTATGCGCTGCCTTCCCAGATGTTTCTAAGTAACTTTCAACAGAAAACAATGACTGTATGAAGAGTACAGTCAAAACTGTTGCAGTCTAATATACTGTGATACACCACCTTAAAATTCAAGGTGGTGGAGCCTCAGAAAGTGGTCACGCACAGTGTCTATAGGTTCACAAAACCTGCCTGTAGACAGTCCATAGTTTGAAAACAGTGCATTGATCTTGAGCTGGAATGCGAGTAACTTGGAGAGACACGCTTAGAACTTTTATCTAAGTACAACTTAAGTTCCACGTGTTTAATTTGGGAATTACGTACAGGTTGTGTGACAAGGATTATATTGTCATATTATCGTTGTAATAGATGCTAGGCTGACTTGAACATTTAACTTTTATGTAGGGTCTGTATTCATTGAATTTCAGCTTATATATTGACCAAACTGCAAGTTACAGCTGGAGAGAGTTCAGCGAAGCTCTCGAAGATCTACAGAAATAGAACATAGAGAGGATAATGATGAACCTATAACTGTGGGAGTAACTTGTCAAATTGAAGGAGGTGTATCAATAAAGCTATGATGTTACCAAAGATAAAGTGACAACATAGAGGGCACATGCGCTTAATGATGGTCAAAGGTAAGAGATCTAAATTTTGAATCTAGCTTTGTTATAAAAGGCTTGTAACATATAGGCTCTGGTAAAAAGAAGCTATAAGCTAGCTTATAGCTGATGACTGATAGCTTATAGCAGAAAAGCTCGCTTATTAAAAATAATGTGTTTGGTAAAATTAGTTGTTGAAGTGGCTGATAAGTATAGAATGACATAAAAGGACATTATTATTTTTTATAAAATATATACATAAAAAAATTACTTAATTTATTTCTTTTTAAATATTTAAATTTATTTCAAATTACTTTCATCCCGAAAATGATAAATGTGTTTTATCATTTTATGAATTCAATTAACATTATTTTTACTAAACATTTGCTTCACTATTTATTGTATATTTTATTTTAAATTATAATTATATTGCATGAATTAAGAGCAAGGTAATCAGAAAAATATAAAAAACTACAACATGAGGTAATAAGGAAAATAGAGCAAGGTAATAATAACGTGCAACATGCTGGTTGCACCTAAATATAAAAAGTGGGTAGTTATGTTTTTTTTCTCTCACTAAAAGTGGGTAGTTATATATGATTGTGAGTTGTTTTTTTATTAAAAATATAATAAAATTAAATTAATGAGGTTAAAAATGGAAGAAAATATAAAAAATCTATCAGCTATAAGCTAAAAAGCTACTTGAAATAGCTTTTCACAAAAAGCTATAAGCTCATGAGAAAAGCTTGTTACCAAACACGTCACGTTTTCATCCAACGAGCTTATAAGCTAATCCGACAAGCTATAAGCTAGCTTATTTGTGTTACTTAAATACTACACGCTATTCCTTTGTCTCTACAATCATGATCTTGCAATGAACAGTATTGGATATCTAGCCAAATTTAACTTGTGGCAATATGCAATCATCAGGTAGTTTTTAGTGCTAGAATTTAATCTAAAGGCTTCTATCAAACATTACAAGCTAATTATGCTCTGATTTTGTTTTTATAAAAATAAAAAATAAAAACGAGGGGGGGTGGGGAGGGGGTGATGTAGAAATATCACATAGCCATCCAGTTTTGCACTTAAAGCAGCAGTTTTACTTTCACTAGGATCGGATCATTACTATGTTGAAAAACTAATAGTAAAAGGATAAAAGCATGAAATTGCAGTCATTGCGTTATTTAAAGATAGATTAATATACTTTTTGATAGAAACGATGTTATGATTGTGGATGGCTGACCATGGTGGAAGGCCAAAAATAGGCCATTTCCGCCATTGTACCACCACAGTGACTGGGGTAAGATCTTTGTTTAGAAAATCACGTTT
This sequence comes from Medicago arabica, assembly GCA_946800305.1. Lineage (NCBI taxonomy): Eukaryota > Viridiplantae > Streptophyta > Magnoliopsida > Fabales > Fabaceae > Medicago > Medicago arabica. Next base: position 13,532,139 of record OX326965.1, on the reverse strand, counting down.
TCCTTGGGACAAAACAGAATGATTGTAATATTGACATGAAGAGTTTGAAGGTATTTCCATATTTTTCAAATTTTTAAAACATGTAATGTTAGAATCCTCAAGAAGATAAATGCAGTTGGTAAATATGAAATGTTTTCAAGATTCTTGAAGTATGAAATGTTAGAATCCTCAACAAGGTTTTAATTAATTTTAAGCCAAATGTCCCACAATTCAGTAAAATGAGAATGGTGCCATGTGAAATAATATTATCTGTAATCATTGATTCATGGAAACACCTTGACTTTAGAGCCTAGTGCCAAACTATTCCATATCAATCCAGTCGCCATATAAACGCTGTTATATCCAAATTGTATAAACGCTCCAAAATTTTCACTTGACATTTGATTATATTACAATGGCTTAAGGCTCTTATCACAATTGTACCAAACATATTACTAGACATGCTAAACTCCATCAAATCTTATTGTCCAGAAGTTTGATTGTAGTAATGCTTACGTCAATTGTATTTTCAACATATGCTAACCAAGTATGAATCGAGCTGTGTGCAACATCCATGATCTCAAATAGGTAAAACAACAACAAAACATAGACAAGAATTTTCACCTGAACAGCATAAACCACAACATTAATTGAATAGAAACTTGGCTTCAGTCCATCAGTGGATACAGCACGTGCCTGCAAAAACATTTAACACCAAGGCAATAATCATCCCATCGAAACCAAGCTACAAAACACACCGAGACAAAAGAAGAAAACAGATGATAGAGTAAATACTCCAATACCAAACTTACCTGGTAATAAATTTCAGCCCAGAACAAGACCAGGAGTGCATATGTTGTAAAGAAAGCAAGACTCGGCACATCAAGTAAGATATGTTGTACAATCTACATACATAAACACAAGTTGTGAAACTGTGAATAAATAAGAATAAAAATGTGTTTAATTTTAATCAATGTCAACAAATCATATGTGTGACTTTAGAAGCAATTGTGATTAAAGTCAGATGCTTTTAACGATTTGATGATTACAATTGATTGACAGTATAATTTTTTTTACACTGACGTATATGAAGTAAATCCTAATAAAAATCATATAATACAACAACAACCAACTGAACCAAGCCTTATCCTACTAAGTGGGGTTAGCTACATGGATCGATCGTCGCCATGATATTCTATCATATATCAGATCTGTATCCAACTCATTAATTTCGAGATCTTTCTTAATAAACTCTCTTATAGTTTTTGTAAGTATTCCTATGCCTTTAGTGATTTGGCTACCCTTAATTTGATCTACTCTCCTTACGACAAAATCTATAGGTCTTCTCTTTGCATGCCCAAACCACCCAAGCTATGTTTCTACCATATTTTCTACAATAGGTGGTACCCAAAATTTTCCTAATTATATCATGTCTAGTCTTACCCAATGTTGACAACCACGGATCAAGGAAAATAGCTGTCTGTTCAAATTCCACTATTTAACATTGCTATAGCACCGCTATAGCCGCTATTTGACAACATGCTGTACTATATAGCATATCACAAAACAATAGCGGTTTGTTCAAATTTCTTATCGCTATAGCCGCTACTTGACAACACTGGACTTACCACACATCCAATGCAACATTCTAATCTCGGCTTTGCTTATTTTATTCTCATGTTGGTTCTTTACTGCCCAACACTCCCTCCTATACAACATCACCCGTCTTACGGTTCTATAATAAAAATTTCCTTCAGCTTAAGCGGTACTTTTGTATCACATAAAACACCAAAGACCCTCCTCCATTTCAACCACCTCCGCTTGAAACGGTGCAAAACCAAAGTACACTAAGAAAGAAATGCTAGAAAATAATTCAAATGAAATACTAAGATCAAAGCTATATAGTACCTCTGGCTGTAACCTCTGTACATTCCGAAAGAAGATGAAAACTAAACATCGAACTGCAAAACCAAAAAGTATACATATCACTAATTAATAATTTATACCGATTAATAAAATTACTAAACACACAAATTAACTTAAATATATAAATTAAAAAAAAAAAAAAAAACTTAATTGATACAAACCTGCATTCACCACAAAATTGAGAAAATGAAACACCTTCTGGGTAGTCCAACCATATTCTGGAACTCTCAATTGTATTCTAATAAGTTGAATCTAAAATAAAAATTCATAATTAAAAAAATTAAAGTAATAATAAAACCCTAAATTGGAAAAATAATAATGATTGAGTTAAGAACGCATAGGGAAGAACCCTAAGATTGAATAGGATGGGAAGGTACCAAAGCTATGGCGGAAACGACGCCGTAAAGGACGGCGAGGGTGTAGAAGATGCGGTCTTGCCACAACGGAGAATCGTCGATGTCGTTCCACCAGGTTGAGGAATCGGTGAGTTCAATTGCTGCAACTGCGTTGACCACCGCGCCTGCCACCGACGCCGGCGAGGTGTTGTTGGTCATTGTGGGAACGATCGACGGAGTTTGGGGCACACGCGCCGGTGGTTTTTATTATATTTAGTTTTAACGTGAGAATTTGTAGTTGCTTGCTAGGGGCTAAGATTGGTGGGTGCAGTGAATGTATGTGCACGTGTATGAAGGGGACAAGGTGAATGTGAAAACCAATTAAAAATAAATATAAATAATACTCTATTAAAAAACTTTAGGAGTAGTCGTTTAATATTTTTTTTCTTTAAAAAAAAATGAATATTTTTCCCTCAATATATATATATATATATATATATATATATATATATATATAGTTTATCTGGAAAGGGAAAAATGTGATATTCAATTAATATTGTCACACTAAAGAATGTGTGACAACTGCAACTGCATCAATTCTGGTTAATAGAAGCCTTACTGATGAATTTCCGTTGAAAAGGGGGTTAAGACAAGGGGATCCTTTGTCTCCATTTCTTTTCCTGCTAGCAGCTGAAGGTTTAAACGTTATGATGCAGTTTGTTGTGGATAATAATTTATTTAAGGGTTATGCAGTTGGCGCATCTAATTCAGTGGTGGTGTCCCACTTGCAGTTTGTCGATGATACGTTACTTCTGGGTACTAAGAGTTGGGCCAATGTTCGAGCGTTAAGGGCGGTGTTGAATTTGTTCGCTGATATGTCATGTTTAAAAGTTAATTTTCACAAGAGTTTACTGGTTGGAATTAATATTGGGACCTCGTGGTTGTCGGAGGCCGCATCAATTTTAAATTACAAGGTGGGTAAAATTCCGTTTTTGTATCTTGGTCTCTCAATTGGTGGGGACCCTCGGAGGTTAACTTTTTGGGAACCTATGATGTCTATTATTAAAACTAGACTGTCTAATGGCAGAGTCGCTTTCTATCATTTGGGGGCCGTTTGATTCTTCTGAAGTATGTCCTGACCTCGCTTTCTGTCTACGCTCTTTCCTTCTTCAAAGCTCCGTCAGGTATAATCTCTTCCATTGAAACTTTATTTAAGAATTTTTTATGGGGAGGGAGTGGGGATAACAGGAAAAATTCCTGGATTGCTTGGAGCTCTGTTTGTTTAGGTAAGGAGTACGGAGGACTGGGGGTGAGACAGTTGAGGAAGTTTAATTTAGCCTTATTAGGTAAATGGTGTTGGCGGATGTTGGTATAAAATAGAGGTGGTTTTTGGTATAGGGTGTTGGTGGCGAGATATGGTGAGGAGGCCGGGAGGTTGGAGGTTGGGGGCAGGAGTGCTTCATCTTGGTGGAGGGAGGTAGTGAAGATTAGGGATGGGGTTGAGGGCGCAAATGGTGGTTGGTTTGGTGATAGGGTGTGAAGGTGGTAGGCGATGGAAAAAATACGTTCTTTTGGTTTGATAATTGGTTAGGAGATGTCCCTCTGTGTAGAAGGTTTGGTCGTTTGTTTGATTTAGCGACAGATAAATTTGTTATGGTGGCCGATATGTGTGATCGTGGTTGGGAGGAAGGGGGAGAGGCGTGGAGTTGGAGGAGAAGATTGTGGACGTGGGAAGAAGAAATGTTATAGGGGTGTAGGGAATTACTTGATGGTGTTTGTGTGCAGGATAATATTCTTGACAGGTGGCAGTGGGATCCAGACATACATGACGGATATACCGTGAGAGGAGCTTATCAGATTCTGACAACTCCAGTCACTTCCACTTTTGACGAAACTAGATACCTTATTTGGCATAAACAGGTTCCCTTAAAGGTTTCTATTGTTGCTTGGCGTCTGCTGAAGGACAAACTCCCAACCAGAAACAATCTCTTCAGGCGCGGAATAGTGCAAGAGGCAGGGACTATGTGCGTTACAAGGTGTGGGCTTGAGGAGACAGCATCGCACTTGTTTATTCATTGTGACGTGTTCGGTTCGTTGTGGCAGCTAATTAGGGCCTGGATTGGAGTGGCGGGAGTAGACCCGTTTAACATCACTGACCATTTTATCCAATTTATTCATTACACAGGTTCATCAAAGGCTCACCGTTCTTTTCTTCAATTATTGTGGCATGTTGGTGTTTGACATATATGGAGTGAACGTAACAACTGAGTATTTAAAAACGTTGAAACTCCTATATTATAGGTTCTAAATAAAGTAAAATTCCACTCATTATGGTGGCTGAAGGCTAATGATGCCAAGTTTGTTTATGGTTTGCAGAGATGATGGTCAGACCCTTTGATTTGTTTGGGTATCGACTGATCTGTTTTTGTCTTGTATATACTTAGTATTGACAGCGTGTCTTTTGGGGTTGTCTTTTTGGTACATCTTGCACTGAGGAGCATCCACCGCCAGTGTTAATATATTCCATTTTTATGTCTTCAAAAAAAAAAAAGTGAGTAAAAAAAGTTAATGTATTTGAACCAAATTTTAAATTAAATAAATCAATTTTGTTTGAGTTAGTTTTGCTTATATTTTGTAACTGGTGGAGTATATATTAGTTGTAGCAACAAAATTTACAAAAAAAAATAAGAAAATAACAAAATCAAGATGAAATATATTAACTCAAGGAGCTTCAAACCTCCATAAGGAGTGCTAGGTCATGATTCAAAGTGTATGAGATAAAATAAAAGGTTAATAGTGTTTTATCCTCCACTAACATAGGTTATTTCCAGTTTCTCCTTCTATTTTTTTTTTGATCTCATCCATGTAGTTTGAAGTTTTTTGGTTTTGGACCTTCATGAATTTTGACTGTACAAAATCGATAATATGACAAAGGGGTTAAACCGAAATTTGTCATGAAGATCCAAAACAAAATAATCTTCAAATTACAAGGAAAAAATTAACAGAGGAAAATTGGAAATGACTTACATTGCAGGAGAAAAGTCATTTGTTGAATATAAATTAAAATAACATCATTACTAATTGTTTCAAGAACATCTATTTAGAAAAAGTCACAAGACAACCATTTTACCACTAATATGTGTAGTCATTGTACCAATAAGATTATGGGCTCGTTTATTATAGTTTTTTTATAAATAGATTCTTGTAGTGTAACATATTTTTGTTAAAAAAAATATAACAATTTTTTTTTTAAAGAAAGCTTCAAATAAAAAATCGGTTTGAATAGCTTATCTTAAAATGTCATTATAGATATTTCACCATTTTGTTATAATTTTTTTGGATACTAAAATTTTGAAAAAATCTCTAAATAAAAAGCTATTTCAAATAGCTTTTCATAAAAATCATTTTTGAAATATATCATTTTGAAAAAATATGCGATTTTCACTATGTAAAATCTCGAACAATGAATATTTAGGTTAGTAAATGTCAAAATATATTTTTTAACTTATAACAAATGAGTTTGAAAATAACTTATACTATTTTCGAGTAAATTTCCAAAAAATCTAATTTTAAAAATACAATGGAAAATCCATTTGTTTAGAATCTATAACAAACGGGCCCTATATCATTAGGCATGTGGGTTAGAATATTCTAGTATGAGTGCATGTGATACATGATGTAAAGCCTTGATTAGTATTGCTCTCATATTTTCCTTCCACAACTTGAAATTGTTGCTTTCGATAAACTTTTCAATGTCCCACTTGGTATCCATGGTGCTCGCTTAATGATTTGTTCTGATTGCCCCACGATGAATGGCAATTGATGTGAATTCTACCCGAGTCACACCAATACTTGATATGTGGAGCAATCAATGGCAACTAAAAACAAAAGAAACACAATAATAATCACGAACAAAATAAACGACAATATGAAGGAGAAAGAAGTAGAAGAAAAACACAATATTGTTTATCTAGTTCAATCCAATAATGATTTACTATGGGGGAGAGAGCAGCTCTCTCCGTTTCACTAATCAATAGAGTAACTTTAGAGACTCTATAATTTGTCACACCCAAGATATTTGAATGGTGTTTCCAAACCCTAGAAAATACCCAAAAACCTTCAACCTTTAGCCTATTAATTTCCTAATGGTTCCCTTTTTTGTTCTCTCTAATTAGGTTTGCCTCTTTTGCACTCCAAGCATCAACCTTGTGGACTAGAAGACTTGTCAAACAAGTATGCATACAAGTGAAGCAACCTCCTAATAAAATCAAAATGAAATATATTAACCAAAAGGAGCACCAAATCGGCATAAAAAGTGCTAGGCCAAAACTCAAAGTATGAGTTAAAATAACATCCTTTGTTGAAAAAAAAAACGGTTAAAATAACATCACTACCAATTATTTCAAGTTACAAGACAAGTATTTAACCACTTATATGTGTAGTCATTGTACCGTAAAAAGTATATCATTAAGCATGTGAATTAGAATATTCTAGTATGAGTATATATATTATGCATGTTGTTAAGCCTTGTGAATTCCTTATGGACTGAGGCATTAATTTATTGTATCTAGGAGAGTTAGTTTTTAACATATTGACTAATTTAGAAAAAGAAGCAACGATTTTGATCGAAAAAAGAAGGAAAGAAACGTTAGTTTTTTCTTTTTTAGACAATAAAGAATCATTAGCTAAACATAAATAAGGTGCGCTTAATATTTCATTCTAAGTTAGTTGGTTTATTATATGATGATGATTACCGATGAAAAGAAATTGTTGCAAAAAATAAGTTCAACATTTGCAACGGAAATAGCAATCAATAAAATATAGACCAAATATTATTTTTGGTCCTTTTAGTTTGAGAGAATTCTCAAATTAGTCATTTAAGTTTCGAAAGTTTCAATTAGGTCCTTTTAGTTTGACAGAATTTCTAAGTTAGTCCTTTAAGTTTCAAAAGTTTCAAATATGTCATTTTAGTTGATAAACTATTTCACCGTCAACGTTTCAAAAGTTTCAAATAGGTCTTTTTAATTTGAAACTTTTGAAACTTAAAGGACTAATTTGAGAATTCTGTCAAACTAAAATGACTTATTTGAAACTTAAAGGACTAACTTGGAAATTTTGTTAAACTAAAAGGACCTAATTGAAACTTTCGAAACTTAAAGGACTAACTTGGGAATTCTGTCAAACTAAAAGGACCAAAAATGACATTTGGCCTAAAATATATTTAAAGGATACCAAAATAGACACCGATTAGTGATTAATGACGAGTCAATAATTAGTGTTTTTTATATAACATTCAAGTTTATTTTATTTAGATTTTATATGTTTTTATTTCCTTTTTAAAGCTATTTTACTTCAATTGCAAGTTATTTAATTTCAAGAACAAATATTTGAAAGATTTAGATTTGGAGCAAAAGAAAAATGATTTGAGCTGATTCGGGCCAAAATATGAAGATTTTGTGCAAAGCCCGTGCCTGCAATGATTTCAAAGCCATTTGCCAACCAGAATGCTTGGCACGTCCCGTGCCTCCAGACACACGGCCGTGCCACCACTCCAGACAACTTTTTGTTGCTTTTGCTTCGTTATTAAGCTACCTATTTAGTTTAGTTCTGACCTAAAGCCCGTAGTTTCTTGTGGAACATTCTATTGATGTATTTCTTGGGGCTTAAGTAGTTGTAGACTATAAATAGAGTAGCTAGCAAACATATTGAATCATCTTTTGTTCTTGGAAATAATAAGTGACAATTGTTTCTTCTAATAAAAGTTCTCCTTTATTTATTTTTATGTTCTTCTTATTCTTCTCTATGTCTACGATGAACATGAGTGAGTAAAGTCTTCTTGTCTTGGGATTGTTGGATGAGTCTAATGATCTAATCCTAATCAAAATAAGCCTTTAACCTTGATTTTATGTAAACCTATTTTCTAATCTATTTCACCGTTCTTATAATCAATAACAAATATTAATCGATGGATCGAAAGATGAAGTTTAATAGTTGTTATTGATTCATCATAAATATTAAGCGATGGATCGAAAGATGAAGTTTTAATATTGGAACAAGTGAATTTAGACAAGGATTGCGAACACATGAGAATAGTCTAGCAAACCATGAGACAATAAAGTTTCGAGCTTCAAGGATTTAAATAGCAATCAACCATGAGATTAGGCGTGGTTGCTAGAGAAACACACTTACTGAGACCGAAAGGAGATGTGATAGGCTAAAGAGAAACCTGTCTTTAGAAAATAAGTCCAACGTAAAGTCTAGGTTTAGGGTTTGGTTTGTAAAAGGTTTGTCACCATGATGAACCAATAATCCCAAGGCGTTTATTATTATTATTATTATTATTATTATTATTATTATTATTATTATTATTATTTCTAAACCGTAAAAAATCCCAACTTTTCAATTGAACTTTCTTTTAATCATCCGTAATAGTTAATTGAATTAACCAAGTCCTTGTCGAAACGATACTTTTATTACTACATCGGTAAACCGTGCACTTGCGAATTTACATCATCAATTAGTGATCTCTATTTTGGTAGATAAACAAATTAGAGAACCACTTTTATGCTTTAATGATTGAAATTTAGTCATTAAAACAAAATTTCTAGTAGTCTTAGTATTTTTTAAAAAGTTCTAGTTTGGGATGGTGTTGTATACCACAACATGTCTCAGCGTAGGCCGTCCATGTGAAGAAGATGATTAACTTTAAATTTTTATGTGTGATTAATGTTTCAATGTTTGAAAATTATGTTGTGTTGTTAATTTGCTATATGATGAATTTAATTTTCACTTTGTACATAAGGTCAAGGGTCAAAACAGATGGATAAATATGTCAAAAAATAGTTTCAGCCAAAACAGATGGCTTTTACTCTATACTGGTGCACTCCGGAATATATAATCCGGAAACTACGTTTTTCACCCCAAATTTTGACTTTCTACGGGGTGATTGACACTTTCCAGATTATGTTATCCGGAAAGTGTAAAAAATTTCGGATTACATTTTCCGGACCCATCCAATGCACTTTAGCATCAACATCCTTCAAGATGCTTCAGGCTCCAAAAAGCACAAAATTGTCCGGATTACATAATCCAAAAGCAATTCGGATTATGTAATTCGGACTAGGGGTATTTTCGAAATAATAGGGCGCGCTAGAATACAGCAGGGTGGAAAAAGTAATAGTTTTGTAATTATGTTATATTTTAGATTTTAAACTTACAACCTTAGCTACAGTGTAATAGAGTTATAATTAACTCTATATACCACTATCAAATAATGTACACTCTTTTTATTGCGCTGATGTTTATAAATTATAAATCGTATTTTTTATGAAATTTTGATTTTGATTAAAAATATACTGATGGTTGGATTATGCAAGTGTACCAATCATTTACCAAGTAATAAAGTATAAGTAGAGTATCATATTCACGTGGATTTTCGTTTCAACCAAACAATTTGTGTTACTTGTTTGAGAATAATAAAATAAATAAAGAGTTAATGGTTTAGAGTTTTGCAATTTAATCTGTTTGCAACAGAGCAAAGTTTACATGTTTTGATTGAAGAATGTTATCGGCGGTTAGGATTCTTTGAATCTCCTCTATTTATTTGTTGGAATTAAATAACAATCAAATCAAGTTCAATATTTCAAGCAAACTATTTAAGTGATGAGTTTGTTGGGATGTTAAACCTAATTAGCTGTCAAATTGCACCTGTTGGTCACACCGTGATCCTTACATGTGGGGTCGTACTCTCATAGATATGTTGGTTGATTCCCTCAGTCTGTCGAGTTGCACCTGCTAATCCACGTGATGGTTCGTGGGGGTCTTACTCGCTCAAATGTAATTGAAACATAGACTTAAATTAGCATTCTTAAATTTCCAAAGATATGGCTTCTCAATGTTCTTAAAGGTTTCCTCATTTATGAATCTTCGAAGTACATAACACACTCTCCCTCTCGATAGTTCTACAAATGGAAAGCCCTATCAGCGTCTACCTTACCAAGGATGAAAGGAGAATGAAGTTACTGAGCTGGTTTACGTTGTGAGTTACCCGTTTCCTTAATTATTAACTAGCTACTACATGATTTCAGCAGATATGCATCAATATTATGTATGTCACCTCCCTACGTACTTGCTCTCAGGGTACACCCGCTTTCTGTTTATTTTGCTAGTTACTAATTAATTACTTATTGATTAGACAGATTTACATCAATATTAGGTAATGTCACCTCCCTAAGTTCCTAAGTCAGGGTTATACTACAGAGGAGACAAATCTTACGCACGACAGTAAACTTAAATAGCAAACAGAAAATAAATGAATAAAATACTATAAATTAAATAATTATTCAACAAACAAAATAGAGGTTCATCTGATAACCATAGCCTAAAAAGATTTAGTTACTCATGATAACTAAAGACAAATTACAAAAGAAATAAAACATACCCTAGAGAAACTTGGAGTGAGGAGAGAGGCACTCCTCCCTTGAAACTCATAGTGCTTACCTTCCTCTTGAACTGCGTCGTTCTGAATGATAAATTATTAATGAAAGGTTTGGTGTTTACAGGGAGAGTTTCCACCTGAAGTTGGGCCTAAAAATTGGGCTTTTTGCCACTTAAAAGTAGTAAAAATCAGTTTTGGCCCGCACACAACAAAGCTCAGGGCACCTTGGAAAAGCTCGGGGCGTATAAGAATGCAAAAAATGCACTCTCGAGGCGCCTAGGCTCTCCTCGGGGCCCATGGATCATGCTCGGGCACCTGAGAGTGCGTTCCGGTGCATAAATATATGTTACTTCGTTCTTTTGGGTGCTTGCTTCCATATAAGATGTCTTGGGGGCCTAGAAAAATAATTTCTCCTTCTGTAACGTCTTCTACGACCTCTTGAATCTTCATTCTTGATCTTCCCAAAGTTTTCACTAATCTTCAGATGTCTTGCTTTTCCGATATGCATGATTTCTTCGTGAATTACATTAAAACACCCTAGAATTGTTATGTTTCGGGAAGAATAGAATTATATACTCAAATATATAAAACATTACATATGTCCCGAAATCATAAGCAATTGATCTAATACTCCATCATTCTACTTGTAAAACCTACTGAAAATGACTGAAAAACATGTTAGGAATAACGTAAGATGACCTGTCATCACATACATATAGATGTTTGTGAACTTCAAATTATAAAAAACCCAACAAACTATGTTTATCTAATTCAGTGATATCAACAATATAGTTAATATAATATAAATTCTTTTCTTTTTTAATAACAACAACTATCAACATTATTATATGAAAATTTGTTTCATGGTATAATTGAAACAATGAATAAGTTAGTTGAAAATTTATATTCCTTTTTTTTAAAACAAAACAAAACTCAATTCATTTCATTATAAATCATGGACCAAATTCATGATGGTGCATCAATATAGAGGTGGGAGCTAACATTGCATGGAGTTACCTTTGCTAGTTCATGAGTGACCTCATTAGTTTACCTCTGACTAAACTCGACATGAGAGTTTTGAAAATTGTTTTGAATGAACTGCTTAAAAGAAAATATAATACAACCAAACTCAGAGATATCATCAACGCCTGTTCTAAAAGAATCAACAATCTTCTTAGAATCTAACACAAAATCTTCATTATCGAAATGAAGGTTTGCCACCCAATCAAGTGTCATATATAAACTCATCGCATCACCTGCATCAACGTCACAAAACGGGGAGAACCAAGTATATTTTGTAATCATAAAGTTGCCCTCTTCATCTCCAAGACACATTCCAATTCCTACATTGTTAACCAACGAGGAGAACAAGACATCTATATTGCATTTATACCTTTCAGGGACTGGTTTTGTAAGAGACGCCCCATGTGAATTAGAATTAGAGGGAGTTGCACTACTTGAGCGAATAACTTAAGCACGTCTTCATTCTTCTATCAACTGTCTTGCACGCTATATAACCTGCATATTATTCTCGTCAGTTGCCAATGTTTTAAATTTCTGCGTTTTCATAGGCTCTATAGTATTGCTACAAAATGTTCACTTTACATCGGAGTAAGTTGTCGCAACAAAGTAAAAATAACAGAATCCATATCATAATCCTGATGAAATGCACTGTCAATCTTATCCCATAATTCATTGTGCGCCAAACTTACTCGAACTTTCCAATAAACGTGAATATTGTTCTCATAATTATTTCCACAAATTACACATTTGGTTGGACAAGACACACCTCTACTACTAAGTTATGCTTGAGTGGGAAAACAACTCCAACACATATGCCGCAAGAGATTTTTTATCTCGAGGAGCTTTCATGTTCCAAATTAAATCCCAATGACCAGATTTATACAAATGAGTATTGTTAACAATTTCATTCATATATATTATATAAACACCACAAACAGAATACCTACCATTTTTCTCAGCCTTCCAAACCAATCTATCCTCTGTGACTAAAGGATGAAGGGGGTATTCACAATCAAATGGGCAGTATGTTGATCAAATAAGATAAAAATTAAAGGAGCATTCGATATCTTGTGGGATTGGTCCATAATATTTATTCTCTTTTTATACAATATATATATACACACACACACACACGTTTTGGGTCTGAACCTTGCACTTTTATAATTGAGATTTATTGTGATAATTATAATTTGATGCATTCTCACATTTAGAATACCCATGGTTGTTGGATAGAAATTGGACAATCGAAATTGGTCTCAACCTTTCATTTTTTTTTAAAATAGAAAAATACTGAGGTTGAAATATGAACCATCCAATTTTGATCTATCAATCATAAAGACTTCGTGAATGCATGAATCTTGTAACTTTAGACTAACATGATCCTACTGTTTAGGAAAAGCGACTTTGATAATTCAAAGTTTGGCCAATATGAATCAATAATTTGAAGAAAGTAAAATTTAATCAATTTATTTTTGGGTACAAGAGAGGGCCGAAGTCCAAAAGAGAAAATTAAACAATTAAACGAATATTTCTAGGCATACAAGCTCCAGAGATGTCATCAAAGAGAAGACTATTAAGCTCACTAGGAGGGGTCTTTAAAAGAATAAAATTTCAAGAATTCATGGTAAGGCTGAAGTTGGCAAGCCAATCCACACTTCTGTTGCCTTCTCTCAAAGTGCAATGAACCTGAATCCGCCAATTACGATTCAAAATATTTTGAATACGCCAAATGAGCATATGGCTTGTCCCATTCATCGTGCAATTATTTGTTATCATGTCAATAAGCGACTTTGAATCACTTTCAACGCAAAGCTGAGAAATACCATCCCTCCAAGCCAACTCTAAATTCCAAGGTACATACCCCACATCTCTGGATGAAGAGCATCACAACCGTCAATCTTGCGGACAAAACCTTTGATCCATCTACCATTAGCATCCCGAAGTAGGCCTCCACAACTCGAGCGATCTCCATTCTCTTTGCATGCTCCATCACAATTGAGTGTTATACATCCCTCTTGAGGATATTTCCAGCCAATATAAATTGTTTCGGAGTGTTATACACCCCTCTTCAATATCACTAGTGAACTTTTGGATGATACTTGTGGGATTCTCCGGTCTCTGGAAATTTTCCCCGAAGACTGTCTTGTTCCGCCATTTCCAAATATACTAGAAAGTAGTCATGAAATTTGTCTTCCACTTAGAGTTGGGATCTCTGTTCCAACGCTTGTTGAGGTTTGTAAAAACCCAATTCCTGCAATCAAAGGAAAAAAAAAGTCAGTTATACAGTATGAAGGTAGAAGTCTAATCCATACCTGAGTTGCATAAGTGCAGTCTCTGAGTACATGAAGATTAGTCTCATCCTCACTCCCACAACAAGGACAAATTGGGGATATGCCAACATCCCATCTACTTCGACGATAATTAGTTAAGATGCGATCATGAGCAACCAACCAAATGAAATTTTGAATACGATGAGGACCCTTCCAATTCCACAAACTTTTCCAATCCCCTTCGATATTAGCATGATTCCCGTCTTTCATGTTGTAAGCACTTTTGACTGAGAATTATCGCGTACTTGTGCCTCCCCAACCAATAATATCAGGACCATCACCATTAGAAGGAGCAGGGAGAGCTAACACCTTTTCAGCTATGTTGTTAGGCAAGTTATCAAAAAGGAAATTTTGATCCGAATTACTAGAAGAACTCATCACATCCTTGACAAGAAGAGTGGTCTCCACATACAAATTTGTTGCTAGAGAAATGAGAGAATTGTTGTTTGGACCCCACTTATCCAACCAAAAATTGACACTATTACCATCTCTTATTTGCCAAATGACGTTTCTTTGAAAGTCATCCCACACTCTAGTAAGAGCTTTCCATAAAGGAGAATCATAAGGTTGAGAGGTTATAGTTATCTTCAAATCATTCTTTCTCTTATACTTACTGTACAACACCCTACACCAAAGGTCATTAGGCTTGTTAATAAGGCTCCAGAGGATTTTCATGAGGAAAGCCTCATTCATCAAATAAGGCCTTTTAAATCCAAGACCCCCTCCATCTTAGGTAAACAATAGGTATCCCAACCAATCAAAGGAGCTTTGTGAATTTGTTTTGTATCCCCCCACACAAAACCTCTTTGGATTTTTTCCATCTCACTGCAAAGAGTAATTTTTGGTAGCTTAGCATACTGCATATGATAATAAGGAATAGAACTAAAGACAGTTTTGGAAAGAGTAATTCTGCCCGCAAAGGCTCAAACATTGTTGCTTCCACCCACTAAGTCTATTCTGAATTTTGTTGATAATGTGGCTGAAATGCCCCCTGGAAGTTCTTCCTGAAGCTATGTTAGCTCCAAGATACCTGCCTAAACTATTAGCTTGATTGAAACTTGTGTGCTGCAAAATATCCTGACGGAGTTGGTTGTCCACATTTTTGGAGAAGAAAATTTGAGTCTTTTGGCCATTAATACGCTGCCCAGAAGCTTGACAAAACATATCCAAACAATGCATCACACAACGTGCCTGCTCAATAGAAGCCTATCCGAAAAGAAAAAGATTGTCAGCAAAAAGAAGGTGAGAAATTTGAGAGCCATACCTACCTGCTCACATTGGTTTCCAATACTGAGCTTCCACCTGGTTGGCAATTATATGAGATAACTTCTCCATAAAGATAACAAAAAAGTAAAGAGAGAGGGTCTCTTTGACGAATTCCTCTAATGAGAGTGAAAGTGTCAGTTTTGTCCCTATTCCACAAAACTTTGTAACTAGCGAAGATATGCAATCACGCATAATTATTTTAATCATTGTTCCAATTTGAATTCTCTAGATGATTAATATTTAACTAAAACTCGTTAATCAGTTGAGTTTTTGCTTTTTTTATTAAATAATTCCTCTTTATTTTATCTAATGTGAAAGTGTGAGCATGACCACATCGTGTATGATTAAATAATCAGGGCAAGTAGGAAAACACTTTCTGGAGGTATCCTCTATAACAGTTAACAATTGGCCACCCTTATTTGGATGATGATGAAGTCGTGGATATCTTATTATATAGGAACATTAGTTTGTATCTTTGTATTTATCTAGCAATATTTTTTACTAAATTTAGCTTACATCATAAAAGTCCAACTTTAATGGTTGAACATTTTTTCTCTAATTCAAATATAATTAAAAAGAATGTATTCTTCAACTAATTCCATATTAAGTGATCTCTAATGTTTCTTTTTGTTGGAATAATAGAGTGGCATCAAAAGAAATTGTATCCTTCGACAAATTCAGATACTATTTTGAGTTAATATATATAGTGCTTTACCTTATGTAATATAGGTTATTTTCAGTTTTTCATTCAATAATATTTTTTTTTTGTTTTCGTCATTGTAATTATTATTTTTTGGTTCGGACCCTCATGAAAAATTTCGTCTCTTGTAATTTGAGAAATTTTTTGTTTATCCTCTGTAATTTGAGCAAATTTTGGTTTACCTCCTGGTAATTTGAGAAAATTTCGGTTTACCCGCCTTATAAACGATTTTGTATTGTCAGATGACCTAGTGGGGTATTTTAAAACAATTTTTTTTTACAGGGACCGAATCCAATTTTTTTTTTTACAAAGGGCAAACCTGAAAATGGCCTACATTACAGGGTGTAAAACACTATTAACCCTACTATTTAAATGATAAAAAATATGATACTATTTTAATGAATTATTTTTTAATATCATCTTGTTCAAAACAATTATTTTTTAATATCATAAAACAACTTTTGCCATCATCACACCTCAAAACTGGTCATGTAAGAACTAGTTGTTGTAGGTTCGATCCTCAACATCCCGATTCCAAAAATAAAAAACAAATTTCAAAGAAAATTTAATAAAAGAAACTAACATATTAAGAAACACAATTATTTATTTATTTATTTATTTTTGAAAAGAAGAAACACAATTATTTTCTTAATTACATTAAAAAGAATTAAATAAAATTACTGATAATCTCAATTAGTATTCCCGGAGGGAACAACTAATACATTTATTTGAAACAAATAAGTCAAGAATTGCATTGTTATTTATTGAATATATTTACCAAACTTTTTCAATTCCAGGAGCTAGTCTTTGATGTCTTCATTTTGGATCCTCAAAACTTCATGTATGTATTTCTTCCCATGATTTTCTGGTGAAAGTAATCCCTTGTAGAAATCTGCTACACCAATTGTTTTGAACAATGCTGGTGTTTCTGGAGTTACAAGAGATGATACTGGACCCATATTTCCACCCCATTCTGGGCCGTAAAATGCTGCTATGGATAGCCTCTCTTTTTCTGAGTTTACTATAGCTCTGTGTGTCGTGCTCTTGTATATACCATTTGTCATTACCTGTTACAAAGATGACATTAGAATACATTAATGCCCTAAGAAAAAATATATTAATTCCACGATAGATTATGATATATATATAAAATGGTGATATCAGTTTTGAGTACTCTCCATCATAGGTGCCCAAAAAATTAAGCCATTTTGGTTATAAACTAATGGTTAGGTGTAGACTAAGTCCATATTTTATGCAAAATTTTAGAGAAATAAGATATTTGTTTGGTAAAATTATGGTTACAACTAACTCAGAGTGGACTTGTGTGTTTTACTTTTTAGTTTGGAGTTGAGTCCAAAAATATGTCTAATATACCTAGGGTTTTTCTCTTTTGGACCACTTTTGTTGTTTTATAAATCCATCGAAAGATATCTATCAAACATTATTTTATAGACTTTTGAGCAAATAGGGAGGCCAAAATACAATCATCATATACATATATATGGGTTTCCCTAGTCTAACTTGTCTTTATAATTTGGCTTAATGAGCTACACTAGATGAGGCGACTGTTTTTTGAAGTTAGAATTGTTTCCTCCCAATGAAAACCCTAATACTGATGCTTAAGTTAGAATCCAGTTTTTTAGTAAAAAAAAAAACTTAGAATCCATTTTTTAGCAAGAATTGTGTTTTTTAATAGAAGCAAAATATTCAAATACTCAATTAGTCTTATTCCACATATAAGTCCAAACATGCATTGTATAAAATATGAATCACTTACCTCCAAAACATCTCCAATACTAACAATATAAGCATTTGGGAGAGGCTTAACACTAATCCATGTTCCATCTTTTTTTATTTGGAGTCCTTCCACTTCATTGTTTTGGAGAAGGATGGTAAGGGCAGACCCATCAGTATGAGCCTTGAGGCCAAGGACATTCTCTGATTGAGGACAAGGAGGATAGTAGTTGATCCTAATTGATTGTCCTCCTTTTTCTAGTGACTCTTTAATTTCATTTGAGTTTATGCCAAGAGCTTTCCCTATAAGAACAAAAATGTTGATGGCAAGCTCTCTATTCTTTATACAATAAGCATCTAAATTTTCCCTGCATCAACCAATATTAACTAATTATTATCAATGTAATGTAATTTTCAGAAAATAGAAAAAGTGTATTTGTGCATGGGTGGAAGAGGAAAAATTATATCATTTCATCTAAAAATCGAAGGGTTAAAACAAAAATGATCCGATAAAAAAATCCACTGACATATATCATTTTATTTTAGTATCGTTGTAGACTGCGTGGATCAATTAAAAATAATAATATTTTCACACAACATCGTGATAAACATAATTAGATATTTTATCTTTATAAACTAAATAATCAAATATTTATCATGCTAATATTAAACTCTTAAAATAATAAAATACACAAACAACTTATTTTGTTTAGTAAATAACATATTTATTTAAAAAAAATAAAGGAAATGAAGATAGAAGAACACCTGAATGGCAGTGGTAAATTAGGGAACAAGTGAGGCTTCCTTAAGTGGGAAGGAAGTGTGAAAATGTAGAATAAATCTACCCAATCTAATGGCTCATCTTCATACACATCAACCATTTTACCAAACCCTTCCATATCTCCTGGTTTTTGCCAAAGCTTACTCTTCTCTTCCATTGAAAGATTGAAAAGTTCTCGAGCACCTATCTTCACATCTTCCAGCATTTCCATGCTATGTCCGTGATTAATAAGCTGTTACACATAACCACAATTTTATAGAGTTACATTACTTTTTGTTTGGTGCAATAAATATAATATACACAATTTAATTTAAGGATTTCATTTATATATATATTTACTGACTGTGTGTATAATTTTATACTAAGTCAAACATATAATCATTTGATCTTTAAAAAACATTTACTTTTCATGATATCCAACTCTTTTCTTTTTATAAATTATCACATCTAACATAATAGTCATACAAATGGATAGTTTATATATAACTGAATTGCAATCTAAAAAGTTTTACATTGACCTTATATCAAAATTATTCTCTTAATTTTAGTCTCAATTTCTTTTGACTGTCCTTTAGAATGAGCTTGGATAGAGTAATTGAAATTTTTTGAATAATTAGAATTCTAAAAAATTTACATGTCTCAATTGAATTCCCTTCATTTTTTTTTGTCAAGTCCCTTCATTTGTTTTTTGTTTATTTGTATAGACTAATTAGAAAATTTTAAAAACTTATAGGGATCAATTTAATGTATGTTTGTTGATAATTTATAGGGATTAATTTATAATTTTTGAAAATTTATAGGACTATTTTGCAATTTTTTGAAATTTAAGATGGACAAAGTTTGAAAAATATATGGACCAATTTGTAAATATAAAAAAATAAATTGGTATTCATGTGTAAATTTTTAAAACATATAAGAACCAACTTGAGATTTATATTTTATAAAGCACATAAGGAATTCAAAATTATTATTTTTAGGTCATATTTGAAATTCTCGAATTTTTTTAAGACATTTGAGAATTTTACCATCCAAACACACAAAATTTAATGTAGTCATATTATATTAATCATCAAACACACAAAATTTTATATAAATTAAAAATTTATAACAATATAATCTTATAGTCGACTTTAAAACTTTTTATGAGACTTTCTTTAATGAAATATCAAATAGTTTATAAATTTTACAACAAAATTGTAGAGTTAATTTACTAAATAAGAACTTTTGATTTAACGATTTAATTGTTGAAATTCAATGTTTATATATAATAAATTATTAGGAAAAATAACTCTACTTAAAACTACTCCTACAAAAATAGAATCACATAAAAAAAAAAACTTGCAGTTTCATAAATTTTATCTTCATCCATAGACGAAATAACATACATCACCTACAACTTACACATAACCTTAAGTTTAAATTTCTAATCTAATTTGCTTAAAAAAAATGTCTAACCTAACAATAAGTCAATCCTAACAATATGTCAAATAAAGACATTGCTAGTTGAGAAAACAAACATAATCAAAAGATAAGAAGGGGACATTAGATGAAATTAAACTAACCTGGAAGAAACCCCATTCTTTGCATGCAATGTCAAGCTTCTCAAATTCAGGACCCTTCACTTCTTCAGACAATAATTTGCTAAGGTCAATGACAGGGAGCTGTGGCAAAGAATCTGTGTTAGACACAATTGTAGGGTAGTCAATATCCTTACGCACATATCTCTCTGGAACACTGCTTAATTCTTTCACAGAAGGAAAAACAAGAGAGGATTCAAGTTCCTTTGTTTTTGGTTCCATAGCTCCACAAATCCCAAAGGCTAATATGAATGTTCTCTTCTATATTGGTCTCTTTTTGAGAATGATGTGAAAACAAAATTTATATGTTTGAACCGAAATGGAATTTTTTAAGACAGGCTGGAATATTTTTTATTTTTTATTTGGAATGAAGGATTGATGGTTATGGCTTAGCTTTCCATTGACTATGGATATAACAAAGAATTTAATTCAATAATGTCATTATGTGTATCCTGCAATTAAGGTTTGGATATAAAAAAATAATTTTATTAATTCCTTCTGCTGTTCTGCACATGGCATAGATAGGGTACTTAATTCAGGAGCAGCCACGGATATAGGATGCATTTTCTTCCTGATGCCTAATATGTGACAGCCTATTTCCATCAACAAAAAGGAAAAATAGACGTATTCTTGAACATAACTTAGTTTGTATGAATAAGGTCGCAGTCATAAGATTTTTGGTGCAATGTGCAAATCAATAAAGTTGTGTTCTTTTAATTTTTTGTTGCAAAAGATTAAGTCATAATCAATGTTGTCTAAAATAATTTTTTCAATTGAATTAATTAAAGCGATTTAAAATAATTACTAAGTAATCAATAATTTTAATGCCTCTAAATAAATGATGTCTTGAATTACCGCCCCTCTCATCCATCCCACCCTGAGGGCCACCCTTGTGTATAGACATTGCATAGTATATATAAATACCGAGGTTTAAACTCCGGGTTTTCAAACTATTCATGTTAGAAAGTGAAATTCTACCCACTAGGTTATTTGACAAAAAACAAATGATAGCCTTTTTTTTTTTTTTGCTAAGTTAAAAGCAAAATGACATGTTAAGAATAGATGACGTCCCAACGAAGTTGACACCCCACTCTAAACCTACATTTGTCAAGTATTCATATATATTATTAAATAAAGGAAAAAAAACATAAAAACTAGGGGCGCATCAAACCTGACCAGCTGAATCCAAGTGGATAAACCCTAACAGGAATTACAACCAATAATAACAACACACTTAATTCAACCCTAGTCCAGACTAACAAATGATGTTTGCAAGCACTAAAAGAGTCTATAAGTTGGCGAATGAACCGACTGTCAACACAAAACGGGTCATGTACCATCAACTCCTTGCACCATCAGCAACAAGCATTAACGACTCTTTCGAATCCCAAATAGTCCGTACACCGACAATGAATTTGAAGGATCAAATCACATTTAAGACCAAAACAAACAGAGATGAGATTGAATAATCAAACCCATCGTTTTTCGAATGGCGAATGAATGGTTCGTCAACACGAACAAATTCACTTACCAACAGTCCTATGATTTACAAAGCCCAACATGCTTAACCTCCTTTTCGAGCTTAACCAACCTAAAAGGCAACGAGCATAATCACAAATGAACAGACAAAACAATGCGTCGAAGACGAGGTCTTAACAAACACAAAACCATTGGTGTGGCAGCAGCAACCTAAGCACTTTGATAACCGAAGATCTCAACAGATCTGAAAAAATCAGAGATCAACGCTAGAAAAAGCCACCAACACACGGAGAGACCACACACTCCTTCTTCACCTATGCGATCCGGATAAGAAAGAGGCGTTGCCGAAGGGCCACCAAACGTTGTTACAAGTGGCATAGGTGAACAAAAAACTAGATCGAAGCTTTGACACAATAAACCACCATGACAGAACCTCCACCATCCAGACCCACCAGAGACCACCAGTTTCCGTGAACAAAAACCGAAGCTCTGACGCAACAACAAGACCTTCGACAAATCTGGACAGAAGGTGGTGCGAGAGGCTAACACTAACCATCGCACCACCAACTACCATCACTACATCAAATGTTGGATTGAGAGGGAAGGGGCGACATGAGAGAGAAGACTTAGAGAGCATTGTTTTAGCATTCAAATGATGCCCATTGAAATATAATAAAGAGAAAATATAATAAGATATTTAATATATTATTATTATTATTATAATTATTATAATAATAATTATTTTTATTATTAGTTTTAAAAATGTTAGCCTTTGTGCCGGCTAAAACCGTATCTTTATATCTCTCGTATTTGTTCTATTGCCGTAGTAGAAGCTCTAGGCTTATTCCACGTCTTAAAATTGCTAAGTGACATGCAATTTGACAAAGTTGATTTCACCTTGGATTCGAAGATTATAATAGATGCCTTCTACCATCGTCGGGTAGATGTTACAGAATTTGGCCAAGTGATTTCAGTGACAAAGTTGATTTCACCTTGGATTCAAATATTATAATAGACACCTTCTACCATCGTCGGGTTGATGTTACATAGTTTTGCCAAGTGATTTCAGCATGCCAAAGTCTATTCAACACACTAAAACTTTAAGGTCGAGTTTACCAAGAGACAAGCAAATGAGGTAGCTCACACCCTTGTCGATGTTGCCGCATTATCAGCTAGTCTAGATATTTATTATTGTGCACCTTGTTGTATAAACATTCTTCTTATTATTATTATTATTGTTGTTGTTGACAAAAACTCTCTTATTATTAATGAAATGCTATAAAGATGCTCTTTTCTTATTAAAAAAATGTTTCACTAGTTGTCTCATAAAACATTATTTTTTATACAATAATTTAGCTAATTTTTAAGAAAAAAATAAAAAGTGTCGTAATTTCTAGGTTTCCACCATGTTTATATTTGCCGTCAAAAAATACAGGTTTCCTCCATGTGATTTCATTAAATTAAGGTGATGCATTAATAATGGATGTCTAACAAAAAAAAAATAAAGATACATTAGTTAAAATACAACAAAATTTGCAAGCAGTATACTCATTAAGGCTGTGGCCCAGACTATATCGATTTATGTTAGGAGTTGTTTCCTCATTCCTTAAGTTTCATTTGCAGTTTTTCGTAGGCTAGTATGCAGGGCCGTTCCTAAAGGTTTACGGACCTTAGGTATAATATGAAAAAAGACCTTTACATAATACATCATAATTTTTTTAGCTCTTCATTTTATTTTTTTTATTTCGTTTTCACTACCAAATAAATGTTTTTTTAGACAACATTTGAAAATAAATTAAATACTCTATATACACCAAAACAAAATAAAATACTGTAGAAGTAGAGAAAAATAGCACATGCAGACTGAAATTTTAGCACCTCATTTTCAACTAAAATAGAATTTGCTTTGTTATGAAAATTATCCTAATTTCTTGGATAATAAATATCGTCGATATTTTTAATATTAGTGAAGCACATTATTTGGAACAAAGGACCCAAAAAAATCTCACCAATTTCTTCGATAATAAATTTTTGAGCATATTATTTACAACAACCAAATTTTTTTAAAGCAGTGTGTATATAGAAATTTTTGAGCTACATGGAACATATATATTGCAAATCTTATTAAAAGGACCAAAAAATTAACAGATTTCAGCCCATTCCTTTATAATGTCAAAGTTTGGGTCTTTTGAGAGAGTTTTGCTATATATACCCCCAAAATCCAAATATTTTTATATACACGTCCGACCTTAAATATTTTTTTAGACCCTCTACCGACATGGGCCCTAGGCCGTCGCACTCGCGGCCTATGCCTTAGGGCTGGCCCTGCTAGTATGGAGGGATCTTGAAGGAGCTAGCTAGGCATGAGATTTAGAACTTAGATTGTAATGAAGCTAAGTTGACCAAATAGGTATGGTGGATTCATACCAACCCTAATACCCTATTAGCAAAATGCCTTAAATCTAGATATTTTCATAACTCAGATGTCCTTAAATCAATATATTGGCCATATACCCAACCCTACTTGCAGGAGCATACATCATGCAAAGGTGGGGGAGGACCTAACACAGAACTCCTTGGAATTCCAATGTGTCCGTTTGATTCGAGAATTAGGAGGGGAGGGAAGGGTAGGGGAGGGGAGGGTTTTTAACGGAGGGGAGGGGAGGGGAGAGATTTTAATACTATTTTACCGTTTTACCCTTAAACTTAATTAAATAAAAGAAACTGCTAGTTTTTACGATTTCAGAAACCGACGAAAAAGTAGCCATATCTAAGCTGTTTATTTTATCTCAAACTGCCTCATGTATTTTGCTCCATGCATCGTGTATATATATATATATATATATATATATATATATATATATATCTATATATTATAAGATCAATTCTTTGTAATCCTTGCATTTTTTGTCAATTACTTCCGTGAAAAAATAGCACATCTCTTAATATATAATCAAAGTTGTTATAAGAAAAATATAACAAAATAATAAAATTTGTTACAAGAATAAGATAACCTAGTAATAATATGATTGCTACAAAATAATATAATCTAATAATAATAAAAGTTGTTACAAGGTTAATATTGAGATTTGAAATTAATTTAAGGATAATTATGACAATGCAATAAAATTTTAAAGAGATTTGCTCCCCTCCCCTCCCCTTCTACAAATTGAACCAAACACATCAAATTAAAAATCTCCCCCCCTCCCCTCCAAAACTCTCGAAAAAAACGGACCCTAAGTCAGGGACCTTTCTTACATTGCTTCTAACAATGAAAATGATCAATTGGCTCACTCATGACAACCTTTCTTATATTGCTTCTATCACTTGTGACATGTATGCTGGAAACAAATTTTATTTTTAAAGATAGAGATACCCAAAGTAGAGACTATTTCAAGAACTTCATAGTGCACCAAGGAGAATGAACAAGAAGCCAAGGTAAATCCAGATTTAGACAACTAGTAAAAGAACACAAACAACAAAAGCTCTAGGAATCAACAACATGAAAATAGGAAAAAATTCCTCAATTTTTTTTATAAATCTAACTACAATCCAAATTTATCTCAATTCTCAAGATGGTAGTTAGGGTTTAGGAGCGGGAACTTGGAGAATGCAAGGCTTCTAAGATCCTTCAAAGGAGAAAGAATTTTCCATGGACAAAAAACAATGATTTTGGAGAAATTTGTTACTTTTTTTTATCTATTATATTAAAATCAAATTGTTTGAAGTTGATTAGGGTTTTAAAATAATATTTTTGGATATTTAAACTCTTATTATAACAACTCTTACTATTCATAACTCACTAAACAACCCCATCGCATGATGATTAGTATAACCTTAGACACTCTCATGTCATAATACTTCTTAGACTAATGCATTTTACAAAATTCATGATTTACATATATTTGACCTTAGTAATTCATATCATGCTTGTTCGTGATTGAAATTGAAGACAAGATTAGGTCTACATCTTAAGCAAATTGGGTATTTCAAGAGTTTCAATTGGGGATCAATTGTTAACTGAAACGAAATATTTTGGGAGTTTTTTACTCAAGATCATTAATTTGTGATTGAAATTGAAGACAAGATTAGGGAGCTAGATTCAAGGGGTTTGAATTGTCCAAGAATCAAGGTGGGTGGAGCATCATAAGGTGAAGAATTGAAGATCAATTTTATGTGGGATCATAAAATTGGGTTTTTTTTTTCTCGTTCAAAAAGATAAATTTAAGGCAATCAAAGATTTAAGTCTTTAGTTCATAGGATGATGGAACTTCATCTTTTAAAAATTGCAGCAAACACGTCGTGTTCATTATAAGGAAGAAACTCTATTGCTCATGGCCTTCATCCTCCTTTATGCCAACGATATAATCCTTACCACCTCTTTTGATATTCTGCAACAATCTATCATATTGCTTCTGAGTTTCGAGTTCGCTATGAAAGATTTGGGACACCTAAATACTTCTTGGGTATTGCAGTCACTCACCATCCAAAAGGTTTATTCCACTCACAGAAAAGTATGTCGAAGAAATTCTTACACGAGCTGGAATGTCTTCGTGCAAATCATGTCCAACCCCAATTGTTGTTATGAATAGGCAATTGATCCTATTGGAAGAGTGTTGGCAACAGAGGTAGGAATTCCAGCCCAAGAAGGAACCTTTCTTTTTGGGTAAGAGATATTACGAGATTTTTCTCCAACCATTTCACCAGTTTTATCACACACAATTATTGAGCAAGGATCAGCTACTGATTCACTCAAGCATTCATCTTTAGAACTGATCACAAATTTCTCAAAATTTGCCTCGACAGAGGGTGCATATAAGCACGTACTCATGTACCATTTCTTTTGCATCCAATTGTATTGGCAATTCTGAATCTTTCTTTTCATCCAAGACACATGAAATTGAAGGAAGTAAATCTCCCACTATATCATAATATAACTTTTAGACACTTTCCTCATTTACGCCTACACCCTTTTTAACAACAGATGCATCATTTATTTCAGTTGTGTCATTATTGATGATGCTAAATGTTTCATCGACTTT
Source organism: Medicago arabica (assembly GCA_946800305.1). NCBI lineage: Eukaryota > Viridiplantae > Streptophyta > Magnoliopsida > Fabales > Fabaceae > Medicago > Medicago arabica. The sequence goes on along the minus strand of OX326965.1, from coordinate 13,505,530 downwards.
AACATTAAAATATATTTGAATATATGTTATCAAAACATAATGTTTAGCAATATCCTTAATCGTTTTACGTGAGTTACGTGCCACTCTGGAAGCATGTATCAAAAGGTCGGTCAAAGAGTAATCTTTATTGTAACAAAATGGACAACGATATATCGAATCGGAGATTTTAAACTTGTAGTAATCATCCTTCAACTTTGTATTATATCTACACTCATAGTATTCCAAATCAGATTAACGAGTATGTTCTGATTTTATTTACATATACGTAATAACCGGAGTTGGTTCTCCTCCCCCGTTCGGATTGATTCTGTTGTTGTTGTTGTTGTTTTTGTTTATCAACGTCGCCATATGATCTGACAGAGATTTGGCAGACGTAATTAAACCGTGAAATTATGCCATCGTAACCGGTTGATCTCCCATGTCTGATCACGTTAGGAAAAGAACGGAAGAAACTTGCTCTGACACCAACCAACGCAGTCAGGAGCGTAGGCTATAAAGCGCTAAACCTAGATAGAAAAATAACAAGTTTGCAAGCGACAAACTTGTGAAAATAGGGTTCGAAAATCCATCAGAAATTGAGAAAACTCTCTAAAATATTATTAAATGAATAAAGGTTGTCTCTTAGGCTACACCTGTTAAGTTTAAATAGGGAAATAACTAAACCCTAATGGGCTGAAAATAACAAACTGAAACAAAAATAAAAAATTACTAAAATTAGGCTAAAATAAAAATACTATAAAATTACTAAGGAAACCCTCCAACACTGGATCCTTTTCGAATTCTGCAAGCATCTCAGCCTCCAATTCTCACTTAATTTTGTGCTTCTTTTTTCTTAGATATTTCGATAATATCATACCAAAGTTAATTTCCTCATCAGATACATCGTGCAAATCAGAAGTGTTGCTATGATCTTGTAAATTTTGCGAGTTATTCAAAATCAGAGTCCACATCACCATTATATGCTCCATCTTGTGACTTGCTAGAGGTGATTTCACAACTAGATACATCAAAATCATCAACAATAAAATCTTTCAAGTTTCCTTCTTCACTCTGTGATAGGTCCGTTATTGATCCAGCATCATTATCATGAGCATCTTAGTTTGTTGGAATTTGCTGATAGTTGACCTTATCACCATGAATTTAACTCACATGTTTCCTTTGAGGCTTGAGATGGAGCCTACTTGCTTTCTTCCTTCTTATAAAATAATAATTGTCCTCATTGTTATGATTATAATTGGAGTAAAAATTCTTTCCCTTTTCTGCTGAAGATCTTGTTGACGGAGAAATACCTCCACTACCTTGCATTTCACATACATCGTGCAAATAAGAATCCTTCTACTCGAACTATATTCCATGTCACTGCTAGGCTCATCTCGTGAATTATTAGACATTCCTTCACAATTAGATGCATCAACAATAAAATCACTAATGTTTCCTTCCTCAATGTATGTCAAATCCTCTTCCAATTCATCATCATTTGTTGGAATATTTTGTGGATATGTTACCTTTTGAGTTCTACTTGAAGACATTTTATCATCTCGACTATTGCTTAGGATATTTCTTCGAGTCTTTTGACGGCGCTTTGGCATTGGAATATCAACGACCTTGACATCCTCTAAAGTAGTAGTAGTTAGAGAGTTTCTCACATTATCATCATGATGACCACTTTCTGATTCGATCATAACGACATTACAAGTTCGTTTCCTCTTAGTATTTGCAGCAAATAAGATATCTTCATCGAAATCCAATTTTTCCTCATTGTTTTCGACCTGATTGTTGTCCACGTTATTTCCTTTGTCTTCTACAAAACATGTTGTAAGAGAAATATTTTCACTACCTTCCCTATTGAGCGAAACGTTGTGAGAAACATCTGGTTCATTGTCACTGTCAATGATGTAAACTACATTTACAGAGCTATATTTTGCACTAATATATGTATTAGATGCGCCAATGTTTCGAGAAAAATCAGGTTCATCGTCGCTATCAATGATCTTAAATACATTTGCAAAGCAATAAAATGGGTGTAGTAGATGCTGCCATTTCTTTGCTCTGATTCTCTTTAGTTTCAAACGTTAACTTTAAAGACTTTATTTTCTGATTGCATCATTGAATTCCACCCATTTTATTAACTCAAATATTGCATTCATATAAAACAATTTAATATAGAAATTCCAATGTTATTTACCAAAAACATGAATAAATAAATAAATAAGTAAATATGAGAAACTACATGGGAAATATTTGTGATTAATTTGTTACAAGGAGGGAAAATTTGTTAGTAGAAAAGATCTAGCTCTAAACTTACTACAACACGTAATACTAATACTTCCCAATCCATACATACTAATGTGCGGGAACGAGAATATGTCTATTTAAAAATAATAATTAAGGTATAGGCATGTCAATAAAAACATGAGTTTTGTTGTATAGTATGACAAGAAAAGCTAAATTCTTCAATTCACAACAAAAACATCGCATTAAAAGTTTAAAAAATAAAAATTAGAGTTGATTACAACAACAAAGAAATTCAAAGGAACAAGTAATATATAAAGCCACAAATTCCACTCACAACGGAATACTGAACAAAAATTGAGTACCAAGAGTATGTATGCGTACTGGTACTAGATACTTCACCGTCTTAGAGTACCTATACTTTACCGATAACACGTCAACTGTTAGTACTGTTAATAATATGATGGGATCAAGGATCGACCGTGCTCTTTCTATCTCTATGCTCTTATATACCAAATGGTTAAATAACTAAATAAATTAATAGTTATTCTTAATGATTGTGACATATCGAGTGTACAATTGACTAATACATTCATGAATTCAGATTGCTTGCAGTCGACAATCTCCCATACAACGTTCGGCACATTGGTGGCCATTAAATAGAAATCAAACAATCCAAATCTCAATATAAATTTAGATTTGTTTCTAAAACTAAAATATCGAGTTTGAAATCTAGACCGTCCAATCTCAATTCAATGGTCGTCAATGTGTCTACTACATGAATGCGAGGATTATCGAAGGAGGGCAATCCAAATTACTCACACTGCATTGGAAATTAACACCAATCTGAAAAATTACACATCAAATGTTAGTATTAACATGCCTTTCTTTATCGCTTAACAACTTATCTACCATACATAAGAAGGGAAATAATTTTTTTCATGGGTGCCAATTTCCCAAGCATACTCATACAAAGATAAAACAAAGTGGTAAACACAAAGTATAAAGAAATGTGTTATTTCATCATTTGAGTTAAAGTGAATGTAATACACTTAAAAAAAAATGTAAAAACTGACAGTTGGCTCAAAAACTTCAAATGGATTGCCACAAAATAGTTTTATCGAAAAATATTTTCAGAAAAAAATAGGGATGGCCATGGTCCACCCGCTGTCTCCGCTTTAGCAGAAACAATTTTGGACATGGTCTATGTTGTATTAAACTATGAAAATATATAATGACAAAAAAATTGGGGATGGCCATGGCCCACTTGGCTACCCGCCGTCTCCGCCCTAACAAAACGATTTTGGATATGATCTATGTTCTATTAGATTATGAAGCACTAATACTGATATCTTGACATCAATAATAGTTTAAAAAAAATCATAATTGAATGTAATCATGTGTTAGTGTCTTGTAGGACGTTGACATGTAACATACAAGAGACACATTTCTACTAGAAGTATATGCTACATAGGTATTTAACAATGTAGTTTTCCAACATTATATATCCCACAACATGAATAAAAGAACCTACTTGAATGGAAGATCAACTGAACTTGTGATTGAATAAAGAATTATGAAACTAAAGAAAAGGAGTGTTAAAGGAGGAAAGAAAGGGTCCGAAAAGAAAAACCAGAGAAGGAAATTAATATATTTTAATTCGATTTGCGTGTTTTACGTTTCTTTTTTATCGCAGTGCAAGTTTACATATCCTTTTATAATTTTATTTTAGAAGATTCTTACAAAATATTCCTTTAATCTTTTGTTTCAGTTAAATAAACTTTTAATCCTTATAAATTTTTTTAATTTTATTTTCAGTTCATTTAAAAAATTTCAGCAACATTTGATCCCCAAATATTTTCAATCATGATTTTTGGTCTTGTTTTTAAGTCAACTCAATGTATACTCTTCATATTTTTAAAATGAATTTTTATAGAGATGTTTAGAACTCGTGCGCGACTCGTGCGCTGACACACCAGTGAATTTATCTTCAACACACATCAATAACAGTTGTCAAATATTCAAAACAAAAAAAATCATATCATTAAATCATTTCATGTTACACCCCATATCGATTAAATTATTTTTTCAGTATATGGCAACATATAGGACAACATCAACGCATTTTATATGAATCAATTTTTTTTGAGGGATATGAATCGAATATTAACAGCCGCACCTTTGCATAAATAAAAAAGGTTTGATAAGAGGCAACATCAACAATTGGAGCATATTATTTAATACAACTTAAAAGTTTCCGAACACAATTCTACATAATTAAAAATATCATATAAATATAGAAGAAGAATAAAAGAAAACACTTTCACCTTCAATTCCAAAAACATCTTCTACATAATTGAAAGTTTCCAAACACAATTCTAGTGTGCAATCCGTGCGACGCACGAGTAGAATTAACGTCGGCCATGACACATAAAATACAAACAAATCACGTTCACCTTCAAATCCATAAACAAAATCCAAAATTTCAAAAAAAAAAACGTACAAAACACTTAAAAAAGAGTACTACGTCGATATATGACAATAGAATTTAGAAATTTCTTCAATAACTACTTGCAACAATTCTATCGTGATGACGAGTACGAAGGAAAAACTAAAGTAGTAACCACCATATTACATAACATTTATCCCCAAATACTTACACAAATCGTAAAAAAAAACATACATCTCATCTCTAATTGATAGCTATGCTCATATGCACTTATATATATATATATATATATATATATATATATATATATATATCGTAACACACCATTTTCTTTGAAAAAAACAAATGATTATAACACCACACAAAGGCGACAACATATATACCAGAAAAAACAAGAATGGACTAACATAAGGATTAATTTTGAACGTGACTAAAAACGCAAAATTGTTTGTTGGATATCATGTTTACTCATTCGAAGAGTTTCAATATAAAGTTAAAATGAATTACAATCAACAGTAAAGGTGAAAACATCATCCTCGTTGATCAATTTACGGCGTACAAAATGATGCCATCTTGATCATAAATATTTGTATTATGCATTTTTCACCACATAAGCAATCATAACTTCACTTTTTGTTTTTATTTTTTTAAATCTGTAACAACAATATTTTATGAGGATCATCCTCCCTTCTTTAAACCCTAGCCACCACACCACCGTGGTCTCCTCATTGTCGTGCAAACTCAACACAATATTGCTTTACTCTTTGCGATATATATTTATGTGATTCACTTTTTCAAAACAATAAGTAGTCACAGAACTTCCACATCCAAAATTTTCTTCATTCTTTACCACCTATAAACTCATTTGTATAAAAAGTGATTTAACATAAGTTTTAAAAATGCAAACGAACAAAATTGTGTTCAATAAATTACAAACTAATTAAATATTAATAGAAATAAGAAGTAATGTGAAGATAAATTTAAGATTCAACATAAGCTATTTTTAGTTTTTTTTAAATGATTCATTATTTCTCCAAACAATTTTGACATTTTCACCATTTGAGTTAGGACTTGTAGACATTAATGTCATAATATTACATATCAAATTATTGAAAAAAACTATTCAAATAAAGTTTACTACGAATTCACGTAGAACAAACTTTTGAGTAAAGACAACACATATAGTTTCTTTTGTTTATAATTTTGTAATTCATTTTTATGTATGACAATACTAAGTCATATTTGCTTATTCAGAAAAATGACTTATAAAAAACAATAGTGTATAACTGATACGTGGAGTGTCATTATGAAACAATATAATTAAATTTCGACCGGGCATTGAATAAAATGAAGTAGGTTTAAGTAGAATTTCAAAAACAAATAAAAGTTCAACAATAACAATTAGCAATCAAATATTTTTATTATTTTGATTAGAAAATATTTTGAAAATCCACTTTAAAGATATATTTTAGGGTGTAGGTTTTTTAAAAATTAAATGATATAAGTTGCAAGTTTGAAATTATTTTATTAAAATGAATAAAAATGCAATTTTGGACATATTGCTATTCCCACCACAGTTTGAGGTCTACACCCCCTTGAACTAATCAGAATTGGACAAAGCCCAATTTCCCTCATTAAAATCGGCATGTCTCCTCCCATCCTCATTTCTCATTCTCTTGAAACCCTAAACACATGTTTCTCCCTCAATCGCTGCTGCCAACCTCTCTCATACTACCATCGCTGAGATCGACATCGATCAGACAAAAAATCCTCCCACCTTCATTTCTCATTCTCTTGAAACCCTAAACATTGTTTTTTCCCTCAGCCGCCGCTGCCAACCTCTCTCCTACCACCATCAATGAGATCGTTATCGATCAGACAAAAAATCCTCTCACCTTCATTTCTCATTCTATTGAAACCCTAAACATTGTTTTTTCCCTCAGCCGCCGTTGCCAACCTCTCTCCTACCACCATCGATGAGATCGTTATCGATCGGACAAAAGAATCCTCATTTCTCATTCTCGTGAAACCCTAAACACAGTTTTCTCCCTCAGTCGCCGCTACCAACCTCTCTCCTACCACCATCGTTGAGATCGACATCGATAAGACAAAATAACCATATTTTTTTCTTCATCTCTTCAACCTTCTATATCCTTCTATTCAAATAGAATCAATAAAAAATCAGATAGAAAAGTGGTTATCTCTTTTGATGGAGTTTTCATGCAACTTCAACCTCGTTTCATTAATCGAGCAAAAAAGGTAATCCAATTTTTTTTCATATTTCTTTATCTAGATCATTTTGCATATCTTTCTGTGATTTGTGGTTGTTTTTTTATGTGAGTGGTTTCAAACATCATACTACGAATAAATACATGGATTTTATTTTATTTTATAATATAAAATGTGTACTAGAAGTAAATAGAAAATAACAAACACAAGTCCATATTTGCATAACTGACTAAAAAAATAAATCACAATATACCTTGTTTCTCCCTTTTCGTGAGTACATGGAATACCTTCCATCTTGCCATGTTCAATGATGTCCATGTCACTCATGTGTCCAGTAGTCTAATTAAGGTTAATTGAATTTAAATTTAAAAATTGAATAGAATGATAGCTCTTGGAATTAAACTATTCTAAAATAATAATTCACATTAAAAATTCATGTTATAAAGAGAGAAATGATCACTTAAAAGAGTGAAAAACAAAATATTTTGTGACTAAACATAATAAAATATCTTACCTTTATATCCAAGTTTAAGTCTGGAATTTGTGTGTTAGGAGGGATGGGAGAAGGTGCATTGTTTGAATTTGCATTATCAATGCAAAATGTTAAAAGTCTTCTAACAATATATATTTCATTCAAAGAGGGGTTTATTTGGGCACCCAGCTCCAATTGGTGTCCAAGAAACCCCCGACTTGGGTTAATTCGCCAAGCTCCCCCTTCTGTTAGGAATGAATTGGTAACATCTTGTCTTTGATGTGGTTATGTTGATTGCATGATTCTCATCAGGCCATTTATCCCAAAATTTGAATGACATTCTGAAAGTTAGCATACCTATTGGCCGAAAAATATTGGCCAAGTTCACAATTAGCATATATTACCCCTTATATTTCTCTGATTCATTGTTTAAAGAAATATGAGAAGAAGGCATTAAACAATGGATCAGAGAAATATAAGGGCTAATATATTCTTATTGTGAATTTGGCCAATATTTTTCGCCCGATAAGTAAGCTGACTTTCAGAATGCCATTCTGATTTTGAGGTTAAGTGGTCTGATGAGAATCAAGCAATCAACAAAACCACAACAAAGACAAGATCTTGCTGATTTAATCCTAACAGAAGGGGAAGCTTGGCGAATTAACCCAAGTCGGCGGTTTATTGGACACCAATTGGAGTTGGGTGCCCAAATAAACACCTATTTGAATGAAAGATATTGTTAGAAGATTTTAGCATTTTGCATTGATAATGCAAATTCAAACAATGCACCTTCTTCCATGCCTACTAGCACACTAATTCCAGACTTAAACTTGGATATAAGGGTAAGATATTTTGTAATCTTTAGTCACAAAATATTTTGTGTTTTACTCTTTTAAGTCATCACTTCTCTCTTTATAATATGAATTTTTAATGTGAACTGTTATTTTAAAATAGTTAAATTCCAAGATCTATCATTCTTTTCAAATTTTTAATTTAAATTCAATCAATCTTAATTAGACTATTGGACACATGAGTGTCATGGACATCATTGAACAAAACAAGATGGAATCTATTTCATGTAGTCGCGAAAAGGGAGAATCAAGATATATTGTAATTTATTCTTTTAGTCGGTTATTTAAATATGTACTTGTGTTTGTTATTTTCTATTTGCTTCTAATACACATTTTATTTTAAATTTTTGTACATAGTAATACATCAAAAGGGAAATGAATTCTTGTTGGACAAAATAACAAGAGGCCACTAATGATGAGGAGGAAGACACTTCCCCAAAGTAAGGTGGGGAATTCGAAGAGTAGAATAAAAAATCCATGTGTACCCAATAAAATAAAATCCATGTATTAATTACATAGTATGATGTTTGAAAGCTTGTATTAGTTTATTATATAGGTTTTTAAAATATTATAATAATCTAACCCACAAAAATTTAGAATATTTCTAAATAGATATGAATTAATATGAATTTTGAAAACCTAAAAATTCCTATTTAACACATTTGTTGTTAAAAAATTTAAAATTTTGCAAGAGAGAAATCTATAATATACTAAATATGATTTTATGAAAAAAAAATCAAAATTTTCAAAGAAACACGTGAGGTTACTTAAAAGTATAGACCAAAATACATGATGAATTTTTTTTTAGAACCAAAACTTGTTGAAATTTTTTAGAGTGATTAAAAACAAATTTTTTGAAGTTTATATGGACAAACAACTTATTTCACCCAACGAAACACTCACTCCTTTCACATGCTGATTAGGGTCGTGAGGCAACATATCAGTGGAGGTGTAAAATGGGTACATCACTTGGTTCTACATTGTATCTCATCCCTATTTTGAGCGAGTCTGTGCCCGTTGTTGAATACCCACCTATGAAGCCAACTAATGAGGAGCTTATTGTTCATGAGCAGTATGCAAGACAGGTTCCCGACCCACTCCAGGTTATTAATTGGGAACATCATCGCCAAAGTTGAGTATGCATTGCAATATCATGACCCATATAAATACTATCACATTGTGTTGATGAGGATCCAGGCGGATTATCACATGATCCAGGAGGGGCAGGTTGCCCGGATGAGGACTAGGAGGGATGATAAGGGGCAAATCCATAGTCCTAAGTAGTAGGATCTTTTTTTAGTGTTTTTTTTTATAACATTGTATATTTTTAGATTTTTTTTAGACAGAGCGTGAGTTAACTCATGTTGGGCTATGACCTACGTGAGTTAAGTCATGTTGAGGTATAACCTACGCAAGATAAGTCACATTATGTATAGTCAACGTGAATTAACTCATGTTGCGTTGTTTTATAGCTCAGGTTATGACTCATTTCTTCATTTCACATCTCAAATCTCTAAAAACTCTCTCAAATCATCTAAACCCTAATTTCTTCAAGTTCAAATCAGTCATCACTCCAATAACAAGTAAGTACTCATAATCAATTACCATCGACATTTTATGTTTATATGTTACATTTTTCCTCTTAAATTAGAATTTTTTTAGTTTTAGGGTTTATATAAATTTTGATTTTTTTTGGTAATAAATGATTCAATGTTTACATGTAAATGACTTATGTTGATTAAATATTTAGAAGTTTGCATGTTTATGTTGTAGTTTTTAGTTTTAGGGTTTATATATAATTTTCACTCCAGGTATTTGAGGAAATGTTTGAATGACTTTTTCATTGATTGTTATTAATTTCTTATGGTGTAGATCTGAAGCAATGGACAATAATCCAGTAGACATGAACACACTGATAGAGGAAGTCTGCTTCAACGGTGAAAAACCCAACAAGTTGTTTAGGGTTCAGGTTGATGTCACGTTAAAAGATCTGAAAGATCAACTAAATCAACTCAACTAAGGGCTCAACCACAAAGACACAAGGAGGGTGGAAGACGTTGGGTATCAACGTTCATCGACCGACTCAGTCAGGAGATTGACATTCAACGAGATGATGCTCACGAACGACGACAATGTGAGGAGCATGTTATCGATATTGTGTCAGCACAACATGTTTCCGCCGATCGGTATGGATGCTTCGTTGTTGAGATCACCTAAAGATATTCTTCAAGAGTCTTATTCGTCCATATGAAGATGGTTAAGTAATATTATTATGTTGTGTCATTATTTTGTTGGATTTTAGTTTAATTCTTGTTAGTTTGTTGAAGATGTTGGCACTGAAGTGTCTTATACTTACCGTAAATGTTTGCAAGTCTCTTTGTATAGTTGATTTGGTAGAATACATGTGATATGTTATCTTCATTCTTTTGAATTTTTAAAGAGATTAGCAATTTTTTACACTATGTATAAGACACTTCAATGCCAACATTTTCGGCAAATTTTCAAGAATTTAATTTAAATCTAACATCATGATAATGCCACATATTTAGGGAGAATGTAATGTAACATAACACTTCGTTTATTTCCCGATTAGAACGGAGATGAAATTACAACTAAATAGATTTGTCGTTTATATTATTTTGGAATTGATTTCGCGTGCTTGTGTATTTTTAGTTATGATTTATTTTGGATCATGAATGAAATGATCTTTCTAATACATGCTTTTAAAAAAATGAACATAACACATTGTACGTTTAGGGGCTTAAAAAAAAATCTTTATGAAGAATGGATGGTTTGTTAGCTTACTTAAATCCAACACAAGTTAACTCACGTTGACCACTAATGCAAGTTAACTCACGTTGGAGTTAGTTTAGTCAGTTTGAGATGGGGATGAGGAAAATTGTTTGGGAGAAGATCAATTTTCAAAACAACTAGGCATTTCAATCTGACCCAATAAAGTCGGTATCCATATTGTGGATAAAAATAAGAGAGTTTCTCTTACGCCAACGATTCTTAACAACCTTTTCCGTCCAAATTTATTCATACAAATGGAAGGAAAAACTGTTATTTCCTTTATCGATTAGTAAATCCGTAGGGATGCAGATTTCAAGAAATGAGTGATAGGTTAAAAGTACATAACTAATACTTATATTTCGACATTTGAAATAATACTTATATTTAATGATTTTTCTTTTATTTTCAAATGAAACTTATATTTCGACTTTTTTTTGGTAACCATTATAATTAAATATAATGCTTATAGCATAAACATTTCTCATATATTTACTTATGTATAAGCTATTTTTATAATAAAAGATAAAATAAAGTAATTCTTTCTCTCCATATAAGTTGTTTTCACAAGGTATCTTACGAGTTCTTGTAGATATGGATCTTTCAAAGAGAGTTTTCTATGATATCTAGGTTGAAAGATAGGTATTTGCATTTAACTTCGAGGTTTATTATGAGAAAAAGCAATGCTAGCAATAAACATTTTAAAAACGATTAGATTATTGGTCATCACTTCTCCAAAAGCAATAGAATTTGACCCCTTGTAGAAAAAGAGCCTGCCTTGAAAGAGGATAAGAGAAAGAAACATATCGTCGAGAAGGGACTAGTCAAGAAACTTGGGTCAAAGTTTGTTGCAAAATCAGTTAATTTTAAGGAAATTGTACATGGAAATAAAGCTTCAACTTCTTACTACTTTTTTTTGAACGGCACAGTTTTTTTAAAACTCGAACTATGCACAAGAAGAATAGGGACCGGTAAAACAGAGACTACAACGATGCTGTATATAGGCGGAAGTGGAACACATAAAATAAAGACTAATAAAGACACGAAATACACCAAATATGTATCTAAGACCTGCCATCAACACCCATAAACCCTACAACCACCAAAACAAACTCCATCGTGAACAACCATTGAAAACGAAATCCATAAGCACCCATCGCTATCACTCACTAAAAAAAACACCCCTCGCAATCAAACATCGTCTTCACCTCCCCATGGTTAAGCCACACCCAAAAAGTCCAATTCCAACACTCTTTCGGCTTCCACTACCTCTCTACCCCCGGTTCGCCGAAGAAAAAACACCATAATAGATCAAAGCAAACTTGAATTAAAGAATTGACTCCCGATCTCGAATCAAAAGCGATCGGCTCACCAGACTCCAGAGACAAATCAATAAGGTACCCCTCATCCGCGATCCACCGAAGAAGACACCATAACCAGGCGAACGACTTGTTGCTAGACACTAGCTCTTGATCTCGAAGCAAAAGAAATCGGCCCACAAGAATCCAGAGCTCAAATCTGTAAGGCATTCGATAGGATGGGCAGTGAGTAAACCAAAATCATGTCCGAAAAGGAAACATGTTCAGCTCAAAAACCTCCCACACTTTAAGCACCCAAATTGCAACAAGAGCTAGTGACAACAAATATGGGCCCTACACAGAGGCGGCCTATGACAGAAACACCAAAGAGCTCACCAATAACCACCTAATCATAACCTCTCTACCTAAACAACGTCTACCCCCCTCTAAATCACATTATGCCCACCGTGTGTTCTGATAAATCCGAGTCCAGATTATCCACGACCACACCATCCAAAAGCACTCAATTATTGCAACCGTAAAGCACCACTCAATCCAACACCTACACTTCCTCCCCCAACCATCTTGCAACACAACTATCTCCACCACCATAAACAAACGTCATCTCTAACTAATCCGTGAGTCAAATCTCAATGAAAGTGGTGATATTGATAATAATGATGGATCAACAATTGATAATAATGATGGATTAACAATATCAATTGTTGAAGATATTTTAAAGGAAGTGCTTACAACCTTCAATAATTCTCTCTTATTCTTGAACAATAATCTTACTTCAGAGGGCTCCGATTTGCAACTCACCAAATCCGAAGACTCTTTAGAAAGTAATTGCAAGAGCACTTCCATTGTTAAGGAACGAAGAGGGTACCCACACATCACCACCACACAACAACCACTAAATAACCAACACAACCATAGACAACATAAATGGTCGGGAAAAAATTGTCAGATAAAAGCGTGACAAGCCGACGCCGCACCAACAACCACCTTTCCCACCATCACTGCTGTTACAACACCAATAACCATCATCTCCACTGCCATCGCCGCCGCCGACACCCACTACATCATCACCCCTTCACAAAACCACCTCATTATCACCACCCCATCACCACCAAAACCACCTCCTTACCACCATGGCTCAAGACCTCCTCACCAACACCGCCCCATCACCACCAACAAAATGTGAACATTACCACCATCCCATCACCACCAACAAACATGGACATCACCAGATGGAACAGATCTAAAGCAGATAGTAGAAAACAAAATAAGGACGCCAAATCTGGAAATCCTGGAAAAACAGACAAGGAAAACAACCCATAGGGGTTGAAGACGGTGGTGCAGATACGTAGTATCGTCACACTACAACCGCGTGAGATCTACATCTCACCTGCGACTTTGGATGATGGGAGGAAACAAAGATGGTTTAGTTTAGAGAGAGGTCAGAGGTAAATACTTTTAGAGAAAGAAGTATTGTGAGAATGTCACGACCATACTTTCTAGGGTTATCTCGACATCAATATTGATCCTGTCTTACAACCAGTTGATGACATTGAGCAGGTTGTCTAAGATATGTTAGGAGCAGAAAATAGTCCAGTAATAATGCATGCGATACATACAGATAGACATAATTCTAAGGCATGGTCCCTGAGAAGGGTATATCTATTCTAACGAGAAACACTGATGATAACGTTGAATAGGTCATCCATGATATGCGAAGTGCAAGTCATAGTCTAAAAAGGAATGCAAAAAATGATGTAGTTAACCAAACTTTTGTAGCTCCTCCTGAGAACTGAGCAAGTGTACCAGCCGGAAACTAGGATGATAATATTCCTTTTAATATGTTGAAATTGAGTGCCAGTTTGGAAAATACTCTTGGAATTCCTTCTAAGCAGGCTTCTAATTTGCATGATTGTGCTACAAGTTTTGCAGAATGCATATGTTAGATATGTCTAATAACAAGGGTGCATTTGATTTGCTAAACGGTAAGTACTAGACAAAACAACACAATACAACACAAACTTTTGTGGTATTGAATAATTTTTAATCTTATATGATTTTTTTATGGACAAAATACTATTTTGGTATTTTAGACAACCTCTATATGAAACAAAAAATTATGGCGTAATTTAGGGAGAGACAATAATTTCAGTTTTTATCATGTCCCTTGTCCCCAAACTTCAGAGGATCGAATGAACCCTAATAAGCATGAAGTGGAGAATGCGCAACATGACTTCACTTCAAGTGCACTAAGAGTCTGTTGGAGACATTTTAAGGACAATGCTCAGATAAATGTGCAAAATGTCCTAATGAAGTTGAGGTGGTGCTTGAAACTCGGTTAGACCATTTGACTAGGCAAAATGTGCAGGTCAAGAATAACACAATTGAAAACAACGTGGAAATCCTCGTGAAACGAAGGTCCGAGTACGTTAATATAAATTATCATAAAAATTATTTTTGTAGTGAATTAGTACTGTTGTTGTAAACATGAGAAACAAATTAAATTATAATAGAAAATAATATAATAACATTCATATTTTAACCATATGTGTAGCCACATTTCTATCATCATATTAGATTGTTTCTTTTGTTTTTGTCCACTGATTCCTCTATTTCATCAAAATCAAGAGAAAAAGTTGAAATACAATAATAAATCAAAATATTTCATGTTATATTTCCATCGCACACGCATTTTGTCTTTTTAAGTGTATACATTACTTTGTGAAAGGTTTTAATGAAAGATTAAAGGGATTCCTTTGATATTATTACTTTTAATTTCATACTTGAAAACTCCTGGTTTATCAGCGGTTTGCATATTTTATTTATTTCAAGAAAATTTAGTTTGGCATCAAAAGCTAATTATGCCAACTCATAAAGCTCAATGATACACATTCATTCATAACTAACCAAAATATTTTGTTCTTCTACAACATCTTTCTAAAGAATATGGTACTCCTCAAAAAGATTTTCTTTTCATTTTTTACTATTAATTATTAATCATGATATCTAACTTTCATTGATGCTCTAATTTTTTTATTAATTATGATTATTTTGAAGCATTTTATTAATTATGATGATCACCTTTACAAAAACATTTGCTTTTTTAATGAAAACTACCAAACAATCTATCTCCAACCACCTACCTTTATATGTTTAATTTCATTGCTATATATACCTTTAAAACCATGAAGTTTCATCAAGCTAAGCAAATCAATCAAGATTGAAGAAGAAAATTATTCAATAAGATGGCTTATTTTCTTCAAGAGCTATTAGTTGGATTTCCATTCACCTCAGCAGCATACTTGGGTGATAATTCATCAAACAAATACTTGATAAATTCTTCCAAGTCCAACTACTACAACAAGTCCAGCACAAATTCAAATCAAAGTAAGAAATATTTTAATTTAAATTTAATCTTCATTGATCAAGTGTTTATCAAGAAATAAAAAAGAAAAACTTTATTTAATCCGTTCTTCTCATATGCTCTTGCTTGTTGAATTAACAATATTGAAAATCATTTTTTTTTTCTTTTCAGGTAAAGCAAATTCAGTTCTCACTAGGATGAACAATCTTGGGAGAAAAGCTGACAATTTTGCAACTGGACTCAAAGAACATGGTATACATACACTCATCGAAACCATATACTAATATAATTAGTTTGCACATGTCTAAATGATTTACTAAATTTTAGAAATTGTATATTAGTATTTCTCAACAATAATCCTTATTAGTAAAATTAAAAATATACAATAAAATTGTAATTTTTTTTAACCATATTGCGAGTAATATCCACCGGTGCTACCGATGACTACCGAGGATTTTGGTTGGCCACCTTTAATGGGGTCTCTCCTCCCTGCCACTTTATTTTTTTCCTGAACATGGCTTAAAATCGAAACCTTGCCTAAACGATCGGTGTCAAAGGATCCTAGTTGAGACGTGACTTATAATGTTAGTTTTTTTAAAATGCAGTGAAACTTGGGCAAAAAATAACTGATACAGTGAAAGGAAAGTTGAGTTTAGGAGCCAGAATTCTTCAAGTTGGAGGAGTGGAAAAGGTGTTCATGCAACTTTTTAGTGTAAAAGATGGAGAGAGGCTAGTAAAAGCATCTCAATGTTATCTATCCACAACATCTGGTCCTGTGGCAGGACTTCTCTTCATATCAACTAATAAAATTGCCTTTTGTAGTGAGAGATCAATTAAAATCTCTTCTCCAAAAGGTCACTTTATTAGAACATATTACAAGGTAATACACATACCGATTTGCACAAAAAAGCCTTTAAGTACGTGTTTGGATCGATAATGAGCTTGACTAAATCGTGATTTCCTCAAACTCACCGCCAATCAATTCAGATATTGAATTTTTTATCTTTTTCTTTTCATGTTTATGAATCTCATAAAAACCGTAAATTGTCTATCCTTGTAGGTCATTATTCCACTTGGCAAGATAAAATTTGTTAATCAAAGGGAACATGTGAAGAAGTCTACCCAAAAGTACATTGAAATTGTTACAGTGGATGATTTTGAATTTTGGTTTATGGGTTTCATAAATCATCAGCAATCTTTCAAATATTTGAAGCAAGCTATCTCTCAATCTTAGTTAAAAGCAAAACTTGAAGTATATATATTACTCATTCTCCTTATACACTAGTAAACATTGTGTAAAGCCACTAAAGGCACATTGCAAGTATATAGATATACATATAGATGGCCTTGTTCGACACTTATAATGCATCTTTGGATTTAGTTATTTCAGAGGCAAAATCGAATTTTAACTTTGAAATAATTTGAGCAGAATACAGTTCGAATTTTAACTTCAAAGTGTATATCAAAATTGTACAAATTAAGTCAAAATAACCAATTGCCATTTTCACATATAAGACATATAACACAAATTGCAATACAATAAAATTTGAAAATTCCTTTGATCTTCTACAATGACACAATCTGCATTTCCCTCTCTTATTTTTAACATTTAGAATTCCCACATGCATTAACTATTAATGGACTAGATTTCACTAGACTCTCATGTGACTGAAGAGGATCCATGATGAACCGTAAAGAAACCTAGGACTCTTTTTCTTATTTGTAAAGAAAAAATTAATGCACTTTAAAATATGAAATGAGTCTTATAAAAAGGAACAAAGTAAAAGTCAAAAGAGTGTTAAATTTAAAGACAAAGATAGTATATAAAGAGTGACATCTTTTACCTTAGATTTAGATTTTGTAATATCAAGTTAGTTTCATTCCAAATTATAACATCCATCATCTTCACAAAGCATGTCCTTTCAACAACACACCACCATTCACCATAGCCGTGGAAGTCATGCTAAGGGAATGCGTTTCTACCAAACTATTCAACTTCGTGAGTTGCAACACCAAG
The DNA here is from genome assembly GCA_946800305.1 of Medicago arabica. Lineage (NCBI taxonomy): Eukaryota > Viridiplantae > Streptophyta > Magnoliopsida > Fabales > Fabaceae > Medicago > Medicago arabica. The sequence goes on along the minus strand of OX326965.1, from coordinate 13,487,807 downwards.
AGCTATAGTAAGCACACTCAATTCTTCTTTTTTCCTGTTCATTCATTGTTTCAATCTTTTTTATACCATCCTCAACAATTACCATTTCTTTTATTTCCTTACCAAACAAAGCAAGATATATTTTTCCAACCCTGAAAACTAACCCTCTTAAGCTTTGTTATATCATTTTAAAACAAGAACTTCATCATCACAACATACAGCCACTAGATCATTTCATTGTACATATTCAGCACTAACACGTATCTAGTCAAATTTAAGGGGGGGTCATGTTTATAGCTTCTAGGGATAAGTGTTGATTCTCTCATTAGTGAACATTTTATCGTTTTCATAAAACTACATGTCATCATGGCCGACCTGAGGGTAAAGCCACTAAAGCCTTCGCTTTAGGTCTACCAGCAAAAACACTGTTTTTCATTAAATTTTATAAGAAAAAAGCTTTATGTAAAGACAAAAAAAAAAGGCCCCATACATCAATATTAATTTTAGGTCTCACTTATTTAAAGATTATTGAACCGACTCTGCATATCACCTCCATTTGTATATTTTTGACGTGTGAAAAGAAAAGAAGATAAACATTTGCTGTTATATAACTTGATTGTTGGAAAGAGGCTGCTGCTCTAGAAATCTGAAAAGTTTAATGGTTATGCACATAAAACTCAAAGCGTATGGGATTGCCACATTAGCCTTTAGGTTCGATTCGCCCCCACCAATCACTGTATATTGGATGCAATAAGAATGACCGGCGAATCCCCTTCAGAATACTATGAGTTCCTTGATGTGTATTGCACAATCACACCAATCGTATCACTTAACAATATTTTACAGATTTATGGTTCCAGCTATTCACTCGTGCATTAAAGAATTGATGGATGATTTAGAGTAAGAGAATGAGGAAGAATTATGTTGTTAATGTAACAAAATTGGTATTCAAATTGATGCCCATATGTCAATCATTTATAGTGCATTATATGACCCTTCACGTGAGAGAAAACACTCATTTGTCAAAGGTTATGATTATATACATCATATTTTTGACTTGAATCAATGCTATGGTTCATTAAACACCCATTTGCCAAAGGTTATGATCATATATATCAGATTTTTGACTTGAATCAATGATATAGTTCATTATCTATGAGTAAATAATAATGTTTCAACGTATGTGAATGATTCCCATGAAAAGTTACAACTTTTGATTCTAAAGTGATTCCATTATTTTAGAATTCGCCAACAGTTACCTAAGAGATATAATTTTCCGTTAGAACATTATCAAATGTTTATGGCATTCGCAATGGAAACGACCAAGGTGTGATAATTTTAGTAACTTAGACCATTTGTAGTAATTTGGTTAGCTCTTTCTGGAATCTCACAATTGCATCCGAGAAAAATCTGTATCTTGATTTTGTTTTCAGTTCGAGTTTGAATTTTTGCATCCAAAGTACATTAACAACAAGTTTCTATTGCCTCCTCCCTTTCCCAAGTCTAGTACCTTATTTTTTTGTATTGAATCAATGATATTGTTTCCTAGTAAGACGTTTTTTTATGTTTCTGTCGATACATTTAGCATGACACTCTCTATTTGATGTGAGATCCTTCTGCTTCTTGATACAATTGGTATATTCTTGAAGTTTGGAAACTATTTAGAGTTTGGAAGACGAAATGTTGATATGGAGACAATTCTTGTATGCGAAAGTTTGTGTTGTAAAATTAGTTATTGGTTTGTGTTGCCAAATAATTAGTTCAAATGTATCTCATTATTTTTGAGATTTTCAATTTCATTCATGGATTGAGAACTAATTTGAGAACTATTTTTTTTTCAAGCTTATTACAGCTTTTTTTATAATAAAAAAAGTAGAAGACAAAATACAACAAGAAATTGCATAAATTAAACTGTTTTAACAGCTTCTATTACAACTGTTTATAGATTATTAAATGAATCATTTTTCTTATCATAAATAAATAGAAAACATTTTGTTTTTAAATCTCTAAAGCTGAAATATGTGGCTTGCAAATGATGAGAATATACATTGATTTTGCAGGTACTAACAAAGGAGGCATGACTAAGAAGGCTAAGAGATGTTCAATAACTGAAGCAAATAATTTCAGATGACTCAATCTGAGCCTCTTTCTTTTAATATTTCTAATTCCCGAGCTAGAGAGGAACCAAACCCTAAAATATTGCAAGGTTTCTTTCTTCTTCATTATTTGTTTGTTTCTTTTTGTTATTAAACTTTGTTGTTTTTTGGTTATTGATATTTGATTAACATTTATTAATAAGTGTTTCACTAACTTCTTAATCCCTTTTATTCTTCGTTAGATAGATAGATAATGGTAACTATGTGTGTGTATATAGATAGATAGATAGATAGATGGATGAATGGATGGATGGGTGATATATAGATAGATAGATAATATATAGAACTATATAAATACTAAATGACATTTTTTTCTTCGTTTTTTCAGTTTGTACCTGATGATATTTGAGTAGGAATATAGAATGTCGTGGAAACTTTATGGAGTTGAAAGTGATGTATTATGCGAGAAAGATTAAGAAAGAATGCAAATTGGAGATTAAAGACAGTTGTTACTTTGAATTGATTGATGAAGAAAAATTTGTGTTTAAAGTTTCATTTGAAGAAACAAGATTTCAAGAGCTGGTTGAGATGTTATGAGCAGTATCATATTAATCTTTGGACTAATATAATATTTAGTTTCTTATTGCTTTTTGCCCTTTTTATCATTCGGTATCCTCTCAGACCATCCACAATGCCTTATTGAAAGCCAAATTCAATAAGTTGAAACCATTGGAGATGGTTGTTGAAAATGAGAGAAGAGGAGAGAGGTGATGAAAGGTTTAAACATGTTGAAATGCTGACCGGAGGGGACACGTGGTGGAAAACGATTTGCCAAGCCAGGCGCGTCAGCAGCAGGACACGCGAAGAGAGAATCTGCTTTTGGATAAAGCAGTGACACGTGTTTGATCCTGATTGGCTGTTGGATTTTTATCTTTCTTAATAGTTTGGACTCAATTATTTCATTGCAAATAATTTTTTTATTTTTTTACCAAAATTCATGATTTTTTTTCTCTATAAATAGAGACTTGAATCATTTGATTTGGACACAGAAAAAAAATAAAGTTTTTCACTCTCTTAATCTTATTATTAGCCTTTCTTTTGAAGTTTTAGTCTTTGATTAGTGAAATGGATCCCAATAACAATCAATTCAACACCCAAAATTCTTCTACTTACCCATTTAGCTACCAAAATCCGAACAATTATCAACATCCAAATCAATTTCCCAACCAACATCCTCAAAACCCAAATCAATTTCCCAACCAAAATCATCAAAACATGCCTAATTTTGGTTATGCCTCAAATTTCAATCACCCATCCTCTGTTCCAAACAACTTTCATCCATATTCTAGATCTATGATGAGATATTCATCTCAAACACCCCCATTTAATGGTTATATACCAATGATGAATGAAATTTTTCAGAGTGTTGGTGAATATCCTGAATTTTCATCACAAATAAATCGGGGTGGAATGACAAGAGCTAATGAAGTCACTCTAGAGGATACAACTCCTAAGAGCAAGAAAAACCAGCAATCATCATGGAACACTGAACATGGAACATGCAGTGTTGTCGGGAGAAACCAGACAAGTGAAGCATATTGGAGTAAAATTGCTGAGTATTGTAATGACCATTGCTCATTCGATTCTCCGTGCGATGTCATTGCATACCGAAACCGTTTTAATTATATGAGCAAATTAATAAATAAATGGGTTGGTGCTTATGATGCCGCTAAGCGTCAGCAAGCAAGCGGTTGGTCGGAAGATGATGTTTTGGCAAAAGCCCAGGAAATATATGCATGTGGGAAGAATGTTAAATTTACTTTAAAGGAAGAATGATGCGCTCTCCGTGATCAGCCACGTTATAACAGTCAAGTGGGAGGAAATGTTGGTTCTGGAAGTAGTGGATCTAAGAGATCTCACGAGGACTCTGTATAATCTAGTGCTCGTCCAATGGGTAGAGAGGCAGCTAAAAAAAAGGAGTGGGTTCAATTCAAAGAAATCAAGGTGCAATAGATTGAACAATTGAAAGAGTACAACGCAGTACAACAGGAGAAAATCAGATTGAAGAAAATGAAAATGTACATAAAGTTAAGTTTCGAAGAGCATCTCGATGACAGGAAAAAAGATCTGTTGGAAAACTTGATGCGTGAGCTGTTTGAAAATTAATTTCACTGTAATATTTGTTTGTATTCGGTCAAAATTGTCAGTGTTGTCTAGTCCCGAGTGTTTACTTTAATAATTGTCAGTGTTGTCTAGTCCTCAGTGATAGTCCCTAGTGTTGTCTAGTCCCCCGTGACTTATTTCACCTACTATTTGCTTTAATAAAATGATATTATCCGTGACTTTAATAATTATGCCCACTACCTTCCTCTATTTCACCTACTATCCGTGACTTTAATAATTATGCCCACTACCTTATATATAGGTACTCATATCAACTTCTAATATCACAAATCTCATTCATATCTACTTCCAATATCACAAATTTCATTCATATCTACTTCCAATATCACAAATCTCATTCATATTTAATTCCAATATCCCCAAAAACTATCAATGAATCCTTTTGATATGGAAGCCTACTTACAAAAACGTGATGTTGAAGACACTTATATCGTCAACCGATTTATTCAGTGTTGAAAAAAATAGAGGAAGGTAGTGGATCTCGTAGTAGAAAATATTTAAAGAGAGATTATGCAGCGGCAAACCAAAGACTCATTGATGACTACTTTGCCAATGAGCCTACATATGACGATGCAATGTTTCGTCGTCGGTACAGGATGCAAAAACACCTTTTTCTTCGAATCGTTGGAGACCTTTCAAGTAGTGATAACTACTTCACCCAGCGAGTTGATGCCGCCAACAAAGAAGGTATATCACCATTAGCAAAATGTACCACAACAATGCGAATGTTAGCATATGGTGTGGCAGCAGATGCGGTGGATGAATACATCAAAATAGGAAGTAGTACAACATTGGAGTGCTTACTTAGATTCTGCAAAGGAATCATACGACTGTATGAGCAAGTGTACTTGAGAGCACCAACCCAAGATTACCTGCAAAGAATACTACATGTTAGTGAAATGCGGGGGTTCCTAGGGATGATCGCGAGTATTGACTGCATGCACTGGGAGTGGAAAAATTGTCCTAAAGCATGGGAAGGTCAATTCACCAGGGGGGATAAGGGAACCACTACAATTATTCTTGAAGCAGTTGCATCTCATGATCTATGGATCTGGCATGCAGTTTTTGGATGTCCGGGAACGTTGAACGATATAAACGTTCTAGATCGGTCACCAATGTTTGATGATGTGGAACAGGGAAAGGCTCCAAGGGTGAACTACTTTGTGAATCAACGTCCCTATAATATGGCATACTATCTAGCTGATGGTATTTACCCTTCTTATCCAACTTTCGTCAAATCAATTAGACTTCCTCAAAGTGAACCCGATAAGTTATTTGCAAAACAACAGGAGAGTTGTCGGAAGGACATCGAACGTGCTTTTGGAGTGCTTCAAGCTCGATTTAAAATCATCCGTGAACCAGCTCGCTTGTGGGACATAGCCGATTTGGGTATCATCATGAGGTCATGCATCATATTACATAATATGATTGTTGAGGATGAACGAGATACATATGCTCAACGTTGGACCGATTTTGAGCAATCTGAGGGAAGTGGATCTAGTACACCGCAATCATACTCGACTGAGGTGTTACCCACTTTTGCAAATCATGTGCGTGCTAGATCCGAGTTGCGTGATCCAAATGTTCATCACGAATTGCAAGCAGATCTAGTGAAGCACATATGGACAAAGTTTGAAATGTTTCGTGATTGAAGATGATTTGTATCGTACTAAATAAATTACTTGTGTGTTGTGTGCTTGTTTGTTGTCTTGCATTTTAAGCTATTTTTGTGTCGCATGCTTAGTTTGTTGTATTGCATTTTAAGTTAATAAAATAAAATAAATTATTTAAATAAATTTTGTTTTTACAAAAAAATATTGTTAAGTGTTTCTTTATTTTAATTTAATTATAATCGATAATTGTAATTTTATGTAATTATAAAAACAAAAATATAAAATTAAATAAGAATAAGAAATAAAAGATGGTGGGGTAGAGTGTTGAATGAAAAACCATTGGAGAGGTAAAAATTGAATGAGTGTTGAATTAAGAGAAAGAAAATGATGTGGAGTGTTGAATTGAAAAAGTGGGTATTGAAGGTTGTTGAATGGTAAAAACCATTGTACATGGTCTATGACCATTTATTGTGAACGAAAATTATTCCAGCAGTTTCAAGCAAATTGGTTTCATGCACTTCCTCTCTAAGTGATATTTTTTCTAAGGTCATGTGTTAAGCTCATGCGTATATATATGTTATGTTTATAAGATGATATATATGTCTAAACTCGTGTATATTATTCCTTAATAAGTAGTACAATACAACACAAGATTAACCATTTTATTATATTTCTAACTACACTTCACATGAAGTTTTATTTATTGTGATACATGATATAACAAGAGCCCACTCTTAACTGAATTTTTCGCATTAGTTATGAGGTTCAGCATCAGTGTTAGCATCACTATGTTCTTTAGGCCAACCACCGCCCCATCCTCCACGCCAACCACCATAACCACCGCCCCAGCCGCCACGCCATGGACCTCCCCAACCATAGCCACCACGCCAAGGACCGCCGTAACCCCAACCTCCACGCCATGGACCACCGTAGCCCCAACCTCCATAATAGCCATATTTGCTTTCATCCACCCCATTTGCTTTATCTACAACCAAAAAATTAATTAATTAATTATACATAATATGTATCTTCATACTGTGACTTAAATTTGTAAATAACAATAAATACACGTCTCCTTATAAAAAACAATAAAAGCACAAGCTAGCCCACAATGGCTAATAATAAAACGTAAAATTATTCTTAAATAATAAAAGGATCAATTTCTAAATTTAGGGAATTAACCCGTACAAAGGCTTGACTAAACTTGGTAAAATTCTAGTTTTATTAAAAGTTAATAATTTTTTATGACAAAAAAAAGTTAACAAAAATAGTGAAGTCACTTTTAAACCATGTTCATATTATACGCCCCAAAATTATATTGTATCACGAATAAATTGTATTGAAATTTCTCTCAATTTTTTTTTTTTATTTAAATTTGATCAAATTCTTAAATTAATGGAGTGGTCTTCCAAATAAAAAACTACCATCAAGTGGAAGTAGAACAACTAATTCTTTTTGATGGAAAATATGTATTTAAATTTAAGAGGGAAAACACAATGGATAGTTCACATAAGCACAAGGAAAAAGTGGTACAACTGATTAAAAATAATTTATTACGGAAAAAAAAGTAATAACAATCATAATTAATGGTGTGGAAAACTCGAGAATATATTACCATCTTTTTTGTCAGATTTATCAGCAGAGATGAGAAAGATGGAAGCCAGCAACATAGTAAGAAAAAGTAACCCCTTGGAATTCATTTTCTTATAGCTTATTGTGAAACTATTGTATATTGATCGATGAAAATGAAGTGGCTGAAGGTTATGTATTTATAGGCAAGATGAGGAAGAAATAGAACAAAAAGCATTAAATTTCTTCGTTGACATTAAGTTATATAGTTTCATTCTTATCTTTCTCCTTTAGTTGACCGTACAGTGATCATTCTCGAGTGACTATTATTAGTAACTGGATGTCATTTATATTTGTTCATCGGATTAATAACAATATTGTTATCATTCTTGATTACATAATCTTGAATTCTTGATTGGTGGCATTCGAATTGACCACTTCTCATATGCATGTTTTCAAGTAATATGATGACAAGAATTTTAATTAACTTTCGGTGCACGAGTGCTTACATGATGTAAATATTATGATGTACATAAGACTTCAATGCTACAATTATCATATGAAAGGTAAAAAGTATCGGTGTCGTTTAAGATTAGTTTGGTGTAATGAGGATGTGGTAAAGAAGAAAGATGTTGGGTTCCAGGAGTCTGGGCATCACTCATATTAGTAACAACACGAATGAGAGAAACTACATTTTTATTTACATTGGGTCACGAGGAGAACCCAGAAATTACATAGACTTCGAGCAATAACATAAATAAATGGACGCTGTCACCACATTTTTATCGAAAATCTTAAGACATTAGGTTTAAGGATCTTTCATTTATAAAATGTTCAATCTCCATTTTCTAAATCAATAAAGCTTCTAACTCACACTTGTTACACAACAAAAAAGACAATGTAAAATATTTTATTTAGAGAGTTTTTGCAAAATAAAATTATTTTCGAAAGAACCCATTTGGGGTTGGCCTAGTGGTTGAATTGGGATTTTGGAGTGTGCTCCTCTCAAGGTCTCAGGTTCAATTCCATCTGGTGCCAATTTCGATGGGCAAGTCCATACAGAGCTTAGCTCTGGCTTAGAACGGGGCCCCGCAAGTGGACGGTGAGATGGGTCCCCTTGAATTAGTCGGTCCTTGGATCGGATACTGAGTTTTCGAAAAGAAAAAAAATTGAAAGAGTTTTGCCCAAATATTCAACTATCTTATAATACAATTTCTTTTTGAAACAAAGACGGCCTAAGCCTGGGAAAAAACAAACTACAAATCAACTAGACGAGGCGTAGAAACTCCACTAACATCAGCTCAATTACGGTTTCAATTTTCTAAATTATGGTCTTGGACTTGGTGGATTAACGTTTTATGTCTTAATTGTGGTTTCGATTTTCAAGCAATTATGATTGGGTTTTACTTGTTGTATGAAGTTCTTTCTTAAAGCTCATGTTGCTGATTTTGGATAGTAACATAGTAAAATGAAAGGGAAAATTACGAAAACAAAAGAATTGTCAATTTGTTATTCTATGTTCTTATATTCTTGTTTGCAGATTCAAAAAACAACAACTTTTAGAAAGTCTATAGTGTATATTGGACTCAACCCCAAATGACACATGTAATAACTTTAGTTGATTATTTACTACAGTTGTCTTCTCTTTTTAAAAATTGAATGACGAGGAGTATTTTTGTCTGATAAAATAGGTTCTTAGTACTTACTTTGTGATTGGTTCAAACACGTGGTTATATAATGGATACATTCATGAGACATTGATAATATAATGTTGTTATATTTCCATACAACTCATATCAATAATATGAAGATGAGATGTTCAAGTCAATCAACATAAATAGGAAGTAAAAGTGTTCAGATATCAAATTAGCATAAACAATATTGATAGAGATATGCAAATAGATAGCTCAAGTAATTACCATAGTATATGTTTATAGAATGCCACGAAATACGCAAAAGACCATGATTGTATCACATTTCACCGAAACAATGTCAAATATGGACCAAAAAAGACCATAAAATTACAACCAAACATCATTAAAACTCTAAGCAAATTAGACAATAACTTTTTAATTCCATCTCCATTCAAACTTTGACCAACACCTTTTTTTTTCTTCCAAGTCCATACTCCGCAGTCTTTGATAACACCTCTTTTGACAATAGATTGTTTGCACATTGTACCAAATGGAGTGTAGGTTCCATTCTTGTAACAGTCACAACCTGAACAATATACACTATCAGAACCATTTATATTATAATTAAATGATACAATCATGCTCAAAATAGTTATTACATATCAATAATAAATAGTTAAAAGACATTAACCATTTAGTTTTTTTTATGCAAATTTCTATGAATTAAACCACTCACTCGTTATGTGCAACCCTATTAATTAGATAGACAATGTAGAATACTAGTAGTCTTGACATTTATATCTGACCGTAATTGCGCCTAAATAAATATAATACACATTATTTTATTTTATTTTGGTTACATAATACACATTATTTAGAAAAGCTGATAATATTTATTACACATTTTTCCTAATTAAAATAGTGGTTAAAGTTATTTTTAACCATAGTCCTTAACTTAATAAGTGGTTAAAGTCATTTCTAAACCTAACCCTTAACTCAAATTGAAGTTAAAGTCATTTTTAACCCTAGTCCTTAACTAATAAATGGTTAAAGTCATTTCTAACCCTACCCTTAACTTAAATAGTGGTTAAAGTCATTTTTAGCCCTAACCATTAACACAATCAATGACCAAACCCCTATTTAAGTAGACTTTTCTCTTTCTGCATCTGAGCCCAAACAACTTCTTCACCGTTTTAAAGATGAAAAATATTGGAAAAATCAACTCATCTAAATATAACAACTCATTTTCAACAGTTGCTTCTTTAAATGTTACAAGAAGGGGACGAAAATGCTTTTGTGGTTATCATAGTGTTTTATTGACTTCGAAACCCATGCATTTTTCTCAAGGCCATTTCCCCTCACCAAATTACCCCAAAACTCTTCAAATTCATCCTCTGTAAAATTAGAGTACATTTTTCTTAAAACCATCCAAAAATGTTGAATTCTTCACATTGTCAACAACATTCTTGTTCAAATGCCAAGCACATAGACGATGACGCGTACCATAGAGAAGCTTCTTTATCGCCTCCCTCATAGCCGTATCACTATCTGTTACAACTTCTTTTGGAAGTTTATTTTCCATACACTCTAGAAAATAGGTCAACACCCACATATAAGTATCTATTGTTTTATCCATCACCAATGTACCACCAAATATAACAGTTTGTGAGTGGTGGTTGCAACCAGATAAAATCACCAAAGGGAAGTTGTATTTGTTCTTGTTGTACATTGTGTCAAATGCAACCACATCGTCAAAACAAAAATAATCTAATTTGCTAGTGTCATCCGCCCAAAATAGACATTTCAAACGTCCGTCATTAGTGGCAAAATATTCATAATACGAATGTGGATTAGTTGAAGACTTAACATTAAGATAGTTTAAATCAGCTGAAACATCGCCATCTTTAATAACATCGCACATTATTTTGTCAAAATAATTGTACAAATCTTTCTTAGTAAACCCAACACCATCATATCCACCTTTCTGAGCCACCATGTATCCCATTATATGACAAGTTCTTATTCCATGTGACTGAAGACCATTAATCTGTGCTTTAGCTGCCTCAAATATTTGAAGATAAACAAGGTGTAAATGCACAAAACTGAATGGAGTAAGCTCATGGTTGTGACCCTCTTCAAAAATAAACACAACATATCAATCCTTTTTGGTTTGTAGTGAACACATAGCCTAGCTGGACACTTGGTACGGGTGAGATGTCGGTGATCTCTTTGCCTATATGTCCTTGAATGCTTCTTGTCTATTAACCCCTGCTAGTTGCATACATACTGCCTCATTACTATATGGTTGCAACGATTGCGCCTAATATCACTCTTCCTAATGGAAAAACCCAGGGCCAAGCCACCCAAGGAAGGGCTTTAGGCCTCAAGATTTTGGGTTTAAAAAAGGCCTCAAAATAAGTCAATTTAGCTATAAATAAATAATATGACATACTAATAATCAATATTTATATAGCTTAGTTGATCAATTTTAAGGTCTCAAATCATTTTGGTCCTAAGTTCAAATCGTGTATTCAACAAAGCTTGATTTATTATGCTTTTAATAAGCATTCCGAAAAGCTTCATTATAAAATTTGCTTTGGGCCTCTTGTCATGTTGGGCCAGCTCTGGCAAAACCTATACACTTACCATACAAAAAAATAAAAATCATAAGCTTCGTTCTACTATGGTGGGAGAAGGACCAAGATGAACACGGGAAGCTTGAAAGTCTATTTTTTAACTTAATCTTAATTTTTTAACTTGTTAACAACAAATTTAATTTAACCTTTTAAAAACAACAAGAAAATAGTGCAATTATGATTAGTTTAAGGGCTAAAGTGCAATTAAATTTGACTAAAGGTACACGGTAGATACCATGCAACCGTTAATATAACATGACATCATTTAAAAACATGGCGCATTATTATTGGCTGTAGGGTTACTTCACCGGAAAAGTCAATTGAAGAACTTCACCATAGAATTTTCCTTAATATATTTGATTAACATTTATTAATCAGTTTTTCACTAACTTCTTAATCCCTTTTATCACTGACTACGATATAAAAAAAGGATCTCTTCTACAGATTTATAAGTTTCTAATGTGAGGTAACATAACACATTTGAGATCTTTGAGAACTCCTCCTACCCGGTATGATTAACTATTACGTAAATTATGGTATCTATGTGTGTGTATATAGATAGATAGATGGATGGATGCATGGATGTATAAATGGATGATATATAGATAGCTAAGATATAGAATACAGTAAATGATTTTTTTTATTTTTTTTTATTTTCAGTTTGTACCAGATGATTTTTTTGAGCAGGCATATAGTCATATAGAATGTCGTGGAAACTTTATGGAGTTGAAAGGTATGTATTATGCTAGAGGCTGTAGATTGTATGCAAGTTGTAGAAAGGTTAAGAAAAAATGCAAATTTGAGACACTAAAGACACTTGTTACTTTGAATTGATTGATGAGGAAAAATTTGTGTTTAAAGTTTCATTTGAAGAAAGAAGATTTCATGAGCTGTTTGAGATGTTATTTTTAGTTAAACTTTTATTCGAGCTATGTTATTTCCATGATTTGTTATTGTAAGCAACTATATTTCATATGAATTATCAGCATTCAGCAATATTATATTAATCTTTGGACTAGTGTAATATTTAGTTTCTTATTGCTTTTTACCCTATTTACCATTCGGTGTCCAATGTTTATTGTTGATAAGCATGCTTTATGCTTAAGTTGTGCTACTTAGTTACTTAATCATACAACATCTATTCACTTTGATTACAAAGTAGAAAATCAGCCAAACTTTGAAAAGAATTGAGGGTATTCTTTAAACTTTACCTTTATACCAAATACTTAAATTTTGTAAAATTAAAATAACATGTTGGTGAAGGATCACAAGAAAAAATAGCACCATGTCATAATTGAATAGCCAACTATAACTTGGAATATATCCCTCTTTTTGCTTATAACCTACAGACTATATGCAATAAAAAATGACATGTTATCTATATGATGACTTGTTTCCGTTATTTGTGATTCTCTTTTTATATTCAAATTCTAAGTACCACCTTAAAAATTGTGGTTGGGTCTTCAAGGTCGAGAATATGTGATTTTTCAACTCAACTCTAATCTTATGTTAAGTACTCATAAATATTATTAAAAAAAAGAAAAAAAAAACTGGGGGACTTAAACCTCACCCAGTAAAAACACAAATGTGCAGGACCACTCAAATGGACAATACAGACATTTTAAGCCACACATATGAGGCAACAAGCAACAGACTCACTCTTTTGAGTCCAATTAGTCTGATGTCAACTATACCATATATATTCAAACAACATCGACGCGTCACCCTATCTTTGAAACCTGCAGAACTCAACAACTCTAGATAATAAACAGAGAAATAAAAGGCACGACCACACGACAGATACCAATAAGCAAAATTAACCAAACAACCCTAAAGCTTTAAAATAGTCAAATCTAAAACATCGAAGAATGGAGCCCGCCAACACGAAACATACCCACGCATCACAACTCTCTGCTTCTAACACAAAAACAGTTAGCTCGTAACCCTATCGAGTCTTGCCGTCCGAACAACTAAGTCAATGGCCAGGGCTCAAAACCACCAAAATAAGGCATAGAACCAGACCAGCTCGTACAAATTTAAGATCAATATCAATAACAACACACATACTCGAATGACCCCGTTTTTTAAACCCAGAGCACCACCAACAGTCATCGTCATCGTGAAAGAAGCGGTGTTATATCAATAACAACAAGGTGTGCTCAATCTCCAAGAAACCGACCCGCAAACCTTCGAACATACCATAAATCTGAACAAACAACTATCCATGAAAGGATCTGAAACACTTGGAGCAACAAAGAGATGCACAAACCATATCATAAAACAGAGACCAAATCCGAATCCAAAGCAGATTCATATCGTGAAAACCAAAAGAGCAAGAACACAACCACTTCAGAGGCGGCGCCGTCGATGGAAAACAGACCTTCGACGTATGAACGACCACAATTGTGGTTTGGCGGTGGTGCATCCGTAAGAGGAAAGTACACCACCGAAACCGAATATCTACATCTTGATTGTGATGATTGGATTTGAGGGAAGTGAGGAAGAGCAGCGATGGACTATAAATACATGTTCATGCATATAACATATCACAATCATGTGATGATGGTGGTGGCATGCTTTATATATAAAGGATTGGGTTGCTTAGAGTAAATGAGACAACCATAAATGTTAGTATTTTATATTTAAAAGACACGTCGATAACATGTATTCTAAGTGATATTTCTTCTAATTAAGGTCATATATATATATATATATATATATATATATATATATATATAGAGTAATTCTAAGGTCATATCTGTTAAGCTCATGTTTATATGTTAGAATAAAATATATATGTCTGAACTCATGTATATTATTTCTGAACAAGTACAATACAACACAAGATTAGCGGTTTTATTATATTTGTAACTACTTCACATGAAGTTTTATTTATTGTGATACATAGTATAACAAGAGCCCAGTCTTAGCTAAAATTTCTTGCTTAGTCATGAGGTTCAGCATAAGCATCACTGTGTTCTTTAGGCCAACCACCACCCCAGCCTCCATGCCAGCCACCATAACCACCGCCCCAGCCGCCACGCCATGGACCTCCCCAACCATAGCCGCCACGCCATGGACCGCCGTAACCCCATCCTCCACGCCATGGACCACCGTAACCCCAACCCCCATAGCCATATTTGCTTTCATCTACCCCATTTGCTTTATCTACAACCAAAATATAAAAAGAAAAAAAAATACATTATAGTACATAATATGTATCTTTACATGCGATTAGGTCAATATGTTATGTTAATTATATATTATTGACTTAAAAGTGTAAATAACTAAATATTCTTTAAAGTAATGGCTAATAATAAATTTCCCTTTAAAAAAAACAATAAAATCACAAGCTAGCCCACAATGGCTAATAATATAACGTAAAGATATTCTTAAAATAATGGATCAATTCTAAATTTAGGGAATTAACCCTATGTAAGGGCTTGTCTAGACTAGTAAATTAACCAGTATAAAGGCTTGACTAAACTTGGTAATATTCTTTTTTGATCAAGAAACTTGGTAATATTCTAGTTTTATTAAAAGTTGATAAAAATACTGAAGCCCACTTTTAAACTATGTTCATATTAGACGCCGCAAAATTATATTGTAACATGAATAAATTCTATTGAAATTTGATCAAACTCTTAAGCTATTGAGTGGTCATACAAATAAAAAAACTATCATCAAGTGGAAGTAGAACAACTAATTCTTTTTGATGGAAAATATGTATTTAAATTTGAAAAGGAAAATACAATGGATAGTTCACCTAAGCACAAGGAAAAAGTGGTACAACTAAATAAAAATAATTTATTACGAAAAAAAAAGTATTAACAATCATAATTAATGGTGTGTAAAACTCGAGAATATTACCATCTTTTTTGTCAGATTTATCAGCAGAGATGAGAAAGATGGAAGCCAGCAACATAGTAAGAAAAAGTAACCCCTTGGAATTCATTTTCTTATAGCTTATTGTGAAACTATTGTATATTGATCGATGAAAATGAAGTGGCCGAAGGTTATGTATTTATAGGCAAGATGAGGAAGAAATAGAACAAAAAGCATTAAATTCCTTCGTTGACATTAAGGGGATCATTCTTGAGTGACTATTATTAGTAAGTGGATTTGTTCATCGAATTTGTAACAATATTGTCATTATTCAGATTGCAACACTAATTAGAATAGGCTTAAATGCACTTTTGATCTTTATACTTTAACTACATCTGAATCTGAATTTTGATCGCCTGTATCTAAAATATCATTATTAATGATGTGTCGGTGTGAGTTGACTAGTTCAATTTTCATTTAATTATTTTTTTAAGTAACACAATTTCCATATCATTTACAGAAATAATTAATTATATACAAAATGTGAAAATAATTAAATTATAATAAGAAAATGATGTAGGTTTAGGAACATGAACCCTAATTTTTAAAATTTCTGATTTCTTCAATCTACTTCTTTTCCTTTGTCATTTTTGATTATGAACCGCTCTTCCTCATTCACACATCTCGTTTTCGACTATATTTGTGATTTACATAGCTATTCGAAATATAGTAAACACCATCTCATTTTTGAATTCGAAATTCATTCATACTTCAACTTCGTATTCATTATTTGCACATCTAGTTTTTTTAATGTATGTAGCATAAACTGTAGAGTGTAGTTATTTATCCTTTCTCAATGCATGTATCTACAGGCGGTGGCAAAATATCTGCATCGCTATCATAGAATGCCTGAGCACAGCACTTAATTAAATTTGCAATAGCTATTTCTGTCACCGCAGGTGAGGGTGGATGTTGAAAGAAGAGGGACGATGTGTTTCTAAATCTGATTTTATGCTAAATTGGAGTTAGGGTTTGTTCTTAAGTTAGGGTAAAATCTCTTTTTAATTTTATTGTATTTCATTTAACTAGACGCCGACCCGTGCGATGCACGGGTTTGTTTCGATTTTCATATATAAGCATCATGTTGATTATATTATTAGTTGTCGACATGTTTAAATGTATTATGTATAACATTTCAAAAAAGACTACAATAGTAAAATGCACCGAAGTTGGAATTCGTCATACAAAATCTAAACAATGAGCAAAATTTAAACAATGAACAAATTAAATAGTTCAAAATACACATCAAAGGAAAAAAGTTACTGCATAAAGTTAGTATAAGAAACATATCAAGTGATTCAACCATAGAAGCCTATAAGGTCACCTACATTTTCATTTTTCAAGACATATGTTGTAGGAAAAAGGGGAAGAAATTGATGAAAAACGCAGACTTTTGGGTTTAGATTGTGATGGAGAAAGGAGAAAAAAGGGTTCGAAACCGTTTGGAAAGAAAGGAAAAGGAATTAATTGGTTTTTTGAAAATAGAGTTTAATATTGGATATTATGTAGTGGAAGCAAATTAAATCAATAAAACAACTACTGGTGAAGTGGTAAAATCGGTTGGATGGAAGCGAATGGTCGTGGGTTTGAATCCCTCAATAGTTATTTTTAATAAAGATTTTTTAAACCTCTCAAAAAAGGCTGAATTATAAAGATTTTTTAAAACATTTATATATATTAAGATAAATAACATGAAAGTATCAATAATGACATGAAAATTGAATTAGCCAATACACAGTGCCACATGAAAATTGGTTTTAGAAATAGGAGGATAAAAAATCAAATACAATCAAAATAGAGAGATCAAAAATGCATTTAAACCTTAGAAATATTATTTATTTTTTCATATATTACATGATCTTGATCGGTAATGTTCGAATTGAGAATATTGATGATGACCACTTCTCATATGCATGTTTTCAAGTACGGAAATTCTTGTTTACCCATCAATAAAAATGGGTAACACTATCCATTCCGAGTTGGTCCAATCAAAATCATTTATTTATTTAACATTAAAAATAATAGAAAACAAATAAATAATTTTGATTGGTGCCAACTTAACATGGGCTGTGTTACCCACCTTTTATTGATGGGTAAGAAAGTTGTCAGCTTTCAAGTAATATGATGACAAGAATTTTAATTAACTTTCGGTGCACGAGTGCTTACATGAAACTCAGGGGATGCAAATATCATGATTTACATAAGACTTCAATTCTAAAATTATCATATGAAAGGTGGAACGAGGTTGTGTGTAACTTTTTGCAGCATGAATCTAGGTAAAGAAGAAAGATATTGGGTTACAAGTAGTGTCTAGGGATCACTCATATTGACGTCAAAGCAACATTCAACTGACAGAGAAACCACACTTTTATTTTCATTGGGTCACGAAGAGAACTAAAGAATTATCCACATTAGACTTCGAGCGACAACTCAAATAGAAAGACACTACACTTTCATACAAAACCTTAACATCAAGTTTAAGAGTATTTCGTTTATAAAGTGTTCAACCTTCACTTTCTAAACAATAATACTTCTAATTCACACTTACTATCCAACAAAAGATAATGTAAAATATTTTATTTGGAGCTTTTTTCCAAACTAAAATTATTTTTGAAAGAGTTATGCCAAACATTCAACTATATTATAGTTCATTTTCTTTTTGGAAATAAGGGCCTAATCCCGAAAAGAAAAAAAACTTTAAAACAATTAGATGAGGAGTAGAAACTCCACTAACATCGGCCGATAACAATTGACTAATCTGACTCGGACAAGACTAAAGTAAACACCAAGATGCATCACTATCACACCTTATATTTGCTAAAGCGTATGCACATCAAATTAGATTCACGATACGAAAGACAAACTTTAACTTCCCAGTCTAATTCTGACAAACACTAGATTTTTTGAATTAATCGCCAACCCACGACACTACCTGTTTTGCCTCCCCTAAAATTATTCACTACTGCTTTTGAGTCGAAACAAAACTTCACGACCTAAAATCTCTTCAACTTGTAACCCAGCAAACACTCCTCATAATTCAGCAACAAATGTGTTACACCCACCCAAAAACTTAGAAAAACCACATATCCAATTGCCATATGTGGTTTTATAGTCGGTGGTTTTTAACCAAGAAAAGCATAAATTGTCTATTTATAAAAAAGAAACATATATTCAAATTGGATTTATGTCGATTGGTGTAGAATTTCATTGAGTTGTTTGGAATCTAATTAATGTAAACATCAATCTTTGATGTATTGTGAGTATCCCTCTATAAATTTGTGCTTATAGTTAAAAGGTAATGCACAATAATGTTTTGTTCTCAAATAATATGTTATGACTAGAATATCATTGCACCTTCATATATTACCAACCTAAAAATATATGTGCAACTAGTGAATACTATCTCTAGCACACTTAGCCCATGGAGTAGTAGGTTTATTAGTCCTGAGAAGAGGGTGGCGGTGATTAATTTGGTGCTGAATTCGAGTCCTACATTTTTTCTCTCCTGTTAATCTAGAGCATGGTTCGATCCGACTTAAATTAATCGTTATTGTTTCACTCCTACATTTTTGGTATGAATGGGTAAGGTTAGTGAAGATGGAGAATGGTGAATGGAGAGATGTGACTGCCACATTTTTTTTAATTGTTTAGGCAAAAGAAAAAAAATGTATTTTTTTAAATGTTGTGTTCAAAAGTTGTCGTCCAATATAATTTTTCATGCAAAACAAGGACAAGAACAGCTCGATATGATTATGATATAATTTATTTATTATTTATTTTTATTTTTGAGATTTCTGTGCAAATGACTACTTTATGTTTATTCAATTATAAAAACCACCTTAATTCAAAAAAATAACTTTTATTTTGCATGAATATTATAACGTCTTAGATTGCTTTATATCTTTTCAGTGTGTTTTTATCATAATCATCACTTGCACACAATGTAAATTCTCAAAAGGTCTTATTCATTAAGATCATGCGTATATATGTTAAGAGGAAAATGAGCTATATATGACAAAACTCATGCATTTTATTCCTTTGTAAGTACAATATACAACACAAGATTCTTTCTTTTTATTACATATCTAGTACACTACACATGAAGTTTTATTTATTGTGATACTTATAGTAAAATCAGCCCATTAGCTCAATTTTTAGCTCAGTCACGAGGTTCCGCATTAGTATGAGCATCATTATGTTCTTTAGGCCAACCGCCACCCCAACCACCGCGCCAGCCACCATAACCACCACCCCAGCCTCCACGCCATGGACCTCCCCAACCGTAGCCTCCACGCCATGGACCACCATAACCCCAACCTCCACGCCATGGACCTCCGTAACCCCAACCTCCATTATAGCCATACTTGCTTTCGTCTACCCCATTTGCTTTATCTACAACCAAAAAAAGATAAAAATAAATAAATACGTTATACATAATATGTAAAAAAATTAATTAAGATAAGAAAAAATTATTTGATTAGGAGCACAAGGGGTAATTTGTCCACGTGGGAGGGCAATATGGGTTTAACCCCACTTCCAACATAAAGTATAAGTTGCAGGTAGTTAAAATTTTCTTCGAGTAAGGGTCAAAATCGCAGCATTTTGAATTTTAGGGGATAAAAAGTACAGTTTTGCCAATATTAATTTGAATAAATTACACTCCCTATCTTTTAAGAAATGCTTAAATTACACTATCTTTCATTTTTATGTTAAAATATATACTCTATTCCCTTTTTATGTAAAATAAATATTAGAGAAAATTACATTCATCTCTTTTAAAAGAAACTTGAATTACATTTCTCACCACACATATGTTAAAAATCACATTTCCCTCCCGGAATAATGATTTTTTTTTATTTTTAATACTCTAACGACAAAGATATAACACCAACAATACGAGAAAAATGTCATTGCGGGTCCAATTTTAGTATAATCAAAATCTAATGTATATTTTTCTCTATTTAAAATTCATAATGGTGCGATTTTATATTTTTTTGACAAAAATACAAATAGTGATTTTCATTAACCACCATCTAGTGGTAAACTAATTCAAAGTAACTTATTACCAAAAAAAGGTATATAACTATATATAACTAATTTTGTACTCCTAAAATAAATATATAATTAAGTTTGTTAATATATATATATATATATATATATATATATAATTAATGTTGGAAAAATTGAGAACAAATTTATTACCATCTTTTTTGTCAGATTTCTCAGCTGCGGAGATGAAAAGAATGGAAGCCAAAAGCATAGCTAGAAAAAGTAACCCTTTGGAATTCATTTTCTTATAGTTATAGCTCACTATGAAACTATTGTATATTGATCGATGAAAATGAAATGGCTGAAAGTTGTGTATTTATAGGAAAGGTGTGGAAGAAATAGAACAAAAAACATTAAATTCTTTCGTAGACATTTTTTTTTAAAATTTCTTTCTTATCTTTTCATTTTGTTTGATCACCGTACGTGATCATTCTCGAGTTACTATTATTAGAAAGTAGACCAAAAGTGGTGTTCAGATTGCAAGAACTATTAGCAATAAGGTCATGTACTACTTGATCTTGACTAATAGCATTCGAATTGAGAACGTTAATGTCCACTGTTTTCGAGTGATATGAAGATTCCTTAAAAAAATACACCATCCGATCACTATTATAAGTAAAAATCTACTTTTTATGTTCATTCAATAAATGATGTATGTGGTCCATTAAATAGGCCACATACATCATTTATTGAATAAACCTAAAAAGTAAAATTTTGCTAATAATAGTGACCGGAGGGTGTAAATAATAAGAAGACAATAATTCCAATTAATTATGGATACACGAGTGCTTGCATGAAACTCAGAGCATGTAAAATATCATGACGTATGTATGTAAGATTTCCTATTATGTGCAAACTTGCATAAAAAAAGTCAAAAAATATTAAATTTATTTTGGAACTTATACATTTTATATTAAATACATAATTATGTAATAAATAATTGTTGTTTTCAATAAAAAAAAATTACTCTCTCCGTTTCTCAATAATATATACTTGCAGGAGTACAATAATTGATATTAGGGTTTAATATTATATTGGTCATGCCTTGAGAAAGCACTTAAGGGTGGTATTTATAGCCCTCTATAGGCTTCATTTCCCGAGACTTAAGCCCCAAGTAAAGAGGGCATTTAAGTCTTTTTGTCGAGCTTTAGAGGGTTCTAGAAGTTGGTTGAGGCGGCGCCTCTGAAGAGATGTGTCATGGGTCTAAGGAGCCTTTAGGAGGGCGTTAATGCCTCAAGGAAGGTTCCTAGGCCCTCTGGGAGGGCTCATAGGCCCTTAGAAGTATATTGAGGGTTCACAACCCCCCTAACACGAGTCTTGGGACAAGGCGAAGTGATTATTATATCGTTCCTTCAGAGTTTGCTTTTGATTTCTATGACATATACATAGGGGATTGTTTAGGACGATCCTTTATGAGAAGATGGTGTTGACGCCTCTAAGAGGGTTCCTAGGTCTTTAAGAGAGTATTTGACGGTTCACAGCCCCCCAAGAATGAGTCCTGGGACAGGGCGAAGTGGTGACATTTATTGCTTTGGTGAGATATAGATTTTGATGAATCCTTGGCGAATATTAATTTTGATTAGTGTTCGAATGCAACCTCTTTGGTTTCAAGCAGATTTGGACGGTTCAGATTTCGCGACCCTTCGGTGGCAGTGACATGTCTGAATCTTGGCGCCCCTTGACACGTTTCTCCAACCGCATTCAAGTTTAGAGTGTTTTACGAGGCGACTTAAATGTCAGGTCTATTAAAATAAGCTTGCTTTTTCATACATCTTTTTCCAACTGCGCAAGCAACTCCTTGGCTGGTTTTTCATATCTCAAGGCTTTACTCCAATCTTTTCCTGGTACTCTCTTGTTTCCTTACTCTCATTTTTCCCATTCCGTATTGTATAGTGATAGTTTCGATTAGAGAGTGCGACGAAACAAGTAGGGTTATATCTCCAGTTACTAGGGATGATAAATCTAGGTTATTGACGGATATCATGAATCATGCAACAAGACCCGACAAATCGGTGAACTGGTCCGTTTTCGAATAGAATTATTTTGGTTATACAATAAGTTGATTCATCCAGTAGTAGTGATAGTGGTAGCGATAACTCCGACAGTGATTGTATTTTCCTTTATTCTACTTCAGGCCTAAATCGTAAGGAAGAGGTTAGTCGTTATACTCCGCCATAATCAACATGTAAGAACGAGGTTTTATATCTTATGTCAACTAGTGACGCATAGATGGAGGTGTTCTCAGATGATGTTCTTCAACCGGTGTCTTTGTATACTGAGGCGAGGAAAATTAACTTTTTTCTGGAGTAAGCTGCCAATTTCGTCTACCGGGCATGAGGAGGATGTGGTCATGATGCCCTGTAAGCCGGGCGAAAAGGTTTGTACTCAACGCCCTAAGGGCGTGAAGGATGAAATGTACCATATGTATGTTGTGATCTTGGAGGAATTCAGCGTGAAGATTCCTTTCACACCTTTAGAGATGGATGTGTTGAGGTTTCTTAATGTGGCGTCTACGCAGATTCAACCAAATAGTTGGGCGTTCATCTGAGGTTTTGAGGTTCTTTGTGATGCTCTAGGGTTGGGGTCTTTTTTCATTTTTCGAGTAGAAAGGGTGTAGATAAGATGTTGTGAGTTTCGATAAGTGTTCATCCTGGGAAAAGAAAAATTTGACATATGCTTCAAATTTTAAGAAGGGTTGGAAGGAGACATTCGTTAGGAAGCAGGCGGCACCGAGGTGTTCTGAAGCTTTGGTGAAGGTGGACGGGAAATCGAAGATTCTGCTTTGCTGGATGAGTTCTCATGTTGCTGTGATGGGCTATGACTTTGAGAAGATGATGCCCAATGAACAAGGGGCGGTATGGTTTTTGGAGAAAATGGTGCACTGATGTTTATTTATCCTTTTGTTCTCCTTTACTTGCTTTGATTTTGTTTTTAATGACCTTTGCGATTTCATTTTCCTTTGTCTGTGCAGAACCCATGCTTCCTTTGTCTGGACCAGAACGAAAGAAGTATTTGGCCAACCTAAAGGCCAAGAAGGTTGCAGAGAGATATGCAACTAGCGACCCTAGTGATGTTCTTCTTAGGAATGTCAAAAGAAAAATGCTTCCTCAAAGTTGGAGCTTCCTAGTAGGAGTGCAGAGATGGAAGAAATGGAGATCGATACTGGCGAGAAAGGATTTGATGGCGACCTGGTTGAACCGGCGAAGTCGCCAAAATGAAAAAAGACGAAGATTGGAAAGGCTAATTCGGAAAAACTAATGCTGGTAAGGTCAGGGAGAATATTGAAGCTTCTAAGTTGGGTACTAAGGATGTGAATGATTCCTTCTGGAACTATGATTTTGCTTTTCGCAAGTGCATGGAGGAAAATGTTCCTTTGGAGGTTGTAGATGTGGAGATGGGGAGTCATAGCAAGTTCGGCGATCTAGTTACAGATAATGGAATGTCTGCCCTTCATTCTTTGCTGTTAGGGCATTTTATGGAGAAGAAATATATTGTTCTGGAAGGGAGGTATAAGGAAGTTGTGGAGTTCAAATATAAGGTGAAGGCTATTGAAGGAAGGTTGAAGGATGCTACGAAAGATAAGAAAAAAGCAGAAAAGCTGGAAGATAAATGTGATGGATGATTCTTAAGCACAACTCCGAGAAAGGAAAGTACAAACCTAGGTAGAAAATCTCACTATAAATATCAGCCTTCCTCATTCAGAACTGTGGGAGTTCAAGAGGAATGCAACTTTGGAGATTCGGGGGAGTTTCTATCTTCTCCTTGATTTTCTATGGTATGTTTTTATCTTTAGTAATTTGTTTTTAGTTACCATGTGTAACTAAATCTTGTTAGGTTATAGTTCTAAGATGAAACTCTGTTTATTTTTGTTGGATATTTATTTAATATAATATGTCGTTTATTTCATTTATTCTTTTGTTCGCTATTAAGTTCCTGATTTAGTTATTTATTTCAAAGGAGTGTAACCCTAGATTAGGTACTTAGGTTGTGACAGGGCCTAACATTGCTACTACTATCTTGTTGCATATATATTGATATTTATAACATTATACTAGTAATTGTATGTCTAGGACGTAAGTGATTATTAACTAGCAAAAGATACCGAAAGAGAGTTGACCCTAGTTGTAGGTACTTAAGAGGTTACATTACTAAGACTGGGTGATGCTCTACCGAACCTATGATGTAGCTAGTTATTAATTAGGGAAACAAGCGTCTCCGGGGAATAAGGCTTTATCAAACCATTCTCTTGAAACCCTTAGTAAGGTGGACGTAGATTAGGGTTACCCGTTTGTAGAACTACTAAGAGCGTAAAAAGGGTGTGCTATGAGTGTCCTAAGATTCATAAATGGGCATAACTAAAGGGAACCTTGGCCTTCATTACATTGGAAAACACTAGAAAGCCCATTTAAGTTTATGTTTCAATTACCTTTGAATTAGCAAGACCCATCACGTAAGGATCACCGTGCGATCAGCTAGTGTAGTATGTTATCAGAGGGATAAACCAATTAAGGTTAGTAACGTCTCAACAACCTCATCACTTATATAGAACAGCTTTGAAGGCACGATAGCTCTTTATTGGCTTGTTTTCCAAAGGATTTCAGCTCTATAAATAGAAGAGGCCTTTGAAGAAGAAATGCAAGAGTTTTAAATACAAAACATTTATCTCTTTCAAAGCAAAAAGCTATCAATTTCTTCATCATCTTTGTATACAATCACAAAGCAAACTCCATAATCTTTTCACTATATTTATTATCTTTATCTCTTTTGTTTGAGATATCTTTTTGAGTTTGTGTTTGTAAAAGTCTCTTTTGTTTGAGACATCACGACCTAAAATCATCATCCTACAAAGTGTAAACTAGATCTCAAGTCTATTAGGCTTAATAGTTTAAGATAGGAAAGTTCCAACCTTTGTTGTACGAAAGCAAAGAATTGTAGAAGCCTGATGAGGTTGATAATACATGTGTTCTGGACTGATCTGGTGTGATCAAGACCTTATAGTGCTAGTTACAAGTTTCTACTAGCTGAATACTATAGTGGATAATCTCACACGAAGTGTGGGGACTGGAAGTAGCCGGGTTTGGTAAACCAGGATAACTCTCCTATGTTATTCTTCTTTCTCTCTATCTCTTTTATTTTTACACAATATACACACACAATCACACGCATTTATTTTTACTTATATCCAGAACATTCTGGTCCTAATTAGTCTCAATCATATTAATCCAGAGTTCTCTGGTCCTAAATTAATTCTTACTTTATTAATTAATTAAACTGCCTCCAGAACATTATGGTCCAAGATAAAACAAATGCATAATATTTAACCAAGGTTTAAATTCAATCTATAATATTGTTTTATCATTCTGCCTTTATATTTCTCCAGAACATTCTGGTCCTTGCTAAATTAACTTTATAATTAAGCTTAATATCATTTTTCTCATTGTGCTTATATTATCTCTCTCCAGAACATTCTGGTCCTTTATACATCAATTGATTATTTATCTGTTGAACAAATATTAACCATGAATTCTCTTGAGTATATAAAACTTAATTTAAAGTTTCAGGAATAATTTTAAAAGGGTCACAATTCAAACCCCCCCCCCCCCCCCCCCCCCCCCCGTTCTTGTGATGTTTATTGCTGCTTCATACCTAAGATAAATAAACACGTTGTAACTGTTATTTAATATCCAATAATATAAAATGGGGGGATTCGAAAAATCCTAATCGCTGCTTAATTTTCTGCAACCAAAAATAGGTAAACTGCTCTTTTGCAAACAGATAAAAATTGAAAATCTCTCTTTTATTTATACCTCCACAACAAAAATAAGCAACACGAATTGTTTGGACGAAACGACAATCTCTATTGATACGATATTCTACTTATCACTTTATTACTTAGTAAACGATTTGGTACACTTGCCTAATCCGCACATCAGTAACCCACTACCCAACCCAAACCAAATTGGAAATTAGTGAGTTTGCCCAAACCCACCCATAAATACAACGGGAGAACATTTTACCTCCCTAAAATCGGAATACCCTATATGTTTCGGGTATTGGATTTGGCCAAACTCAGCCTAAATCGACCCACGTACACCCCTAAGTGGTTAGGTATGGTGAGGTGAATGAGAGATTAGAGGTTGGGGGCTGGAGCGGCTCTTCTTGATGGAGGGACGTGGCAAAAAATCATGATGGGGATGGTGTGAACAGTGGTGGGTGGTTTGAGGAGAGTGTTGTGAGGAAGGTCAGTGACGGGAGGGAGTCCTTTTTTTTACGGATGTATGGTTAGGTGGGCACCCGTTGTGTATGAGTTTTAGGTGGTTGATTGATTTGGCCTAAAATAAGTCGTTTACAGTTGCGATGATGCATATGTTGGGATGGGAGGAGGGCGGGACTGGTTGGCGGTGGTGGCGTTCTGGTGTCAGCCCTAGAAACCAATAGTTTATGATAAACTTATATTATTTATCGTGACTTTTATTATTGAATAATATATGGCACTCTTTATTATGTTATTGTTGTAATGTTAATAAAGTCCTTAGAATAGATAGTTCGTGCAAATGATATGTTAAGTATGACTTTCTCATGAGATTACATTAACGTAAAGAACGCTATTCTTAAATGATCCGTAGTCAAAGCTTTAATATGAATTGAGATAATAATATAGCATCGAGACTATTATGTATGTAGACTGATGACCACATCTCATGGATCATATATATGAGATATTAATTCTATACATAGGTAAAAATATTATGAGTAATATTATACTAGATTGACCCACCGTGAGAATACTACATAGTATGTTATAAAAATGTCATAAGAAATTCTCACATTGATAATAATGTATATCACTCTTAGACATGAAACCACTATAATCCCTAGATGTGAACTCAAGTGCTTTATTGTCATTCTAACGTTGTCTGTAAAAGGATAACCGTAACGTTGGCTAACGGGTACTTGATGAATCATGTTGAGGGACATGAATGTCATAGATGGGATTTGTCATTCCTCATAACAGGAAATATATCTTAGGTCTCTTGATGAAATATGATTGTAAAGTTGCAAGGCCATGTCGAACTAAGTCAATATGAGATATTGAACTTATTCGTTATCCAGTATATTTTGGGATCAAGAAACATAGATATTGATCTATACAAGGGTGACAAAAACTATGCCTTGTGATCAATATAGATATTAGGACAAAGGAGTCATTGTACACATGAGTATTATCATGAAAAAGGTTTCGTAAGATCACTTGACACTCTTGTCACTTGGGTAGCAATGATGTGTTGCTAGATACCTCTCATTGTTTATAATATTAAATATTATATTTAATATTATTGCCAACGTGACTAGAACCTATGGGATCACACACAAAGAACTGTCAAAAGAGAAATATAAGTATGACTTATATGATGGGTGCGTTTAGTAAATAACGCTAATTAATTAGGAAAAGACTAAACTCATTATTATGCTTACGGAAGCCCAATTGTGACTTCTGACTTGCAGAGCATACTAGGAGTTCTATAAATAGAACCCTTGTGCTGAAGTTTCAGTTGCACGTTTTTTAGAAACCCTAATTCTCTGAAACTTCTGATTCGTTGGCTAGCACCAAGTTTTGGAGGAGCACCGTTCGTGTGGACTTGCTATAGGCTCTGTTGCTTGCTTAGTTGTGATCGACATTCCAGATTGCAAACTTTTGAGGTAACACTCGAATCACTGATTCATGTCAAATTCTTGATGACCCAAGGAAAGAAAATCGAAAATTTTATCTGCTGCTTTATTATGTTTTAATTCAATCTTCCTTCATGGCGTAGGTTGTGGGTGTGGGAGGAGGAGATGTTAGAAGAGTGTAGGACTTTACTTTCTGACGTTTCTTTGCAGCATAATGTTTTAGATCATTGGTAGTGGAGACCTGATTTCAGCAGGGTTGGCAGTGGAGACCTGATCCCAACAGAGGTTTTTCGGTTCGATGTGTGTACCGGTTACTTACCACTCAGGAGGTGCAATACACTATTGTTACTACTGATTTAATTTGGTACATATAGGTTCCTTTAAAGATGTCTATTCTTGCTTGAAGACTTTTGTGAAATAGGTTGCCTACCAAAGAAAATTTGGTGGCTCGTTGCATCATTCCTTCTGAGACTCAGAGTTGAATTTCAAGCTGTGGTAGCATCAAGACGGTGCAACACTTGTTTCTTCACTGTCCGTGTTTTGGTTCTTTGTGGGGTGCAGTCCTGGCGTGGCTTACCATTTCTACTACTATGCCATGTATTGTACAAGATCATTTCTTTCAGTTTGTTTATGTTTCTGGAGGTATGCGTAGGCTCCGTAATTTTATGCAACTTGTTTGGGTTTGTTGTGTGTGGGTTGTATGGAACGAAAGAAATAATAGAATTTTCAAGGGAAAGCAACATTCACCACTTGTTAGAAAATATAAAGATATATTTTTTTAGGTGGATGAAGGTCGATAATGTTAATGTTAGCTTAAATTTTCATATGTGGTTGTCGAGCCCCTTTGTTTGTTTAGACATTGGTTAATCACTTTGTGTTTTGGTTCCCTTGTGACCTGTTACCTTGTATACTTTTGATGTCTTTGTTGGTACACCTTGTGCTGATCAGGAGTCTATTGTAATCGTAATATATTCCATTTTGCCTTGTTATAAAAAAATTGTGTCATGTGTATACACTATTTATTTATAATATTTTAATGAAATAACCTACAATTAACTTAATAACTCCAATGATAGTGAGTCGTATTGCAGCTACCTTGAAATGTTGGTTCATCAAGATACTCAGAATGTTTTATATGTGGAACATTCCACATTTAACACAGAAAGTACTTTTCAAATTTCTCAATACCCATTTAACACTCCACTTCCATTCTATTTTTCTATTTCTATCATATTACTAAGATATCACATTCACATCTATCACATCACTTCCTTTCGATTCTTTCTTGCTGAATGTATCAAAGAGGTGTCTATAGATCATTTCCTTGTTGATAATAGTTGTTGTTAAGTCGTAGCGTGCCTTTTGTTGGATCAGTTTATTGTGGACTAGCATAGTTAGTTTCATTGTAATACTCATATTAAACATGTCAAAAATACTGGAATATATTATTAATATCAATTATATGATATTATCAATTATCGTATATTAGCATAGTTATTATTGAAAAATATTTCATTTTAATTTTTATTAGGTTTATATGGAAGATCTTCTGTGGACTTATTAATATGGTTAAGTGAGCTCAAATGTTTCACACAAAGAGAGTTCCACAATTCTAGCCACTTTGCAATATTTTTACCCCTTTGTGATTTCACACAAAATCTGGTACGTAGAGTGAAATACAGAAAGTAACCCTTCAACAAACACACTTAAGGATAATAATTTTACGATGACAAAATCGTTAGCCTTTGCATATTCAAGTAATCCTCAAAGCCTCTAATTTTACGATAATAATTATTGATTTGTTCCTGTTGCAGTTTAAAAATATAAATTGCATTGATTGAATTTAGCAATTTTATCTATCGGTATAAGAGCATGCTAATCTTTGTAGTTGAAAATTTTCTTAGTATTATCAAGATAATCATGATATAGCGTTGTATATGGTCCATGTGCTACAAGCCTTTTAATCAAGGATTGAATCCTCTCCCAATCATTATTCTATCTATCACTAATTTAATTATTTCCTCTGTCCTAATCACCTCCTTATTTATTTTATTTTTTTGCCATTTTCTCCTTCCTTTCACTCAATTTTATTTTTTTGGAGAGATGCATGCAAGGGAGAATCTATAATCAAAGAAATAAATTGACACTTTGATCTAACGATCCTGCAGTTGCCACTGTGTTGGAGTGTAGGGTTATACAAAATAGAAACACAAGACATTAACGCGAAAGAAATAGAAACACAAAAGTGTTATTTATTTAGTAAATACAATACAACACATGATTATAACTTTTATTATATATTTTTTTTCTTTCTATTAAGTACACTTCACATGAAGTTTTATTTATTGTAGTAGTAACCCTATCAGCTCAAGTTCTTGCTTAGTTCTGAGGTTCAGCGTCAGTATAAGCATCATGGTGTTCGTTAGGCCAACCACCACCCCAACTGCCGTGACCGCCACCATAACCCCCACGCCAACCACCACCACCCCAACCCCCACGCCATCCACCATATCCACCCCTACCACCATAACCACCGCCCCAACCGCCATAGCCGCCACCACGCCATGGACCACCATAACCTCCTCCGTAATATCCATTTGTGTCAATTTTTTCTACAAATCAAGAAAAATATATACAATCAGATTGTTGTAAATTCGTAACATTTAGAAAGCACTACTAGAAAAAGTTAAAATTAAGACAAAAATTAGAAAGGGAAATTTTTTAATTAATCACTAAATTTTTCATTCTTTTTCTATCTCTAAATTTATGTCGCTATTTCAACTTTTTTCAAAAGTGAAGCTAGCTTATTTTCATACAACGTACAAATAATAAGAGTTTTATTAAATTTAATTAGTAAAGCTATACTAAATATATAATATAATGATTGGTTGAAATTATACGAAATGTTCAAAACTAGTATTACCATCTTTGTTTTCCGAGTCTTTGAGTGCAGACTCTGCACATATGAGAAGGATGGAAGCCAACAACATGGTTAGGAAAAGTAAAGCCTTTGAATTCATTTTTATAAAGTACTCTTTATGAAACTTATATGTATCTATGAAAAGTATTGATTGATGAAAATGAAGTGACCAAATGTTGGATATTTATAGGCAAGGTGAGGCAGAAATTGAATAATAGCATTAAATTGTTTTGTTGAGATTTGTTTAGTTCATTCTTATCTTTATTCCTGAGTTACTATTATTAGTAAGTGGATCCATTCAGATTGTATGAAAAGAATGTAGCTGGTATTATGCTTATGTACATGGTCTTTGTTTGCTACTATTGTATAAAGAACGAGAATGTCCACTTCTAATGATATATTATAATATAATTATAGCTGCTAACAAAAGTTTTGATGTAACATGAAATTCAATTATTCTATGTTACATGATTGATTTAATATTAATTCTGATTAGGGATGCAAATTTGTACATGTAAGTAGAGATCATTGTTGAGACTGTTTTGGTAATAATCTACTAATATCTATTTGAATGGTATCTCAATAATTTGAAATTATTATGTAAAGTAGTTTTTATTTTTCCAAATTTACTCGTGACTCCGTTTAAATCTTTGCCCTAAAAATTAAATTATTAATCATAACTAGTCCTTGGACCTCATGCGATGTACGGAAAGTTAATTATGATTAATGATTAATATTTTTGAAATCGCATTATCATATATAAAAATAAAAAGACTAATCTAGCTATCACATCTTTGAATCAATCTTGACAAAAAATACTCATTAACTAAATATAAAATAAAATTCATATATGCAGTAGCAAGTGGAGGAACATTGTAGATATTGTGGTAGTGTTGACTTGGTACTTTGGCGCTTGCTCCTGTCAAAATCTTAGGTTCGATTCTTCCATGTGTCAATTTCGGGGGCAAGTTTAACTTCTTCAACAAAAAAAATATCTTTTGGAGATCTATCAGTATAAAATAAGAGGACAATTAATGGTCAAATTGAACTTGAAATCATTATTATTACAAATACCAAATGATTTACTTGTTGAAGACCGTTGAAATATGATGTATTATCATTTGAGTTATCTAAGCGAAGAAAGAATTTTGGCTTTGGACGACATTATTAAACAAAAGGAGAATTTTTCAAATAAGAGACTTAGTATGGAAAATATTTTACGTGTTGACACCAAGACTCTGAGGTTTTGGAAAATGATATCAAAATTGGGAAGGGCCTTTTATCATAGGAAAAGTACTTTTCTAATAATATTCTTATTTGATTCGAGATATTTGTTACAGTAATCAAGAAATATAAATCAATGGACAATATTTAAAATACTATAAATGAACTATTCATGAAATCAAAATAAACATAGATTAATAAAGGCTAGAAGACATGATATTACATCTTGATTACATGCAAAAGAAAAGAAGAAAGGGGATTCATTAAAATTACATATCAAAAAGGGATTGTATCCCTTTCCATGCTTCTTCCAAGTTGTTTCTTTTAACAATTACACCATCGAGTTCTTTCTTCATAACCAATAACTCATCACGCAAACGAGAGTTCTCTGCATTTGCTTTTTTTGGTCTCTGCATTTGCTTTTTTGCGTTGATCAGCGTGGAACTCTTCATCCCAAAGTAAAACAATGCTGGAATTTTTGTCTTTAATCTTTTTGTGAGTGTACTTCAAGTGATCATCAGCGAGCCTTTGTCGTTCTTCGGCTTGGTTAAAATTATTGAGGGTGGACTCAATAATAGGAATATCAGAACGCAGATTGTTCAACAAGGTCTGAAGAGAGACCATAACACCTCTTTCAAAACTATCAAGATTGGGTTTTAAGTTTTCCATCTCGCCTAAAATATTTTGGAGATTAATCACCAGGTTGGATTTAGACATGGACGAGGTAAAGTCACAACTTATAATCCCTTTGACCTTGTTCATGACTTGAGGGACATTTTGAGAACTAATAGTAGGGAGAGAAATAAAAGAAGATGTCTCATGAGAATGATTCAGATTTAGGAAGAGAGACACGAGAGTGAAAATAGAGCAAAGAAAATAGAGATTATACAGGCCTTAGTTCAAGTTTCAATTCTTTGATAAAAACCACTTGTAATGACACATTATAGATGGACGCAC
Source organism: Medicago arabica (assembly GCA_946800305.1). NCBI lineage: Eukaryota > Viridiplantae > Streptophyta > Magnoliopsida > Fabales > Fabaceae > Medicago > Medicago arabica. Next base: position 13,454,390 of record OX326965.1, on the reverse strand, counting down.
CATTCTATGTGGGACCTATTTAAAAGTGCTGGACAAGCTCATATTGGTAATTTGTCATCCACACAAACTTTTAGTTTCAACAACTACTCTCATAATTTATGGTTGTTTCCCTCTTTTCATCATGGCATCATGATACATTTATACCTTTATTCCTTTCTATTGAATCGTGTAACATATATTCCTTTCTGTAGGTTTTTCCCTGCTATAATCACGCTACCTTTATGTGCATTCTCTAATTCTATTCATTTCATGTGCCCCACCTTCAATATTTTCTATGGGGGTGGTGGTTCGTAGAGCCACATTTAATCTTTTCCCAATTCTCATGAAGGAATCAAGCTGCAATTATACCTTTATTGAATCACGCTACATCTATTCCTTTATGCAGGGTTTTCCCTTTTCTAATCACGCTACCTCTATGTGCTTTTTCTAATTTTATTCATTTCATGTGTCACACTTTTAACTTTTTCTATGGGGGTGGTGGGTTGTAGAGCCACTTTTAATCTTTTCCCAATTCTCATCAATGAATCACGGTACATTTATACCTTTATTTCTTTGTATTGAATCACGCTATATCTTTTACTTTCTGCAGGTTTTTCCCTGTTCTAATCATGCTACCGTTACGTGCTTTCTCTAATTTTATTAATTTCATGTGCCCCACTTTAAATCTTTTCTATAGGGGTGGTAGTTTGTAAAGCCACTTTTAATCTTTTCCCAATTCTCATCAACGAATCACGGTATATTAATACTTTTATTCCTTTATATTGAATCATGCTACAACTATTTCTATATGTAGGTTTTTCCTTGTTCTAATCACACTGCATCTATGTGCTTTATCTAATTTTATTCATTTCATATGCCCTATAGTCAACTTTTTCTGTGGGGGCGGTGGGTTGTAGAGCCACTTTTAATCTTTTCCCACTTCTCATCAAGGAATCACGGTACATTTATACCTTTATTCCTTTCTACTAAATCATGTTACAACTATTCCTTTATGCAAGTTTTTCCCTGTTTTAATCACGCTACCTTTAGGTGATTTCTCTAATTTTATTCATTTTATGTGCCCCACTTTCAACCTTTTCTATGGGGGCTGTTGTTTTTAGAGCCATTGAAAAATATATTTTAGTGTAATGAACTTTGTGGATTATAAAATTGTTCTTATTTTTATTTGTTATATGTTAAAGTTGTCATAATTTTTTTATTATCAATAATAGATTGTGCCAATCTAATTAGGATTAGTTAAATAAATGAGTTGTTTTTTCATGTCAATTTTATTGAGGAAAAAAATATTAATATATATATATATATATATATATATATTGGTCAAAGTGTTATTTACACATCATATGGTATAGTTGTCAAACTTTTAAAAATAGTTGAATAACAATGTTATAATACTTAATATATTGTGTGGTAATGTCTGTGTGTAAATATTTTCAATTGATAACAAATATTTTAGTAACAATTTGAAAATTTAATTAAAATATTACTCCCTTCATTTTAACAATAAGTGACCCATTTGTAACTCTAAAAAAAAGTAACCCATTTGTAAAAATATTATAATAAAATAGTTAACTCTTTTTGTACCAAAAAAAAAATTAACCCTTTTTTTTTTGGGTACAAATTGACTCTTTCAATTTTAAATACAATGTTATTGACTCTTTTTTTAATATTAACCTCTAATAAATACATATTTATCTCTCTCAAGTCAATATTATTCACTTAGTATTTACGATAGTAATGATTACAAAAATACTTGATTAGGGTAATTTTGTAAAATATCACTATCTCTTTTGATTTTTACAATTTTGTTAAATGTTAGAGTAAGACACTTAATATACGATGACGAAGGGAGTATATATATATATATATATATATATATATATATATATATATATATATATATTCTAGAAGAGTGTTATCATGACTCTCTTATCAACACCCACTCTACATCCACAATATCGTTACGTGAAAGTTATGTAGGTCCCGCCACATTATATGTGAGCTATTCAAAAAGTGTTGGACCTACATTGGTAACTTATCATGTACACACGCATGTAGTTTCAACAACTATTCCTAGCAACTACGGTCATGTCCCTCTTCTCGTTAGAAAATGACATCACATTACCTTTATTCCTTTCTAGTGCCCCGCTCCTTTTCTCTTGGGGAGAAGGTTTTTAGATCCACTTTCAACCTTTTCACTTTTCTCATCTTGAAATAACGTTATCTTTTTTATAATTGCAAAATTAACTTAATTTCACTTTTGTATTTACATAACTTTTTAACCTGTTTTTCAAATAATCTAATGGAAATTCCTCAATTATTGTTATCAATGTTCTGTTAGAATTCTTTACTATGGATCTTTTCTCTAAATATGCTAACTGGTCTGGTCAAAATATCAGTCCCACGAAATCAACAATTTATTAAGGCTCCATTAACGCATGAAAACTTTCACATTTTGTTAACTTTCTATGTTTCAACATAGGCTAGCACCCTACTTTCATTTACTTTGGAGTGCCATTTTACAAAGGTAGACCAAAAGCTGCTTATTGTCAACCTATTGCTGGAAAAATCAAGCTAAAATTATATGCTCGGAAAGCATCTTTGCTGATTCATAGCCTTTCTCCCAATTTTTGGCTTGTTTCAATTTTAAAAGACTTTTAGAGATGTAAACTTCAGAGATTGTTTATGAAGTTACTGCTTTGGAAGCTAGCATGCCACTTAAGGTTGGTAAAATTAAAGGGAATGAAGTCCTTTGGATGGTTCAACCTCTTTTAGTTCAAATATTATGCTGCATTTAACGTAATAAATTTAGGATTGTGGTCGTGGTTGTCATCTTTTATGTTTCACTGTCTATGTAATTTGAAATTGATGTAACATATTTCCCTTGAATCCCTGATGTGTACGTGTACTTGGTTATGTTTACCGGGTTGGCTTTGTGTAAGTTGTGCAGGTGTAATGGGTTTGGTTTTGTGTTTGTGTTCTTCAAGCTAGATAAAATTTATGTTGTGTGTTGCATGATTGTTATATTCTGCATTTTATTGTAATTTTGTTTCGTAGAGTCATGCATTTTTTGCCATATTTTAATGTAGAGTTAGAATCAATATAGATATCAGTTTTTAAGTTACTTTTCAATTGTAGTTCAATTAAATTGCAATCATTGATTTGGTGCAGCTTTGCTTGCCTTGCCATGTTCAATTGGCAGACAGAGCTTGTGCTCCCTGCTCCTGTTTCAGGAGTTGCGACATCACAACATGTTTCAACTGTGGTAGTCGTTTTCTCAATGACTTCTGCTACCACAACACACTCTTTTCCGTTACCATCAGCCATTCTGAAACCATCTTTTGCATAGGCCCTCTACGGCCCTCAGGTAAAATATTCAGACCCTCTACCTGCACCATATATTCGTGGGGACACTCTGTCAATTAAGATTACACGCGATGCATATTGTCGAGGTTTAGAGACATGTAAAATCAACCTTAGGGGTAGACTAATTCTAAGCAAAAAGGACAAGCCTTACTCTACTAAAGACATTTGCAAAATTACAGAAAGCTTGGAAAGTTAATGGGCAGTGGCGTCTGCTCTCACTTGGCCGAGGGTTTTATGAGTCTTCATTTGCGTCTCCTGCTGACTTGCACACAGTGTGGGCAGTGCGCATAGTTAATTTGAACTCGGGGGTGCTTCAGTTATTTAAATGGACAAAGGATTTAAACATTCACACGAAAGGCAGACGCATATGCAAGTTTGGATTCGTTTATGGGAATTACCGCAAGAGTGCTGGATGGAAAGAACTTTGTATGAGATTGCAGGGGCTGTTGGGATGCCTTTACTTACTGATAATGTTTAAAATCGATTGTTCGGACACTATGATAGGGTGTTGGTGGATTTGGACCTTTCTAAAGACATATTATATTAGGTTATGGTCGAAAGGGAGAGTTTCGCGTTTCCGGTATCAATTGAATATGAAGGGCTGCCAGAATTTTGTACCCATTGCAAGAGCATTGGCCATATTCTCTCTTTGGTCTCGGATTTCCAGATGGTTGCAAAATTATGGCTGCTCCGGATGATCCGGTGTTACAAAAAGAAATGGATTCCGTGCAAGATTTACTATTGAAAAGTGCCTCAGTTGAAGTGTCATATTTTGTAGAGTGTGATGATGTGCATGACATTTCTTGTTGATATTGTCGTTACAGATATGGAGTGAAGTCCATCACCTCTACCGCAGTTGATTGATTGCAAAACAGTGACGCAAATTGACAACTCATAAGTGCAAACCACAACAACATCTGTCCATGATGATACGGAGGTACGGATTGCGAAGGACCAACATATTCAGCCATTTCAGACTAGTTCAACACTTGGTCAACATCAAGAGGTTCACAGTAACAAGAACATCCAGCATGATTTGAAATTATGGACCAACAGTGACGTAAATTTACAACTCATAAGTGCGAATCGCAACAACATTTGTCCATGATGATATGGAGATGCGGATTGCGAAGGACCAACATATTCAGCCAGTTCATATTAGTTTAGCACTTGGTCAACATCAAGAGGTTCACAGTAACAAGAACATCCGGCATGATTTGGAATTATGGGCAAGAATTCAAGAATATGATCAAAGAACTGCGGACGAGGGATTTACACAAGTCTTAACCAAGAAACATAAGCAAACAGTGGAAAAATAAGTCAAGGGAAAGTCGCCTTATAGAACACGTGCAAGGGGTAGGGGTGTTCAAATCCAATCCAAACCGATCCAAAATAAAACCGCAAACTGATCAAAAAAAACCAAAAACTGCAAAAAAACCGAAAGTATTTGGATGCATTTGGATGTTGTTTTGTAAAAACCGCTAAGATCGGATCGGTCTTTGGATCATTTTTTCAAAACCGAACCGAACCACAAAAAGTAATATTAATACTTATTTTTTTTATAGTATTATATATTGCATTATTACATTGCTTGTTAAATTTTAATCTTATATATATTGCACTAATTTAATTTATATTATTATTACTTCATATGTTTCAAAAATAATCGATAATTTTCATACTATAATTTTAATTTTTTAAAGTATTTTGAAACTAACCTATTATTTTACCGTGTATGTGTAATATTAATATTAATATTAAAATTATATTCTTCAAAAAAGAGTAAATAAACAAATATATTTTGCATTTTGGAAATCCAAAAACCGATCCAAATTAAACAGCATATATTCGGATCGGATCGATTCAGATTTTTTTAGAATACTCGTCCAAACCGAACCGAACCGCATGTGATTTTTATTTTGGATCGGTTGACATTTTACCTTAAAACCGATTCAAACCGCACCGCGAACACCCCTAGCAAGGGGTGGTCCTCCTCCATCTTCCCAATAAATTTATTATATTGGAATGTCAGAGGTATTGACATTTCAGATACATGAATTGCATTAATTTTTTTTAAGCCGTTGTTAGTTTTTATTGGTTTGCCTAATTGCAGATTTCGTTAGTATGTTGTTGTTTGCTCTCGTATTTTTCTATTTATTTTTTCTTTGAGGGTTTTGGCCTAGTCCCCCCTCTTCTTGTATATATTTTTTCCTTTTTTTAATAAAATTTTAGACTTTGGCGGCATAGAACGGAGGTTTCCCGAGGTGCCAACCTAGTTAAGATGTCGATGTTTCCTCATGATGTCTGTCCTTACTCCTTGCTTAGCGAGAAAAACAAAGTTACTTTACAAACAAAATATAGTTGTACATTTTATCATATGTTGCTCAGATTTACGATAAACATGTGTCCTTTTTTTTGAATATAAAACATGTGTGTCTTTTGCTCAAGGAATTGTTTGGTCCATAGTCAGATATATCTATGAGTCGAACACATTCTTGAGAAATTCTTTTGCAAACTCTGTGCATCTAAATTAGAAGTTTGTAAAAATATTTGGATGAGTTCTATGAGAAACTATAATAATTAAAATAATTAAATCGATAATGCTTCACAAGAAAATCCCCAAAATAGTTGGAGAGGAGGAAATATGAGCGGGAAATCATCAGGAGGGTGACTAGGATCAAATTTATACGAATATTATGATAATTAGCTTATTATGTTAGTTTTCAAAGTTGAACAAATATTATCGAAATATTTATGATTTTGTACGAAATTTTTTTATCGAAATTATTTATTATGTTAATTTTATTTCTTTAATTAAAATTAAAAGGTAGGAAGGGATCACACACAAAAAAAGTGTGCAGTACATTATTTGCGAAAATTTATGTCAGTACTGCAGATCTGTCTAAACATTATTGCAGGAATATTCCACCAGTGATAATGTGACGAATCTGATAAGAACATTACTGACGGATTATTCCGCCAGTAATTATTGACGGATTATTCTACCAGTAATTATTGTGGGAATATTCCCCCAGTAATGCTTTGTCATAATATCTTCACCACTACTTAGGAAAAATTTTGCTAGTAACATTACTGATGACAATATTCTTGTATTGGGTTTTTGTCATGCCTTGTTGTTCCCATTTTCCCTAAATATATATTTTTTTGGATATGCAAGCTATCACAAAGTATGTGTGAAAAACTATATGAAAAACTTTTAGTTGTTGTAAAGAAACAAAGTATTCTAAACTGTTAAGAAATAAGGAATCTAGACTAAATACATAGTCTGATATACTTAACTTAGCTTTCCTTTCGAGCAAGTAGACTTTATCTGGTATGTGCCTAGCTAGCAGGCATGTATATTAGCTTTTGGGGGGTGGTTTATTAGGGATGTTTGTTTATTTTTCCGATTCCAGAGAACACCTGCCTTGCTTTAGATATCATTAGTTGTTTGCTTTCATAGTGGTTAAATGTGACGATATACTGCACTGAAGAAATTGTGATTTTGATTGTGGTTACACTGCAAACTTTTATATTGCGGAAAATTTGGAAATTGCGGTTCCTGTTGCACAAACACCAAAATCCTTTAGAATGTGTCCACAATTCACAACCATGTTGAAAAGTCTGTTGTTTCCTGCTTGTAATCATGGATTTTAAATATAAGCTTATACATTATTGTTTACAGTTTTTTTTTTTTTGTATTACTGGTATTGTAATCTAACTTTCTCTTTTATGTAGAGTGCCGAAGAAAACCAACAAGCTAAGCAGCCAACCCAAAAATTAAAGGAAGTTCAATCTTTTTATCGCATTGGCATAACCATGTAGTGTTCTTAAATTAGGGTATTGTCAAGATGTTGTTTTAATGGTCATATTGAACATGAAATCATTATTATTACAAATAACAAATGATTAACTTGTGTAAGACTTTTAAAATATGATGTATTATAAATTGAATTATCTAAGCGAAGAATTTTTCTCGGCTTTGGACAACATTATTAGACAAAAAGAGAAATTTTCAAATATGAGACTTAGTATGGAAAATAGTTTTACGTGACACCAAGACTCGAGGTTTTGGAAAATGGTCCCCAAATTGGGAAAGACCTTTTATCATAGAAAAAGTACTTTTCTAATAATATTCTTATTTGATTCGAGATATTTGTTAGAGTAGTCGACAATTATCAATCAACGAGAAATATTTAAAATACTAAAAACCAGTTATTCATGAAATCAAAATAAACTTAAATTAATAAAGGCTAGAAGACATGATAATACATCTTGATTACATGCAAAAGAAAGGAACAAAGGGAATTCAAGAAAATTACAAATCAAAAAGAGATTGGATCCCTTTCCATGCTTCTTCTAAGTTGTTTCTTTTAATAATTACATCATTGAGTTCATTCTTCATATCCAATAACTCATCAAGCAAATGAGAGTTATCTTCATGTGCTTTTTTGGGGTCTATATCCACCTCTCAGAAAGAGGCCATCTCCATATCAAGGGCTTCTAAAATAAATCCCTTCTTATTCCTATCAACTTGAAGTTCATGTTCAAGATGATAAATGCGGTGATCAGTTTGGAACTCTTCATCCCAAAGTCTAACAAGATTGGAATTTTGTCATTAATCGTGTTACGAATGTACTTCAAGTGATCATCAGTGAGCCTTTATCGTTCTTCAGCTTGGTTAAAATTATCGAGGGTGGACTCAATAATAGGAATATCATAATGCAGATTATTCAATAGGATCAGAAGAGAGACCATAACACCTGTTTTAAAACTATCCAGATTGGATTTTAAGTTTTCCATCTCGCCTAAAATATTTTAGAGACTATTCACCAAGTTGGAATTAGACATGGACGAGCTAAAGTCGCAATTTATAATCCTTTTGATCTGGTTCATGACTTGAGGGACGTTTTGAGAACTAAGATTTGGGAGATGGACCAACCACTTTATGTGGGACCTATTTAAAAGTGTTGGACCAACCCATATTGGTAATTTCTCATCCATGCACGCTTCTAGTTTCAGCAACTACTCTCATAATCTACAGTTGTTTCTCTTTTTTCATCATGGTATCACGGTGCATTTATACATTTATTCCTTTCTATTGAATCATGCTACATCTTTTCCTTTATGCGGGTTTTTCCATGTTCTAATCACGCTGTGTTTTATGTCATTTCTCTAATTTTATTCTTTTCATGTGCCCCACTTTCAACCTTTTCTATGGGGGTGGTGGTTTGTAGATCCACTTTTAATCTTTTCCCAGTTCTCATCAAGGAATCACGCTACATTTCTACCTTTATTCCTTTCTAATGATTCACTCTATATCTATTCCTTTCTGCAGGATGTTCCCTTTTCTAATCACGCTACCCTTATGTGCTTTCTCTAATTTTATTCATTTTATGTGCCCCACTTTCAACCTTTTCTATAAGGGTTGTGATTTGTAGAGCCGCTTTTAATTTTTTTCCCACTCCTCATCAAGGAATCATGGTACATTTATACCTTTACTCCTTTCTAATGATTCACTCTATATATATTCCTTTCTACAGGGTGTTTCCTTTTCTAATCACGCTACCTTTATGTGTTTTCTCCAATTTTATTCATTTTATGTGCCCCACTTTCAAACTTTTCTATGGGGGTGGTGGTTTGTAGATCCACTTTTAATCTTTTCCCAGTTCTCATCAAGGAATCATGGTACATTTATACCTTTATTCCTTTCTAATGATTCACTCTATATCTATTTCTTTCTGCAGGCGGTTCCCTTTTCTAATCACGCTGCCTTTATGTGCTTTCTCTAATTTTATTCATTTCATGGGCCCCATTTTCAACCTTTTTCTATGGGGGCTGTGGTTTTAGAGCCAAGGAAAAATATATTCTAGTCTAATGAACTTTGTGGTTTATAAAACTGTTCTTATTTCTATTTGTTAAATTTTAAAAGTTATTCAAAAATTTATTTTTACTATCAATAATACGTGGTACCAATCTAACTGGGATTATTTAAATAATTGAGTTTTTTTCATCTCAATTTTATCGAGATTTTTTTTAATATGGTCATATATATATGTATGTATATGTTCTTGTCAAAGTGTTAATTACTTTTTTTTTATAAGGCCAGAGCATAAAACATTAAGAAAGAGAATAAGTGATTACTCATCTATACTCTAAACTTGTGCCTAGTGCTCATATATACTATTAAAAACAAAAGGGAAAAAAATACAAGAAAAAAACTGGGAGGACATAAACCTAACCCAGTAAAAACACACATGTGCAAGACAACTCAAATGGGCATTACAAAAATTTTAAGCCACACATAAAATCCAGCCTTCAATGATTAATCCTAATTAAACAAAGGTAAGCTATCTGGTGTATGAATCAACTGTCAACACAGCACAGTCCAACAACCAACAACTCCTTGCAGTGAGACAACAAGCAACACCGTCTCTTTCGAGTCCAATTAGTCCAATCTCAATCATACGAATATGCCAATCACACGAATGAATAGGATTCCAAAGCAGTTTGAAGTCAACCACAAGGATTGTGACAGATATTCAAACAACATCAAAGAATCACCATATCTTTGAAACCTGCAGAACTCAACAACTCTGGATAACAATAATCAGAGAATCAAAGGGCATGGCCACACGACAGACCCCAAAGTAACATAGAACCTAACTTTTTAAAGAATAGTGTATGAATCAAATGCCAACACATAAGGATTCACGAACTAAGAGCCCATACAAAAACACAGCAGCTTTACCAGCCCTTTTGAGCCAAAACCATCTGAACCCTCTGACACATGAAGCGCACTTGCACCGCGACGAAATCAGAGGCCAAGAGAGTTGTCGAAGGACACACCGGATTTGAGGAACGAACAAGCAACCGGATCTGCAATCGGCTTTGATGTAACCTACCTAAATGGGTCTGAGAGTGGTGGAGAACACAAAGAACCCCGTTTGAGCCGTCGACGGCGGTGGTGACCATAAGAAACGTACTTGAACCAAGATCCAGATATCCCTAAACTTGAGAAACCCAGACACAAAATCCAGCAGTATCACATAACAACCAAAACCAAGTCGCGGTGGCACGATCTAAGAGAACCCAAACCGCCGGCACCACCACCGGACTGAAAAAGATGCGCCAGAGAACCCACTCTTCCGACGAAACTATCGAGAGAACAGGGACGAGAGGCGATGCGGATGGCTGAGCCATCATCGCACCACCGCTTACCTCTGTCTACATCTTGAACAACCGTGGGTTGAAGGAGGCGACGATTACAGAGAGGTCAAAGTGTTAATTACATATTTTGTGGTATAGCCGTTAAACTTTTGAAAATAGTTTAATAACATTGTTATAATTCTTTATAAACTGTGTTTGTGGGGAGATATTTTCAATTGGTAAAAAATATTTTAGTAACAATATAAAAATTTAATTAAAAAATATTACTCCTTCCATTTCAATAATAAGTGACCCATTTGTACCTCTAAAAAAGTGACCCATTTGTAAAAATATTGTTTCAAAATATTTAACCCTTTCAAAAATAATTTTGGTACAAATTGACTCTTTCAATTTTAAAATACAATGTTATTCACTCTTCTTTTGATTGTAACCTCTAATAAATGCAACTTTACCTCTCTCAAGTCAATATTATTCACTTAGCATTTACAATAACAATGAATACAAAAATACTTGATTAGGGTAATTTAGTAAAATGTCATTTTCTCTTTTTGATTTTTACACTTTTATTATTACTTTTGTTAAATGTTAAAATAGGACACTTAATATACGACAAAGGGTGTATATATTTTAGAAGAGTGTTATCATAACTCACTTTTAAACACCAACTCTACATCCATTATAGTATTAGGTGAAACTTATGTAGGTTCATCCACATTATATGTGAGCTATTTAAAAAGTGTTGAACCTACATTGGTAACTTCTTAAGTACACACGTATGTATAGTTTCAGCAACTATTCCTAGCAACTACGGTTGTGTCCCTCTTTTTGTCAGAAAATAACATCACATTACCTTTATTCTTTTCTAGCATCCTACTCCTTTTCTCTTGGGGGATATGGTCTAATGAAAATTTCTCAATTATTGTTATCAATGTTATGTTGGAGTTCTGTACTAAAGATCTTTTATCTTAATATGCCTTATTTTCCTTGCAATTATTGATTTTCTAGATCAAAGGACCGAAAAGATTAAATATTTTGGGTGCCTTTGATATACTAAAAAATAAAGTGATAGGACAACATGTGTTTTATTGTAAAACTGTTTCAAGAATATGACAAACTTGGGAGTAAAGGACAAGATAAAAACTTAAACTCTTGTTTATCGCTAAACCACAACACAACTTTAGTCCAAAGTACAAATTTTCTAAAATACCAAAATAATTTTTTGTCAACCAAACATCGTATATGACATAAAAATTTCAATATATCATAAAAGTTTGTCATGTGCTATTCTTCCATATATTATGTTGTCATGTATTGGATGTTTTGCACAATACTTAACTTTTAGTATATCAATCACACCCTAGAAGTATAGGGGAATTCCATGAGCAAGCATCCAACAAGACATAAGTGAAGATGAGAGAGATAATAGTTAGTTATTACAATAATCTAATCATGTTTCCCTTTCTTCCTGCAATATAAAAAAAGAATATTGTTCAATGTCCTTAGATACTCAAAATAAACAACATTTACAAATAAAATTATTAAAAGAGGAAACAAGTTAACATAATAACTATAAATTATTTTAATTAATCAGTTATGTAACATTTTAGGCGGTGTGAATATTTTGTACATATGAATACTACTGATAAAAAAATTACTATGTATGATAGAAAATTGTGTGTTGATTTGAAACAGTTTTCCACAACAGATGAACTCGACGAACAATCTAAAATACAAGTTAAATCCTTAAAAAGAATTATTAGTCGACAGATATACGTGTAACAAGATTTAAGTTATAGATCGACGAAATGTGAAGGATTTTTTATCAAAAAAGAAAAAAAGATACAAGGCGCAAATGTGTGAAATGAAAAAGTGTATTACTCAAGGGGTAAGATTCAAACATTGTTATTTCAACATTTCGAATTGGAGTATTATCCTTTGAGAGTGGTTAGTGTATTTCTAGTATGCATAGTTTTATCGAATGGAAATGAACTCTTTTGCATGGAGTTTCAGATTACATTGTATAGACAAATGAAATAGCTAACTATTACGATGCATGTACGCCTTATATCTTCTATCTTCCAAGATAAACTTCTTTGCTAACATCCTTGATAACTTCTTTGGTATAATTTCTCTTGTAGCTTCTTTTTTGAATTTAGATGGATGACTATTTATCTTGAAGATTCCTAAGCAATCTTCGTGAGAGTAGCAGTTATCTTGATATGCAGGCTTTCAAACTATTTCTTCGCTCAAAACATATAAGTTACTATATAGAGTTTCTATGCAGGTTTTTACTATATAGAGTTTCTTCGCTCAAAATTAGTTACTATATAGAGTTTCTACAAGTCTGTATAATATCTAGAGTCACTAACTATAGTATCACTACCTAAAGTAATTAAACATATATATTAAGCTCGCGACAACAACCTCATGGAACAAAAAGGAGGCTGAAATTGCATAACTTTTTCTGCATAATTGTACATTTTTAACATGTACAAACCAGTTAGTTTTCAGTCCAATAAAGGCACTAAATTGCAAATATATATATATATATATATATATATATATATATATATATATATGCCATGATTTAACCCGTACAAAACCCAGTAAAATTTCAGTACATATTTAAGGCATCAAATTGCAGAATTTTCTGCCTAATTACCATTCTCTAACATGTGCGATTAAGCAATACATACACTCATCTCATCGGTCGTTATTATAAGTAAAATTTAATATTTTAGGTTCATTCAATAAATGACGTATGTAGTCTATATTAAAGACCACATACATCATTTATTGAATGAATATAAAATATCAATTTTTGCTTATAATAATGAACAGAGGGTGTACTTCACATAAAAAGGGGTTATTCAAGAGTATTAATTGCTCAAGAATTAAGATTTAGTTTCTAGTATTCAACGAGTTGATTTACTCCTTTCGTCTCACAATTATTGTCACTTTAACATTTTTTCTTTTTCTCAAAATAATTGTTACTTTACAATACCAATGCAACATTTCTTATTTTCTTCCATTATTATACTTTTATTTATTGAATTTCATCTGACTTAACTACTCCAATAACTATAATTAATAAGGATATTTTAGTAAATGCAACTAATTTTACCATTGAAATAAACACAATTAATCATTTCTTTAATAATCGTGCACAAACCTTGAACGACTACTATTGTGAGACGGATGAAGTATGATATTCACAACACATTCTACAAATTGTTAGTATCAAAGCTCGACTTTAATCTATCATTCCTTCAACTACATGCAACCACTAAAGCTCATATACTAGGTTCTAATCCAAATCATAATTTAAAATAAGAAACTCACTAAAATTTTCAAGGATTTGCCTTAAACTTAATTTTCCAAATACACCAGCTTCCTCGCATGGCCATAAATACATCTTGTTTTCTATTGAATATTTTTCAAAATGCTTTAAGGCAACCCATTACAAAATGCCACAAAGAAAGATATTATCTATTTTTAATGAAGACCGCATGGTCTCTCAATTTGGAATTCCTAAACCATGACTACAGACAGAGGAATAATTTTCATAGGAAAAAATATTTTAATAATGTTGAGTCCGGGAACAATTGTTAGCATCAACTTCATATTATGTGCCAAATAAAATGGACAACTTAAAAGATATTAACAAAATTTTGATTAACTTAATAAAAAATTAATATTAATCAAAAACCTTGAAGTTGGCGTGAGACTTGAATTCAGATACTCTAGATATCCTAAACTATGTGCAATGGTTTGTTGAATCTGACATTCAACAAGTAAAAGTAGTGCAATGGTTTGTTGAAGGCATGTTGAAGGTTGTGCTGGAGGAGAGAGATGTTGAAGCCATTCAACACAATTGAACCTGTCATCCGATGCCACGTGGCGAAGCGCGATTCGGCTAAACAGGCGCGTGCAGCACACCCGCCGACAGCAGCGCGTGAGCTGCAGACCGGATGAGAGAGAAATTGCTTTTTGGATAAGCTTGCATACGTATCTTGTTCTGATTAATCCTCCTGATTCTTATCATTTTAATCATTTAAATCAACTATTTCGCTGGAAATTAATTTTTTTTAAATTTTTTTTTACCAAAATTCATGATTTTTTTTTGTCTATAAATAGAGACTTGGTTCATTTGATTTGGACATAGAAAAAAAAACCAAATTTTTCACTATCTTAATCTCATTATTATCCTTCTATTAGCTTTCTTTGGAAGTTTTAAACTTCATTTTGGTGAAATGGATCCCAATAATAATCGTTTCAACAACCAAAATTCTTCTACTTACCCATTTAACTACCAAAATCTCAACAATTATCAAAATCCAAATCAATTTTTCAACCAACATCCTCAAAATTAGTTATAAACGATAATTGTATTTTTATGTAATTATAAAAACAAAAATATTATAAAAACAAAAATATAAAATTAAATAAAAATAAGAAATAAAATATGGTGGGGTAGGGTGTTGAATGAAAAAACCATTGGAGTGGTTAAAATTGAATGGATATTGAATTAAGAGAGAGAGAGAAAATGATGTGGAGTGTTGGGAATTGAAAAAGTGGGTGTTGAATGGTGTTGAAAGAAAAAACCATT
This sequence comes from Medicago arabica, assembly GCA_946800305.1. Taxonomy (NCBI): domain Eukaryota; kingdom Viridiplantae; phylum Streptophyta; class Magnoliopsida; order Fabales; family Fabaceae; genus Medicago; species Medicago arabica. The sequence continues at coordinate 13,439,245 of OX326965.1, read as the reverse complement.
GTACATGATCTAAAGAAGCTATTGGTACCATTTCTTTTAAAATTTGTATTTTCAAGATGATGTTTTAATGGTCAAATTCAACTTGAAATCATTATTATTACAAAGAAAAAATGATTTACTTGCGCAAGACTATTGATTTTTTGGGTCTTGCTAACCATTACCTTTAAGGATTTAAAAATGGAAATAATTTATAAGTTTTATGTAGAAAATGTTACTTTTTAAACTTTCAATGTCTTGAATGCACCATTTCCAAGACAAAACTTCCTTATTAAACTTCTTAACCAATGCCCTCAGGGCAATGATTAGCATTTCCCTTGATTTTTTTTATGCAACGGAAATAGATATTAAACTAAAGAAAAAAGAAATACAAAAGTTGGGGGACATCAACCTGACAACCACACATCAACCCTATGGGGTTAATACAACGTGACTAACAAAAAGTGATATATAATAGCTAACTAGATGAAAATCTAGTGATGAATCCAAATGCCTTGCAGAAAAATTACACATCAACACAACCCAACAAGCCCAATGCAGGACCCAAAACCAGGATTGCAAAATAAAGAGATGTTTAAAAAGCCACAATCATTGACGAAGCAAAGTAACCAGATACACGCCTGATTATAACGAAACTCGAGAATGATGTATGAATCGTCTATCAACACAAAAAGATTCACGAGTCAATAGCCCCTGCAACAAATGCAGCAGCTTTACTGGCCCTTTCGAGTCCAAACCAAGCAAGAAATATCTTCATTAAACCTGATTCCAAGCTTTGAAATTGGACATTGAATCCGACCGTCAAAACTCGGCAACATTAAGTCTCAACGACTACCTGAATTAAACATCCAGAATAAAGGCAATGCTCTTTCGAGCAAGCACAAGCACGGCGAAGTGAATGCGAACTGAAACATTAGAACAACGACACACAACCCGACTTCTCTAGAACCCACCAAAAATAGTCACCATCTTCAAGAAGAGAGTAGCGACAATTTTTTCAAACCAACAACCGCAACCACCACAACACGGTGACGACAGTTCGAACAGCAAGGCCTACTGGTGCGATAGAATGACCACCACCACCGACACCAAAAGGTAGGTGGCAACAGTTTGCAAAACCAAAAGAAAGTGACCACCGCGGCGACATCGGCGGTGGTTTAAAAAAATCAGATCCGGATAGAAACTGGATTTTTAGAACAAACCAGAGAATTGTCACGGTGGCACGATCTGAGTGAGTCCAAACCACCGGTTCAACCACCGGACTAAAATGATGCGCCTTGAAACCCATACTTCCGACGAAAGATCAGGACTGAGAGGCAGTGTGGACGACTGAACCATCGTCACACCACCATCCTCCATCAACTACATCGTGAACGGCAAAGATTTGGATTGGGAGGGAAGGTGGTGCGATGCAAAACTAGAGAGAAGTCAGAGGGAGTATTTTTTTTTTGTAAGAGAAAGCAGTGTTAGGTTCAGGTTCACGAGACTATTGGAATATGTTGTATTGTCAATTGAATTATCTAAGCGAAGAAAGAATTTTGGCTTTGGACAACATTATTAGATAGAAAAAAAGAGTGAGTAGGTTTTACGATAAAACAATCAAAAAGAGAAATTTCGAAATAGGACTTAATATGGAAAATAGTTTTATGGAATGTAAATAAATTTAGATTAATAAAGGCTAGAAAACATGATAATTCTTCTTGATTACATGCAAAAGAAAAGAAAGTGAATTCAAGAAAATTACAAAGGGATTGGATCCTTTTCCATGCTTCTTTCAAGTTGATTCTTTTAACAGTCATATCATCGACTTCTTTCTTCATAACCAATAACTTTTCAAGCAAATGAGAGTTCTCTTCATCTACTTTTTTGGCCTCTGCATCCACTTCCCAAAAAGATGGCATTTCCGTATCAATGGCTTCTGAAATATCTGCCTTTTTATCCCTAGCAATTTGAAGTTCACGTCAAGATAACAAATGTGTTGATCAGTGTGGAACTCTTCATCCCAAAGTCTAACAAGGTTAGAATTTTTGTGTTTAACCTTTTTGTCTTTGACCATAGCCTCTAGTGTGATGATCATTAGAGTTTCCATTATTCCGTTAATGGGTCATCCAGACATGCACTCATAGAATATATATGAATTAGTTTAAATAATTAATTATCCAATTAAATATTTAATTAGCCTTGTTACTTAATTTATTCACTAATCAATGAAGACTCTAGATTGATAAATAGCTAATATAATTATTATAAAGATATTTTCTCACGTAATAACATTGAAATATAATAAAATAATAAATTTTCCAACAGTTGATACTAGTGAAGCTTTTGTTCTACTCACTGCCATGCAATGGGTTTGAGATCAACACTTTTTGAATGTTGATTTTGAATAGAATCTAAGAATGTGGTGTTGAGAGGCTTCACAACAAAGGGCAGGACCGCTCGATTTTGGAGCTATATTTTAAGATTGTCGTAGAATCCATAGTTCACATTTGTCCTTTACAACTATGTTCTTTACTAATCATGAACTTCACCACTTTATTAAGTTTTTATTTGTGGTGCCACTTTATTAAGTTTAATTTAAAAATATATTAACTTACACTATCAAAAAGTAAACGTATGTACTAATTTTGCATGATATAAGTTCTAGGGAGATACGTTCAAGGTTAAGGGCGATCTATACATACAAAGGTTATTTATTGTTAAATTGCAAAGATATATTATTAAAAGGATAACAACAGAATTGATACCATGTGAATTGTGATTATGGATTGCTTCTATTTACGAATGGAATCATAGGAAATATTATGTACACCCGTCGATTGATTTGATATTAATTGAAACTAGTTAATGAGAGAACATAAGGTGATTGAATCACATACAACGTTGTATACGTGGTGTAACAACTACGAGCCGTTGAATCAAATAAATAAATGACAACTTTGATCTAACGATCTTGTAGTTGCTACGTGTTGCCGTGTATCTAGGGTTTTCCAAATCCGAATACAAGACTTGTAAAAGAAAGAAATAGAAAGATTATGTATGTAGAGGTTAATTAAGTGTATTATTCATTTAGCAAGTACAATAGATCATAGGATTCTAACTTTTATTATATATATTTCCTTTTTCTACATAAGTACACTTCACATGAAGTTTTATTTATTGTAGTAGTATTATGAACCCACTCTAGCTCAAGTTATTACTTAGTTCTGAGGTTCAGCATCAGTATAAGCATCATGGTTTTCGGCAGGCCAACCACCACCCCAACCGCCGTGGCCACCACCATAACCCCCACGCCAACCACCACCACCCCAACCACCACGGCCACCGCCATAACCACCACGCCATCCACCATATCCACCCCTACCACCATAACCACCGCGCCAACCACCATAGCCGCCACCACGCCCATAACCCCCACCTCCATAATATGCATTTGTGTCTATTTTTTCTGCAATCCATAAAAAATATATAATCAAACTGTAGTCAAATTTACAACATTTAGATAGCACTACTATAAAAAGTTGAAATAGCGTTCAAAATTAGATTAAAAAATAAATTAAATTTACCACTATTTTTTCCTCTATAATAGTTAACTAATTAGAGATGGATTTCGAATTTATCTATCCCAAATTCCTATGGCTGTTTAACTTTTTCTAGCAGTGAAGCTATCTTATTTTCATATAACGTACAAATAATAATTAAATGCTTTATTTTTTAAACTTAATTTTACTAAGTTTCTTTTTTCTTGAAAAAAAAAACTTAACAAAATTATACTAAACATATAATAATGGTGGGAAATTATACTAAATGTACAAAATTAGTATTACCATCTTTGTTGTCCAAGTCTTTGGGTGCAGACTCTGCACAAATGAGAAGGATGGAAGCCAACAACATGGCTAGGAAAAGTAACACCTTGGAATTCATTTTCAAAAAGTACTCACTTTGAAACTTATGTGTATCTATCTATATAACTATATGATGGATGAAAATGAAGTGACTGAATATTGGGTATTTATAGGAAAGGGGAGGTAGAAAACGAATAAGAGCATTAAATTATTTTGTTAATTGGTTCTTATCTTTTTTTTCCCAAGTTACTATTATTAGTAAGTGTATCGGCAACATTCAGATTGCATGAAAAGATTGTTGTTTTCCTATAAGATATAACAACCTGGTCTTGTACATGATCTTTGATTGGTAGCACTGGAATTGAGAACGATGATGTCCACATCTCATATGCAAGTTTTGATGTACATATAATGACAAGAGATCCAATTAATGTACGTTACATTGATTACACAAAATATTCGAAAAAGATAACTTATAAATATTCAAATATTTTATGTTATACTTGTTTGTTCTTCGCACAAAATATTTTTAAGAGTTTGATTACACATCTTTCATAAAAGTTTTACTATAGTTGCTTCATTAACTAGTGTTTTAAGAGCTCTAGTTAGCATTTTCGAAATTTAAAGAATCCATCATATAATATAGGATGGTTCTGATACTTTAACCTTTTTTTTTTTTTTTGAATAACAATATATATATATATAATATAATATAATATTGTACAAGATACACCAAAAACATCAAGAGATGAACCGAAAAAACCACAGGGTAAACCCCTAGCCCAACAAACGAGCTAAGAGGAAAGACCCAAGGCACCACCAAAAACACCAGCCAAAGCAAAATAAAATAAAACAACCCCTACCAAGAACACAAATAGGCAAAAACCTGCCACCGATGAATCACATGCGAAGCAGACCTTACCTAATTCTCTTACCCCTTCCGAAGCCCAAAAGCTTGGAAATGACGAGCAAGACTAAGGGAGGCACAAACACCCGACTCAGCCACCTAGACACCTGATACCACACCGGAGAGATAGAGGGGCACGAGAGAACAATGTGCACCGACGATTCGGACGGTGCATCACAAAACGCACAACCCATACCCCCAACAGGAAGCGGGACACCATGCCTCACAAGATTAAATCTGATAGGGATTCTATCGAGGATAAGCTGCCAGTAGAACACAACGGGCCCAAGATTTCCACACCCAAGAATAGATTTATCAAATAGTTACGCTTATTCTTTATTTTTTTTGGCAGAGCCGTCTATTATTTTTCTTAATCTATCTATTTAAAAAGAAACTTGAAATGACACATAATTTAAAATGTAGATTATTCTTCATTAATTCCCTTTAACATAACAATGAGCTATACGACAGCAAAATCACTCTTATTTGAATTCATTGTTCAAGAAGGTGTTTATTTTTTCCTTACTTTGATAGATTTCAATTTTGTCACATTAGACGTGTCGCAAACCAAGTTGCACACTACCTACCTAAGTTTGCTATTTCCAATCCTGAATTTGTTTGGATTGAGAAATCTTCAAGTTATATCTATGCTTTTGTTATGATGTCAGGTTCTATTTAATGAAATATATTTTCATGTTAAAAAAAAAAACGTAACACACAAATTCCTTTTTATTTTCTTCTTTTAAACTATGTCGGTTCCATATTAGAGTGACCACTAGAATGCAGTTTTCTTGTTCTTTAAACAACCATGCGGTGCCGTGGCTGATGATGTGCCTTATAGAAAAGATTAATCTTTTTAATAATGTATTGTAAATTTGGCCGACTTTAAAAAGTCAAAAATTGTGTCTCCATTTCATTTAACAGTCCAAATCACTTCAAAATATCCAAATGATATATATAGAGATGAGTGGTAAACTTTTGCGTTACGCGCTTAAGTCTTGTGAGATTCAAATAAGCGGTAAGAACTTAAGATCTTGATAAAGTTAAAAAAGACTTATATCATTTCATCTAAGTGCTTTTGAATTATTTTCTTCAACCCTTGTTCTCAGTCATTGGCGGAGTCAGGATTATTATAAAGTTTGGAAAAAAATTGCAACACATTTACAAGGTTTACATAAGAAATTGCAAACAAATAATAAAAAATCTAAAAGAATTGCCCAATTTATAAGGTTTATATAAGAAATTCAGGGGATCGAACTTACAAAAGAAATTGTAAAAAATTTGGGTTGGAGCCCGGGCAAGTGTTCGGACTTGCCGGACCTTTGAACCACCACTGTTCCCAGCAACTGCGAACACTAATTTTCAAGTCTTGTGAAACTCGAATGAGCGACAAACTATTTCCAAAAGTTTTAGCGTTACTACATGCTTAAGGCTGGATTCAAACTCAAAGTTTGATAAAGTTAAAAAGACTCATTTCATTTCTTCTAAGCGCTCTCGGTTATTTCCTTCAACTCTTAGTTCCCAGCAATTGCTCTCACAATTTGACTACATTGACACACTTACTAATAATAGCAACTTGGGAATGAAAACGTGCAGAAACAAAGGGCAGAGTGACATAAGTGTGTAAATATCAATGATCATTATTTTTGCATTATATTTTGTCAAAGATAAGAATGAATTAAATCAAAGTCAAATATTGTATGCTCTAGTTTGTTCTATTTCTTGCTCACCTTGACTATAAATACAACAACATTTAGTCACTTCATTTTCATCCATCCATACATATAAAATAGGTACAAGTTTCACATTGTGTTAGCAAAAATGAATTCCAAGGCTTTACTTTTTCTAGCTATGTTGTTGGCTTCCATCCTTCTCAGTTCTGCTGAGACTGCACCCAAAGACTTGGACAATAATCTTGACAGCCAAGATGGTAATTAAGTCTATTCATAAATAAGTTTTACTAAATGACAATTAATTATTGTTAGGTTAGATCAAAAGTAGCTAGCATATACCTAAGGTCTTTAACAACTAGTAGTATTTGTTTACATCCTTAAAAAAACAACTATTTGTATATTCTTTTTATACTTAACTCTTTTTTAAATATTATACTTTTTTTGTGACAAATTATACTTATGTTGGCTAAAATATTGAATATGTTAATAATTAATAAACTTTTTCAAATATTACCCTTTGCGGGAGAATTTTAGTGTAGAATTATGTTCTTATCATAGTATCTATAGTTGAATGCGGAAAAAATAAATGATTATTAGAGATATATTTGTAAAGAAATAGTAAATGCACGTAAAAAATTATAAGAGGATCTTATATTATATAGTAAAATATATATGTGTAAACATTATGTTTTAATTTCTAGTGATAATATGTTTTGTTTTTCAATATTTGTAGAGTTCTATGAAACAAATGGGGTAGATGAGAGCCAATATGTAGGCGGTCCATGGCGCGGTGGTGGAAGTGGTTATGGCGGAGGTGGTTACGGTGGAGGACATTACGGCGGACGATATTGTCATCACGGTTGCTGTGATTTGGGCTACCATGGAAGCTGTAGAAGGTGCTGTTATCCTCGTGAACATCATGTGGCTGCTGATATTGATGCTGAACCTCACAACTAAGCACAAAGGAAGAGAAACATGTAGTACTTAAAGTCTTAAGTGTGTTCTAGTAGTAATATAATAAATATGAATAAAACTTCATGAGAATATGAAGTGTATGTAGTTGTAATAGGTGTATAATAAACCTGGAAATCTTTGCTTGTAAATTACTAAACCATCTAAAAATACACTTGTCATGTTATTTCCTCCTTCATTTTCATCTGTTTCACATATGTTTATGCTTACATATTATATTAACAGTTAACTCATCATCTCATCAAGATACCTATATGGAATTAATAGTGTTATACCACTTGACATATATGAAAATATTTCAATAATTTGCGTGCACGATTGTTTTGTTGATATATATATACCTGGTGAGATTCATTTGGTTTTTCACTCTCATATGCTTATATAGTGATCCTATTTGATATAAGTTTAATGGTTGTTTGTCTGTTTGTTGTTTGTTTGATAAAAACCAATATTTAACAAATAGGACCGCCGATTAAACAAACATCAAACAAAATTGGTAACATTATTTGATACAAAGTAGTGACGGATCCAGAAATTTTATATAGTGAGGGCCATGTCTATATATACATTTCTAACATTAAATATCTACTATATATGAAATATCAACGTGGGTCCGTCCCTGATACAAAGGATCAAACAATCAACCCAGATATTGTTGAACTAAGATGGGTTTTTGAACAATAACCGTAAGGTTTTGATAATATAGTTAAATTTTTATTACGAAGTCAGCATTCTTGCCCTGAAAGATTGAACAAAATATAACAACTTTGGTATTCAACGCAAAGCTTTGATGTAAATATAGTTAACGAAAAGTCAAATCTGATCCTCTCTACATGGATAAAATGTAGAGAGAAATAAATGGAGAGGATATTGACTCTGGGTGTGAGCAAGAGGGTATGAATTATGAGTCCATCTTTGCTCCAAATAAGTTTCCTCAATTTACTCCATTTCAAGTCATAGATGTATGACTTGTGGAAAAATTAAAATCAATAGTTATGATTAAAAGGTATGGAAAAAACAATTTTTAATGGAAAAAACAGCCTACGCGCTTTCATTCTTCTGTTTGGATTGAAATACAACTGCGACCCTTCTTCCTTTCACCTTCATCACTCTGTATTTCTCCCTCTCCTTCTCGTCGGCGCTACCGCCACTGACCTCCATCCACCGGCTGCGCCCTCCCCTTCTGCTCACCTCGCCCAACTCACCCTTCATCTGTCAATATTTTCATGTGCAGCGTATGCATGTGTGTTTTAACTTAGGTATATTCAATTGATTCATGGATTCCTCCTATATTGTCCAAGGAAAATCTAATGTCTAGTTTCAACACGATATTTCTCATAATTATTTTTTGATTGAATTAAGAGATGTGAGTAGAGCACTAATCTAATACAATCTTACATTAATCTTCACGAATATTTTTGTTTGTTTTTTACTTTTACAATTTTATTTTGTTTGGTTGGCAAAGTTCATTGTCCAATGTTATACTCATCAAACACACATACCCCCTCCATCTCAAAGGTCACGATTGACAGATGAATCATTCAAAATTAGTGGACATTACATGAACAAGGCAAAAACAGTTAGAGTTCCAGATTTATAAAATCACCATTTTTTTACGACCATTAAACGATGGTGCAGAAGGGAAAAAAAGTGCGCCGGTGGATGGAGGGAGAGGTATGGAGGTGGCAGTGGGAGGAGATAGAAAGGGAGAGACCATTGTGAGATTAAAAGAGAAGGAAGAAGGAGAGTGCTTATTGCATCAGAATGAATGCATGTGGGCTTTTTCTTTCATTAAAGAATTAGTTTTTCCAAAACTTTTAATCGCAATCATTGATTTTTTTTTGTTCGAATGTCACACATCTATGACCTATACAAAACAGTGAATGACCGTCTCAAATGAAATATCGTTTGGCTGAAACACCATAAACTCTACCTGATTAATTATTATGCATAGCAAAACCCTTGAGAAAGGTGTGTTAACCGGTGTAGTATCAATCACTATGTCATGTCCTATTATATATATATATATATATATATATATATATATATATATATAGAGAGAGAGAGAGGCAGGATCCGTTGACACCAGATGTAAGTCAAATGACTTACACCAAATCTCAACCGTTTAATTGAATTAATCTAATGGTCTTTATTAGTTCACTTGATATTCTACCGTGTGCATCCTTTCTTTCCTAGTTTATTTATATATGTTATTTGCTTATTTATTTCACATACGAGAAGATTACCTTCCACCTCATCGCAATCATCCCCTAATTTCATTATTTCACCCTCTTTCCTTCCTCGTTTTTTCTCTTTCTCAATGAGCTTTGTGCAGCTTCTCAACAATAGTCATCATACTGTCAGCAAATCAAATAAACCACCTGAAAGGTCAAATACATGAAGGTCTTTATGCTTCTGTAAACAAGAGTCTTCTTGTTTTCCAATGATAAGAAGAACGATCAAATAATTTGGTTCAATTAAATTTTAATAATTTAAATCAAGAACAATAGAAGGACGGTCACATGATAATTCCAACCAACAATAAGCCTTTGTGTTTAATAGGAATTTGGCCACAAATTTTCTATTTCCAGGTACAAAGCTTGAAGATAGAGTTGTCTAATCAAATATTGCCCCATCCTTAATTTTGTGTTCAATAAGCAAAGAAATAAAATATCAATACTGGAATTACACAAAGAATATCAAGTGAACTAATAAAGACCATTAGATTAATTCAATTAAACGGTTGAGATTTGGTGTAAGTCATTTGACTTACACCTGGTGTCAACGGATCATGCCTCATATATATATATATATATATATATATATATATATATATATATATATATAAGAGTAATGGAAAAAAAATGAAAACACGTTAAACATGAAGTTAGAGAGAAGGTGGTAGAGAAAAATAAGGAAGAGATACTAAATGGCTGAGAAAAATGGTAAACGAAAAATTTAATTTTGAAATTCAAATTGAAAAAGAAAATGACGTATTTTTTATTTTATTTTCTTTTTTTTGCCTTAATCCTTCGGTTTTCAGGGAAAGGACTCCTGATGATTTGGGGTTTGGACTAGAGATAAGTAAAGTCTAGCTAAGAAATGTTCAAATCAATAATGATAATCAAACTCAGGTTTTTTTGAACGATTTATTTTGTACGGAACTCATTTACCACTTAAATTCAATTTTTTATTTGGTATTTTTTTAATTTTCTTTTGTAACTTGTTTTCATCTGTACCATTTTCATGCTCGTATGTTTGCAAAAGTATTTTTTATTTTACGTATTTGTAGAACAAGAAGAAAAAAATAAATATAAAAGAATAGATGAAAACAAATGAAAGAACAAATAAATAATTAATTTTTTTGACATTCCCCGTCTAACTTTATAGTGGTGATTGATGTACTTTAATTTTTTTCCCTAAAACAATAAAACTTTACTAAATCTTATGTGATTACTTATAAAAAAAATTAATTGATCATATATGACAAAAAAAATAGAAACATAATACTAATATGTAACGACAGTTAAAATTAACGATCTCTTTGTATTTTTGACATATATAATATTTATTCTCACATAAATTATAGACTCATAGACATATTTAATACATAAAAAATGATATATATGTGTGTGTGTGCGCGCGCGCTTTGAAAGATATATCGGTGGCTCATGCATGTAGTTGGTGTTATTGTTAGTGATTGAAACACATGACTCAAAAATTTGTGCATGTAGCTTGTGGTGTTTTTTGTGATTGAAATACATTAGTTCATGAGCATGAGAGAAAATAAATTGTGTGTGATTTATCTAATATTAAAAAATATAATTTTTTAATTTAAATTTAATTATATATTAATTTTATTTTCTATTTAATTTTATTTTGTGGCTAAGTCAAGAGCACAAAATAAAAAGAGAATAGAAAGTATCACAACTAGACTCTAATCATTTGTGCTCATATATATTATAAAAAATAAAGAAAAAAATACAGAGAAAAATTGGGGGACATAAACCTAACTCAGTACATCCACACAAAAGTGCAGGTCAACCCAAACGGATGATACAAAATAAGAAAACAGCACTAGGGATGAGCCTTTAATTAATCCTAAAATTAATCAAAGGTGTTCATTGCGGTGATTGGACCGTCCGTCAACACGGAAGCGGATCCATGTACCATCAACTCCCTGCAACAAAATAGCAGCAAGCAAAACGACCCTTTCGAGCCCCCACCGTCCAAGCCAACATAAAGAATGGTGAATCCATAATGGCATATGGATCGTCTGCCAACACAAATGTGATCCAAGATCCTTCAACTCCCTGTAAAACAACAACAAGCTATAATCGCCCTTTCGAGCCAAACCATCATAAAGTTGTCTGAGTTCAATCACAAAGGATTGAGACGGATTCAAAACCATTTCCCAATTACCATTATTCATGCACGATGGATGCTACCCCTTAAACTTTGCAACCTGCAGAAATCAACAGATCTGAAATGGAATCAAGAAACAAAGGTGAGGTGAGCACAAAATCAATCGCATCCAACTACAACATAGACCTGCAGCGGCAGCAAGGGTCAATCAAACCCAAGCCACCACCGTATGATGAAACCAACGGCACCCACACAATCAGATGACCAAAACGAACGCCAACACCACGCATCTGAAAAGAAACAGGGACGCCGGCCGGAGATCTGGAAGCAGGGGTGGACCTGAGCAGGGCTGGGTGTGGCAATAGCCACGCCTGCTCAGGCCCAAAAACATTTTAGCCCAGCCCAATATATTTTTGTTTCCTCAGCATTCACTCATCATAACACAACACGTTTTCCTTATTTCCCAAATCACACTCAACACACACGAACCCGTGGTCTTGCTGCAACCCACCACCACCACCCACCGGTGAACCACCGTCGACCGCGCAGTCGCTCTCCTCTCCTCTCTTAGCCCATCTCCTCTCCTCTTCTCTTTTAAGTCAGTTTTGATTTTGAACTCAAATTACTTGATAGTAGTAGTGAGCAATTGAACTAGGATATTGAAATTGAAATTGAATTAAGTTAGTGAGGAGAGTTTATTCCCTATTTTTGAACTAGGAAATTGAAATTGAAATTTAAATTGAACTCAAAATTTCAGTGTTGTTTATTCCCTTTGTCTGATCATTTGTTTTCACAGAATAGTTTGCATAGTATGAACACTGTAAATTGTAATCCAACTTTTACCTAATTGCCATGCCTACCTCAAGCTACTGCAAGAGGAAGCACCAGTAGCATTGTTTTTTATTCCTTCGATAACCATTGCATTGTTTTTTATTCCTTTGATAACCATAACAACTAGTTTTACATTACAGGTCTAAATCAATAGCATTGTTTTTTATTCCTTTGATAACCATAGCTAATTCATCTTGCGATGTGGATTTCCATTTAGAGGAAGTAGTGAGTCTCTTGAGATGTTAGATGCTTTGAACAAATAGATAATAAAACATTTGCTTTGTAATTTTGGTTGCTACAACCACTTTTAATATAACTTATTAAATTTTGTATTATTGAATCATTTGACAAAAAAAATATTGCCCCACTGGTATTGGAAGTCCAGGTCCACCCCTGTTTGGAAGGGTTGCACCGTGTACAGACTTGACTGAAACAACCCAGAAGGGCGGAAACAAAACCAGCAATCCCCGAGCTGGAACATCTGGTTTTGCGGTGGTGCGGGTGGCTATCGCCGACCGTCGCACCACCTGCTACTATGGTTACATCGGATTGAAAAAGGGGGGAAGGGTTGGGGCGCGATTTAGGTTGTAGATCAGACGGGTTAGAGCAAAGCGATTTTAGCAACAAAAGTTAATTTATTCATTTTCTTTTTAATTAACAAAGAATGTATTCAAAATGTTTGGTAGGTTTCTAAAATGATCTCTTTAAAAATTAATTCGAGCAAGTTGTGTATCACTCACAATATTAATTCGAAAATTGCACAACAAAATTAAATGCTTTTTTAGGAACAACATTAAATGTTGTAATGGTTTTTCTCTAAGTGAGATTTGGGATGTGATTCACTGCAGTTGACAAAAGGACACAGTCACGCTGTCAAATAAATCCCAACCATCCAATCTATTACATGGTTCTGATATTGTGCTTCTCTATTTTTCCACCATAAGCAAAAACACAGGATTGTAAAATACCAAAAGCCAACTTCCTCATGTTCTGTACTTGTTCTTCTGCATAAGTGGTGAAACCTTTTTGTTCCAATACTCATGTTTTGTGGCCAATTCATCAATCCAGTCAAATGTTGTAATACCATTTCACTTAATTTCATAGATGCAGGTTCATGCAATCCATGCCAATTTACTCAATTTGAATCTCACAATTTACTTTAACCAATTTTCTCAATTACGCACAGAAACTTTTTCTTCCCACTCTATGTCACAGCTACGTAAAGACCGACTCCGACGCACCTCGTCTGAGCACCAACACAAACTGCCTCAACCGCAACACAACACACCGCCGCAATTTTTGCTTTCTAGTTGTCCTACGGTACAATTAATTCATAGAAACAGTGAACCAGCTAAGTCAAACCATCGTAATTAAAGGGTTGTTTACAGTGGATTGCATCTAAACTGTGAAATGGATTTTTTTTAAACTCCATTGAATAAAACATTAATAGGCCCTGATGTGGAAGATGAAGACAAGAAAGAGATGACGTGAGTTTTAATTGTTGATGGTAAATGGACGACAAGAAACAGAAGACAGAGAAAAGAGAAGGTTGATGATGGCGGAGCGAGAAAGAGAAAACATGTAAGAGTTGTTTTGGACTTGGAATGGAAAATAAGAAAAGTTAGATCTGGACCATGGAATAGATCAAATGGCTAAGATGCTTTTGACTGGGGGACCATGGAAGGTTGATTAATTTTTATGTCAATCCATATCAATAAAAAAAAATTAAATTTGTTTCTTACAAGAAATTAAACTTCAATAAATATCTAAGAACAAACTCTAATTTCTACTCTTTTTTCGAATCTCCTTCCATGATCGAGACTCAAAGATTTTACTATATAATTGCTTCATAGTAAAAATATTTTACTATGAATTTTATTGAATTAAATAGTATAAATTTTATATTTTTTCTTATGTTGATGGAGTCTCTAAATGCACACTCAAGAACGCTTAGATGAGATGGAACGGGTCTCTTCTAACTTAACCAAGGTCTTGGGTTCGAATCCAGTCTTAAGCATGCAGCAGCGTTAAAAGCTTGCCGCCCATTTAGGTCCCATAATGCTCGAGGGATTAGTCACTGCAGTTGCGCGCGGAGAATACCCGATTTAAAAAAAAAAAAAAAAAAAGTCTCTAAAGACACCCCGAAGCTTACTGGGACGAGGAAAGTGAAAAAAAAACCTTCAGTTGTGGGAAATGGAGACGGTGTCTGAGGTACTTTTTTGGTGGTGGAGATGAGAGTGGGGGAGTATTCTCTACCTCGTTAACATCTCTAATCATGATACATGTATAAGACTTAAATAATTATCGTGAAATTTCTAAAGCTAAACTATTGTCAATCGATAAAACTTTTTAAAATACATCTTTATTAATGAGTCGGTGGAGCTATTAATAAAGCACAAGACAGAACAACTCAAGTTGTCCAGTGTTTGATTTGTAAAACTGTTTCAGGTACAGGACAAAATGGAGGCAAGGGACAGGACAAAAACTGATATTTTTGTCCCTCACCAAACCACAACACAACTTTTTGTCCCACATACAAGTTGTCTAAAATACCAAAATAGCATTTCGTCCCTCAAAAATCGTATAAAACACAAAAAAAAAACAATAATATAAAAATTTATCTTGTGTTGTTCTACCTTATGTTGTGTTGTTCTATCTTGTATTGTTCTGTCTAATACTTACTGTTTTGCAAACTAAACGCATCATTAATGTATAAGCATGGTTTTTTACTTTTTTTTTTTTAAAAAGCATGGTTTTTTACATGATGAATGACAATGTGTATGCATTATCATGAAAAAAATATGTACATTTGAATATCTAGACATAAAATCCGATATGAACGTACATCTAATCAATGTATTATGTATATTGTATTTGTGAACACTCATTAATATATTAATAATAATACATGATGGTTTTTATCGTTTAGCTCATTCTGCTTTGGTGCTCTATTTAATATGTCAACAATTGATATCAGAATCTAGTTTAGTGAAGGGATGGAAGTGAATCTATATCATTGGATTGTTGTATATAGTGTGTTTTTGGCGGTGTAGACAAGAGATATATTTATGCCGGTTGGTTATGACGGTTCAAATATAGCAATGTAGGAAACATGCATTACTTTACTTTAAGGGGAAAATTGTTCGAAATGAAGTATAAGTTGTTAGTCTTACATCGAGGAAGAATGAGCTAAATAAAAGATATATAAGAGAAATAAAAGATATATAAGATAAGTGTTTCACTTTATCAGTCCATTAAAGTTATAGATGGAGATGTTTAGGCTTCTTCATTGTCCCGATCATTTAAGACTTCAGATCGATAAATAGCTAATATAATTATAATAAAGATATTTGTCCACATAATGACATTGAAATATAATAAAATAATAAAATTTTCCAACAGTTGATACTAGTATGAAGCTTTTGTTCTACTCAGTGTCATGCAATGGGTTTGAGATCTACATCTTTTGAATATTGATTTTGAATAGACTCTAAGAATGTGTGTTGAGGCTTCACAGTAATGGAGAGGACCGCTCAATTTGAAATAGAAAATGATGAATTAGATCGATGATGAGTTTGTGGGATTAGAAACGTATTTTTAATTTGTTTTTTCTTTTTTTGCGTTAATCCTTCGGTTTTCAGGGAAAGGAGTTTTGATGAACTGGAGTTTGGACTAGAGGTAAGTAAAGTATAGCTAAGAATTGCTCAAATCGATAATGATAATCAAACTCAAGTTTTTTTAAACAATTCATTTTTTATGAAACTCATTAACCACTTAAACTCAATTTTTTACTTGGTATTTTTCTTTAGTTTTCTTTTGTACCTTGTTTTCATCTGTACCATTTCCATGCTCGTATGTTTGCAAAATGTTTTTTATTTTTATTTTATACATTTGCAGAAAAAGAAGAAAAAAATAAGTATAAAAGAATAGATGAAAACAAATGAAGGAACTAATAAATGATTAACTTTGCTAATGTTCTCGTCTAATTCTTGACCAAAAAAAAAATGTTCCCGTCTAATTTCATAAAACAATTCAATTCGTAAAATTGCTGAAAAAAATTTGTTCTATGTATTTACTGTAAAAAAAAAAATGGGCCAAATGATATTTAGAAGAAAATAAAAAAAATACCTTGAAAACATGGCTCAAGTCTGGGGTATCAACCTTCAATACTGACTTCAACTTTGATGGGGGAGCATGCCATAAAGTCACACTTAATGTTCAAGAGCGTCCAAGTTTGGCTAAGAAATATGTGCAATGGTTGCCCTGTCGAAGCATGTGTTGGAAAGAAATGTTAGAAATATGCTCCTTAACCCAAAAATCTTCACCAACAAAGAAGCGTATACATGTATATGAAAGTGATATGAATCTTGAAGAAGACAAATGACTTTCTCTTGTTATCATGAAGTAAACTTCCAAAACCAATGTCACTGAAGGCACCACCACAGCTTCCATCAATATTCAACTTAACACATCCATCTTGAGGTAGGTTCGTTTACTTTATATGTTTTTAACAACAATTTTCAGACATCAATGGTAGAGATATTATGTATATTTTGAAAATCTGAAAAATTATATGTATGAATTTGCACATGATAATTTTATTATTGTTAAAATGAACGTCAACATTAATGGTGCATTGAACGTAAATATTCACCATTTTAATTGTTGATGATTCCCTCAAAAAAAAAAAAATTGTTGATGATTTTCATTTCAAAATAGAATTTCTCTATAGTTAGGATATATCTTTAACGATGCGTATTAATTTTAACCAAAATGAAAACATCACATAATACATATGAAAGAATATTGAAAATGAAAGAAATATAACAAATCTAAGTCAAATATATCCAAAGATTTCCATCTCTTATGTGCGAAAGATTTCACTTATTATTACATACATATTCATAACTACACTTCTCATGAAGTTTTATTCATAGCAATTACAAGTAACACAATTTTAGAAGAACGTTGTGCTTAGTTGTGAGTTTCAACATCAACATTTGCTTTAAGGTGTTCACCAGGATAACAACACCTACAGCCTCCATAGTAGGTGTAACGACTGCAGCAACCAAAGAGACAATAATATCCGTAGCCTCTACGCCAACCACGGTGATGACCATGTCGACCACCACGCCATGGACCAGGACCACCATAACCCCAACCCCATCCCCATTCGTAGCTATATTTACTTAAATCTACACGATTTGTTTCAATATTATCTGGAAAAAAAAAAGGTTAAATTGAAAAAATAATGTTAATATGTCAATGTTATATCAATAACAACTTCTACGCATCTTCCCCTCAAAAAAAAAAAAAACATCTACACATCTTTGTTAAAAAAAAACAACTTCCACACATCACCGGTAGATAACTCAGATGAGTTAACACACACCGAAAGTGTTTTAAGAAAGAGATTTTGAGCTCAAACCCTAAAACTAATATAACTATTAACTTCCTAACTAACATTTGCTTCTTAAAAAAATAACAATTTCTATAAAATAAAACCAATGACTTAAAAAGGTTGTTTAAAAGATAGCCTTTGAAAAAAATAAAAAAATGTTCACAATCAAAATGCTACTCTTTGCAATGAACAATATTTTCTTAGTAAAAAATATATTAATAAAAGTTTAGACCAGCACCATAGTGAGAAAACTCTATTCATCTTCTATGAAGGATTGCTGAGACCTCACACAAACCTATGTTAGATAATTAGACACAAGCACAATATAGACTTCATTCTGCAATTCCCTAAAATGTATCATCTAAGTTAATTTTCAAATTTTGATATTTTAGAAAACAAAATTACTCTTCTATTTTTTTAACAAGCAAAAATGGAATATATTATAAAACAAAATTACTCTTATTATCCATACGGTTTCAAATTTTATTATTTTACATTTGCATTAAAATATGGAGTTGGACAAGTATGAAATGTAAGGATACATTTGAAAGTTTGCTTATTGATTAAAAAAACTTAAAAAATATATATTCATATTTGAACAAATAGAGTAATTATTTGTGAAAATTTTATGAACATGATTACCATCACCATTGACTTTCTCATCTTTGTCTTTGGATGCAGCCTCAGCAGAAATGAGAAGGATGGTAGCCAACAATATAGCAAGAAAGAGTGACACCTTGGAATTCATTTTTTCTAATTAACTCAATTTGAAACTATTGTATATATCTATCTATATAACTATATCAATCGATGAAAATGAAATGGTTGAATGTTGTGTATTTATAGGCAAGGGAGGAAGAAATAAAACAAAAAACATTCAATTCGTTTTTTTGACAATTTCCTCTTTTGTTTCCATATCGAGTTACTATTATTAGTAATTAATATTTGGTTCGGTGAAGATTGCATGCAATTAGCAGAAACAACGGAAGTATTTACAATTTGAATTGCCATTTGCCACCATTGGAGTTGTGAAACGAGAATGTCCAATTTTGAGACTACAATCATACCTTAAGTATATGTAACATCAAATGTAAGTAATGACATGTGACAAGAAATTCAATCAAATTCTCGGTGCATGAAACTTAGGGCAGGAAAATATTAAGTAAAGACAAAAGTTATCATGAAATGAAGTCAAGTTTCAATCGAAGGGAATATAAGGTAGATGGATTGGTCTGAAAGAGAGACATAAAATAAGGAAATAAGTGGATAAAGATGATTCATGCGTTAGATTCTCTCCACTAGCATAACAAATAAACAAATTAACACATTACCATTTACCAACTAACTTTTGATATTAAAAAATGGAAACTGATATTGAGTGTCATTAAGACACTCTTTAAAATCTAAACTTTTATGGAAAAGAAAATGTTAATCGGTGTCAGGGGTATTGGTTAGGGAATTATAAAAAGAAATGTTTCATTAGAAATTGTGTATTTTATATTTTAAAAGTTAAAAAATTGTTTTTTAATGAAAATTATATTTTTTTTCCTTCTACTTTTTGCTTCTTAACCGGTGCCCTGGGGCACGGGTTAACAAAACTCTTATGTAAATTGTGTTTAGTACATTGAAAATTGATTTATTTAACTTTTTGAATAAATAATCTTGAAGAGTGAGTAAGGGCATTCATTGGCAAGATTATTAAAAAAAATAAAAAAATTTGTGTCATTGATTGATGCAACATTTAAGGTGTGTTTGATCGGCTAAAAACTAAATGATTGAAAACCAACTTCATTTATACTATGATTATAAAAATTATATGATTGGAAGCCAGCTTCTATATTTAAAAATCTTGAAGAGTGAGTAAGGGTGCTCGTTACCAAGAGATTGGACAAAAACTAAAAGTTTGTCTCATTTACAAGATGTTTAAAATATAAAATAAAAATAAAAAAATCAATCAATAACTAAAAGTTTTGTGATGTGTTGTTCTATTCAATACTTATGTTTTAACATATAAACACACCATTTATATTTTTGTGTCTCTATCGTCATGTTCTTATGTATGTTAACTGAGGTAACATGTGAGTTTGTTTTCATGTATAATTTAAGGATATTACTAACAAGAAAACACTGACAATCACAATGAAAGGGAGTGAGTGTGTGTGTATGTATGTACGTATGTATGCATGTATAGTCAATTTAAATATGTTAGTTTTTGTTTAATTTAACATAAAAATACAACAAAAGTTAATCTTAAACAAAAACATGAAATAAATGGTATTTCTTCTTTTTCACCGGTTGTGAAAGACGTAGGTGTGATTTCAAAAACAAACAAAACAAAAACACACACACAACCTCGTCTTTCAACTTCAAGAATTTCTTCTGTTATAAGCCATTAATCTCAAACAATACAGGAAACAACATAAAGTATTTACCTTAAAATTAGACTCCTCGAATTAATCCGTTCTTGAGCTAGATACCAAATTTTCATAAAATATGATAAGTATTTAACTTATCTTAGTATATACAAACATGTTATATCTCCCTTCACCATAATTTTATTCACAAACACCTTATATTGCTGATCTCAAACAACTTAAACTTTTTTTCAATGGTAATTTATTAGAGAAACGATATTTGTATAACCATTTTGTGATTGTTTTTTTTTACAATCTTCTCTCTCATTCTTACATTGTAATCTTACTCTCTTTTCTTTTTTCTCTCTATTATTTTTGAAAAAAAATAGAAAAATCACTATTCCTAATTTTGGACTTTTTGTGCCATATAACATCTCTTATGGTTTGGGAAATTATAGTCCAACTATTATTTTTTTTTTGGAAACTTTAGTCCAACTTTCATTCTATAAATCGAGGAAATATAAATAGATGATCATATAGAGTATGGATTTTACTCTTCTCATTTCTAAATTTGCTCAAATACAATTTCAATAGTAGTTAATTGTTGTTGGATATTTTTAAGATCGGTTAAGCCGACTTAAAAAATGATTGAATCGCTCTAAAAAATGTTAAACGCTTAACTACCACTGGAAAAGTCGAACGATAGTTAACATCCACTAGAGTAGTTTTTGAACAATTTCAAAAGTGAGATGAGAAATTTCCATAGAGTATAGTGTAGTACTTATGTACAAAATATTCAAAACGTGGTGGGGCACCAAAAACCACAAATAAAGTCTAATTAAAAATTGTGTCATCCAGGAGTCGAACTCATGTTCTTTTAAAATCACTTGAGCTCAATTGTTTGATCACAGCGCCTTATTGTTGTTGAAATGGTGAATTAATTTCTATTATTTAGTATTCATTTAGCATTCTTAATTTTAGAAGAAATATAATTCATTAATAGAAATATAATTCCACCCAGTATCACTTTCAGCATAGCAGATGGACCACTTCTTTTGAATCATTCACATTTGTACTTCCTGTCTATCAAATTATCTCTTAATTCGTTGATGATAAAAAAGTTAGGTACCCTTCCATTATGGTTGGCAACTATTTTTCCCTTCAACAACTGTTCAAAATCATTATAAACAGGAAAATGATGTTTCTCAGGAACATCAACATCACAACATACAACATTGGATTTCATTTGGATAATTTTGAAATTTGGCAATTCTAGTGTC
This sequence comes from Medicago arabica, assembly GCA_946800305.1. Taxonomy (NCBI): domain Eukaryota; kingdom Viridiplantae; phylum Streptophyta; class Magnoliopsida; order Fabales; family Fabaceae; genus Medicago; species Medicago arabica. Next base: position 13,417,620 of record OX326965.1, on the reverse strand, counting down.
TTCGTTCGTATTTCTTTCTTAACCAAACATTATCTCTCATCTAAATTTATTTTAATTATTTATGCATCCCCTAACAACTCTAAAGTCACCAAATTCCGTAGTCACCCAAGTGCAATCTCAAACATGTAAGATTACTCAAACTTCACCGCTACTCTCCCATGTTTTCCATCAAAGATTTTGAAAGTTCGACCACTCTTTCAAACAAATGATGCATATTGTTTCGTGATCACAACATTAGCGCCATAGAGTCAAATCCTACACATTAATTTCAAATTCAAAGTTGGTTTCATATATATGTAAAGTAACGTGTTTATTGAGTGTGCCAAAAAAATCTCTCATATGGTATGATGGTCACTACAACAACAACAATCAAGATTTATCCCGCTAAGTGGAGCCGGCTAATTAAATGACACTATAATGTTCTATCTTATATCATAATTTTATCCTCCTCATTAATCTCTGGATCTTTCTTAATAGTTTCTCCACATCAGCTTCAAATGATTTGACCACTCTCCATATAATCTACTCTACTTACTACATAATCCACATATCATTTATCTACATGTCCAAAACACCTAAGCCTAGTTTACACCATCTTTTCTATTATAGGCGTGATCCTAACTATCTAATGTCTTCGTTTCTAATCATATTCATCTAGTCTTACCACATATCAAACACAACATCCTCATCTCCCTACGCCTATTTTATTTTCGTGTTGGTTTTTGACAGCCCAACACACATTTAAATTTACGTAAATAGAAGAATATTTCTTATAAAAACCACTAAAACAGGACCATGCAACAATATTATACAGTTTAATAAATCCATATAACCTTCCTCTGAACGCAGTTTAACAAAATAGCAATTCAAAAGTCTACAAAACAACCATACTCATATGGTACCTATGTCACAAGGCTGTCACATTTCATGGCAGCCTGTAATGAAACATACATTCAAAATCTCCCTGATATAGTTTATTATTCAAATGACTGAATAAGAATAAAATCCATGCATGCATGCAAATAAATAAAAAAGATATAGTCTAGCAAAAGAATTACATCCACTGCAGCAGCCAATCTAAGTCTTCTATGTTTTGTACATTAGGTCTCTAAACAGCACTTTACCTGTGTGGAGCAGAAGTATGAGGCATAGGGTATGTCATTGGGACCATGTTCACTGGTGCACCGGACACAACTGTACCGGGAACTGGTGCTCGAATACCATAAGCCATGTGTGGAGAAGCGGAAAGATTCACAGGGGTGCCAACAGCAGATACTAAAGGTCCTCCTATCGGTTGTCCAATGGTAGGGGCGGCATACATTCCTGCACCTGGTAGCCCGGTTGTCGATGGAACAGCTTGTTTAACTGATTTGCCAGCAGAATTTCCAGATGAACCGTTTGTTTGACCAGTGATGGGTCCTTGAGGCGTTGAAACATCTCCGTTGTTAACGCTTGTAATGTCATGAATGCTCGATCGCCTTCTGTCTTTGTTCATCGAGTTCAGCCGAATGAAGTATTTCTGTGCATGACTAGCTACTTGTGTTGGTGTTCGGGTTACAACAAAGTTTCTTGAAATGCTTCGCCAGTCGCCTTTTCCGTACTTGTCCAGGCCCAGAAGAAATAACCTGTTGAACCAAAATATGAGAACCATTTCATTAGAAACAGACAGTAGCCATAAAACTGCAAAATTCACACACTGATGCATTCACTGATCCTAAGATTCTAACTTTAAACAGAAAGATATGAAAATAGACAAAGTAAATTTGCATGTAATGAAATTGGCAATTTGTAAGCCAAAGAATTAAGGATCAAATCTTAACCACGGAATCCTGTTCTATCATTTTTTTGTGTTAGAGAACCTTAAAAAACACAAGGAAATGGGAATAATGAAAATGGATTATGCAAAGGTTAAAGGCCTAATATGAAATATATTTTGCTATACCAGAGAAAACTAGTGATTGGAATCAGATTTGCAATTAAGTTGAAGCCAATATAGTCGAATATAATGGCACACATGACTTTTCTTGAGAAATCACAAAGTAGCATACATGTAACCGGTTAATATACTAGCACAATATACTTATAACTATCAAAGTCATAAATAACAATCATAAAGGTAATTGCAAAAGATTACTTCAAGTAAGAATCCTATACAGAGCCTTTAAAGTGGTAGCATATGGTGTATCTAACATGGTTTGTGTGACATGTTCAATTCAATCCAAACGGTTACAGGAAGAAAGCCTTAGAAGTTAAAAAATCCATAACAGGTAACACAATGTCCATGGGAAATAGGGATATGGTAACAACCATGTTTTATACTATAACTTAAACCACAGAATCTGCATCTTTTAACAATGAAAAAGTTTTTCAAATTGGAGCAATTGAGAAACAAGAATCAATACTATTTGAGTCAATAGCAGAAGAAAAAACAAACGCCAAAGAAAACAATAAAGTAGAGACAGAAACGGACTCTCAAGATTTGTTTCTCTTCATAGTGGGCTCTTCCCAGCCACTGTATAAAAGGACTATCCAACTAACCAAATTACAAGGACACAGAGATAAAGATTCTACAATTGTTCATGGCAATTATGTGATACTTCAAACATGACTGAATATTTATCTTTCTATCAATGGGATCAAGGTGGGAGTTCTACTACAGCTGTCCTTGTTTTGGGAATTATCACTCACTTCCGTCCCTCTTAACACGCCTAACAATTTTCCAATCTACACTAAACCCATGAGCCTTAACCTATCTTTTCCCTTAATCTGTATATACTGCTCATTACAATTAATGGATGCAGGACACCATTTGTAATAATAGCTTTAAAATATCTATTGCAATTAATGGATGCACTGCATAATGATTTTGTTCTTCTTTTCTAACAAGTCTGTCAAAGTATCTAAATGTATCTCTTCAAATTAGTTTTTCACGATTTGTTTCCTAAAATAAAACTCAACATGTTATTAAAAGCAATATAGTTTTACTAGGCTGGGTGTTCCTTTTCGTCACTCTAAAGCGAAAAAATCTAACCCTATATTTTCAACACTGTTCAAATTGGTGGTTTGTCATGACAAAAACGAGTGTTAAACCATTTTGTAGGTTTAAGATCTCGACCCTCCTATACATCAAATTATGTTACAGTTGAATGAGTAGGATTATAAGATTAATCTTTGGACTCTAGACCATAACTGTTTGTTGAATATTGTAGAAACATGTCAACAAAAGGTGCAACGTGTAAGCATCTCGCTATGCTTGAATGTGTCCTAGAAATCAGCCAAGAACATCAGAAGTAAATCGTGAAAAGGGATGAAAAAAACAGATCTGCCAATAGTAAAGAGAAAAGCGACAAGTATTGTCACAGGACATGTGATGGTGGAGAAGAGATAGAAAAGTGAAGTTGAGATGCCTTGCTATTTCTGAGTAGCAGTAGCCACGTCTACGAAAGCTGGCATGAGTAGTGTAGTGGCATCAACATGATGATGGTTTCGAAAATGGGGCAAAAACATATCAAACCGACAACATCTTAGGAGATAATAGGTTAAAAATAAGAGGGGAAATTATCAGTAACGATGCCTTTCGATTAAAAAGTTTGGGAATTCTGTGAGAGTCCAAATTCTTTCGAAAAAAATTTGTCAATCGCAGATCGTGAAAAATAGCAGTTTGTTCAAATTCAACAACGCTGTAGTGTTACAGTGCGGCTTATAGCCGCTATTTGACAACACTTTCTACTAAAAAGGAACAAGAACAATTATCAAATTTCGCTATGCTATAGCTCTATTTGACAACACTGCATCCAATTAGGATAAGTATAAAATTGAATAGGTATACCTAGCAGGAAATAAGAACCAAATAACATGAATCATGCAGAAGAAAAGTAACTATGTTCATGCGGAACACTTTCAAATTCATTATATAAGTTTGCCACATAGATGTCAGCTCAAACAAAGATTATGAAATCAAGATTAAAATAAGTACTCCTCTATCATTTTAACACCATGTTAGGTATCGCGTTCAGAAGTTGATGAACGCGCAATGAATCAACTCTCTAAAGAAAGTTATCTCATACTAAATAACTTACTCCCCCTCCCCTTTCTCATTCAGTGTTGATAAATAGCAGCACTATAGCGAAGCGGAATTTGACCAAATCATTATTGTTCCGTGATACGCTATTTAGTACAAAGTGTTGTCGTATAGCGGCTAAAAGTAATCATATTTAAAAAAGGTTTCAAACCAATCCCATTTCCATTGATGCAATATTTATTAAACACAACAATGTCATATTGATATTGACCCTAAAAGTACAGTAGTCTCTCCCTCTGATGAATTTGACTAATTTTAAACTAGACTACTATATTCTAAGCCCATTTCTATGAATTTAATTAAAGAGGAAAGCATATTGACCATACTATCATATTACCTAGGCAGGCTATGACCTTGAAACAATCACTGATCGCAAAAAATAATGGTTTTCAAATTCCACTATAGCCCCTAGTTGACAACACTTCGTACTGGGTCGCGTATAACAACACAATAGTGGTTTGTTCAAATTCTGCTACGGAATAGCGCCACTATAGCCGCTATTTGCCAACACTACTACAAACACAACAGACACATTTCAAGATGTATATGCACTTTAAGTAATTTCTTCAAAACAAATCAAGGAGATGACCAGACAAAGTACTCCAACAAACAATATATAATATACAGTATACATATATACATATATTACATGTTACATATAGACATAAACACCATATGATACCAATTACCACACAATATCACATTGGAGGAAATCACTATACTAGCATTTAATAATTACAATAGTTAAGATGGAACTAGCAGAGTACAGAATTGGATCAAAATTCAGTTCAATACCAAAATTCCCTTCTCTCCCCACTATCTTTTACCACTCTTCATCCTCGCCTAAGACCTCAATGCAATGCATCAACTATTTTAAGGACTAACAGATGACAGGCCATGGTTCGGTAAAAATAACGTGCTAAGATAGTTGTTAATTAATAATTAATACAGATAAATGGTAAAAAAAAGATGACATTTAATGAAAGCATTCAAAAGAGTTTAAGGTTCACAATCAAACAGTGACTTTGAAAATATCAAGATGTTCAGATTTCATATGACAGGAAATCGAGTCAACAATCAAATACAACTAACCTCAAAACTATAACCTTAAACATCATTAGCTTGAAAAAAATAATTAAAAATTAAAAGTAATCTAAATAAGCATAAAGCTTTAATCAAAACAGATGAGCAAAAGATAAACTTGCCTGTGTTCTTCCTCAGTCCAAGCAATACCCTTTCGCCGTTCTTGATCCGATCTTGAGCCCTTAGTTCCATGGTTAGACTCGTCGTTTTTGTGGCCATTGTGACCACCCTTCTTCCCCCCAACTCCTTCATCACTAGCATGACTTGTTGAACCCTCCGAAGAAGAATTATAGGACGGTAGAGGTACACAACCAGCTTCAATCTGGCTAATATCATCAGCCAAGAGCTCATAATGCTGCTTAATTTCTTCCATAGTCTTCCCCGGTACATCGGCCGCAATCTTCTCCCATCGATCCGAATCATCCTCAGCATACGTCGCCAAGGCATTTTCAAAAGCTTTATCTTGCTCCCAGCTCCACTCAGAGCTATTGTCCACTTCATCCATAGTCATAGTCTTGTTGAAAAAGAGAATAGGTTTCAACTTTCAAGTTTCTACTTAATTGCTCGAAATCTAGGTTAAGGGCATCTTAAATACCACAGCACAACACAAACTCTCTGGATTGAATTATGAGGATTCTGGATCTAGATTCTTTCTATGGTGGTGACTGCCAGTAGTATTAACTTTGATGGTATGCAAAACTGTGGGAAAAGATTTGTTGTACTATGAGATTCAGAACCTAAACTGAAGTACAGCCAAAAAAGGAGAAAATTTGCAGTAAAGTGAACAGAGTTTAATACCAATGAAAACCAAGAAATCTCTGAGGTATGTGAAAATTTTGCAAAGGTGGGTTTGCTTCTGAAATCAATAAAGATGGACACTTGTGAAATCCTGACCTACTGATGAATGAAAAGGCAATAAAGTTTCAGTTAGAACATGAGAAATATCCAGAGTCTCTGACAAAAAAACAATAAATCATAAATCATAGATTCAATATTTGATGACAATTTAAGGGAAGTGAAAATTTAGAAATTATTATTGTGAAGTTCACTGTTATTACTAAGCTATGATTTCTAATATAAAGAAAGAGACTTTTCAGACACAAACAAAGAAGGAAAAACCAATATGATTGTAATGGATAAAGATAGCATTCAAATTGCTATTTTCCCATTCAATAAAAACACAAGCTTTAGTAGTACTGATAGGAACAGTTTTCACTGCTCAGGCCCACTGAACTTTCACCAACAAGAGTAACTACTTTAAAGCAAATTTCACCAAAAAAAACAATCAGAATCATGCAACTGTGCATGTTTGGAATGATGGTGAATTTGACAAAATCATGATGACATTGTGATTTAGTTGAAACTCTGAAATATAACTGTTTGTCAAAATCACGATGCCAGACAGTGATTCCGTCAAATTCACCGTCAATCCAAACATACACACATCAGATAGCAGTATAAACCAAGACGACAAATAATAAAACTCCCAAGGTTAAAATCTAAGAAAAGTAAACATGATTTAAAAATAAATATTAAAGTGATTAAGAAATAATCATAATCTCTAAACAGTTTTTTATCTAACAACCAAGTCAAGAAAACCAACCTCTTCAAAATGCAATGAAGATACTCCTCAAATGTAAATTTCAATCAGCATCTGTAAGAAAATGGTGTAATCAGCAATGAAATTAATTAGCAAATAAATGAAATATATCATCAGAAAAAGATGAAAAGTAAATAAATAAAATTTGATAGAAAATGTCACAGGAACTGTCAAGCTTCTGACACATTAACCAACCATCATATGAAAAAAGAGTTTTCTTTCACTCCACCTAACATATTACATTTACAATTCACATTCAAGTAAAACCTAAGTTTGAGTGTGACAGTAAAAGACAATTTCACCCACCAACATTTTTTTTCAATCACAAAATCAAAACCACATAACACATCATAAAACTCCAATTAAAAAACCTAACTTGATTCAACCCTAATTAAAAAACCTAACTTTTTTTTTTAAGAAGTTAAATTAGTCCACCTAAATTGGCACCGGAGATAATCGAACCTAAGACCTTAAGCAGAAGCACACTCTCAGCTCTCAAGTCAATACCACCAGACCAACTCATATGGATTTTAAAAAACCTAACTTGATTCAACCTTAATTAAAAATCCAAACTTAATAAATTAAGGGTTAAGGAAAAAAAAACCTAAAATTGAGAGTGAAAAATTCAATTAAAGGGGTAAAATTGAGCGCAAAAAAATGAAAAATGACATTGATGGGTAATCTTGAAAAGGCACAAAGAAGTGCAGATGGGTCAATTTGGTCCCATCCAACAACAGCTTTGCTACAAATAGGACAAGTTGTGGTTGAAAAAGCCACAACCCAAGTTGCAAATACCACAGGAATCTGCAGCAACCCATTAATATCTGACAGATAAATACAACATCAAGAGAGAGAAATTCAGGAATAAACCAAAAGCAAATTTTACACTCACACAGACCAGATAGAGAAAATCAACAAAATTGCATAAAGATTGAATTTTTATAAAGTTTTTCAATATTCATCAAACCAAAATTAAAAACATAATCATATCATGGATCACATAATTATTGAATTATTTGATTATATGAAATGGTTAAGTCATCATCACCTTAATCTATGTTCTGCAATGCTTCAATGGTTTGAAACTTCATTGAGTTGTGTTGTGAGAACTGTTGCATAAACAAAAAGAGTCAAAAAATGTTGTGTTTTGTGTTTATGTATGTTGGACTGTTCTACTGACAAGTCTCTCTCTAGTTTCTCTGTCTTGTTTTGCATTAATTATTGTTCAAAATTAAAAATTAATTTTTAATCTTTATTGAGATATTTTCAATTTGGATAATATTTTTAAAAGAAACTTTATCAATTATTTTACTATTTTAAATTAATTCTATGTTCTCAAAGTCAAAGAATTCAACTTAGCATATGAATCCGATGATAAAAGATCTTTTACCATTGAATAAAAAGTTTTTTATTTGAATTCAATCTTTGAAATTTAACGGTGTCAAATCTTTTAAAACAAAGTTGTATGTTTTGTGATTATATAGGTTAAACTCTTTTTATCTTGAACAACCATTTAAATTGATAATTTATAGGATAATTATATTATTTACAAAGAAAAATAGATATTAACACGAAAATCAAATCAACAAAGAAATAAAATAAAAACATAATGTGAGTATGAAGAGAAAATTGCCACAAAAGTTATTATAAAATGATTGTACAAACCAGGCGATTATTTCGTTAGAATTAGAAAATAATTTTGTATGTATTAATTATTATGTTTATTTTAAGAGGATACATACGTTATTAACTTTTTTGGTCAAAAAAAAACTTCATTGGTCAAAAATTATATATTATCAATTTCTATAAAATTAATTAAATTTATTTGACTTTATTTGAATATTTTATTAATTATAATTTAATGATTAAAAAGAAAGTGTGTCTTTTACTATAAAATATTGTAAATTTATTAGTCTTAGTCAAGGCACTTAAAAAACAATATTAAAAATACTATGGAGTTTAGTATACAAGGCAATGGCGGAACCAGTTTATAGAGTTTGGACAAAAAAATTATCGTAAAATATAGCGTGTTAATAACGTTAAAATATGGTTTTACACAAAAAATTATAAATTTTCGACAAACGACAAATTAATCATGAATTTTTAAAGTGTAAAAAACTCAAAAAACAAAACAATGGAAATTTCGACCTATAAATCAAATTTTGATCTCATAGTTTGCAGAAACATCTATAAAAAATACATAAAAAGGATCAATAAAGTTTCATATCATTTCAAAGTCGTTTCAATTTATTTTGATTTTTCAACCAAAACGTGCAAAATTGAAATTTTGTTTCGAGCAAGCGTATACTCACAGGTAAAATTTAGTTCCCTAATTTTGTAAGCATGACTAGAATATGATAAGAACCGTCACAATGAAATTTTGTAGTTTTTAAACGAGATACAAATTAATTATAAATTATTTAAAAAATTCATAATTATGGGGAATAAAAATTCATAATTAATTTGTCTCTAGTCAAAAAAAATTAATTTTTTTGTATAAAGATATATTTTAACGTGCTAAACATGTACGGAAAAAATCATGAAAAAATTCAACTTCTATGTCACATTTTTATACTACGCGTATATTATAGGGTCAAAAATAAGAAGAAACTTGAATTACAACGCTAAAATATATGTTTTTTATTTTACAGGATCATTTTTTAGACATAGTGTATATTACATGATCAATTTGAACAAGGCTTTCATATGTGTTTAGTCCCTACAAATAGGGGTTGTTTAAATATTAGTCCCTGAATTCTTTAATCCTAGCATTTTGCCCCTGCAAAATTTAATCATTTAAAATTCTATCCCTCTCCCCACTTAATCATTGTCACGTCAATAAATTGATGACGTGGCACGGCTGATTGACCAAAGTTGGTGTGAAAGGACGAAAATACCCCCAAGGCTAAATAGGAAAGGACCAAAATACCCTCTCATCGTTCTTCTTCCTTTGAACCCATATTTATGCTCTTACTTTCTGCAAAATACCATTTCATCCTTCACTTTCTGCAAAATTGTTCAAAGTTGATGGATGGAATCAATCTCTTGAGGCTCGTTCTCAATCAAAAAAAGAATCGGAATATGAGGAAGAGGGAGTGAGGGAGGAATCCTTGTTTCAAACCAGAGGGATCTTAATTCTTCTTCCACTATATCTAATCTATTATACAGTATGCATACAATGTTCGAAGTGGAAATTGATCACTTCTGTAATTTAATTTAACGTGGTTGTAGAGGGCTTGCGATGGAGGCGCAACCAGAGGAAAATATGCAGCAAACATTAGTAGTTTCTTCTAGCGACAGCGCCGATAATCTACAAAACGATGCGACTGTGGCTGATGTTTCAAATCACATTTAATTTTGCGAAATCATTGGGCTAGTTTTTCTGTTTTATAATTCTTTCGAATTGAATTTCCTAATTGTGCTTTGTTTTCCAGAGACACTATAGAGAAAGAAGAAGTAAAAAGCGATGCTTCGAGGGATGAAGATATTCGGATTCTACAAGCTATTGCATTCACATGGAGGTTTTGGTGAGTGAGAGTTACTTAACTTTGTGTGTGTTGGTTGGTTATTAGATTATTAATGATCATGGTCCAATTGAGTTAGAGAAGAATGTTTCTTTACAACAACAGGTAGAAGACAACAAAAATGGAGCTTTAGCATTTCCAGTTAGTTTCACCATGGGTTTTGGTATGAAAAGGAAAAGTAAGAAATGGTTGAGGAAAAATGTGGAAGATAAGGAATTTTGTTCTTGCTGATGAATAAACACATTGGATGAATTTGAGATTGTTGGAAAACAAACAGTGAGGTATATTGAATTTGGGGGTAATATGGTCTTTCCGCGTGTGGCTGAGACCTTCAGGGGTGTTTTCGTCCTTTCACACCAACTTTGACCGATCAACCGTGTCACGTCATCAAATTACTGACGTGGCAGTGATTAAGTGGGGAGAGGGACGAAATTTCAAATGATTAAATTTTGCAAGGGCAAAATGCTAGGATTAACGAATTCATGGACCAATTTTAAATGACCCATATTTGCAGGGACTAAACACATATAAAAGCCTTTGAACAATTAACCCTTCAAAATAAGAGAGATGAACATGTCAATAGTGTGCTAAATAAAATTAAGAGGTAAATGTCCTTTTCCAAGACCTCTTTTCGTGTGAGAATTTTCAGATTTTGTCCAATTTTTCTTTTTTAAGCGTTTTTTAGACCTCTTTGTGTGTGAGAATTTTCAAATTTTGTCCAATCTTTTCTTTTTTTAAGCCTTTCTGAGACCTCTTTGCGTGTGAGAATTTTCAGATTTTGCCCAAATTTTTCTTTTTTTTTAAGTGGGTTAATGGGCTATTGGGTTGTATCATATATAAAGAAAGTGTTGATTGAACCCGGGGTCGTCGGACTGTGGAACCGTCTGTGATACAAGACACGTAAAAAAGAATATTAAAAATACTATGGAGTTTAGTATAGTTAGATTTTTTTTTTGTGTCTAGGGTTCGAACCTTGTATATATTATGCATTGTCCTTACCGACCGAGTTAAGCTCACGGCAACTATATTATTTTCAATATGATTTCTTTTTTTTAACAAGTGCTCTTAAAAGGACAAGTTAGCTTGACTTTTTTTTTCTATTTATTAGACATTCGAAATAAATAAATAATTTAGGAAGATTACGGTGAAACTTTTTAAGATAAGTATTTCAAACTTTTTTCAGAGTATTTTAAACTTTTTTAAGATGAGTTTCATCTTCTTTCTTTTTCATTGGTTCCTTTTTACACAACACCAGCAAATCCTTCCTCCACTATAAACCAATTTGAACCCTCAAATCTCAACTCAATCTTTGAGTTTTCCCATCTCTACACAAACCCATTTTTTTCAAATCACATCTTTTTCATCCACCAACCATTTGTCTTTTTGTTTCTTAAACTTCATCCTCTCATTTCAATCTCTTTAATTTCATTTACAAAATCATGTCATTGGTATAGCAAAGAGTGAAAATTATGCATTGTCTAATGACTTCTACTTAAATTGGATGTCTTCATTGTCCATTCTGAAGGTTCCAATGTTGCCTATATAGTGAGGAATGGAGTAAAGGTATTTCTCGTTTGGTGCACCATCTTAAGTCACTACACCTTAGTACTGACGAACGGAAAAGTACGATACATAAAGCCCTTGAGAGTGATTGGAGTTTGTTTATGGCTTTGGAGGAGTTTTTTAGGATGGTTAAACAATGGGTGTGTGGAATGTGTATGATTTTTCATGCCAAGAGTCGTGCGTATCATCATCCTGATGGTATGGTTTGTGTTACAAATGAGATTTGGGAGGTCGGGAGTCACATTGTGCATATTGTAAAACCATGTAGAAAAGAATGTGTTGTTATTGCTGAAAAGGATGGGATGGATTTGGATGCAAGGTTTTTGGATGAAGTCCTCCAAGTACCTATCTTCACTGTGAAGAGTATTCCTCACAGTTGTCGTATTGCATTCTCTCAGGCATTAAAAGATGCTCTTTATCAGGTGGTTGATGATCCATGTTCTGTAGGCCCTTGAGTTCGATTGTTGTTCAAGCCTCAGACTAGGCAAGGTCGTAGGTCTAGAAATAGGAAGTCCTTGCAACAACGTCATATCTTGGGTTGCTTGGCCAAGTGGAGAGAAACTTATGGTTTTGCTGAGTTGGTTGATGGTGTATTGAGCGAGTCTGGACAAATTGGTACAGGTAATGAAGGAGAGGATTTTGAGGAAAAAGACAAAAGGATGGGTCCTAACATCAAACAATGCATTCACAAGGTTGTTGATGGACACTTCATAGCAGCAGTGAAAGTGTTGGGGTCATTCATAGAAGCCCAATATAATGAAGATACTATGAAAATTTTGGGGGTCAAACACACGTTCAGGCCACCTCCCTCTATGTCGACCACCATGTTTTCTGACGCTCCCCTTGTGGTTGAAGTTGACACCATTCTCAAATGTATTAAGTTGTTTCCTAAAGGGACATCTTGTGGTAGAGACGGTCTGCGAGCCCAACACCTATTAGATGCATTATGTGGAGAAGGTTTAGCTGTGGCTAGAGATCTCTTATGTGTTATCACTTTAGTGGTTACCCTATGGTTAGGAGGAAGATGTCCCTTCAGTTTGGCAGAGTTTGTAGCTTCTGCACCTTTGACACCATTATTAAAGCCTGATGGTGGGATATGCCTTATTACAATTGGTACTATTTGGAGGCGTCTGCTATCCAAAGTTGCTATGAAAGGAGTTGGAAAAGATATGACTAAATATCTCAATGACTTTCAATTTGGTTTTGGGGTTTCAGATTGGGCGGAGGTCATTTTGCACAGTGTCAACAAGGTGTTGAACCTGTGACATGGAGATGGTTCCTTGACTATGCTTACAGTAGATTTTTTCGAATGCTTCCAACTTGGTAGACATGTCGGCACTGCTACGTGAGATGGGATTGAAATGCGCATCTATTTCTTTATGGGTTGAGTTTCTTTATGGACAGACAACGAAATTATACCTTGGTGGTGGACATATTATGTCTGCTACTGGAGTTTAACAAGGCGACCCATTATAGTCTCTCCTTTTTGCTTTTGTGTTACACCCTCTTTTTCATCAGATCAGATATAGTAGCAAGCTTCTTCTTCATTCTTGGTATCTTGATGATGAGACTCTTGTAGGGGATTCATATGAGGTGGTTGAAGCTATAAACATCATTCGGGTTTTTGGGCCATAATTGGGCCTTGAATTGAATATTCGTAAGACTGAGATCTTTTGGCCTTCATGTGATAGTAATAAGCATCGTGGGGGTTGTTCCCTGTAGATATTGGGAGGCCGACGTTGGGGTGAAATTGCTCGGATGGGCTGTTAGCCGAGATAAAGGTTTTATTGAGGGGTTGGTCATGAAGAGAGCTTCTAGGGCCGTTGAGTTAATGCATCTTTTTCCTCAGTTACGAGATCCTCAGAGTGAGCTTCTTCTACTTCGATCGTGCATGGGTATTGCCAAATTTTTCTTTGGCTTAAGGTCGTGTCAACTGATTCACATGGAGGAAGCGACTATGTTGTTTGATAAAGAGTTGCATGAAGCGGTTGAGGACATTGTGGTTGGTGGAGGTCCTTTCTTTGGGTACCTTTAATGAAGGTTGGCTTATTTACCTATTAGGTTTAAAGGGTTAGGTTTGTACTCAACATTAGAGGCTTCCTCGTACCCTTTTAATGCTTTTAGGGCACGGTCTTTGGTACTATAAGATCATATTTTGAGAGACAGTGGGTTATGTGGCATGGACTCGGATTTTGATAATGCTTTGGAAGGTCTTCGTGGTATGATTCCATAATTTGATGTTAGCAGTTTTACAAGCAAAGAAATTGTCCCTCCTAAAGCACAACATATTTTGGTGAGTGCTCTTTTTAGTAAAAGTGTTCAAGATATGGAAGTTAAGTTTGACATGACCATGAGACAGAAGACAATTTTTGGATGTTGGCAAGCAGCACATGCTCAGGATTTTCTTGTAGCTATCCTAATTGATGGGTTAGGCCAGCATATGTCACCAGTGGAGTATTATATCATCCTTAAATATCGTCTTATGATTCCACTATTTCCTATTGATGAGGTGTGCCATGTTTGTCGTAAGGCGTGTCTGGATACTTTTGGGGAGCATGCCGTTCATTGTAAGGAGCTTCCCGACTTTAAGTACAGGCATGACTTTGTTAGGGATGTATTTTTTGATATATTCAGACGGGCGGAAGTATCAGTGAAGAAGGAGATGCCTGTGAACTTCCTGAATGACCCACTAAATAGGATATCAACACTCAGACCTACGAATGTTATGGTGTACGGTTGGATAGGAGGAAAACATGCATGTGTAGACTTGACTAGGGTTTCACCACTTGTGGGATTAGGTGTCGGGTCTTTTATCGTAGGACATGTAGCCTTAAAAGTTGCGTCAAGCAAAGTGGCCAAACATGAGAAAGCGTGTTCTGACAATCAACATGCTTTTATACCATTTGCTTTTGACACTTTCAGTTTCCTAGCACCAAAGTTTGTTAACTTTCTACGTAGAGTTCAAAAGGTCATGCATAACAATGTCACGTCTCCTAGGTCCATGAATGTTGTGTTAGACGGATTGATTTTGCCATCCAAAAAGGTCTAACGGCGCAACTTGTTGCCCGCTTGCTTTCGATCTTCTATTCAAATGTAAATAATGATTTATATATATATATATATATGTATGTATGTATGTATATGTATATGTATATATACACTGATGAGTATTTAAAACAAAAAAAAATCTATGTTCTAAGGAGTATTTTATTATTTTCAACTACTTGAATAGTCACGGTAAAATAATTCATATAAAGATGAGTGTTTTTTTGAGGGAATATAAAGATTAGTGTTAAGCATTTTTTTTCAACACTTTCAAAATCTATATGGATTGATATCATACACTTTAAAAATAGATCTCACATAAAATTGTTAAAACCGTATAGATTTCACCAATAAAATAGTGAGTACTAAAGAGTGTGATGAAAACCGAGTGTTCATAGCATTTATCTTTGTATAAAGGTTTAAATAGGTCTTTCGTCCCTGCAAATATAAGTCATTTGAATTTTTGTCCCTAAAATTACTAATCCTTCCAATCTGCCACTGCAAAATTTAATCATTGGCTTTTGGTCATAATTAGGTTTTTTTGCTGATGTGGGCTGTCATTAGCGATGTGGTGCCCATGTGGCAAGTGATGATTGAGCGAGGTGGTTGGCTTAAATAGGTCTCTTGTCCCTGCAAATATAGGTCATTTGAATTTTCGTCCATGAAGTTACTAATCAGATCTAATTAGGACCATTTTTCAAATGATTAATATTTACAATGGCAAAATGGAAGGATTAGTAAATTCATGGACGAAAATTCAAATGGCCTATATTTGCAGGGATGAAATATCTATTTAAGCCTTGTATAAATATGTCATACCCCTTGATTATTTTGTAAGAACAAAAAGAAAATGATTTTTTTTATATGTATTGGCTAATATGTAAGAAAAAAGTTTACCTCTGTAGCTTTTTATACTTGTTTTTTCATAGCATTTATCTGTGTATAAATATATTTGTTGAGAAGGGTTTTTGTTGGTTGGTAACATTGTGTTGCAGGAAAACTAATTGAATAAATGAACTTGGAAAAATATACTTGATGGTGAATTTTCGGTTAAAGGGACTTGCCAAGTTGCCAGGTTTTGGAGGCGAAGTCAAACATTGAAAGGTCACCTTTGTATAAACTTGCATTAAATAAAATTGTTCTATTGAAGGTCTATCTCTTTAAATTGAGGTTATCAAAAAATATATTCCCTACAAATGATAACTTGCAAGTTATGGAGGAGTTTTTTTTGGAGTTAGGTTGTGTTAGTGATTATGGATTATCTGAGTTTTTTTTTTAAGAAGGTAAAATGGAATTTATTAAAATTACAATGAGTCCTGACCAGTATAAGAAGTGCTGAATTAGGAATCGTAAAGTAACAACATGCAAAATGATAGATGGGAAATACTCAGTTGTAAACCCATGAACACGTACATCAAAATCAACAAAAGAAAACACTCAAAACAAAGCTAACACCAAAATCAAAGACAACCCTCTGCACAACAACATAACCAAAAGTTGTACCAAATCCCTCAAACAGCATCACAAGCTACCACAAAACCCGACCACCACGCAAACACCAATAACCTTGCTAACCCTTCCGTTGGCCACCATCCACCCATCCATTCTGTCATCGAGTTTTCTCAATATTTATTTGTAGAATGTGAATATTTTGGTTGTTGATTGGTAGTGCAATGTCAAATAGTATATTTGGTCGTTTATGTTTATCTCATAAGTGTACTTTGAAGAGATGCATGCGATTTGGATGACTTGTGTGTGGGCTATTTGAAAATCTCAAAATGCCGTTATCTTTTATTATAAAAAGCATGTATGTGTGATAGAGTTGTAGAAGTTATTAAATTATGGTATTGGTGGTGACTTAAAATTAATATCAAAGGATTCAAGTTTTAACTCTATCTATTGTGGATGTATCATATTACGTGCTTGAAATCATTGAGTTAAGTGTCATCTTATTATGTGCTAGAAAAATGCATGGAAAACACATGCATTCACGTAATGGCATTCATTATCGAGTCATATTTCTCATATAAAACATATCTATTAATTTCATTCCAAGCTATATATACATGACAACATATGCATACTGCATGAGTCTCTCACTCATTATTATCACCAAGTCATGGAAACTCTAGTTCATAGGTGTAATTTAACCAATTAAATTATTATCTAATAGGAGTAAATTACATGTCACATCTAAACTAAAAAAAAGAATGTTATTGCAAAACATTGTTTGAAACAATATTGGTAAAAAAATAATGTGCGACTTGATAGACATTATTAGATTATCTGTGAAATCTTAAATATCCCTTTATATCAAATAGAATTGATTATATATAAATTAGTATCCTCTTTACTCAACATAATTTATTTTATACCACTATAATTCAGTGTTTAGAGGACAATTTTACGACCAATGTATCTACGGTTAGTGAAAATAAATAACTCAGTATTTGTATGATTTAAGTATACAATGGAGCTCTAGTTTGCTTCTTTTTTTTTTTCAGGGCCAAATTAATATTCACGATTAGTGAAAAACAATAACTTAGAACAACACCATAAGTATATTTTATAGACAAATTGAAAGGATTCATACTCTAAACCCGATATATAGTTAATTTGAGTTGTAAAAGTTTTATTTCATCATAGTGGTTTTTGAGTAGGCTTTAATTATATAGATTCTTTTCAACTAGCTTTAATTTTACATATTATGCAAATGGGTCACAATTGGTTAAATATCTCAAATTGTTGGGCAATATGACAATGACAATATTAATCTTAGAGGGATAGATTCTCTAAAATTTTATGCGTAGAAATAATTTTTCAATTAAGCTTGTACAAAAGAATTTGACTATTGGACGAGAATGAGAATACTAAGATAATCAAGTTAAAACGATATAAACTATAAAATAAACTTTGAGCAAGATGTTCACAATTGATATAATGTTTACAAATCATGGACATTCTCAAATCAAACCTAAAGTTTAAACAAGAAACCATTACAAATTGGAATCTAACTACAAGATAATTGATGAATCGATAAACACATAGAGATTCCTAATATGTTAAGTGATTTAAAAACTATTGAAAATTCAAAGCTCTTGAAACAGAAAACCAGTTATTGAAGCTATTAATCACTTAATACATATCCAATCTAAATATATCCCAATTCATCAATTTACATTTAATTTAATTTAATGTGAAAAGTAAAAAATAAGGGATGAAAGTACACCGATGTATGGTAGTTCAAACTACACCGATGTAGAATTATTATTTTATTTCAAATTGTACCATTTAATTGATCGAGTGTTACTTCCAAAACAGAACATCAATAATAGGGTTAGTTTGGCAAATTGACATGTCTTTTTACACCATCACTACATTTCTTAATTATATATGTAATAATTTGTTCACGTGTATTGGATTGAGATTTTAAAGATTGTTTTGACAAACAAAATCCAGCAGATTTTAAAAGACTTCGTGAGATTATATTGATTCTATAGGATTTTCAAAGACTTTTTTTTAAAATGACATTTTACAATCACGATTTTAACACAAGATTTTAATGGATTTATAACACAGATTTGCTAAGATTTCAATATACTTTATGAGATTTTAAGATTTGAAAGAATCTCATGCACTCTTAAGAAAAATTCAAAATAACAAGAGTGAATGAAAAAAATTATGAACTTTTACAATATGGAACTAACTAATAATAATTATAATAATAACCAGTTACTCAAAATAAAAATAATAAAAATATAATATAATATAATATTTAAATAATACTAATAATCATAACAAAACGTTGCACAATAGTGTACTATTTAACAACAACAAAATATTAATTCCTTAAAAAAAATATATATATATATATATATATATATATATATATATATATATATATTACCAGTGAGGGAAACAAATCTGCTAATAACAACAACAACAAAACAAATCTGCTAAAAAAACAACAACAAAATCTGCTAACAAATCTGAAATATTGAACAGTGAGGGAAAGGAAAAGTATGCAACACGTACAAGAAAAACATTCGATAATAAAAAAAACAACAACAAGGTAAAGGTAAAAGGTTCAAATGTATGGTGAACAGGAAACAGTGATGACTTATGAATAATAATAACAAGAAAATGGTATGAGTCTGGTTTGAGACAAGAACAAAACAAGATTATGGAAGTCTCAAAAAATATCAAGGATATTTGTGAGATTGTTGAATGAATATCTTATGTGTATTTTTAGATAAAAAGTCTCACAAAATCCATTCCACACAAGAATCCATTAAAATCACTATACTTTTGAATACCAACAGATGTTTTATAAGTTAGCCGAAATCTCGTTTGAATACCACCGATTTTGTTGCCCTGTATAAAAAGTCTTGATTAAATACCACAAGATTTATTTATATTTTATAAAAGTCTTGATTGAATACCACAAGACTTTTTTATTTTTAAAAAGTCTTTTAAAATCTCATGAAATCTCAATTCAATACACCCTCCTTATTCTCTTTCATTCATCAATAATGAATATGGAGATTTTCATTAAAATCTATAATTAGAAAGAGGATAAAATAATAAAATTAAAAAAACAGAATTCGAAGATTTAAGATTTTTTAAAGAAACAACTTCATCTTTCTCGGATAATTGAAAACCGGGGCTTAAAAGAAGAATATGAGATTGAAGGGATTTTAACTTGACAGATTTGTTTGTCTCACCTTTCATGGCACCAGTGCCATCACTCTATCTCCCTCTCTCTCTCTCCTGTTCACTCTAATGTCTAATCTTCCGTCTTACCGTTATTTCTCTCTCTCTCTCCCTCTCATGAGGCAACCTTTTAGTTCCACTATGACAAAGACAGTGAAAGAAAAAAAAGAAGGAAAAAAACATAGGCAGTAGTTTTAGAATAATGCTCTTCGCCTTGCACAAAAACGCTCGCACGCAGTTGAATTGATGAAAATGTGCTGCGTGATTTAAATCACGCAGCGTATCTTAACTCATGCATGTTATAAGCTCTGCGTGACTTAAGTCACGCACCACTGGCATGTGCGGAGTTAACTCACGCACGTGGTGGTCAGAACTCAATAACACACATTTTTGTGGACGGTGGTCAGTTTTCAACCTTCAATCCACACGTTTTTTTACATCATTTACACGTTTTTTTTACCACAATTATGTTTTTTTATAACTTATACTATCATTGTCACCTATAAATACCTCTCCATACTTTCCTATTTCTTCACATCATCTCACTTTCTCTCCCTCCTCACTCTCTCCCTCTATTTCTTTTTTTTCTTCTTCTTTTCTTTCAATAGTCTCTTTGGGGTCAAAAGTGATCAGTCTTCTAAGGATAAAATAGTGAGTAACCGACTTGAGGAAGTGATCGACCCTTGAGATAAAATTAAATTTGCTTCTTTTTTCGGGTATAAAAAGAACCAAATTTAGATTTATCTCAAGGGTTGATGATGTATTTCTCCCAAGAAGGCTGCTCACTGTTTTACCCCATGAAGACTAGTTACTTTTTACCCCAAAAGAAAATAATTATATTATTTAGTGAATTCGAATAAATGAATCAATGTATCAATTATTGCATGAAGTTGATTAATAAAATGAGATGTTGTTATATATATTTACTTTTATTTTCTAATTTTGTATTTAATGAATTTTGTTATATGTATCAATTATTTAATGAGTAATTTGAAGTGCATAAAGACTAAATAAACTTAGCGTGAATTCGAATAAAGAATTGTAATAAATAAATTCGAATAAAGTTGCGTATTGAATAAATTCGAATAAAAGTTACATTACATTACATAAAGTTCCTAAATATAGTCTATCATTACATGACATTACATTCGAAATTGCACCTTTCAACTACAACAATTGTGTTACCTCTGAATGGTGCAAATTCAAAGTTGCTAAGCAGCAAGACTTCAGCATCCTTCTAGAAGTGCTTTTGTTTCAGTCAAAATGTTAAATTCTAGTTGGTCTTGGTTTTAAATGATAGTATCCAAGTGCCAACAGAATGAGGTCCATATCTTGACACTTCAATACCATCATTTAAACGAAGCCAACAAGAATTTAACATTTCAAATAGAACAAAAGCACTTTCGGGCGAATGTTGGAGTCCTGTCGTTTAACAAGTTTGAATTGCCCCATCCAGAGTAACACAATTGTTGTAGTTGGAAGGTGCAATTCCCTACCTAATAACGATATTCTGGGGGAATCAGACTTATATAATACATTCGGGTTGCACCTTCAAACTACAATAATCATCTTACCTCTGAAATGGTAAATTCAAATTGGCTAAACTCCATGACTCCAACATTCGCCTGACAATTCCGTTGTTCCATTCAAAAGATTAAATTCTTCTTTAGGCTTGGTTTAAATGACGGTATCCAAGTGTCAAAAAAATGAGGTCCATTCCTTGACACGTCAATACCTTCATCTAAACAAGCCTAAGAAGAATTTAATCTTTTGAAAGGAATAATGGGAAAGTCGGGCGAATGTCGGAGTCCTGGCGTTTAGCAAGTTTGAATTTCCATTTCAAGGTAAGATGATTATTGTAGTTGAAAGGTGCATTCCCTACCTAATCACGACCGCCACCTAATCACGATCTTTTGGCGCAATCAGACTTTTGATGATATCTCAGTTGATCTCACCAACGTTGCTCGTGTATCGATCGACTGAAACATGTTGTGCTCCCAAAACATGGTCGTCATGTTTTCGTCGTTCGTCAATTCCACCCAATTGAATGATACTCTTCCATCGTCGAGCGTTGGACGTTTATACCGAATGTATTAATTCCACCTTCCTTGTGTCTCGGGGGTTGACTCATTTGTTGAATTCATCCACCTGATCCTTGAGACCTCTTAATGTTATACCAAGACATCAAACCTTCAACCTCTGAGGTTCTCCGCCGTTGAATTGTGCACGAACGTCGATCCACCCGACCATTGTTTCAAATCTACAGAATAAGAAATTAAAAATAATCAATAAAAAACTCATCCAAATATTTCATCAAACACCTGGAGTGCAAATTATACATAAACCCTAAAACTCATAACTACAACATCAACAATGCAAACATCTAACCATAATTAAGCAACATAAGTCATTTACATGTAACATTGTATCATTTCTTGCAAGCAAAACCAAAATTTAAACAAACCCTAAATCTAAAAAAATTCTCTAAAAGTCAAAACCTACAACATAAACATGTAAACAACTAAACATTTAAACACAAGTCATTTTCATGTAAAGATTTCTTGTCAAAAAAAACCAAAATTTAAACAAACCATAAATCTAAAAAAATTCTAATTTAAGAGAAAAAATCTAACATATAAACATAAAAGGTTAATGGTGTTTGATTATGAAAACTTACTTGTCATTGGAGTGTTGTTTGATTTGAACTTGAAGGAATTTTGGATTTGGTAATTTTAGAGAGATTTTGGAGAATTTTTGAGATTTTAGATGAGAAATGAGGAAATGAGGTGTTCTGTCTTGTTTAAGATAGGACGTAGCGTGAGTTAACTAACGATGCGCTTGTTAACTCACGCTGCGCTAGTTAACTCACGCTGCGCAAGTTAACTAACACACAGTTTTACACGTGCGTTAGTTAACTTGCGCATGGGTAAAATTGGCATGGCTGCAGGGTGAGAGTATTTTGTGCAGGAGGGAGAACAATATTCGTAGTTTTAAGACTTAATAACATTTTTGGTCCTCACATTTTGACCAGCTCACGATAATGTCATGTCTCTTTTAAATCGAACAAAAATGTCCCTAAACTATCATGTTTTTTGCACTTTTGACCCTTACCCCCAATTTGACCTCCAAAAACGCTGATTTGTCATTTGTAAATGATGTTGCCAAAAAAACACTTAAGTGACATTTCCAACATGGAAAATGACATTAACATATGATCAAATCAAATTTTTTAATTGAAAAATAAAATAATTAAAATATTTCAGAAATTAAAACAAAAACATTTCATGGTCAATTAAAAGATCAAGTTAAATAAATTATGGGTTTCCAAAAATAAAACGAAAAACCCAAAAATATTCATCTTTTTTATTGGTTTTTTAAAGGATTTTTCATTGGTCTCTTCATCTTCAACCTAGGATAAAACTCATACCCAAAAATCATCACATACCAACACATCTCTCTTTTCTCTTGTCTCACATCCACTCGTTAATAATCATGGTAATTGTATTTCTATACTATACTCATACTTATTAGATTTTTTTTTGTTGATAGTAAAGAAATGGACCAATACTCATACATTGAGAAATGAAGTTTCGTTTGAAAGAGTATGTTATGCTTTTCTTTTTAATGTTGAATATGAGAATGTCATAGGCTCATGGCATTGGTCATAGCCTTTCCTCTTATAAACCTAATGTTAAGTGGATCAGACGAAAATGGTCCCTCAAGTAAAGCCTAGACACATGGTAAGTAAATATGTCTCTGTTCAATCTCTCTCATTCATAAATGGAGGAAAGCAAAACTCAAGGAAAAGTGACTCCAATGGATAATGTTGAAATTATTCATACCAATAATCATGTTGATAACTCAGTTGTGCGTGGAAAAAATAACGTACTTGTACAAAATTGTGTTAAAATAATCCTTTTTGGGATTTATCGATTCCATTGCTCTAAAAGACATGAGTGTTCAAATGGATGAAGATATTAGCTTAAAAACAATCGTTGATAAGGAAATTGAACAAAGTTCTGAAATTGTTATTTATGAAGTTTTTTGTTCTAGCTCATCCGATTCAACTAACATAAAATATTAAAGAGATTATCAATAATATATATATAAGAGTACGTAGAAGTTGTTGGCATTAAATAAAGATGGAGAAACCGGATTTACAAAATATTTATCTAAGAATGATATTTTTTTTTAAGATTCAACTAACCACAAGAACTATCAATGGTTGCATCACCCATTTTAAGGGTGTTTCTAAATTTTATTCTCTTCAATTGATTTGTTTTGTTTTATTGAGTTTTGACCTAGTCCCTCGATCTTTTTCTTCTCCCTTGCCTAAAAAATCTATTGTATTTTCACGTTAATAAAGGAAAAAATGGTTGTTCAATGATGTTTCGATTCAAAATACAAGTGTAGTTTAAGTAAGTTGCGATAGACAATTTTAATATTCATAATCGAAAAAACAATAATGACAATTCTAGTTATGTGCATGGTGATTATTCATATGTTTCTTAAATTTGCTCAAAAAATAAAAATTAAAAGGATATACGAAACTCTAGAGGAATGTGCATCTCCCAGCCATTGCTCTAGTTTACTATTAATTGATTGTTGCACTTAAAATTAGCTAATGCATATTTTTGAGTCCGAAATTTAAGCTGATATAAAACAACCATATTAGCAAATTGAACAATTAAGTTTTCCAATAAGCCTTAGTCAGGTTTGTTGTGTATTTTATTCGAAATTCCATAAGCAGATAATGATGCATAATTTGCAATAATAACTTAACATTTTCAGTTAACTGGATGCTGCATTTGTTTATTTTTCTTGACAAAGAAATAGAAAATAATGGCAACCTTAACCGTACCTCCAGTGATACCATCACCTCGTGAAGATGCTAAGAAGCTGCACAAAGCTTTCAAAGGTTTTAATTTTAAATTATAAGCACATAAAATACTCATGCATATTTTGATATTTAATGTTTTCCAACATTGTGACGCCATATAGATCATGTTCAGTGCCATGTAGGGTTGTCGAAATCACAATGGAATCGTGATTTCATTGAAGCTTCAAATTATAGTTTTTGCAAAATCACGGTAGCTCACAAAATGTTTCTGCCAAACTCATCATAAATTCAAACATGCACGTAACTATGTTTAAATTTTGCATGGAATTTGGACACCGTGACTCTATGATTTTAGCAAAAACTATACTTTTCAGCTTCATCAAAATTACGTAACGAAAAATATGAGGAAAGTACGCGAATTGAGATCAATGTATGAAAATTTGATCATTTTTAATACCAAAAATTAAGTCTAGCTATTTTCAACTCTAGTGAAGGTTGAAACTCTTGTATGTCCCAAATGGATAGATTGCATAAACAAGACTTAATTTGATCTTGTAGAGGCACATCTTTATAGTTTATTTGGTTGATGAAATTTTGACAATTAATGCAATTTCTATATTTTATTTCTCAATATATTATTTACTATTATAGGTCTTGGGTGTGACTCAAAAAGGGTTATTCAAATCCTTGCTCACAGGAATTCAGAACAACGTAGCCTTATTCAACAAGAGTATGAAACTACTTATTCTGAACCACTTTCCAAACGAATATCTACAGAGGTTCGTGGGCATCTCAAGGTAAACAATTTTTATTTTTTTTAACATTTTTAGATATTGTCCTATTAAGGCAACTTAATTTGTTTGTATCATAAAATCGATGATGAGTGAATCACCAATTTAGTCTTTAAAATTGTAGTTATTTGACAAAAAATTTAGTTGAAAATTCTCAATCATATTAATCTTTTGGAGTCTGTTAATTTAGCCCTAGAAATAATTAGAAAAGTTTAATATGATAAAGATTTTCAGTTTTAGGAGCCATTTTAGAATTTGGTTAAATTTCAGATACTAAATTATCATTCCACTTCAATGAGCTATTTTTGCTCAAGTACATAACTAAAATAACAAACTAAACTAATTGCCATAACAGAAAACTGAACTCTATCCTATTAGTTACTTGCGCTACAAGCAAGTTAACCATTTACTAATTTTGAATTAAACTCAACATTTTATACATTGAATATGGACTATTGTTTGAAAATCGCTGGACTTATGATAAGATCTCCCTCTTATCAGGTGGTTATTGATGAATGATGACTACTTTATTGTGATTCCTTATCACATAGTCTAACCGTGTCAACTAGGTTAATTATTTGGGTGGGGGGCCTATGCTACCAATATATTGTTAGATAATAGGTTGGTGGGCCCTATGCTATCGGGACCTTTAGGTTTATAAGTTAGTAGAGTCCGTTATGTTTTACTATATATTCTCTTGTAACATTTTTTTAGTCATGTTATGCTATTTTAATATTATTGGAAACCCTAGCAATCTTTTGTTCTCTATTGACACCTTATTGTTAACATATATGAGGTCTTTATGTTTGGTTTCTTAAGTCCATACCGGTACTGGTACACTATAATTTCAAGGAATAAACTTGTTATTGACTCCACAAATATTTGAAACAATTGAATGATAATTTATTAGTCTTTATGTTTGTCTTTTTTAAATGGTTTCAGAAAGCATTGTTACTTTGGCTGCATGATCCTCCAAGTAGGGATGCTAAGGTAGCAAGGAAAGCATTAACTTCACCAGTTGTTGATAATCAAGCTATTACAGAAATAATATGTTCTCGTACACCATCACAATTAAGGAGATTGAAAGAAGTTTACCTCTCAAATCATCATTCCCCTCTTGAGCATGACATTGAAAACCAAACTAGTGGTGATCACAAGAAGGTGCTTTCTCCATGCCCATCACTTAATAGTTTTATTTTTATTTTATTTTTTGGCTTGTGAACTCATATAAAAGGTGATGTTTATAATATTTTATGTTTGATAGTTTGAATCAAAATTACTTTCGAAATGTATATCTATTTACATTAATGTAGAGTTTCTCACATCTCTAGGTCTATTTCACCGCAATTTCTAGAAGAAAAAACTTGAGGGTTCAAATGACATAAATTGTCGATGAGAATTTCAATCTTTCCAAACACACGTTTAATTAAGAAACTTGAAAAATTGATTTTATGTCACTTCAAAAGCTAGAAATCAAAGCTTTTTGGTGAACTTGAGATTGAGGCCAAAATCAATTTTTAAGACCTAAAAGTCAAACTAATTTGTGGTCAAATTACGTTTGACCAACCCAAACATGATTTTGTAGTTTTTGATTGTGTAACTAAGGGTGGGAATAGGGCAGGCAAGGCCAACTTTGATAGGCTTGAGTCTGACCTACGAAAAAATTGCTAGCCTAATCTTTAGTATATGACCATTTGTAGGCTTGTTTTGGGTCTGATGTGTTTAAAAACCTGATCTAGCCTGAAAGTCTATTTACAGACTTATTTCATATTTAAACCATTAAATAGTCCATTTTATCTACTTTTAAATAGGTTCAATATGTCTTAAAGCCAATTTCACTGTAAGGTCTGCCTATCACTGTATGGCCTTAAAAGCCTATTACTTTGTAAGACTTTAAAGTGTATTTAAATAGTCCATTATTTGAGTTTTTTTTCTTGATTTTTATGTTTAATATAAATTATATTTTAATACAAATAAAAAATAAGTTTTAATAATATGCATAAAATGGTCAGTCTATCAGACTTGGTAGGTTTTTTTATAGCTTAAGTCTGGACTATTTACTTAAATAAACTTTTTCAAAAGACTAAGCCTACCGTTTTCTATAAACAGGCCAAACCAGGCATAAATAGACCAGGTCATAGGTCCCTGTAGGCTGGTCTGGCCTATTCCCACCACTATGTGAAACCAAATATATTATGTATTTGGTTTTGCAATAATAAAAATTGAATTTAAATACATTGATTATGTAAAATCAATTATGGTCAAAGTAGTTGAATATAAAGTTATTTATGTTGGGATGAAGTGAGTATATAAAAGTGAGTTGAACGATAAATTCAAGGTTAAAAATCAACTTTAGAGGCAAAAGCTTCGGGTTAAAATCAATTCTTGTGGTAAAATCAAATACTACTCGAACATATTCAAATATTTCAAAACTAATTCTGCTATATTATATGTATATTCCGTTATACTCCCCTTAGAAAATAAGTGTAAAATTTTGTATACTAATCTTTGATACTTTTCTTTAATAGTTGTTGCTTGCATATGTAAGTACACCACGGTATGAAGGCCCAGAATTGGATAGTCAAATGGTAGAAGAAGATGCCAGAGAATTGTACAAATCAGGGGAGAAGAGAATAGGAACTGATGAGAAAACATTTATAAGGATCTTTAGTGAAAGAAGCAGCACACATTTGGCTGCAGTTAACTCTGCATACACTTCATTTGGCAAATCATTAGAAAAGGTAATGTGCATACAACTTACAAGTAGTGATTTGTTTACTTTTCTACTTAATTATTTGAAGTGAATAGGAATTTAGTATCGGAAATTGTAATCGTCGGTCAGAATAGTCACTCAATTTTTCGAATTGGTAAATACATCCCCAAAATTGTAAAATAACATTCAAAATAATCCATCTCGGTTAACTTTTAGTGTTGGAGGTCATATTATAGCGTGTTAGTTGTACATGTCACATTGATCGTTTATCGCCATAAACTTTAATGATAGAATTTAATCGATGAACTATTTTAAATGATATTTTACAATTCTAGAAATATAATTACCAATTCACAAATATTAAGGACTATTTTGCCAATGCTTATGAATATGAGGATTTTTTTTTCTTTTTCCACTTATTATTATTTGTGCATGATCCAACACATCTTTTGTCATGAAGGCGATAAAGAGTGAAACATCTGGCTCTTTTATGAGGGGCTTATTGATCATACTACGATGTGCTACTAACTCTCCCATGTACTTTGCCAAGGTAATTTTTTGTGTTTCCCATTTGCATTGACATACCCCTCTATTTGGTTTCTTATGCATACATATTAATAAACTTTGCCGGCGCCATTGGTTTGTTGTCTTGTTGTGCACTTTTTTGGATTTGGATCCTTTTATTTTTTAACTCAGCATGAAGGGTTATGTTCATCATCTTACCATTAAAATTCATTGGGCTCCATTTATATATTTTTTAAGTTGTATTCATTCAAGACATTCTTGTTTGCATTCTTGAACAATTTAGGGTTTACGGTTTCGTCTCATGTTTATTCTATAACTTTTATTGTTTGCCGCCCATTTCATCCCAAAAAGTTCCCATTTCAAAACATTATTGTTTGCATTCTTGAACAATTTAGGGTTTAGTTTTTTTTGTTACATGGGTTTAGGGTTTAGTCTCATGTTTATTCTATAACTTTTATTTTTTGCCGCTCGTTTGGTCCCACAAGGTTTGAGGGATTTGTAAGTTGCATGCAAAGGATACTCGGTTTAAAAAAAAAATATATTATTTGGGTTTATATTTAACTAATGATGTACTTTATGTATACCTTTGCAGATTTTGCGCAAGTCAATGAAGGGTATTGGAACTGATGATAGTAGACTAATAAGGGTAATTGTGACAAGGACTGAGATTGATATGCAACCTATAAAAGCAGCGTATTATAGTAGATATAAAAAGCCATTAACTCATGCTGTTAAATCAGATACATCAGGACATTATGAAGACTTTCTTATAAGTCTCTTAGGTACTGATTATTAGTAGGTGATCACACTAAGGAGGGTTCCTATGTACTAGCAATGTAATTATTATATGATGTTCAATTAAGAAAATTTAATCACTGTTGGGCTAAATAGGAGTAGATTTTAGCCCAATTTAAATTAACATCTTGTAAATGAAAAAAATTCAATTAAATATAGAATTTTATAATTCTTCACTTTTGAAAAAATTCTTACAAGCTTATTGGTACATATTGAAAAATGGAACTGTGTAAAGAAGTTCATCCAAACATGTTTTATACTTGTTTTATAAAATGTTTATATTTTTTATAAAATAAAAATTTGGCATAAGGGAAGATCGTGTTAGATATTTGCATTAATATGCACCTATAAGCTTGTAAGAATTTTTTAATGCAGAAAAGGAATGAATGCAGCAGATGAAAGTATCCCCCATGCAAGTTACTACTATTACTACTTTCTTTGATATATGCATCTCAAAACCTGAAAAGTTTATAAGTAGCCAATTTTGTCTCTGATAATTTAATAAGCATTTGGTGAAGGACCTACTTCCCATATAAAATTCAAAATACACCAATAATAAGAAGTTGGATTATATAATCCGAACAAAAATTGTATTCTCAAAAGAAAGAAAAACAAGAGGACGCACGAGAAGAGCATATGATGGAAAAAGTAAATATCATCCAAAAATAACAAAACAAATACAACAATAAACAATAAGTCACATCCTTCACATACGATCTTTACATTTTCATGACTTCCCTAAAAACTTAAGAGAGAGACGTAAACTTTTCCTCGTCAAAAAGAAAATGAAATAGGAGCCAATAAATTGAGGGGGGAAATCAAATTTAAGAGAAAGGTAGTAAGACTAATATTTCTCACTCCTTTTATTGTTTGTTATTTCATTTCAGTTTTTTCATTTAGTTGTTAGTTTATATCCCAATTCGGGCTCCAAACCCATTTTTGACACGCTAGTTATTTTTGTCTTAGATATCTTGGACCGTCATTATATTCTTAAGGGTCTAAGAGCCGTCTAGAAGGGTATAAGAGCCCTCCAAAAGGCTTTCTGAAGCTTAGGCGCCGCCTTAGCCAACTTCTAGAAGCATCTAGATTCAGGTGAAAAGACTTAAAGCTCAGCTTGCGTGGAGCTTAAGTCATGCTAAAACAAACCCACAAAGGGCTATAAATATCACTATTAGGATCATTCTCTAGGCATCTGAAAAACAGTCTAAACCCTAACTTTCTAGTATTGTACTCGATACAAGTACACATCTCCTCTATTTGTTGCTTGGATTGCTCAACCAATCAAATAAGTTGGATGAAAGATAGTTTATAAATATAATAAAAGAAAAAGTCAATAAAATCATATCTTATTTGTGAGATCCAAAGTTACATTCCGATAAATTAAAGGACCTTTGTAGAAAACGAGTCCAACTTAAAGCCTCGTCCAATTTTTAGGTTTCCTTCACAGACGAAGGACACGTGACAACAAAAAAAATTAGCAATTGAGAGCAAGCATTTACATAAATAAAACAAAACAATATTGAAGTCCTCTTCTCTTGTCGTCGTTGATTTCTCATATTCTCCATATCCTTAAATTCAATGTTAATAAACAATCAATTGAAAACCAAGACTACTTTTGTGATTGAAAACCAATATAGTGGAAATTGGAGAAGACAGATAGATAGTCGAACTATGAAACAATTTAGTATTTATTTTTTCTTATATAAATCTGAATTTTACATTTTCAATCCCAACCGTTGGATTTTTCGTTGCCACATGTCATTTGCATATGAAGGAAACTAAAAACTGGACAAGGTTGAAACGGTAGGAGATCAAAACTTAAGGAAAACTTACAAGGTTTGAGAGTGATTTCCTATTTTTAATACCCTTATCAATATTGTTATTTGCTTTGACTCATAAGCTCAAAGTGCAGTTGTTTTCTGTTTGAGTTAATTAAGAAAATGACCTTTATAGATATATAAAATTTTGTTTTAAATTGAATTGTTGTATCATAATGCTTTGTGGAGGAAATGGATGCGAGAATGTGCCACTACAGCTTCAGCGGCAGTTTTGGTTAATAGAAGCCCAACAGAAGAATTCTCTTTGGCTCGCAGTCTCCGTCAAAGGGACCCCCTTTCTCCCTTTTTGTTTCTTTTGGCAGCAGAGGGGTTTCATATTATGATGGATTCCTAGGTCAACAATAATATTTTCACTAGTTACAAGGTTGGCAGGGAACAAAATGTCTCTATTTCTCATCTTCAGTTTGCGGATGATAATATTATTCTGGGTGAAAAAAGTTGGGCAAATGTTCGGGCCATGCGAGTTGTTCTTCACCTTTTTGCAGCTATGTCAAGGTTTAAAGTGAATTTTCATAAAAGTAAGCTTGTTGGTGTGAATGTTCCTCAATCTAGGGTTCTTGAAGCTGTGTTTGTGTTGAGGTGTCGAGTGGGTACCTTGCATATTTTATATTTAGGCCTTCTTGTTGGTGGTGATCCTCATCGACTTAATTTTTGGGATCCTGTTGTGAACCGTATTAAGTTCCGCCTGTCCGGTTGGAATAGCATACATCTTTCTTTTGGTGGTCGTCTTGTTCTTTTGAATTCGGTCATGACCTCGCTTCCTATCTATGCTCTTTCCTTCTTCAAAGCTCCCTCATGAATCATCGCCTCTATTGAATCTCTTTTAATTCGTTTTTTTTTTGTGGGTGTGAGGATGATAGGAAAATTTCATGGATCGATTGGGAGTCTGTCTGTTCCGACAGGGAGGTTGGTGGTTTGGGGGTAAGGAGAGTTAAAGAGTTTAATTTAGCGTTGTTAGGAAAATGGTGTTGGAGGACGGTGGTGAATAGGGATGGTATTTGGTTTAGAGTTTTGGCCGCTAGATACGGCCTTGTAGGGGGCGGTTGCAGCTTGGTGGTAGGGATGGGTCGGTGTGGTGGTTGGATATTGATAGCATTCGGGATAGTGGTGTCTCAGTGTTGGGTAGCTGGTTCCCGGATAGTTTACGCCTTAATGTTGGTAACGGTGCTAGCACTTTATTTTGGATGGATGGGTGGGTTGGAGATGTTCCTTTTTGTGACATGTTTAGTCGTTTATAAGCTTTATCTGAAAATAAAATGGCTATTGTTGCTCAAATGTTTGGTTGAGGGTGGGAGGTAAGAGGGGAGGCATGAAAGTGGAGGAGGAGACTTTGGGGGGTGGGAGGAAGACCTGGTAGAGGAGTGTAGGAATTTATTGCTAACGGTTATGTTGCATGTAGATACTGTCGATGTTTGGACTTGGGCTTTTGATCCTGTTATCGGGTATACGATCACTGGTGCATATCGCACGCTCGCTGATAGGATGCCTCCCAATGATCATGTCCCAACGACTCTCTTATGGAGAAAGGATGTCCCGTTGAAGGTGTCAGTGTTTGTTTGGCGTCTTTTTAGGCACATATTGCCTTCTAAGACAAATCTGTTTTGTCGTGGCATTATTCCTTTTGAGGACCAGCTGTGTGTTAGTGGTTGTGGTCATCAGGAGTCGGAGACTCATTTGTTTTTATCTTGTAATCTTTTTCAGTCAGGTTTGGCAGCTTATTCGGAATTGGTTGTGTGTTTATGCGGCGGATCCTAGTAATATTGTCAATCATTTTTATCAGTTTGGCACTTCTTCAGGTTATGGCAAATCAAGATGCTCACTTATGCATTTGATTTGGTTTGCAAATGTGTGTGTGTGTTATGGAAGGAAAGGAACGAAATGTTATTCCATGGTCAAGAACGATCTCCCTCTCTGATTTTGGAGGTTGTTAAACTTCTATCATTTTGGTGGTTTAAAGCTAAAGTTGTTGCTTTTCCTTATAGTTTTCATAATTTGTGCCAAAAACCTTTCCTTTGTGCAGGTCTTGGTTGATTTTTTGTTTTGTTACATCTGAACTGTTATTGTATCTTTTGGTCATCTTCTATGGTACACCTTGTGCCGTGAAGACAGACTGTTTTTAGTTATATATTTCATTTTGATTTCTTCAACAAAAAAAAATGTGTAGGGATTAAAAATATTGACGGAAAATTATATGAAAGTAAAAGTGTTAATGGAGAATTTTAGGAGGATTGAAAATGTCAACGAAAAAGTAAGTTATTTTATAAGAATTAAAAACTTAATTTTACATATTTATACAAATCACATTTATAAGAAATACGTGACTTCATAAAAGTTGATGTATCTGATCCAATTGTTAATTAGATATATCAAATTTTGTTGATCCAAATATTTATTATATTATAAATAGGAAAGGAGGGATTAGCATTTACTTAGTTAAACATTCTTATTTTAATTTTTATTTTTTTTACCATAATTCTTATTTTGAATTAGGATGGGTTAGAGTAAAAAAGAAGAGAGAGAGAGAGAAAAAAAAAAAAAAAAAGGTAAGCGTACGTATACGCAGTGAAATTTGAATGGAGAAAAAACAGTAAGAAATGTTGGTTAGGTTTAAGCAATTATCATTAGTAGCAGCAGTGAAGTTACGCTTAGCCTTAGCAATCACGACCACCATTTCCGGCCACCGTATTCTTCCGCCGCAGCAGTACCATTCTATTGCGTTGATGGAGCTTGGAACTGAGAAGAAGTTAAAGTCAGAAAGGTCAGAAACAGAGTCAAAGAAGAAATTAAAGGGTTTGAATATTGAAGGATACCAAGTTGAAGGTTTATCAATTGGAGGACATGAAACTTGTGTTATTTTTTCCAACTTTAAAGTTGCTTTTGATATTGGTCGTTGTCCACCTCGTGCTGTTTCTATGGATTTTCTTTTGATCTCTCATGCTCATATGGATCACATTGTTAGTTTCTCTCTTTATTTTCATTCATTTTTGCAATTTTTATTTATATAATGTGCTGTTTGGAATGGTGGCTTATTTGCTATGAAGCACGGATATTACTCGAATTAGGTGTGTCCTGGTGTCGGACACACCTACACGACACTGATACATATGTCTACACTGAATTATGTCATTTTTTTATTTATTTATTTTATTTTATTTTTTTCAAAATGTCTGTGTTTGTGTCCGTGCTTCATAGCTTATTTGCATAAGATTTGTTAGACTATTTGGAAGAACTTATGAAACAGCTTATAGGTTATACAAAAGTAATTGAACTTTATTTTATCATTTGTTATAAAAAAAAGGGTCCGTTTGGATTGACTTAGTTTTGAGCTTATGAAATATAGCTTATGCAAAGAAATAAGTTTTTATGTTAATTCTTAAGTTCTTGCTAACGAAAATTGTATCTTCATAAGTTGTTTTTTTCATAAACTACATTGACAAGTTTATGATAAAAGCTTATTTATTTTCCGTATGTTGTTTTGCATAAGCTCAAAAATAAGTCAATCCAAACGGGTATACAAGCTGCGTTGGGAAAATAGATTCTAGGAACGAACGGATAAAATTCAAGTCTCACTGGTAGGGATTTTAATGATTTAGAGAATAGAATCTGATTCAGAGCAGAAATTGTGGGATGGATACACAGTAGCACTATAGTTTCTATCTAGTAAGATGTTTCCTGGTTTCAAGTCTCTGTGTACTATAGGTTCTATTTTTTGTTTGGTGAAAGAATAACAAAGCCAGAGCCAGTTTCGGCTGCAATTTTGAGCCTTAATTGCCATGAAAGTGGAGGACTGTTGCCTCGAAGAAATAGGCAATCTTCCAAGCTTCCATTTGACATGTACTCATACACTAGACAGCCCTATTCTGGACAGGCTCCTAAGAGGAGAACCATGTTTGGATGCCATATGCCGCTCAGTACTTCAGCCTCTCTTTGAAACTGCGACCTTCCTTGTGCTGCATCAGGACGTATAACCTTAACTGCAACAGTTGTATGGTCGAAAAGACACTTGATAACTGGACCATACCTTCATTCTCTAATCTTTAGGGATTGTGAAAAAAAATTGTTGTAGCTTCAATCTCTTCAATTTTATACTCATGAAAAGAGCTTATAACTTATATAAGTGCTTACTTAAATAAGTTTTCTATCCAAACCGAGCCTAAGGATGTGAGTCATTGTTTGAGTTTATGTCAAACTGACACTTCTAGGGACTAATGTCGGTCATTGTTTGAGTTTCAAAAGATTTTCAAGAAATGATGTTAAATAACAGGTATAGCGGCACCATAGCGTAGGGAATTAGGACAAACCGCTATTGTTCCACGATACGCTATTTAGTACAAAATGTTGTCAGATAGTGGCTATAGTGGCACTATATCACTAATGCATAACAGAATTTTAACAGTCCTCTATTTTCCATTATCCACAATTGACAAAATTGTTTTCAAGTACTAATCCATGGTGGTCCACAGCAGAACCTGTCATCTCATTTTATGTTTTCTTTTTAAATTAAAATATATATGTTACATGTGTGGATTTGTCATATAAAACGAAAGTATTACTGATTTAGTTTGTTGCTGAACTTTATGATGTATGCTTACTTTTGGCAGGGAGGATTACCGATGTATGTTGCCACACGTGGTTTATACCGTATGAAGCCCCCAACAATTATTGTACCAATTTCAGTAAAAGAGGATGTAGAGAAACTCTTTGAGATTCACAGGAAAATGGACCAATCTGAGCTTAAGCACAACCTCATAGGCTTGGATGTAGGTAATTGTTGCTCTCAATCAAAATGGAGACTACAATTATCAAAGATTGAAACTTCAAAAAAATTTCACATGTGTACAGTTGATCCTAATTCTTGACTTACTGCAGGAGAAGAATTTTCTCTGAGACATGATCTTAAAGTGAAAGCTTTTCGGACTTATCATGTAATACCCAGTCAGGTAGTTAACCAGCAACTTGCATCTTTTGAGTCTTGAGCTATTCAATATTTCTACAGACTAGGACATTGTTTGGTTTGAAAAATGTTGAGACTTGTGATTGCGGTTTCATTTGAAAATGAATGTCAAAATATGAGTTTCTTATATTGTTTTGTTCATACTATTTATGTTATTTTTTACAATGTTGTCAAACAGCGGCACTGCAGCACTATGGCATAACAAAATTTGAACAAACTGTTATTGTTCCGCTATATGCTACTTAGTACAAAGTGTTGTCATATAGCTGCGATATAGCATTGTAGTGTAGCATAATTTGAACAAATGCAATTGACAACACTGATTTTTTGAAGGCCACATGAATTTTCGAAAAAACCTTAGGTAGTGACTTTTTAAACTTTCGTATATGTCAAAAATATAAAGGATCTGTCTTCTGTTAAATTCTTACTTTTATCCTAAAATATTATACCATACATACTAAACTTTTAGTTTTGGAATTTTAGATTATCTAATATGATATTCAAATGATATTCAACAAACACCTTTTTAGTATATGTGCAATATGATGCACCTTTCATCGCATATGGGGCCTAACTGTTCTGCATGTTTTTGGCAGGGTTATATACTTTACTCTGTAAAAAACAAACTTAAACCAGAATATATTGGTCTTTCTTGTGACGAAATTAAGAATTTGAAGTTCTCTGGTGTGGAGGTAAGTGTTATCTACTGTATGTACTAGTCAATGATTTCACAAATTTACATCTAGGCATCTTAGTTATCTTTTGCATGTTTCATCCAGTTTTCAGCTGGTAAGTTTTCCATTTATTTTAGTTCGATTTGATGAGCAGAAAATAATGAACTTTCAGCGGGATATAGAATAGTTGCAATGGCCAAAAAAGAGGAATTAAACTTGTAATTAACAGCCAGTGTTGTTAAATGGTGGCCAGGGTGCCACTATGGCGGAATGGCATGGCAGGTTTTTGACAACCACCATAGCCAATTTGTGAAGGGATGCCCGCCATGGCGGTTCCATAGGTTGCAATGGCGTGTTTATATGGCAAATTTTCTCCCTTCCACCATCAACAACACCGTTAGCAGCTGAATACAGTGATTTTGTGATTTGTGTTCATAAAATGACTAAATTATGTCTCTTTAGTTCAATTGATAGCTTCGGTATCACTACAAATGCTTAAATAAGCTGGTCTTGGCAGATAACAAACACGTTGAAAGAACCAGAGATTGCTTTCACAGGAGACACCATGTCAGATTTTATAATTGATGAAAATAATGCTGACGTCTTGCGGGCTAAAGTTCTTGTATTGGAGGTAAACCACTTTGTCCAATACTTTAGAAGAAACCAAGTACAAATTAAATTGGAATTTGCACTTACAAGTTGCAATATCTGAAATACTGTTTTTTTTATAATCTGATTTGTGTTTTATTTTGCCATTTTTTTTCTTTATTTTATCTCTTCAAAGAACAAGATTTGGAATCATAGACCTTTAGTTTTGTTGAAACCTCTCACTTAGGTAGGTTGTTTGGTAGTTCTATTGCAGATAACCTGGAATACATGGCCTTCATAAAATTTAAATTCCAGGCTCAAATGAAATTATGAATTGATTTTCTTGATAGTTGTTTCTTTGTTCTTGCTGGTTCACATCCCGATCTTATAGTGACCTCCCATTTGGCTTTCCTTAAGGTCATTGAAGCCGTTTTATATGATCTTTGGTTTGCTTTATTTGATTTCTATCTCTGATTATGCTTTTCGTTGGTGATTTATATTTGTAGTTAATGGTAACTTTTTAACACAATTTTTCAAAAGACTCATGAGAAAACTTTTTCCTTTTACTTTTGATTTTCAAAAGGTCATATTTTCAAGTTCGTCACTGAAGGGTGCCATTAGTTTGAGCATCTAATTCACTATCCTCCCACCTTTAAAGTACAAATTGTGAAAGAAACCTTGAACACCTTCATAATCAAATTACAACCAAACACCTCTCTGTATGTGGCCAGTGCTTCTTTGATTTTTGATATTTAATAAAGTTTTCTCTATTTACTCAATTTTTAGTTAGGTTTTATTTTGAATCTTTCACCACCACTCATTTATATAGTTAAATTCTTGTGGGAGTGCAGTATTGAACCCTCAATGAACTGGTCTTCGTGTTTCCCCGTTTATGATTTATGTTGATGGTTGATGTTATGGCTTCAGAGTTTACAATCAATCTTATTTTCTCCATTTTTCATATAGTCCACCTTTGTTAACAATGAAATGACTGTGGAACATGCCAGAGATTATGGACACACTCATTTATCTGAGGTATGCTACCTGCTGCAATCAATAGCATACAATTTCATGCAAATTTCAGTAGTTTTATCACTTTATTTCTGTTTATTTGTTTATTTCTTCTCATTGTGTTATTTCAGATAATAAGTTATGCTGATAGGTTACAGAATAAAGCAATTCTTTTGATTCACTTTTCCGCACGTTACACAGTAGAGGTATGACATTATTGTTTTTGTCTCTTGAGAATAATATCATCCTCCCAAAACCTTGGCGTTAGTGAGTCCATCAGTAACCGCGGTTATGTGATTGGTGTCGTTTGATGAAAACCTAACAACTCGTGTAAATTCAGTAAATTAGATTTAAAACAGGAAGTCAGAATGTGAACTGTCTGATTTTCGTCTAATGGCTCCAGTCTGATGACTGTAGTGACTACATCGTACTTTTTCACATCCGTGAATCTGATGACTGCAGTGACTAAGTCATATTTCCAACAAATAGAAAATTAATATCATGTTACTATTAGCTCAATATTAGTTTTCTCCGGTCATGTTTTTTCGTTGGAATGCTGATGCACCATTTTGTGCTTACGATATTCAGGAAATTCAACAAGCTGTAAGTGCATTGCCTCCACCATTAGCCGGTCGTACTTTTGCACTTACTGAAGGTTTCTGAAAATAAGTTGGAAGTTTGATTGAACAAATAAATGAATGGAGTTGTTTTCTCCCCTCCATCATCATTGTTGGCAAATGTGGGAAAGTGGAATGAAAGGATAAATCCACTGATGTACTTTTCAATTACTTAATTTTTTATTAGGCTATCTGTGACAGTTTTCATCTTGTAACTTTTGATTCATTTCATTAGGCTATATGTAACAGTTAAAAAAAAAAGGGAAAATGCTATTTGAATGATCTTTATTCACTGAGAAATGAAACTTGTACATATTGACATGTGTCCTCTTTTACAAGGAAAAAACTCAATATCACCCAGCCTGTGTATTTTGGTGAGTTACTTTTAGAAAATTGATATTTAGTTTAAATTAAGTATTTTTTGACCAATTTTAAATTAAGTTTAAAGTGAAATAATCCGGTTTGAACAAATGTTGCAGATATTAGAATAAAACAGGATTTGAAGTAAATAAAATCCCTTTAAAATAAAATAAAATTGATCTCTTTACTACTTATCCAATTGTTCAGTTTCATATGGTATAAGAAATATACATTGGGCAATGCATTTTTGCTAAGAATTTACCTTGATTGAAAGAGTCCTTGGATTCTTACTAGACATTGCATGTATTTATCATGTTAATTATTTTAAAGACTTATTTTAATATATATTCATTGTTAATGTAAAAATATTTTACATACTCATTAAATAATGTGAAAATACATTATTAGATTCATGTGCAAAATATTTTTATATTGACATGGCATACAAATTAACAACAAAAATGGTCCAAACAAATCTTAATCAACAATGCAAAAAATCTAAATCTGAATCAAGAATGGTGTTCTCTTGCTATATAAGTTAATATATAATATAATAAGACAACAAAAAGAAGGAATGCAGCAAAGAAAGATGGGATTTTGGAGAGAACCAAAATGTTCTACATCCTTCCCTTGTTCTCTTCTTTGCAGTATAATGTTATCTCCAATGTTGCCTCTCTTTACATTTAATATAGACTCATAATTTAAGTTCATACCAATCCATTTTCTTTCACAAGCCTTCATTCTATCAATTTCTCTATAATCTTTCAATGGCTTGAAACAGTTTCTCCATTATTTTTCCCTTCTATAACTTTTTCAACTTCTGTTCCATCTACATTTCCATTGCACTCTTGCCTTTCCATATTTCCATCCATCTTGCCTTTTGGTGAACCATTAGTATTGTTATGATTTGATTTCCCATTATGTTTTATTGACGTGGTTGGAGTTACGGTACCTTGCAAGTGCTGAGATGAATTAGCTGAACCAGGTGGAGGGAAGAACACTCCCGTGCCAGAAACGAGGATTCGGGGAGGAGGGTGTCTTGGAGGATTGATGGTCCATCCTGTAGAACCAGGTTGGATCGGCATATGTGTAGAAAATTGCATGGGAAGTGCGACTGGCGCTGGCACAAACAATGGCTGCATGTTATTAGGAGTAACATGTAGGGATGTAGCTGGCAGTACCTCGGTTACTTGAACTGCAGAATAATGCTTGGGAGCTAACTGATAACGATGGTGACCGATATGATTTGTAGTTCTGATCGGTGCGGCTGAAGATTGCGATGTTGCGGGCGAAGCAAGGCGTTGAGCTTCAATTGGCAGGGACTGTTTTGGCTGAGACTTTGCGAAGGTAATAAGTATGCGTTGTTTATGAATAGAAGGAATAGCATGTTTAGCACAATCAGCTGCGTTTCCTTGCATCGCTATAAGGGACCTACAGTTGCTATTCAATTATCAAAAAACCTACCTAGAATACAACACCTTTGGCTTTTCTTTGCAAATGTGATCATTATTATAGGACAGAGTGAGTAGCATATAAAACAGACAAGGTTAACGAATATTACCCAGGTACGAGAGAAAGCTTGAGAGAGCCCCTATAATCCCCAGGGTGGTGGTGTGAGACAATTGTTCTCCCAAAAGTTATGTCACATTCAGTCAGGAAGAACATATAAACAGGCCTTCCAAACCAAGACGGCCAACTGTTTGGCATTGAGTAATCACCCTATAGATAATTGTAATATGGATACAGGGTTACATTAGCAATTTCAATATTATACCGAACTCTCGATTTACTCACCCCTTTCCCAAAAAGACATAAAAGAAGCTACTACCTCGTAATAGAAATCTACAATGCTAGCATCAGGCTTCACGGTCATCACTTGCGAGGCTATCATGCGCTCAATAATATCTTGAAGCAAGGATGGCATAGATTCTATATTCTTTTCTGTCATATTCAATTAGTGGATTTTCATCGATCGTTATTATAGAGGTATGAAAAGTCAAATAATATAGCTATTGGCTGCAAAATGAAACAATAATAAACCGTGTAATATAGGACTTGCCTTTGGTCGATGCCGTCAAATTGTCTATATCTGGTGGAGCATCAGCAATGGGAACCCCCAACTGAATCATCTCCCTTCCATGCCCTCCCACAGGCCTTCTAGAGACCACATGTGTTTGGCTTCCTGTTCATGCAAAATATTAGTAACTAGAAGTTACTAAAAAGAAAAAAGTACTTGGGACTAGAAATTGCACTTGTCCTGCAGGTTAAATAAAATAAGTCTCTTTTTTTGTACAAAAGGATGTGACAACTTTTTCTCATTTTATCCTTAAAAAAAATTCCCATTTTAAAATTGGAAACTGACCTAAAACTTGCACTATATCACTTTTTGATTTTAAACATCTCTTGATACAGACTTATTTTAACCAAAGATTCAAAATATTGTAATAGCTTACTCAAGCATGTTTCTTAAATAGCACCTTATACAAACAAGTCCA
Source organism: Medicago arabica (assembly GCA_946800305.1). Taxonomy (NCBI): domain Eukaryota; kingdom Viridiplantae; phylum Streptophyta; class Magnoliopsida; order Fabales; family Fabaceae; genus Medicago; species Medicago arabica. The sequence continues at coordinate 13,375,810 of OX326965.1, read as the reverse complement.
AAACCCATGACGGCGTCTTGCGTTACCTGCACAGCTCTATTCTATCATTGCTACTATGTATTTATTCTTCCTCTCAAGATGGAGTTAAACACTAAGATTATGTTTGGGAGCTGGGTTTTGGAGGGCTATGTCTACATTTGACACTAAAATACTTTAAAAAATGAATTAAGTGTGATCGAAGTATCATAAGATCATATATCATGTTGTTCGTTAGCTCAATGAATGTCAACTCCCTTACATACCCTAATGGTTCTCGCAAGAAACAATTGCCGCATGATTAATCTGTAATCTCGGCCCTCTCTTTAGGTTTTTTTTTTTTTAAAAACTCACAGTTTTCTCTTTCTTGCCTTAGTTTCCAAATTTAATTTTGTTCTTGTAGTTATATATTATATCATGTTGGAAAGCATTCCCTAAAAAAAGGGTAGATTCTTGTAACATTAAAACATAGGACACAATACATTTACCTTGAAATTGTCCTCTTCTTCCAGCAACCCTCAGATCATTGACCAATGAAACTAGTTCTGAAACTTCGGTACTATCAAGTAAATCTTCATACAACTTCAGTCCATCGACCACATTCACCTAAAGATAAAAAACATATGCATCATAACATAGAGTATAAAAGATGGAACAAAAAGAAGAACATTTACGAGAAGGTATTACACATTAAGAGAAAAAAAAGGCGAAAAATTAAGAAAAACAAACTATCATTTAAAGGACTCTACCTTCTTCCCATCAAAAATCTCGTTGCTTATAAAAGTTTTTCCCATTTTAGAACCATTCTCCTCTTGATTTTCATTTTGTATAGAATGTGATTCATTTTCTGAAAACAGATTGCACGAGAGTATAAATATGATGGAAAACAAATATCAAACCAATCTTCACAGAAAATTACGTCTATAAGCCGACTCTAATCATATAAGTTCTTGGAACTCAGAAATAAGTAATTGAAGATAGATTGTTAAAAAACATCGGGATGTCAATCTGGAGGTACTCCCTTCGGTTTTCATATCAGTAAAAAGGTGGTTCAAATTGTGTGCCTGTGACAAACACATAGAAGATAGGGAACAAAATCCAAAAACTATTTACTCCATTCCTAAATTTCACGTATACACCTAGCATAAGCTGGTTCCTTCTAGAATTTATATATATCATCATTCAATTCATAGTCAACAGGAAGAAAACCTCGAGAGTTTGATGCAATTCCTTCATTTAAATACACTTCTTCACATTCTGAGCTGGAAAGAGATCCATGAGAATTGCCAGATCTCTTCAAAATGCCATCGGATTGATGATTTGTTATACTATCTGTTCAACCAAACACAAGACGAAAAATTTAATATGGCTCAAGTATAGAATTCATTCAAAAACTCAGACTCTAAAATGTTGCTAATTTTAACAGGTCAAAAGCCCTAAAATCATGTAGACACAAATCAAGTCTTCACAACATTGTAGTATAATGCGCATCATGATTTTAAATTGCATTTTGCAACATGAAATATTTTAGTCAAGGGTCCTACAATAATCTCTACAACCATCATTTAAAACCATAACACAAAGTCCAATTGTATCAAGACTTTGAACGCAAGTTGCGCTCAATGTCATTAGGTTGAGGGCACATCTTCCTGGGTGTCACATATTGAGGATGCATCAGAAAATAAAGTAAAAATATTGCATAAAGCTGCAATAACAATATAACTTAAAGATCCAACTTTCACCTTCTTGTGGTATAACGCATATCATGATTTTAAATTGTGATTTACAACCGCATTTGTGTGACACTAACATCGTGGTTTCGCAGATTATGAGTTATGACTGTCTTTGCTATCATAACGCAATTTAAAACTATGACTCAAATAGTGCAACAAACCCGTTATTTACCTTTTTTGTCCTCAGCAATGTCTAAAATCTTATCATCCTTGGTTCCAACCATGCCCTCACATTTAATTTCTTCGATCTTGTCAACATCTCGAGTCTCTTTAACCGTTGAATTCGCTTTGATACTAAGCATTTCTACACTAGAATTACTACATTCCTTAACATTAGAAGCCTCAAACCTCTGCCATTGCTTAACCTTCCTAAACTCCTTAACAGCCGGCTTCACAAACCTCTGCTGCCTCCGCCATGCCACCTGCTGTAACGCATACACCACCTCGTCAACCGAATAGTACTGCTGCATAAGAAGCACTTGATTCCAATTAATTCTCCTCTGCTGAATTGCACCAATAACATGATCATACTCACCACTCTCGCCAACAACACCTAAATGCTGACACAAACAATCAATAATCGCATTCGCAGCTGCAAATTCGCTGCGAAGCCAATTCACAAGCCCATCTCTCTCATCCACAAACCATTGTTGTTGCACCTCACCGCCAGTATACACTGCCGGAAAAAACTTTATCTCTGGCATTACTGCATTTCCCATTGGCATTGCCATGAAAACTCACTGAAACAAATCAATAAACACCTACAAAGCATACCCAATACAGAATAATTATTTTTTTAAATTATTCTTTTTTCTTAGATATATTTTGTTAGTTATGATCAAATTCAATGCATTTTAGTTGGATCCTACGAAATGAAATGTGAAATTGGGAGGAATTAATGTGAAAAAGTGCAAAATTTGATGAGAAATTTAGGGTTTTGGGGAAGGGAGTGTGATTGAAGAGATCATCAAATATGAGAGTGAGATGTTTAGTAATGAGAATAGAGGAGGTTGTACTTGTTGGAGTATAAATATATAGGGTTCAAATTACTTTATTTTATTTTTAGTTTAACTCAACAAAACAAAGTTGATATTGCTACGACTGCATCTAAGTTCGAAACCTGGATCTCACTTTTGTATGTGAATTTTGAATAGTATTTGTCTTCGCCTACAGATGTTATATAGATTATCTTGTAATTTTATTTGAGACATGTCGAGTAGTAAATGGTATTAAATGTGAATATCTATTTGAAATCTTTCCACATGACACAACCATATTGAAAGTGTGTTAAACATTAATTATGTGAATGAATGTTAAATTATGTTGTGATAAAAAATTATTTTCTTAGATATTATTTTTGCAGATAAATCAATTCTAATGATAAAAGATTCAAAATATTACTTCAAATAAAAATCAATTCTTGAACCAAAGCTTCTTCTACTTTCGGCGACAGAAACGGGGTAAAAGGTCTTTTGCTTATTTGGAAGGCAAAAAACAAGGATAATATTAGACACATCAAACACATATTCGTGAACTTGACTTGACCGCATAACATCCCTTAGATTTTACATTTATTTGATGGACTACTTCATAAAAAATAAAAATAAATGAGCGCCTGTGTTTTTCGGGAGGAACCAACTTTGATTGGTTGAATTGTGTTTCACGACCACTTCAGGAAGCTTTTTCTCGAGATATATAGCACTAATGGAGGAATAATATTATCTCTGAATCGAGGAGGGACTCGGTTGAAGAGGTGGTGGATTTGATCATAAGCTTAACTTGACAATGGCTTTTAGACGGAAAGATGAAATGGCTCACTATTTTATTAGATTGTATTCTTAGACAATGGTATAAGTTTGGGGTGTGTGTTCTCTTTTTTTTTTTTTATGGATAGAGTATTCCTTGTACTTCTTATTCTTCTATTCGTGAATGTTAAGTATTTTTTGTATTTTGTTTTACCTATTTATTTTGCAGTAAAATTTCTTCATTTGTTGTAAAAAAAAATTATACTCACATTTAAATATGTCAAAATTAGATCTAAACTTTTAGAATCAATTTTGCATATTTTAAAGTGGCCAAGCATACACTTGGTGGATAATAAAAAGAAAATACACTTAGCAGTGTATTGGATTATGATTTGAAAATATATTTTTGTGACAAAAAAAATATTGTGGTATTCAATCAATACTTTTAAGCAATTTAAAAAAGTTTTGTGGTATTCAATTAAGATAACCAATATAAACTCGTTGAAATCCAAATTATAAAATTCTTAAAAAAATCTTGATTCGATATAGATTAGTAGTATAATTTAGATGTTGATTTTTTTTGGGATTTGGAGAAATGCATTCACACAATCACTAATTTAAACTATTGAATTAGGATAGAAAAAAAAAATCACATTCTCACTTATTTTTTAGGAAAAAATCACATGTATCTTATTTTATTTGATTTGATAATAGTAAATAGTAATAATTTAATTGCATGAGCATGAGTACGTCAAATAAGTTAGGTATTTACATGAATGCATTGAATTGAATGTGAATTCTAATTTTTGGTAACTTGTTAACTACGCATATGCATTTATTTTCTTTAGTTTTAAATGCACCTAACATCACCCTCTTTTAAAAGGTTTTGATTAATGCTTGAATAATGAGATTGTAAAAAGTTTAAAAGCATAGTACTTTAATTGTGATATTAATTTCAACCACATGCCTTAACTTGACTCTCCACATGGAATGTTTTTAATGAGTACAAGTATATGGATGTGTGTTTGCATAAACTTAAGAACTTATTTTAATGTTCCTATTTTAAAAGAGCTTCTATTTATATGCAAAAGTACTTATTTAGGTGCAATGGCCAAAAAGTACTTATGCTAACCATGATACATCCTATTAACTTATTTTCGAAATTCAATTATTTTTAAAAATGAAATTGGAAATAAATGGTCAATACCTCATATGTCTATGTCATGTCATGTCTCATATGGCTATGAATATTATGTTTACGAGGATTGGTTTATCCATCCAAAAAAACCTAGCAGCGCAGCTTATTGCCCGTTTTTCCTCTATTCATGTATAAGTAATTTTTGATGTGTATATATTACTCTATTTATTAATCAATAATTGGATTTCAATTTCAATTAAAGTGCAAAACCAATTTCTACTATCTTATACACTTCTTAAAATTCAATATACATTTATTTGCTTATTTTATAGAAGTGGTCTTATTCATATTTTCATTTTACTATCAACTATTCCATAATTGAAAAGAGTCCTTGCCATGTGCCAAACAATATTTTTTAGGCAAACAGTTGAAAGGGCATTCAATGGATGATACTAAAGGAATCCAAAATGAATAAAAAAAATATCTTAATAAAATGTATGTTATTTTAAAAAGCATCTAATTTTCTTAATTGGATCATAATTCTTTTATAAATCGTGTTAATCAACTACTCAATGTTCACTTTTTTTTAATTGGTATTTTTATGTACAATTGCAAAACTAATCTCTTGAGTAAAGTATGATCGTAATGTTCATCGATGAACTTAAAAAAAACGATTTAATCATTGTAATAATATTTTAAAAACATCCCTAATCTATTAAGATTTATAAACATATTCTTCCACTTCTTAGGTGGCTGAAATTTAAACCCCTACCTATTTCAGTGTCATACAGGCACACACAAACATAGAAGCTTAAGCAACAACACTAGAACTAAAATATCCTTAATACAACATCAAACCTAAGCTATCTAACCCTAAATCCACCTAAGCTATCTAACCCTAAATCCACTTATCAACAAACCTTCCATTATTTTCACACCCAAAATTTTCTTATCGAGTACCGCATAGGTACTTACATGTCATCTCATGCATCAATATGACTAAACAAAATGATTAAATTGATTGACGTCTTACACATTCAAAGATGCTTGTGCATATTCATAAATTTCAAGAACTAAAATGATTGACCCTTACAATTTTAGAGACCAATTTTGTGATTTACTTCGTTAATAATATTTTAAGAAATTGGTTGAAGCGAAACATTACCACGATTAAAATCAATAGCAAAATGCGCAAAAGAACTTGACAATGGAAAAATCTAAGTATGAATTAAGAATGAGTTATCTCTTACTATAGAAGTTAATATATTAAGACAACAAAAAGAAGGAATGGAACTAACAAAGGAAGGATTTTGAAGAGAACCAAAATGTTATACATCCTTCCCTTGTTCTCTCCTTTGCAGTATAATGTTATATCCACTGTTGCCGCTCTTTACATTTGCTTCAAACTCAGATTAAGTTCTTAATCTATCTCTTTCCTTTGATAAGCTTTCCATCTCTCTCTAATCTCTCAATGACTTGCAACAGTTTCTGCATTGCTTTCACCTTTTTCCTCTATAGCCTGTTCAACTTCAGTTGCGCCTGCATTTCCGTTGCATTCTTGCTTTTCAATATTTCCATTCAGTTTACCTTTTGGTGAACCATTAGTATTGCTATGATTAGATTTCCCATTTTCCTTTATCGTCGAGGTTGGAATTCCAACACTCACGTTCACTTCAGTTAAGGTAGCTTGCGAGTGCTGAGATGAATTAGCAGAGCCAGGCGGAAGGAAGACTCCTGTGCCGGGAACAACGACTCGAGGAGGAGGATGCCTTGGAGGAGCCACGGTCCATCCTGTAGAGCCAGGCGGGATTGGCACAGGTGTAGCAAACTGTATGGGAGTTGCAACTGGCGCTGGCACAAACAATGGCTGCATGCTATTAGGAGCAACATGTAGGGATGGAGACGGCAGCACCCCTGTTACTTGAACAGCTGAATAATGCTTGGGAGCTAATGGACGATGACTGATATGATTCGGAGATCTGCTTGGTGTGGCTGACCAATGTGAAGTTGCTGACGAAGCAAGACCTTGAGCATCAATTGGCAGAGACTTTTTTGGTTGAGACTTTGCAAAAGTAACAAGAATGCGTTGTTTGTGAATAGAAGGAATAGCATGTTTAGCAAAATCAGCCGATTTCCCTTGCATCACTAGAAGGGACCTACAGTTGCAACAGAGTAAATAATAATAATAGGCCATAATAATTAGGTATTGAGTTGTTGAATCCAAGTAAAGGAAAAATAAGCAATATTATACAGCATAAGCTATTTATCTGCCATTAATTACCATAACCAGTGTATTTAACTAAACCATTAACCTCCACGAACATAATGGTATGAAACTTCTAAGCTTATTAGGATACCTAGTATCGGGTAACAATCGAAAAGCTACGCAACAATGTTAAATAGTGTCAGTCCCCATATCATGCACTCATGGCAGCAAAAACTCCTTGAACAGAATTGACTAAAAGCACGCCTTTCAAGTTACCAAGCCAAATTTAAAGCACAGTAAGAAAACAGATTTCATCATTCTGAAATAAATATTACCCACAGAAATTGTAAATAAAAACATCAAAATAGAACTTATTTCGACTGTCAGCAAAAAACTAGAATTCATGGATGATGAAAGTATCACCTTTGGCTTTGACCAAGTTTGACACGCAAGTTTGACAAAAAAATTCAACAACAATTTGGTTGGTTAGTGAAGTTTAAATATGGTGCTAATTACGTTTAGTGGATGATTAATTAATATAATAAGGTGTAGCAACTAATTAACCATCTACTGAATACAATTAACCATGATTTTAAACGTCATCAACCACAACTTTTAAATTGTATATTTGAACACAGTTTTGATGATTAATTGATATCGTGTATATTTGAACACCAGAAAGTCATGGTTAATTACGGTCAGTATGATAAGTTAATGAGTTGCGACATCTTATCACATTTATTAACCATCCACCGAACGTGGTTAACCACGTATTTGAACTGTAGTCAAATTTTGCATCAAAATATCATTTATGTAATAGTAATACCAACAACATAACTAGCATACAAAACAAATAAGGTTAACAAATATTACCCAGGTCCAAGAGAAAGCTTGACATTGCTTTTATAATCCCCAAAGTGCTCCGAGACAAATGTTCTCCCAAAAGTCATGTCACATTCTGTCAGGAAAAGCGTATAAACAGGCCTTCCAAATGAAGACGGCCAAATGTTTGGTGTTGAGTGATCACCCTATAGATAATTGTAATATGGATACCGTGTTACATTTACAAATTTAATATCGAACCAAATTCCCAATATTCTCATCCCTTCCCCAAAAAAAAAAAATACAAGAAGCTACCTCGTTATAGAAATCCACAATGCAAGCATCAGGCTTAACAGACATAACTTGTGAGGCAGCCATGCGCTCAATGATATCTTGAAACAAGGAAGGCATAGATTCCACATTCTTATCTGTCAGATTCAATTAGTGAAACTTCATCAGTCATTATTATAGAGGTAGGGAAAACAAATAATGTGGCTACAAAGTGTGTATGTGAGATAGAAAACCTGCCTTTGAATGACGCTGTCACATTGTCCACATCAGCAATTGGAACACCCAACTGAATCATCTCTCTTCCATGCCCTCTTATGGGCCTTTTGTTAACCACATATGTCGGACTTCCTGTTCATTAAAGATATTAGCAAAGTAGCTAGCAGTTATTAAAAAAAAAGAAAAAAAAAGTACTGTGTACTAGAGAGGGCATTTGTGCTGCAGTTGAAAAAACAAGTCCTTTATTTCAGTACACATTATAACAAAAAATTTGATATGAAAAATAAAAATATTCATAAACCTGTAAAACATCAAATTTTAATTTTAAGAAGAATCCCAGTGTTGAAATTTGGGGCCTAACTCATCCTATACTTTTTACTAATACACCCCCTCACGCCCGGCACTCTTACCGCTAAGCTGACACCTCATGAACAAAATGTGGCAAACCATTGAATTAGATAGAAAGAAAAAAAAAAGTAAAATATGATTTTGCTCTATAAATCAAATAATCTCGATATCAGTCCTCATAAACCATTAATCCCTCAAATAGTTACAATTACCACACTTGGTCTTTTTTATGTTAAAATTCAGGTTGAGATGACTCATTAAAATCCACGTAAACATCCTAGTTGACACTCGTTGATGCACATGTGAGGAAAAATAAAGCGTTGGTGCATCATAGACGACTAGTTTCCATATTTCTTAATTATCATCATGATTTGTTTTCATATTTTATTAGAATTTAGAATTAGGAGTTTAGTTCTAGCATAAATGGGATTTCAATAGGATAGAACATAGAAGAGAATATTTATTGCTAGTTTGTAAGAAAAGGTCCTTTTGAGCAGATATCCTTTTCTTTAAATATTTGTTCCTCCTGTTATTTCACTGCACTAGGAAGATTTGTTATTCTTCTGTATCCCTAATCTCTTAATAAAGCACGCTCTTTTTATGGTATCCTGACAAATCGAAAGACATAATACATAAAGTTTACTGGAAGATCGAGAAAATACATAGAACAATAAATATTTGACTTGGCATACACAAATGTCGAGCTACCACTTTAAAGATGATAGTTAGCATCAAAAGTAATACCAAAGACCTCCTTTTGATAATGTTTTTTGAATAAGCCAAATTGACTTCCTTTTGATAACTACTCAACTACTTTAACAAAATACTGCTGAAATAATACATATATATACAATCATTATTAAATGAGATGACCAAAATTAAAAATATGTGTGGAGCCTATCAAGTGTTTGCCACACACATTGGCCATTGCATAACAATCAGACAAGTCTTTAAAAAAGAACCAAAATAAAGAATGAAAAACAAATTAGTGATAGATTCTTTCAATATGAAGACGTACAACACAATTCACTTACCTTGAAATTGTCCTTTTCTTCCAGCAACCCTTAAATCATTGACCAATGAACCAAGTTTTGAAACTTCGGTACTATTAATTAAATCTTCATACAACTTTAGTCCTTCAACGACATTAACCTGAAGATTAAAAACAGATGCACCATAAAATAAAATATAAAAGAAAGAAGAAAAAGAACAATTATGAGAAGGTATTACACATCGAGCAAAAATGACAAAAAGAAATGAGGAAAAACAAACTACATTTAAAAGATCCTACCATCTTCCCATCAAACATCTCATTGCTAATAAAAGTTTTTCCTGTGGTGGAACCACTCACGTTCTGCTGTTGATTTTGCATAGAATGTGAATCATTTTCTGAAAACACATTGTACAAGAGTATCAATATGATGGAAGACAAATATCAAACCAGTCTGCACAGCAAACTACATGTATCCTATAAGGTGACTCTGATCCTATAAGCACATGGTGTATGAAAGCTAGCAAGCAAGGGAGTAAATGAGTAAGCAACTAAAGATAGATATTTAAAAAAACCAGGATGTCAATTTTGGGTACAGAGCACTGCCTGTGACAAACACAGGGAAGATGGGGGACAGAATCTGAACATTACTTACAATTTTTATTTTTAAAGAGAGTCTGAAACATTACTTACTGTTAAAAACTTGATTAACGTTATCTTATATTTTAACATTTACTCTATTCCAAAATTTCATAAATACACCTAACATAGTCCGGTGCCTTCTAAAATTCAATATATATCATTATTCAAATCATAGTCAACAGGAAGAAAACCTCCAGAATTTGATGCACATTCTGTGCTTGACAGAGATCCTTGAGAATTTCCAGAGCTCTTCAAAAGGCCATCAGATTGATGATTTGTTATAGCATCTGCTCAAACAACCAGTAGATGAAAAATTCAATATGGCTTCAAGCAAAGATAATGTATATAATAACTTAAACTCTGAAATGTTACTATTTTTAGCAGGCCAAAAGGTCAGAAGTCACGTATATACAGATATACAATATTCACAGTGATGATAATGCACATCATGATTTTAATTGCAGTTTGCATCATGCAACATTGCAGTCAAGTGGCCTACAACGGTCTCCAAATTGCAATTTAAAACCATTAAAACCGTAACACAAAAAATCCATATCATATGAAAAATAAATTTTGCATAAAGCTACAAATAACTATATCACCTAGAGTTCTAAGATTAACCATGGTGTAGTATAATCAGTTTTATCAATTGCAGATCACAGAAAATATTTGTTTGCTAGAATTCCGCAATTTCACAGCCTATAGCCGCTATTTGACAACACTTTCACTAAATGACATATCACGGAACAATAGCGATTTGTTCAAACTCTGCTATACTATAGCGCCACTATTTAACAATACTCGGTAATGCATATCAAAATTTCAAATAAGTGATCAACAACAACTATGTGACCCTAACATTGTGGTTTAACGGCCTCCTATGACTATATCTACGATCACAACCGCAATTTAAAACAACGACTCAATAGTCCAACAAACCCATCATTTACCTTTCTTCTCCTCAGCAGTGTCTAAACTCTTATCATCCTTATTTCCAACTTTGCCACCAGATTTAACTTCTTCACTCTTATCAACTACTTGAGACCCTTTAACCACAAAATTCCCTTCACCACGACGATGATTTTCTACGCTAGAATTACTCCCTTCCTTACCATTCCCACCCTCAAACCTCTGCCATTGCCTACTCTTCCTAAACTCCTTAACAACCGGCTTCACAAACCTCTGCTGCCGCCTCCACGCCACCTGCTGCAACGCGTACGAAACCTCGTTAACCGAAAAATACTGCTGCATAAGCAACACTTGATTCCAATTAACCCTCCTCTGCTGAATTGCACCAACAACATGATCATACTCACCACTCTCACCAATAGCACCTAAATGCTGACATAAACAATCAATAATAGCATTCGCAGCCGCGAATTCGCTACGAATCCAATTCATAAACCCATCTCTCTCATCAACAAACCATTGTTGCTGATGCTGTTGCTGCTGCTGTGGTGGTCTGTACTGCATCTCACCGGCAGTAACCACCGCCGGAAAATGCTTAATTTCCGGTGTTACTGCATTTCCCATTGGCATTGCCATGAAAATTCAATAACAACAAAATCAAAATTCACAATTTAGAATTCAAAATTCAGAATTTAGTAGTAATAAATAAATTAAAAATTAGGGTTTTTGTGTGAAATTTAAGTGAAAAAGTGGAAAATTTGATGGAAAAAAATTAGGGTTTTTTTGTTGTTGTGTGAATTGTGAGATCTACGAATGAAAAAGGAAAGTGTGAAGATGGTGGTTTGTTGAGTAATGAGAAGAAAGGAGTTTGGTGGAGAATGAAGAAGATCTAGGGTTAAGATTATTTTATACGCTTTGTCATTTTTTATTACTATTTTCATTGCTATATAGATTTTAATTTATTATTATAATTATGATTTAGGTTTATTAAGATTATTTTGGGTTGTGAATAAAGTCTTTATTAATTTAAAGCACTTGGATGAATAGATAAGATATCTTGTTGGTTTGAGTGAAGATTTTCGACCTAGATTTAACATAAATGCAGTCGTGTTAATTTTTTTTAAGGAGTGTTTTGTCGTACATTGCATTCATATATGATTCGAGCTATTGGTCTTAGCAGTTGCATTCAAAGATATATGATTCACAAAAGATATTGGTTTAACTAACAATGTTGATATTAGTAGATTGGACACTTTTATCCAGTTTGAAACTCGGACCACATAGATGTGTGTGTGAATTTTAGATAATGTGTTTGTCGTTTGGTGTGTGTGTGTCTATATATATATATATATATATATATATATATATATAAATAATATTATGTTGGTTTAGACTTTAAAATTTATATGTTGAAAAAGAAAAGGGAAAAGAGATGACTTTTGGTGCTTTGAAGATTTTGATTCACACGTACTTTAATATTGATCGTGAGATTAAGATTAAATGACTTGTATTTTTAGTTATATTTTGGATTTGATCTATTGATATTAAAATATGAGATTTTTTTTATCTATTTATTTTTTTAAACTCGGTATTCGATCCAATGACCGACTAATTTGAGAGGACCAATCCCACTGTCCATTTGCGGAAGCCCCGTTCTAAGCCAGATCAAAGTTTTGTATGGACTTGCCCACTGAAATCGACACCAGAGGGAATCGAACATGAGACATTGAGAATAGCATACTCCAAAATCTCAAGCCAGCCATTAGGCCAACCCCAAATAGGTTTTTTATTTTATTTATTGGTTTAGATCTCATGACTACATCAAATTTGTGTTTTCATTATTGTTTGAAATACTAGTATTCTTTTGATGCGTGGAATCTAAAATTTAAAGTACTAGTATTCTTTTGAATTTGATATCACTATGTATAATTATAGAGACTAATCAAATCGAGTTGGTAGAATCAGATTGAATATCACAATTCTCCTTCAAGAATCTTTAGTTAAGTTGGAAGAGACATATGACCCTTTACCAGTTTACTTTGAGTTAATGCTTCAATTTTTTTTTCTTTTGGATTTTATGAGTAAGCATAGTTTTCACCATCATATGCTAACTTTTAATTTTTCAACCACATGTTGGTTGGGAATAAGTGTGGTATTTTGGAAATAACATTTTAGTCATTTTCTCTATTTCTTTCATTTTATATGGATGCTTAAGTAAAAATGGGCCTAATTTTTTAAGGCTCGGTCCCCATGCATTTGCACTTAAAGTCTTGATTGCAAAGTCTTTATAGTTTTAAATGCACCCAACCTCTTACTCTTTTGTCAATGTTACTATCAGATAGATTTTCAATGGTGAGAGGTTTTGATTCCAATATGAATAATTAATACGGTAATCACGTTGTGAAAAGTGTAAATGCATGCTTTAAGTGTGATATTAACTTCAACCACATGCCTTAACTTGACTTTCAGCATGACATCATTTTAATTAGTGCAAATATATTGAGGTGTGTTTGGGTAAACTTTAGAAAATAAACTTTTTATTTTAGAATGAAAATGAACTTAATTACTTGAATGTTCTTATTTTTGAACTTCTGATGAAAAAAGTTGGTCAAATACTATTTTTGGTCATTTAAGTTTGATAAGAATACATGATTAGTCCTTTAAGTTTTTTAAGTTTTAAATAAGTTCTTTAAGATGTTAATTTATGCACCTATTTGAAGTTTTTAAAGTTTTAAAATTTTAAATAGATCATTAAAAGGGTAACGATGTGTCCCATAAGTCCTAGCTCAACTGGCAAAATTGTCGAAATTGTTAGGTCGGACGTCATGACCGGGGTTCGAACCCAGATACCTCCACTTTGCGCGTGTGAGTTTATGATGACTTTGTCATCTCGTCTGTCTATCTGCCAATAAAAAGGTAACAATGTAATAAATTAACAACTTAAATGACATATTTGAAACTTAAAAACTTAAAGGACTAATGTAATATTTTTGTCAAACTTAAAGGACCAAAAAATAGGTATTTGGCCAAAAAAAAAATCTTATTTTTGAAAGAGAATTTGGTAAATGATTTTGAAAGAGTTTCTATTTATATACAATTTGTATACAAGATGTGAAAAATACTTATTTAGACACTGGCTAAAAAAAATTATGCCTATCTTCTTAACTTATCTCCGAAATCAACAATTACTAATTACGAAAATAACTTATTACATCAGTTATTTAATGAATCAAAAACGTAAAATTTGTTTATAAATGTGATTGGATGAAATACTCTTTTACAAAGCAATTCTTTGTAACATTTTTTGAACGACATCATTTTAAAGTGAGTTTAGAATAAGTTTGGGTGAATGAATGTTTTGAGGTAATGCTACATTTTGTTGAAATCAAATATTTTTAGATAAACTTCATTGTTTGGATGATAATATGGATGATTTTCAAAATGAAGAAAATTTGTGAAATATTTTGTCAAAGTTAAACTTAGACAATTTCAAATGAAGCTTAATTTCAAATTTCTTCATTCTTACAATTTTTTAAAATTTGCATTTTGGTCCTTGTATTTTTCAAGATTTCACCCCTATAAATTTCCAAAAATTGAAAATTGACCTCTAATATTTAAAAAAGGTACAAATTGACCCCTCAAATTTTCCAAAAATTACAAATCGACCCCTCAAAATTTTCTATATTTTCAAATTGACACCTATTTTTCAATTTTCAGAGTTGGCCCAAAAAACTTCAAAATGTGCAAAAGTAGCCCAAAAATAACAATAGTGAAATTATTTTATTACTCTATCATGTTGATGAGATTCAGAAAATCATTTTTAAGTTAATATTTTAAGGATAACAAACTTCATTGAAATAAAGAGATCAATACGATTCTGATATGTGTTATGATCTAACAAGTTTCTCTGAATGTTTTTTGGAATAAGCTATTAAAAATGCATAGATATCCAAGAAACGTGAATCTTAAGAACACCAAGTGATGATAAGGACTTCAAAATGATCAGAAGCACTTCATAATGGGATCAGAAGCATCTCCCGAGCTCTACAAAATTGAAGAACAAAATTGATCAAGGAATATGAGATCAAAACTTGATTCATGTAAATCTTATAACAAATTTCTTCAATAAAGAATAACTTCATAATAGACATTAGAAGCACGTCAGATTGAAGATCAGATAGGCACGTCAAAAGCACTTTAGAATGGCAACAAGAAAATTCAGAATTGATTTTCACCAACTAGTTTTCATCTCAAATGTTAGGATCAAAACTTTTAAAGTAAGAAATGAAGATCAATTGTACTTGAGGTTACAAATCATGAAGATCATTATTAAAAATCAAGGGATACATAAGATACAAAATTCAATGATCAAAAGGACTTCAAATCAGAAATTCATAAGACACAAAAAAGAATGATGACAAAAGCATAATCAAATGTGCACAAGAAGATAAGAAGAAAAGAACATAAGCCGAGAAGAATTGCACAATGTCTAGTTTCAAGTTTTTCTTGGTCAACAAGGCAAAGCACAAAAGGACAAAATAACGGCTAGTTCCTTGCATGCTCACCAAGATTGAATCTATATATATTACAACATCATTCAAATGAGAGCACATCTCTCAACAACACAATCTTCCATCAAAATACCTATTATGCCAAGAACCACATGATCTGAAAAAGATCAGAAGCGAAAAAGCAAATATTGTTGGAAAGAGATCAAATTCATCTTTCCACTTGAGAGTCACTTTTCAAACATTAGATAGAAATCACAAACACACTTAATCCTACATTATATCTTTGCAATATATTTTATAGTGTACTTGAAAGGTTCAAATGCACCTGTGTGTGATCACGTTGAACTTAGAAAAACAAACGTTTAGATTCACCTTAGAGAGAGGGGGAGAAATATATATATATATTTCCACTAAATTTATCAGTCATCTAAACAATTATGAAACATTAACATATTACGGATAAGGAATGTCCAATTTCACATCAAATTCACCTTTAGATCAACCATCATTCTCTCATGTAACTTTCATCATTTAATACCTCTTAGAAAAGCATAGAACATGATAGTATACATATTACAAAAACAACATTTTCTACTAAACCATCTGTCAATTAAAGCCATAAAAGACATATAAATTGAATAAACAATACACATGACAATGCATTTGACACCATATCTAAATTCAAAGTAACCAATTCCAGAAAATTCGTACACTAAAACTGATATGCAAAAACAAATTCAGAACTGCAGTCCATAAAACCTATGAGTAAATCAGTCATATGAAATCAAACATTTTTTAATATTTTAGCGGAGGTAGCCAATGTATAAATTGACATTATGCAATTAGTCCCGTCCAAAAATTCAAAATCAATAAATTATTAAAAATCATGCATTGAATCTATTTTATGTAGAAAATTTTAGTTAATCCTTAAAGTTTCATTTTCATATGCAACAATAATCACTTCACCACAAAAATCAATTACTCAAACTATTTTAGTAGTTAAAACTATAAAACTTTAAATCATTCTATCATTCACTAATCAATTTAGCAAAAGTGCACAAACTAATTAATTCAACAACTTTAACTCTTAAAATCTAACATGCATAATGAACCCTTTACTTTCATCGACTAATTCCAAACCCCATAACCCAAAAATAGTAAATTTAGATTATGCACGAGAGATGAGGGAAAGGGAAAACCCACCTCCAAGTTTCTCTAACGATGCTACTCCTATTTCCATTGATCATTGATTATCCTTCAATCCCTAGCTTTCTCCAATCTTTCCAATCCTTTGAAACTCTAATGTCTTATTCGATATTCGCTCCATAGTACTCCCTTAAATCTTCATTATCTCAATCTCCTCAACCTTAGAATGAATTACCCAACTTAAATTCTACTTGCATGTGGTATTTGATCAAGGAATTTGTGAGGATGAGGGTTTTGTGGTGGAAGGATGTGAGAACCGTGAAAGAAAGGTGGGGAAAATTTTGTGAATTCTGATTTCTAACCTTAATATCTCATATTTATTGCAATTGTGTCAGTTTACCTGCTTACCCTTGGGCCTAAGTTTTGTTGGGCTTGTTTATATTTCTTCTCAATTTTGAGCCTAAGTTTAGTTGAGCTTGTTTATATTTCTTTGTCTATTAATTGGAAATTGCTCTTATTCCTTTTAAAATTGCTCATTTCTTTGCTTCAACGGGAGTTAACTCACGTTCGATTTTTTTTTTAGCATGGGTTAATTCACGCTGCCACTTTTAAAATTGGTTGACCCAACTTAAAAAGTGATCGAACCGAAAATTCAATGATGCCAATTTTCTAAAAAATTTATAAAAAAAATAATCTTAAAAGGATAATTGAAAATGAATGGAGGTATTATCTCTGTATGCATATGATTGCAAAAGTCTACATCTAGGATGTTATACATTAAATCAGCTTTAATTTGGGAACCAAATTTCAGAAAATTAATTTGGTGTGGATGATGACCCATTCAAAAATTATAGACATAAGGGTATGTGTGTCGAAATATAAATATAAAAGAAGACAAAAGCATTAACGTAGTGTTTTATGATATGAGTTTTTTCATGTCTCATTAGAAATTTGAGCTATGCTATAGTGTGAAAGAAAACATAGTAAAGCATCCGAATCAAAATAAATCGATCATAGTTTGCTGTTTGGCAGAATACAAGGAGGTGTTTGTGGAAAAAAACGGAAGTCAAGAAATAAACTTTCAATTAAAACTTGTCAGCTACTATCGTTAAGCATTCGATGTACACCCTCTTGCAAGAAATAGTATTTCTCTAGAAATTAGGACTTTTTTTAAAACTTTGATCCTCTTTTATACCAAAAAACAAAGAAAAGAAACAGACTTAGAATATTTTATGGAGGTGACTGAGCTCGACCCCTGATCTTCACCCTTTGATGTTTGTTGCTATTATGTCACTCATCTACAAAGAAAGTGTCCCATTGGTTCAAAGTTCAAAATTTGCAATCCATATTCTTTTACTTCAAATTAAAATACTAGTAATTATTTTAACAAGTCAGCCATGCCTTCCTCATGGGTTGTTTTCTTACAATTTTTTTGAGTATAAAATCTGCAAAGTACTATACTATAATATTTAAGCCAATTTAACTAATGATCAAATAATTCATGCAACACATTCTTGCAAAACATTCACTTCAAAAAAGTCACGCACAGAATTTAAAAATTAATCTGTATAAACAGGTGCAACGTTTTTGTTTTTTTAAAAGGGAAATCATAAAGAGTTAATTGAAAAATACATTCACTTAAATTATTCACCTTTTTTAAATTATCTAAATGAATTGGACTGAAAAACATGTATGGTATTATTATTACTTTTCCTTTTCTAAAATAATAATCCAATGCATAGTATCAAAATATCAATGATATCCCCATTCAATTCACAATGACATCATTTAAAGGTATTTTCACACAGATGATAAAAATGAATGAATATTTCAGTATTAACTATAACCATATATATATTTTTTACTTTAAAACAATTTGAACTATTAGTCACCACCATTTGTATATATAAAACTCTTTTACATATAAATTCAATCAAATCGGTCTATGACATTATAGCTTTACTTATTTGCCGAAGAAAAAAGACAAGCCCCAAATAGAAGAAAAAAGACTAACTACCATTACAAGAGTCGGTAAATTTTAGGTGCGTTTATTTCAGCTTTAAAAAGAAAAGATTTTATGTTAAAAGAATTTAGAGATTTTTTTTAAAGATTAAAAAAATCTGAAGTTATTTGTGTTTGCCTGCTATCCATAAAAATCTATTTTTTTTAAAAAAAAAGAGTTCTAACATGTATGTGTGTTATCTCCTTGTTGTTGAAAAAAATAGATTTTGAGAAAAACTAATCCTAATAGCTTTTCATTTTAAGGTCAAAATAATTTTTTTTATAAAATGATTTTTCTAAAAATCTAAAACAAACACTTAAAAATGAAAAAAAAAGATTTTTTTAAAAAAAAAATCTGAAACAAATGGGCCCTTTTTATTTACCAACAATGCAGAAGATACAAAGTTGAGAACATAATAAAAATACGGCTAGACAAAATTAAATCAAGACTCCCTCAAAAAAAAATTAAATCAAGACCAAACTTCGTAAATGAATCTACAATATAATTCATTTACAGAAGAATATGTTACATCTAACACCTTCAACAAATGATTAAGAAGAATTTGAACTCGAGTCACCAACTCAAAAATAGGATAACTCCAATTACAACCAAAATCAATGATACCATCTATCAGATAAGTTCTAAAATAGTTTCTTTTCTAAACTTACCAGATATGATTTGATTAGATGCATGTATAAACCGATTAGATGCATGTATAAACCGTCGTATTATAAAAAATGAAATAATTTCATGTGAAAAGAACCGTTATAAATAGTTAAACAAGATTCTTTGAAGACAGTATCTGTTACAAACAACAACATTTCGGTCCATTGAACCCAAAAAAACTCAACAATGGCTGCCACATTCATTTCTCGAATCTCCCTTCTTCAACCAAACCCATCTCTCTCTCATTCACTACATCAATCTCCTCATCTTCCCTCAAGTACCCTTTTATTCATATACCCTTTTACGAATAATGTTCATTTCTTTCAAAGTTATGAATTTTGACGTAAAGTTTGAATTTTTATTGCAGATTTACGGTTTGAGGCCAAAAGGGGAAAAGGGGTCGTGCTAAAAGCTTCTTCTGGTGTATTGGACGTGAATCCAAAGCAAGGTGTTTCTGTTGAAAAATCCAAATCCAATGATCCAATTGTTGTTATTGATAACTATGATAGCTTTACCTATAATCTTTGTCAGGTTTGTTTTTTATTGTTTGTGTAATTAATTTTCTTGGTGTTGTTGATTATTTCTTTCATTTAACTAATGGTTATGGATTTATATTGAAAATGATATATATAGGAGTGCATAATTTTTTGTGTGAGAAATGTATGAGCATTGATTATGTTTTAGTACTAAATTATTTGTGTTTTTTTATGGTGAAATTTGTGTGAGTTGATTGATTTTTGAAGAATTGTTAGAAGATTTGAATTGTAGAAATTGTTGAAGTTAGTTTAAAATTTTGTTTGAATTAGAAAAAGTTGTGTGGTTAAAGTGTTTTAAATTGTGGTTGCGGCTACGTTATGATAGTTAACTTTGGGGGGAAATTGCTATGCTGCTGTTATTGTGTTTGTGATATGATTGCAGAAACACAAAAATCTTTGAATGTGTGGGGAAATAGCAACCCTGCTATGATTGTTGCGTAACATGGTTACGTGAACCCTAAAAACATTGAATTTTGCATTAAAGTTTCAATGCCACCGTAATTGTGTCGTGACAGGGTCGTACGCAGAATCCCCTAAAACGTTGAATTTGAATTATAATTGCAATGCCGCCACTGCTGTGTCATGACACGGTCATGGAAACCTCGAAAACCTTGATGGGTTAATAAGTCATAACAATTTTGAGATTCTTCGCGCCTTGTTTAAAGAGAAGTGCAATCAAGAAAAGAGCTAAAGACTTTTGATAGAATCTTTTATTGTACTTGTGGTGCACCTCTTCTTTTTACAAAATCGGTTAATCTAATACTGTATCATTTACGTTTGAAGTATATGGGGGAGTTAGGATATCACTTTGAGGTCTACCGAAATGACGAGCTAACGGTGGAGGAGTTGAAAAGGTAATCATTTTCTTTATTGATGAAACTGTTTTTAGGATGATACATACTTTTGTAAGCTCCTTATGTAATAAGATGCTTTATGTTTTATTATTTTGAACAGGAAAAATCCGAGAGGAGTGCTGATATCACCTGGACCAGGTAAAGATTGCCTTCTTCAGGATTTTTCGATTATTTCTTAATTTTAGACGAATAAAATAGTGAAAATTCTTAAACACGATCAATGAACTATACACCTTGTTTCCTCCTAATGTAACATTGTTTGCTCCTTACAGGAACACCTCAAGATTCAGGCATATCTTTGCAAACAGTTTTGGAACTTGGACCAACTGTACCTGTGTTTGGTGTATGCATGGGATTGCAGTGCATGGGAGAGGCTTTCGGAGGTGAGTTTTAATCAATTCCTTGTAATCCTAGGGAAAACTTCTAAAACTGATGATTTTTTTTTATGAAAAAAGAAAAAAACTGTAACGAGCAGGCCCATAATTCTATTTAAAATTTTCTTGACATTTTTGTGTGTCGTTCATCATTAACTCAGCTTTCTTTTTCAATGGAAAGCGTCTCCTGCATTTTAACTTTTACCGTTTCATCTCAATGACAACATCATTTCTTCCCCTGGCTGGGCCATTACAATAGGATCAAGACTTAGTTCTTTTATCCGTGCAGGGAAAATTGTTCGTTCTCCTAATGGTGTGATGCATGGGAAAAGTTCTCTGGTTTATTATGACGAGAAAGGAGAAGATGGATTACTTGCTGGACTTCCAAAGTAGGTTTTAATTTTTATTACTTTTGTATGAAATTTTTGGGAAGCATTATCTGTTGTTGCCTTTTATTTCATACAAAATGTCGTATAGTTTACAGTTGATTTATGGTTTTAAATTACATTTGTGGTCGCGATTGTGGTAAAAGGCATTTATATCGAGGTAAAATGCGGTCGATGCAGCCGCAATTGCGATATCATTGCGGATATCTCAGAAATCCCTATATTGCGGCCGCAATTGCGGTTGCGTACTGCAATTTAGAACTATAACTGGTTTAGTAGTCAGCGGCTCGTTCCGTTCATTTTTATATGCTTCTGAGCTCTGATATAATTTGGCTTCATCAATTTCATATCATTTGCAGTCCTTTCTTGGCTGGAAGATATCACAGCCTTGTAATTGAAAAGGAGAGCTTTCCTGATGATGAACTTGAGGCAACAGCTTGGACTGAAGATGGTCTCATAATGGCTGCTCGTCACAAGAAATATCGGCATATCCAGGTAACAACTTATCTTCCTGTTGTACTTATCTGTCATGATAGGGACCAAGAAAGGGTCGGATCCGATTTTGGTCTACTGTAGGTTGTCTTAACATGCGCTTATAATAGGCTTGTTTCACAACTCAAATCATGTAACCTTCATGTAACACTGACACTTCAGATCAAAAGCGTGTCTAGTGTCCTAACACATGCCAGTGTCGTGCCGGACACTGACACAACACCGATAGACGCCGTTACATGTGATTACTATTATTTTCTTAAATTATTATCGGTGTCTACATATCAATGTCGTATCTGGTATTCATGTCTGTGTCATACTGTCAGTGCTTCATTCTACTGACACAAGACAGCGTCTCCAACTGTTGCATCAAGATTCTCCCTTAAATGAAATCTATGTTCAATAAGTGATAAATTTCTATTATTAATGTCGATGTAAAATACCTTGGTCTTAATGATTGGGTAATTTATTAATACATAAAAGGAAAAAAGTCCTGTTATAATCAACTGGAAGCATCGGAACTTGGAGATTATTGAAGTATTAAACTAGTAGATTAACTGGTTAAGTTATGGCATAAACTTAACTTCATTATTGATATGCGGTTTAGTTAAGTGTTAAATCTTGTCATATTTTTTTTTGACAGTCAATAAAGGAATCTTCATCCTCTACTCAAATAGTCAAAATAGTTGAACTTGGTTCATTATTGATATGCAGTTTCGTTAACATCTTCCATAGAAGCTACGCTAGTATACCACCTGCATTATCCATGCTTTTGAGAACATATTCTATATAATTTGCTTGTTTGCACAACTCCTTTATTGGCTGGCACTTGCTGTAGAACAGATTTAATTTCCTGCTTTGTCAAAATGAATCACATACAACAAAAGCAGTTTTCATTATCCTGTCACCTTATCTTATCTTTCACATTGTTTTGTTTGTGCTTTATAGTACAAAATCTTAGCATTCAATGATTTTGGTTTAAAGAGTTGGAATCTTAGGGTCTGGACTGTTTACCTTTTGACAGCGTTTTCAGTTTTTACTTTGTACGTGGGTGATTGAACTATTTCAAATGACATTTGGTTATTGATTTTCCTTTTTAACTTTGATAAAGAGAAGACGGAAGGTAAATAGGGAGAATGCATTTCTTGAAACAATGAAAACGGTGTTTCAAAAATATTCAATCTATTTTCATAAAATATTCCATAATGCCTACTTTGATGTCGGTTTACAATCAAATTGAAAGCTTCACCACAACAGTTCTAGTTAGCAGTAAATAATTGTGTTGGCTTGTTCATCCTTTTAACTTTGAACTTGTAATTTTCCGTCCTTTTCTCACATACTAAACTTTTCATTTGTTTGCAACTACAGGGTGTTCAGTTTCATCCAGAGAGCATCATTACCCCTGATGGAAAGACGATTGTCCGCAACTTTGTGAAGCTTATAGAGAAAAAGGAAGCTGCTAGTTCTTGAAACAATATTTCATTAATGCTGAATTACTGTTGTTCGAAGTTCGGTAAACCAAATAATATTAATAAGAAAAAGAATAATAGGTAACATATTTGTCAACTAGTTTACGATTCTGAATCAAATCATGGCAGGGGAAAGAAACTTGGCTGATACATAGAATTTCCCTTAAATCTATAGGAATTGTTGAGATGAAACAAGTGTATCTTTCCTCTCATATATGTGATATAAGTTGCCTTTTGATCTATTCTATACATATTTCTATACATATTTTACTTTCATTCAATCATATAATGCGGACTGAAAAAGAACACAACATGAGATTCTGAACCTGAGTTGAATAAGAAGGTTCTAAAAGTTGTGAATTTGAGTTAATATGCTCAAAGGAATGTCAGCAACAAATTATATATGTTTTCATTACTTTCTTTGAAATACTTTATTATTAGTCATTTTTTTAAATAAAATAAAACTAAATCATTTTAATACGAAAAATTAACACAGTAAAAATGAAGTCTATGTTACTAGCACGGGGATTTGGAGATTCGACTGCTTGATTCGAGATGAAAATGGTGATTTTTTTGCTGCTGTTTTCTGGTTGAAAAATCACCTTCTGGAAGCACTCACAGCGGAGTGTATTCGAGCTGAAATATTAGGGTTTTTTCTTCGCAAAGGATTGGGGGTACACGGGTTGTGTCATTGAAGCCAAGAGTGAGCTAACTGTCCTTGGCCTGAAATGAAAAAAGTTTAGGAAGTATACCCCTAACATGTGTTCGGATATATACTTTTGAAATATCATAATTTTAACGCCTTCCAGAAGTATACTTCTAAACACACTTGATATTTTTTTTCTTCTGAAAACATCATGCGTGTCTAGAAGTATAGTTTTAATGACGTCCGTCCACATTTGGTTTTTAGACTTTCATCATATTCATAGGAATGGGAGCAAATTAGTTCACATTTTAGTTAGCTTTTCTTATCTAGCTCAACAGGAATTTGGTTGGATGAGGTCCCATTTTCTTATTTTTCCATTTGGAAGAATAATTAGAAATTGATAATAAGAATTTGGTTGATTTAGTCCAAACAAGAAACTGTGAAAAGGGATAGTGATAGGAGGAAGAAATGGATGATGACATAAGAATAAGGCATTATGAATGAAGATGAAGGAAATGGTAGTATATGTGTGCTTTAATGGTTTAGGCTTTCATCATACTCATAGGAATGAAATAGCTACCCAAACAATAGGAATGGGAACAAATCAATCCATATTTTAGCTAAGCATACCTTTATCTAGCTTAGAAGCAATTTGGTTGGGTGAGGTCCCCCTTCTCTTATTTCTCCTTTTGTATCTGATTTGAATAGTTGTAGTTTCCTGTTTTCAATATATGTGGTTTTTTTTTATTTATAAAGAAAATGACTTAATTGAATTTTTAAAATTTAAATGATTAATTACATTGATTTTTTTTTTTTACCAGTAATTGATGTAACCATGTGGTAAGAGATTTTAACCTTTTAAACAAGTGGTATGGTTTGATCTTTGACTCTTGCATTTAGATCTAGTAAATCAATTTCATTAGGACCAAGTTTATGTTTAGGGTGTATTTTTTCTTTTATATATAAAAAATTACTTATATTAGGTAAAGAGAAAAGAAAAACGAGTATAACAAAAGGAGATCAATTTGAACATACGAGCGGGAATCCTCGCAAATACTACCCCATTTGATTCTTTGTGGGTGGGAGTTCTTCTAAATGAAGTTTGAGGATGAATATGGGAATCATGCTTTCTTCTACATGGGGTCTCCATCCTCGAGAATACTAACACAAGGAGAACAAATACGATCTCTTTCAATCATATTGATCCTGAAACATTTTGAAAAAAATAATGTTTGAAACATATCACATTACGTTAATTGCTATTTTTCATAAAAAAAAATTCAATCTCGTATATTACAAATACGATCTCTTTCGATCATACACATCACATTACTTTGATTTCTATTATTCATGAAAAAATTCAAAGTACATTAAAATTCATCACAATAAAATATACAATTTATAATTTTTTTTAATGTTAATGGGTTCCTCCTGAAACTTATGGAGATCCATGAGGATGAAAAAAACGAAAAAAATTTCCCCATAGCAGCACTTCATGTCTTGTCCCATTTGCATCCACAACACAAGAAGTATAAGGAGGGGTTTTCTATCAAAGTTTGATTTTGATTCTTATTTGTAAGATGGGCTAGGCAATGGGCTACTCCATGGGCCTCACACCAACATGTCAAAAGATGAAAATTATTCAAGAACCCATCACCTAGTCTTTATACCCCCAATAATTTCTATAAATTCCATTTTTATCATCACATTCTTAAGTTGTAAAAGAAAAACATCATATTTTTCACAATAAATGTTTGAATTATATTTCAAAAATTTCAAAATTAGAAAATTTGGTAATTTTGAATTATGATATTTTGACAAATATATGATTTTTTACATTTTAAAAAAGCTGTAACATAAATAAACTTTTCACAAATCAATTATAATATATTTGTGTTTTTTTTGAGGTAAATCTATTTGTGCTTCTAATGGCTTAAAATTCAGGCTAATTTTTTTGGGACATTCTCGTACTTTTAAAAATGTATTTATCCTTTATATTTTCTTCTTCTTTTCCTTATACTAAATAATGCTCCGTCTATGCAAGGTTCAAATCTCGGCCACCACCAAAAAGTAAAAATAATACTCCAAATCTTTCCCTCTTATCACATTATATCGTTATCTGTTAATTTATTCTCGCTTTCTTCCCCGGCTACACTTTTTTTTTATCAATCAATCATACATTTTGATAGTACTTTTCTTTTTGGAAGGAAAACCAACATGGTACATTAGTTGTTGATCATTAAAAGCATAGTTATTTTTTTTTTTCAATAACTAATCTTCTATCAAAGGCGATTGCTTGTATTTTAGGCAAATGATTTTATGTTGGGTTACAAAAAAGATTATTTTAAATAACCCCTTTAAAAAATTAACACACAAATACCCAATTTTATTTGTGGTGGGCCCCTTTAACCAACATGATACTTTTTCTTTTTGACAAAACCAACATGATGCTTGATTTTCAAAGTTGGGACATTTCCAACTAAAGACGGATCATGTAGTCATCAAGTGAAAGAAAATTCATGTGAACTTGAAAAATTGGAGATCTAATCGAGTAAGCTCCATTGATTTTGAGGTTTATGATATAAAGTGTAAAAGTGGTGAGAACAATGGTTAAACCAATCATGAATGTTGTTAAAATAAAAGATGTGACGTAAAAAACCAAGGTCGTAATTTATTATGGTCTTGCTAACTTGTGTCATGACATATGGTAACAAAAATAACAATTTCGCATTAAATAAATATTTTGACTTTTAAAAAGTAGAATGCACGATTTTTAAAACCAATATTTTTTTATTAAATTCATTAACATGACTTAGAACCAATGAGGGAAGACAAGAGAGATAGTTGGAGCTAAAACTAGAGTGACAAAAAGAGTTGAGGAAAACAATCCAACTAGTATTTTATAGGCAAGGCGAGTTAAGGTTTTCAACCCTATCATTTAAGTTGGCATGTTCCCACTCAATTCATCAGAAAACGAAGCGATGTGAATTGGCAAGGTATGTCAATCCAAAAAAATAAAAATGCTTTTTATATATTTTTTCAGAAATCAATTGACTTATGTTCTTGCTTCAACCAAGTAAATTTAAGGTTTTATTGATTGTGTAGTGATTGTTGGATTACATTTAATTTTAGTGGACTAATTTTGATTTTTTTTCTTTCTATTTTAACGTGTCAACTCACCTAAAAATTAATGTGTTCTATTTATTTATAACTTGTTATTGACATGTCAACAATCTGTGAAGTCTAATCCACCAAACTGTCAAGACTTCGATGGGCGATGACAATTTCAATTTTCAACCCACCTATCTAAGTTGGGCAGCCCCGTCCCATTTTAGACGAGATGTTGGCGGGGCAGACAAAAAACTGAATGGATTGTCCCATTTTACCACCTTAGCTAAAAGAGGAGCATATCATTCTATGCCATAAATTTCAAAGGTCCCTCTAATATAGACTCTCTTAAGGGTTCAACCATGGATCTTGATTTTTACTAGTCAAAACCAATTGTTTTTAATTTTTTTTAAACTCAAGCGACTATCTCGTATTATCTATTTCAATTCCTATTATTCTTGTGTATGTAGAAGGAGTGACAAACTCCACTTAAAAACTCACACACACATAAATAGAAGATCCCAAATTTAAATCTAGTTAACCATAAAAAATAGCCTAACAATTTTGATATTTTTATTTAACTAAACCTTACACATCGCAATTTTGTTTTGAAGATCAAGCACAACAAAAATTAGGTATAGAATTTTGTGACTCCAATTCTTTCTCTCCTACCAAAAAGTTGTTATATGTTTTTATTTTTAGAGAGGTGTTATATGTTTCTATTAATTTACTGACATATAAGAGGGTTGAAGTCTCTCTTTCTTCTCCATAATTTTTTGCGGTGGTCAGTACTCAGTAGACCATTGTTTGAATTTTTTTATTCTGTTGATATATAATGAGCTTTGATTGAGATAACGAAAAGTCATATTGACATTGATTAACGTAGTGATTATTCCTTGTCTTTGTGATCACAAGTCAAATATAAAAATTAATTGCATGCTTACTGTACTACTAGTGCCCATTTTCAGAAGTTAATTAGGATGCATCCACTATAGACTTTCTCTCATTTGTTGTTAGTGCTACTTGTTTTAAGTGGTTTCACCATGGATGCATGACTAATTTTTAACTAGTCTTGCTAACAAGTGTCTAAGATATTGTTTAACAAATCAAAATCAATAAATTTTATCTTGAAAATAAAAGTCAAATACATGTATGGACGGACTCCGAAATTTTTAGTAGTGTAGGTCAATCGAGAGGTCGCAACTAAGGTACATATTCCAAAATATATTCAATAAAAAAATATTGAATTATTTTCACATTTTGATTGTCAATTAAAATATCTTTCATTCTTTAAAACGTTGAATTATTTTCTCATTTTTGAATGTCAATTAAAATATCTCTCATTTTCTAATTTTTTTATACCCAATCATGTTGTTAACGCTTCTTCTCGCGGAGACAATATAAAATTAGAGTTATTTCATGTTTATTTCAATTTGGGGAATTGGTAAAAAGTAGTCCTATTAATTGGTTTATTTAGTTTATAGCCATTATTGCCCTATGAAAGTTGTTAACTACGCTACTATCTATCATTAGGAAGTGTATGGGTGTATACTAGTATTTATTTCTTAAAACTAGTGAGGGCCCAGGCCCACAAGACCCTTCACGTGGGTCCTGAATACATGTAAAATTTGGTAGAATGTAAAAATTTATTATTAGTTTTGAATGCTTAAACAATACTCTAAAAACACTTATTAGCATTTTTCATTTTTAATTGTTAATACCTATCTTTATGGGTGTTTTTATAGCTTCCGGTGATTCATTCAACTAGTTGTCCAAACCAACAAACTTAGATTTTATCTGAAAGGTCAAATACCATTTTTGATCCTTTTAGTTTGACAGAATTTTCAAGTTAGTCTTTTAAGTTTCAAAAGTTTCAATTATGTCTTTTTAGTTTGACAGAATTCTTAAGTTAGTCCTTTAAGTTTCAAACTAAAAAGACCTATTTGAAACTTTTAAAATAGTGATGGTCAAATAGTTTATCAACTAGAAGAATCTATTTGAAACTTTTAAAACTTAAAAGACTAACTTGAGAATTCTGTCAAACTAAAAGAACCAAAATTGGTATTTGGCCTATCTAAAATTATTGAAGTTCTGATCAAACTGAACCAACATGTTAGACTTTTATGTGTTGATCTAAAATGTTTCAATTCTTTGTCAACAAAAAAAAAAAGGTCTCAATTTAATTCAAGTGTTTTTTTTTTAAAGAATTTTAATTCAAGTGCTAAAATTTAGCTTTAAGTGTTTGAATTTTTATTAAATAGAATCACATTTAATTATTATTATTTATTAGATTTGGTTGATTTGACTTTGACAAAAAAATACACATTTTTGACCTAACTAAAATGAATGAAATTTGGCTGGACCAAGTCTGACAAAAATCGACCTAACCCAACTTATGAACACCCTTGCTTATTTTCAATCCAGCTCCTAAAAAAAACTTTTAGCATTACTTATTGAGTAAGCATCCATTTTTGTTCTTGAATGCATCAATTGATGTCATCACAATCTTTTTTTTTTCCAACTAGTTTAGTCCTTAAAATTTAATCTTCTAAGACGAATAAGTGTTATGTCCGGGGTTCAAACTTGCCCTTATATATAATGTAATATATATATCAACTGAGTTAAACTCACGTGAACCATAATATTTAAATGTATCAAAATTATAAAAAAAAACATTCATAAATGTATACTCCATGATTTCGTATGAGTAAGAAAAATTATATGTTATTTTATAAAATTATCCTTCATTAACGGTATGAGAAAGATAATATAAAGAATTGAAAGAAGAAAATACAAAACAAGAGAACGACGAAAAAAACAATATAAAGGTGACAAAACTCATTGAAGCAATATAATTAAGTCATCATGAATGTAAATCAAAAGCTAAGTGTTTTTGTTACACTTTCAACCACCAAAAAACTACAATTGTCACTTTGTCTTAGCAAATGTTGAAGCGATGACTCCCTTATGTTGAAAGATCCGAACATTTTTTTCCTCCTAAATAATTCAAACACAAACCATCCAAATTAATTGAATGCAAGACCGAATCCTTTTAGGAACACTCCTAAGCTTCCAAACTGAATAAGATTATCAAAAAGACGCTTCACACACCAAGTGAATTCTTGAAGTGGGAGAGTATGGCAAACTTCAAAGTACAAATTTCTACTCCTATTCATAAAAAAACCAATTGTTACACATAACTATTTTCTACACCCCCAATATTAGTTTGAAAGTATAAAAAAAAATCTATCAAATTTTATCTAAATAATCTATGCACACTTTAACAAAAATGAAATATTTTTATAGTAGCAAGTGGGAGAAAACAGCACCAATAATATTGTATCTATTGGTCTGGCCATAAAGATCCCTAACTGCCCAATTCAAATTTTCAACCAAGTCTACATGCCAAAAGACAAAAACCATAAGATAAAAAATGTAAAGACAGAGAGAGTAAGAAAATTTGGTCACTATTTAATGAAAACATCAGTAAACTAAGCAGTTGCAGCATTACTACTGCAGCATTTGTCACACTCATCTTGACTTTGGATTCCAATTAGATTGACAAAATGCCAACATTTTATGTCCTTAAGCTGACAAATCTGACCTTATCAATTTTATAGCCAGTCCAATATATTTCAGTACAGTCCTAAGCTAAAAAATATTCAACAACTTGCATCATTGCTTTCATATTGGATTGGATAACTAGTACTAGTAGAAATAAAAATAATCCACACCTAACTTCAAGTTAAAATATTAAGTACTATAGTTTATAAAAATCATAAAGTGTGTCTAAATCCTCAATTCAAGCAACAAAAATATATATTTTATGATCTAAAATATAAACAAATTTTAACTAACTTCAATGATATTATTATTCCTAGAATACCCTTTAATTAATTAAGATTTTATTTTATAATAAGTTTTTTATTCTCATGGAACAAATGTTCATGAGAGAAAATTTAGAGAATACAATTTGTTTTTTATTACTTCCTCTGGTTAAAAATTGGATGACCCAAATATCATTTATAAATAGGATCAAATGAAGTATTTTAAAAGAATGAAATGAGATCAACTATTTGTATTAAAGGATGTAAAGTCATTGAATTTATAGATTACATATGACACATAGGGGCTACATAAATCATCATAAGATTCAATTAATAATAAAAATAGACCACATTAAATGATAAAATTACCTAAGAACCTAAAGAGATGGTGAACTATACAGGAAGTAATAACCCACCAACATTAATAATCATATAACTATCATGGACTTGTATGCTCAATCCCCTCTTATCTCTATACACCAAAATGAAAGGCAAAAGAGATGATGATAACATATTTCTTGTATGACAAAATCTTCATATTGTAACATATTTGTTTTAGTGCATTTTTGACTGGACATTGATTTTCGCAGAATCACAGTGTGCCACCGTAATTTTACAAAAACACCATGCCACTGATTTTGTCGAACTCATTCTAAATCCAAACATGCACTAAAACGAAGTAACTTTGTTTTGGTGATGTCTCTTTCCACGGCGGTGCCGGCCATTACCAAATGTAACAGGATCAAATTTTCTCAGCCTTTCAGCTTGTCGCGAATCGATCACACACTCCGGTAGAGGGACTTTGTATCTGGTTTTGTCATAACAGTAAGAATATGTCATGTGCTTCAACCTAAAGTTATCCATTTTGATTCTTTCTACTTGTGTAACATCAGAAGGAACTGTTTCTGAACTTTGAGAACTGTCACACTTGGTCACATGCTCAATAGGATCAACTGCACAACCATGTAGGACAAAGTCAGAGAATTCAGCAATATAGGGTGCATATTTGTAGTTTACTTTGTATTTTCCTCCATTGGTAGCCCAAGTAGATGCATCCCATATGGTAGAATACAAAGTCATAGCCTTTGATGGAAAATCTCCTCTCATTGACTCAGTTCTCTTTACTTCTCTGATAGGAACATCATCCACATAAAATCTGCAAAATAATATATAAATATGATGATTTAATTAATAAAGAAAGTACAATTCACATAACTATTAAATTTAAAAATGATAACAAGTATCATAATGAAAGTTAAGCAAGAAAAATTTACTCTTATCTCTCAAATGCATATAAAGGAAATACGAAATAGATTCTACGCATTCGTGAGTTCTTCTAGCAGTTGCAAAACAGTTGCAAATTTCAACCGTTGGAGGAAGACCAGACGGTCCGTGTTTTTCAATCATTAAATTTGGATTTAAAATACAACTCAAAACACGGTTCGACTAATTTTCATCTAACAGTTGAGATTTGCAGCTGCAGTAACTTCTGATACATATTTCTTTTCGGCAAATGTTAATGGTTAATTTGTTAAGAACAGGGATCAAACCCTAAAACTCATTATTAACATTCGTTCAACGTCTCAACTCTTACGACTCGGTTCAGAGACATGTATGAAACCTACTTGGTAACTGTGGTAACTAAGGATCAAATAATGATTGCTAATTCATGAATTTAGGTCAGACAAAATAGTTATCCAACTACTAAATTTTATAAAGATTCTAATACCTAGGAATTTATCCAACGGTCACATGCCACCAACTTTTTATCTTGTGGGATCCTCCGTTTTAAGGATATACATAAAATTTAATATATAGTTCTGATGACATATGGTTTTAACACATTATCAGAAAGCCATCAATGCAAAAATTGTACATAGTAATAGTCCTACTAAAAGCAAAAACCAGTTTTCACAAATCTGTGGATGTGGTAAATGGTAAAAGAAGAAAAACAAACACATCTTTGAACAAAAAGTACAAAGCTATTCAATTACTATATGCAAGCAAGAGAATGGTGAAACATAAATGATAATAAAACAACTCATAAAGAAACTTTTTCTATAACAAGTAAAAAAGAGAATCAAATAACTAAATATAGCATTGTAAGGGTGTAGATTAGATTTTGCTTACATTATCTTAGAATCTGTCCAAAGAATACTATAGTGATGAAATTCCTCAGAAGGATCAAACCATAAACCATATCTTTCTTCTCTTCCAATGTTTGTACTTCCATTTCCATAAACATTTGTTTGAATCCTCCAATCTTTGCCTCTTATATTTCCCAAAAATTCAAAGTCTATTTCATCATGGTTCTTCTCATACATGTCACCATTTGACAACTGCAGAATCAAATTTTAAGATTAAATTAATATTTTTTCCTTCCATTTTTCATGTAAAATTAGTGCAATTGATGGCGAATTAGTGCCACCGCGATTATGTCAATTTTTTTTTTTAAACTTCAACAAAATTTAGAAATTCAACGTAATCACATTGTCAGCGTGATTTTGTCAAACTGGCGGTGATTTCAAGCATGCACAAAGTTGAAAATGAAGAACAAGACAAACAGACCAAATGACAGTTTCTTTCAAAATAAATCCAACATACCAGTAAACTTTTGCTGGAAAAATGGGTCAAAAGCAGAAAACAAAATAATGATAATTAATATTTTGTGTTTTTCCTTTACTGATCATAAAGACTAAAGAAACTGAAAGCTAGCTGGTTTATCACACAAAAGTCATAACATAAATTTTACAATAAACTTCAAACTTTCAACAAGCTGAAACTGTAAAAAAAAAATTAATATTGCAAACATTAAAATTAATTAAAATATTAAAAATGGTCTCAAAAATTAAAATCAAAAGAAAAAGAATGACATCACCAACTTTGTAGCAGCGACACCTCTGAACAAAGGGTGATTGGTGTCCAACAAGACACCAACGGTGTCCGTGTTAGTGTTTCATAGACTATGAAGTAGGAACATGGACACCAGACACAACATGTCGAGATCAACAATAATTTTAGTAAAATGACATAATTCAATGTAATCATAGGTGTCAGTGTCGTGTTGGTGTCAGGCACCACGACACCGAGACACACCTAATACGATGAGTGCTTGTGCTTCATACTTACATAAAATGCAACCACAACTCCAGCAGTATAATCAGAAGGTAATTTAATGGAAGCACTGAAATAACCATGAAGGTAAAGATCATGAGAAGCAAATCCAGAGCCTGAAAACAGAACAAAACAGAAAAAATACATTAAAAAAACTGAAATTTTAACACTAAAAATCAATTAAGAGATAAATGATGAAGATTAAGAACCTGAAGACTCATCAAGTAAGAGATGAACAGCTTTGGAATCAGCATGAATGATCAAGTTATGGTCTCCAAACAAAGGTGTATACCCTTCATCAAAAGGTATAATTGGAAAATTTCTTGGTGAAACAGAGTAACAAGGCATAACAAAAAGAAAAAAACAGAACAAGAACAACATCATGTTTTTTTTTTTGTTTTGTTTAATGATCAATCAAATATGTTTTTTTTTTCTGTCTACAGATTCATGTGTCACAAGAATTTTTCTTAAGGATGTGAAATATTATGAATAATATTATATTAAATATATCTAAGAAGAAGAATAATTAAGAGAAAACAAAAAAAAGATAGAGAGAAGAGAAAGAAAAGAAGAAGAATATAAGAAGAAGAGAGAAAGAGAGTGATGAGTGAATGAAGGTGCTTTGTTTATGGGATGTGTTATGTTGTGGAGCGGTTCCTTTGTAGACAATTTATTAATTTTTTTATTGTTGTTTTTTATTATTTTCTTCCCAACGTTTCTTTGAAACAAATTCTTATTAAAAAAAAGTTTCTTTGAAACTTGTTTAATAATGAGGTATATATTAGTTAGCAAATACCTTGCATTGTATTTGCGGCGATTGAGGTTTGAGGTTTGAACTTCAGAGTCTCTACTAATTTATTTTAAAAGGTGAAATTTTAGCTAGTAAGTTACTTGACCAAAAAATAATGAGATATACATTGTCTTTGTAAATTTTTATTTTTCGTATTAACCATCCGATTCATAGGAAAAGAGGTTTATGTAAACTAGAATTTGATCATGAGATAAACAAAATATGATAGAATTATGCTACTTAAAAATTATACTCGGATTCTTTCTAACAATTTATTCTTTGGTAAAACTCATTACTCACTTCAGCATAATCATTTGGGTTGTCCATGTTAATTAGTTTTAAACTAGGAAAATGCTAAAGAGTGCCCTTAGAACATCGATTAAGAGGATAAATTTAGAAATTTTGTATTGAAAAATTGTGAAAAGTGATAGATTAAACTTTTTAAAAGGTAAAAAATAGTTGAACTGAATTCAATGAAAACTTACCATTTTTGTTTTCCTTAACGTCAATGTGTCACAAGAGAACTGAATAGCATAACCCTTTAAACTAACATCTAACAAGAATCTACCATTTTGATTTTTTTCTTCTTCCAAACATGATTAGATCAAGTTGAAAAGATCGGATTCTTTCAACATGATAAACCAAAATTTGAATTTTGACTGAAAAAGATGTCATATTTGACACGTATTGTAATGGCGATAAACAATGAGAAAATCAAACTAAATATTATTTTATAAATTGACAATACATCTACATTAAATACATTAATTAATTAGTGAGTGTTTTACATATTTATCCAACTAAATATTCATTTTCATTGCTTTTAGGCTCATTTGATAAATTCTACTATTATAATAAATGAAATATAATTAAATAGAGTTATCGATAAAACTTATTTAATAATTTTTGAGGAGTTGGGTTTGTAAGGTTGCATCTTACCGAAGGAGTTGGAACCTTAAGATATCATGAACCAAAATTTTAATTCCAATTGAGTTTGATACCATATTTTACACGTCTCAAATATGCTTTTAGTGGAGAGAAACCACGAGAACCCAAAATTAAAAGTTGGCTTACATGAAAATAGAGATTAATTATTTTATATTGTAACAAAAAAACACATTAATTAATTACTAAGAAAGAGCTGATAATTAATTAATTAAAAGGGCTTAAATGAGTTTATAAACTAAGAATAACATCT
The DNA here is from genome assembly GCA_946800305.1 of Medicago arabica. Classification (NCBI taxonomy): domain Eukaryota; kingdom Viridiplantae; phylum Streptophyta; class Magnoliopsida; order Fabales; family Fabaceae; genus Medicago; species Medicago arabica. The sequence continues at coordinate 13,339,674 of OX326965.1, read as the reverse complement.
TTCACACACTTTTTTGGGGGTAATTTTCATACTTTATGAACGGATCAAGCTCAATAATGTTGTTGGTGTGGAAATATATCGAAAACAACTAATTTCTCGTATAAAATATAGATAACGTATAAAATAAGTTTATAAAAGGACACATCTTTTTAAAAAAAAGACATGTCTCACTTTATGAACGGATTTTGTAATAATGAAGTATGCTTAATATAAAACCTAATATTTTTTATATTTTAAATAATAGCATTAATTTTGAGTTTTAGTTCTAAGAGTGATTTTTTTTTTGGACAAAAATAAATGATAATTATTCATTCAAATTAATAAAGTATATCAATACAATGCAAATTCGTTAAATCGACAAAGTACAAAAGCATAAACATATGATTATATTCAAGTCTCTGGAATACACATGTCTTCGGATATGCAACGTGAACGACGTCAAAGTCATTGATTGAATATGTATTGGATCGAAACTGATTTGACAATCTGAATAAAACAAATACCTGAACGAAACAAAAAGACAAATAACATCGCACAAAGATGACAAACAAACCAATTACAAATACCTGAAAATCGCACTATGACGACGAAATAACAAACTAAAAAACAAAATTGATGTGAAAATCACTTATTTCAATCAAAGGGAAAGAAAAAAACGAGGTATAAGGGTGATTTTGGGTCGAAAATTAACTTTAAATCACTCCTCTTTGGTGGATGAAGGAGAAGAAACTAGAGTTTTGGTGACGGCTCACAAGAGAGAGAAAATTTAATAGTTATAAGAGTGACTTATCAAATGCTTATGAAATTTATTAGTTTATATCGACAATTAATTCTTTTTAAATTGATAAAAATAAATGATTAAAATTAAAACGTTATGATTAAAGATATAACTTTTGTCCCCATGAACATAGCGAACTGATAGATACAATGCATTAGAATATACATTATTCATCATGAATGCGAAATTTTAGCCACTAAATTATTTAACAAAAAAAATTAGATAAATATTTTCTTGTGAACAAATTTAGATAAATATTATCATGATAATCTCTAAAACATTCTTTTAAATGGATGCGACATAGTCCTAGGGGCGGATCTAGACATTTGGTACATGTGTGGTTAAAATTTCAAAACAATAATGCAAACTATATTAAAATAAAAAATAATATTGTGTATTATTTATAAGGGGTAATAGTCATTTTGGCCCCTGAATGTGTAAGGAGTAGCCATAATAGACATTTAATGTATAAAATTTCAAAAAATAGTCATCGATTGCGCACTTTTGTTAGTTAAAATAGTCTTTGACATTAAAAATATTTCGTTAATATTGTCATATTAATCATTCAATATACTCACTTATTGTCACTTCAGAGACTATTTTGACTAATAAAATGCAAAATCATAAATTATTTTAGAATTTTAATATATTGAGAGACTATTGTGAGTACTCGTTACACATTCAAGAACCAAATAAATATTACCCCTATTTATAATAATAAAAAAAATAGGGAAGTTTGATGTGGGGCTAAAACATAACCTATGTATAGATCCGTCCCTGCATAGTCCCCACGAGCATAGTTTAGTTGGTAGGGATAATGCTTTTATAATATGTAGGACGGGAGATCGAATTCCGGATACCCTAATTGACCTTAAAAATTGAGTTTTAGTCACTGATCTATTTGAATAAAAAAAAATCGACATAAATTTTGTTGCTTCAATCTTACTTGATAAAAATTATGCTAATAATGAATGTATTATACTTGTAAAAAAAAAAAGGAGTTTTACTATTTGAACATCAAAATATAGATACCTTATGTGATATGATATATGTTTATAGTTATCTTTCTTATTTTTTTTTTTATATTTTACAACTTACGTCATCTCAAGAGTACAAAGAAAAATTAAAAAACATTACATTTGACACCAATTTTGATGTCAAAATATCATTTTTCTATAACTTTTTTAAGTGCAATGCTTGCATCCCAAGCACCTCAAAGTCAAGGGTTATAAGGAGTAAGGACAAACTTAAAGTAGAAAATTTAAGTTACTTTTAATTTTTGACTAAAAAACAGTGGCACTTTTGACATTATTAATTTATCTTATGTGTTTGGTGCACTCTTGACATAATATTGACACGATAAGAACAAAAAACAAATCTCATATAATTTTTTTAAAAATTGGGAACCCAAACAAATCGATTGAACAAATAAGCACTAAAAATATGACATGATTTAAATATTCAATACTAACAATTGAGTTTTAGTCATAGATGATGATGATGATATTAGTACACACAAAAAGACGATTATGAGATTTTTTTTAACCCATAGGAGCAATTGAGTTTTCAACTAAGAAGTAACGATCAATGATGATGCGATTTGCAATTAACTCATAGAAGCAATTGGGTTTTCCAATGATGATGATAATGGGATTTGCGATTAACCTATATAAGCAATTGAGTTTTCAAACTAAGAAGCAACAATCAATGATGACGCGTTTTGCAATTAACCCATAGAAGTAATTGAATTTTTCAACGATGATGATAATGCGATTTGCGGTTAACCTATATAAGCAATTGAATTTTCAAACTAAGAAACAACAATCAACGATGATGCAATTTTTTACTACCCCATTCAAAGTTGAAACTTTGTTTTGGAAATGAGTTTTAGATGAATCAAACCCATTATATGTTCAGATGAAGAGGGGATTGTCGTTTCATCCAAACAATTTGCATTATTTATTTTAAGTTGACGATATAATATAAAAGAGATAAGGGTTAGAGATTGCAATTTTTATCAATTAGCAACAAAACAATTTACCTTTTCTTTTGTTGCAGAAAAGTAAGAGGCGGTTAGGATTATTTGAACCCCCTGTTTATTTCGTTGGATATTAAATAACAATCATGTCGCAACAATCGCCAATTAATTAATAGAAAGATAAAAAAGCTGACTGAATTTATCCTTCAAGATTCCTCTCTTCAATCAAGGATCCCATTGATATAGAGTTCCTACTTCATCCTCCACCTCACATCGTAAGTGATCATTAAACCAACTACCCACCTCTTCTCCATCACCCTTTCTAATACTAGACAAATTATCCCACCACACCGAAGCTAATCTCCCCCCATCGCCTATAGTTTCACCTTCCTCACCATACCTCACTGTTAAGACTCGATACCACAAGTAACATTTTTCCTCCCTCAACCACCAACACCATTTTTCTAGAAAAGACAAATTAAACTCCCTTATCCTCCTAACCCCCATACCTCCGTCCTCTTGTTTGATACAAATAATGTCCCAATTTATCAAAGACATTTTCATAGGATCCTCACTTCCCTCCAAAAAAAAAATATAAATTCAAGGGAAGTAATGATACTTGCAGGAGCCTTGACGAAGGAAAGAAACTAGACCAGGATAGAGGACATGACAAACTTCAGAAGAACTAAACGGACATCTAAAGATAAATTGCGACTCTTTTACCTAGACAATTTAAAATGAATTCGCTCGATTAGAGGTTTTCAAAAATCCAGTTTCCGACACCAAAAAAATAATAGACTTTACGACACCAAAAAATAAAAAGAACGACGACAAATGTATAAACTGACCCATAGAGAGAACCAATCAGTAATCTTCAAAGCGTAGTTAAAATAGTTGAATCAAGTTCTTGAGACGAGACACTTCAAGAGGTTTTAAAATAAGTTTTAAGATTTAAACTCTAATTCATATAACATATTAACAACTAACATTTGTAAATATTTATATCGATTGTTACTATCATTTGTACATGTTTAGTTTATGTTGTGCATAGAACAACATGGCTACCTTTTGTTAAAGTATCATGTGGAACAAGAATGCTTGTTAAAAAAATAATAATCATATGGAACAAGAATAATATAGTGAATGAATATAGTTATTGTCATATTATCTCTAACTAAACAATTGAAAGCTTGAAAATTAAAATTTGAAGGCTTAAGAGAGGGACAAAGGCTGTGTTTGGTAACACAAATAAGCTAGCTTATAGCTTGTTGGATTAGCTTATAAGCTCGTTAGATGAAAACGTGACGTGTTTGGTAACAAGCTTGTCTCATGAGCTTATAGCTTTTTGTGAAAAGCTATTTCAAGTAGCTTTTTAGCTTATAGCTGGTAGCTTTTTATATTTTCTTCAATTTTTAACCTCATTAATTTAATTTTATTATATTTTTAATAAAAAAGCAACCCACAATCATATATAACTACCCACTTTTAGTAAAAATAACTACCCACTTTTTATATTTAGGTGCAACCAGCATGTTGCACGTTATTATTATCTTGCTCTATTTTCCTTATTACCTCATGTTGTAGTTATTTATATTTATATTTTTCTGATTACTTTGCTCTTAATTCATGCAATATAATTATAATTTAAAATAAAATATACAATAAATAGTGAAGCAAATGTTTAGTAAAAATAATGTTAATTGAATTCATAAAACACATTTATCATTTTCGGGATGAAAGTAATTTGAAATAAATTTAAATATTTAAAAAGATATAAATTAAGTAAATTTTTTATGTATATATTTTATAAAAAATAATAATGTCCTTTTATGTCATTTTATACTTATCAGCCACTTCAACAACTAATTTTACCAAACACATTATTTTTAATAAGCGAGCTTTTCAGCTATAAACTATCAGCTATCAGTCATCAGCTATAAGCTAGTTTTTCAGCTATCAGCTAGTTTTTCAGCTATCAACTAGCTTATAGCTTCTTTTTACCAAACAAAGCCAAAGTGTCCGGAGCTTTATTAACCAAAAAGCAAGAAATAAAAGCAATAGAGCAGTGGAAGAAACAAAACCCAGCACTACAAAAGTAGAAATCATTGTGGAGGAAAATAATCATGCTCTAAAATATTTGGGGCAGAAAGGGGAACCCCTTTAATAAATTAGTTTTTTGTTTTCATCATATCATTACAATATAAAAAGGCCATAATTGATAAAGAAAAAAAAAGTAGTTTTAATTTTAAATAATTAAAGGGGGGAATTGGGAAGTGGGGCATCAACCGAAACTTGTCCCTTGGGCAGGCACCGTCTAACATTGTTTATTATTGTGAAAATATTCAATTCAATATTTGCATTATGTGTTTGGTATAGGTGAAATGGAAAGGAAAATGATGGAGGGGGAAATAAAGAAGAGAGAGTTAAATCCTCTTATTTGGCTAAGGAAAGAAATAGATGCCATTAAGGGTTGACTCATTATATATTTAAATCTTAAAGCATCTCTGTCTTTAAAGATGCTCTAAGTACAAAAAAACTTGCATAATGAGTTCTACCATTAAAAACGATTGACATGAATCATGACTGGACGATTTTTTACTAAAGCAACTTATCAACACAATAAGTTGGATATAAAAGTGTGTTGAGATCCATCATAAATTCTTAATGATTGTACCAATAGAGCTAAAATTTATATATGTTGATTAAAAGTGGTGCTTGAAAATAAATCTTTCAAATAATATGCTAATTAAAATGGGTGCTCGAAAATAAATCTTTTAAATAATATTGAAAGTTTATTTCTTCTTTTTTGGTAGCGGTCAGAGTTTAAACCTCAAACGTTATATATATCATGTATTGTTCATACGAGGACGGAAGTTAATTTCTTCTGGTGTGTGTGAAGAATTGATCACACTTCACATATTAAATATATTTTTTTCTTTCTAAAGTTTATTGGAAAAGATAAGTAGCTTTCGGTGCCCCATAAACAATTTTATAAACTTACGAGCTTATAGTGCACATGATCTGTAGGGACAAACTCCGGAATCATACGAAAGAATGGAAAGCCTCGTGTATGTAAAAATAGAGCAAGATTTCAATTTTAGAAAGGATATTATTGCTGTTATGCATCCACCGTTTTTATATATCAATCGTTACAATCTATTTAGATAAAAAAGGAGGAACATCATTCCGTCAAAAAAGAAAAAGGAACATCATAGGGTATTAAAAGAGGTAATTAAAGAATCCTAATCTTAGAATGTTTAGTTACTCTTTGTAGCTGAATGTAACCAAAGAAAAGATAAAAAAAAGGTCAATTAGAATCATAATTTTATAGTGCTTTGTTACTCATGATAACCGAAGAAAAAATAAACATAATTTAAACAAGTGAGAGAAGAAGGACTCCTCTTTGATGCTTCCGATGCTTTCCTTACCTTAAACCGTCAAGTCTCTGAATGCATATTTCTAAATGAAAGGAGCTCGATTAGCATACATATTTTCAGTTGTGTTTAAGTTAGAATGTTAGGCCTTTTCTCCCAACCAACCGGGTTAAAATCAACGTAAGACTGATTTTTTCACGCTCAATATGTGCTTGTCACGTGGCCTATGCGCCTGGGGTTCATGGGATAACATTTGAAGTTGTTCTGCATAAGTCCATGGGTCTGAGGAGCTTTTGCATGTGCATGGAGCCCCTTGGAGCCAAGGGTAAATATGCAGTTTTTTACATCCTTCAAGTGTTCTTCTACCTTGACATGCCTTGATACTTGAGAGAGAATTTCCCCAATTTGCATTGCATTCAAAACCTTCCGAATTCTTTGTCGATCTTCATTTTTTTGCGTCTTATTGAACAATAATTCTCCAAACTAAGTTGGAGGTACTTGCAAAAGGCATTATCTTGCCAAGGTTAGATAATATGCTGGAAGATTGTAAATAAGTGAGGGGATCATACTTGAGGGAGAGACCACCTATTTAATGCGTGACTCCAAAGTGATACGCTTCTGATTTTGCTATCTTCATGCTGAGCATGTATCAAATAAACTTAATTTGCTACGGGAAAACTGAATATGAGATAAGTAATGACGCTTATCATATTAGAACGTGTTCCACGATGTTAGGAATAGTGGAACACATCGGTGCTTGCGAATTCCTGTTTGGAAGGTGAGTTAGCTTCTTAGGATGACTTTAGGATTAGATGTCGCGTTGTGTCATCCTTAATGCCGATGTGAGCACCTCGTATATACTTGTTGATGGATCTTAATATTGCGTCTGTTTGATGCTTTTGAAGTGAGTGTCCTTCTTGGATAAACATTAGGATAACTAGATTGACCCTTCTAGGATATACCATTACAATAATATATTAAGCTTTTAATTAAAAAGTTTTAATAGCCGAGTGATTTCATATTTGGGGCGGGTATCAACACTTCAATTTTAACCCCGACCTTGACTTTAAATATAAGGAATCAAATTTTCTCTACTGATATTTGGGCAAGTTTGGTGGTTATCCCCACATGCGGTCCCTTTGCCATCCCTATATTCACAAGGTTTTTATTAATGGAAAATGCTAAGAAGTACCACTGTCACACTTGTTAAAGAACTTTGGTAAAACTATCTCAGAACTTATATATTCAATCTCTTAAAAATATAAAAAATGCTAAAATTTAATTACTCTTTTTGTTTACTAAACAGGTACCCTAATGACACTAATTTAATTTGATTTTATTGATGTAATTTGCTTCAAAAGTTGCATTTCTCAAACCACTGTTTCTCTTTATCTAATTTTCTATATATATATATATATAAACATGTTCCATGTGAGCAATAATTTAATACTCTGAAAATAGTAACATTAAATATGATAAAATTTGTTAGAATTGATTGTACTTGTCTTAATGTCGCTAAATTTAAGCTCCAAAATTTTAGAAAGGGGCATTTGACTACACGATAAACTAAATAAATTAATAACTTCAACAAAATCGGTCCTCGTGAGTTTACCTCGATTTGTAAGGACAATGTATAATATATACAAAATTTAGGGTTCAAATCTCGGGCACCACAAAAAAGAACTTCAACAAGGTCGAAAGGAGAAAATAGTCACCAGTAATGTCATTCCAGTCATGACATGTGGGAACCCATATTTCCATATATTCAACAAATTCCCTTTAGGAAAATACTTCCTTTAACCCACTTTATCCTAAGTTTTTTCACGTATATACCATTTGTAGGCCCTTTTTACATTATTTATTCCTGACATATTATGAAACACAAAAGATATCTCCAACTAATAAACCGGGCCATTGCCCCTTTTCTATGTTTCTGATCCATCATGCATTTTATCACTAAATTATTCTTTTGCTTATATTCCAAGTTACATCATTGATCCATGGAGCTTAAATAATAAAGAAAAATATTACAAAAATCAATATGCGATTTTCTTGACATAGATAAAGCCAAATGGGGAGAGCACGGCATAAACTTTTTGGATGAAATGGTTCCCCTATGTAGGGTTATAAATGCCATTGTCTTGCTTGGTAATATTGAATGCATTATATTATTCACCGAAACTGTTCATGAATTTTGAGTATCTTTCGCAAAATTAAAATAATAATAACATAGTTCAGTTGATAGGAATATTACAATATGTATAGAGGTCGAAGTTTGAATCCAAGATTTTTCACCCGTGAAATTCTCGCAACTATATTGTTGAATGATTTTTAAGATATGATAATATTAATGCTGAAAAGACAAATATGAAAACGTTGTGGCTCACATATATTGATTTCTTAACTCCAATAAATTTCTCGTACTTATCCATTTCAAGTCCTTTTTTGAAGGATTTTTTGTTTTTGTTTTTTGAAGGACATCCATTCAAGTCATGAATTGGTGGAAAAATGATTATGATGATGATAAGCTAGTTTATTGATCTCAGGTATGTTGCAAGTCTTTTTCTTGCACAACTGTCAGATAAGCTTAACTTTTATTTGCTTCTTTGGGAGAAGATGGTTGCAAGTTGCAACATGTATACATAAACTGTCACCTGGCTTGATCACGAAATGCTTGAGGATGTGTTTGTTTTTGCTTGTGAGTTGGTCTTTAGGGTCTACCTTCCTCTCAGGCTCTCACTCTCATGTCTTTATCAATTAGATACCTTTAATTTCTTAGTTTTAATTTGCATTAATTTATGCAATCAACACACATTTTACAACACATTTTTTTTATCGGTTAAAACCGCATACTGTATTGAGGCGGATCAGAGCAAGTTGAGTTCTCCAGTAAGTTTCAATGAATACAAATAAGCTCTTTTTGATATGGGACCCCATAAGGCGCCTGACGAAGATGTCTATCCACCTTTTTTTCCGCAACAATGTTGGGCTACAGTAGCAAATTCTCTTTTTAAGTATGTGAGTCAGGTTTGGTCTAACCCTTCTCTTATATCTTCTATTAATAATACTTTTATTGTGATAATTCTCAAAGTTGATAAGCCGGAGTCTACTTCTCATTTCCGCCCGATTGCTTTGTGTAACGTGACTTATAAAATTATTACTAAGGTTATTGTTAACAGAATCAAACCTTTGTTAGATAGCATCATATCTCCTTATCAATCTAGCTTTATTCATGGACTAACCATTCACCATAATATCATTGTGGCCCAAGAGATGGTACACTCCATGACTAAGATGAAAGGTAAAAAAATGTTCATGTCTATCAAGATTGATCTAGAAAAAGCTTATGATCGTCTAATTGGAATTTTATTGAGAATTGCATGGCGGAGTGTAAGTTTCCTTCTAAACTCATTAGCATTATTCATCATTGCATTACATCCCCCTCTTTCAAAATTTTGTGGAATGGAGACAAGACTGATAATTTCTCTCCTACGAGAGGAATTCGTCAAGGAGACCCATTATCCCCTTACCTTTTTGTCATTTGTATGAAAAGACTATCACATGTCATAGCTGATCAAGTGGAGGCTAACTACTGGAAACCCATGCGTGCAGGTAAGTTTGGCCCTCAAATTTCTCATCTACTTTTTGCAGAGGCTTCTATTGAGCAGGCTCACTGTGTGATGCATTGCCTTGATCAGTTTTGTCAGGCATCAGAACAGAGGATTAACAATATGAAAACTCAAATTTTTTCTCCAAAAATGTAGACCAGCAACTTAAAAATGATATCTTGCAGCATACTAGTTTCACTCAAGTCGATAGTCTCGACAAGTACTTGGGGGCGAATATCGCTCCTAGCAGAACTACAAGAGGGAAGTTTCAACACATCATTGAAAAGATTCAAAATAGGTTAAGTGGGTGGAAGCATCAATGTCTTAGCTTCGCCGGTAGACTTACCCTGACAAAATCAGTTTTGAGCTCTATACCATACTATCACATGCAATATGCTAAGATCCCCAAACCTATTTGTGATGAGATGGGGAAAATTCAGAGGGGTTTTCTTTGGGGGGACACCGACCAGAATCGTAAACCTCATATAATTGGTTGGGATGTTTGTTGCTTACCAATGAAAGATGGAGGCCTCAGGATAAGAAACCCTCATAAGATGAATGAAGCATTTCTTATGAAAATTCTTTGGAACATGATTAACAAACATGAGGATCTCTGGTGTAAGGTCTTATATAGTAAGTATGGAAGGAGTTTTAAGTTCAAATTGTAACCTAGGAGGGGGGGGGGGGGGGGGGGGGGGGGGGGGGTGAATTAGGTTTCTAGGAATATTGATTAATTTTTCTTAGTTTAGCGTTGTTGATAATTTTTCGGTAAATAATGATGAAGGTATGAATGCGGAAAAATAAAAGAGTAAGGGAAGAAGAAAAGACACAAGAGAATTATAGTGGTTCCCCTCTAAACCTTAGGGTACTCCACTCCCTTCACACCCCGCGAGGGATTTCACTATGTAAAGAATCTTTGTTACAAAGCAACCTTAATTCCAAAGGCCCCCTAACAATATTTCTCTACACACCAAGATAGCACTCCACTATCTTTTACAATGATTCACCAACAATGGTAAGAAGCTTTTTACAAAAGCAATTGAAAAATAACAAATGTATGGCTGTATATCTTTATCAATATCACTATAACAAATGGATTTAGTGCTCAGAAAACTTTTTCATAAATGTTAAAGTGTATGCAAAGTTTTCCAAACAATTTGAATGAAAGTTTAAAAGCAAGTGATATTGAAAATGTCAATTGAGATAATGAAAGTTATTGTCTCTAAAATGTTTTAATTCTCAATTGAATTTATAGAGGCTAAAAAGATATTTATAAAGCAATACTATTTCTCAAAAAGGGTTACCAATGAAATGACACCTATTTGTATGAAATGCATTTAAAACCAATATGGCTGTTGGAAAAATAACTTAGAAAATAACCGTTAGCCATTTTAAAATTAAACGATGCATTTCATTATGAAAGACATGACATGTACAATTTAAATTCCAATCATAATGCATAGTTAGACCATGCTGAAATTATTCATGCAAAAACCATATTTTTCATGGTAAATTTAATAATGCAATTTTCATAATAAACTATGGTTTTTCTGGTAAAAAATATTTTCATGCAAAATCACATTTATATTAAAATCATTGTGAGTGTGTGATTTATTTTTAAGAGAGCTTTAGGCATTGCTTCATATGCGAACTTAGAAAAAATGTTTGTCATTATTTTCTGAGCATTCTAAGTTATTCCATAAGTTAAAGAATGATAAATCAAAAGATAAGTGTCATACTTACAAAGAGTATAACCAAGAAACTTATGCACTAATCTTCATTCTTAATCTTCATCTTGTGTCTCTATAGTTTTTCTTCTTTTGTGATGTGTGTTTGTTATCATCAAAACCCAACCAAGTCTAAGAAAGAAATATTCTTCACAGAAGTAACGATCTTCGGAACAATATTAGTTTTCAACCTTACGACTCCCCATTATGGAGAGCTCTTGCTAGTATTTGGGACCAATTCCAAAATCACGTAGTGTGGCAATTGGGCAATGATAATCATATAAATTTCTGGTTAGACAAGTGGTCCCCTGGTGGATCGTCTCTTTTACCTGATGTTACCCATCAATTAATCGACACAACTATCACAGTTAAAGATGTTTTGACAGCCGATGGTAATTGGAACATTAACTTTATCCGCTCTCATCTTCCACCCAATAAGGATAATTAGGTGTTGGCTCTTCCAGTGCCCATGAATAGCGATGGTCCTGATGTTTTGGGGTGGAGAGGCACTAGTACTCGTCACTTCACGGTTAAAAGTGCTTATGATCTTCAACATGGAATTTTTCACCGCATTGAAGGGGATTGGGATATGATATGGGACTGGAAAGGTCCTCATAGAATCCAAATCTTTATGTGGATTGCGGCACATGGGCGTCTCTTAACCAACTATCGTCGGAGTAGATGGAGAGTTGGGATATCCCCCATTTGTCCTGTGTGTGGAAATGGCGATGAGACGATCATCCATGCCTTAGGAGATTGTGTTTATGCTACCCATGTTTGGATCAGGTTAGTGGCTTCTATTCATGTTACTAATTTCTTTTCTTTAAATTGCAGAGATTGGATCTTCAAAAACCTCTCTCATCAAAGTTATGGAGTTCACAGAGAGAACTGGAGAACTACCTTCATGGTGATGTGTTGGAACATTTGGAGGTGGAGAAATAAAAATATCTTTGAGGAGGATTTTCATCGACCTATTAATCCTTTTCATCCAATTCATGAGTTGGTTCAAGCCATTGAGAGGGGCGAGCATCCTCACCTAGCAGGAGAGTCGAGACATCTTGACACTGTCTACATTGGCTGGAAGAAACCACATGAAGATGTCAAACTTAATTGTGATGGAGCTTATAAGGAGTCATTAGACCTTGCAGGTTGTGGGGGCCTTATTCGAGACTCCAATGGTCAGTGGCTAACTGGTTATGCTAGAAACATTGGTACTTGTAATGCTTTTTATGCTGAGATGTGGGGCATGTATGAGGGGTTAAAGATAGCCAGAAGAAAAGGTTTTCTACAAGTCATCGTTGAAAGTGACTCCAAACTACTTGTGGATATGTCCAACAACAGTTAACTATTGCTAGACACTTTTAAAATCACTCAACCGACTTAAAAAGTGATTGAATCAATTTTAAAACTTTCAATGACAATTAATTACTGCTGAAAATGTCGAACGACAGTTAACTACCGCTAGTGCAGTAAATGAACAATTTCATAAATGAGAAGAGTAATTTTCTTGTCGTTTTTGTTTGAAGGGATGGAAACAATATGACTATTTATTGGCCAACTTAGCCACTTTAAGCCCAATGAGTTTTGGCAGTATGTGACCCATCAAGCTCCTGTAAAACAAATCTTGTTGGATTTGGGTTCTTTGCATAAGAGAAAGTGGATGTTTGCAATTTAAAAATTGTTGTTGACACTTTAAATAAGGCTAAAACACAACTGTAAATGACAAAAATGACCTTTATGTAGTTAACTACCGATGGCATGTAACGGCGGCAATTAACTGCCGATGCGTCATGAACTTGAACATAAACTGAAGCATCAGTTTCACATATCAGTTTCAAAAGTTCAAAAACCTCTCCAATTCCTCCAATCCTCTCCAATTTCATTTTGACAAAAGTGTTTAATCATTTGTAGTATTAATCATAATGTTAAGGTAGGTTTATTTTTGTTAATTTTGGTAGTTTGCATGTGGTTAAGGTTTATGTATGAATTGACATTTTGATGATTACATGTGTAGTTTATGAATTTATAAATGAATGTAGTTGCTGTAATTGATATTTAAATGATGTTTAAGTAGAATGTGGTTTTGAATGATGTGAAATTAACACAATGATATTAAGTTTCATATTTTGCACTAAAAGTGTTTGTTAAAATGCCTAAATGAGATTTGAGAATGTTGATGTTAGTTGTTTAGATTGTGATAGTGCAGAACTCCATGATGTTAGAATTGTGAGAATTCTCAAATAGAATTGTATTTTTGATGAATGTATATGAGGATGTTGATGAATGTATATTTTTGTTTATTTTGATGTCTATTTTAGAATGCTAATTTTAATGTTGATGAATGGTGAGAATTTGTTAATTTAATGATGATGTTGATTTTGTTAATGAAACACTTTTGAATGATGTTAATTTTTTTAAAATTATGTGTAAATATATCTGATCAGGAGCAGGGGCAGCAACTTGACCCAAATAGGACCATAGCAGGTAGGCTTGCCATGACAAGTAGCGTCAGGTGGGAAAGGGTAAACACTCATATTCCAAAGAGGGAAGGAGATCGGAGGTCCAATTACAATAATGATGAAGGCAGTTCTCAACATACAGAGTCACATGTGGTTGACCCGACCCAATATCTAAATTATCAGGATCAGCTACACGATGCCACAAATGGTGGTTATGATGCCCAACAGTTTCCTGATGTTCAGCAGCCCCACATCAGTTACCTATACCCCCTCCTTTTTCTGGAGGACCTTGATAAGTGCTAGAAAGTAGTATTTCAATGATATAATTTAGGCACTTTTGTTACTTGTTTTGCAAGTTATTCAGGGAAAAGCCGAGAGATAAGTGATTATTGCCCTTTTACGCTTTATTTCTCTTACTCTACCCCTTTTGTGCAGGAATTGAACTCAAGAAACCAAGCAAGGAAGGAAAACCAAGAAAAAGTACAAGAGGCAAAATTCAAGCCACTCGCCCTCAACTCGCAATGGCGAGCAGTGAAAGGCGAGCAGCCAACAAACTCACCATCAACTCGCAACGGCGAGCTTAAGGCGATCACTTGGCATAACGTTCATCATCCGTCGCCTCCACCTCGCCATGGCGAATACAAGGCGAGAAGAAGCTCGCAATGGCGAGTGATTTTACTCGCGAGGCGAGTTAGGGCGGCCAAAACTCCTCAGAAGTGACGTGGCACAAACCCACTGGTGAAGAAACCTCAACTCGCCATGGCGAATGAAGTTACTCGCGAGGCGAGTTGATGCAGATCAGAAAGTCTATAAAATCCACTTGACCCATTCATTTAGGTTATCTTTAGAACTTGACATTTTATTTGCTGTAATATCTGAGAGAGAGAGAGAAATATGGCTTGTTCTTCATAGAGTGAGAGTGATAGGAAGGTGGATTCTTCATCCTTTGTTGACAAATCACAACTTGTAATGAATCCTTATCTTTCAATTCATTCTTGCAAAGCTTCCATGACAATGAGTAGCTAAATCTCCATTGTTGGGATTAGAGGTACTTGATCTTGTTAAACATGTAATCTTTTGATCTTTCAATATATGGTTCTAGCATTTAATTTGATATTGAGATTATTCTAGCACTTTATTGTTTATGTTTGATTTAATTGCTATTGAAAAATACTTTTGAATCTAGATTTAGAATAATCATCTATCAAAACATAAATTCTAGACATGGAATTGATGATTTGATGATCACTCTTTTGTATCTAAACTTAATGCTTTTGGATCGTTTAATAGATTGAGAAATCGTCGATTAAACGTTACGATTGACTCTTGGATTGTTTGATAGTTTGAGACATCGACTATTGAACGATACAATTGATTACACAATATTATTTGGACACGAATGGTATTGTCGAGGGATACGTGATAATATCAAAGAAAAGCTAGAATCCGTATACGATCATTAGGTTATATGTGATACTTGATTAAGGAACTCTAATCCTAACAAGTTTCACGCCTTTTTAATCTCAACTTTTACTTTCGCAAAATAGTTAACTTAGCTTAAACAAACAACAAATTACTCTTTTAACTTAAAATGATATTTGGTGTCGAACGGTCCATGATATCGCACTAGTCCCTGAGGAGACGATACATACAATACTTACTTTTGATTGAATGAAAAATATTACATCAGGCCTGCAGATTTATCTGTGTTGTCCTCTTATGCTTCTCATGTTGCATTGCCATTGTTCTCTTAGTTTTAATATCGCGCGCCATTTTAAATTTATAGTACGCGCGCCAATTTAAATTTATAGTACGCACACTAATTTAAATTTATATTACGCCCGCCAATTTAAATTTATATTACGCCCACCAATTTAATCATTTATTTAAATTTAATTTTACGATTAAATTCTTATGTATTTTTTTTATTATTTAAAAGTTTACTGTGTTTTAAATATGTGTTTTTTATTATTTCATATTCGTAAGATCTGTAGAGTTATATGCTATGGTACAGACGAGTGTCTCGTCCGTAGATTTTGCCACCTACTCTAGGATCTCCTCCGAGGCCAGCAAATGAGGAGCAAATCATTGCACACCAGCGACACCAGCACTAGGAGAGAGGCTCGTCTGATACCTTTGATATGGCTAGTGGCGCTGTTTGCCAGACTGATGCTTATTTGGGTTAGGAGGGGATGAGCATTGAGCAGTTGTATGTGGCCTTGCACGATGTTATGGAGAGGTTGGCACTAGTATTGTCTAGGAGGCGTAGGAGGCCGAGGAGGAAGCATGCCGAATAGGACCATCAACATCAAGATGAGTGGGAGGGAGGGGTTGGTGTTTAGGATTGATGTTAGGACCAATGTTTATGACTTGTTTTTAGTTTTCGTGGTATTTCTTGGTTTCTTGTAATCTTCATGACATTTGTTACTTTCTTTGTATTTCGATTAAATATTATCATATTTTCACTTTAAATGATGTTGATAATTTCCGTTTGTTAGGCGTATCAATCTTGAGAATTTATTGATGTTGGTTCAAATGTCGGTTAATTTTGTGGTTTGGTATTGAAACAATGTGTTAAAAACACATAACAAGTTGTGTATCAGCAGGTTATGCCAATGCAAAGCTTTAGGGGCGTATCAGAAATTAACTACTGAGGAAAAGGAAACCGGCAGTAGTTAACTGCCGAGGAAACCTTCGACTGTTAGCTGCCGATGCAGAGATTTTTGTGTCGATATGGGGTTCCCTGACACTTTCTGTGGTCCATATTCCGCAAAAAGTTATATATATATATATATATATATATATATATATATATATATTATGAGTGTTGTTTTCATTGTTTCATGACTCAACACATATACAGTTTATAAGATGCGTAGTGTTGGGAGTGAAGGTGTTTGAACAATGGTTCGAACACGGTACTACTCATCTTAAAAACTAAACAAAAACCCACCAACCCAAAAAAACTTCTTAATTATTTTTTGGTTTTGAATTTAGAGGCATAATCAGATTATAAGATGTGTGGTGATGTTGGAGAAGGTGTTCAAACATAAGACAACCTTCTCCAATATCACTACTCCTATTAAAAAACTAAAACAAAATAGTCATAAATTAGTTAAGTACCAAATATGATTTTTTTTTTTGCTTTATAGCTTTTTCTCTTTAATCACATATTTTTTTCGTTTTTGTTTCTTCATTTGTTGATTTTGGAGGACATTAAAATAAACAAATGTGAAGTTATGTTAAAAAACACAACAAGGACACATTGGCACCTAACTATCGAGGAAATGTAATCCAACGATAGTTACCTGCCGAGGAATTTCAATCCGACGGTAGTTAACTATTGAAGAGTATTTTAGTCTTTTACAGGTGTACTTTAATCTTCTTTAGTGTGTGAACAACAACATTCTTAAAATTTACTACATGACGAATAAAAATAAAATTCCTCTAAAAAATAATAAAAATAAAATTAGGAAATTTTATCGATACAAACAAGTGTCATAAGAGAAATGTTTAAGCAATATTAACAAGTATTTTAAGGACATTCAGGACATTCTTTTAGTCAAACATATATCGAAATCATAATTACATCGTTTTATATGTAAACATTACTTCTTTTAGATCATTAAACAATACCCTTAAGGTATTTATTAGCATTTTGCAATAAACATTATATAAAAATAGAAAACTTATGATAGAAATTAAGTGGATGTTTCTCTAAAATAAAATAAAATAAAGTGGATGTTTACGTAACAAAGTAAGAAAAAGTTTTTTTTATAAGAAGTTTTTTCTTCAAAAAAAAGTAAGAAAAAGTTATTTATATAGAAAAAATAGGAAAAGAATGTAAGCTACGCCCTCCGGTCACTATTATAAACAAAAATTCACATTTTAGGTTTATTCAATAAATTATATATGTGATATTTAATATAGATCACATATATCATTTATTAAATTATCATAAAATATAGATTTTTGTTTATAATAGTGACCAGAGAGTGTCCAGTAAAATATTGATATCATAATAATATAAAATAAAAGAACCTAATTATATTAATTTAGGTGCTAAAGAGAAACATGTAAAACACATGGAAACAGCCGGAGGTAGAATATATTATTTTCCCATTAAAAAGGAAAAGCTCTTCACATCAAAATTCCATCTTACTATTCTTTTCTTTTCTTTCTAAGGTATATAGGGATCACTCTTTTACTTTTTTGCTTAGAAAAAGTTGTTCTCAATTTATGTATCAATCTTTTAACATTTACTTGGAATAGCTTGGTCTTAATTAATTTATCAAACCTGATACATACATATACATAAAATAATACAGGTCATGTTCTTAGTTGTAAAGTTGTCCCTAAATGGAAAACACTACTAGTTCACATGAGTCACGAAAACGATGAATTTGGGTTCCTTTTTGAGAGAATAATAATATGATATGGTTTGATCCATTTCTCATGGTTCCATTGTGAGAGACATACGATAGGACAAATTCTCCGTCTGGATAAAAATTACTGAACGATCAGGTTTTTTTTTCTCAATAATTACCTAGCTCAGTTTAGTCACTTAGGAAAAAAAAAACACAATGTAGTTCAATATAAAATAGTTTAGTGATAAAAGTTTAATATAATAACATCGTAAATTTGAGGGACAAAGTTAAAATTTTCTTGGAAACAATTGTAAAATTATTAATAATACCACTATAATAATGAACGAGAATTTTTTTTAAGTTTTGTTAACGAGTACCGCGAGACACTATTTAATAATACTCCTAATGATTTTGAACCATAAAAATATACTTCGGTTTCAATAATCTAAATTGTACCAAAAACCTCCTAAACATGTTTCGGATTCTATAAAACTAATAGGTAAAACCTATGGCAAATAAGTCAAGATTAAACAAACGAATCGATATTATGCAATTCTCTTAGGGCGATCTAGTTTGGAGAACTATTTTATGAATAGGGAAAATACTTAAAAAAAATATGGAACGTAAAGAACTAAGTAAAAGTATAAATGAAAGTATAAATATGGGAAATAAGAAAAAGTATAAACGAAAAATACTTGAAAAAATATTATCTCACAATGTAGAAAATTACTAAACATCAAACAAAAGAGAGTTCTATTAATATTCTTGTGAATGAGTGGAAAGGCAAGAATTTCTTTTAGACTTGAGTGATTGCTCTTCATCCCTCCTTTTCAGTCAAGGTCTACCACAACTTTTCCTAATAACTAGGATCTAATTAAAAATTATCAATTTAATGAGGATCTAAATCCAGAAACAACATTTTTTATATAAAGGAAATCCAGAAACAACATTAGAATTAACACAAAGAAATGGCTTGGGTGCGTGACATTTATGTAACTCAAAAGTAAATGTCATAGGTACCTTATTGTTTGTTTGTTAGAAATATATTCCAAACCTAAGAACACAAGCAATGCTCTCCTTCTAGCAAAAATTCACCTTAGTGAAGTTAAAGGATTAAAGCAAAAAGCATTCTTCTCTTTTTTATTCACCACTTTCTTTAAATCAAAATCCTCATCATAAACAAAGATTGAAAAACCACACTAGAACAACAAAGATAGTGTGACACAATGAGTGCCATTGTAATGTCAGGTTTGGCTCACTTCTTTGGAATCGTGTCCTTCATACTCATACTTGTTTGGTTGATACATTTTGGCAACGGGATTGACTATGCTTCCGAGGATGGATTTATCGTCTTCAATGTAAATTAATTTCATGTTTTTTCATTCCTTTATGTTGTCACATGTTACATAATCTATGATGTAAAATTTGTGTTTATTTATCTTTAATGTTTATTGTTTGCAGGTACACCCTTTGATGATGTTCCTCAGCCTTATTTTCCTTGCTGGTGAAGGTATATGCACTGTACTTCCTTCTACATCAAGATATACACACACAATTAAACTATGTTTCAACGAGTTTTTTTAATAGTTTATTTAGACTTTATCTAATGACATAAACACTTTATCAAGAATCAAGAGCTTATATAAATAGCTACAACTTATATGCCTGTTTAACCATATCCCTCTCTTTTTCTCTTTCTAAAAACAATATGAATTTATGATTTATTAAAATAAACTTATGCAAGAATTATTATATCCTCTAAGCAAATGAAATTTTATTCATTCAATTGAGCATTATTTATCCCATTTGAACAAACGTGCATGTTTAGATGAGAAGTGCTACAAACATTTAATTTTAAACCCTTTTTTAACATTCACTCTTTTATTGTATGAAATCAATATAAGTTCCACCACTTCTGGAGTTATCCATTTCTAAAGTATGAAACTCACAATGATTCCATCTAATAAAATAATAGGTGTTAAAGAAAGTGTTAAAAAGAATGGTTGAGATCCTCTTAATTTAATAGACACTTTTATGTGAAGAGAGATAGAATCATAAAATAAAATAATAATAGTTTAAAATAAATATTATTTTATATATAATTCTGTCTCTTTTCAAATGAAAGTATCCATTAAAAAGAGATGATTTTGATCATAATAAAAGAATGTACGTAACATTTCTAATGTTTAGATTCATATTGAGTTTTAAAAAATAAAAGTTAACCATCTCCTTTTTATTTTGGTAAAAGTTACATTTTACAATTTTTAAAAAGAGCAATGATAGGTAGACATCCTTAATGTGTACATCTCTTTGTACCACTCTAAAAAAATTTAGTTAACCAAATATATGGTCTGTGTGACCATATTTTTTTTAGTTACGTGACAACTAGTTTTCTAGAATTTATTTGATTAACCAAGTGGAAAAATAGTGGTCACGCGCATATTAGTTGCGTGACCATATTTTTCAGTTTCTAAATAGTAGTCACACAACTGAAAAAATGTGGTCACACATACCATTGGTTAATTGAATTTTTCATAATAGTACAAAGGGGTGTACACATTAAAAATATCTACCGATCTTTATTCTTTAAAAAAACACAATGTCACCGTTAATCTAAACATACACTTAGTTGTCCCAATGTTGTCTTGAAAAACAAATATATATCTCAATTTATTAATTGGTTTGGTGTTGTTAAAATTGAACAGCTATTATGGCATTCCTAACGGTACCAGGAGAAAGAGATATTAGGAAGTATGTTCATATGGCACTACACTTGACTGCTATTGTTTTAGGCATTGTTGGTTTGTGTGCCGTTTTCAAGTTCCATAATATGAAAAAATTCCCGCATCTTTACAGTCTTCATTCATGGATTGGCCTTGTCACCTTTTGCTTGTATGGTTTGCAGGTAAACTTCATATCAATCATATAAATGCTTTTTTAGGTAAACATAGTTTATGGCTATGTTGCGTTGTTTAGGCTTTATTTGGATAATAGCTTATAGCATAATTCTTTATCTTGATAAACACTTATGTATAAAAGCCATTTTTATAGTAAAAGAAAAAATAAAGTCAAATTGTTTTCTTATAAGCTATAAACCGCTTTCATAAGTATTGTTATCTTATGTTGCTTTGCACCGCACTCTTTTTCTCATCGTCTTAGTTTATTCTATGCAGTTTTCCATATAAGCTTTTGATCAAGAAGATTGTTGTATAATATCTTGATTGCTATCTTGAGTTTTGGTCTAGTTCCACAAGTTGTTGTTTCGTTTTTTTTTTATTAAGTTTATTAGGGTTCTGCAAATGATATGTGGTTGGTGGTTTAGGGCATCAACATAGTTGAAATTTCAGTTATGTCATGTGATGCTTTTGCACTGCAATATTTACTTAAAAAAAAAAAATCATTATCTTGGAGAACTAATAAGGTCAAAACAACTTATGAATTATGTCGTAAACTTTTTTCAAACAATAACAGAAAACTTATGCCAATTAATAAACTCAAATAAGTCAGTTCAAATACACTTTAGGCTTTCTTCCGGCCTTCATGCATGATATATTTACCTCATATTTGTTGATTAATTGCAGTGGGTTTTTGGCTTGCTTACGTTCTTGTTTCCTGGAGCACAAGATGCAACAAGAGCTAGAGTGCTTCCATGGCACAAAGTTGGTGGTAAAGTACTATTTTTCATGGCAATATGTGCTGCAGAAACAGGATTGATGGAGAAGGCTGGTTTCTTGAATCTGAAGGCATATCAGACAGAAACTAATTTGGTCACCTTCACGGGTCTTTCTATTATATTGTATGGTGTTTTTGTCTACATGTCTATTGGTGTTCGTAATTAGTTTGACAAAAATGTATTATCTATACCTAATACAATTGATTCGGAAGACATGAAACACCGATGAGGGAAAGGGGTGAAGTGATGAGATACAAGTTGAGTTATATATAAATCGGAAATGCTACTTGTGTCCTTAGTGTTATTATTTATGGTTCTTATGTTGTGATGAGATACAAGTTGAGTTATATATAAATCGGAAATGCTACTTGTGCCCTTAGTATTATTATGTATGATTATTATGTTATTTGTACGAAGTTTTCGTTCTCGTTTAAGAGCAACTAACCTATATCAGAGAGACTATTAGTAGTGGTCACGCATGGTTGACCTGTTCTGGTGTAACTCGCAATGGCGAGTTGCACAGAGAAACCACCAATATTTTGGGTCGTTTCGGACGTTCGGGGTCGATTCAGACGGTTCTAAACTGATTCTTTTGATGTACTTAACTGTATTTGAACTTTCAAAATTCTTGGAAACATCAATTGAGTTGGATTAAACTTGGTTTTGTGAATCGTATCATAAACTTTTGAAAAATGTTCAAGAACACAGAATTTTCCGAAAACTCGTTTTCCCAAAGTAAAATGGTATGATTAGGGTTGTCTACCATAGTTATGAATTATAAAGATGTTTTGGATAGTAATCATGAGCTCTAAATAAGTTTTGCTTTGAAAACTTGAATTCTTTGAAAAACGACAAAATGGTACGAACTTCGTGAAATTTTAGGATTGATATGAATTGGCCTATGATGCCTATATGCAAATGCTACTATGATCATATGTGAGTAGGGTGAATGTTTAGTTGAGGTGTTTGAACTTGTTTGACTTGTTTTGTTGGTCCTTCTTTGTATTTCTCTTTGTTACGGTTGATTTAGTTGCTTAATAAATTGATTTCCTCTTAAAAACAACAATAACAACAAATTCTATTATTGTATATTTCGTAAGAAAAAATTGATAAGCAATTAATCCCATTAATTCGGACTTTATCACATACCTTCAAATTAAATCACTAGTACCAATTTTTAATGTTAGGTTAAGTTGAATTGAACGTGGGACAAAGTCATTCATCTCTACCGTTCATATATTTCTCTCCATTAATCAAGGATTAATGGTCCACTATGTACCATATTATAGGTAGTGCAACTTACGTACTCCCTAATTTAAGAAATTTCCACACATTAATCAATTGTATATAGCTTCTAAAAGGTAAACTAGTACTTCTCTTCTTGTTACCCAAAGAAATCTAGATCTCTTCCCAAGGTAAATTTGTAAAATCCCTACAAAAATGGTAAATTTCTAAAATAATATTAATTGCCAATAATTTAATGTTATTACTAGCTTTCTTAATTCCAATAAGAAAAAATGACAAAGTCCACGTTGCGTTTTTCGTCACAAGCACACAATTGTGTTACTCCCTCTCTTATATATTTTTCTTGGTAAAAACATTCTCCGAATTTGATCCAAAAGGACCAATTTTTCTTGCCGATAGCACTGTTTTTAAATTACACGGATAAACGCACACACGCATACACAAACACGAGATATTATACTCTATTAAATTTAGTTTGACAAATTAAAAGCTATAACTTATAAGTTATAACAAATAATTTATAGCGTATAAGTTAATATGTCTTTTGTGATATGGGATAGAAGAGCGTGTGGTGTCTTATGACCCACTCATTAGTGAGAGCGTCGAAGGTGGAAAGGTGTCGACAACCCTTATTGTTGAGTTGAAGTATCTTCTAAATAAGGGTGATGCTATTTAGGAATGACATCTATTTGACGAGTAACTTTTAAGAGAGTGAATTTTGAAGCTCTCCCATCGCTCACTCGTCCGATCAACGCTCCCAAGACAGCTCTCTGAAGCTTTTTCGCACGCTCCACCATCTTTTGAAGAACTTATAACCCTAGTTTCTATGTCTGATAACCACTATCTCATCGACATAGGTTCATTTGGAAGAAGTAGGTGACTTTACTTTGTACACTACTCTTGGTGTAAGCCATAGATACCAATTATTTATAACAACATGGTACTTGTATTGAATATTTATTTATTTATTAAATAAAGACATTTCTTTATGTTTATATGTTAAAATAATAAAGTCAATAGAATGACGCTATTCTTATATGCTTATATGTTCACATAGTCAGTTTAATAAAATATTAAGTGTGACTTAATCGTGCGACTGCATTAAACATAATGACGCTATTCTTAATACATACGTAGTCAAGTTTTAGTTTGAAGAGGGATAACATTAAAGCGTATAGACTATTATGTGGGTAGACTGATGATCACATTTCACAGATCATTGATAAGAAGTTATCCAAACTTCGCATGGATATAAATATTAAGAGTAATATTTATATTGAATAGACCCTCCATGATAATGTTACATAGAACATTATGTAAAAGTCACAAGTCATTCTCATAGTAATAAGTGGTGTATTCCACCCTTCGACCTGAAACCACTGTGTATCGTAGATGTAGGAGTCAAGTACTTTGTTATTGTACAAACGTCGTCCATAATAGAGTGACTATAAAGCCAGTTGTGGGTACTTCACAAATCAAGCTGAGAGACACGAGTGTTCTAGATTGACTTTACCCCTCCTACATAACAGGAGTAATTCCTAAGGGTCCAATATTGAACTGGACAAGGGTGACATACTATGATGTGTTCAATATAAACATTAGGGCAAAATGGTAATTATGCACAAGATCTTTATCACATAAATGTTAGCCAGATTACGTGACATTCTCATCACTTTGGTAGTAGTGATGAGTTGCTAGATACCGCTCACTATTTATAATATGTAATTTAATATTATTGCCAACGAGGCGAGAACCTACAAGGTCACACACAAAAGGACAATTAAACAAGAGAAATAAGTAAGACTTATTTGAAGGTGCATTTAGTAAGTGGGGCTAATAAAATTAGCAGATCAAGCGAATGGGTTATTAGGCTTGTACAATCCCAATAAAGCCTGACTTGATGAACATACAATCTATTTTATAAATAGAACCCTTTTGTATAAGAAAAAGTTGTTGAAACCCTGATACCAATTTAGAAACCCTAATCTGCCCTTTATTTCTCTAAACCTCCATCTCGTAGCAGCTAGCATTGTGAGTAGAGGTGATTGTTTGTGTGGACTAATTAGAGGAACTACTGGAAGAGTGGTGCTTCTGATCGGATTTTGTGGCCCGACAACAAAGGAACTGCACTACAAGAGGTAATACTTCAATCCCTGATAATGTTCATTCATAAGGATCCATTGAGAGAGAAATTATTTTGTTTTTATCTGCTGCGTATTTTGTGTTTGTAATACAATTTCCCTACAGTGGTATCAGAGCCACTTACGAAACCATGAATCAGTTTTGATGTTTTACCGTTTTTATTATGATTTTGAATCAATATTAAACAATAAGAATTAATTAAATCTCGGTGTTCTTTTATGCATTTAATTTGGTTTGAAAGCTCTTGGGTTATTTGGAAGGAAAGAAATGCTAGAATTTTCCGTGCAAAAGAAAACACTCTTATCAGCTTTTAGAAAATATCAAGCTTTTTTCCTTTACATGGTTTAAAGCTCATTTTATTGCTTTTTATTTTAAATTTAATGATTGGTGCCAAAATCCATTCTTATGCTTGGGGAATGGTTAACCAAATTATTGTCCGTTGAAACATTGTTGTAACTTTTGTCTATCCTCTCTGATACACCTTGTGCTGGTGGGATAGTCCTTTGATATTAATATATTCCATTTTGATTTCTTAAAGAAAAGAATTAATTAAAAATTGGTTGATCAATTTCATATATACGACATATGATTCTGATATGACATTAGTATATAAGATATACTGATTTTATCATTCATTTAATTTTTTTAAATAGATTAGCGTGAATTTGAACGATGGTGAGGTTGAGCTTCAGAAGCCGATATTGGTGAAGCATCAAAGATCCGCCGTTCATAATGAAAGAACGATCCTTGAAACTATCGACTTTTAATCATCATATTATGGTACATAACAATACAAGAAATGTATTGTTATGGAATACGCGATGCAACTAGGGTTTGCGGAATCATATCAAAAGTTGATGCGATTAGGATTCATAACGACGTTGATTCTTAATGAAGTGTGCATTAAGAATTAGCATCCGGGGTGCTGCCCTGAAAGCCCTGCAAGGGGCGTTGCTCCTTGACCTCTGCCCTATGGTTTTGTTGTGAATTTGGACTCAAAACACTCATAAATAAACTTAGATGTCATGAGCAAAAGGAGAGTAGTAATCAAGAGTAATGCTACCAACACTCTCTTTTGAACATTCTCTCTAATACACACTTTCTTATTGGTTTAAACTATGGTGGGTCTACACTTTGAAAATTGAACCCACACAAAATGGTGGGACATGCATAGATTTCATCCAATAAAAGAGTGAGTGCTAGAGAGAGTGTTGAAAAGTGAGTGTTGCTAGCATCCCTTAGTAACCAATATCAAAGTAACTTCAAGCTACAAAAACAATACAAACCTAGATCTAATATATAGGAATCAAATGTAGAGCACAAAACCACAAGCAAAAGACAATAGAGAAAAGAAATAAATATACCAAGAAATGTTTACCCAGTTCGGTCCAACAATGACCTACTATGGAGGAGATATTGATCTCTCCAGTCCACTATCAATGAGTTCTTTACAAAGAGATATAAAAGGGTTACAAGAAATTGGCTTCAATAAGCTCTCCAATAAAAAACCTAATTTATACGATTTTCTCAATCTCTTTCCAAGAACAAGAGACTAAATGATTTCATTCACATAAGGTGTTTACAAATGGGGTGAAGATCCTCTCAAGATAATCCTCACCAAAGACACTCAACCCTAATGTTACCTCATTTGATTTTTCAAGTTTCTCTCTCTTGAAGCTTTACTCTAAACTTGAAGAGCGAGGACTTAAATAGTCCAAAGGTCTTGCTAAAACCCTTCCCTTATTTACACACATCGTGCCATAATTTTACGTTAGTACAAAGTACAATACAAAAATTGCGGGCCACAATTTTTCTCGAACCAAAACCTCAAAAATCTAACCCAAATTGTACCATGATTTCACCAAATTGGATGACAATTTTTACCGAACTTCGATCATCAATTTTGTGCCAGTTCTCAACATATCTAATTGTTCTTTTACGTGTTTTTTTATCATTAAAATCAAACTATAGATTAGACAATCTTCATTCTTAAAAGTCATGATTAAGAGAGCTGATGTCCATCCCATTCAACACAATCCAAATACCTTCAAAGAATCCTTTAACTTCACAAAATAATTAATACTTTAAACTTATCTTCATGGTGGTATTAATAGAAGTTTTGCCACTTATGTACCTCTTGCAAAGCTACCGTATCAACTTTATTAATCCTACAAAAAAAGTAAGTGCTATACCATTTTTTTTTCATAATCATCTCGACAATAGCAAGAAATTAAGAACGCAAAAAAAAATAAAGAATAGGTTAATTTATTCTCAATTTTGTGTCATAAGGCAAGAGCAAAATGACATGTAAAGAATAGAGGGCGTCTCAACGAAGTTGACACTCCATTCTAAGCCTACGTATGTCAAATGCTCATATTAGTTATTAAAAAAAAAGGAAAAAATACATAAAATTGGGGGACGTAAAACCCGACCCAATGAATTCAAGTGAAACAACCCTAACGGGAATTAGAACCAAGAACAATAGTACATTCGATTCAATCCTAGTTAAGACTAACAAAAAATGTTTGCGAGCACCAATCGGGTCTATAAGTTGGCGAATGAAACGACTGTCAACACAGAACAACTCACATATAATCAATTTCCTGCACCATCAACAGCAAGCATTAATGAATCTTTTGAGCCGAAAACAATCTGTACCCCAACGAGTCATTAACTGAATTTAAAGGAGATTTAAGACTATATCGGTTTACCAGCATCAGACCAAAATGAGTCTTCACTTCTCAATACAACGAATGAATCAACAACCATCACGATCAAATTCAAGTTCCAACAACCCTTTGTTAACAACAATCACATCAGACATCAACGCTCTTTCAAGCCAAACAATCACGAACAATAGCAAGATTGTTCCTCTGTATCAAACTGGTAAATGAAATTGTCCGCCTACACAGAATCAACCAACGTCACATACCCACCACTTACTACGAAGAGAACCACACTAAGTTTACGACCACAAATCAACCTGAAGCAGGCCATGATCACAAAGTCATCACCCTTTTGAGCACTACAGTTTGAATCACAACTTAAAGTTAAAGGAGCAACATAGTGGATATGAGCTGAAGCAACACCCATCAACGCGTCAACACCTTCAAGAAGAGAGTAGGACAATTTTTTTAAAACAACAACCTCAGTCACCACAACATAATATGGTGACGACGACAGTACGAAGAAAAACATCAAACCACTACAACCATCATCTGACCGTGACATTTTTTTGGGAACAAAGCTTGGTTCAACAGAAACAACCATCCACCAAGGCTAACAAATACCACGAGAAACCGACCACCGTGGCATCGCCGACGGTGGTTTTGAGAAAGCAGATCCTTATCAAAGCCGAATTTTTGGAAACACACAGAGGAAGGAAACCCCGCACCACCACTAGGGACGGAGACAATGCCTGGAGAAACCAACCCTCGAAGTAGATTGGTGATGACGCAACCGTGGAGGCTGATCGTATCACCATCCATGTGGCCACGACCCATGTAACACCCTATTTCCCGTAAAAATTGTAAATAATAATAATAATAATAGTATATTTATCTTTTAGCACTAAATTAACATACTAAATGGATCTTTAATAATAATTCTACCTTCATGAACAAGTTATTAAAGTAATTCATAATAATAGTCTCATACTTGTTCTTCGACATTCATAAATAAAAATAAACAAGGTCCTCGTAAACAATTCAAATTTTGCAAATCAAGACATGTAGTCGTTTCCCCCAACTTTAGTGTTACAGGAATCAGAGTACGTAACATCTACATTTTTATTTCAACTACTAAAAGAAAATAAATTGATGCGGAGAGCATCTATCTTCGCTACCTTCTAAACGTCCCAAAGCTACTCCTCGTCGACCTGAGTGTATGTACTCACGGTACAATCACCATAAAGGGGACAAACACAACAACATAAGGGGTGATAAATTCTGCCATAACATAATAATGGGAAAGAAATAACAAATTTTAATTAAATATCATAAGAATGCAATCTCTACTATCTCATCAATTTTCAATAGTTATTTAAGCATAATCTCTTCACTTCACAAATCACAACAACACACCATTCCACATTTACAAAACACAAGCACAAACATCATCATGTACAATTCATTTGGACTCTCCTAATGACCTATATGAACGTGGTACAACACCTACTCACCATATTACTAGAATTATATTACTGGACTTTCCTCCCACATAGTTGCCAGAAGTATGTTACTGGACTTTTCTCCCACATCATGCAAGACACCATACTCTAGACTCTATATGGACACGTAGAATTAAATTCGACAAGTATTACACATATGCACTTAATCACATCAGCCACATATTAATGCAAGTATACCCTTAAAATGCACAACTTTAATGCAAGCACACAAAAACATCATCATCACTCCCATCGTCATCAAAGATAGACAACTTCACACTCCTCATCACATTAGTCTACATGATATCACATATCTCCCAACATTAATGAATTCATCACCTCACTTCGTTCATATTTAGAATTATTTTTATCTTGAGACAACCGCTTCAACCTATGCTCGGACACACTCCCACACACACACACACACACACACACATATATATATACATGTAGTTTTGGTATCCTTACATTTACTTTACACACTAAAGTATTCTTTAAAATCACTATTACTTTTATAGATGTTGAAAAGTCCACTAAAAGGATTGTAATAAATTTTCATTAACGACGCAGCATGACCCAGTCATTATGTTTCAATCATCCATTGAAAATAGGACACCCATACCTACAACATTCAAAAAGACATCTAAGCTCAATTCGGAATGGATAATGGTCAAAAAGTTGATTTTTCTAAGACTACACAGGGTGCACAACTGTGTTGACCCACATGTAGTATTTTAATCATATCTTGAGTTATAGATGTCTAAGTTAAGTCCCTCCAAAGGCTATTGAAAGCTAACATCCATATCTACAACTTTCATGTTTTCACGAAAATCCAGTTCGAAACGGAAGATGGTTAACAAAAACTGTTTTTGTTTGTTAAGTTGTGCTGATAAAATCAGGGGCCGAATTTCCAAATTCGGGGCCCGATTTTTGTCGAATCAAACACTCAAAATTTGAGACAAAAAACGGTGGCCGATTTTCCAAATCGGGGCCCGATTTTGGCTGACAGACAGTCAACCAAAATCAGACCAAAATACATTTTCTTCCGATTAATCACTCTCACATCACTTAACTCAATCCCAACACACCCAAATTATCCCTAATTACCACTCTAGGTTTACCTTACTGATTGGGCATTAATTCCCTCTTAACCTATCTAATTTTACACTGGTTCAGGGTCATGTTCTTAACTCTAAACTAGGTTCCTTTAATATTACTCTTTCAACAACAATTTTACATTCATTCATCATAATTTTCAGTGGAACTCTTCCTCATAACATTAATCATAACTTAAGAATTAACTAACCCTAACAACGCCCACATCACCATTTGTAACAACACTCATACTCTAACCCCTTTATGTCCCCACAACAGAATATTAAACCCTAGAGATGAAGATATTCTCCCCTTTACTTCGAATTCGTTGGTTGAAATCTCCGGTTTGGCTTGTTTGCAACTAAGGTTCTATTTTTATCTCTGCTTCTCTCTTTTCTCCTTTATCTTTCTCTGCCAAAAAGAAACTGACCAATCTATTTTCCTAATGTTCTATTTATATTCAGGCCAAAACTCGTTTTAAACTCTTCTAGTGCTAATTACTATTCTTTTACTCTTTCCATCCCCCACTTATTTAAATCTTACTTTTAAACACCCACCACCGTTTATCTATTTTTATTTTGAGTTTCTCCTTTCGCCTCGTTTAATTCCTTAAGCCACTTCTCACTCAACATATTTACTCTAATCATTCCTCGCCACAACTCACAACATAAACAACACGGCAACAACAATAATATAAATTCACTCATTTACTCACTACACTGAATATAATAGTAATAAACTTAAAATAAAGTGGGGTGTTACAAAACCCACTTGAGCAAAAAATAGATCTTTTTTATAGGGGAGATTGCTAAAATAACCGTAATTTTAAATAAAATTACTTTGTGGCCCACCATTTTTCCAGCTCAGTACACATTACCATAACACTTACAAGTCACTCGAAATGTGTGGATAATTATTTTGAATTAGTTTTTTTAAAAAAGTTATTTTGAATAATTAATGTATAATATTTATTTTTTTGATGATCAACTTTGTGCTTAGTGCTTATTAAAACATAAAGTCTATGTGAATATAATATAATTTATTTTAGTGGCCTGCCCAAACATTTACCATGTCTCCGTCACTAGATCCATGGTCGCAACGCTCCTTACCTACATACATGGTGAACACCTAGAGCTGATTTAGACCATCGACATAATCTTTGATATCGATGTTGGGGTGCTCCTTTGCCTACCCGGCGAAGGCTAGGCTGGAGCCTTTTGGGTTTTTCGCTTTGGAACACCAGGACCCACTGTTGTAGTGTCCCTTACCTGTTTGCCCGATGAAAACCTAGGGTGGAGTTGGACCCTCGAGATAAACTTTGATGTCTACCAAATTTTTGGAAAAAATTTATGCCGGTAAGCTTAAAATTTTAGTTTATCAAAATCTCATGGGGGGTGGGGGCGGGGGTGAAGAGAGAAAATTGGGAGATAGGAAATAAAATTTTATATTTTTCATAGCCTTTTTGTTTTTTGACTTGAAAAAAAGTTGATGAGAACATTCACACGTCAAAATGATGAGAACCAAACAAGAGTTTGTCCTTGTTATTGAACTTATCACCCACTAAACTTGCCGGCTTGACGGTTTTTTGATTCATTTTTGTTAGCATGCCCTTAAATTTATGCATGCAGAGTTTTATTCTACTTTGTATTCAAGTTATGCCCTTAGCTGAATATATATAATCATTCATAGGGATATCTGAATCTCTTAGATCCATCTGTATTCAAGTTATAGTCTCTAGTTGAGCAACAATGCCTCGTAGCTTCCAAATTAGAGCAACTTCAGTTACCATATTTGTCCATTTGTTGTTCATAGCAATAACAACACTTTTGTTAGTTTGGTTGTTACATTTCCGTGGAGGTGTTGCTTTCAATTCCTCCAACAAAATCAAGATTTTCAATGTGAGTTGTTCACTACTTATATATTTTATTAGTCTGAATTGTGAGATTAATTTGATTTGCATGTTTATGTGTACTTACTACTTATATATTTTATTTTCTTGTTATATGCAGCTCCATCCACTTCTAATGGTAATTGGGTTTATCTTGGTAGGTGGAGAAGGTAATTCAATTGAAATCTTAAATGATACGGAGAACATACATCATTATATATAAAAGCAAATTTTTACTTTTTAAATTCATTCAATTAATCGTCACATATATCATTAATTGAATGAGCTTAAAAAGTTAAAATCATGTACCTAATTCATTTTTATTTTAAAAAAATTTAGATGGTAAAAATTATTATTTATTAAATTGATACTAATAGTCATTTCACGATGTGCTAATCAAGACAATTAAGATTCTTAAATGTTCACAAATCACAATTCTTAAGGTGTCACAATTAGAATTTAGGCTTAATTAATGATTTGGTCTCTTAAGTTATTTGTTGGTTACATTTTGGTCCCATAAGTTATTAACGTTACAATGTAGTCCCTTAAGTTAGTATCTCTAAGCCAAATAAATCCCCACCGTCAGTCGTTTGCCAAAACATTAAATATGCACATGTGAACGGTGACGTGACAACTTGCAATGTGTATCAGCCTTGTACATTGGGTTAACGGTTTTGACGGTATGATTTATTTGGTTGACGGAAGATGACTTAAAGGGACCAAATTATAACGTTAATAACTTATGAAACTAAAATGTAACCAACAAATAATTTAAAGGACCACATCAGTTACTCAGTTACGGTTAGAATTTAATTAGTTACTGTTAGAATTTGTAACACAATAATATTACTTTGCAACAGCTATCATAGCATACAAGTCCTTTCCTGGAAAAAGAAGCTCAGCAAAGGTGGTTCACCTATTATTGCATGTAATAGCTCTAGCATCAGGAATTTTAGGAATTATTGCAGTTTTCAAATCTAAAAAAGAGGCAGGTCTTCCTAATATGTTTACTTTACACTCTTGGTTAGGCATATCAGCAATCTCTGCATATGGTTTGCAGGTAATTTTATTTTATATATCCCTTGTAGTTAAACAACATAATAATATTTTAAGGGAAATGTCAACGAATGCTTTCAAAATATTTTTTAAGATCTTTAAATGGTAAATTTCTATGAAAATTGGTGAAATCAATATATTGGAAATTAAAATATTTGACTATTTTATAAAATAATTTTCATTAATCTTAAAGAGTGCCCTAGAGCATTTGTTAACAAAAAAAAAACAATATACTTATATTATATTGGTCAAAGTGGACTGAACTCGTATTTTTTAAACAACATACATCTTTCATTCGAGCCTTGCAAATAGAAAAATTGTTTGGGGAGGGTAAATCCCAATACTGGTGGCAAACTAGGTTCTCTATAGTATCAGTTAGTGAATATTTTGCGCCAATAACATGATTAAAAAAATTAATTTGATATTTTAATAGCTTGTACAATAATCTGATATACAAAACAAATTTTGTTTGAATATATGCATACCATATATACATATACATACATGCCTACATACATATAAATATAAATTAAGCTAAGACTATTTCTTCATCTGCTTTTCATTTTGCAGTATATAGTGGCCTTCTTTACATACTTCTTCCCAGGAGCAGAAGCTTCTGCAAGAGCTACACTTTTGCCATGGCACAAGTTCATAGGAATGGTGATATTCTTCCTTGCAGTTGGCACAGCAGAGACGGGTTTGGTTGAATATTCTCGATTTCTAGAACTCTTCAGAAACCAAGAGTCGCTAATAGTCAATTTCACTGGTCTCTTGCTCTTTTTGTTTGCTGTATTTGTTAGCCTCTCTGTGATTCTTCCAAGAAATTACTGATTTAATTAATCTGTTTACTCTTGGATAGAGAAATAATTCTTCAACATCAATATTTTTAAATTTTTGTATTTCTTTATAATGTTTGTAAGTGGTAGAAAATAAAAAAAAATAAAAGGGAGGTATCGATATGTATTTATTTATTTTTTACGTATGATATCTGTATTTTTAAGTCTATATAACACAAATGTATATGATATCATATAGGAGACGTAGAAATTTATTATAAAAAAGAAAAATGGATTCAAGTCATTTTAAGTATTGTATGTCCCACAAACTATAAATTTTTTCCTCGTGTTTAGTTCTCACTCATACATTTTATGAGAATTTTTCAGCAGATAATCATTTTAAAACTGATTCAAGTTAAACACAATTAACTATTATAAAGATGATGTATCTTATTTTTATAGGTAACACCAATCAATTTTGATAAGCTTTCTTCAACGGTACCGTCTCATACATGTACCATTTTAGAATCCTTTGTATTTATATGTAAATTCAGTTTATTCATGCGTCTTTTTGCATAGTAGTGTATCAAGAATCGCTCGTTAAACATGTTTCATGCTTATGATAGAGAAATAATTCTTCAACATAATGAAACTTCATAGAGAAGAAGCATAGCCATTCTTAACATGGTTAGGTGGTTATGAGTATGAGAAGATGATGCCTCGGTACTTGTAGGAAGAGGCAGTATGAGAAAGAAAACCAGGTGTGAACCATCTCAAAATCTTTGGTTTCTTGAAGATATACACATAATTGGAAGGAGCCCTAGGGTACATTTGGTCATCAATAATATTAGTTAGATAGAGGGTGTGATTTGGTGTTGGTGCACGTGGGGTGATGTTCATTGGTGGTATAGGATAGTAACAATCTGGGAATTGTGTGGATGTTGACATTTTTTTTTTACTTATAAATTGATCCTCAATTGAAATATATATATGAAAACAAGGTTAGTGAGGCAAGGGGAGTTGGTTGAATAGAAAGATGAATGCAAAAGAAGGAAAATGACCACCTATTTATAGATGGGAATGAGATAAAATAAGTTAAATCTATTTTCTTTTTTAAACACATATCCGATCTAAAAGACGACTAATCCGAGAGACCAATCTTAAAGTCCGCTAGCGAGGGTCTATTTATAATTAAAGCGAGCTTTGTATGAACTGACCCGCAAAAGACTAATTAGTACCTAATGGATTCGAAGTTAAGACATTGAAAGAAGCATAGTCGAAAGTCTTAAGCTTACATCAGCCGACCAACTCATGTAAGTTCAGTCTAAAATTGATTAATATAAATTCTTAATATAGATTTCTTGTGTTGACAACATATGTCACTTCATTCGTTTATTAAGTTTCAACTATGTGATTAAAATTTGTCAACTCAAATTTTGAGTTTATATTTAAATTTTTTAAACTTGATTTGTTAAACATCAAATATGGGCCATCCAATAAAAATTAAATGGCTAAATTGTATTTTTGGTCCCCTAACTATTTAGGTTGTATCGCTTTGGTCCCTTAATTAAAATTCGATTTATTTTGGTCCTTTAACTTCTCTCTGTTACCTATTTTAGTCCTTTCCGTTAGTTTTAATTCAAAAACGTTAGATTTTCTTCATTTTCTTCTGGAATTTTTCTAGGATTCTTGTTATTGAAGGTTAATCGAGATGATATGAATATGAAAAAGAGGAGAAGAAGATGAAGAAAACCTAAAGTTTTTGAATTAAAACTAACATAAATGACCAAAATGTGTAGCGGAGAAAAGTTAAGGGACCAAAATAAATCGAAATTTAATTAAGGGACCAAAGCGATACTACATAAATAGTTAAAGGACCAAAAATGCAATTTAACCAAATTAAATCCTCAAACTTGCTGACTGAGCATGAATTTTCCGACTGCAAAATTTTGAATACCTAATTTTTTTTTTCTGTGGAAAATGCTTAATAGAGCGACAAAAATCAACCCGCCAGTTTTTCAAATGAAATTTTAATACTACTGAATCCCAAGTTTGACAAAAAAAAAAAACTACACCAATGATTCCTTTATTTTCGACCAAAGCGGATGTTTATATTGGACGACGACAATTCACGAAGCATTCAAGACAAAACTACTCACTTTACTTTATTCGGTCATTATTATAAGCAAAATTTAAAGCATTCAAGACAAAACTGCTCACTTTACTTTATTCGGTCACTATTATAAGCAAAATTTAACTTTTTAGGTTCATTCAATAAATTATGTATGTGATCCATATATAGACCACATACATAATTTATAGAATGAATTTAAAAAGTAAATTTTTACGTAGAAAAATGCTAAAATGGACAACAAGATATTCACACAAGTTGCACGACTGACTATTTGAGTTAGTTTTTTATCTTCTTCTAGTTTTAAGCCAGGTTTTCCTTTAACTTAAAATATATTAAACTAATAAGTATTATTTAAAAAATATTTAAAACCAACAAATAATAGATTAGGTTCAGTTTTATTAGTAATGCATTATATCATACTGATATAAAACAATTATTAAAACTTATTTATGCTATTTAGTTCAATTTTTAAAAATATCCAAAATTTGTCCAAGTGGTTTTCACAAAACGATGTACAAATGCATTAAGTAATATTCAATTCAGTGTGGTTTTCGTTTTTAATCGATTTAACGTTGTATTTTAGAACGATTTGAATTTGAACACCTCTAATTTGAGTCATCACTTCCTTGTTGGTAAAACACAAGAAAAATCGTTTTTTTTATTTGTTTGGTTAAAGCAACCTACTAAAAAACATTTTCATTTTACTTAAAAATATTTGGTTAAGTAAAATGAAAATGTTACCGTTCCTCACAAACTGTACCGTGTCATATAACTTCACTCATTTTATTTTATTTTTATATTTCTTTTACCATCTTTCTCTTCTTTCTATTTAAATCAAGACTATGAATTATCTTCGGACACACATTTTCCTTTTAGTGTCCGTGAATTTAGGGACAATACGTAATATATGTAGCAACCGAAGTTTAAACCTTAAACATCTGTTTTTCTACATTTAAAATGTGTAAGCTCAAACCAATAAACTATTTAAGACAAAATCCTCCTCTGTCCTTGCATATCTATTGGATCAAGAACTAAAGCAAAACACAGCAACCACAACAAAAGATAATATGATAATATATTTGCAAGGACTAAAACAAAACAAAAAATTATAAAGACTAAAACAAAATCGTTTTATATTTACATGGGACCATCTACAGTTTATATTTTAACCCTTAATTATATTTCCCATGAGGAAAACAAATCGGTATGCAAATAATAGGTAATGCAGACCTTAACATTTTTCAATATTAAGTTGGTTTAATTCAGGAGAGACTAAGTCATTCATCTCCACCATTCGTTTAGTTCTTTTCAACAATCAAGGATTTGTGGTCCGCCAATGGTTTATAAAAAAAAAATGGTCCACCAATGTACCACATAATTTAGGTGGTGAAACTTACATGCCCCCCTTATCTACGTTAAGAGCTTTTCATACTTAATTGTATCCCGACATATTAATTGTATATAGGTCCATATATTTTATGAAAATTCTCACATGTTCTTATGACATGTGGTAGGAACAAGAAATACTACGATCACATACCCTCTAACACACTTCAATGTTATTAAGTCACATCGTTTCTTTTTTTAATTCTTTTATTCAAGGAGGGAACCAGAAAGTTTAGGGGGACCAAACTTTAAAAGTTAATATTAAAGAAAAACTAAATTTTCAAATGTACAACTTATATAAAAAATTTTAAGAAATCATAAGATATGTTTGAAGTTAATATTGCCAAACAAATATAAAAAATAAAAAAAACTAGCATTTTCTTCTAATGAATAACTTTCATGTTTGTCTTAAATTTTGCTTTGTTAAAATGCTTTTGTAGGGCATATAGCATGGTCTTTTGATAGACAAATACATGGATGAGAGTGTTTTTCATCATTTGTTGTCTCAAGGTGTTATGTTCTCAGGTTTTATGGTTTTCTTTGTCAACTTGTATCTCGTAAATTTAATCAAGTAGTTGGTCCTGCCAAGTATGGTCTTAGTCATTCTATTCTTTAAAATATGTTTAATTTAGTTCCGTATTTGCTCATCTTCAGGGATTAAACTTGTATTTTTTTCCCAAAGGTTAAAAAAATATTGGAGGGACCGTGGTCTATGTTGGTCCCCCTTCTTGCTTAGTCTCTGCAGTTTTATTGGTTACGATTTCAGTTGAGGACAATGGAGCAGATGAAGAGGGTGATAGTAGTGGGGATGAAGGTTTGGGTTCAGGCTCAGACTTAGGTGATGATGTTGGTAATAGAGGCTTAGTGGAGGGCATCGAAGGCTCAACCCAATGAGAAAAAGAATATAATGAAATAAATTCATTTTAAGAATTGAATTAAGGTCAATTTGAGTAGATTAATTTATCTTCTTAATTTAAAAAAAAGAGGTAATGTTATCCAGTGTTCCAGGGGCACTGGTTAAGAAGCAATAAATTGATAAATTCCACTTATTTACCTTATTTAAAGTGAGAAATAATAAGTCAATTAATTAAAATTAATAAAAGTTGTATTCAATACTCTCTCTCAAAGGATTCTATTTTGTTTTGAAGAGGGTCTAATTACACATTTAATGATTTTGTATTTGATATTTTATTTGAATATATTTTATCTTTGAAATTGCTAATTTATTTTGGACTTTAAAATATCTTGTCTTAGTGTAATTATTTCTGCAACTTTTAATTAAAAAAATGAAAGAAAACAATATGTTTTGAGGAAAATTCACGGGATGAAAAAAAATGGTGCAAAAAAAAAATCACGGGAAAAAGAATACTGTTGTAAGGAAAATTCACAAGAAGAAATCATATAATATTATGGGTATAAATTGGTCAACTCTCAAAATTATATAATAGTTGGGCTTTTATGAGAGTATTGAATACATAATTTTAATTAGTTGGCTTATTATTTCTCATATTAATTGATATAAAATAAATGGAACTGATCAATTTATTGCTCCTTAACCAGTGCTTCGGGGGCACCGGTTAGCAGCACCTAAAATAAAAAGAATTGAACTGAAAGATGCATTGATTGAACTGAAAGCTCCCTTATACTTAATGATATTTTATAAATTTTACTCTTTATATCTTTTAACTTCCTTAACTAGTGCTCTGGGGGCACTGGTTAACATTTCCCTTTCTTATATAGTATGTGCTTGTATTAATTTTGCTTTGATGGATGTGTGTTTACTATGCCATTTTGCTATGGTTTTCCGAAGTTAAGAATCTTAGCTTCTAGTAGACGTATGTCTACAACCACGTTTACTGTGAAAACAAAAAAAAAACAATAATAGTTTGATACTAATCTGACTCAGTTTGAACAATTGTGTTAATTTTTTAGTTAATAGTTATGTAATATTTAATTTGAACAACAAGTTTGGGTCTTATGAACATTTATTTAAGATAATGGTGGTATTGTTCTTTTTAAAACCATTGAAAAATGGGTGCTTAATTTCCAAATTTCCAAGTTTTTTGATAAATCATAAAAAATACATGATGATTGATGACAAATTTGGTAAGTACAACAAACCGTTCAAATATTAAAGTAGTAAATTATAGTCTCTATAGGGATTGTTGTTTCTACTCAACAATTTGTTAAACTAATAAATTAAAACAGTAAGGAGGAGTTTGCAAGTTTGATTTGACTGCGTAAAATAAGTTTTGATTTCAAAGTATATAAAGGGGTTGATTCAAAGCTTTAACGGTGATTAGAATTCTTGAATCCTCTCAACCTCTTTGTTGGACTAATGCAAGATAGCTATCAGTTATGACTTGATGATTATATAAAAGCAGTTAACTTCACAGGACTCAAATGTCCCTCTAGATGTCATGTTGCTCCTCAATCACTCTAAAGATCATACATGCACCATGGGTAAAGGGTCATCAATCCTCTAGGATTTCGAAGACATGAGTATCGTTATTAGAGATGGGATATGCACTCTCAAAAGTGATTGACATAAGACAAATGTGAAGTAGCTAAATTGTCATCTAAAGGATCCACACCCCACACGGGACTTAGAACATAACCACATACCTTTAGGATCTCTAATAAATAAAGACACTTAGATAAAATTCATATGTAACGATTTTGGCTAAAGCAAGATAGTAATCTTCAACCTTAACCTAAGTTCCATTCATGGTCTTGGTGTGTTACTTCCCTCTGAGAAAATCATTAAGCGCGAAACATATGAAAATTAAATATAACTCAGATCATAACTAAATAAATAACTTGCATTAATAAAACCCAACAAGTTAAATAAATAGAGGTTCATTTTTCAACCCTAATCCAAAGGTTTTTAGTTAGTAATGGTAACAAAATACATAGCCAAGAAGAAATAAAACATACCTTAGAACAAAAGTGGAGGAGGTGTGAAATTCCTCAGTGATTCTCCACATGTTTTCCTTCACCTCGAACTGGAAAGTTCTTAACGAATAGTTGTGTCAAAGGAAATATATTTACAGTCATATTTACAACTGGATTTGTGTTAAAATCCTAGGCCTTTTCCTCCAACACACATAGAAAGTCTATTTTTTCACGCAATAGGATGCGCAGGGTGCATGGTCCATGCGTGGGGCACATGGTATTTGTAAAAGAGAGCTCAGATCTTTGTGCGATATGCATGGGGCATGCGACGGGTGCATGGCTTTAGCCATAGGTGCGGAGTTTTCACTATTCTTTGACAATTTTTCTTCTTCAATCCGTATTTTCTTCAAAGCCTTGTAGAACCTTCTTAGTCTTCATTCCATGTCTTCCAAAACTTGCATGAGATGTCTTGCTCGCTGAATACATGATTAATCAAAAAAAGACTCAAAATACCTATGAAATTCTCTAGAGGAAGAAATAGAAGTACATGACTCAAATCAAAACAATACAAAATATCCCATAAGCCATGAGAAACTTATCTAAAACTCCTCTATAATGATTTCAGATGTCTATTAAAGTAACTCTAAAATATACCAAAAATAACATAAGATGAACTGTCATCACAACCCCATAACATAAACTGTTATTTTATATCATGTAACGAAAATATCTGAGATCAAAATTTGAAAAATTTCAAGAGATCATAGCTTTTTTTCTATAGAAAGCATGCACCTTTGCAAAGTCACGGGCACATTGCACAACCCGAATGGCATTCTCCACTGTGCAAACCGAGCTGCATTCTTGGTCAGTTGGATTGACAAAAAATTGATTTTATCCTTAGTATCATTCTAGAAAACAATAATATGTCTACCCAGCTAGTCTTTCCAACATCTAATCTATGAAAGGTAATGGAAAATGTTCCTTCCTAACTGCTTGATTCATTCTCATGTAATATATACACATTCTCCATCATGTCACTGTATGTGTCGGGATTAATTCAATTTTTTTATTCTTTATCACGGTCGTTCCCCCATTCTTTGGCATAACATGAATAGGTATGACACATGAGATATCAGAGATGGAATAGATCAATCATGGATTCAACAACTTTAATACTCCCTTTTTAACTACTTCCGTTATCGTTCGGATCATTCTCCGTTGAGGTTGGACAACTGTTTTGTACTCCTCTTCGAGTTTGATCTTGTGCATGTAAAGTGTTGGGATTATGCATTGTTGGGTCTCAATACTCCACCCTACTGCTTCCTTTTTGGCAAGTAAGAACCATTCGAAGCTTTCTCTCTTTTTGTTTCGTAAAGAACTGCTGATTATCACAAGATGCTTAGAGTTTTTCCCCAAGAATTCATACATCAAATGTGGTGGAAGCTCTTTTAGTTTGAGATCAATTTTATCTTGATTAATTCCTTTTCCTAAATCCTCGTTAGGTTAATCTTTAGCTGATTGTGCCTCCAAATTTACTGATCTTCTTCAGTTTCTTAGTCAAGATCATCATTTGCCAATGTACTAGTGTTCATAATAGCCCTTCCTACGTGGTCAAAGCATTCACTTTGTTTCAGTTGTTTAGCATTCTTTAGGTTTAGTAGGAAACAACATTGTTTCGAACACATTGAATTTGACTTATTCAACCTGAATTCACTTTGTTTCAGTTGCTAGGAGCGACTTTCAAAGTAAAAAGGGAAAATCATCATCTTCCTCCATATCCATTATCACGAAATCTACTGGGAAGACGAATATATCCACTTACACTAAGACATCTTCAACCATTTCATATCGATATTTGACAAATGGAAAATGTTATTTCTCTAGAAAAATAGCATCAAGAATTTTTCAAGACACTGTTGGCAAGTTTTAATTACATGATTTATTTGTTCACTTCCTATTTTTCAGTCACACCTCCTTGAATTGTGGCAAACAGTGCATTGTGATTGACTGTTCTTTATTCTTAAAAAATTCTTGATGTTATTTTTCTAAAGATATAGCATTGCTCTTGACAAATCTATTGGCTAGGTGAGTATCATTTTTGAGTTACAGATTGTTGCGAATTCGATGAAAAATCACACTAATAAATACTTGATTGCCAATGGTATTCGGGTTTTATTGATAAAATTTTGAGACCTCTGCAGCCAAAGTGCTCAAATTCTTCGCTATTCTTCCAAGAACCTCTTCATGACAAGGAAGAAGAAGGAAAATGATTACAGATTTGGAATTGGAATGGATGAATTGAGATTTTAGGATTTAGGGATTTGAAATGTTAATTTTGAATTGGTTTATGTCACTTAAGTTCGTAGAGCAATGTCATACATCCTTGTCAGCCTAAACAATTGACGACTCAATGTTTAATGACCAATTTTATTGTCAAGGACTGAAGTGGCTAATAGAGGTACACAATCAATGACTATTTTGTATTTTTTTTCCGAAGTTAAGGATCATTGTGACAATAAGGTGCACATTTAGGGACTAAAATGAATGTTTCCCCTAAAAAAATATACTAAAACATATATGCATGTAAAATACTTGAAAGAAATAAGTATTGATTACTCTTTATTAATATATAATTATAAAAATCACAATTTATAAAAAATAATACTTTGTGATAAAAA
The DNA here is from genome assembly GCA_946800305.1 of Medicago arabica. Classification (NCBI taxonomy): domain Eukaryota; kingdom Viridiplantae; phylum Streptophyta; class Magnoliopsida; order Fabales; family Fabaceae; genus Medicago; species Medicago arabica. Next base: position 13,296,247 of record OX326965.1, on the reverse strand, counting down.
TAAAAATGTAAAGTTTTTGTATTAATCATATTTTATTTTCATTCTTATGATAGGATATCAAGAAAAGCATAGTTGAATACAATTAAATCAAATTTGATCTATTGTTGACATATTGAATCTCTCTCACTCCTCCCTCCCCCCCCCCCCCCCCCCCCCCCCCCGCTCTCTCTTCCTTCAGCGACAATACATAACTTTTAAGTTGGTTTGTGAGAGATACAATTCTATTGATTCATATCTTAAATGAAGCGTAAACATCTCCAAATTCTAACAACAATGTCTCACTTTCTTTACCCTTTATCTTTTCTATGATATGTATTTATGAAGTATCTTATGAAAATCTGTGTGTATTTATGAAGTATCCTATAAATATCTTATAAAATATTTTTTAAAAGTAAAAAAATAATTCAAACTTTGTAACTACTTATCCATATAATATCGGTATCCGATACGTTTTCGCTTCAAATACGTCTTCATATTTGAAGTATAAGGGTTTCATATATACCGGTATTATATTTATTTAGGGAGAGTGAAGGCCAAACAATCTTACTCTTAGATGGCCTTTGAATATTGTCCCTTTAGATTACAAATTCAGACAGTTGTCATGATTAAATTTTACAAACACTTAAAATAGTCAATGAAGTTAACAAAGACATGCAGGCACATGTATGTGCCACATTAAATTTGAGGGCTTGTTTGCAACATTTTAATAAATCTTTTTAAAATGTTGCAAAGACATGTGTGAGCATTTTGAAAAGATATGTAAGCATGACTAACTTTGTTAAGAGCTTTATGCAATGTCGGGGACCATTTAAACATGGCTTGATTGATGCAAGTGTCAAAAGCAAAGGACCATTTTGGCTATTTACTCACTCTTAGTGTAAATTATTTGAGAAATTCAAACTTGATCATTCCAAAAATCTAATTAGAAAATATACTTGTCTTATGAAATAACTACATCACTTTTATATACATTCAGGAGAACCATACAACATCAATAATGAAGTGAAACACAAACTATAAATAATACTGAAAATTTCAAAAGAGATAAACATGTCACTAGAAATACACATCTAATTGTACATTGCAAGTACAGTTAATTGATAATTTCATGTCCAAAGAGAATGAACATGAGAAATATAGTTGTTTATTGCCATAAAAAAACTAATATTAGAATTTAATTAAGATACAAAATTATTAAAGCCTCAAAGTAAGATCAGGAGATGTAGTAGATGTTTGTTGAGGAGGTTCAGTTGCTACAAAACTAGTATTCAAATTTGAGTTATGATTCAAATTTGTATTATGAACACTTTGATTTATCTGCCTGAAACTTCCAGGCCAAAATACGCCAACATCTTCATTATGCATAAACATCGGTGCTGCTCCGAAACAATCTTTCTCGAATTTCGCTGTAGGTCTCATATCATGAGCCCTCATCAGCATCGACGAAGATGATGATGGCATGTGATTTTGGTGCATTGCAGCATGAGCTTGAATACCAAGAGAATGAAAAAAAGAAGAACCATGAAGAGGTAAAGAAGCTAAGCTCGTATACCTTTCGGTAAACATCCCTATTCTCATAGCGCGCTTTGCCATTGTTCTCTCCCTTTTATGAGCGTTCTGATGTCCACCTAATGCTTGTGAGCTAAAGAATTTCCTCCTACAATAATTACAAGAGAAAACTCTATGAACCGTTGGTGCGGAAGCAGTATTACGAGCTTGATCAGCTCCTAGTACTTCACTGTTAGTGTCGCTTGTTTCCTTCAAATCTTCATCGCTCGGATCGAAGTTGAGAGTCAGGTCAAGGGAAATAGAACCTGGATTAATGTCTGCCTTAGTAAGACAAGAAGAAGTTGTGGCACTGTCTTTGGTAAGGTCATAAGATGATTCTTGTAAGTATATGTTGGAACCTACTTGGCTGCTTACTTCTAAGCTATTTTCAGCTTCCAAGTTCAAATTTGGAGTCTTCATCATGTTGATATTGAACAAATCTTTACCTACATTAATGATTAAATGCATTATTTGCTATTTTAATCACAAAAATTTGTGTATGCAAGTAAATGGAAAACTCAAAATTTTGGTATAAAGGGAAGTAAGTAACGGAATTAGAAGAAATACCTAAGGCAAAAATCCTTAAACTTCTTTTTATCAAATTTATATGCAGCAACAGTTTAGGAAAACAATTTTTGTATGTAAAATCACCAAACAGAAAGTTACTATATTCATGAAGAAGTTCATCTAATCAAATTTTTGTTCATTTTATAACAATGACATGGATTGATTGACAAAAAAAACAATAAAGTGTGTAACTTATAGCAAGAAAAAAGCAAATATTGACATCATGTTACAATTTTCAGTACTGATCAACATCAAGTACTGTGTCTAATTTATAGCAAGAAAAAGCCAAATTAAGACCTGGCCTATCTGTTGATAGTTGGTACCAGTTAGGTTCTTTTTGGATAAGCGAGACTTAATTAAGCACTGATTGCATAATTAAGTGCTTATCGTCTAAGTGTTTATGTATAAATTATTTCTACAACAATAAATAAAATAAAGTATGTTTTCCTATAAGCTATAATTTTTTTTCATAAGTTATCCTAGAGAGGCTATAGAAATACGCTAAAAACAGCTTATGTACGTATCATAAGTTGTTTCCATAAACTCTTTTAAAGATTTTCACAAGTGTCTATGTCAGTAGATAAGCTCAAATACAGCAATATCTAAACAAGCCCTTCGTCTCTGACAAATAAGTTGCACTTCATATTTCTAATATTCATTAGAAAATAAATAAAGAGCCTCTTTAACACACTACACTTTGTAGAGGTAAAAACTAACATTACAATCTTTTATTGTTAGGACCTATATGTACTCTACCCTTCATTCAGAACAAGTTTGCAAGTTATTCTTCACAAACCATGATTTAAACTTCTAAGGAAAATAAGTGTTAGAACATCAAATCCAAATCTAAAGAAAACGGACAAATAAACACAAACAAGAACACGGCGATTGATCGATGAGTTTGACCAACTTTGTTTATGTCTTCGACTACATCTTTTGTATTTTTTCTATAATGCAATCTCTAGGGTTATAGAGTACACTTCATCTGCCACGCTCGAGTGTCTGTCCACTTATTAGCGAATTTTGTCATATTCAACAATCAGTGGAAAAAGAAATTACAGTTTACAATTTTTAAATCAAACAGGTTTTTAACATAAGACTCGGAAATTCATCACCATAAATTTGAAAATCTCAACTTTTTGGTGATTTCATATAAGGAAGTAAGTTATCTTAAGATGTTAATTAAAAGATTATTCCAACATCACTATCATCATCAGTTCATAACATACTTTTCAAATGAAAAGCATTTTTTTCAAACCATTGAAAGAAGAAAATACTAGAAGATTAAAAGCAACTTCAACTTACTAAAGGAGTTAAAAAGCAATACACAAAATTACATTACTACCTAACTCCTATAGATATTTACCTTATTAGATCTAATTTATAAAATAAAAAAGCTAACCAAATAACCATTTCCACAAATTAAAAACAAAATAAAAGGAAGCTAGCACAAATGACTCAAAATAAATATATAATTACTTGCAAGCCAGAAAGAAATTCTAGAAAACAAAAAGAACATGAAAATAAGAGAAAGCTGAGAAAAATAAATAGTAAACAGCATGTAGAATCAGCAGAAGAAAATGCATGTAAGATTAATGAGAATAAAGTATAAGTAAATGAAATGCAAGTTTGTAGTTGATAAGTGGAAAGAGACACTTACATAGTATTCTTTCTTTGATAAAAAGAAAGAGGGAACAAACTTGAAGGTAGGTACCAGTTGAGTGTGATTATGCTACTACTTGAGAGTTTGGTAATAAAAAGAGATAAGGGGAGAGAGAGAGAAAGAGAGAGAGAGAGATAGAGAGAGAGAGAGGACAAATTATTATGGGAAAGCAGAGAAAGAGGTAGGAAAAGTGGGGATGGATGATGGAGAAAAAAGAAGTCAGAGAAGTTAGATAACATGCACATACACTACAAACCACTTCTTTTGTCCAGTTCCAAGGTTTCTATCCATTTCCATTTTCTAGTGATTGATTTGTTACCAAATATAATACTACTACTATCATAGCTCCTTTATATGTGAACTTACGATCTTGTGAGTGATTCCACTTCTTAACAATTGAGTCAATTTTTATTTTTTTTTATTTTTTATATATGTATAAATTGAAAGATAAAATGCAAGTAAAAATGGGAAAAAGAATAAGTTGGACATTGTGTGTGTGAATTGATCATGTACATAATACTCTCTCCGTCCCTATATCTAAGCACCCATTTGATTTTATTTTTGTCTTTAAATCTAAACCCTTTTTCAAATTACTAGATGCATTTATTATTTTTTTCCTATACATACCCCTAATTAATACTACTAACTTGTCTTGAAATATGAAAAGTCAAATTTAATATGCATACAAACAAAGGATAATTTGGTAATATTAACACACAAAACAGACACATTAATTACACTGACAACTTTTCTTAAGAAATGTGAAAAATGCAAAGGGGGTTACATACAGGGACGGAGGGAGTATAAATTTAATTTAATGTATTAATAATGCTAAACTAAAGGGACAAAATAGAAATAGTAGCAATGAGTATTTGTGTGTGAGAGAGAGGAGGAATAAATGGACAAACAGAAAGACAGAAAATGAATGGGGCAGTGTTTGAGAAGACCCACACAACACAACCAACACAAAAAGACATGGCCTTAATGCTCCTTCGGCTTCCACTATAAAAAAGGAAAGGCCCACTACATTCAATAGTAACATTTCTAATAATCTTTAGCTAATATAAGATTTTTTACGACCAAAGAAAAAGGTGATAAGATTTTTATAATGTACAATTTTTGCCTAAGAAAAATTATAATGTTTCTCATTATTATGAAGAAAGGGAAGATATTCTTTCTATGGATGTCACCATGTGTGTATGTACTCCCACAATCCCTACTACTACTACCCTAAAGAGAAATTTCAATTAGGTAATCAAACTAAAACAATTGCAATTGGATCCTTAATCTTATCAATAATTTATAAATAAGTTTCTTAACTCATTTTTTTACTCAATTTTAAAACATTGAAGTAATTTTTGAACCACATATTACACTAAGTCCCTAAATTTAAGAACCTAACTACAATTAATTACAAACAATTTACAAATCCACATAAATTAACTAAATAAGTTATAACTAACCTTCTTTTGTTAGTTGATATCGCACTTGATATGAATTACATTAAGGGTTCGCTTGATGGTCAAGATAGGATAGAGACAAAATATGATATGAAGCTGAATAGATAGATGATATGATATGAACATGATAAGCATTAATTTTATCATATGTTTGATGTGCACATAATAACAAACAAGATATCATTGTATTTAAATGAAAAACTTACTCTCATAATTAATTATTGTAAAAATGGCAGAATATTATGATAATAAATAAGGAATGATCTTCTAATCCTATCATGATAGTTTCTAACCCAACCTATATTGTACTCAGGATAAAAATTACAAAGAAAAGTCAAGATATGATATGAAAATGGTTTATTTATCATATCTCTTTGGTGCATAAAACATGAGATTTAAGTAGGATATGATTAATATATCATATTTTATCTCCTTATCCTAACCATCAAACGAACCCTAAACCTCTGAACTCCTCTCGTCAATAATTTTCGATCTTGTATTGTTGAAGTATTAAGTTGAATAAGAAGTCCCACATAAAATGAAAATAAAGATCACATGTTTTATATAAGTCAAGCAAAATATGAATGATGATGGACATCTCTGATCATTTCCCCTCCTGCTTAAGTACTCTTTGAAGTGAAAATAATGGTCACGAGGAATTGGGGTTGGGATTGTAACACTTTGAAATTTTGGTTGTTTTGAGAAGATGTTTAAATCTTATGATCTGAAGTATGTATCAAATTAATACAAGAAGAGATTGGTTAAATGTGTTTCTTTTTGAACTATCAAATAAGGAGTTAAGGGATAGAGAAAATGTTAGAGGGAAATTTTACTTACTAATCCTAACTAGGTTAATCTAGTCCCCACTGACCGTGAGATTTTTCAATTTGGTGCTTGAGATACCTCTTAGATTCTACACACTTTCTCTTCTTATCTGGTCTTGTAAACCTTACAAGTTTTGGACAGGTTCTTCAAACTTTAACTAGCACCCAATCTACCTTTATACCATAGAGGATTAATAAAGTTTCAAAACTAAATACACAAATGTTCTTGTGATCTTGATCTTTATAAGTACTTGCCTTCTTATTACTAAGTAATGTACATTGATTTGGATGCCACAATACTACAACACTAGGGGAGAAACACTTGATTGATCAAACTTATAAGGATGGTGAAGGTTCTAGAAAGAATCAAGAAGGTAGTAAGAAAGATGAAACAAAGTTTGATCAGAAAAAGAAGAAAGACAAGAAGGATATTCGATGTTATAATTTCCAGAAGTGGACACATTATGCATCTGAATGTAGATCAAAGAGAGTTCCAAGGAACAAAGATGAAGCTCAGTTTTCTCAAGATGAAGGTTCAAATTCTGATGAAGTTTTCTTGATGGTAACAATCAAAGGAAGAAGAAAAGAATGATAAATGGTACTTGGATATTGGATGCTCAAATCACATGACATGTAAAAGATCTTGGTTTTCTGGGTTAGATGATTCAGTACATAGAAAGATAAGGTTTGCAGATAATAGCATAGTTTATGCTGCAAAAATTTGGCAAAGTGTTGATACATAGGAAGGATGGAAAACGGGCTAGCATTACTAATGTGATGTATGTACCAAACATGAAGAGTAATCTCATTAGTATTGGCCAATTACTGCAAAAGGGGTATACTATAAAGATGGAAGCATAAGCTATGAAGGTGTTTGATTGCAAGAATATATTGATTTTGAAAGCTCCATTGTCAAAGCAAATAACTTTTAGAATTAATATCAATGTGGTTGAATATTAATGCTTGATATCTGAAATTGAAGGTAAAAATTGGCTATGGAATCAAAGGTATGGGCATATCAACTTCAGAAATTTGAATATGCTTAGTGAGAAAATAATGGTGCAAGGTTTACCAAAGATCAAGTTGCCTAGTTAAGTGTGTGAGATCTTCTGGTGTCTTCTCTTGCAATTTCTTTGTAGGGCTTCTATTTATAATGTATGTTGAAGTAGCTAATGCTTTACCCCACAAATAATAAGGCATTTGCTTTTGTTTCAGCATGATTCTCATCATATTTACCAAGGTTTTATTCATCCACTCTGAGATGACATTGTTTTGAGGTGTATAAGGTGTAGTAACTTCATGATTTATGTCATTTGATGAGCAAAAAACATTAAACTCATTTGAAGTATATTCACCTCCTCCATAGGTTATTAGCTTGCTAATCACTTCGCCACTTTTATTTTGAACTAGCAGTCTAAATTTCTTGAACACACCAAACACCACACTTTTCTTTGCTATCAAGTAAATTCATCAATGACTGTTACAAAGTAGATATTTCCTCCTATTGATTTTACCTCAAAAGGACCACACACATCAGAGTGAATTACCTCAAGTTTTCAAGTTGCTTTAAAAAAGCCAAACGTACTCGAGCTACAAAAGATTTATTTCAAACTCGAATCGAGTTTTTAGCTAAATTAATTTTTATTGAGTCGAGTTTAAATCAATTCGACTCGACTTGTTTTCAGCTCAAAGCAAAGATGTATAATAATACGATATGACAGGAGTAGCAGCTACGCGGAAGTTGGAATTAATGTGGTTGACTATAACGAGTGAATCAAAATCTAGTGTGACATGTTGTGCCAATTAAAAACCAGTCAGCATCAGAAAAATCATATTCTCCTCAAGTACTATATAGGAGACTGACTTTGTGTGATGTAACAAGTGTTCAATAGAAATATTTATATATCAATAGAAATAGTTACCGAAATAAAACAAAAATTGTGTATATTCATTTTTTTTTTAGAGGATGTAAATTGAAATTAATTTTTTCACTTACCATTCCATGACATTTTCTTAGATCTATTGGTTCTCTTTTCCTCAAAAGAGGCAAGATATTTTTCGTAAGCAATAATTAAGTTTTTTTTAGGGGAAAGCAAAATTTAGTTATTAGAGTGCTTTCTGGACAAAAGTTGCAATTGTCCTCTCTTTCTTTTTACTTTGAAAAAGGGTTGAATTCTCTTTAGTTAGAACCATTGGTTTGTAAGAAAGGTTCGTAAGAACGTTGATGCGTGAATCTTTTGCTAAAAAGAGAAATTCTTACAAAATATCATGTAAGATCGTTTTTCCTTTTTAAGTGTTAAAATTGTAGATGCTTTAAGACTAAAAAGTGATTGGCACTATAATTTCAGTAACAAGAAATATTAAGTTAGTATACTATTGGTTCGTTTGATATGCAAAATAATTAGACAGGACATGACAAATTTTTACTCCTTTTTGTTTGATGGTTGATGCACATGTCAAATAATTTTATATTCCAGGTTATTTTACATATGTCAATGCACATGACAAAACATGACTTCTACTACAATACCTATTGTATATATAACGTGGTGGTTCTTGTTGCTAAAGAAGGAAATTCAAAAGGAACTCAAATTATTTCCGCAATAGCCCGAGAATCAAGACAGTTAAATTTCACTAAAATAGTTTCATTACCACCCGCTATATTATAATAGGAGATACACATGCGGATGTTAAATAAAGACAGGGAGGAAAAAAAATGGATACCAAATGGCAATTCCAACTCCTTAGAATGTCCTAAACTCATGCAACTAAATCCAAAGCTAATTGATCATGACATGAAATTTGATAATGAGTTATGATTATCGTCATATGTAATATATTCTAATATTTTTTTTAACAATAAAAAATGGAATGTATATATACCACAAATCAAGCAATCTCATTAGCATAAGGCGTGTCAAATGAGTTACTAAATATACACAGAGTCAGTCAAGTAAAACAAAAACCATTAATCGATGCCCAAGACATTGAAAATGGTTGGACCACCACCTATATGTGTCAAACATAAAGGAAGCTGTTTTTTAGCTTTCAGTCATCCTAAAGACAAACTTTTAACTTTATCCAATGACCTGGGAATAGGAGTTGTTAAATTCTTAAACAACCTATTATTACGCTCAATCCATAAAACTCAGACACATAGAAGCCAAATAGGCTATTAGAACGACCGAGCAGCTTTACCACCACATGTTGAGTGAACAAACTGTAAAAAATGATCGGACAAATAGATGGAGTCCACGCCCATGAAACCAATCCAGTCACGCACAAGAGGCCAAAGGGATGCAAAAGTAGAGCACGATAAAAATAAATGTTGCACCGTTTCTACAAAACCATAATCAGACACACACACAGAGGTTTATGAAGAAATGACACCTCTATTTACCAAATTTGATTTAGTGGGCAATCTGTCACGAAGCAACCTCCACGCAAAAACTGAGACCTTTAACGGAACCTGGTTATGCCAAATCATCTCCGCCGCAAGATCTACATGAGGAATATCCTTTGTTGTTGGCAAGTGGTACGCGCCCCAAACTGAGTAACTTCCTGAAGGGTCACGAAGCCACACCCAATTATCTGAAACATTAACATTCAAATAAACATCAAACACTAAAGTCGTACACTCATCTAACATCTCCTCCTCCCACACCCATAATCTCTACTTCCACATCCACGCCTCCCCCCTGCTCCACACCAAGTGAAAACAAATTTTCCACCGTAATGGTTTTGTTCTCATAAAACTCAGACAACCGACTGAAACGCACACACAAAGGAACCGACCTCAACCAACTATCAAACCAAAACAAAGTGTCAGTCTCATCCTCCACCTTTCTAGTAACACTCTCCTTCTAATATGTGATGTTAGAGCTTTTTATTTGTTTCATTCAAAAAATACTCTTAAAATACTCAATATTGTGATAATTTATCACGACTTTTAAGTCGTGTGATGAGTTTAAGATATATTTTTGGAAATTTTATGAATGAACCACATTCACTTCAAAATGAGAGGGTCCTAAAGTTGTGTATATACGAGACTGTATAGTTTGAGGATTACTTATAAGAATTGATCGGTACTATCTATACCAATAAGATGTGTGTTCTTTTCAGTAGTCCATACTAAAAGAACTCCATCGCTAAATGTGTTTATCTTGAAACAATTTTGAGATGAGTGATCATTTAAGAAGTTCTCATAAAATTTGCGAGTGAAGACAAAACACTTCAAATGAGAAACTTCATTTTGGACTCTATTAAACTTTATTAGTTTCTATAAATTTATTTGTATTTTTCCTATGGTACACTTACCAATTTGTCATCTCATTTCTTATTTTTATCTTCTGGCAATAAGTAATCATAAATAATTTCGACAAAACAATAATTGATACTAAACAAAATATTAAAAAATATATATCTAACAAAAACCAAACTAATATAAAGAAAAAAAGTGAGTACTCATTTCAGTCTCGAATATAAGACACACATAAGTCTTATTAGGTGATGTAAAATATAACCAATGTTAACTACTTTTATCATGTTTAATGTTATTAACTTTTCCATTGGATTCTCATTTAGAATGGACGGCTTATGAGGGAAACCCTCGATGAATAGTAACCCCTAAATGAGATCGCACTTATAAGGGTTGCAACAATCGGAACATGCAACTCTCTAGATATTTGACCTCTTTTATCTTTTTTTTCTCACATCCTTTGGGTTTTTTGGGTCGTTTTTTAGGCCAGACCTAGGTTGATTTTCTAGTTCTTGAGCGTAATTGAAATGTTATCACTTTTAAATTACCTCTTGATTTTTCAGTGTTCTTGAAATGTTATTACTTTTAAATTACTCTTCAATTAATTTAGATTTTATTTCCAAAAACATTTATATTCTCATAGAACAAGTTTCTATGAGAGCCAATTTGCAAATATAATTACTTTCTTATTATTTAAAAAATTAAATAAGATTAATTATTTTATGTGAAAGTAATTTTCTTTTGCTCATATGAGCAAGAGGAAGTATATAAATGTGAAACTTGTTTCAATTGAAATGTCCCTTGATTGCATCATATGGCTGCGAAGGGTTTTCTTGGTTGTTCGAAAAGCCAAGAAATATAATAGCAAGGACCACTAATATTTATTAATTTATGCATCAAAGACACAGTTATCTGCCGACATAGGACGATGTTATCCAACCTCATCATTGCGTGATAGTAACCAAATCCAAATGTTTTCTACTTCCCTCAATCTCCAAAGTCATGTGGCACTTATGCTTAAGGTGCCAAAACTGTCCACGATATAGTAGTAAGTACTTAGAAGAAGGTGACATTATTAATATTGAATAAAATCGTTTGAACCTAGAATTTAACTGGTTATTAATTAAGGAAGGAAACAAACGACTCTAGCGAGTGAACCAAACCTAGTAGAACCATTCTCCTAAACCTTTGGCTATATGCTGATAGGGCTATCTGTTTGTAAAACTACTAAGAGTGAGGGAGAGTGCGTTATGAGTGTCTTAAGATTCATAAATGAGAAACTGCTTTAAGAACATTAACCTTCATTACCTCTGTAAATTTAGGAATGCCAATATAAAGTTTATGTTTCAATTACCTCTGAGGGAGTAAGAACCACACGTAAGGATCGCCGTATGACCAATAAGTGCACCTCAACATTGGAGGGATAGTCCGAAATCTACCAAGATAGTATAGAACCCGCACGTAAGGATCACCATGTAATCAGTATGTGCAACTTGACAACCGATTAGGTTAAAACGTCCCAACAGTCTCATCACTTGTATTGTCTACTTAAGATAAATAACTGTGACATGAATGTTAATTAATATCCAACAAATAAATAGGGGTGATTCGAAGAATCATATCCGCTTCATACTTTTCTGCAACCAAAACAAGTAACTTGCTATGTTTCAAACAGATAAAAATTGCACTCTCTAACCCTTAACTCTTTTATTTTATATCTTTAAACTTAAATAAGTAACGCGAATTATTTGGACGAAACGACAATTCTTGTGGACACGATACTGTACTTATCACTTTATTACTTGGTAAACGATTTTGTACACTTGTCTAATCCAACCATAGAAATTGGCACATCATCACTTTGAATGAATTAGAATTTAAATCAAAGTAGCAACAACAAAGTAGTAACAAGAGTAGCGGCTGAGTTTAAAAGAAATAATCAAGCAAAACTGAAATTGAAATTCACTGGGGAAAATAAGGGTTATGGAACTTTTATTCTAATACGGTAGCAAGTGAAGAATACAATTGAGGGTCTCTGTGTTTTTATAGTCTAATTCCTGAGTAGAAAAGTCTTCATTGTGCAGAAAAATTGTCAAAGGTTGTTGGGTTGGTGACGCCATCATGACTTTTTTTTTTCAACTTTTTTCTTCATTTTTTATTTTTACACCCTATGTTCCCAAAACACATCAAAATATCAACATATACCAAGAAAAACACGACAAATGACCCTAAAACAAATGAAAATTAAGCTATTTAAACATTGTATTTTGCGTGTTTTTTTAGGGAGTATTTTGCGTGTTATCACTACTCTAAATAAAGTTTTTTATCCATCTATCTAAAAGTATAAGAAGCTTGGCATGCCAACGATATATATAAAAAGAATAAATAAGCATGCCATGGATGATGGATTTGACAAGCTGGACTCTTCCCATAACCGGAAGGAGCGCCCCCTTCCAAGATGGCATTTTAACTTTTATTCTATCAACAATATCTTGGAAGTGTATGCATTTAGGTTTCCCCCTAAAAATTGGGCATCCCAAATATTTGAAATGAATAACACCCGATCTGAAACCCAATAAATTAGCAATCATATACTTGTGAGCAGTTGTCAATGAACCTGAGTAAAATTACTCTTAGGAAAACTTATGAGTTGGCCATAAGCTTCATAATAATATCGAAAAATTTGAAGTAGGTTAAGGATATTTTTCTTACAAGCAACACATAAAATAAGAATGTTATCTGCATAAAGAATAAGTGTCGCGATGGAAGCTTCGTGCTGTAGTAGGTCAGTGATGTTTATTTACCGAAAGTGGCTGCCAAAGAAATTGCATGACTAAGTACCTCTTCAGTTAGGCATAAAAGTAACGGAGACAAAGGATATCCCTACCAAACGCCCTTGGATAAGAAACCCACAGTCTTACCATTAACCAAAATAGAGAGACGAGTTGAGTTGAGAATGGTTGAAATTCAATTGCAAAATAAAGGAGTGAAGCTGAAAATGGTGAAGCATAAGTAAAAGAAAACTCCAATCCAGTGTATCGACGACTTTTTTAATGTAAGTTTTTAGAGCCAAATTACCTCCAAGTTGTGGTTTACCATGTATATAAATGGCTTCTGAAGAAATGACAACACAGACCAAAATATTTCTATCCTAAATAAACCCACGATGATTTTCTGAAATGATCTGAGAAGTTATCGAAGCTAATATGTCGGCCAATATATCAGTGAAAATTTTAAATTGGAAGATAGCCAAAGCAATTTTCCGATAATAACCCATGGAGAAAGTTCCCTTCACCTTCAGAATCAACACAATAAGATTTGAATTAAGATTCAAAAGAAGAGCACCCACGCGGAAAACATCCTGGGCCGAGAGGATAACATCATGAACGACAATGTTCCAAATTCATTGATAAAAAGGGCCCCCAAACCCATCTGGCCCAGAAGCTCCATCAACATTCAAATTAAAAATCCGCAATTTTCACATCCTCAACTAAAGGAACATCGGTTAAAAAAAAATTGGAGAGCAATCATTATGTCCTTCGAAAATATTTTGAAAATAACCTATGTTGGGTATTTGTATTGGCTGCATTATTGCTAAAACAAATATTCATTTCTTGTGAAGTTGGACTCTATGTTCCAACATGGTTTAGGCATCCATATGAGATGTTGGACAGAATGTTCCAACATCCTGGCACGGTTCAGTACTGTGCCTGAGTTCATGCCTATTTGTAGGCGCGCCTTATCTTTAAAAGGAAACAACTATTCCTTAACTTGATGTCCAAGCAACGTACATATTTGTACATAATCAATTTGGTTTTATTCCCAAATGAGCAAGAATATATTAAGGAATATTTGAAGGCGGTTGGTACGTTCCTAAAGATGTTCCTACATTTTAGGACTTTCCATATTTGTCTACTTGATTTTGTTTTGTGGATTAGATCGATCTACAATTTGTTACTGAAGCCCAGCAAGGTTGTTAGCCCATATTGCTTCAGTATAAAAGGAAGACTCCAAGACCTAATTAGGTATTCAAACCGTTGAACTAAAAGTTTAGAACATTAGGGTTTTGAGTCTATGCGTTCTACTCTTGTATCGTTTTGATGCAAGTTTAGTTCTGTTTATTTGTGAGTCTTTCCTGTATCGTCTTGATACTTGTTAAGGACTGTATTTTTGAGTTGTAAACTCGTTGTCGACACCAAAGATGTGAAGCAAGGTTGTAGCTTGTGTTTGAAGGTAACTTCACCGTTTGTTTTCTGTTTGAGGTCTGATAGGTCACTGGGGCAGCGAAAGACCATAGAATAGTGAGATGGGATCTAGATCTAGGAGTTCCTAGGTTGAAGTCTAGATGGGTAGGTCCTAGGTCATAAAGTGTAAACAAGGAGTTTGCTGAGAGCTTTTGAATAAGGACTACACTAGTTGATTTCCTTCCTGACTTGGTAGCCCTCAGATGTAGGTGAGTTGTGCCGAACTGAGTTAACAATTGTCTTGTGCCTTTTACTTTTCTGTTCTTTATTTTCCCTGTTATTTTTGTTTACTGCTAGCACGATGTTCTAAACATTACACTCAACATCTGTAATTTGTGTTTGATGTTGAAACATCTCATAGAACATTTGGTTGCTAGTGCGCCAGAATTTCAACCTAGAACATGATTCTCAATAGCATGGGGGGGGGGTCACTAGAACATCATTTTTGACTTGCAACATTGTGATTTGATTAGAGACCACTTTGATCGTAGAAGCACAATGGAAGTAGGAAGTATGCTTATCTCCATGAATAAAACTATTGTTTTGCGCCTTCTCACGCCAGAATTGATCCTAACAATTTAACGTTGTGGTGAGAATAAGTTGCGGTTCTAAATTCTCTGCATGTAAATCATCATGCATACCTTTAGAATCAATTAGAACGGAATACAGTTCACTTCATCAATTGCAAGTAAAAATGATTAATGACATGGATAGTCTTCTAATCAAATATGCAGGCCACATCATTAATGACCTTGACGCATCGACAATATCAACACCAAGTTGAGGTGGGAGACTAATTTCTTGAAAAAAATTAAATAGGGGGATCAAAACGCCGGTTTTTAAATAAGTGCACAAAAACATCATTTTTTTTTTAAACATGTGGGATAAAAATGCATTTAAATCTTTACTTTTTTAATTTTATTTTTTTCACTCACTCTCACTCTATTTTGCTTTACTCTTTTATGAAGAAAAAAAAAACTAGACAAATGTTTGTCTCTGATTCTTAAAAAAAATACAGTATAAATTTATCATTGATAAATATAAAAAAAACATAGAAAAGATGTTTTTGTTTGGTACAAAAAAGATATACGATAAATATTTTTCACTAATAACTATATAATAAAAACAATATATAGCACCCACCCTTTTTCCTTTTCACTCATCTTCATCTCTCATTTTTTTTTTTTTGAATGGCAAAATATATTATATATGAGTTAGGATCCGTTGGCACCAAATCCTAACCGTTCATTTTATTTAATTAAAGGCTAATTATAGTGCCAATTTTGTATTTATTGTGTATCCTTTCTCTCAATCACACACTATTATTGTTTTTAATCATATAAAAACTCAAAATAAATGCACATGAATACAAAATAAATGGACATATACTCCGTTTCAATCTTTTCTCTTTTTTTTTTAAAGAAAAAAAAAACATTTTGGATTCCTTTCTTATTATTGTACGTTTTGGATTCCCCTATCTCCTACAAATTGTTTGAATTATTTCAAAGTTGGATTTTATGAATTGTTTGAATTGTTTAATTCGATAACCCGCATTTTTCTTACTTGTAAAATCCACTCCCTTTATTTTGTTGTTCAAATCTCCATAAGAATTAAAACACAGTAACTCATAAGCTTTGCTTCAAACTTTCAGAAACAAAGATGTTACAATTTTGGAATTAGAATTGCTCATCACACACGACTGCATCTTTAATTATCATAAATTTGTGAATTATTACCCTTTTGTTATGGCTTCACTAAATAAGCAGAAGAGGAAGCACCTTAGGAAAGGAGAGACGGGATGATAGATAGAAAGAGCCACATAAGAGAGAAACATTTTGTCAGAGAAACGAAACCAAGATTCACTTGACCATGACTTAGGGATGAAAGAAAAAAATGGAGTGCGAGTCACCTCATGTTAGCGGTTTAGGGAATAAATTTAGACCATTAGATCAATTAAATCAATGGATGAGATTTGGTGTCAATATAACCGTTGACACCTGGTGTCAATGGATCCTAACTCATTATATATATATATAGGTGGATAAACATAAGGGGATTAAATCCCAAGTATTACACCAAAACGAAAAAATAAAAACACCAAAAACCCCCCAATGAAAACCATCAGCAACATCAAACATGCTGAAACCCCTAACAACAGCTCCTCAATGAAGCATCGCCACCAACAGAGTTCAATTAAGCACCTGATAATGATTTTTGCTTCAAATGTTCAGTTTCGACCACCAATCAACTTCCGGTCTGTCGGAGGAGACATCACCAACGCCTAGCAGGACCTGAGTCAAAAAACTAGCTCTCGATCTCGAATAAAAAATGATCGGCCCACCAGACTCCCGAGACAAATAATTAAGGCACCCCTCAACTCACAAACCACCAGAGTAGACATCTTAACCTCTAAACCACCTAGAAGCACCCCAACAATACCACCAAAAACAATGGCGACCCGCCACCCACAAACACCAGCAACAACCCAGCGAAAAACAAACCACCAACACCGGAGGGAGACTACCATCCGAACAAGTAACTGAACCTGAATAGACCGGCGCACACCACAACCGCTGGTTAGACAACCAAAACCACCAAATCTTTACGACGACGAACGATCCAAAAGTTACAAAGAAGGAGGATTAATCGTGAAGAACCTGCAGCCGCCGGCAATAGGAGGATTAATCTCTCATTTTCACATTCTTTTTCACTGTTTATATTTTTCTTTGTTTAAAAACTTGATTTTATTTTCTCTCTCTCTCCCTCGTATTCTCTCTCTCTCTCTCCCTCGTATTCTCTCTTTTTCTTGCTCCATGGTTACTTTTTTCTTCCATTTTATTTTTTCAATCACTTTTATCCTTGTTTTCTTTACTCTTTTATATAAAAATATTGGATTAATGTTGTCACTGATTCATAATAAAAAAAAGCATAAAAAATTGTCCTTGATAACTTTCTATAAAAAATAAATAAGATAAATATTTTTCACTGCTAAATAAAAGACACAAGATAATTTATTTATCACTTATAAATATAATAGAAGCATGTGATAATCCTTAAAAAAAAAAAGACACAAGATAATTATTTATCACTTATAAATATAATAGAAGCATGTGATAATCCTTCAAAAAAAAAATGTAATAAAAATCAATATCGGTTTTTTTTTAGGGAAAAAATAAATATCGCCTAAAGTTCAAATGATGTCTTATAAAATTAAATGGGACATTAATATTTAAGCTAAATTACATCTTTATACCCTTAAATTATTTTGCAGGTTTCACTTTGAACCTTTAAGTTTGCTTCGTTTTAATTTGATCCCTTAAGTTATAAATATTATACAAGTAGTCTCTTAAAAAAAAATTCATTTTATTTTTGTCACTTAAGTTTTGAACGTTGAACACTTTAGTAACTTAAGTTCCTTCAAAAAAAAAAAAAGTCGTCACTTTGAAGACCAAAATATCTAATTATCGTTAGTCAAGTGATAAAAATGAAGATAGCAACACTGAATATTTGGAGATGGACTATATGTAGGGTGGACAAAAATAACCAAAAACCAATCCGAACCGGTTAACCGAACCAAACCGTATTAAAATTAACTGAACCATTTAACCAATTCTCGAACCGAACCCTTATTTTGATCATATGTAGTGCCAATTTTGTATTTATTGTGTATCTTTTCTCTCAATCACACACTATTATTGTTTTTAATCATATAAAAACTCGAAATAAATGCACATGAATACAAAATAAATGGACATATACTCCGTTTCAATCTTTTCTCTGTTTTTTTTTTTTAAGAAAAAAAAACATTTTGGATTCCTTTCTTTTTATTGTACGTTTTGGATTCCCCTATCTCCTACAAATTGTTTGAATTATTTCTAAGTTGGATTTTATGAATTGTTTAATTCGATAACCTGCATTTTGCTTACTTGTAAAATCCACTCCCTTTATTTTGTTGTTCAAATCTCCATAAGAATTAAAACACAATAACTCATAAGCTTTACTTCAAACTTTCAGAAACAAAGATGTTACAATTTTGGAATTAGAATTGCTCATCACACACGACTGCATCTTTAATTAACATAAATTTGTGAATTATTACCCTTTTGTTATGGCTTCACTAAATAAGCAGAAGAGGAAGCACCTTAGGAAAGGAGAGACGGGATGATAGATAGAAAGAGCCACATAAGAGAGAAACATTTTGTCAGAGAAAAGAAACCAAGATTCACTTGACCATGACTTAGGGATGAAAGAAAAAAATGGAGTGCGAGTCACCTCATGTTAGCGGTTTAGGGAATAAATTTAGACCATTAGATCAATTAAATCAATGGATGAGATTTGGTGTCAATATAACCGTTGACACTTGGTGTCAATGGATCCTAACTCATTATATATATATATATATATATATATATATATATATAGGTGGATAAACATAAGGGGATTAAATCCCAAGTATTACACCAAAACGAAAAAATAAAAACACCAAAAACCCCCCAATGAAAACCATCAGCAACATCAAACATGCTGAAACCCCTAACAACAGCTCCTCAATGAAGCATCGCCACCAACAAAGTTCAATTAAGCACCTGATAATGATTTTTGCTTCAAATGTTCAGTTTCGACCACCAATCAACTTCCGGTCTGTCGGAGGAGACATCACCAACGCCTAGCAGGACCTGAGTCAAAAAACTAGCTCTCGATCTCGAATAAAAAATGATCGGCCCACCAGACTCCCGAGACAAATAATTAAGGCACCCCTCAACTCACAAACCACCAGAGTAGACATCTTAACCTCTAAACCACCTAGAAGCACCCCAACAATACCACCAAAAACAATGGCGACCCGCCACCTACAAACACCAGCAACAACCCAGCGAAAAACAAACCACCAACACCGGAGGGAGACTACCATCCGAACAAGTAACTGAACCTGAATAGACCGGCGCACACCACAACCGCTGGTTAGACAACCACAAACCACCAAATCTTTACGACGACGAACGATCCAAAAGTTACAAAGAAGGAGGATTAATCGTGAAGAACCTGCAGCCGTCGGCAATAGGAGGATTAATCTCTCATTTTCACATTCTTTTTCACTGTTTATATTTTTCTTTGTTTAAAAACTTGATTTTATTTTCTCTCTCTCTCCCTCGTATTCTCTCTTTTTCTTGCTCCATGGTTACTTTTTTCTTCCATTTTATTTTTTCAATCACTTTTATCCTTGTTTTCTTTACTCTTTTATATAAAAATATTGGATTAATGTTGTCACTGATTCATAATAAAAAAAAAAGCATAAAAAATTGTCCTTGATAACTTTCTATAAAAAATAAATAAGAGAAATATTTTTCACTGCTAAATAAAAGACACAAGATAATTTATTTATCACTTATAAATATAATAGAAGCATGTGATAATCCTTAAAAAAAAAAGACACAAGATAATTATTTATCACTTATAAATATAATAGAAGCATGTGATAATCCTTCAAAAAAAAATGTAAGAAAAATCAATATCGGTTTTTTTTAGGGAAAAAATAAATATCGCCTAAAGTTCAAATGATGTCTTATAAAATTAAATGGGACATTAATATTTAAGCTAAATTACATCTTTATACCCTTAAATTATTTTGCAGGTTTCACTTTGAACCTTTAAGTTTGCTTCGTTTTAATTTGATCCATTAAGTTATAAATATTATACAAGTAGTCTCTTAAAAAAAAATCATTTTATTTTTGTCACTTAAGTTTTGAACGTTGAACACTTTAGTAACTTAAGTTCCTTCAAAAAAAAAAAAAGTTGTCACTTTGAAGACCAAAATATCTAATTATCGTTAGTCAAGTGATAAAAATGAAGATAGCAACACTGAATATTTGGAGATGGACTATGTGTAGGGTGGGCAAAAATAACCAAAAACCAATCCGAACCGGTTAACCGAACCAAACCGTATTAAAATTAACTGAACCATTTAACCAATTCTCGAACCGAACCATTATTTTGATAACAGTTCACTTACCGAACTGAACCGTTAGTAACCACAATTATCTGAACCGAACCATTAACCATATCTATTTTAAAAACAGCTTATTTTAAAAAGCATCTTATTCAAAAAAAACTTGTTTTATGAAAACAGCTTATTTTAAAATAAAAAAAACTTATTCAAAACAACTTATTATAAAAACAACTTATTTTATGCAAAACAACTTATTTTAAAAAACAACTTATTCAAAACAACTTATTTTAAAACAACTTATTTTAAAAACAACTTATTCAAAACAGCTTATTTTATGCAAAACAGCTTATTTTAAAATATAGCTTATTCAAAACAACTTATTTTAAAAACAACTTATTCTATGCAAATCAGCTTATTTAAAAAAAATAACATATTCAAAACAGCTTACTTTAAAAACAACTTATTTAAAAAATAACTTATTCAAAATAGCTTATTATAAAAACAACTTATTTTAAAAAATAGCTTATTCAAAACAATTTATTTTAAAACAACTTATGTTATGCATGAAATAAAATAAGTTGTTTTGAATAAGCTGCTTTTAAAAATGTGCTCTTTTAAATAAGTTGTTATTAAAATAAGTTGTTTTTCATAAAATAAGTTGTTTTGAATAAGCTGTAATTTAAAAGAGATCGTAATAAGCTGCTTTTTAAAATAAGTTGTTTTGCAAAAATAAGCAGTTTTTTAAAATAAGTTGTTTTGCATAAAATAAGTTGTATTGAATAAACTGTTATTAAAAAGAGATCGTAATAAGCTGTTTTTTCATAAAATAAGCTTTTTTTGAATAAGTTATTTTTTAAAATAAGTTGTTTTGCAAAAATAAGCAGTTTTTTAAAAGTTGTTTTGCATAAAATAAGTTGTTTTAAAATAAGTTGTTTTGAATAATCTGTTTTTAAAAATAAGAAGTTTTGCATAAAATAAGTTGTTTTGAAAAAACTGTTTTTTTAAAAAAGAGATCGTAATAAGTGGTTTTGCATAAGATAAATTGTTTTGAAGAAATAAACTATTTTTGCTTTTAATTTTAATTTGTTATTTTTTTTTAATAAAAGTGGTTTTATTCATTGGATAAAAAATATTTATTTTGGTTCGGTTTGATTTGGTTAATAGGGAAGCAAATGGTTAACCGAACCATAACTTTGGTTCAGTTTGGTTTCTTCCAAACTTTAAACGGTTCAGTTCAGTTTTTCAGAACCATTTCAACAATTTAGTTCCGTTCAATTTGATTTTGATGGTGTATGCTCATGAGTGAAGGCATTAAATCCTGCCTTGGTCGCTTAATGTAAGTCATTACTGCGACAAATGCCATAAGTACAACTTGATTGAGATTGAGACTTTTGTGGGAAAGAGTTAAAATTCGAAGCTTTAATTTTGTCTTCTGGTGAAAAAAGTCACGGAAATTCGAAGCTTTAATTATGTTGAATAAATCGTCAGTGCTTCTAATTCTAAGCAGTAATTTTTTTTTTCATTTACGAAGGTTGGTTTAGTACTCGAATTTTATATCTTTGTTAACGTGTGATTTGTTAAATTTGAGTTTTTCTACAAATTACTCCATCTGTTTCTTTTTAAGTGTCGTTCTAGTGCGGATTTTTCGTTCCTATTTAACTATCGTTTTGGTATTTTAAAGGTATGACTTGTCAATTATATCTTTTGTCAATTATTCTTATATTTTTTAATGAAACAAATTAATGGTATATTTGGAAAACAAAAGTTTGTTTTATTTTTTAAAACAAAATTTGTTTTTTGTTATCTTAAAATTTAAACAAAATTTTGTTACCTATAATAATTGTTTCATCAATAGTTAAAATTCTATAAATAAGATGAATAGTAATTGTTAAAAATTTCGTGCATAGTATAAGAACATATTTGAGAGAAAAATAAAATAAAAGACTTCATGAATGTTCAAAAGAAAGAAATAGTGGAAAACTAACTGGAACGGTCGATGGGAAGTGAAGAAGAAGAAATAGTTGAAGACTCGTTTTTTTTGTGGTGGTCTAGGTTTGAACTCCGGACTTTGCATATATTATTTATTGTCCTTACCAACTGAGCTAATCTCAGAGGACAGTTGAAGACTCGTTTGACAAGGTAGAAGAACAATATTTAGAAAATTTACAATTGTTTATTATGAGAGAGTGTGCGCAAAAAAATATAGAAATTTGAGAAAAAGATAGTAACGAACAAATGTTTGTTACGAGAGAAAGATAACATATTAAATTTATTGGAAAAGAAAATTTGTGCAAAAAAATAAGAATATATTGGTGAATTTAAATGAGGTATAATAGAAAGAAAAGGTGCAAAAATACACTTCATTATTTTAATGTTAATATTCTAAAACGACACTTAATTTGAAAAAATATAATTCTAAAACGACACTTGAAAAGTAACTTGAAAAGTAACGGAGGAAGTAGTTGATAAGAAATTGATTCATCTATAAAGTCGTGAGTTTAACTCCTTATTTCAACGTGAACCATACTTTTTGTATGGTGATTTGTAAGTATAAGTATTGAGGCATGCGCAGATCTATTGAGCTATATAGCTCAACTTAAGAACTTTTTCTCACGTAAAATAAAAAATTATTATTATTATTTAAAACCATGTAGTTTTGGCTGCTGCTTTTAAAAAGTTTTCTTGTCTGGTGTAGTGTGTGTTTTTTTATTGTCGTTGTCGTGCACAGTGTACACCAATGCTGTTTTATTTTGGATCAAAGGTGATGCTATTATTTTTTAATATTATTATTAGATCAATCATTTGGTTGATAACTTATATGACAACCATAGTTTACAAATAAAAAATAGATATTTATACAAAAACGAAAGCAATAGAGAGATAAACATTTCACCCAATTTATTCAAATGTCTGGCTTGCATAGATCTACGCATATGTTTCTCAGGATTATTTGGTTTACATCTGTTTGAGTTCTTTGGAAGGAAAGGAACGACCGTGTATTCAATAACATGACATCGACACCTTCTACCCTTATCAAAAAGGTTAAACTGACATCTTTTTTATGGTTAAAGTCAAAACAGAAAACTTTTACTTATAGCTATCATGACCGGTGGAAGGAACCGCTCCCTTGTATGAACGTCCAC
This sequence comes from Medicago arabica, assembly GCA_946800305.1. Lineage (NCBI taxonomy): Eukaryota > Viridiplantae > Streptophyta > Magnoliopsida > Fabales > Fabaceae > Medicago > Medicago arabica. The sequence goes on along the minus strand of OX326965.1, from coordinate 13,272,593 downwards.
TTGTAATTTTTTGTCTGGTTGGTTGCTTCGGTGGTGCTTTGTCTTGACTGGCATTTTGCACGCCTTGTGTGGGGTAAACTAGAGTTGTTAATATATATACTATTTTTGTTTGTTCAAAAAAAAAAGTAAAAAATAATATAAGTATGAGAGAGTAAGTTGTCACAATGGATGTTCAAATATCATTCATTTCTCTATTTTTTAACGGCACATGATAGAAAAACCTTCTTTATTTAATATCAACGATGGTAGAATACCATCCTTTTTACCATGCTAGCTATTCCTCATAGAAAGTGACAAATCCAAATTTTTTAATTAGTGGAGTTAAAGTTGTTTGTCATAAACCTTAAAACAACAATATATTAATTGAAAATCGATGAAATGATGATATCATTATCATTAAGCAAAAAATTTATCATTGTATATCCAAAAAATGAAGACACCTTCATATCAAAGAATTATAATTGCTTCTTTGCATGACTTCATATTTTAAAAGTGTTATAAGATTTTTTTTATATTTTATTTTCAACAATATCAAATATATCACTATCGATATATTATCAATTAATCATCAAAAGTTTATCTTCTATACGGTTGCGCATTTGATTCTTTATAAAATTCATTGCAGAGAAACTCATGTCAAGATTGGGAGTCGCTACATGCAATAGTAATGTTAGCTTAAAAATTAAGTATATCATTGCATAAACAAATTTGTTTTCTAGTTTCACCAACTTTCTTGAAAGATAAATTACCCCATCTTAAATATAAAATTGTTTACAGGAAGGAACATCCATGATATAAATTTTAAGTCCCATGATCTCCAAGGAAGAAAATTCCAACATATTAAGCAATTCACCACTCACCATTATAAACCTATTATGAAGCAATTCATGTTACACAATTAAGCAATTCACTACACACCTTTATAAACCTGTTGTTAAGCAATTCATGTTCCAATACCTACTTCAATTCTTTTTTCTCTCATTTTTTAATCTTTTTTATGGAGCATTTTCTTTCTGTTTTAAAGAAAGACCACTGATTTTTAAAAGTAAAAGCCCAAATGTCATTGTCAAACAGAAAAACCAAATGCCAATATTTTGTTCTCAATGCATATATAGGAAAATAGGCAAATGGTGATAACACGGATCTACTTTTTAAAATGCAGTACAAAGTAACACTACTTACAAATTGTTTACATATATGACATTGGTTTATCTCTATGTGAGGTCAACATATATAAGATTTAAATTTGGGTCAAGATATTCAATTATCCCATTATTGGTTGGGAGAGAAAAGCCAAGAGTGAGGTCAACTGATCCCATATTCCCATTGTACATAGCTTGAATCTGTGCCTGTTTAGAAGCATTTCAATCTGATGAAAATATCCCTAACAGTAATTAACTACCATCCGCTTTGAAACGATACTTAAAAATTGCTTTTAGGAACAGTGTTTGCCACTGCGCATGTGACAATGTTTGTCATTGCCTCATATGTATCATGTGCCCCAGGGATGCGTAGCTATGCTTTTCAGCGCGTTAAAATCACTCTTTGCTTGTTTTTCAAGCTGGATCGGTGGAAAAATATAAGTTTTCTTCTTTTAAACCATAAGTAAGCATATGTTATAAATTTCTTCAAAAAAAAAAAATCATATGTTATAAAAATAAACACTTGCACACATTCTTATTCATTCAGAAAGCTAATAGTTCAAGACAAAGGTCAAACATTAGAGTCCAAGGCAGAGGATCTCCATCCTCCTGTTATTCTCTCCAAGGTATATTTTTCTTTTGTTTTGTGATGATTATGTTGCCATGTGAAACTAAACCTCTTTGATTAGCGTTCTAAGATGAACCCCTTCTTATTTGTTGGATTCCATTAAATAAGTTTTTATTCATTTATGTTTTTCTTCTGTCCGATTTAATTTTTTCTTGCCCGTGCTTAATGCTTTTTCAATTGAAAATTCGTATCGATAATCTTGAAAATTGATCTGTACAGATTAGTTGGATTGACAACCCGAAATTCTTCTTATGTTCATGGTTGTTCTAATTGCTTATTTCTTAATTCTACTTAATGAAATTAAGTATGAAACCTCATGTTTTCTAATTCTTCCTTCCGGGAATGCTGTAACTTTAAATAGGTTAACTTACCGCACATATTGTCGTTAGGGTTAATATAAGTTCTAAAACCGGCTTCTTAAATCATAAGTAGACATCACTTAAATGTTGTTTTACTAAGTAAATACCAACAAAGACGAAGGGGGATTCAAGGTTTCTCTAATCGCCGTTAAACCATGCAACCCTCTTTTAATCTCTTTTCTGTTTACTCTTTAAATAAATTTTACTAATTGCTAATTGTAACGACAATCCCTACGGAGACAATAAACATACTACTTTATTACTTGTTACGATTTGATGCATTTGTCAATTTCGTCAATCAAGTTTTGACGCCATTGCCGAAGATTGTTGATATTTCGACAAGGTAATCAGTGAACTTATTTTTGTAAATAATCAGGATGAGGTCTAGGTAAGTTTTTCTTTCCATTTTTAGATTTTCTTTTTTAGGATTAGCGGACTTTTTTTTAGTAATATTAGGTAGTTTGTTTTATTCAATTTATTATTTTATGTTGAAAGTTATTGATGAAGAGTAGCCAACCCTTTGTAAATAATAATTAATTGACTCTCAGCTGTCTTTTATGTATATACCATATTTTAGAAATAGCATTTATATAGAAATTAATTGCATTTATAAAGAGATCAATCACCATGTCCATTGTATTCTATAAATACCTCCATGAATTGTTCACCAAATCAACGAAATGCATTTCTCATTTGTGTGTTTGTTTCTATATGGTATCAGTTGCATTAAGAAATCCATAGGATTTTTGCTTCCGTTAGTTTCTTCTATCTAATCCACATAATGTATGATTCCACGTCTGTTACTGAGTCCCAAAATTCACCCAACATTATGCCCCCAAACCTGAATTACCTCAATTGATCAAGACCTACCATAAAAACCACACTGTTTAGATCACAACAATTGAGTTGAAAGGTGCTAATTATTTTCGTTTGTCACATTCCATTCGTTTGTATCTCAGGGGGAGAGGAAAGATTGGCTACGTTACTGGAGACATAAAACAACCAGACAAGGCAAACACATATTATGGTACATGGCATGCTGAAAATTCCATGGTCATGACATGGTTAGTCAATTTCATGACTTAAGAGATAGGTGTGAATTATCACTGCTATGCTACTGCAAAAGAATCTTTGGGAGAGTGTCTCTCAAATGTACTCTGATATAAGAAACCACTCCTAAATTTACAAATTAACTCTCCTTCTTGGAGAAATTTGGCAAGCTGGAGATTCAATCATGAAATACTTTAATTGTCTCAAATGACTTGGTGAGATTTGGATATCTTCAATGAATATAAGTGGAAATCATTTGAGGACTACAAGCACTACAAGAAGATGGTGGATGTTATTCGTGTCTTCAAGTTTCTTGAAGGTTTAAGTTCTGAGCTTGATTAGGTTTGTGGCCGAATTCCTGGTAGAAATTCTATCTGTCCAATTGGTCAAGTCTTTGCGGAAGTGCGTTGCGAAGAGAGTCTTAGGCAAGTGATGCTTGGAAAAAAGATAGTCGTTGTCCCTCCACCAGTTAAAGGATCTACCTTGGCCATTCTTCAAGTCAATCACAAATTATTCCCTAATCCATGAGGTGGTGATAAGACCCATTTATTGTGTGACTACTTTGGTCGCAATCGTCACACTCGGGAAACTTGTTTCAAGCTACATGGTAGGCCAAACAATGGAAAGGCTGGTAAGTTTGGTGACCGACCTATGCCTACAACCAATGAGACTGCTTGGTATCCATTTACTAAGGAGCAGATGTATCACCTTCTAAAACATCAAAAGTTTAATTCATCCCCTAATCTTCATGTTAGAACTGTGACACAGACATGTAGGAATTCTTGGGAACTATTTGTCCAACACCACCCCAACCCTTGGATAATAGATTTAGGGGCATATGAACATATGACTAATTTCTCTAATTTATTCAGTTATGGGTCTGAAAAAGTTAGGATAGCTGATGGCAGTTATTCCAGTATTGCAGGCACAGGCAATATAAATATTTATGAGCAGATTACTTTGAAATTTGTTTAACATGTTCATAAATTTTCTTGCAATCTTCTATCAGTTCATAAAATGTCTAAGGATACTAATTATCTAAGCAATTTTTAATAGCTATAATGTTGTCTATGAATGTACCTAAATATCTTTGGGGAAATGTTTTATTAACTGCTTGTCACCTTATCAATCGAATGCCATATCGTGTTTTAAACAATGAAACCCCTATTTGGATTTTACAAATCATCCAAATGATAAGATAATTGATCCTAAAATGCTTAGCCTTGAATGTCCAAATAAACAGTATCTGAAACTGTGGGAGAAATACTAATTGAGAATCATAATCCTGAACATATGGTGTATGTCTGAAAAATATTTCACAAAGATACTACAAGGCCAATTGTTTCTCCAGCAGTAATCCAATTTGTTTTAACTTGTAAAGTTCCTATGGAGAATCCATCTTCTTCTTCTTCATCATGTAATTCATCTTACTCATCCAATGATTTACCAGACTTGTCTTTTCCTGATATTAATCTTCCAATTGATGTGAGAAAAAAATATTCTTGACCTCGATATCCCAATTTTTTAGAGGAAACGTACTCGAACGTGCACTAAAGACCCCATGTCTAATTACTTGTCATATGACAAGTTATCACACACTCACAAGGCATATGTGTGTAGGATTTCTAATTTGTTTGTGCCCAAACTATCCAGGAAGCATTAGGTGATCTGAATTGGAAATTAGCAATGAAAAAAGAGATGGATGATTTAAGGAAATACAATACATGGACTATCGATGATCTACCTCAAGACAAAAAGGTAATAGGATGTAAGTGGTTCTATACAGTGAAATGAAAGGTTGATGGAAGTGTTGAAATGTACAAAGCAAGATTAGTAGCAAAAGGTTTCACTCAAACTCATGGTACAAACTACCAAGAGTCGTTTTCCCCGGTTTCTAAGATTAATTCCATTAGAATTCTGCACTCTCTTGCAGTAAGTTTCAACTGGACACTACATCAATTTGATGTTTAAAATGCCTTTTTGAATGGTGAATTACATGAAGTATATATGAGTTTACCTTCTGGATTTGAAGAAAATCTTGGAAGAGACAAAGTTTGCAAATTGAAAGTGTTGTTAAGAAACATGGTTTCACCCAAAGTCAAGAAGATCACACTTTATTATTTTAACACTCACATGAAGGTAATATTGCTATCTTACTAGTGTATGTTGACGAAATTATCATGACATGAGATGATGTTGAATAAATCAGTGATCTAAAAAGAAGACTTGAAGCTGATTTTGAAATCAAGAACCTTAGAAGATTAAAGTATTTCCTCATAATAGAGTTCGCTAGATCTATAAAAGGAATTTTTCTCAACCAGCACAAATATATACTTGATTTACTCACGGAAACATGGATGATATGGTGTAAGGCAGTAGAAACACCAACGGATCCCAATGTAAAACTAAAGATAGCATATGAAGATGATGTGGTAGATAGAGAACACTCTCAACGAGTAGTTGGTAGAATAATTTATTTGTCACATACAAGGCTTGATATAGCCTTTGCATTGAGTGTGATAATTCAGTTTATGCATCCACCAGGGCCTGCTCACTTTGAAGTTGTTTTTAGAATATTGAGATATTTGAAAGGAACTTCTGAAAATGGGTTAATGTTCAAAAACAGAGAGCATATACAGGTTGAAGCTTACACGGATGCTGACTTGGAAGGTAATATAAATTATAGGAGGTCTACTTCAGGGTACCTTTGTAGGTGGAAACTTAGTTACATGGAGAAGCAAAAAACAAAATGTTATAGCCATGACAAGTGCATATGCTAAATTTCTTTTTATGGCCCATGATTTTCGTAAAGTATTGTGGATTAAAAAAATCATGGAGGAGTTGAAGATATCTGGCCCAAGACCAATCAAAGTTTATTATGATAATAAGGGAGCTGCTTCCATTTCCCATAATCATGTCCTACATGACAGAACGAAACATGTTGAAGTGGACAATCACTTTATTAAAGAAAAAATTGATGGTGGTGAGATTTGTATGTCCTATGTACCAACCACAAGTCAAGTAGCCGATGTTCTTACAAAGAGTCTTCCAAAGAGACAATTCAATGACATGGTATGGACATTTCTGACTCCTTTATTTTGTCACATTTTCAAGCATTTTGTCATTTTTTTTCTATAAAACTAGATGTTGGCATTTCATTCAGAGTTTTATCTTTTTTAGTTTTAGCGACTTTGACATGTGTATTGTTCTCTTCTCTATCAATGTAATTCCCACCAATTTAATTGAATGAACATTGGTTTAATAAAAAATATCACAATGTTTTTTTTATATATTTTGTTATTATGTATAAATGCTTTTAATGTTGTGCTATAGGGAACAAGTCAAGGACCTAAATTAGTAATTAAAAAATAATTTGAGTTTATGCCAGAGACACTTGTTAACAAATCAAATATACTTCTAAGGAACCTAAAAGTTGTATAATAAATTCCTAAGGAACCTAAAAAATATCATTTTCAACATAAAATTTCACATTAGATTCCCTAGAATTTCTCCTCAAGAAAAGACAGTCACTGCTTTTTTACATTTATTGATGGATGTTTTTAATCCATATGGTGCAATCAAAATCCACTAAATAATTACAACAAATAGTTGTAAGTTTGGAATATAACTTTGGGTTAAATGCAATTTCTTATGCAACTACAAATTTAACATAAGTTGTTAAGGAGATGGAGAGTGTGTTGGAAGTTACAATGAGTCAATACTCCATGACCGAAAACGATAGAGACAATAAATCTCCACCCAAAACCTTAAGACATTACGTATATATGTCGTTGTTCTTAAATAGTAATCTACCGTAGCCGCTCTCCCTCTCTCTAACCTAAAAATGCAGCACCTCTCCTCCACCGCCGCTCTCCCTCACGTCCCTCAAATCCAATCATGACAATCAAGATGTAGACATCCGGCTTCAGTGGTGCACTTTCCTCTCACGGACGCACCACCAACAAACCACAATCGGGGTCGTTTCACACGTTGAGGGTATGTTTCCCGTCGACGCCGCCGCCTCTAAAGTGGTTGTGTTCTTTCTCTTTTGGTTTTCACAGTTTGAATCTGCTTTGGTTTCGAATTTGGTTTCAGTTTTATGATCTGGTATGTGCATCTATTTGCTTTTCCATCTAGGTTTCCGATCCTTTCATGGATAGTTGTTTGTTCAGATTTATGATATGCTTGACTATGTGTTGTTACTGATATTGATTTTAAATACGTACGAGCTGGTTTGGTTCTCCATCTTATTTTGGTGGTTTTGAGCCCTGACCATTGACTCGGTTGTTCAAACGACAAGACTCGAAAGGGTCACGAGCTAAGTGTTTTCGTGTTAGAAGCAGAGGGTTGTGGTGCGTGGGTATGTTTCGTGTTGGCGGAATGTCCATTTTCCGATTTTTTAGATTTGACTATTTTAAATCTTTAGGGTTGTTTTGGTTAATTTTGCTTATTGGTATTGCCGTGTGATCATGTCTTTGATTTCTCTGATTATTATCCAAAGCTGTTGAGTTCTGCAGGTTTCTATTATATGGTGATGCGTCGATGTTGTTTGAATATATGTCGTAGTCCTTGTGGCTGACTTCAGACTACTTTGGAATCCTAGTCATTCGTATGATTGACATTGGACTAATTGGACTCGAAAGAGTCAGTGTTGCTTGTTGCCTCGCTGCAAGAACTTGTTGGTTCTTGGACTATTCTGTGCTGACGGTTGGTTCATACACCAGATAGGTGACCTTGGTTTATTTAGGATTAATCATTGGAGGTTGGATCTTATGTGTGGCTTAAAATGTTTGTAATGTAATGCCCGTTTGGGTTGTCCTGCACATTTGTGTGTTTTTACTAGGTTAGGTTTATGTCCCCAATTTTTTCTGTATTTTTTTTATAAAAATAATAGACTAAAATATGGTTTTGGTCCCTGCAAATATGCCTAGTTTTGGTTTTAGTCCCTGTAAAAAAAAAATTGTTTTTGATCCCTGCAAAATATTTTGTTTTTGAAAATAGTCCCTGGAAATAGTCCCTCCAGGGACTATTTTCAAAAGTAAAATATTTTGCAGGGACCTTTTTCAAAATCAAAAGATTTTGCAGGGACTATTTATCTAATAAATGGGTTCAGTCATCATGTGCCACGTGTGCAAATCATCACAAAAGTGGGGCCAGGGACCAAAACCAAAACGAGACATATTTGCAGGGACCAAAAACAATTTTTTTTTTTTACATAGACTAAACTTAAAACTATGCATATTTGCAGGGAGCAAAACCATATTTTAGCCAAAATAATATTTATGAGCACTTTACACAAGATTAGAGTATAGTTGAAAAATCACTTATTCTTTTTCTTGATGTTATTATGTTCTGACTTATAAAAAAAGTATATATGACGCTACTTCAAAAAAGAGAGTATATGGGCTCGTTTGTTACGGATTAAAATAAAAGTGAGTTTAGAGATTAAGTTTAATGGTGGTTGAGTTTAATGGTGGTGGGTTGACAGTTCAAAGCAATTTTGAACACACAATCAATCAAAACATTTAAAGTTGCTACATCAGTTAAAAGTTAAATACTAAGTAATAATTTAATTGATGTGGCAATTCTAAATGTTTTGATTGGTTGCGGGTGCAAAATTGTTTTGAACTGTCAATCCACCACAATTAAGGGCCCGTTTGCTATAGTTTTTTTTTTTGAAAAAAAATCACTTTTTTTAAGAAAATAATCACTTTTAAAGTTTTGCATCCGTTTGTTACAAATTTTTTAAAAAAATCAGAATCTAAAAAAAATCTAAAAATAGCTTCAAATGAGAAGCTGTTAGGAGCAGCTTATCACAAAATAGATTTTTTTAGAGGAGAGAGAAAATGTGATTTAAAAGATTGGACTAATTTTGTAACAAAAAAAAAATCTCTTTTATATAGTTGTATCCAAACAAACTAGATTATTTTTTAAAAAAGTGATTTTTATCATGGTAAACAAACACGAAATAGATTCTGATTTTTCACAAAATCTCTAAATATAATCTCTAAATTATTTTATGTCAAAATCACTTTTATTTTAATCCGTAACAAACGGACCCTAAATTCTTAGAGATTTTATGAAAAATCACAATCTATTGTTTACCCTAATAAAATTCACTTTTTAAAAAAATAATAATTTAGTTTGGATATAGCTATATAAAAGCGACGTTTTATTACAAATTTATCCATATTTTCTCCTCAACCATTGCACCGAAAAGTGCTCCAGCAGAAAAGTGCTCCAAATTTGATCCATATTTTTAACAACCATTGCATCGAAAAGGTTATAAAAATAAATAGTTCAATAATTTATCAAAATAACTCCTTATAATGGGCGTAAGAAATCTCAAATCACAATGAAGAAAGTAACAAACGAAATAGAATCATAACTTACTCATAATAAATTAATTAATTCTCTCTTAATATGAGGGATTGAGGCCGAGACATCCAAATTCAATACTCGGCCATTGTTGAATCACATTGATTAAATTAAATCAAGGCATTGCAGTCAGGGATGGTTGAAATGCAGTGCCACGTACGAGATTCTGCTGGAGCACTTTTCTTCTAAATGGCAATCGAACCTTCAACCATTCCCTATTTGCTATGTTGTAAGTAATCATACAATACATATTGCATGATTTCAAGCAACACAAGAGAAAACCTTTGTTTCCAACGCAAGTCAGGCCAACCGGACTCCGGTGAAATTCTAAGAGCGACTTTCTGTCAATCTCCTTCAATATTAAAGTCATTTTCAGCACCTCCCATATGCACACAAATGTGGCATCATTCTCTTCGAGCATCCCCACAAGCATTATCCTCCCATCAGACTCGGCCAATGTTAAGCCAGATGAATGCAACGGCGCTTGGATCGAGTGTTGTGTCCAAACCCCAGATGATGTGTCATAGGAAACAATCTTTTGATCTTTATGCATGAAGTAAAGTGTGTTGTCAATGGAAATAGAAGTGGAAGTGATACCCTTAATACATTCAGGTATCTTTCCTAGATGACTCCAGCATTTTGTTACTGAATCGTAAATTTCATATTTTCTAGAACCCAATTTTAGGACCCTGTAGCCTGCACTCCCATTCATTGTCATCCCTAAATGACACCACGGCGCAATCCACCCATTCGGCAACTTCTTGAAGGATTTAGTCATTGGATTACAAACACACAAATTTGTATTAAAACATTCGTACTGAAAACAAACTAGACCTCCTGCAGAAGAAACTGGGAAAGCAGAGAATTCAAGTGTATTAGGATAATACCATCTTTTCATATAAGGGTCATACATGGCTTCATAATCATAATCTCCAAAAGTTGTATAAAAGCATGGATTTTCCTGTGAGACTTGAGCACAAAACTGAGAAAAACTCTGTGAGGTTATCAAGTTATTCCATTGCTGACATACAGCACGAAAGCGAATAATTGTGGCAATGGGAAGTCGTGCAAGAACATTCTCAAATAGATCTTCAGGAAATGTTTCCCAAATTTGTGGTTTCATAACTTCAGTCAAATGCACTGTAGATGATTTTCTCATGCTCCTATCTCTTCAAGACTTCGTAGGTTATAGAGGCTCCGTCAAACTGAAATCTCCAAAATTACCTGCTGCCATTAAAAGGCCACAAAAGTGCTGTTACCATCAATGTCAAAGAAGACTATTGTCTATGAAAATATTACAGAAAATATTCAAACATTTTCTACCATAAGACATGAAATAGAACATGCATATAAACACTGGCGTAAATCGTATGGAAAATGGCATAATAACCACACTATAGAATAATACACGAGTTGATATTCAAGGTCAAACTTGGTCTTAGTTACCGAACATTTCAAGGATTACGAAGATATTCAATTATATAACTTGAACACAAAAGGAATGCAAGAAAGGTGCTGAGTTGCTGATAGAATTTTTTTCACTTCATACTAAATCATGATAGAGAAACAATGCATAAAATACAGAGAAATGTGCTGCTTATCCAATATTGACTGTCAGAACTCGAACAAAAATATTCAAATATGATTATGTGTGACGAAAAATCAAACAACTACAAAACTGAACATATTGCCTCTCTCTTGATCAATATCTTTTGCACCCTTAACCTTACTATAAGAAAGTTAGCTATATAATTCCCTATTTCATGCCTCTCTTGACATGGTAATTCAAAAACATCATGATTTATAAGTGGAACTTTCTATTTGGTATCTGAATTCAACAATTGTATTAAACAATTCTCATTTTGCAGATAATGATCGATTGCTATCATGGTTGGTTAATTACAACCATGTCATCATGGCTTTATAGAATTCTTCACAAAAAATTTAAAATATATGTGAAAATATATATTAACTAGATGGTACTGCTATGCTTTCTGGCTTATGTATAATGCAAATTAAATGATAGTGCTGCAGGCGTATCAACATCCTTTCTTTGTACTAAAAACTAGTGGACAGAAAGGAAATATTCAAAACTGAATTAATTTAAAATCATTAAGGATGGAAATGTGAATAAACGATCGTAGTTTTCACTTGATGCGCATTTTCAGCATAAAAAGAGGTAAAAGAATTATATATAAACACACACACAGAGATGGATAGAAAATTTTGTTCCTAAGATTGCTGCTAACCAATATATCCTATTCCTATCGGTGCATCACTCAAATAAACATGAGCAGACTCAGCAATGATAGCAAATGTAGCTCAAGTGCTAAGATGAAAAAAGCCACAATTATGCAAGAGGTCATCGATGCTTGTTTATTTTGATCTATTAACTTATTGGTTCATTTGATATCTTACTGTTTGTTTATTGATATATTATCTTCTAGTTTTAACAAGTAAATTATAATATATAGGAAGTCTTTGATTTGTTATCAGAAGCACAATAAATCCTTATTTCTGATCTAATTCAGCAAAATATAAATTAAGCAGTTGAGTTTTATGCCATAATATAGGAAAGATATCTGTGTAGGAAAAAATACTTTAGAAGTTTGACATATGACCTTATAATCAAACAAAACCTCAAATTTTACAGGAAGCTCATTCAGGTTTTCTTATGGATTTCCTTCTGATAACATTGTCATTGATCCAAATCTTTGATTTGATATCTGAATGAAAGCATCATGAATTTCTCTTTCAAATCTAATTTAGTTAAAATATAAATTAAGCAGTTGAGTTAACAATAAACGCAGTATTGTAGTATTTGTTTTTTCTATTATATTCTATTTGAAACAAATAGAATGCAAGTTACACGGGAACGTACATATAACAATTGAAAAGAACGCAAACATAACAACAATTAATTACCATCTTGGGAAACAAATATATAAAAAGAAGATAGATGTGTAGAAGACTAACCGTGTGGCGGTGCGCAGAAGGAACTGTGTCTGAGACTAAACCGCACAGCGTGGCAGAACAACGGCGGTTCTGAGAGATATACGGAGGAACGACAGAGAAGAGAATGGGTTATGGTTCGATGCTTGGAGAAAACCGGAAAACACTTCTTTTGAATTTTAATATGATTTGAATAGTGTTTTTATTTGTTGGGCATAATTTGTTTTCCTTTACTTTACTGTTTCATTATGCTGTAATGTGTGAGTATGAATTTATACAATGACGTTGTTTTGGACACTAAGTATGTATAAGTATGAAATTAAGTATTTTGGACATCAAGCATGTCTAACTTGGGCACCAAGTATATTTATCTTGGGTCACAATTATCTCTAATTTATTGAAATTGACTAAAAAAAAATTTATGGATAAAAATTTTGCTGCTAAAAATATAAAATATTTGTTTCAAATATATTTTGTGGTAAAAATGTATTCATGGACAATAAATATATTTTTATACTGTATGAAGAAAGATTTTATATAAATGTATATATTTTTAAAGAGAAAATATTTGATGCAAAGGAGGAAAAAAATTATCTTCAGCGTGATATTCATTCCAAATTTACGAATTATATTTCTCTATAAATACAGACTTTGTATCAGATGTAAACCTTGAGAGAGAGGTAAGTAGAGAGCCAAAAAACAAGGGTTTAGAAGCCAACATCAAAACTAGGGTTTGTAGAGAATTCTCTTGGCAACAAACACGGTTGGGATTGATTCACCTTAGAGAAACACTCTCTTGGCAACAAACACTAGGGTTGGGATTGATTCACCTTGGAGAAACACTATTAGGATTGAGTCTCTTGGTCACGGGAAGAGATTCAGGAGAATTAGGTTTGAAGACTTATTCTTGTAACCCCCTTTTGATATCTCTTTGTAAAGTTACTCGGAAAACTGCTCTCTCCTCCAGACTAGGTCAATATTGGACCGAACTGAGTGAACAAATTTCGTGTGTTCTCTCTCTTTTCTCTCGTTACTTTCAACTTTTGCTTGTGTTTATAATTGTTACCCACATTGATATTAGTTTCTTGATTAATTTATTCCACACATCAAGTATTTTATTGGTGTGATTTTTAAGGAATTCACAACATAATTAATATACAATATACTAATAATTTATACAATGAATATTTTATATTTTAATACGCCCTCGTAGTCGAAATATGAGGTTGACGAATGTTGGCATTATCTCTGAAATCATCAAATAATTGCAGCAGAAGGCCCTTGGTGAAAATGTCAGTTATTTGATAGCGAGATGAGACATGTAAAACATGTACTTGACCTTTAACAACCTTTTCACACACAAAATGGATATGTAAACAACATATGCATATGTAGCAAGGGTATCAACTAGGGAAGGAGAGAGATGTAAACCATGGTGTATGATACCAGGGCCAAGGCTCAACTCTGAGAATGAAAAGAGGCCAGTGATAAAATCAAAACGTATTTTTTTTAAAAGAGCAATGTTCTTTTTTTATAGGGCCTTTTGTCTCAAATTTTAGACTCAAGAGAATTCCAATTTCTTGGATCATATATATCTACACTAATGTGAATGTCATTAACATTATCAACATTTTGATTATCATCTTCATTATCATTAAGATTTTCAACAACAACATCGAAATCAACATTATCAATAGGAATAGGCATAGCATCAACATTATCAACGGGAATAACATCAACAAGAATAGCATTAAATACAATGTTGAGATTGAATCATAAAATAAAATTAAAATGTAATTAGTAATTAGCAACTTATATGATATATACATTCAATTATACACTTAAATTTGAATAATTTTAACAAAAACTCCCAAAACAGTAAATATGTAAAAATCAATTATTACTAATTCTGTTAATAATCAACCAAATATCTATCAATCTCTATTTTAGCAATTTTAACATTCAACAAAAATCATCCAATTTCATGAAAGAAAGTAAAATAAATTAATGAAAGAGATGTTATTTATTTACCAAACAATATTGTTTTGGAAAGGGAAAAACGATTGTGATTCAGAGAGGTTATTTTAGCAATTTTATAGTACTACTGGGTATTAAAAAAAATTGAGGCCCATACTGGGGGGTGGCCCAGCTTGGTTGAGCTGTTTGCACCCCCTCAGGGTCGGGCCTGTATGATACCCTAATGTATCTAATAATTCGCTTCAAGGCAGTCATATGTTGTGTACGGGGATCATGCATATACAGACACACTTGTTGGACGGCATATGCGATATCAGGTATGGTGAAAGTTAAATATTGCAATGCACCTGCAAGACTTCAATATTCAAATGGATTATGATAAGGGTTACCTGAAAGGCCATTGAGTTTTGCTTTAGTTTCCATATGGGTAGAGACTGGTTTGCAAGATGACATGACAACTTTCTCAATAATCTCTTCGGCATATTTGTGTTGAGAGATAAAGATACCACATGAATGTCTAGTAACTGAGATACCTAGAAAATAACTGATAGGGCCTAAATCTTTCACTGCTGAATTTAGACAATGTCTTCTGACTAAGAGTATCAGATGAAGTAGTAAGAATGATGTCATCGACCTATAAGAGAATGTATGTCTTGTTATTACCATTGTGATAGATGGACAAGGAATGATCAGATGCACCGTGTGAGAAGTCCAATGAAGATACAAATTCACTGAAGCGTCGGTACCAGACACGAGGGGCTTTGTTTCAGGATGGTGAGGATCATGAAAGCCGGAAGGTTAATGCATATAAACAGTTTCATTAATGTTTTCTTGTAAGAATGTATTCTTAACATGCAATTGATGTAGACACCATTCTTTTGAAATAACAATACTAAGGAATGTTCATATAGTTGTTGGTTTTACCACCGAACTAAAAGTTCATCCACAATCCACACCCATTTGTTGATTTGAACCATTCCCTACTAGACGAGCTTTGTATCTTTCAAAGGAACCAAGGAACCATCTGAATTCTTCTTATGGGCTGAGTTAGCAAGCGTTGATTCCTACTCGGAACAATTTTTTCTAGGTTTTACTATTCTTCCGGCTGAACTTTATATTATTAGGACCCCGTTTCTCTAGAAACTAAAATTAGAGGGCTACAACAAAGGAAAAAAAAAGGTTGAATTGTATTGGAACATTAGGTTTTGAGTCGTGTACTATCAACTTCTTTATGTGATTTTCAGAAAGATTATATTCGTAAAAATTGTGTTCAAATTCTAAATTCTAAATAAAAATATAAATAAACATCTAAACTAATAAAAAATAATAATAATACATTTAAACAACAAACTATTTTGTGTGTTAACTCTTTGATTCCTAAGGGAAACCCTAGTAGTTTTGAATTTGGTCGGGAGATAAGAAAAGTACAAATAATTGTTTTCCACATAAGTCGAACTCAAATTATTCCAAACGATCCATCCTTCGTAAAACTCATTAATCATTTAAACTCAATCAATTAGTTAGTTAAAACTATTAACTTGATTCGACTGAAGCAATAAAAATGAGTTCAACCAATCACTCATTTAAGTAGTTGGGTTAAAGTAGAATTAATTGGGCCATTTGCTGACTATAATGATTTACAATTACATAAATTCAATTAGTTTATGTGCAATGATGTGTAAAAAAAAATTACACACGCATCAAACCAAATCATGACAAATAGATATTTGTAGACATATTTTAGAAGTTAACTTATAAATATGGTACATTGGACTGATTTGTAAGTTATACACGTATGCATATACTTGTATTTTTTAATGGGGGCATTATTATTTTTTAATTTATACACCTATTTTTACTCAAGTCTTGTATGTGCGTGTGTTGTAGTTTATACATGTGCCTTTGTTTTTACTTATATTTCCTCCGTTTTAAAATAATTATCTTTTAACATTTTTTATTTGTCTTAAAATAATTGTCACTTTAAAATATAAATGCTATATTTATTATTTTTTTCACTATTACATCATTTTTTATTGAACTTCGTCCAACTTAATCATTGCACTAACTACAATTAATAAGAATATTTCAGTAAATGATAGTATTAATTTTACCATTAAAATCAACACAATTAATCATTGTTTTAAATATCGGGTATAATTAATTTTACCCTTTTTTACTGATCCGAGCACTTTCTACAAACAACATCCAACTGAATTCAAAAATATTTGAGGTTTATTGTAGTATTCGGTGTTTTTAACCGATTAAAGATTTAATTTTGAATCGATTTGGATTGAAGACTCTAGTCACAGACACATAAATACTATTAATAATTTGAAAAAATATGAATTGATTTTATGTATCGAAAACTATACATATCTCCAGAACTCCAGACATACTTTCAATTTAGAGTCTCAATGTTACGTTCATAAGTTTCATTTTGGATTCAAATTGGCATTCAAACATCATTTTCCTAGGGGATAGAGTACTGATATTCACCGCAAGGGTTATACCTCTAAAAAAAAAAATCACAAATGCTTGATTACTTGTTTTCCACTCAACAACGTATTTTAATGGCTAATTGCTTTTCATTAATCATGACCGGTTCGTGATAAAATCCCTTGGTACAGTTAGTTTGAAAGCCTACTCTTCCTTTGGTATAGTAAAATTAAATATGGAACCGCTAACATGTGTCTTAAGAGTAATGTGCAAATTTTATCTTATCGGTATAGGAGACTCTCCGGGATACCAACCTAGTTGGAATGTCAACGATGATGCCTGTCATTTCTTCTGGTTTAGCAAAAAAAGTTCTATCTTGAAAATAGTATCAATTTATTTATCAAAAAATTAAAAGTTAATTTTTAGCATTAATTTTTTTTATTTGTAAAATCCTTAACATATGTCCTAGGCATATATTAACACGACCCATTAAATAATTGAGGTTGGCTTAGAAGTTTATCGATTTCATTTTTTATTAAAATATTCATCTTATTTCTTTGTTTAATATACAAACAAAGTCTCCTTTGTTTTCCTTCTTTCTATACATTTATTTGAAAACAAGAATGAAAAAAATACAGAAAAGAATAAAATGATTTTTCAAACCAAACAGATCCTTAGTTCCTAAATTCAAGTTTTTAGTAATCTTTAACTTATGTTTTCTCCCTACATAACTTGATGATATTAGCCGACGCTTTTAGTGGTTTAGGTAGAAATATTAATTTAGGGTGTAGTTGGATAGTGTAGAAGGTTTTAGTTCATAGGTGAAATATAGAAGTAAGCAGTGTTAGGACTTAGAGAAAGAGTAGATTGTATTCCTCTTCAAATTGAATTGATTACAAATCAGCACATGCTTGGCGATGTATAGGTGTGAATATCATATTCTATATACTTCTTTCTAGATATTTCATGACATTTCCTAATACTCATATTTTAGATGCTTCTATTTAGATTCTTCATGACATTTACTACTACATGTGTAGTATTAATAAAAATTTACAATCTAGTAAACTATTTTAGAAAAATCTAGCCATGTACATCAATTTTTAACATTTTATAAATTACTTATGCATTCTAGAGAATTTGAGAAATATGCAATACATTCTAGAGAAACAGCATACATTGGTAACTCCTTGCATAGTTTGTAGTAGCTCAATTTTTGCTCCACCCAAATCTTCGATTGATGGAATGCTGATCAATTCTTTTGTTCGATGCTCGAGGAGATTTCTTTAGCTCATTCAAAGTTTTTCATAGTCTTAGATCATTCCCTTTGACGCCACTTCATAGATTTCAGGCTCATGTTTCGCCAAGTTGCAAGTTTCATATATCCATCAATGATCTTACTCTTGTTAAAGTATGTGAGAATTAACTTAAAATCATGTCCTGGAAAATCGTGGCACGTTGCTCATCACGTTTGCTGAGCAACGTGGCACGATTGGATGTTTCAGTTCTGAAACAAGTCACTCAAAAAAACGTGGCACGATGGTGCGCTTGATGCAAAAAACATAAACGTATTTTTTAGTACAGATTTGTTCCAAATTTTAAGCAATATTTTTACTATAAATATAGACCTTGTATCAGAGTAAACCTTGAGATAGAGGGGGCTGAAACAAGGGTTTAGAAATGCAACAACAAAACTAGGGTTTGTATAGATTTTTCTCTTGGCAACAAACACTAGGGTTTGAGGGTTGATTCACCTTGGCAAACACTATTAGGATTGAGTCTCTTGGTTATGGGAAGAGATTGAGACTTTTGGTAGAATTAGGCGGGAGACTTATTCTTCTAACCCATTGATATCTCTTTTGTAAAGTTACTCATCATTATAGTGGAACGGAGGGCTGCTCTCTCCGCCAGACTAGGTCAGTTTTGGACCCAACTGGGTAAACAAATTCTTTTGTGTTCTCTCTTTCTTTTTACTCGTTGTTTTCTACTTTTGTTTGTGTTTATAACTTCCATACACTTTTTTTGGTTGCTTGATTATTACTTGTTCCACACATCAAGTATTTATTGGTGTGATTTCTCATCTAATTCACAACAATTGACGACCACCGTGGGGCAAGGGTCAAAGGATAATCAAATATCATGGGTTCGAAGTGGGATATTGAGAAGTTTATCGGAGATAATGATTTTGGGTTATGGAAGGTAAAGATGGAAGCAATGTTAATACAACAAAAGTGTGGTAAAGATGAAGGTGTGTTACCGGTCACCATGTCACGAGCCGAGATGGTGGACAAGGCTAGGAGTGCCATTGTCTTGTGCCTCGGGGATAAAGTTTTGAGAGAAGTAGCGAAGGAACCAACTGCAACATCGATGTGGTCAAAGTTGGAGTCTTTGTATATGACAAAGTCTTTGGCTCATCGGCAATTCCTAAAGCAACAACTCTACTCATTCAAGATGGTGGAGTCAAAGGCCATCATGGAGCAACTTACAGAGTTCAACAAAATCCTCGATGACCTAGAGAATATTGAGGTTCATCTTGAGGATGACGATAAAGCTATATTCTTGGTGTGTGCTCTACAAAGATCTTTTGAATCGTTCAAAGATACCATGCTCTATGGCAAAGAAGGCATTGTTACATTGGAAGAAGTTCAAGCGGCATTGAGAACCAAGGAGTTGACCAAGTGCAAGAACTTGAGAACTGATGAAAACGGTGAAGGCCTAAGTGTTTCAAGAGGGAATGGTGGAGGTAGAGGTAACCGGAGAAAGAGTGGTAACAAGTCAAAGCTTAAGTGCTTTAACTGCAACAAAATGGGTCACTTCATGAGGGATTGTCCGGAGATTAATAGAAATTATGCACAAATTGTCTCTGAGGGTTATGAGGATGCAAGTGCTTTGATGGTGTGTTGTTTGGAGGATGAAGAAGGTGATGTCTCTCACCATGGGATTGATGGATTGACACATAGTGGAGCGGTGGTCGTCTGAAGTGACGTTAAACACTCAACATCAGTCTAGAGAGGCGGTGGTAAGAATTCTCATGTTCAGTCTAGAGAGGTGGAGGCAACAATACTCATGATCTACCTGTTGAGATGGAGTTTCAAGGTTGAAGACATAGTGGGATGTACATATTTGCTAGTTGATAGGTTGAAAGCTCAGCTTTAGGTGGAGTTGAACACGCCGGAAATGGTACGACTATGGAGGACCTAGGATGATATGCTCTAGTGGTGAGCAAGGGATTTCTTCATGAAGACCGAAGGCATTCCGGAGGTTGAAGAATGTATAGCGCAACTTGCAGGATTACCCTAAAAAAAGGCCAAGTGTTATTGGATGCAAAAAGATCTTCAAGAAAGGGGGAGATGTCTCGTGTTGAAGAGGTTATGGTGAATGCTTGTGGAACTACCTAAAATTCCTAGCGTAGTTGGACTGCAAGGGCCTTTGAGAAGGCGGAAGACATTCTGATGGCTAAAGGGGTTAAGGTGTGTACTTGTGGATTACTCTAAAAAGCCAAGGGTGATTGGGCACAAGTAGATCTTCAAGGAAGCGGGAGATGTTTCGTATTGAAGAGGTTATGGTATAGTCTTGTAGAACTACCTGAAATTCCTAGTGTAGTTTGGATACAAGGATCTTCGAGAAGGCAGAAGAAATTCCGATGGCTGAAGAGGTTAAGGTGTAAACTTGTGGAGATACTTGGTGTAGTGGGAAGCAAGGGAAAGAGCAGCAATGGTGGTTGATGGTCTAATTGGCATCATCACTGATTTGAAGTCAAGGTGGAGAATTGTGAGAGTTAACTTAAAATCAAGTCCTAGAAAATCGTGGCACGTTTGGATGTTTCAGTTCTGAAGCAAGTCACTAGAAAAAATGTGGCACGAAAGAATCGCAACGTGGCACGATGGTGCGCTGGATGCGAAAAACAGAAACTATTTTTCAGTGCAGATTTGTTCCAAATTTTAAGCGATACTTTTAATATAAATATAGACCTTTTATCAGAGTAAACCTTGAGATAAAGGGGGCTGAAACAAGGGTTTAGAAAGGCAACAACAAAACTAGGGTTTGTATAGAGTTTGCTCTTGGCAACAAACATTAGTGTTTGAGGGTTGATTCACCTTGGAAAACACTATTAGGATCGAGTCTCTTGGTTACGGGAAGAGATTGGGACTTTGGGTAGAATTAGACGGGAGACTTATTCTCGTAACCCATTGATATCTCTTTTGTAAAGTTACTCATCATTATAGTGGAACGGAGGGCTGCTCTCTCCCCCATACTAGGTTAGTTTTAGACAGAACTAGGTAAACAAATTCTTTTGTGTTCTCTCTTTCTTTTCTCTCGCTGTTTTCTACTTTTGTTTGTGTTTATAACTTCCATACACTTTGTTTGGTTGCTTGATTATTACTTGCTCCACACATCAAGTATTTATTGGTGTGATTTTTCATCTAATTCACAACAAAGTATATTGAAATGAAGAAGTTTCTTGTTGAGGAGGTGAAGGTGGTGAACCTAGTTCTTCAGTTGTTTTTGATATTTCTTATATGTCTGATTGTGGTATTGGAATGGTAATGTTGATTCTCACAACTTTTCCTTCATTCCAATTCCAGCTAGCATTTTCATCAACATTGACATCTCAGTTGACAATGAGCTTTTTTTTTTGTAGGTTAGAGACTATATAACCTTTTGAATGTGTGTCATATCCAAAGAATATTCCACATATGCTCTTGTATTTTAACTTATGTCTCTTTTTGTCAGAAACATGTATGTAACAAATAGATCCAACAAATCTTAGATGCTTAGCTGGTGGATTTTTACCACACCAAGTCTCATAGGAGTTGTCAATAATTTTCTTATTTGGGCATTTGTTGAGTATGTAGATAATAATGTAAAGTGCTTCACTGGAAAATGTATTAGGAAATATCTTGTCCTTTATCATTGATTAAGCCATCTCCATAACTGTGTGATTCTTCCTTTCTGACACATCATTTGTTATTGAGAATATGCGATTATTAGTTGCAATTTGATTCCTTCGTCTTCATAGAAATTATCAAAATTGTGGGAGTTGCACTCTTTGCCACGATAACTTCAGTGAACTTTAATACATTTTATGCATTGCTTTTTGACAAAGGTCTTAAACTTTTTGAATATTTCAAAAACTTATGATTTTTCTTTCTTAAAGTACACCCAAGTCATTCTAGAAAAATCATCAATGAAGAGTATGAAATACATGTTGTTGTGGAGTGATGGTGTCCTCATCGGTCCACAAACATCCATGTATATCAACTCCAACAAGTCCTCAACTATACAAGTTTCTCATGTTGGAAATGTCAATCACTGTTGCTTCATTATTTTCCTTCAAATGTGGTAGATCTCTCATTGTATTCTTCTGATATCACATCTTTAACGCCTGAGTGTTAAAGGGATCAAATCTTTGATGCCATAGGCATGAATCATCAACTTGGACTTTCACGGCAATGTTAGTAATACATTTGAAGCTTATTGTAAAACTTATATTTCTTTTCTCCATTTTTACTTTGGCTAACTCTTTTTGTGATTGTTGTCATACATTGAGCATGTGTCTCCTTCAAAGTGTATACTTTCTCCAATATTTGACCAATACTATAAAGATTTTCATTAAGATTTGGAACTAGTAAGACATCTTTGATGAATCTCGTAATTTTCTTAGTAAGTTAATTAGGTAGTAGTATTAGTTTAGAGTGTAGTTGGATAGTGTAGAAGACTTTAGTTGGTATAGTTGAAATATAGTAGTAAGTAGTGTAAGAACTTAGAGCAAGAATAAATTGTATTGCTCTCTAAATTAGATTGATTAGAAATGATTATATTGTTTGACTATTTATAGATATGAATAGTATATTTTTTATACTTCTTTCTAGACTCTTCATGACATTTCCTACTATTACACGTGTAGTATTAATTAAATCTAAAATCTACTAAACTATTCTAAATAAATCTAAACATGTACATCAAATTTTAACATTCAATAAATTACTAATGCATTCAAGAGAATTCTAGAAATATGCTAACACATTTTAACAGATGGTATAGATTATAGAATCAATAGCTTGCAAATGATGTATAAGAGGCTTGATGGATGCATGTAGGAGTAGAATGAAAAAAAATCTTGTGTTGTTGTGAATTACTTCTTTGGATAGATCTGAGTAAGAATCTAATCATAATTTATTGTTAGGAATTTAGATTATGCTTGCTTGACTAACTTACAAATGCATATTAAGAATAGAAATGAAAGAAAGGCTTCACACTCTTTGTATTGATCAAAGTAGGCACTACACCATTTATTGCCTCTAACAACAGTCGAAAAACGTTGCCACAACTATGAAAATCGTTGCCAAAGAGAATTTAGAGGATGTTTTTCAGACGTCTTCTATATGAGCGTCGCCTATAGTCTACGGGGACGCTTTTCTCGCACTTTTGGCCACACTTTCAATAATCGTCCCCTAAAGTCTTGGAGTAGACAATGTTTTTCAAAGTCAACTAAGGCGTCGATTTTCAATTGTTGCCATACCTGTTAACAGTTCATAATCATCGCCTTAACTAATATAACGAAAAAATATATATAGTTTGTCATATGTATAAACCGTGATGAAAATTGATTAAAAATTTGGGTCATTTCATTTCTTTCATTTATTCCTTACACATACAAATTTAGAGACGGTTTAATCGGCAAATGAATTTGATTAATACTAATACAAACTCAAGACGGATCAAAATTGGGACAAAAGTTACAAACCTACAACACATGCTAAGTACAACTGAGAAACAATTAAACAAAATACAAACTAAACTTCTCTATAAAGAAAGACTAAAATTCCAACAGGAAAACCAAACACTTTTAAAGACTAAAACTCTTCAGGCTTGCAGAAAATAGATCAACGAACAAGGACACATCAGCATAACTTGGAGGCACTAGAGCAAAACCATAGCAACAAGCTAAAACAAATGGATACACCAACCATAAATCAACATCATTATAATTAAGCTACCAACCGAAACCAACAACTTTGTACAAGGAAAAACATAGCTGACCATCAACAAGAAACGCACCAACTACACTATAGACTACAACACAAACACGTCGGCAAGTCTTACCTTATTTACTTCTTGTACAACAATGGCAACAATTGCATGATGATGAAGGATACACATCTACATATTTCAAAAAAATAATATGTACATAACTAGACATATAAAACAAAGGAATCAGATAAGAAAAAAATCAAAAAATCACGTACATATGTTTAGTGGAATCAAATGAATCAAAACCTGACATATACTTATGCCCCCTTCTTGGTATGGACCTGTAATGGAGCCTAGTTATTCAATATACCAAAACTATTAAATTATAGAATTAAAGTCAAGTCATTTCATGATACAACTCCAATTCTTAAGAAACTTTATTTTAATACCTTGTTGAGAAATTGAGTTATCATTATGTTTAGGAATTATAATAATGTTTATTCCTTCAAAAATAATGTTTATATTTTGCGTGAAAAATATAATAATAATGTCTAAGTTTTTTTTTTTACAATAGTCTAATAATTTTTTTTTTGGTCAGGTCAATAGTCTAATATTTATGTTTGTTAATAATATCAATTATTATTATTATTATTATATTATTGTTATTGTTATTACTACTAATGTTTAGACAATCGAGCAAATGATCAGTTTAGTCTCTGATTCTGCACCTCGTTGTCACATAGGTCCCTGACTTAGGATTAAATACAAATAAGTCTCTAACTTTGCACTTCCATTATCACTTTAATTAGTCATTAACGTTAAATAATTATGTTAAGTGTGTCACAGGGACTAAAGTGAAAGTATAAAATGGTCACTTTAGTCCCTGAACCAAAAATCAATATTCCCATCTTGAATCTCAAATTTCTAAATCCCTAAATCTCAAATCCATAAATGTCATCCCTAAATCCCTAAAAAAAATATACAATAATATGTGATTTTTTTCTCTAAGTGACTTTTTTCTAAACAATAATATGTGACTTTTCTCTAAGTGACTTTTTTCTAAACAATAATATGTGACTTTTTTATAAACTTCTTGTAAAAATATACAATAATATGTTTTATAAATGATATTGAAAGTTTTATGTGTTTTTTTATGCTTAACAGTATAACTTTGTCCACAATATTAAACAACCAATTGTGTAACAAAATAAAATAATGTTGATATTATTAATCTCTATTTTTTAATTTTAAATAAAAGAACACTATATTTTGATCAAAAAACACAGTATTTAATAACCAATTGTGTAAAAAAAATAATTGTGATATTATTAATCTCTGTTTTTTAATTTTAAATAAAAGAATGTTATATTTTGACCAAAAATGTTATATTAATATTGTCAAATAAGATAATAAATTAGGGATTTGAGATTTTTAATTAAAGGATTTAGAAATTCAAAATTCAAGTTGGGGATATTGATTTTTGGTTCAGGGACTAAAGTGACTATTTTCTACTTTCACTTTAGTCCATGTGACACACTTAACAAAATTATTTAATGTCAGGGACTGAATTTGTTTTTTGGTAAACAAGCTTGGAGGGAAGATTGCCGCCAAAAATTTGATGTTGGTGAAATTTTTATGCAACAATCTAAAATTGTCCCCAAAAGTATCTAAGGGGACAATTAATGGTTGTCACCTAAGAAATAATAGTGTAACAATCTCTGTAAACCCGTGGTCTCTGGAACTTTTTCGCCTTTCTTTCGCCCTGGCAAGTTCACTCACTGTGGCGAGCTTCAGTGCGAGCTGGAAGGTGAGCTTCTGGAGCTTTTTCGCTATGGCGAACTTGGCTCGCTCAGGCGCGTTTGCCTTTGCAATTATTTTAAGTTTTCTTTCTTTGATTGGCATTTTATCATATTTTCATGACTTTTTCCTAGATAACTTGTGAAACAAGTAACTAAAAGTGCTTAAATATATATCAAATATTTTCACCTTTCTAGCGATTATCAATCAACAGAGTTAATTGAGCTATCTAAGTCCTTTAAGCAGATGAAAACATATTCATTACTGGATCCTGATTTTGATGCTCAGTTGCAAAAGAAAATACCTCGCCTTTATTCCCAATTGCAAGAATATATTAATGACTTAATTGAATTGAAAGCAAGGTTAGATGGTGTTTCATCGGTCTGGACTGGTGATGATTTTGTATCACCAAATGCATACTTGCATTTGATTCACCAGTAAAATTTATTCCTTATTTATATGTGGTTCCATCTGAGTATAATCATTTGATTATAAAGTTAGGAATCAAATTGAGTTTTGGTATTTCGGATTATCTTCATGTACTACAAAAGTTGCAGAATGATGTGAATTGATAGACTTTTAGCAAGTGTACTAAAATATATGGAAGTAATAAAATTTATAAGTCCTATGTACAGGACTGTATCAATTTATACTCGGCAAAACGTTAAAATAAAATATGCAGTAAATTCAATGGTGCCCTAGGCAGTTGAGTTGATTTTTGTATCCTAAACTGATTGAAAACAATAAAATATAGGTTTTTAGAAAATTAGAGACGGCTATGGTTAAGACATTCGAATCCTCCGAAGTTATCTTATGGTAATTTGCACTCCTAGTTCAAGCAATGATTATCTGATTCATCGACAAATTAACAAAGTAATTCTACCCAATCTCTTGACCTAGAATTCTCCCCGCAAGTGACAACGCATTAATCTCATAAGTGAATTCGAAACCGTTTATCAAACTAGGACATATTCAAAGAAGTTCAACAAAGCAGGGTTTCCATAAGATTACATCACATTCATCTAAACCTCAACCACTTGAAAAATTAGCTAATCATATCCATGAGAATAAACAATCAAGACAAAAGAAAATACTCATGAGTTTCTTCATACCTACTTTGTTCTCAAAACGATAGGTCACCTCCCTCCTTAGTATATTGCCTCGTGCTGCGTGACCTATTCTCCCGCAAAACCGTAATCCCTCAAACGTGATGTGCTGCTCACTAATATATCATGAACCTTATTTTCTTTTGGTCTCATATCATGTTCATTTCCAATTCCTCCACGTGACATAGTTGTGCCACCACTTCAATTTAGGTCCAATTACTTTTATGTTTTTCTTTTATTCACACCGCCAAATTACCATTTAATCAAATAACCACTAAATATGATTATAATATACCATTTGACTCAATGAATTTAAAACGACAATTTATTCAAAATACTAAACTAATAAAATTAGACTAAAAACATAATTAAATGTGACTCTAAAAATAATGTATGGTTGACTGTTATCACAACCTCAAACTTGAACTGTTACTTATCCTCAAGGAACAAACTTAAAATGAAAAATAACAGTAAAATAACACTTACTTCACCAATGATCATGTCAAAAATTCATCTTCTTAGTTAGCGATTGATGAGCTAACTTGCTTGGTAACACACCAATTCCACAACTTCTCGCAACAATATTGAAATTTAACAAGGTTCACTCAGTCGTCATGCAGAGCCACTATATTACCAAAACTTGAAAAAATTTTGAGCATCAATCAAAGTCAATACTATACACACACTTTCAAGGATTTTTTAGGTTATAGTGGAGCTTAGGTTAGGGGTGGGATCATTTGAAAAGTGTGTTTTAGAAAATAAATGGAGTTAAGCATCATCCTACTAGTTTATAACACACAATGCACCACAATTTCATATCAGGGGATTAGAGAATTTTTTTCAATTAAATGAAACAACCGATCACTTGTTGACTTAAGCATTTTATTTCATTTATTTTAGCTGAAAATTGACAATTCAGATTGTTTTGTCATTTTTTTTCTCTTTTTTTTTTCTTTCATAATACAAGGTGATCTATATTTTTTTTTCTTCTCTAGTACCGCTATCCCAAACTTAAAGTGTTGCTAGTTCCATGAGCAACCCCAAATTTGAACTTTTTTATCATAACACACAGATGTCATGCCTAACTCCAATAAACATTGGTGAATATTCCTAAAGTCTCTAGGCTTATAATGTGGTTAGTCACCGAAATAAAGGGTCTAATCCTAATGGCTCTGTAACACCCCAAATTTCCAACATAAAAATTCATACATAATTATCAGAGTATAACACAAATGAGATGTCACACATCATAAAAATCCTTAAAATAAAAAGAATAATAATTATTTATCCTTCAAAATTCATTAACATAAATCTTTTCAAAAACTTTGCAGCGGATTTAATTCAACAACTTTTAAAGTCTTGGCACGGAGGCCTCATCATAAATGTCTAATGAGAAATCTTAAAACACCTCTTAGTTCAAGTCCAACTACATAATCATAATTCTCATAAAAACAACACGTAAAGGAATAGAAAATGACAACAAGGTTCCCATCCCGTTACGTATCAGAGCACCTAAAACACACGCGAGAGATACCTCACACAACGAACCTATGCTTGGTCACCTGCACTTGCCCACGAGGCGGCAATTCCACAGAAGGGGTGAGATTTCACAAACAATAATAATAAGCATATAATTCATCAAATGCATTTAACAACATGGACATCATCAATTAATCTTAATAAGTCTTCATATAGTACTTCTTTAACAACTCATAAGCTACATTATGTAATCATCATAACAACATCAATTAGTAATACAAATAACCACGTAGTTCATCTTTGATAATACTTCATATAAACAATATAAACAACATAAGCTACAAGCAACTTCAAATCATCTTTAACGATACTTCACATAAACAACATAAACAACAATCAACTTCAAATCATCTTCAACGATACTTCACATAAACAACAACATATAACTCTTCATTAACGATTCATTGATAATTATCAACTCGACAACTTTAGACAACTCCACAACTTTAGACAACTCCACAACTTCGACATCGACTACGCAAATTCAACTCGACTATGCAACTTAGACCTCTTATTCATGCATGTGGTACCAATCCAGGGCGTCAAGCCCTCAACGTAATAAGTATTAATATACTTCCAGGGTGTCAAGCCCTCATCGCAAATGAGCTAAAGCTCCAGGGCATCAAACCCCCAACGTGTAGAGTAAAAACTCACAGGGCATCAAGCCCCCAACTGAAATGAGTATGCATGGACTCAACAACTTACAACATAGACAACGTCAACAACTTATAAGACTCCAATACTTTGGAACAACCACTTACAACTCAGACAACTTAGACCAACACTTGCAACTTTAACGACATTGACGACAACAGTGGTAATGACAACGACAACGACTTTGCATCATAATATCATAATTCATCAGTCATAAACAATATCATATAACATCGTATTAACAACAACAATTCATCAATTATGAACAACATCATGAAACAACATATTCATCAACATATACACTCATGTAATAATTCATCAACCATGAACAACATCATATAACATCATATTCATCAACATACACATTCTTATAATAATACATTAATCATGGAAAAACATCATATATTATCATCAACATATACATTCATATAATAATTCACTAAAGCCTCCTTGGAGTATTTTCATCATAACTCAAACACCAAAAATCATTTTCAAGTCAAACCAAAGCCAACGGACAGCTAACACAATTATCTACAACTTTCATGTTTACACCAAAGGCCAATTATGTACCTATCAATATCAGTTTCCATTTCAAATTCGGGAAAGGTTGTGCTGAAATTCATAAATATTCACCGTGACCTACGTGCAGTAATTTGACCATAACTCAAGTTCTATAAATCATTTAGAAGTAAAACCAACGGCATTAGAAAGCTAATATCCATACCTACAACTTTCGTGTTTACACCTAAGACCAATTATGTACCTATCAATCCCAGTTTTCATTTCAAATTCGGGAATGGTTGTGCTGAAATTCATAAATATTCACTGTGACCTACGTGCAGTAATATGACCATAACTCAAGTTCTATAAATCATTTAGAAGTCAAACCAACGGAATTAAAAAGCTAACATCCATACCTACAATTTTTGTGTTTACACCAAAAGCTAATTCAAAACAGAAACGGGTGAAAAGTGAGTGTTTTTCCAGTTTTGGCTTTCAGAAAATCGGTGGCCGAATTCGCTTACGGGAAAGAACAGTTTTCACTCCAAAAACCCAATTTTTGATCCCTTAATCACCCAAAATGATTTACAATGATGTTTACAGGTCAAATAGGCAATATAGAAATCAAAACAACATAGGAACATGCATCAAACAACACAATTCATCTCATTTTATCAATTAACATAAACTTTCTAACCCTAACTCAAGAACACAACAATTCATCAAATTTCAGAATTATATACTATGATTATTGAAGGAAATCCCACCCTTACCTTAATAAAATTGGAGCAGCAGCCTCTTGGTTCTCCACTTCTAGTTTTCTCCCTTTTTCTCCCAAAACTGATTGTACGTACTGTTTGTTCCTAAACCTAGGTTTTACCTTTTATATCTCTTCTATTTGTTTTATCTTATTCCACTTATTCCCTCATAATTCTAACTAATTCAAAAACAGCCCCACCATTAATATTCTATTTAAAAATATATATAAATTACTTCCATAACAAATATCAAATATATTTATAACAAATATATTTCTAAACAAAATAACAAACATATTTATAACAAATATATTTCTAAACAAAATAACAAACATATTATCACTTATCAAATATAAAATCATGTAAAAGTATTCAAATATTAACTAAAAATAATTAAATAAAAAGGGAGCGTTACAGGCTCAACTTGGCTTTAAACAAAGGATAATTCAAAATAAACAAAGGTGGGTTTCAAAGGCTCAAGGTACAAGCAATTTGCCTTATACAAAATAAGACCAAATAATAACAAAGAAAAATTGTAAATTTTAGAAATAGTATGTATATGGAAACACTCTTAGAGTATGTTACAAATACACAAATATCCAAATAATTGTCGTTTATTTGAGTGTTTTTTTCTCAAATTGTGGATTTGTCTCTCTTTCCATTTGTATAGAGAGGGTTAATGTTTAGACGTCGCAGATGAGAAAGGAAAACGAAGTAGATAAGAAAATATAAGCCTCATTGCAAAATTCACCTATATTAGAAAGAAAAAAAGTTGGTAGTGTAGTTAATGAGCTTAACCATAAAATACATATTATGCAATTTCAAGCAACACATTATCAAGCCTTTCTTTCCTAAACAAGTCAGGCCAACCTGACTCCTGCGAAATTCAAAGAACACCTTTCTATCAACCTCAATCAATATGAAAGTCATTTTCTGCACCTCTCATATGCATACACACATAGCATAATTCTCCTTGATCAGCCCCACAAGCATGATCCTCCGATCAGATTCAGCCAGTTGTAAGTTAGACGAATTCAATGGCGCTTGGATCAAGTGTTGCGTCCAAACCCTAATTAAGGTGTTGAAGGAAACAATCCCTTCCGGATATAAAGTGTGTTGTCAATGGAAATAGAATTGAAAATAATAAAGTTTTGCTCCTTAATACATGCAGATATCTTTCCTTGACGGCTCCAACACTTAGATACTTAATCATAAATTTCATATTTTCTATCATTACCCAAATTCAGGACCTTGTAGCCGGCATTTCCATTCATTGTCATTCCTGAACAACCCCGCCTCTTAATTGACCTATTCGGCAGCTTCTCAAAGGATTGAGTCAGTGGATTACAAACATGCAAATCTCGATGAAAATTGTTTTGAAAACAAAGTAGACCCCTGCAGAAGAAACTGGTAGAATGGGGACTTCAAATGTATTAGGATAATACCATTTTTTCATAAAAAGGTCATACATGGCTTCGTAATTTTCTCCTCCAAAAGTTTTGTATTTGATTGTGAGACTTAAGCACGATGCTGAGAAAAACTTTGAGAGGTTATCAAGTTATTCCATTTCTTACCTACAACACGGAAGCGAATAATTGTGGTTTCATAACTTCAGTCATATGTTACACTCTGGATGATTTTTCCCATATTCCAATCTCTCTGAGATTTCTTAGTGTGTAGAGGGTCTATAAAACTGAAACCTCCATAATTCCCTGCAGCCATTAAAAGGTCACAAAAGTGTTAACATCAATGACAAACAAGACTATTATCTATGAGAAGATTACCAAAAATATTCATATACTTCCTACCACGAAGACATCGAACAGAACATGGATATAAACACCGGCGTAAATCATATGGAAAAGGCATAATTATTACCAAACCATAGAATAATACACAGTTTGACATTCAAGTCCAAACTTAGACTGACTTACTGTACATTTCAAAGATCAAGAAGATATTCAATTATATAACTTGAACACATAATGAATTCAAGAAAGGTGCTAAGGTTCCAATAGAAATTTTTTCTTTTCATACTAAACTATGATGGAGAAACAAGGGATAAAATCCAAAGAAATGTGTTTCTTATCCGATATTTACTGTCAGAACCCGCACTTGAAAGTTCAAACATTATTCAAAAACAAAATAACAACAAATTAAATACTGAGTAAATAATAACTGAACGTATTGCCTCTCTTCTGATAAATATTTTCTGCACCCTTAACCTAACTATAAGAAAAGATATCTATATTATTTCCTCTTTCATGCCTCTTTCGACATGGTAATTCACTTTCTCATTTTTATGTAAACAATTGTGTTAACAGTTCTCATTTAGTAGATAATGATTGATAGCAATCATGGTTAGTTAACTACAATCACATGTCACCACACCCTTCCAAATTTATTAACATACGGATTGTTCAATCTTTTATCGGACGGCCAAAATGCAAGTGACTAAGATACAGCTAAGTCAGAATTTTCCATTTGACAATTGACAATCAAAAGAATCCAGAAACTATCAAAAAAGAGTGAACCAAGTCGTTTAAGTCAAAGTAACCATGTACTATATTTAACAAGCAATTGTCTAGCAAAAGAACGCAAATGTAACATAAAGATGTCGTCGAATCAAGATTAGACACGGTCCAGATTTCAAGTTTGATTTTTTAGATTTAAAGAAAATCAAAATGTAAGTTAAAATATGGACCAGTCCATCTTGATCAGACCAAATCACACAAGAAGATGCAAAATACAAGAATTAGAATAGAAAGAGGAATTTGGGTTGTGTGCAGTCGCAATCACATGTATCTCAGGAGTCAGGTCAAGATTTCACTCCAGAAAATTAAATTAAAATATGATTACATGCAATTGCAGACACATTGCATTTAATCCAAATCCACATAAAATACAGCATTTATAATATAAAGAAGCAAATAAAATACAACTAAGTCAGAATTTTCCATTTAACAATTAAAGAATTGATAAACAAGCAATGAAGGAAAAGAAACAGTTAAAGAACGAAACTTGACAAGCAAGACTTGAAGTACAGAGACCAAGAATTGATTACCTACTAACCGATGAAAGCTGAAGCAAAGAGCAGAGTGCAGTGCGGAGGTGGCACTATAACGGCACAGGGTGGCCGGTGAAGGCTCTGAGTGGTATGTGGATGAACGGCAGAGAGAATACGTTGGTTTCAGCCCATGGAGAAGAAGGAATGTGGAAAACTCATTTTCGATCACTTATATAGTTTTCAAAATTGGCCCCTCAAATTTATCGCAAGGTATCTCTCGATTGTACAAAATATAATTTGATGACTTTTTTTTCATAAAAAGAAACGATCTGATTGACTTATTTCAGAGGTTGAACAATATAAGATGAGCTATATTTGCCATGACATTAAAAACAATCGGGTCC
The DNA here is from genome assembly GCA_946800305.1 of Medicago arabica. Classification (NCBI taxonomy): domain Eukaryota; kingdom Viridiplantae; phylum Streptophyta; class Magnoliopsida; order Fabales; family Fabaceae; genus Medicago; species Medicago arabica. Next base: position 13,238,930 of record OX326965.1, on the reverse strand, counting down.
TTACACTAGACCCGGTCCAAAAAAAAAATTAAATATGTATTTGGTCTTAAATTTTCACTTAGTCTTTATAAAAAAATTCATTTAGACCCTCTAAAAAGAAATGGACTTTTGTCTCCCAAAAAATTTTGATCCACACTTTTGGTCATGAGTCTAAGTCAGGTCATGTGTATCCTTAAAACTTTGAATGAGTTTTTTCATAAAAATTTAGAATATTATAAGAATCTCTGAAGAAGTAAAAAAACAATAGAATTTTTAACAAAAACTTAATTAAAAATGATTTTTTTAAGCACATACATGACTATATTGTGGAAAAGTGGGGTGATCAGGGTTCAAACCCCGACCCCTGCATATAATATGTGATATCCCTATCAGCTGAGCTAAGCTCACAGGGATATTTAATACTTAAATTTATTAAAATTTATAAAGTATTAATTTGATTCAACTAAATGAATGAATTTGAGTTCTCTAAAAACTGAATCAAACCGACTTGTTACACCCTCAATGATTAGAGAAGATTGTAGTGCATTTGAATCAATTTTGATACGTAAACCCATCTGATTTAAAGATAAAATTATATACAATTTTTTTTGTTAGTTACGCATACGGTTTGGTTTGATTTTAGACTACTAATTTAAAAAATATGATCCAGTTTAATTTAATGCAGCTGAATTTGAATTGGATTTTGGACATCCAAATTATAAATTGTAAACTTTGTATTTTTATAATAATGTTATAAGATTGTTTTTAGTCACACCCCCTTTAAATTTTATTACACTTCAGAATAACTAAAATACCCTTAAATTAAAATTAAATTCTCAATTATTTTTTTATTGTTTGTTTGCGTAAAAAACTCCTTCCAAGCATATGTTGAATTAATAAGACTATGGCTTATTGATTCTCATTTTGAAACAATTCATGTTAATGTTGGGGAAGAATTTGATTGTCACGTACTTATAGAATTAAAAATAAAAATTTCAAGATCGTCGCAACTTAAAGTTATGGAAGAGTATTAAAAACACTAACTTAGAATTAAAAATGCTCACTTCACATAAGCTAAGTTTTAGTTTTTTTGCATTTGTAAGAGTAAATGTAAACTTAGGTCACTTAAACTTTGGTAAAATAAGCTTCTACGAACTCGGTTCACGTGAGTATATGTCAAACTCAATCCACCTAAAACTTGTGCCATAAGTAAACGTAAACTCAATTCTTGTAAACTTTCGCAAATTCAATTTACGTAAACATTCACATAGTCAATTTATGTAAAATTTGAGTTTATAAAGGTTGGTTAACTTTAATAACTTAGCATGTGTTTGATTTACGAAAAGGTAAATATAGGACATAACATCATATGACAAAACTAAACATCACAACACAAAATTTTAAGATATTGAATTTTTTTTTTTGTCTTGTATGATGTTTGATGAATAAAAGATTATTTTTGTTTATTAGACAACATGTGTATAAATAGTTGCGTTGTGATTTAAGTTGTGTTGTGATTTAATGGGGGACAATAACTTCAGTTTTTAGTTGATCGAACACAAGGCATATGATTCACTCACAAATATATTTATTTTGGAGAATGTTAATCATTACCCTTGAGCATTGGATAAGGGGATAAAAATAGAAATATAGTATTGGAAAATGATGAAAAGTGATAAATTTAACTTTTTAAAAGTTAAAATGTTGTTGAAACTAATGCAAACATGCTGCTTTTGACTTCATTAACCATTGCCCTGAGGGCTATGAAGCCCGGATACTCCAAAATGGAGTTGTACCTATATCGGATACCGATACTCCACGGATACTCGCGGATACGTACCCACGAAGTATCGGAATTAATTATTTTAATTTTTAAGATATATTTTATCCGATACTTATTGGATACTTCAAAGATACACAAGGATACTTATAGGATACTTCACAAATACATATCCTAGAAAAGATGAAAGGAAAAAAGTGAGACAATGTTTTATAAATTCAGTAGAGATGTATATGATTCAATTTTAGATATGCATCGGTAGAATTGTTTCTCGATGAATCACTGAAAATTATACTTCTTATGGATGAAGATAACGAGAGAGGTGATTCAATTAATCAACATTTGATCAAATTTGTGTTGAATGTTTCTCTCCGTATTCCAACAAATGAAAATATAATATGGTTTATAAGAAAACTTTACATGCATATAATAATGGTAATCAATGCTTATTTTCTTCAAGTATATTTACATATATATAAATTTTAATATAAAAAATTTGTTGACGTATCTTAGCCGTATCGTATCCTAAATTTTAAAAAATTCGCGTATCCGCGTATCCGTATCGTATTGTACCCGCACCCCTACCCGTATCTAGGCTTCATAGCCTGAGGGTAATGGTTAGCAAGACTCATTTATTTATTTTCTTAGAAGAAGTACTTCACATTTTTTATTCTCAGTGTGTTTGATCTGTTAAACTGTAAGTATTGAACATAACATAACAAGATAGAACAACACAACACAAGATAAAACAACACATGACAAACTTTTATGGTATTGAATAATTTTTTGTCTAATATGATTTTCTATTGTGGTTTAGTGAAGGACAAGAATTTTAGTTTTGTCATGTCCCTTGTTTAGAGGTTTATTATTTAAACAATCAATTGTGTGGCACCTTCTGAGACAACCATAAATTTAGAAAGAAAAATAGGTATTAACACGAAAACTAAAACAATAGAGGGAGAAAATAAAAACATAATGTGAATATGAAGGAAAAAATTGTCAAAAAAATTGTTCTATAAATATCATTTATCCTTCCGTATCATTTGTCATGTTTGTCCTTCAATTTTTAGGATGACACTTGGTGACATTGGGTGTCATGTTATGTGTATTCTCTCTCTTTCACTTGAATTTTTTTGTTCTTTTCTATATTGTGGTCGGCCATTATCACATGTCATTGACATTCAAAAGTCACTTAAGTGCTAACCAATTTAATTTTTAGGAGATCAAAGGCACCATTTGTCTAACCCACTTGGGTTGGTTTATTAGTATTGACCTAGGACATAGGAGTGTGCTTTTCCTTGAGATCTCAGGTTCGATTATTTCTGATGTCAATTTAGGTAGACTAATTTAAATTCTTAAAAAAAAAAAAAAAAAACACATTTGTCTTATTTGGTTTGTTTAGTCCTAGGCTTCATTCTTATCACAGCAACAAAAAAAAAAGTAACAACGCATATGCTGTTGTTCACTCAAACAAACACACAACACAATCATTAGTACAACCCAAAACGCTGTTCACTGCTAAGGTTAACACCTTTCATAGCTTCATTCTTTTCATCAAATCACCTTACTCTCACCACCCTTATGAATCCTCCCACACCTCTCTCCTTGGCTGCTTTTCTGGAAGACATCAATGGTTCAACTTCAACTTCTTTGCCTTTTCACTCAGGTCAATTGTCATGCTCACTAGTTTTAATGGTTGTTTATGGTGAAATATATGACTGATAATGCTTGTTTGTGGTTTTCTTAGAGGCTAGAGTTGGAGAGGTGAAAAGGATCACTAAGGAAACTAATGTATCTGTCAAAATTAATTTGGATGGTTCTGGTATTGCTGATTCTACTACTGGAATCCCCTTCCTTGATCATATGCTAGATGTTAGTAACTTTGCTTTCAGATGATTTGTTGTGGATTTTGATTTTAATATATTATTTATTGTATTTTGAATTGTTTTTGTGTTTGTTAGAAGGTGAATACAAACTTCAATCATTTGTTATTGACACAGACACCAGACACTCAAGGGCGGATTCATGTATGGTTGACGGTGTGCACCTGCACCCTTGAGTTTTTGCTATCTGCACCGATAATCTTACTTTTATGTTATTTGCACACCCTGAGATTTTTGTTTTGCACCTCCTCACTCAAGAGGCTGGCCGAACAACACTCACGCATCTCATATTAACTTGTAACGTTTGTCTTTTGAATTTTAATGCTATTAATTTGCTCATAAAAGAACTTTTAATGCTGTTATTTTCCTTGGTAGTAGACTTTTATTTCCCATTAAAGTCAAAACGCATAGGCATAACATTGAGCTCATTTTCTAAGACTTTGACTTCAATTTAATTCATCTGCCACACCAAATCAAATCCATTTGTTATTTTTATTTTTGGTGAACAATCCATTAGTTATTTACATGCAGATAAATAATATTCATTTTATCTTAAAATAATTGAGTCATTTGTAAAAAACAATTGTCACATAAACACTAATTAATACAAATTTCATCACTTCCAATTCAATATAATAGTATATTTTACATTTATGATAATGGTGAATACGTCAATACTTGACAAAGACACTCGATCATTTTTCTCTCTCTTTCGCCGACACATTTATCTTAATATTTGTGAAATGAACAAAATACTTGGTTATTTAAGAACGGAGGGAGTATAATATAAACTAAAAAATAAAAAACTTTTCACTCTAATTTCTGATCATATTTTTATTCTTTTTCTTGTATATAAAGACTATGATTATGATTAAAGTATATAATGTAAATGATACTCTTTTGAATTCATAATGATAAATACTTTTTTTAGAGATCCTAGTGATAAATACTTCAATTTACAATTTGTTAAAAATTATAAAATTTAATGTGATTATTTATTAAAACAACGATTTTATTTTTTTATTTGGTAGAAGTAAAATTTACAAAGTTAAAATTTTGCACCCCTAGACTCAGGGTCCTGGATACGCCACTGCCAGACACTATATGGACACTGACACGTAGATACTCATTTTGAAAATATGGAATTGGTTGTATGTAACTTGTAACCACATGTTTAAGTGACAGACACTCAAACATGTCTTCAATCTGAGATGTCAGTACTACATTCATAAGTTTCATTTTGATTTTGGATTGACCTTTAAACTTCAATTTCACTATGTCGTGATCAAGTTAGAAAGATTAGTTTGGTTTTGTTAAATTAGACAATTAGGGCTAGGTTGGCTTTAGAAGTTTCTTGTTATGGTTTTTTATTTTAAAATTTCATCTTGTTTTCACTTTGTTTTCTCTGTTGCATATACAAGTATAGTCCTTTTTTCTTTTCTTTTCTTTTCCTGTACAAATATTTGAAACAAGAATGAAAATGATAGTTTGGTAACTATGTATGGAACAAAAAGAAAATAAAGGCATGAAATGCTTTTCCAAACCAAACAGACCCTTAGTTTCTAAATTCAAGTTTTAGTAATCTTTAACTTATGTTATCTCCCTACATTACTCGATGATATTTTCCAGTGAAATAGATTATAGAATCAATAGCTTGCAAATGATAGATAGATCTGAGTCATAGTCTGATTTCTCGATGCTAAATTCAAAGTGCATATTAGGAACTGTTCAAGATATAAAATATGTTCATTGAAGAAAACTAAACTTGATTGTGATTCTTCAGCAACTTGCTTCACATGGCCTGTTTGATGTACACGTAAAGGCTACCGGTGACACACACATCGATGATCATCACACAAATGAAGATGTTGCTCTTGCTATTGGAACGGTAATGCTGCGATTTCTTAACTTGAAACTCAAACTTGCTTCATTTTCTTAATTTCAAGAGTTTACATAATTATTGATGTGCATCTCATTAAACTAAGTTTTTTGTTACTACATCTGCAGGCTTTGTTGCAAGCCCTTGGCGATAGAAAAGGTATTAACCGGTTCGGCGACTTCTCTGCTCCCCTTGATGAAGCTTTGATACACGTTTCACTGGTATGTATTCACTATTTTGCACGCCATTGGAATAATTGAGATAGCAGGTGTGAAGCATAGTCCTCCGAAACTAATGTATGGTTATAGACCGGAGAAACTAATTTGAAATGTTATAACCATAGTATATGATTTTAAATCAAATATTGTGATGTTAAACAGTGCGTGTCAAGAAATTCAAATTACTTGCAGTTCCTTTTGTCAGAGAGATTGTTTTCTGCTTCCATTTCCTACATTTTCAGCAATAATTAGAAAATTTCCTCTTTGTTTTCACCATTGTTTACAAATATTTGAAACAATTTTTTTCATTGGTGAGAAAGGAAAATGTTTTCTGAAACCAAATATACCATTTGTGTTGGCTTCAATATTGATGCTTAATCATATAGCTTATGATAACAGCTTATAGCTTAATTTACCATAACGTATACATAAGTCCTTATCATGATAAGCACTTATGTTATAAGATGCAAATTAAGTTGTTTATTCAAACATGGTCATATTGTAGCGGGCTTGTTCTCAAAGCTTCTTGACAAAATTTGGAAACTTCTAGCATCCTTTCTGAGTCTGACCCTCTGTTGTCAATAGCGGCCGCGCCGGCCGCTATAGCAGAGTGTAGCGGAAAAATCAGGACCACCGCACCAGGCCGTGTCGACGCGTGTCAGGTGTCAGAAGTGGAAAGCGGACAAAGCAGACCTATAAATAGTAAAACAATAACTTGTGCTAGTTGTGTATAATTGGTATTAGCCATTTTTCGATTTTGCTATCCCTTTTATTTCATATCATGAATACTTCGTGAAATTTTGAGTAATGTTTAAGGTATTTAAGTATTTCTTTTTGAATAGTATGGCATCTAGTATTAAATTGGCCGCACCACCGAAATAGCGCCCGCTACGCACCCCACTCCCGCACCGCGCCAATTATTGGGTTGGCCGCGTTGCATTTCCACATTGACAACAGAGGTCTGACCAAATGTACAAGCTTGTTGTTCCATAATAATTTGTTGCATTGTAACTCTATTCTTTTTCAGGATTTATCTGGTCGACCCCATCTAAGTTATAATTTGGACATTCCCACTCAGAGGGTTGGGACATATGACACACAGGTAATGTGGGTTTCTGTTTAACTGTTGCATTTAGTTTAGAATTTATCCATATAAGATTTTCACTTTAGATATTGTTGATGATCTACACTCGTAAAAGTGAAAGTTATTATGGAGGTCAAAATTGGTTTTATTACCTCTTCCACACCCTTTGATGCAAAATAACATTTTGGATATATATGCGACTTTTTCTTAATTTCATTTTGACTGGAACCAGTACACATACATCTTTATGTGTGTCTTCATGTTTTTTAAGGTTTGTTTGGCCTGATTTATTTGGGTTTATCTACTGGCTTAAGCACGTATACGACAGTTTGGGAAAGCTTATAGAAATTACTTACGTCATATGATCATATCCATAAGTTGTTTTCAGCTTATATCCGTAATCTCAGTCTCCAGGATAGTTTATAAAAACAGTTTATGGTTTAACTTCATTTTATCTTTTGCTCTAGAAATACATAAACACGTATATGATAAGCACTCAAGCTATAAGCACTTAGTTAAGCTTTTTATCCAAATAGGACCTTGTTCTTCTTTGGAATAGGAATGTCCTTAGCAGAGAGACAAGGCATCTCCACATATTTCCAGTCTTATTCTTGTGTTTGCTCTTTTTTTCTTCTCTCTTGTATCGAAGATTCCTTATCATCCTGCACTGTACTTTCTTTCCAGTCTTGTTCCTTTTCCTGCAAATTTTATTACTGACCAATCATCTGGATATTGTGATATGTAGTTGGTAGAGCACTTTTTCCAGTCTTTAGTGAATACTTCCGGTATGACACTTCACATTCGCCAGGTATTAAATCCTAAAATCTAGGTCATTTATAACTTTGGCATCCATTTGAAAAATATTATAATAGAATATATGTGCATTCATTTGAGTATAGCTTGCTGGAAGAAATTCTCATCATATTATTGAAGCAACCTTCAAAGCTTTTGCAAGGGCTCTTCGACAAGCAACAGAATATGACCCGCGTCGCCGTGGAACTGTGCCAAGGTATGTTACCTTTGAAGTTACCGCTTGAATTTACACTAGTATAATGAGATTTTGATTCTATTGACTATATTACTTGGCTCATATAAGCACTTATTGTGCTTTCATGTTTCCTAATTGTTGGCTGATATCTCGTTCTGCTCCTGAATCAAACTTATTACAGATTTGTTTGGATTGACTTATTTGACTTATCTACTTATATAACAACCTGTGACAAGTCCATATGTTGTTTTCAGCTTGTTTTCTTAAACTTTTTTTTTTGTGTTAACCCTCCGGTTCTTAGGGGAAGGGGGACCTAGTAATCTGGAGTTCGGCTAGGAAGGTAAGTAAAGTCTGATCAGGAATTGTTCCACCTAGGAACCAAACTCGAGTTCTCCCAAACGGTCCATCCTATGGGGAGCTCATTAACTACTTGAGTTCAATCACTTGGATAACTTTCTAGGATAACTTACGAAAATAACTTATAGCGTATATGAATAGTTTGACTTTATTTTATCTTTTGTTATAGAAATAGTTTATATAAGCACTTATATGATAAGTTTTTATGCTATAAGCACTTAATGGAGTTGTTTATCCAAACAGAGTCTAGTTCCTTGTCTACTTTTGAATGATATTATAAACAGTTTTATTTTCCAAAAAAGAAGGAATCTTTGCAACATTTGAAAATCACCCTTCACATATGTGATATGTTTAAAAATCTGTTTGCTTATTTTGTCAAAAAAAAATATGTTTGCTTATTCTGTCAAACTAAGTGATAACTTAATGTAGGCAAAATCATTGTTTTTTTTTCCTTAGGTTCTTAAGCATTCATATTTATTTGTGTTCCGTGAACTAATAGACATATTCGTTTGGTATGTGCAGTTCCAAAGGGGTTCTGTCACGCTCTTAATATCTTTGACCAGCCTGCATATTTGGATTAAGCTACTAATATTACCGATCCTAGATAGTTCTTCAAGGATGTAAAATTGAGATGAACCCTTATTCCAATCTCTTCCATCACATTGGTTACATGTCTCGTGATAATAATCGACGGTGCTCGATTCAAGTATTTGTAGAAGTTACCGGCATTTGTATAAGCTATTTTGTTGTACATGTAATGCTCGTGGTATAAGGATTTGTATGTATGACCCTCCCTAAACCCTGCCATGGTATCATCCTTGTGCAGCAAGCAAGCATCGTTTTTGTTGGAAGATTATAAAGGTTGTTTCTTATTGTAAGAAAAATTTGGACCAGCAAGGTTTTCTGATGATTTTATTTATCATCAGAAATTTATTTCTTTAGTTAGTTAGTCATTTTAAGGTTGAATTGTGTCTTTTGTTCATAGTTTTGGTTCTCAAAAGTGTTTTGTATGAGTAAATTTAATCATTTTATTAATTGAGAGAATCATTTTATTAATTTACTAACACAAAAAACATAGCAATTAAATTATCATTTTGTAGAATGCATAACAATTAAATTATAAAGAATTGTGCAAGGTTCTAACATGTATAATGTTATATGTTGCGAGAAAGTGAAGTGTCAAAGTGCAAATAAATAGTCAAACTGATATTTTTATGTTAATGAGAGGCGACATGAGAAGGTTTTAAAGTTTGGAGAAGTTTAAAAAGAGTTTGTTTAACATTATGTGTAGTTAAATTAATTTAAAAATTAATCTTTGCAATATGTTTTACTTAAACAAGATGCAATACAACTATGTGTTTATTTCTTTCTAGGTATGAACATCGATCTTCCTGCATACATAAAGAGATTGTATTTTGATGCGACTTTAGAGTTATACTTTACATGGCTTATAAAGGTGCATTTAGAAATTGAAAATGTTGCGTACTTTATTCATTTGTTTAACATATTATTTCCTTATAGTTTTAATGATGTTAATTGTATGCCAAAATTTGATGTAATAATGTAGCAATTTTAATATTGTGTGATGTAATAATGGTCAATTTTAATGTTGTTTATGATTTTGTATCTTGTTTTTTTTTTTGTTGCAATGATTTGAAAATGCTCACTTCTTTTCACCATTTGTTTTACAAGTGTTTGAAATAGCCTTTTTTATCCTGACAAAATGCTTTTGGAAGGATTTACTTTAATATAGTTTAACCATTTGAGAAGTTGAAACTTTTATTATGTTGTGTATGATACTTGTATATGAGATCATGTTGTGAGATGAATTTGATAAAAAGTCAATATGTGCTTTTTTTGTTTAAAAAAAGAGAGTTTAATTTTAATTATTGTGATGAGTTTATGTATAAGTGGAGTTGTAGTGTTTGATTGTAAAGTTTGGATATTTAATAAGTCAATATTTGAATAGAAATCATCTTTACGAAAATAAATATGATTGTATCATGTTGTACGATGATGTGTTGCATGATTTTTTTTTATTGTATGATTATATCATGTTATACGATGATATGTACAAATATTTGAAATAACATTTTTTTTTATTTGTGTAAAAGGAAAAATGTTTTACTAACACTATAAATATACATTAAATATTCCATGTAAAAATGTGTTAAAAACTTGAGGTGTTCCTTTGTAATTTGTTTAAGTCACCTTCATTAGTTTTTTTCTCTCTTTATATTATAGGATTTATTAGGTCAACCACATATGAGTTACTCAGAAGGTTGCAACATATGATACACGTATAGTGTGATTTATGTTTGATTGCTTCATTTGTTTTAGAATTTTCCTGTATAGATTTGAACAATTGAACTTAAAAGTTTTTTCCACTTTAAATATTGTTGTCAAGAACCTATACTCAAACTTTAAAGTTTACGTTATTATATGGAAGCTTAAAATTGGTTGTGGTATCTGTTACGTTATTACATGCAATTTTCGCTTTATTTTATTTTATTTAACTAGAATTGGTAGACATCCATCTTTATGTTCGTCTTCATGTTTTTCAAGGTATGCTTGAATGTTCTTATTTGAGATTATCTATTGATATAAGCACTTAAAAGTTAGTTTTAAAAAATTAATGAAAATGACTTTCGACATACCTATAAGTTGTTTTTAACTTGTTTATATAAGATCTCCATGTTAACTTACTCTGCATAAATCACTAATTTTACATGTCTCTTTTCATTGAGTTAAATTTAGGATGAATTAAATTGATTGATGTCCCCCAATTCCTACAATTTTTCCTTTCGAGAACCAAAATAGTGATTCACTTGTATTTAATCTTCATAAATTTTACAATAATCAATATATTTAAATATTCTAAATTTTTCTACATCCATTCAACACCTCGTTTTATTTTTTATTTTTTTACGTTTTCATTTTATTTTTATCTCTCTTTTGCTATCACATCACTCTATTTTATTTCTTTTTTTTCTCAAGGTGCATCAAAACATTTCCTACTTTACTCACCCATTTTTCCATTTTACTCAAAACTCATTAAACAATGTTTAATACAAGAAGGATAAGAATAAAAAATACGGTGACATACCCAAGAACAGGCCGCCCTAGCTAATGTATGAGCAACCATGTTTGCTTGTCTCCTAACAAATTTCACCTCGAAGTTGGAATGTAAAGATAATTGATAAATAATACTGGAAATAGCATAGAATTCCGAATCACCATGGTCTGGAGACGATAGAGCTTGCACTATAGTAGCTGAGTCAGACTCGAAGACAACTCGGTCTCATCTATTCACATCAGCAAAGTGAATGTCATCGAGTAAGGCTACTGCCTCCTCTCCAAAACTGTCATATTTGTCCACTGTCATTTGGGTTGAGCCCGAATAAATTGCCCACAAGAGTTTCTAACACAACACATAAAAGATGTAATATGGTTACGATCATGGAATGCGGCATCAACATTGCACTTCAACCACGTCTTGCGCGGTTTCTCCCAAACTGAGTTGTTACATTGCACTCTATTCTGCCTGTGTTGCACAACCAGTGGTGGGAGTTGTTTTATGAACCCCTTGCTATTGCTGCCATGCATCTAGTGTTGTCCTTCCAATGTTTGTTGAAGTATGATGAGCGTCGTTCCAAATGACATCATTACGTGCAGCCCAAATTTGCCAGAGAAGTAAAGCCACAAGACCAGCCATGTCTCGGCTTTCAGAGCAACATATGTCAAACACAAAATATGCCAAATTTCTCACGTTTCCAACTCGCGGGCGCAACACAGTCGAAATCCCTGCCCAATACCAGCTTTCACGCACCACCGTACAGTCGAAACGGTCTTTATTGCTTTTAAAAAATTTAAAATTGGTTATAGACATGTTTAGAATATTATAAAATGTTTGTTTGAAAAAAATTAAAGTTTTTTATTATGGGGTGAATTAAATATGACTTTTTTAAATTTCAAATATTTGAGATAAAAGTAACGAAAATCTCGACCTAAATATAAATTTTTTATCTCATTTTTTTATTAGATAAAAAAACATGTTTAAAAACAATTATTCAAAATATATATTGAATAGAGATTAAAAATGGGTGCATGAAAATTTTATAGTCACAAAAATATGTCATTTTTCCTACGATGACGAATTTTTTTATGATTTTTTAGGAAGAAAAGTGTTCTTTAACCCAATAAAAATCGTTGACTCACATTTCAACGTTATATAATAGTAGATTAAATCAATTTTATCTCTAAAAAATTAACAATTAACCACAATAGTCATTCAATGTATCAAAAAGAGTTTAATGGTGGTAGATTGACGATCCAAAACAACTTTGCACGCATAATCAATCAAAACATTATGAATCGTCACGTTTAACCCACGTAAATTAAAAATATTAATTAATGTAGCGATTTTAAATATTTTGGTTGGTTGTGTGTGTAAAATTATTTTGAAGCATTAATCCTCCTTAATTCTTCATTTACCCATTTTTTTTGAGTTTATTTTGATAAAAAGGTATATTCATTTTCATTTATTTACAGGCCATTTCTTCTTGTTTTTCTCTCCACAAAACACAGCCGTTGCATTCTCTTCTTAACCCCTTAAACCCCAAAACACAAAAATCACTTCCATGGTTCTTCTTCCATAGTAGAAAATCAAAACAATGAAATCCTTAAGAATCCTCAAAAACACTCTCTATTCAACTTCTTCACCCAAAATCACCACCACCACCACCACCGTGTTCCGCGCTTTCTTCTCCGCCGAACCCCTCACACCGGAACCCGATCCTCAACCCGAACATTCAGACGCAACGTTTGATAGTTCTCACTACGAACTCCCAATTCTCAACAACAACGATGAAAAGCCGAAGGTGACGTGGAATAAGAAATACCGAGACCGGACGGATAAACTGGTGTTCGGCGATGAGCCGAAGGGGAGAATGAAGTTTAAGGAGGAAGAGGAAGAGAGGAAAACTAAGGCGCTTGAGAAGGCTTTGTTGGAAGCTGCGTTGAGTAAACCTGAGGAGGAGGAGGAGGAGGAAGAAGATGAAGATGTCGGTGTTGTGAATGAGGAGGATCAGAAATCTTTGTCTGTTGGGATTATTGGTGCTCCTAATGCTGGAAAATCTTCTCTCACCAATTATATGGTGAGGTTCTTTCTTTGTTTCAACTAGCATATGTTATGTGAGACTGTTTGGGAGAACTTATGAAAATAGCTTATAACAATGTTCATAAGCTGTTTTCAGCTTATTTTCATAAGTTTTTCTGCATAGTTTATGAACACAGCTTTTAGCTTACATGGAAACAATTAACTTTATTTTATCATTGCCGTAGAAATAGTTATATATAAGCGTATGTGCTGCTGTTTATCCAAACAGAGCTATAAACATGGCGATACCGGTAATAATTTGAGTAAATGAAGTAATTGAATGTAACTGTTTCGGTGTTTGTGCTGAACATTAGTTTTAACTCCCCCATGGAAAATTGGTTTATCATAGCCTAGTTTATTAAGGATATATGAGTTTCCCCCGGATTGTATTTCCTTTGCTTTGCTAGCTGATGGAGTTGGCACTCTCTTCCAAGAGGTTTTCATTTTTGTTTGTTTGGGGTTATAACTCCCTTTGTCTACCAATAAAAAAAAAGCTCTCCCACTAAATTTTTGGAGTGGATTTTAGATTGATTGTAAGAATTTATTTCTTAAATGAAATAGGGCCACGTTGATAAGAAATTTAGTTATTAGAAATTATTCATTTTGATTTCATAGAAATATTTACATTATCTAAAGTGCCCTTTAGGAATGGGTTCCATGAGAATAATATCATTAGTGAAAGTAGTTAAATTTGTTTATATTTGAGTTGAGATCACTGAATACAAGTACCTTTTTGTTAATGTTGGAGACCAGATGTAATAATAATTAATTATTTAGGGAGAGTGCCTTGGGTAACCAATTTAAGTAAGGACTTCTGTGTAAGTTATTTCTATAATCGAAGAGTCAACATGTTTAAACTGTTTTCATTTAGAAGCTAGAATTGGGATTTCAATTGAAATAAGTTGAAACCAACTTGTGGACATGTATAAGCTATTTTATTAGCTCTACCAGAGACACATATACACAAGCGTTTGTTTCAACGCTGTGAATTTACTCTTCAAATCACTCCTAAAGGGGGTTTAAATAAGCAAGCTATTCGGACGCACATTTTTATGTTACTTTAATAAGTGTATACATCATCAATCAAGTCCAAATAATCTTCCCTTTCTAAATCTCTCCTTATACACGAGAGTTCTAGATGAAGTTGAGGTGCAGGAACTCAGTTCAATTTATGTAGGAAGCTATTATCGCAATATCATTGCATTTTTTGCTTTTTCTTACAAATGCTTATTGAATAGTTTATCCCAATTTGTTTAACCTAAATCCTATTTATTATTTGTGAAATTTCATGCTAGTTTTACTAGAGTAGCGGACACTTTTGGGATTAGGTGTGTCTTCGTGTCCGACAACTTAGACAAGTGTCTCAGTAAAAAACTTTTTTTCTTCGCTTCAACAAATCTGAGATGCTCCTTGGACACATCTCAGACATACATACAGGGGTTAAAAATGTGCCTAGAACGGATTTGGAAATGTATGAGATTTCCTCCATCAATAACAGAAAGGATTTGGAAAACAAATCATCTCGAAGAGTGTTCTCTTGTGGGTATCCGATAGGGAATGGTAGTTTATCTATCACTTTGAATGGTCCACACCTTCTTAGATGTAAACTGTTGGCATAGAGGTGAAAAGGCCTGGTCATTCGTGACTGTTGAGATTTGCAATGAACAATCATTGGCTTGGAGGTGTGGTCATTGCTGTGATTGATAGCTTGTTCCTCTCACTATTATCATGTTATTTTCTGTTTCTGCTCCACTCACGATCTTGATAAATGATAACCTTGTCGTGTTCGCCAGGTGTAACTTGTGAGGAACATTTCCATTTATATTATTATTAGTTTAAATTTCAATCACCATTTGGTTCGTATCATTCTTCAACGTAGGCAATCTTGTCACATGATTTCCAAATATGATTTATGCTATTTCTGATTTATCATCATAGGTTGGAACAAAGGTGGCGGCTGTTTCACGTAAGACAAACACCACAACTCATGAAGTTGTGGGAGTGTTGACTAAAGGAGACACCCAAATTGTGAGTAACTTTGGCTGTATATTTTATTTCATTGTGTGTAAATGGGAATGCTGAGGTTACATTAGAGGCTTATGATATCATGCTTTAGAAAGTAGTCATGCAGTAAATTGGCATTCTTTTGATGCCGAGTATAAGAGTTTTGCATCTTAGTCAGAGTACGTGCATACTTCTTTTTGATTGCATGGATTTCATTGAAAGTATGATATGAAACGTGTTTTTTTTTTTTTTTTTTGTGTTTTGCATATATTTCATTCTGTAAAGTGAAAAAAAGATCATATAGCAAATGTGAAATGTATTTGTGCTTTGGAACTGGTTGGGTCACTTTAAAACAAATTTAACGCTAGTTATATACCATTTTTGTATAAATCATTTTGCCAATTGCAAAATACAATTACAATATTTCTAGAAGCAAGTAAATAAATCAATTAGGAAAAGTACGTAGGTTGTTTTTATATGTTTAATATGGATTTGAATGAGTTTTGACTTTGACGATGAGCAAATTATAGGGAAGAAAAGGTTTTTCAAGAAGTTGCAGCTTATAATAAATGAAGCCACAGCTTCTTTTTTCTTGAATAGTTATATAGCTTATGAATGAAGAGATCGTGTAAACCTTTATGCTAGGCATCTTGTTAAAACCCAGTATTGCTGCTCTACCAAATTAATATCACTGCATTTTTTTTCTCAACATACCCGGCTCCCTTGTAGTTCTTGCCTTTTGTCATCTGTGTTTGGTTTGTTGACTATATTTACTGAAACCTTTGGAGATTCACTACTTTAGCCATGATCTTTTTCTTTCATTATGTTGTTTTATGATGGGTTTATAATCTGACAATGCAGTTTAAGTGGTCACATGTTTGTACTCATAATTTTTTTCTCTATCCAGTGTTTTTTTGATACACCAGGGCTGGTGCTAAATTGCAGTGGATTCCCTTATAAGGATGCCAAGGCTCGTGTTGAAAGTGCTTGGAGTTCTGTCAATCTCTATGAAGTGCTCATAGTCATTTTTGATGTCCATAGACATATTACCAGGTAAAGTGTTATTGTTTAATTTGAGTAAAAATACTCTTGACACTTGTGTTTAAACTTCTTATTTTTTTATTTAATATTTGAAATCTTTTCCCGAAAACTCCAAATATGAAACTCGGTTTAAAAATTGTTTACCCTGGATCTGTTACAAAGCCAATAAAAGTGACTGTGTTGTTGCTAAATTGGATTCAGTAGCCACTTAAAATGGTTATCAAGAGATCTGTTATTAGAACTTTCCCACCTTCTCTCTATTATTTATCCAAGCAAATTTGGCTATAGATGTGTTGCGCGGATTAACTTATGGCTATATAATATACTTGAATCTGCAGAAAGTTTGATTTGAATGCTGAATAGTATTATTTTCTTGCTTCTTTGTAAGTCTTCACCTCATCCTAGTCAGTCGTGTAGTTAATAAATCATGATGTCTGATTAACTTATAGTTGGGCATTGCGTTTATTGGGTTTTTGGCAACTCTTTGAATGTCAACAGTTATTCTTTTGGTTCTTTCATATAATAATCACTAGTGTGAAGTATTAGGGTGCTGATGGGTCATTGGTACACAAGCGTATGCAGCCTTAACACTCCTATGTTTAGGCGTGTCCACATGTTCGACATGTGCTGGACACTGATGCCCGTTTGATTCTTATACGACACTTGTCAGTATGTCAAAAACCTCGGACAAGTGTTCCCAAGAAAAACACTTTTTCTTCGCTATGACACTCCTCAAACACGGCTTCCATGAGAACTGACAGGCTAACATGAGAGGTTGAGAACAGACACGACTACGTTTTTTGAGAAAAATTGGCATTTGAAAAGTTCCTGCATATGCATATCTTCATGCATACTTCTTTGGTCTTCATCTTTATTTCCCAATTTCCCTTTTCTGGTTTCCCATTTCTATGCTCCTGTTTTGTATGTGTTGGAAATTCCGCCTTTATTGCGGTCCCCCCCCTAGTCGCTTAAATTGCGGCCTTTGGTTTGCCTTCATTGCAGCCCCAACTACCTTCATTGTGTTGGCTTTGCGGGGGTGGAGTTAGTCCCACATCGGATAGATAGGACTCTTGAGAAAGGTTTATAAAGAGGAGGCACTTCTCACCTTACAAGCCGGTTTTGTATGGATGAGCTAGTCATTTTGATTCTCAATTTACATCTTTTATACATTGGGCACATATTTAATGACTCAAACTTATATTTTGGACAGTGTATGTTCTGTGTCCATGCTTCAGACTCAGACTTATATTTTAGACACCAGTTGTCATTTCCATGCTTTTCTGGTTGGCTGGAACCCTGATAGGCTTCTATAGATTGTTCGCTTGTTGAACTAGTGGTGTGACTGCAATCTGTCGTGACAATATTTATGTCTCTTCATATTTTTTTGCTTATTAGAGTACATTCTTCCATTCTTTTAATGTCATGCATTTATTGTTCTTTTCATTATTACTGATCCCATCCCTTTTTTTTTAACATTCCATCAATATAGGCCCGATTCAAGAGTTGTAAAACTGATTAAGCGCATGGGAGAACGATCCATTCCAAATCAAAAGCGAGTTTTGTGTATGAATAAGATTGATTTAGTAGAGAAAAAGAAAGACTTAACAAAGGTTGCTGAAGAATTTGAAGATCTTCCCGGATTTGAAAGGTAAGGTCTTTTTAATATTGTATGAAGATTAAGGGAAATACTGGTCTGCAGTGTGAGTGTGATTTTAATATTTTTGTTGATTGACTCTACTTAAACTTGCTTCTATTGGCTATTTTATTATTTAGGCGTTTCATGATATCTGGAATGAAGGGGGCCGGCGTAAAAGATTTGACTCAGTTCTTGATGGAGCAGGCATGTATCTTTCTATGTCTGCTATATATTTAGTTGTATACAAATTATAGTGTTGGTAACTCAAGGAAACATGAATGTTCTTTTCTGGTGTAGCAAGACTGTCCCACCTTCAATCATAGATAGAATCACAATTCTTTTTTTCTTCTACCATCCATATGAATTTGTTTTTCTTACAATTAAACATTTAATTTTTTAGTTTTTTCCTGTTATCTTGGAAACTCCCAAGACTTAACGCTGGATTTTAATTGTTTGTTATGCAATAGGCAGTAGAACGGCCCTGGGAAGAAGATCCATTTACCATGACCGAGGAAGTTATGAAAATGATATCATTAGAAGTTGTGCGTGAAAGGTTGTTGGACCATGTACATCAGGTAATTGTTGAATTCACTTGTTCTTCTAATTGATAGCTAGAATTTGTGTTGAGTATGTTGCAGGATTAGATAATAGTGTTTATTGGCTAACAACTTTCTCAATTCAGGAAATTCCATATGATATTCAACATAGGTTGATTGACTGGAAAGAGTTGCGAGATGGTTCTCTTAGGATTGAACAACACTTTCTCACTAACAAATTAGGCCAACTCAAGATTCTTGTGGGGAAGCGTGGCTCAAAAATTGGGTAATTTCTTTCTTCTGCCTTTCCTTTTTGTAGTTTAACAAATTTTAGTTCGTTGTTCTCGCAATTTCACCTATTTTAGATTACATGATTGGAGCGTAGTGATTTGAGTTTAGGCATAGAACATGGGAAGCCTGTATATATCACCATCTTTTTTCTGTTATATATATGGCTGTGCCCATTTCCCATATATCGAAGTTTGAGTATGAAGATTAGACAGGTTCATCTTGCGACCTGTAAATGAAGAGTTGCTTTGGCATCATTATGCTGAAGTGGTAAACATTTGTTTGTTCATGTTTGTTTAACAGGAGAATAGGAATAGAAGCTAATGAAGAGCTAAGGACCATTTTCAAAAAGCAAGTGCATCTAGTTCTTCAGGTTAAGCTCAAATGATTAACGAGGCAAATATCTTTGGTGTTCAGAAGATACCTTTTTTGCCACACACCATGTTATGCAGCATGTAAAATGCCAAAGGGGTGTGTGAATTACACTGACCTTTGAAGTCCTTGGAGCTTACAAAACCCTCCTGCTTGAGAAGATCAGGGTGATCATAGATAAAATAATTGCTATGGAAGAAACAGGTCGAGTTCTTTTAGTGATCTCACGCCGGCAATTTGTTATGCCTTTTACTATTTGATTGCCGAAGTTTAAGAACTCAAATTTGTTTTAAGTTTATGGTTGTTTATGAAAATTAAAAGGAAATTTCAGTATTTTTTTGTTTATTCAAATTTATTTTGACTTAATAGATGTTTTATACAAAACACAACTAGGGCTTTTGGTTGTATGAAAATGGTGAGATACGAGTTTGGTTATTGTACAATGTTATTTTCTGTATAGAAATTTTGATGATAAAATTTTGGTTGTCTATTCCCTTTGCGTTTTTTATATGTCAACGATAATCGATGTTGGAATAATTCGTTTTAAAAGAAGCTATTTGTGTTTAATCATGATGATATGTTTTAAAACAACTGAATGATTAATTGAAAAAGTAAAACAATTTTAAGTTTCTCGATCAATTCTCCTTCTAGCTTGTTTGGATCTCCCAAGCCAAAATGGTTGTGATTTTGTTAACTTGCCATCCATGACTTTGAGCTTATCTTGCGGTGTGAGTGTGACCATGGATTTTCAAAGAGTTATTATTATCATTTCAGCTAATTTTTCACTATCACTAGGCCAAATTTAACCGCAATTATTTGGTACTTGGATTGCCTGCCGTAAACACAGCACGCAATTCGTTGTTTACTTTGTTTTGAATCAAAGCTGCACCCAGTAAAACAATCTCAACCGTCGATCGGTAATCGGACGGCCAAGATGTGTTATAGTGTGTATCAAAAACTTTAACTGCGTTTAATTTTATCTGAACTTTATATTTGAATCAGATATTTTTATTTTTTTGAGGAAGATGCGTTTGTATCGAATAAATAAATAAGAGATAAAATATAATTTTTATCATAAAGACATTTTTACCCCTAAAATAAAATAATAATTTTACATGGAAATTGAAACATTATGTCACTTTTCGCTCCAAAATCATCACTCATGCTCATCTCAATAACAAGTACATTTCTTATAATCACAATCACTAAACACAAAATTACTACCAAAACCATAACAACATTGCTAACATAACCCTCTTACGAAGAAGAAGCATTAACAAGATTATAACAATTCCTAGCCAAATGAACACACTCAACCCAATGCAAAACCTCAACATTCGGATCTCTCTCACCAACAACATCCGTAACAGTTATCTGCACCCCTCCTTTATACTCCGTAACCCTCCCTCTAACCCTAGCAACATTCCCAACCTTCACCACTTCCGCTGACCTCGCAGCAGCATCAGCAAGAAGACAAAGATCCTGAGGACTACGCCTGCGAGCTAAGTGAGGAGAAGTCATATGATTGAGCCAGAGAATGCAAGGGATGCAACCGGTTCCGTCGTCGATGGCGAAACGGAGGAATTTGAAGGGTTTGTGGTCGCGGAGGGTTATGGTTCCTAGGGTTTCGGCGCGTGTTATGGGGAGAGAGTTGCGGGTGAAGGAGTGGTTCGGGGAGATTGGTGGGGTTAAGGTTAGGAGATCGAATGCGAGAAGTTTGACATGTGTGTTGTGTAGTGAGATTGGGGTTGTGTTTTTGTTTTGCTGCATTTTGGGGCTTTAGATTTGATTGCTCTGTTTTTTCTCTGTGTTTTGTTTCAAGAATATGGTTTGATATTGTTGAAATGGTTTTTGTGTGATAGTGATAGCGACTTACAAATTATAACTATTTTTTTTTTCTTTCTAATTTTGACTTTAGTCAAACGGCTAACTTAAATACTAGTATAATAAAAATAAAAAATCATGGTATATGATTAGTATATACACTCTCCGATCACTGCCATGGTAAACGTAACTCAATTGATAGAGACAATGCATAATAAATGCAAGGTCTGAAGTTCAAACCCCGATCACCACAAAACAAAATTTTTCGATCACTAAAATAAGCAAAAATTAACATTTTAATAAAGGCCATTAATTGAATGAATACAAAATGTAAATTTTTGCTTATAATAGTGATTGGATGGTGTATACGACTATGTTGGATAAAAAAAAATGTTGTATAATTAATAAGTTTATAACGGATAATTAATAAGAATCGAAATCTATTGAAATTTTTATCGAATAGAATTAAATAAGAGACTTTGAGAATCTTAAACTAACATCATCGTACTAACTCAAATGGATTTAGATAATTGATAAATTATTTATAGAAGATAAGCTAATTAACTATATGATCTTGCTAACCGGTGCCTTCAATAGTTAACGAGTCTATAAGAATGAAGATATGGATGATTTGGATTTAGATTATTTGAGAGATTTTTTTTTGAGATTTTAGATGTGAAATGAAGAAGAATGAAGAAATGATGCACTCTGTGACCTTTAAATATATGTCACGTGACTTAACTCTTGTTGGATGTACGGAACCGTAAGTTATATTCCAACATGACTTAACTCACGTAGGTTATACACCAATCAGAATATGCAAAATTGCTTCATTCAAGCATTCATACATACATCTATTCATCCATTCATTTTCATCTATGTTTCAATCAATCAATCAATCATTCAATCAATCAATCAATCATTCATTCATTCAATAATTGAAAGTTATAATAAGTAACTTTATTCAAACTACCAAAATTTATACCAAAATGCACAAAGGCTAAAATATCATAATCAAAAACCATCCAAAAACAAAGAGATTATTATAAGCCATCACAAAAATCTCTTTTAATCTTCTCCCTCATCACTCAAGTCATTATGATTGTCCTCTATAGTTCCCGGAGCACCTAATTTTGGTTGTGGACTAAAATAACACGTCATTCCACTCATTCTCAGCTTGTTGAAATTGTATATTAGCACATTCACATTGTTTTTTCCCCGGATCCTTCACATTTGATGTCGTGCCATGTCATGGTGGTTTTTGCTTTCTTTTTTAATTGAGGATCACCCTCCTTTCCCGGTTGAGGCTCGCCCTACTTTTTCAATTGAGCCTCACCTTCCTTCTCGGACATATCTACACAACATAAAACAATGCAAACAATCAATGATTTTCATAGGGACATTTGAACATTCCAATTGGACTCAGTTGCACTCAAAACTAGTTTCATCAATGCAAACAATGTAAACAGTTGCCCTCAAACTTGCTATACATTAACAATCTAATTTCACTCAACATTAACATTGAAACAATTCGTTGAGATATTTCATCATTAACATTGCACTCAACTTTATCAATCCAATTTCTTACTAATTTCATCATTAATGTTGCAAAAATCAAAAGAAAATTCATCAAGACATTTTATCAAATACCTAGAGTGTAACATTCAATTAACATAAAAACTAACAATTTCTATATCCTAAACTACCACCTTTGAGTCAAACCTACTCTAATCAATATCTTAACAACAATTTCTAACTTAATTCATCATTAACAATCCTAAAAACTAACATCCAAATCAAATCCTAAAAACCTAAATATGTGAAATTCATTAAAAAAAATCTAACAATTAAACCCAAAAAAAAAAACTAATGCAATAGGATAATAAACACTTACTTGATTTTAGGGTTGAATTTTGCGTTGATTGGCTCAAGAATTGTTGAAATCGCACTTGGAGGGAGGAAAATCGCACCTTTTGCCTTTGAAACATAATGATTTTGTGTTTTGGCTGTTCTGTTTCTATAAAAGAACTCAACGTGACTTAAGTCACACTGGCTCAACATGATTTTAATCACGTTGGTGTTACCGAGCGTGACTTAAGTCACTCAAGGGTAGTTTTGTCATTTCTTGTGGGAGTGATCATTTTTAAGAGGTAATAGTCTTTTTGATCCCTACATGTCTAATGAGTAGTCACAATAATCCCTCAATGTATCAAAATTTCAAAATAGTTCTGATTTTGCACTTGTTAGTCAAAATAGTCTCTGACACCAAACAATCTCTCAATACTTACAATAATTGTTTTCATATGGGAACTCAAATAACAATAAGTAAGTACTTATAGGGACTAATACGACAATAAGTAAGTATATTGAAGGATTGATATGACAATATTAATGAATCATTTTAACATCAGAGACTATTTTGACTAACGAAGTACCCAATCAGGGAGTATTTTGAAAGTTCGATACATTAAAGGACTATTGTGGCTACTCGTTACACATTTAAAGACGAAAATGACTATTTTCCCTATTATTAATATTTGAGATGGCGATCCATTGAATTTTAAAATAAGTTTATGGATTGAATCCATCCATATTTTTAAATGGATAAATTGCATCTAATCCATTAACAATTTTTTTTAGTAGTAGTGGATAGATTAGATGAATATGAATTTGATGGATGAGATTGTCATCCTTAATATATATATATAGACACACACACACACATGTAAAGTCAAAGCTAAAAAGTATTTTAGAAATATATGTAACTGTACAAAAAAAAAAGAGGAAAGTTATTGAATTACTTCACATTGTTTTGTTTGACTGATTTAATTGATTCACATTTTTTTAAGGAATTAATTCACATTTATAACCCATAGAAAATATCAAGTACCTAGATTTCTTCATATGAGAACTTGCCTTTAATCCTTTATATATATATATATATATATATATATATATATATATATATATGTTGTTTTGCCACACCTAAATTTCTGAACAGAAGAGATGAAAATTTCAGAGGTTTACTTGATTGTTACCATGTCTTTCTTGTTTTTGACTCTTATTGCGGCTGACTTTGGTATGTTACCAAAAGGTCATGTTCCGTGGTCGGGACCGAGTAGAGGATCATCTGATTCTCCACCTCCACCACGACCTCCTACAAATTTGAATTTTGGTATGTTGCCAAGAGGTCCTGTTAAGCCGTCGGAACCAAATCCAGTATTCCCAGATTCTCCACCTCCACCGCGACCTCCTACAAATTTGAATTTTGGCATGTTGCCAAAAGGTCATGTTCCGTGGTCGGGACCTAGTACAAGATTCGATGATTCTCCACCTCCACCACATCATCTTTAAAGGTTGTAGAGTTCTCGAATATATGAGCAATAAAAGTTGTAGAATGATTGAATATATATATTTATCAAATAAAATAGATGTTATATGAAAATATTTATTTACTTAATATAAATTAAACTTATACAATATATTAATTTTTTTTTGAGGGAAACAATATATTAATTATATTGATGTGTTCTTACATTTTGTTTCTTTTGAATGTCGAATTCCTCGAAAAAGAGAGAAACTACAGTACTACAACATGTCGATTAGAAACATCAACATTAAAACAAATGAGTTTTTTGAAGGAAAACATCAAAATAAATGACTAACCACCTCTTTATATAAAAATGACTAATTGTCCATCTAAAAAATAATACTTTGTAAGTGATTGATTTTAATACTAAAGAATCAAAATGGTTAATTAAGTAAATGATCCATATTTTTTTTTTCACAAGAAGTAAATGACCCGTATTAATATCAAGAATTTTGGTTTTAGTCCTTAGAAAAATTGTATTTTATAATTTATATAAAATTTTCCGTTAACATTTTTAGCCTCGTTAAAAATTGATTAGTATTTTTTTATCTCTGTAAAAAAATTCCGTCAGCATTTTTTGTCCTTAAAAATGATAAAGAAAATTGTTACAGAGACTAAAATATGCGATTTTTTTTAGGGATTAAAAACGAAATTATAAATATTTATATAGATCATTTACTTAAGGAACCCTAAAGAAAATGAACTAATTTTTTTTTCTTTCAAAAAAAGGTAAAATGATGTCAGGCATGTACTGGACATGTATAACATTAAAAGAAAATGGGCATCAAAATTGTTTGGCTTTTGTAAAAAAAATGAAAAACGAGTACCATGCATGTTTGCTAGGCTTTTGTGTACTACCGATGCATGGTATGTTTGCAGTTAACTGCTGATGCGTTTACACTTCAAGTTTCAATGAAGAACAGTGACCTGAAACCACAACAAAAACAACATGAGTAAAGGAACCAAAAACACCGTTGCTTCCTTATGACTATGACGACAAGAATAAACCTCATTGCAACAAGGAGCACAAATCTGCATCTTTGCCTGCAATGCTTGCACCTATCAACCAAAAAATTAAATACCATCCATAAAACAATGACATTTAGTATGAGGATCCATTTCTTGAAATATCTTTTGCGGTGAAGAAACATAACATACTCTGGTTTTTTTCTTGTTAGGGATTTTGTTGTTTACTAATTTGAGTTTGCAATAGATGAAATTGAATTTGAATTGTCCTTTAATTTTATTTTTCTGGTTTCTTAACGAAATGCTTCATGGTACCTAACTGTCGAGGGATGGAATTGGAGATCGGCAGTTAACTACCACTGGTTAATTCCCGTGATAGTCAACTGCCAAAATTTATTTAAAGTACCAATATTTATACCAAAATGCGCAAAGGCTAAAACATCATATTCAAAAATATCAAAAACCATCCAAAAACAAAGACATTATTATAAGCCATCACAAAAATCTCTTTTAATCTTCTCCCTCATCACTTAAGTCATTAGGATTGTCCTCTAGAGTTCCCGGGGCATCTAATTTTGGTTGTGGACTAAAATAACACGTCATTCCACTCATTCTCAGCTTGTTGAAATTGTATATTGGCACGTTCACATTGTTTTTTTCCCGGATCCTTCGCATTTGATGTTGTGCCATGTCATGGTGGTTTTTGCTTTCTTTTTCAATTGAGTATCACCCTCTGTTCCCTGTTGGGCCTCACCCTCCTTTTTCAATTGAGCCTCACATTCCTTCTCAGACATATCTACACAACATAAAACGAAGAAAAAAAATCAATGATTTTTATAGGGACATTTGAACAATTCAATTGCACTCAAACTCACTATACATTAACAATCCAATTTCACTCAACATTAACATTGAAACAATTCGTTGGGACATTTCATCATTAACATTGCACTCAACTCTAACAATCTAATTTCTTACTAATTTCATCATTAACGCTGCAAATATCAAAAGAAAATTCATCGAGACATTTTATCAAACACCTAGAGTGTAACATTCAATTAACATAAAAACTAATAATTTCTAAACCCTAAACTACCACATTTGAGTAAAACTTAATCTAATCAACATCTAAACAACAATTTCTAACTTAATTCATCATTAACAATCCTAAAAACTAACATCCAAACCAAATCCTAAAAACCTAAATATGTGAAATTTATCGAAAAAATCTAACAATTAAACCAAAAAAAACAATGCAATAGGATAATAAACACTTGCTTGATCTCGGGGTTGAAATTGGCGTTGATTGGCTTAAGAATTGTTGATATCGCATTTGGAGGGAGGAAAGTCGCACTTTTTGCCTTTGAAACACAATGGTTTTGTGTTTTGGCTTTCTGTTCCTATAAAAGAACTCAACGTGACTTAAGTTACGCCGGCTCAACGTGATTTAAGTCACGCTGGTGCTATCGAGCGTGACTTAAGTCACACAGGGGTAGTTTTGTCATTTCAAGTGGGAGTGATCATTTTTACTTGTGAGAAGAGCAATTTTACGTTATT
Organism: Medicago arabica; assembly: GCA_946800305.1. Lineage (NCBI taxonomy): Eukaryota > Viridiplantae > Streptophyta > Magnoliopsida > Fabales > Fabaceae > Medicago > Medicago arabica. The sequence continues at coordinate 13,212,010 of OX326965.1, read as the reverse complement.
AAGGGGTAATTGTCTTTTTGATCCCTACATGCGTAATGAGTAGTCACAATAGTCCCTCAATGTATCAAAATTTTAAAATAGTCATGATTGTGCACTTGTTAGTCAAAATAGTCCCCGACCCCAAAAAGTCTCTCAATACTCAAAATAACTGTTTTCATATAGGAACTGAAATAACAATAAGTATATACTTATAAGGACTGATACGACAATAAGTAAGTATACTGAAAGATTGATATGACAATATTAATGAATCATTTTAATATCAAAGACTATTTTGACTAACGAAGTGCACAATCTGAGAGTATTTTGAAATTTTGATACATTGAAGGACTATTGTGACTACTCGTTACACATTTAGAGACTGAAATGACTATTTTCCCTATTTATTAATATTTGAGATGGTGATCCATTGAATTTTAAAATAAGTTGATGGATTGGATCCATCCATATTTTTAAATGGATGACTTGCATCTAATCCAATAACATTTTTTTTAGTAGATAGATTAGATAATTTTTGTAGTGTATAGATTATATGAATATGAATTTGGTGAATCAGATTGTCATCCTTAGGATATATATGTAAAGTCAAAGCTAAAAAGTATTTTAGAAATACCTGTAATTGTACAAAAAAGAAGGAAAGTTATTGAATTACTTCACATTGGAAAGTTATTGAATTACTTCACATTGTATTTTTGACTGATTTAATTGATTCACATTTTTTTTAAGGAATTAATTCACATTTATAACCCAAAAAAAAATATCAAGTAACTAAATTTCTTCATATGAGAACTTGCCTTTAATCCTTATATATATGTTGCTTTGCCACACCTAAATTTATGAACCGGAGAGATGAAAATTTCAGAGGTTTACTTGGTTGTTACTATGTCTTTCTTGTTTTTGACTCTTATTGCGGCTGATTTTGGTATGTTACCAAAAGGTCCTGTTCCGTGGTCGGGACCGAGTAGAGGATCATCTGATTCTCCACCTCCACCGCGACCTCCTACAAATTTGAATTTTGGTATGTTGCCAAAAGGTCATGTTCCATGGTCGGGACCGAGTAGAGGATCATCTGATTCTCCACCTCCACCGCGACCTCCTAAAAATTTGAATTTTGGTATGTTACCAAAAGGTCATGTTCCGTGGTCGGGACCTAGTACAAGATTCTCTGATTCTCCACCTCCACCACATCATTTTTGAAGGTTCTAGAGTTCTCGAGTATATGATAAATAAAAGTTGTAGAATGCTTCAATATATATTTATCAAATAAAATAGTTGTTATATAAATATGTTTATTTACTTGATATAAATTAAACTTATACAATATATTAATTATATTGATGTGTTCTTACATTTTGTTTCTTTTGAATGTTGAATTCCTCGAGAAAGAGAGAAACCACAGTACTACAGCATGACGATTAGAAACATCAACATTAAAACAAATGGTTTTTTATCCCTCTTTTCTTAGCACATCATCTCTTTCTATCTCTCTCGTCTTACATGATATATACACCTTATATGGATGTAGACCAAAAAATTACTATTCGAAAACTTTTGCAAATAAGGAGTTGCGGATTTGAACATCTCCTTCAATTTCTAATAATCTTAAAATTATTTACAACAACTATCAGCACCACCTTTGTTGAGCCGATTATAATTTTTGCGGTCATTTCCAAATCAACATGGAGTTCAATAATTTTGAGAAATTTAAATTTGAAATAAATTTGATGTTTGAATTTTGTATTGAATTTGGACCTAGAAATCAATTATAAATCTCTTTTTTTTGGAAAATATTTTATAATGTTTTAAACATGCAAAAAAAAAAAAAACTATTCATCATAGACTCTATGAAATAAAAACTACTGCAACCAATCTAACTGTCTAGGGAAACCCCCCAATTTAATACATCCAGTAAGTTAATGAAATTGTTGAGTAGAAATTAACAATAGTCCTCGTGGATACGAATTTTTTATTACTTCAATAGTTTTGGTAACTTGCCAAATATCTATCAAGTTTTTGGCGCCGTTGCCAGGGACTGTTGAATCATTTCAACGAGGCAATTTCTTTATTATTTAGGATTTCGGTCATTAATATTTTTGTTTATATGTTGAAAAAATATGTTATAATTTATGCTCTTCATGTTCATCTCATTGTACTTTGTTGCTAAAAAGTTTATCCAAGTTTTGTAACTATGATAGACAGGTTCTGGCTTTATGACACATAAGAGGTTGTTACACTGTTGTATGAAAAATATTTGCTATCTCGTAAGATACAACATTGGGACGATAAAATCTCAAGATTAAATGCAAGATGTGATCTTTCTGAGGCAAATCATTAGGGTAGTGATTGTGAAGGGAAGAAAGAGGTGATCAACATCGATTACAATCCTTAACTTCAAAATATTTTAGATGAATTCTTGAGGTTAAATCGAGTTTCATTTGAGAAATTTGAAGTTCAGTGTGGTGATCTTGTTGAGAAAGCATATCAGTCTTAGAAGAATTTGGTTGAGATGGAGACTGAGTGTCAGACTACTGTGGTGGAAGACAATCCACAAGTGATGAATGTTGATATCTACCTGAAGTTTCAACAAATGAGGTTTAAAGAAACCACTCACGTGCAAATGGATACATGTCATTCTCTATGGTGGGAGAGCTCAAATTCCAAAGGTTTAACAGTGGGTGCATCGGAGTATCAGATTCTTTGTGCCAAATTCATAAAATTCCTACCAAATAAGAGGAAGAAGAAGCATGCTATAATTTTCCTGTCTTATTTGCCACCATAACAATGGTTGAGGAGTTAAGATTAATAACGTAAAAGAAAGCGTTTGATGCAAGACACCCATCCTTTTTCTAATGTTTTGTTTATTTTGCAGGTATTTATATTCAAAAGGAAAAAATAATGAAAAGAAAAGAAAAAAAAGATCAAAGTCCACATCAGTTTTTTTGTTTTACATGTCTTTGTCAATGTTCATCGTGTGAGTTGTTAGTCTGATTCATTTTTCAATAACTTTTATTGCTTGCCTGTTTATTAATAATGAATTTTTATTTTTTTTTGAAATTTTCCAGTTTGAAAACAATTTGTTTCACCAATGGTAACATCAAAGTTCATGAGGAGGTGGATACTTGCATTGCAATTTAATGGGAAGTGTAGTGCATTTGGAATGATTAGATAGTCACAACTTTCTGAAATCTAAACTTGTAAGCTTAAGCCATATTTTATTTTTCAATTTTCATATATATGAGTGTTTCATGCAACTGTGATTTCTAGAACTTGCAATTTTTCTTTATTTGTTAATGGGTTATGTTTTGTACACAATAAGGCAAAGTGCTTGGTACGTAGAGCCTTTTTGAGCGTACCTGAATTTTATGTTTATATTTATCCTTTGTAAAGCCAAATTGAGCCTTGATGATTAGACCTATTTGTTCGGTGACAAACTGCATTACCAACCTAGAGATCGTAGGTGAATTTGACCCAATTTTGTGTTGAAGTTAAGCTATGTAGGCGTATGCTAAGTTTTAAGTTGGGGTTGTTGTTGGAACTAGCAACGTTTAAGTTTGGGGTTGTGGTACTAGAGAACTTAAGAGATTAAAAAAAAAAATCTCTCAAAAGAATGATAAATAAACACACCAAGTGTGTAGAAAAATATCCAAAATAAAAAATATAAGAAAAAGAAGAAGAAGAAGAAGAAGAAAATAAGTTGAGGCAATTATCTAAAAACAAAAAAAAAAGTTCTCTACTACTCTTGTATGGACTTTGAGGGTAATTGGATTAAAAATGTTTCCACTTTCTTTCTTCAAAAAAAAAATGTTTCCACTTTCTGACAATGTAGGACATGCTTAACTCCATTTAATTTGTTTGTATAAACCTACTTTTCCAAAAATTATTCCACCTTCACATAAGCCTCGTTATAACCTATAAAGACCTTAAAATGTGTATTTGATATTGACTTTAATTGACATTTTAGAAACTTTTCAAGCATATGGTAATATGGTAGACCTGCATGTCGATTGCGGGAAACTTTTTTCAAACATTTGCAAGAGTTGTGGATAAGGTTGTTGGTCAAGCAAACCGGCTCATCTTAATGTCGGTCAGGAGATGAACTTTGAGGTTATCATTAGTTGGGTAAGTCTGTTATTTTACTGTCATGTTTCATTTAACAAGTTTGTTCCTTGAGGACAAGTAACAGTTTAAATTTGAGGTTGTGATGACAATCTCTCATATTATATTTTTAGAGTCTTTTTATTAACTTTTTAGTCTATTTGTATTAGTTTAGCATGCATTTAAAGTCATTTAAAATAAATTGCGGTTTTTATTTATTGAGTCAAGCTGTCTATTGTTACTACTATTTGTCAATTGCGGTTTTTATGAATTAATGTAATTGGAGCATCTAAAAGTGCACAAGCTAAAACAAAGGAAAAAGAGCCGTATCATATCATATCATGTTGAATTAATTAACCATTTGGGCCTTTGACCCATGTATGGTTTTGTTGACCTAATAGAACATACGGTGCAAAGAGGACCATACGACAAAGGTTATGGTAGGAGATCTCTTTAGGTCTCCTACCGTAGGAGACTTGATCTTTTTTTTTTGTTTGTTTGGAAAATAAATGTGAGTCATTGGATGTATTTGATATCTTTTGAATGGCTTTGATTTTCAGGTTATGTGATCAATTAACTTGGTATTATTAATTAATAATTATATGTTGGAGAAATTTGGATGGATAATAAATTGTTAAAGTGTAAGTAACAAATGCATGTAATAAACAAAAGACGAAACTAAATAATTTTGCAAAAAAATAACATAAATTTATTCAATTAAGTTATGGATTTTTTTTTTTATAGATGTGTGGTTTTTTTAATAGAATTAAATGTGTAGAATCAAAAAATAAAATTATTTTTTTTATAGACACCGTAATATTCATACAAGCAAAATGTACATGAAATTATTATAAGAATTATTTATATACTTTTTTTTACCTCCTATACTAGGCAAGAGAATGCACATCACCTACAAAAAAAGTCATTTAAACTGTCCAAAAATAAAAGAGGGTCTCTCACGGTAGGAGACCTAATGTGGTCTCCCACCCTAAATAGAACCATAAAAGGAGGTTGCACAACACGTTTGGGATATCAGGTTTTGGGGAAAAGAAACAGATCAGGCTTTTTGGCACCAAGAAAGCATCACGGTTTGGAGAGAGGACAGGGGCGGTGCATGGGAAAGGAAAAACAAAAACAACACCAATCGAAAGAAAATTGAGGAGCAACGCTGATACAACGAAACTCTATTGGTTTATTTTCTTTACTATGTTATTTATTTCTTCAATCATGTGTAGATAATTTTCTTTGGATTAAGCCATGAGATGAATCTGTTTTAATCTGTGAGCATGTAATTTGTTTCAAATTTATTTGATATCAATGGAAACCTAGTCCTTATTCATAATTGTTTGAGTTTATTGCTTTTGATATAATTGTGTGATTGACTACTAGCCCTAACTTTCTAGTGATGTGACTTGATCTGAGACTTTAATTGACTACTAACTCTAACTATTAAATCGTACCTAATAATTCTGATTAACTTTACATATGAAACTAGAGATAGGAAGTTGCGATTTATGACTATAGGTTTAACGAACAAGATCTTGATTCCGAAATTATTCAATCAACTTAAGAGATTAAGATGTTATAATTTAGGAAAGGGTTTAGAGTCAAGAGATTGATCAAAACTACTTAGTTAATGTGTCGTAAATCTAGGTTAACTTTGAGAGCAATGATGAGCAAATTATTCACAGTGAGCAATAAAGGATTCGAAAGGCTTGATCATCCGTTTTTAAAAATCTAATTTTCAAACCAATTTTATCACATTTCTTTACAGTTTTATTGCAACCAATCCAACTGCCTAGGGCAACCCCTAATTTAATACATCCTTTAAGTTAATGAAATTGTTGAGTGGAAATTAACAACAGTCCTCGTAGATACAAATTTACTATTACTTCGATAGTTTTGGGTATGCTTGCCACATATCTATCAAAGGCCATTGTTCCTAAATGGTTTTCCCATCTATGAATCATAGGTATCTCATAGCACACTCTCCCTTTTGGTAGTTCTATAAATGGTCAACCCTATCAACGTCTACCTTACTAAGGGTGGAGGAGAATGGTTCTACTATGTTCTGTTTAGATCTTGTTGTAACACCCTTAAATCCCGAATGCAAGAAAACATGCAAATAAATCATTTATTCAAAAGAGTTTAAGATGTCACGTCATCATTTTCTCTAAACATGCATAATTACGATTTTCATAAAACTTGCAATGGAAAAACAACATCATAATATCTCAGCAACATGTAACATCCTCAAAGTACATGAATAATAAAATCTCAACACCATGTCTCAGGTCTCATATACATAACAACAGTCTCAACAAATAAATCCAACAACAGATAAATAGTATAAAATGTATAAGTCCTGACACTCCTAATTAAAGCCTAATTAACTAGACTCCAATCAAAAGATAAAGAGGTAGCTTCAAGCTAATCCTTGAACACTCTCAAGTAAAATGAACTTAATCATGCATGCCGTCTACACCTTTCATACAAATGGATAGGCGGTCAACCAAACGACCACTGAAGGTTAGACATTTCACATAATAAAATATAATCAAAGAAATAACATCAAAGGATTTCAATTATCACATACAGATACATATGCTCCACATCCTAGAATACTAACATCATGTGAATATTATCATACTTCTAACAAAGCATATAAAGCCTATTCATTTTCAAGGTCAAGTAATTATTCTCTTAATAAAATCACCCAATAATGAATCATCACATCAACAATATTATCTCATGTGTACTAGCATAACCAAGCAACATGTCCAAGTATACAACTTCACATAATCACAACATTCACCAATCACATAATTCACGTAATTCACCAAGTCACATAATCAAGTATGTCGCGTTTCACAAGACTCATGTGCATGTAATGTTCTAGAAACCTCTACATGCATGTGGTACCAATTTTTGGATTCCGAAGATAATCTTACCGAGTGATCCACTAACGTAATCCCCACCAATTACATTCTTCACCAACTAACGTAAACCCTTACGGATTTCGTTCTTCACCAAAGATTCGACATGACTATGAATGCATGGAATTTCATGTAAAGACTCGACAATACGAAATTCACAACACTATATTATACAATTTTCACCATCATATAATATCTTCACCAAAATCCACCGTTGCACCATCAAGCATTTACATCCATACATACAACAAGTCGTCATCATCATCATCATCATCAAAAGATTCATCAAATCATCATTATAATCATCATAAACAATTATCACTACAAGGAAACAACCTCATCTTATAATACACAATTCACATAGTAGACGAACAATCAACCACATCATGATAACCAACATATTATACACACATCAATCATTGGTTCATTCTTATTTCATTATATTATCATGAATATAATTCATTTGCAAGTTGTCAAATCATAGATCATCATTTTGCCAAAGTCTTTTTATTTTCACATAAATCGTCTATTTTGACATTTTTCACCAAAATAAGAAATCATGCTCATAAATGTCAATGTATCATTCCTATATGTCACCTAACATCATAGTAGTTAAAACATATCATCACCTTTTCACAAAGTCCGTCTGTTTCTCCAAATTTACAAAGTTTGTCTATAAATTTCAAAGTTCGTCTATTTTGATATTTTCCCCAAAAATCAAGTTTTATGTTCATACCAATCCTACTTGGTTATTCTAAGTCTATTGTTATAGAAAACAAGTCATAACCTCATCATTACAATCAATAAAAACCAAGTTTCGGAAATCCCAAGTTTATGTCATTTCTCATTCAAAGTTCATCTCAATTTAATAAATCCATTTCAAATCAAAGTAAATGATGTTCCAGCAATTTAATTCATAGAAACATCATCAAAACACATCAAAAGAAACGGTAGGGGGTGTCCTATAAGCGAATCCAAAGGCCCGAAGTGCATGAAACAACACGTGATGTCCTGCACTACTTGCCATGGCGTACACCTGCTCACCCGACAAGGTTGCCAGGAACAGGGGAACCCAGAAACAGGTTTCTTCTTTGGAACTCACAAAAACTCCCCCAAAAACCCAATTTTGATTCCTTTAGCACATACTTCACCAACACTCAACATAATTCAAAGTAACATTAAAATGAATCAAAACATGAGTTCATAGCATCAAATCATCAAGTTTCATCATCACACTCATTTTTCACCAAAAACTCCAAAACTTCACAATTCAATCCAAACTTCACAACCAACACCAACAATTTATAACCCATCAACATAAAAACATACCCAATGATTTAACAAGTGATTTAGAACATGTTTGGCAATAATCATCAACAAATTCATAGTTTTCACACATTTACGCAAAATTCTCAAAACAACTTATTCCAAAACATTAACCATGAGTTTGAACACATAAACAACTTAATTCTACAGTTTTCAACATACCCATAATTAACGCTTAATTATAAACACAAATTTCAACACATATAATCATCAATTCAACAAAATCAAACAAATCAAACATAACCCATAAGTTCAAAAATGATTATAGATTATTAGGAAGAACAAATCTATTCCCCTTACCTCAATTCCTCTTAGTTCTAGCTAAATCTCCACTTTTCCCTTGAATCCTAGCCTTTCCCTTCTCTACTCTTTGTTGGAACAAAGAGTGTTTAACAATACCACTTTTAGTTTAGATGATAACAAGGTATTAAAAATTGTCAATTGGATATGCTAATATTTGTTTAAGTGTGCAGGATCTTAGTCAAAGATTTTAATCTTAGAAAGTATTCTGTAAGAACAAGTGAAGAGAAAAATTCTAAAGAAGCTTGTTGCAAGTGATTCTGAAGTCTTAGAGAGCCTGAAGAATCATCAGAAGCTGTTTCGAAGAAGTACAAGACTCGGAGAGTCTGAAGAAGCTGTTTCGAAGAAGTACAAGACTCGGAGAGTCTGAAGAAGTTGTTTCGAAGAAGTGCAAAACAAGAGGTTCTGAAGAACGAAGAGAGTCTGAAGGATCTGAAGAGAGTCTGAATCTCAACAGAGTCTAGAGTTCTACAGAGAGTCTGAAGATTGCAACTCATGAATTTGTTTAGATGAATCTCTTAATGCATTTCGTTGCAGAATAAACGTTCATATGGAGTAACGGCTATTTTCAAGTCAACTTAAGCATGGGATGCTTTGCGACAAAGAATGCAGGAAAAGGACAGAGTATTGTACGACCCCTGTTTCCACTACTCCACTACTTGTACAATTGGCAGTTATGTCTACTGGTACTTTCGCTTCAAGAGGAATGAAATTCAAAATCTGTTTTGAAGAACGATTACCATATCAAGCAACATATCAACAATATTTGATCAAGCTTCTAGATGACTATGTGATGTGCTGGCATCTCTCAACGTCTCTCTACGACCTCTATATAAAGGAGTGCAGACTTGGAGAATTGGTTACTGACTCTACTACTAAAAAACTAAGCTATTACGTTATTTTGTTATTCTCCCTGAGTCAAACAAACACATCAACAACTTAGGAAATTCTTACAAACTTCATATCCTGAAATTTCTAAGTGTCACAGAAAACAGAGTCTTATTGTTTTGTATTTGGAACGCCACTGATTGTATATCAAGTGTTCAAACTCTTATTCAATTTTCTGTAATTTGTGTTAGAAGTTTCTTTCCTGCGTGCTTGAGCAATAGAAGTCTCTTGGGTGTGTCCTTGAGCAAAAGAAGTATCTTGCTTGTGTGCTTGAGCATTGGAAGTATCTTGCTGTGTGCTTGAGCAACTTGTAATTTGTTATTACATTTTTAGTGAACTCTCCTTGGAAGTGCAAGGGGGACAGGACTACTTCCGGTTTGTGGAAAGAACCTATATAATTGCTTGTGTTCTCTCTTTCCCTTATCTCTTTATTTTATTCCGCTGCAACAGACTCTGAACTTCCATCAGAACTTGAACTCTATCAGACTCTGATCTGGAAAACAGTTTCAACCTTTTAAAGAGACGCAAAAAAGTTAACACAATTCAAACCCCCCTCTTCTGTTTTTCTCACCTTCACTCTTCTCTTGGGTTCTTCTCTTTTTCTTCTATCTTCACTTCTCTCTCAATTCTCTCTGGCCACCATTTTGTGTGAATGTGTGAAATGAGTAACTCTAACCTAATTCTCCTCATAAGTTATCCTTATATACTCCAATTAATGGGTTAGGTCATCTCAACTCATAATGGGTCTAGAGACACTTACCACTTAATTAAAAGGTTACTACTCACTTAACTCATTAAAACATCTCATCAATTATCACCTCAAAATAATTACCTCAAGTTACTACTAACTTAGTAAAAATATTTATTTACACTAAAACACTAAAAATACTCTTCCTTCTAAAATTACTAATTTACCCTCGCTCCTAAAATTACCAAAATACCCTTGGTCCTTAAAATGACTAAAGTACCCTTCCTCGTCTAAAAATCCACTAATCTCAAATCAAACACACCAACAAGAAATTAAACACATATAATAAATAAATAAAAAATCATAACGAAAAACTGGTTGTTACACTTGCAGTACTTGTTTCCACAATTAATAACTAGTTACATCCTAGGTTCACAAACTTTACTCAATATTAGTAATGTCACCTCCTAAGTACTTACTACAAGGATCAACTCGCTTGTAGTATCTTTCGTTTAGTTACTAACTAATTAATTCCTAGATATATATATATATATATATATATATATATATATATATATATAAATATCAAGATAGAAACATCAATACTAGGCTCTATCGCAACCCAAGTGCGTAAACTAGGGTTGCACTACAAGACAAATAAATCTAACCTAATAAAACTTAATAGCGAATAGAAAATAATCAAATAAACGACATAAAATTAAATAACTATCCAACAAAATAAAAAGAGGTTCATCTTAGAACCATAACCTAAAAAGATTTAGTTACTCGTGGTAACTAAACGACTAATTGCAAAAGAAATAAAACTTACCCTATAAACTTGGTGAGGAGATAGACACTCTTCCTGAAAGATCCTAGAATCCGCCTTCATCTTGAAGTGCTCCAATATGAACGAGAAATTATGAATGAGGAAGGCGATATTTATAGTGAAATTTTCCACCCGAACTTGGGCTAAAAATCTGGGCTTAAGGGGTAAAAAAAAACAAAACGACTATTTTTTTCGCAAGTCGCCGTGCTATGATGCGCCTAGGTCATGCGGTAGGCGCATGTGCCTTGCACCTAATCCGCCTATGGGAGCCTAGCCCCATTCCATGTGCCAGGCGCATGTGCCTGGATGCTCTGGGTGTCTGGCTCCCCATTCCATGCAACCGAGCGCTTCTGACTACGTTACGGGTGCTAAAATGCCAGTTTCCTTGCCTTTTTTGGTGTTTGCTTCTATGTAAGTTGTCTTGGAACTTGGGAACATAATTTATCCCTTTGTAAAGTCTTATGAAGCCGCTTGAACCTTCATTCTTCATCTTCCCAAGGACCACACAATCTTTGGATGTCGTTGCTTTGCCGATTTGTATGATTTCTTCGTGAATTACATCAAAAACACCATAAAATTGCTATGCTTCGGGAAGAACAACATTACATACTCAAATATAGAAAACATTACAAATGTCTCAAAATCATAGGCAATTGCTTTAATACTCCCTTGTTTTGCAGGTAAAACCTATTGCAAACGACTGAAAAAGATGATAAGAATAATGTAAGATGACATGTCATCAATAATAAAATATAGTCATATGTTTTTCAAACTAGTTTTACAAACTACGCTTTAACATACATTTTTGAATCGAAAAAGCTATTCACCCCTCTAGCTTCCTCTTGCTACCATCATATCTACTAACAAAGTTTGAATGCTCTTAGCCATGATTATAAAATGGTTGTTAGTGCCAGATTTACTAAAAATGTACCCTTACCTTAAATCATCGCATGCTAGATAAAGTTTTGAACAAGTGACCTCTAATAATGAACTCGGATAAAAATATGAATATTTTATTATAAATAAATATAAGAAATATTTCTTCTATTTTTCTTCAAAAAAAGAAGAAATATTTCTTCTATTTGTGTATCAAATTCAATGAACTTGTTCATCATTTAAGTCAAAAGGTAAAGGATTTCTTGATGAAGAAAATTGAATTAATGACGTACATGGACTTTGATTGAAACTGACATCTAATTATTTTATACTAACATCCAGATTTGGTATGTAATATTGTTGCCTTTCGTGGTTGCTTTCACCAGATACATTTTTTTGAATTTGTTTTGCATATACGATATGTATTGTTACCACTATAACTTGTGGTTTAATAGAATTAAATTGGTGGGAAAATTAATTTGAAAATAAAAATTTGGCTAAGGAGAAAATGGTGCAAAAACAAAAAAGAGAGTATTCAGTAACGAATTCGGCCGAAGAAATATTGCAAAATGTTCCATATTTCTGTACTTAATTACTCCTATATTGGTTGTACACATGCATAACATTAATGATTGTGTATTTATCTAGGCAATTGAACTTGAATTAAATGCAACCGTCCTTTTGTTTCATTGACGTTATCTTAACAATAACAAATTCAGTAGACAGTTGACCCATATGTACTTCCAGGTTCTTAATAGCAACATCAGTCCACTTATGAGTTTCTTCCATTTCCTTAGCCAATCTTTCGAGTTTTCCTTGAGTGTTCTCTGTGCCCTGAGAGAACATCTTTTCTAAACTTGCCCTAGGTTGTTACTGCTGAGTTTCTTGGGGGGTTGTCTGTGGTGGTTGTAGAAAATTGTTGCATCGGTAAGAAAAGTTAGGATATTTTGTCTAACATAGATTATAATTGTTTGAGTACGAATTCCTCTACTGCCTGGAATAATTTCCCATATACTTCACGTGCTATTCTGAAAACCACAAACTTGCTGGTAAGCATGCTCCACTTTCATGAGCTTGCTCACATAAGTCAAATGTAGCTTTTGCAGATAATTGTGCAACTTCACGAGCTTCCAACTTATTTGCTAAAGTTTCTAGTTACATGCTTAGAAGTTTGTTACTAGTAAGAATAGTATCCCTGTAAGTTCAGATTGTAACCTAAGAGAGGGGGTGAATTAAGTTTCTAGGAATATTGCTTAATTTTTCTTAGTTTAGTGTTGCTGATAATTTTTCCGGTAAATAATGATGAATGTATGAATGCGGAAAAATAAAAGAGTAAGGGAAGAAGAAAAGACACAAGAGAATTATAGTGGTTCCCCTCTAAACCTTAGGGTACTCCACTCCCTTCACACCCTGCGAAGGATTTCACTATGTAAAGAATCTTTGTTACAAAGCAACCTTAATCCCAAAGGCCCCCTAACAATATTTCTCTACACACCAAGATAGCACCCCACTATCTTTTACAACAAGAATCTTCACTAAACCTATGATGAAATTCTCACAAACAAACAAGATAGCACTCCACTATCTTTTACAACAATTCCCACCAACAATGGCGAGAAACTTTACAACAAAGTAATTGAAGAATATCAAATGTGTATCGTTGTGAGTGTGTGATTTATTTTCATAGGAGTTTTAGCATTGCTTCATATGATGACTTAGAAAAAGGTTTGTATTTATTTTCTGAGCATTCTAAGTTATTCTATCAGTTAAGAATGACAGTGTCAAAGATAAGAACCATATTTACAAGAATATAACTATGAAGCCTAAGTCCCATTATCTTCATTCTTCAACTTGAGCATCCATATAGTTTTTCTTCTTTTGTGATGTGAGCTTGTTGTCATCAAAACCCAGCCAAGTCTAAGAAGGAAATCTTCTTCACAATCCTTAGTGTTTAGATCTATCATACCTTTCTTGTTTGAGGTATTCTTTTCCTCAGTGTGTCACCGATATTCATTCAGAGACATGTTATCAATCAGCACTTGTACCTCAACAGTTGTCATGATTTTCATGGTCCCTCCTGTAGAAGCATCTAGTAACATCTGAGTGTCTAGTTTTAATCCCGTGGTGAAGGCTTGCATGATATCCATTTCTAATAACTTGTGACTTGGACACATCTTTGACAATAGCTTGAACCTTTCCCATGCATCATAAAGTACTTCACCCTCTTGTTGCTTGAACCTAAAAATCTCCTTCTTCTGCGCCAAGTATTTTGAATTAGGGAAATACCCATCCAAGAACTCTCTTTTGAGTTGATCCCAAGTCTCAATCGTACCCCTTAGTAATGTGTCCAACACATCCTTTGCCCGTTCGGTTAGAGAATATCCAAACAACCTAAGTCATTTGTCAGATTCTGAGACCCTAGCTTGATTGATTGTGTTGCAGGCATTAAGAAAGTGTGTCAAGAGAACGTTGTAATCTTCCGATTCTTTACCTGAAAAATGGTTAAATTTTAAATTCAGCATAACACTATTCTTGATGTCAAACACCACCGATTTTCTAGTTGAAACTCAAGTGATACTTCTTCCAAGTTATCCAGCCTCCCATAGTCTCCTAGAGTAATGCGAGGATGATCTCCCATTTCTGACTCGTCTGATGAATAGTCTTGAATTGGGATTGTTTCTTGTTATTCCGTCCTTTCTCTTGCAATTCGGGCTGCTTTCCGAAGTGCTCCTTAGGTTTTATCTATGTTTGGGTAAAAATGCAGAATACCTTTTTTAGTATTACGCATGAAACAAAATACACAAAAATTTTAGTAAGACAAAGTCAATTGGAATAATATTTTTGGTTTTGTTAAATTTTTTGGTATTTTTAAATTTTTGAAACTGAAAAATAAAATACGGAAAAATAAATGACAGAAAAATAAAAACATATTCAAATAAGTAATTTGAATTATTTAGTCAAAGACAAAAACAATCCCCGACAACGGCGCAAAAAACTTGATGGTCGGATTAGGCAAGTGTACCAAATTATTTACCAAGTAATAAAGTATAACTAGAGTGTCATATCCACATGGATTTTCTTTTCGTCCAAATAATTCGCGTTACTTATTTGGCTTAACAAAATTAAAATAAAAGATTTGAAGGATAGAGATTGCAATTTTTATTTGTGTATAACAGAGCAGGTTATCTGTTTTTGGTTGCAGAAAAGTAAGCAGCGACTAGGATTCATCGAATCTCCCTATTTATTTGTCGGAATTAAATAACATTCATGTTATGTTTAATTATCTTAAGTAGACTATATAAATCATGAGGCCGTTGAGATGTTCTACACTAATCGGTTTGTCAAGTTGCACCTGCTGATCGCATAATGATCTCTACGTGCACGACCTTACTCTCTTAGTTGATTTTAGTCTATCCCTCCAATGTTGAGTTTTACCTACTGGTCACACGATGACATTTATGTGTGGCGTCTTACTCCATCAAAGGTATCTGAAACATATACTTAACTTAGCATTCCTAAATTTCCAAAGGCAATGAATGACAATGTTCCTAAAGGGTTTTTCTGACTATGAATCTTAGGTATCTCAAAGAACATTCTCCCTCTCAGAAGTTCTACGAATGGGAAGCCTTATCAGCGCTTAGCTTACCAAGGGTCAAGGAGAATGGTTCTACTAGGTTCAGTTTAGATCTTGCAGTACTTGTTTCCTTAATTAATAACTAGTTCATCCTAGGTTCAACATATTTTACTCAATATTTGTAATGTCACCTCCTAAGTACTTACTACTAGGGTCAACTTGCTTCCGATATCATTTGTCTAGTTCCTAACTAATTACTTCCTAGATAGACATATATTAATATCAAGATATAAGCATCAATATTAGGCCCTGTCACAACCTAAGTGTGTAAACTAGGGTTGCACTACAATACAAATAAATCTAACCTAATAAAACTTAATAGTGAATAGAAAATAACTAAATAAACGACATAAAATTAAATAATTATCCAACAAAATAAAAAAAGGTTCATCTTAGAACCATAACCTAAAAAGATTTAGTTAATCATGTTAACTAAACTTACCCTAAAAATTTGGAAAGGAGAGAGAAACTCCTCCTAAAAGCTCCTAGAATCGGCCTTCCTCTTGAACTGCCTCAGTTTTGAATGAGAAATTACGAATGAAGAATTGGTATTTATAGTGAAAATTTCCACCCAAACTTGGGCTAAAAATAAGGGCTTAAGGGGTAATAAAGTCACTAAACGACAATTTTTTTCGCAAGCCGTTGTGCTCGGGGCTCCTAGGTCATGCGTTAGGCGCACATGCCTTCCACCTAAACCGCCTTTGGGAGCCTAACGCCCCATTCAATGCGCCAAGTGCATGATCCTAGCGCCCCATTATATGCACCTGGGTGCTTTTGACTGCATTCCGGGTGCTGAAATGCCATGTTTCTTCGCCTTTTTAGGTGTTTGCTTCTATGTAAGTTGTCTTGAAACTTGGGAACATAATTCCTCCCTTTGTAAAGTCTTCTGAGATATCTTGAATCTTCATTCTTCATCTTCCCTAGGAACACATAATCTTCGGATGTCATTGCTTTGCCGATTTGCATGATTTCTTCGTGAATTACATCAAAAACACCATAAATTGCTATATTTCAGGAAGAACAGAATTACAGACTCAGATATAAAAAACATTATAAATGTCCTAAAATCATTGTCAATTGCTCTAATACTTTTTTGTTTTGCTTGTAAAACCTATTGAAAATGACTGATAACCATGCTAAGAATAACGTAAAATGACATGTCATCAATCCTCCAATATAGTCATATGTTTTTCAAACTAGTTTTACAAACTACGCTTTTACATACATTTTTAATCGAAAAAGTTATTCACCCCCTCTATCTTCCTCTTGTTACCATCTTAGCAGCCAACAAGTTTGAATTCTCTTAGACATGATAATAAAATGGTCGTTAGTGCCAGATTTACTAAAAATGTACTCTTAACTTAAGAACATTTTATTATATATAAATGTAAGAAATATTTATTCTATTTGTGTATCATCTTCAATGAATGGCTCATCATTTAAGTCAAAAGGTAAAGGATTTCTTGATGAAGAAAATTGAATTAATGAAGTAGATGGAATTTGATTGAAAATGACATCTAATTCTTCTATACTAACACTCAAATCTGGTATGTAATGTTGTCTTTCTTGGCTGCTTTCACCAGAGCCAATATTTTCATTTAAAACTATTTATCTCATAGACATTTTAATTTTTTGAATTGGTTTTTCATAGACGATATGTATTGTTACCACTACACCTCATGGTTTTATAGAATTAAATTTGTGGGAAAATTAATTTGAAAATGAAAATTTGGCTAAGGAGAAAATGGCGCAAAAACAAAATTCGAAAATTCAGTAACGAATTGGGCCCAAGAAATATTGCAAAACGTTCCATCTTTCTATACTTAAATTACTCCCTATAGGTTTGTACACATGCATAACATTAATGATGGTGTATTAATCTAGGCAATTGAACTTGAGTTAAATGCAACCATAGAGTATTTTGTTTCATTGAGGATATCACAAAATTTCTTTTATAAGGGTAATTTGATAAAAATAATCTTCTATATTTTATTTATACACTTTTTAATCTGTGTGAAATAGTGAACTGACTCATTTAAACTGAGATAAAGGGGGTAATTTGGTAAATAAGTAACCTCTAATGATGAGCTCCGAATGTGATTCTTATGTTATGTCTATCATACTAGTATATAAAACAATCGGAAGACTACCCTTTATTCTTATGTGCACCTTTTAAAATTCAAATTGTTTCATAAATTGTGAGTGTGTCTCTCTCTTAACATTTGATCTATTGTATTTAGAGTGATGACAAAAATAGGCTTAGATTAGATGATGTAATTAGTTCTCTTCCAATAATGATTACCTTGGGATCAAAGGTCGTTGAAATTAACTCGGTTACATTGATGATTTAAATCAGGTTAAAAGTCAGGGCTCACCGGTGGTTGTTGGTCTAGTGTACATTAGGCTACTACACATAGCCCAATATTTTATCACGGGTAAACTTTTGTTAAATAGGCACCTTATATACATGTTTCTACCATGGTTAAATTGGGCTCCATCTTTTATAGTCCAACTGTGGCTAAACTAAGCCTCCAACGCTAAACCCCCAAAATGTTTGAGACATCCCTACTAGGGGTGATTCATATGAATCATGATACATTGACAACCTTATGTGAAAATACACCCCTTTGAACCCCACATACAAATTTGACATGTGGCCATGTGGATCCCACACAGATACACTCAACAACTGTCTATCACTCTCTCTTTCTTCACACTTTGTTCTCAAACAGACCGTTGTCGTCATCATTTTCCCCACCACCCATCGTCACCCCCGTCCTCCACCCTTATCTCTCTTCCTTCATTCTCCTAATGACCTTCTAACTATTCAGATTCTGCAAGGGAGAACTCAGATCAGAGAGGAGGAAGGTGGGTTCTGAGTGTCTTTCATGGAGAATCCGGTGAAAGACCAGCAATAGTGGACAAATCTCCTTGGGCAAAGTCGTTTTGGCGTAACCGTTTGGGAGACCAATGATGGTGGATGCAGTCGAGACCAGAGACGATGATGAAGATGTTGGGACAGGAGGAGGAAGAAAACAATGATCTAGCAGAAGAGAGAGGAATATTGGATGTGTGTTTTAGAGAGAGAGAGAGAGAGAGAGAGAGAGAGAGAGAGAGAGATGGCAAGAGAGGAGATGCGATATCCGACATCAAGGACAAAAGAGATTTTAACGGGGCGCGATAGAGATGGGGGCGAAGGTAGGCGGCATATTGTTGGAGAAGACGAGAAATCATGATCTTTTATAGGAAGAAAGAAGAGGAGATGAAAGCTAAAGTGTGGTTGTGAGATGAATTTACCAAATTTTTCCTAGTTCATGGGGTGTACAATGGCGTGTGGAAATAAAGGGTGTCAAATGTCAATATTACATTTTCCGATTCATATTAACTGATTAAATTTGAAAAATGTGTTCCTAGAGTTCCTCTTTTTTTTTAGAACTTGATGATAGTTGCATAAATAACTTCCAAAACATGCGTGGACATACTAATCTTTTTCGTACGACTCACCTCGACCAATTTTTGACAACCGAATACAAATTGGTTTATAGGAGAATCTAATTAAGGATACTTTGAAATCTTTGACATGAATTGTACACGCATATCAAACATATAGGTTTATGATAGTTTATATAATATAGTACCCTCAATTACTTTCGTACACGAGATAAAAGAATAAATTATTTGGAAAAAATTCATCTCATGATTTTTTGCATGAGAAATGATATAAGGGAGAAAGCACTGCTATCAGAGGATGATTTAATGGAACTACATGATAATACTTTGCAACTGTGATATATGGCTAGAATGAATGCAAGTATTTGTTGGCAACAATCAAGGTTGTTATGGTTACATGAAGGTGATGCAAATTCTAAATACTTTCACTTTGTTGTGGCTGGTAGACATCAAGGTAATGCTATTTCGTCACTACTTGTTGATGGAGCTCTTGTGGAGAGCGTGTAACCGGTCTGGGAAGCAATATATGCACATTTTTCAAACCATTTTCAGTCAGTTCAGACCGTGCAGTATCATGAGGATGAGGTGGGTCTTGTTCGACCTTTCAATGTGGACGAGGTGAAAGTGGTGGTGTGGCACTGTGACAGTTACAACAGTTCTGGACTAGACGATATAAATTTAGGTTCTATTAAGGAATTTTGGCCGGAGTTAAAGGAAGACATTATGAGATTTATCAATGAATTTCATAAGAATGGAAAATTAACTAAAGGGATTAACAACACTTTTATTGCTTTAATTCCTAAAGTTGATAGGCCGCAAATGTTATATGATTTTAGACATTCGTTGGTGGGTTGTCTTTATAAAATTGTGGCGAAATTACTTGCTAATCGGTTGCGGCTTGTTGTTGGTAAAGTGGTGTCAGAGACTCAGACATCTTTTATAAAAGATAGACAGATTTTAGATGGTCTTCTCATTGCAAATGAGGCTATCGATAAAGATCGGAAAATGAAAAAGCAGTTATTATTATTTGAAGTGGACTTTGAAAAAACATACGACTTAGTTGACTGAAATTATTTAGATGCAGTCATGACCCGAATGACGCTTCCAACATTGTGGAGGAAATGGATTAAGGAGTGTGTTGGAACGGCTCATGCTTCTGTTCTTGTTAATGGTAGCCCCACATCAAAGTTTCCCTTGAAGCGGGGGTTACGTCAAGGGGGACCCTTTATCCCCTTTTCTTTTCCTACTTGTCGTGGAAGGCCTTAATATTAAAATGAAGGCAATTGTTGATTCTCATTTATTCACTGGTTACGAATTTGGAGGGCACGAGGGCTTGTCTATTTCTCATATGCAGTTTGCTGATGATACTTTGTTGGTGGGGGAAAAGAGTTGGGCAAATGTTCATGCGTTACAAGCTGTTTTGGTGTTATTTTAAACCATGTATGGATTAAAGGTGAATTTTTACAAAAGTATGCTGACAGGAGTTGATATACGTGACTCGTTGTTGGGGGCAGTAGCCTCTGGGTTACATTGTAGGGTAGGCAAGGTACCTTTTTTATATTTGGGGCTTCCTGTTGGAGGGGATGCAATGAGGTTGTCTTTTTGGGAACCGGTTGTGTCGCGCATTGCCAACATGTTGTCAGGTTGGAAGAGTATATTTCTTTTTTTTTGGTGGCCGTTTGATCCTCATTAAGTCTGTCATGTCTTCTCTACCTATCTATGCTATTTCCTTCTTCAAAGCACCCGCATGTACAATCTCTTCTATTGAAACTTTGTTTAGTAATTTTTTTTTTTTTGGGGGTGGTGAGGAATATAGAAAAATGGGGATGCGGGAGGAGGGGTGTTTTTTTTTTCTTGGATTGGGTGGAATGTTGTTTGCGCCCTAAGGAGGAGGGAGGTTTGGGGGTGATGAGGATGCGGGAGTTTAATATAGCTCTTTTAGAAAAATGGTGTTGGAGGATGCTAGTTGATAGATATGGTTTGTGGTATAGGGTGTTGGTAGCCCATTATGGGGTGGAAGAAGGCGTGTTGAGGGAGGTGGGGCGAGTCCGTGATGGCGGTGGGGGAGTGAGAGGTGGTTTAAAGACTGTATTTTCAAGAAGGTGGGAAACATGAGGGATACTTTGTTTTGGATTGATCTGTGGCTGGAGGGTGGTCCGTTGTCGGTGTGATTTAGATGTTTTTATGATTTAAGTGTCACAAAAAATTGCACGGTGGAGGATATGTTGGAGTTGGGTGTGGAGGAGGGAGGACAAGCGTGGCAGTGAAGAATGAGGTTATGTGATTGGGAGGAGGAGTTGGTGGGGGAGTGTAGGTTATTGTTGTCTAATGTTATTTGGTAGGTGACGACTAATGACCGTTGGTGTTGGCCCCTTGACATAAACGGTGGTTACTCCATTCGCAGTGTTTACCATATGCTCACTTCATATGACAGTCAGGTTGTGGATGCGGTTACAAATTTGATTTGGCATAGAAAGGTGCCGGTAAAGGTGTTATCTTAGCTTGGAAGCTTCTCCGCAACCGGTTGCCCACAAAATCAAATCTTGTGGCTCGTGGAATTATTCGCCTGGAGGTGCAGATGTGCGTGGCTGGGTGTGGTGAGGTGGAAACGGCTCAACACTTATTTCTTTCTTGCACTGTTTTTTGTGAATTATGGCATCTTGTTTGTAATTGGAATGGGGTGCCTGGGGCTGATCCGCTTGACATTGCTGCTCATTTTCACCAGTTCACTTATTTAGCTAGCGGTTCGGTTAACATACGCTCTTTTGTGCAACTTTTGTGGATTATGTGGACTGAACACAACAATATGTTGTTAAAAAATGAGGTGAATTCGATGTATCAATTGCTTGAAAAAGTAAAAATTCACTCCTATTGATGGATGAAGGCTGCTAACGTCGTGTATGTTTTAGGAGTCCATAGTTGGCTTGCGTGCCCTATTGCTTGTCTGGGCAATGGATAACTCTGTTTTTGTCCGCTGAACTACTTTTGTATTTTTAGTTGTCTTCTTTTGCCCTATTGCTTGTCTGTTGTTAATATATATATATATATATATATATACCTTTTTTAAAAAAAAACTATTTTGACAACCTTGTAAAAGTATAATGTTTTGAAGCTTTTTTTCCCTTTTGTTTTTATGACAATACCCCTATGTTCATAGGATTGTCAAAATAGTTGTTGTGAATTAAATGTTCATATATCATATCTCTTTTCGCATATACTTTGAGTAGTATAAAGTGGTTCTATCTATTGATAATTTTGTATCCTTTGGTGAAGAAAAATAGATATGGGGGTTGAGAGTCAGCAAAGTATCATAATCACATTTCCCAAGCAATTGATTTTTATGTCAAATGTTTAAATTTCCTTAAAATCTATTTTAGGGTGTACTTTATAATTATGATAGATTTTCATATAAATACTGTTATAACTTCGTATGAAATGTTCATTTCATGTTTGACAGTGTTACCTTGTTACTCTTACAATAAATTCCTAAAATTAAATTTGATAAAATTCCATTTTTGTTATTAAAAAAAACTATTACTATACTGCACGAAGTATTGGTTATTAATGATATAAATTAATAAAGGAAATTACTATGTTGTGGAGAGTTGGCAACATAACTCTCTCTCGGGTAACGAACTCGAGTTTGGTTCTTAGAATCATCAATTTGGGAAGGAGTCCAGCCTTGCTGAAAAATAAAGATATTTCACTGTTGATTCAAGATAATTGCACATCGGACCTAATTGACCTAAGCCTTGGAATACTTTGAGGCACCTATTGCGTGTCAAAGATTCTCCAAAAGCAACATGTATTGTGAAACGGAAGGAGTAGTAAGGTTAACTTTGTAAAAGTATAATATATTTGAGGCTTAAATATGTAAAACGTTCATGTAAATTCGCGTGTTTTTGGTTTTCGTCCATGTAATTTTTTTTGTTCTAAAACAAACCCTGTAAATTACAAATGTTTTGATTTTCGTCCCTCCCGTTAACATCTGTTACAAAAACGCTGATGTGGCTAACAGCGGCTGACGTTGCGTTGTTTGACGTGGCAAAACAGTCTTATGTGTCATTCCAGACAAGATTACAGGGAGCAAAATCAAAAACGAAAATTTACATAGGGACGAAATTAAAAATCACAAAGTTACAAAATTTAAAATTAAAAACTCTTTTGTTTCTATATTTTTCTTCTCCCTCTTTGTGTCTTCTTCTTCCTCTGTCATATTATTCTTCTTCTATGCCCCTTGAATCCCATGCCTTATAACTTCCGTGACATTGTAAACTTCCGCTAAACCCAACTTCCTTTGGTATTCATATATGGAGAATGCTAACCATTGCCCTTGGGGCATTGGATAAGGGGATAAAAATATAAATATAGTATTGGAAAATGGTGAAAAGTGATAAATTTAACTTTTTAAAACTTAAAATGTTGTTGAAACCAATGCAAACATGCTACTTTTGACTTCCTAAACTATTTTAACCTTTGCCCCCAGGGCAACGGTTAGCAAAACCCTTCATATATTAATGTATTATGGGATATTAAGTTTCAAAACATATTGATGGTAGTACAAACATTTAGAGGTATAATTGTAACTCACTTTCTATAAACACCAGATACTTTTATGAGATAAGTGGCTAATTAGAAAGGAGAGCTGGCATTAAAAAAATTCAAAAAATAATGTGTAAAGAAAACAGTATAACCTTGAAATATTGTTGCTTTCTTAAATAAAAGAGCTAAATGATAGTATGATACTATTAATAGGTGAGCAGTATCAAAATGCAAAATGAAACATAGAAAATTATGAAATAAAGAGCAATGTTATAAATTTTTGAGCAAACTCATATAAATACCTTGTTAAGCTTAACATCTGATTAGAAATCTGGCCTGAAGATAATAATCGGTTTTTATTTTGCTTCAAAATTTCAAAAGATGTTGTCGTATTACTTGTTTCAAAAACTAAAATATCATTCTTTATATTACTCAAATACAAACGCAAGCACATACTCTCAGTGAGATACCGAAATCATAAAGACTTTCTCTCGTTATGAAGAAATATGTCCACTATGATTCAAAAATGAGACTATATTAAGTTTTCATCAAAACATAACATAATTGAATAAGAGAAGATTTTATACTTTCACATACCATTGTATAACGTCAAAACAATATTTAAATATCTTCACAAATGTAATTCCACATTTCAAATGTCATAACCAAAAAGAAATTAGCACTTAGCTTTCAATTGGAACTCAGATTTCAAATTGGAAAGCAATGCATCATTCTTCACATCACACATTGAAAAAAGGAAACTAAAACAAAGAGAGGAATAATATGGCCGAAGTTACAGGGCATGGGATTTCAGGTGCGAAGAATAATAAGGAAGAGAGACGAAGAAGACACACAAAGAGAGGAAGAAGTTGGAAGCAACAAAGGCTTTTAATTTTAAATTTTGTAATTTCTTGATTTTTAATTTCATCCCTACGTAAATTTTCATTTTTGGTTTTGGTTCCTGTAATCTTGTCTGGACGACACATAGGACTGTTTTGCCACGTCAAACAACGTCACGTCAGCCGTTGTTAGCCACATCAGCGTTTTTGTAACAGATGTTAACGGGAGGGACGAAAATCAAAACGTTTGTATTTTTACAGGGTTTGTTTTAGAACATAAAAATTTACAGGGACGAAAACCAAAAACACGCCAACTTACAGGGACATTTTACATATTTAAACCTATATTTGACTACTTTTTTTATATTCTTTAATATGTATGGAACAACCTTAAACCATATTTTTTGTCGAAAGAAAACCCTTACACGGCATTCATTTTAAAACGGATGGAATAATATTTTTTATAAACTAAACTTAATACAATTTCGATTAATACATTTCAATATAATATAAAAAAATATCAGAATATAAAATTTAAAATTTAAAATTTAAAACGCCACATTCATATTATAAAAAAAAAATTAAAACGCCACATTCAATGGATATTTAAAAAAATATCAGAATTTGAAATATAAAATTCAAATCGCCACATTCATATTATCAAAAAATAAATAAAGCATTCATTAGATATATAAAAAAAAATATCAGAATTTGAAATATAAAATTTAAAACACCACATTCATATTATCAAAAAAAATAATAAAACGCCGCATTCAATGGATATATAAAAAAATATCAGAATTTAAAATATAAATTATAAAATTCAAATCGCCACATTCATATTATCAAAAAATAAATAAAGCGCCACATTCATTGGATATATAAAAAAATATCAGAATTTCAAATAAAAATAAAAAATTAAAACGCCACATTCATATTATAAAAAAAAAAAAACTTCACATTCAATGGATATATAAAAAAATATCAGAAGTTGAAATATAAAATATAAAATTTAAGTCGCCACATTCATATTATCAAAAAATAAATAAAGCGCCAGATTCATTGGATATATAAAAAAAAAATCAGAATTTGAAATATAAAATATTAAATTTAAAACAACAGATTCATATTATCAAAAAAACTAAAACGCCACATTCAATGGATATTTAAAAAAATATCAGAATTCAAATATAAAATATAAAATTTAAGTCGCCACGTTCATATTATCTAAAAAAAAAACGCCACATTCAATGGATATCTAAAAATATATCAGAATTTAAAATATAAAACATAAAATTTAAATCGCCACATTCATATGATCAAAAAATAGATAAAACATCACATTCATTGGATATATAAAAAAAATATCAGAATTTGAAATATAAAATTTAAAACGCCAAATTCATATTATTAAAAAAAATAAAACAAAATTTAAATCGGCACATTCATATTATCAAAAAATAAATAAAACGCCACATTCATTGGATATATAAAAAAAATATCAGAATTTGAAATATAAAATATAAAATACAAAACGGCACATTTATATTATAAAAAAAAGTAAAACGCCACATTCAATGGATATATAAAAAATATCAGAATTTGAAATATATATATATATATATATATATAAAATTTAAATCGCCACATTCATATTATCAAAAAATAAATAAAACACCACATTCATTGGATATATAAAGAAATATCAGAATTTGAAATATAAAATATAAAATCTAAAAGCCACATTTATATTATCAAATAAAATAAAACGCCACATTCAATGGATATATAAAAAAATATCAGAATTTAAAATATAAAATATAAAATTTAAATCGCCACATTCATATTATAAAAAATGGAATATTATTTAATTGAAAAAAATAATATGTTTTTTTAATAATTAAATAATATGTTTATTTTTTGTATAATTAGTTCAATGTAAAATAATTAATAGTATGGAAATATTATTTAATTATACAAAACACATATTATTTAATTATTTTATAACCTATATAAAAATCACATGCTTATCGAACAAAATTCACATGAAAACTTGCCTCCAAACCTTCTTCGTATGCTGTTTTGCTACACCTAAATTTTAAATCAAAGAGATGAAAATTTCAGATGTTTATTTGATTGTTACCATTTCTTTTTTTTGTTTTACTCTTGGGGCAGCTGATTTGGGTATGTTGCTGAAAGGGTATGTTCCGGGGTTGGGAACTAGTGGAAGATCTCCACCTCGACCGCTACCTCTTACAGATTTGAATTTTGGTGAATTTTGGTACTTTGTCCAAAGGTCATGTTGAGTGGTCGGCACCTAATGGAAGATCTCCACCACAAATTCCTACAAATTTGAATTTTGATATGTTAGCAAAAGGCCATGTTCCACCATCGGGACCTAGTGGAAGAATAAATCCTTCTCCACCTATACGTACCATACCATCTTTAAGATTGTAGAATTTTTTAATATATGAGAAATAAAGGTTGGAGAATGCTTGAACTTATATTTTTATTAAAGAAAATAATGGTTATATGCATATCTTATTTACCCAATATGAATTACACTTAAACAATAAGATAAATATATTAATGTTTTATTTACCATTCGTTTCTTTTGAATGTCAAATTCCACAAAAGGAGAGAAACTAAAATACTTTGATATGGGTATAGAAACTTCAACATTTAAACAAATGACAAAACTAATAAAAGAAAAAGATTGCAATACATATTAATTAAAAACCATTACATTATATTTAAGAGCTAGTCCCTGTGACCATAGTTCAATTGGCAAAGGCATGTATTGTTATATGCAGTGGCCGAAGTTCGAACCCTGAACACTCCATTTATTCACCTTGAAAAATGTGAATTCTAGCTACTAGACTAAAAAAAAAGAGTTATTCTATATATCGCGAACCAAACTTTCGCGAATATACAGCGAACAGTTTGTTACACGTTTTTCCTTAGATTGAGATTTCCTGCTGTAACTGCGTGTTGCAGTTACAAATACCAGCCATCCGATTTAAATGAATGGTAAAGATCATTCTAGTATAGAAAACTGGATTGAAACCTGAGCTTTCTGATTTAAATTAAATGGATGAGATCTATTACAGCGTGAAACTGTATGTAAAATTTACAGCACGAAATCCAAATCCTTATGGTTTTGTCTTTTTATTTTGGCGTAATGGTCTTGCCTTTTCATTTCACATATGTTGCTTTCCATTTATTTTAATATTTTTTGCCCATCGAATCCAAAGATTCATTCCCCCACCCAAAACATGCTCTCCAACCCAATTACACATGAAACAACACTCCAAAAACAATCAGATGAAAAAGCAATTTTTTCACTCTAGACTTAAATTAATGAAAGGGATTGTTAGAGGCTATGGAAGGGAACCCAAAAAATAACCAATTGAAGGAATTAGAGGTATAGAAAGGAAGGGAACCATGAGATAGAATGAAGAAGATATGAAAGAAGAAGGGGGAGAAAGAGAGAAATGATGTTTGAAGAGGTGAATGAAAAGAGTCATGTTTTCGACTAAAAAGTTTAAGAAAATGAAGAGGTGGGTGAAAAGAATCAATTTATGTTTGAATTCGTGAAATTTAGTTCTCTATACTTAGCATTTCTCTATATTTAAAGACCTTATACTTTCATACACTCAATACTTTTTTTTTTCTAAGCCAGGAGATTGGACAAGCATGAAGGGGAAGTAACGACATCCCAACTAGGTTGACACCCTACGAAACCTCCATCCTATGCCTACAATCTCAAAGAAA
Source organism: Medicago arabica (assembly GCA_946800305.1). NCBI lineage: Eukaryota > Viridiplantae > Streptophyta > Magnoliopsida > Fabales > Fabaceae > Medicago > Medicago arabica. The sequence continues at coordinate 13,183,836 of OX326965.1, read as the reverse complement.
AATTTTATTAAAAAAAAGGGAGGAAAAGAGTACAAGAGGGGGAGACTAGGCCAAAACCCTCAAAAAAAAAAAACAAAAAAAAAACAGAACACAGGAGAGAAAAAAACAGAAGACAGTAAAAAGAAAAATCTGTCTACGGGAACCTAGAGCGAGGGAACTCACTCTGGTCCAAGAAGAAGTCAGTCTGAAGAGTCTGAGGCAATACCGAGAACTAAACCTTACCTTGTATCGAATGACCCATATTAGCCAGTAAATCCACACAACAATTTCCTTCCCTAAAGATGTGAGAGGTAATAACTTGGATTTCTTGATTGCAAGCGTTGTGCCAACGATTACAAAGTAAAACCAGGACCAAGGAGCGGTATTAAAGACCATCCGAGCACTCGTCGAGTCACTTTCTAACAAAACATTCCTCCAACCATTCTGAGCTGAATACTCCAAAGCAATAAGAAAAGCATATACCTCAACATAGAAAATTGTAGAGAGGCCGATGTTACAAGCAAAGGCGCCTAAAAGGGAGCCTAGGTGATAACGGAATAGGCCTCCACACGCTGCATGTGAACCAATCAAAGAGCCATCTATGTTAACTTTTATCCAAGGGGCCGAGGGGGCCTTCCAAGACACCAACAACATATCACTAACACAGTGATTGTGAGGAGAGACCGATAAAGCATCCATAATATTTACATCAGAAATATTGCCACTAAAACTAATAGCAGCATGAATACGCCCCTTTGTGGAATGCAAAGAGGCCATAGAGCCATCATAACCTCATACACTCAATACATTTTAACACCTTGCATACAATGAAACATATTCCAATCTACAATAGAATCTTTAATTTCCAATTTCGAAACCCATAGATTTTTCACCTATATATGTGGAGCCATAGAGGCTTTTAACTTTAATGCCCATTTTGCAAGCTTTGATTTTAGACTTAATAGCAGTTTTGTCCCCTTATGTTTTAAGAAGTTGTGATTTTGACCTCCTAACAAAATAAAAGACAAAATCGTCCCTTAAGTATCGCCACTTTTGCAGTTTTAGCCCCACAGACCAATTTTGACTAAGTCAATGCACACATGTGTATTTTTTTTATTTTTTAATTAAAAAAATAATTTTTTTTGAAATAATTAAAAAAATAAAAAAATTAGCTTTGACTTGGTCAAAATTGGTCAGTGGGCAAAACTGCAAAAGAGACAATACTTATGGGACAGTTTTATATTTTATTTTGTCAGGTGTCAAAATCGTAACTTTTTAAAATATAGGGGGCAAAACTGCTATTAAGTCATGATTTTACAAAGAACCATTCAATTAATATCCCATTGAAACTTTCAAATTTCAAATCCCAATTTACAATCCTATAAACAATTAAACTTTTATGGAGAGGCTTTTATTTTCAGTTTACAAGTTGAATTTGAGTTATCACTCTTCATTGTTATCTCTTCAATTTGCAGCAACCGTTTTTCCTTCATGGCCGTTTTGGTTTCCTTCCTCCTCCCAGTTTTTCTTTCGTTTTCCTTCATCGCCATTTTGTACCTTTTCATTTTTTATTCTTTTGAGTTTTGTTTGTTATTTGTTATATTATATCTTGCATATAAACATATTCTTTTTCGTTTGTTGTTTTTCATGCAATTTTTGTTAGGGATTTCGTTCATCAAATACCCCATTTTTTATTCCTTTGTTGCTATATTGCGATGTTTTATTTTAGAGTAAATGGTCACTTTAGTCCTTACTCTGTACATCACTGTCACATAGGTCCTTGACTCAGGATTAAATACAAAGAAGTCTCTGACTCTGCACTTTAGTCCTTGTGACACACTTAACAAAATTATTTAACGTCAGAGACTAAATGATAACGGAAGTGCAGAGTCAAAAACTTTTTGTATTTAATCTGAGTCAGGGACCTATGTGACAACGAGGTGCAGAGTCATGGAGTAAAGTAAACCTATGTGATAACTCTTTTATTCTATGTTAGGGATTTCCTTCTATATTGCTTCGCATTATTTTTTTGTTCCTTACATATTTTGAAACCTTAATTTGCAACCCATCTCATGCAATATTTTTTTTTTGCTTTTCTATAATATCTAACCCAAAATGTCAGGGCAAAAGTTATGGTGCATATGCCATTTTCTTATGCATCGTGCATAAACACTTCACAACCATTAGATCTAGTGTACATGTGTAATAATCCTAGGCTTCTCTCTAAGTTAAACTTAGAGAGAGAAGTTCTCCCTTCTCTCTTCAAACAAACAGTCCGACGGTGATGATGACGGTGACGATGATGAACGACAATGTTGATGATGAGATTGAAGATTCTGGAAACCATTTCCACAGCAAAATGGGTTTGGAGTGCAACTCACATAAACCATTTCTACATCAAAATGGTTTTGGCATTCCGGTACGGTGATGATGATGAACGACGATGTTGATGATGAAATTGAAGATTCTGGAAACCATTTCCACAACAAAATGGGTTTGGAGTACAACTCACAGAAACCATTTCCACAGCAAAATGATTTCGGCATTCCGGTACGGTGATGATGACGAACGACGGTGTTGATGATGAGATTGAAGATTCCAGTGGTGATGATGATGAACGACGGTGATGATTCAGTTTGTTTCCGAGTTTTGTTCGTTTTGTTTTGTTTGGTTTCCTTTGAGGGTGTAGGAAACAATTATGTTGGGATTTATACACGGTGCATAAGGATTTCCTTATGCACCATAACCGCTCCTAAATGTCAGGAGTTGGGTTTTCTTTGTTTTTCTATAATATGTAATCTTCTTTGACATGAGCTAGAAGTCATAGGTAAGGATGAATTTAAGTGAGTGCTAATGTAAGTATGGACAAAACGAGTATGTTTTCTTTATCTCCTCTCACTAATTATTTCTACTTATGTATTTAGTTGTTTATGGGTTTGTTTCCTTCAATCCACTGTTTGTGTGTAATCTATTCAATGTTAGTCTATTGTTTTAAGGTTTAAATTATTGACCAAATTTTCCTAGAACAAATTCTGCTTCCCTTTTTTGCTATTGGTTTGAATTTCAAATTTCCCTTTAAGTCTTGGGTTTCTCTTATCATTTCATATTCTTTGTATTCCTTCAATTTGACATGTTTTGGATGGAAACTTATAGGCTGTTTCATACGGTATTTTGATTCACCCTTGCATCAAATATGATTTGTTTTTTTTACACATAAACTCTTAAAGTTGGATTGAAATTTAGATATTTATTTATTTAACATGTTTTAATTATTTTTTTAACGAAATTATTTTTTGCAGAATATGTTGTGGTCTACTTGGGGTTCATTTTTTTGTTGTTGATGGATGCTTGGGGTTCATTTTGATAGGGTAAGAAAATCATTTTTTTAATAATTCATTGTTGTGGTCTCCCCTAACATTACGGGTATTTAAGGGTGGATGGCTAAATGCAAGTATAGACTGTCCAAGTTATAGCATAAAAAGATATCAATTCAACATGGAGTAGGGAGCTATAACTTCCTATAGTTTTCATGTAGAAAACTTATTTTCAAGAAAATAAAATAAATCATTTGTCACAACAATAAAATAAAGATAAATGTTTGTGAAAAACATTTAAAAAGACATAGAAGTTCTCAAAGGTGAAAATGTGGTTTAAACAAAGAAACATCAATCAACTATGACAAAGTTTTGCTACGATCTATAGAGCTATAACTTTCTTTGGCTTCGTGGCAACCTAGTGACCTTTGGGGTCGCTTGACTCAGCCATCATGTTAAGCATGTGAAGACGTCTTCTCCTGTACAATCACAATACTTAACATGCAACATTGCTAGGTTAGGTCATCAACAGCTCCACAACAGTAGTAGTCACTGAGCCTTTTCCTATGACAAGAGTCCTAATTAGGCCTCAACGTTTTCAGGCTTCTACGAGATCTAGTTTTTGTTCGCAACAGTCTCTCTTGTTCCCGTCACCTCTCAATCCTTAGGGACGTAACTCATATCAAACTTACATTTCCCATTCCCATACCCTCTTCGTCTCAGGGAACTGTAACGTTAAAAGTAAAATAGATCAAGTTTCACATTCAAAGATTTTGGAGTTAAAATAGTTTGTTTAAAAGAAGCGCGAAGCTATAACTTTATAAATTAATATTAAGAAAAGAATATCATAACCTCATCATGACTAAACCACAAGAAGGGGTTTAGATCATGATGAGCTTAACCATGAAGAAGAAGATGAAATGAAACAAAAATGAAATCATGAAAAGCTAAATTGATATATAAAATAGATATAATAATAAATTAAACTCCAACAAAGAAAATGGCAAGCTTGAAACATCACCTAAGTAATTCTAACTCTACATCACTAAGAACCAACACTCATGCTCATCTATGGAGAAGATGAGATGAAGTGAGAACTCTAGTGGTTTCTAACGGTAGCTGGAACTTGGGCTCAATTCACAATGTAAAATTTCGGACCCTTAACCCTATGACTTGTCCTTATCTTGTCCTTTCAACATCAGGCATATTCTTTATTCCGTGTATTGCCAATCATTGTAGCCAACTCATAAAACTTACTCATTAAGCAAGATAAGAAAGGCCCCATGAGTTCGTAGGTAGTAGGACCCGAATGACGATCTGGTATGCTACATCTTCCTATATCTTCGGTGATGCATCTTCGATTCCACATTGTATTTCCCGATATCTCCAGTGTCATTCTTCACCTTGGTCCATCAAACATCCAAAGCAAGCATTAAAAATTCAAAATGATCAAATAACACTAAAAAACTAATTAAAACTATAAATTCCTAAATGGTCATTGATTAGATGTTTTAGGCCATGCATTCACTCAATTTCTCGTTCATTACGAAGGATAAGTGTAACGTGATAATCTACAAATTTGCCGTTTGTTAGAGTGCATAAGCATGCCACATCCAGTATACTCAAAATGTTCCTTCTTCGTGTATTTTTAATCAACACAAAATAGATTCATGCAAGTTTGAGGCTTTGCAGGTAAAACGGAAAGATCGCCAACAAATGATGAGACAAGAAATAGACTAAAATAAATAAAAGAGAAAAAAAAAAAAAAGAATATTGCATGATAATTTTTTTCGAATAACCAAGTTTGATTTTTTTTAGCAAATTGCCCAACTTGAAAAAATATATTTCAAAATTGCTCTACTTTTGGTTAGGCTTGTTGGGCCTCACTGTTCCAAACAGTAAGGTAGCACTTTTAAGATATCTTTACAGAATAACCGATTTAATAACCGATTTAATAAGTGATTTAAGATCAGCATGACTTCAACGTGAGTTAACTCACGCATATTACAGGTCAACGTGAATTAATTAAAAAATTAATTTACATGTATTCTTGTGGGGCAACACAAGTCACTCATATATAACTATAAGTGATTAATGTAGGAAGTTCAGCTGTAAAAAAAAAGATTCTTAAAGAAACCTATTAAAAGATTGGGTTATTCATATTGAAGCCCTGAGGTACATTTTAGCTCCAGTTGTTTAATTTTTTCTTTATTTCGTAATAGTTTGATATGATTTACTTATTTTATATCTTTAATATGCAATGATTAATATTATGGTGGTATGGTATATGAATGGTAGTTGTTTTAAATAGACAGAAAATTGTTAGGTGGAGAGAAATTGAATGTGATTTTTCATTGCTAATATTTCTTTTGCAAAACACAAGGTATAGTACTATAAATCTCAGTGAACCGACAAGAAATACCATACATGGCCATCTATGCACAAATAAATCAAAGAGATCACAAGTAAATTAACATGGCTTCCACTTCTTGATATCACTTGAACCCAACAAGATTAGAAAGTGCAAGATGATCGTCAAAGAAATGAACTCAATCTCATCTGAATAACGAATATTGTAGCTCAAAGATGATGCATTTAGACTTTTATTCAAAGAATTTCTAAAGGAAGCTATATGTTTAACTTTGCTCCAATTGAAGCTTTTCTTTATTCTTTGGTGAAAGCTAGAACCTGAAAACAAATACAAATTTTAGTTGATTAGCACATAAGATTTACACGTGTTATATGTGTATGCATGGGTGGGCGTGCACACATATGTTATGAATGTAATATGGTAAACTTACATGATTTATCACCAATGGTATATGGGTGGTGGTGGAGAAGCATAAACGTAAACTGGCGGTGGAGGTGACTTTACTGGTGTGGGAGGACTCACGTAATGGTATGGAGGTGGAGGAGATGGAGACGGTGATGGAGGGGATTTGTAGTAGTAGGGAGGATGAGAAATGGGAGATGGTGGAAGAGGACTTTGATGGTGATAAGGAGGTGGTGGAGATGGAGATGGAGGTGGAGGAGATTTGTAATAGTAAGGAGGTGGCGGTGATGGTGATGGTGGTGGAGGTGATTTGTAATAGTAGGGAGGGGGTGGTGATGGTGATGGTGGTGGTGGAGATTTGTAGTAATAGGGGGGAGGAGGAGAGGGAGATGGTGGAGGGGGACTTTTGTAGTAGTATGAAGGTGGCGGCGATGGTGATGGTGGTGGAGGAGATTTGTAATAGTAGGGAGGTGGTGGTGATGGAGATGGTGGTGGAGGAGATTTATAATAATATGGAGGGGGAGGGGATGGTGATGGTGGGGGTGATGACTTATAATAGTAAGGTGGAGGAGGGGATGGTGACGGTGGAGGTGGGGACTTATAATAGTATGGTGGAGGAGGGGATGGAGATGGTGGAGGTGGTGACTTATAGTAGTATGGTGGAGGAGGGGATGAGGATGATGGAGGTGGTGACTTGTAGTAGTATGGTGGTGGTGGAGATGGTGATGGTGGAGGTGGAGACTTGTAATAGTATGGTGGAGGAGGTGATGGGGATGGTGGAGGTGGTGACTTATAGTAGTATGGAGGGTGTGAAATCTCTTTGGGTGGAGGAGGAGATTTGTAATAATAAGGTGGAGGAGGGGATGGTGATGGTGGAGGCGGAGACTTGTAATAGTATGGTGGAGGAGGTGATGGTGATGGTGGGGGTGGTGACTTATAGTAGTATGGAGGAGAATAATAATGGACCGATGGAGGTGGTGAGTTGTACTTATAAACCGGTGTAGGAGGTGGAGGTGATTTGTAGTAGTATCGAGTTGGTGCCGCTTTCACAGGGGGAGGAGGTGACTTGTAGGTATATGAAGGTGAATAATAATGGACTGGCGGAGGTGGAGAGTTGTACTTGTAAACCGGTGCAGGAGGTGGAGGTGATTTGTAGTAGTATGGAGTTGGTGCTGCTTTCACAGGGGGAAGAGGTGACTTGTAGGTATATGGAGGTGAATAATAATGAACCGACGGAGGTGGTGAGTTGTACTTATAAACCGGTGCAGGAGGTGGAGGTGATTTATAGTAGTATGGAGTTGGTGCCGCTTTCACAGGGGGAGGAGGTGACTTGTAGGTATATGGAGGTGAATAATAATTGACCGGTGGAGGTGGTGAGTTGTACTTATAAATCGGTGCAGGAGGTGGAGGTGATTTATAGTAGTAAGGAGTTGGTGCTGCTTTCACAGGGGTAGGAGGTGACTTGTAGGTATATGGAAGTGAATAATAATGAACTGGTGGAGGTGGGGAGTTGTACTTGTAAACAGGTGAGGGAGATGAAGGGGATTTATAGTAGTAAGGAGTTGGTGAAGGCTTGGGCTTCTCACACTCTTTAAAATGTTTCTTTGAAGCATAAGCAAATGGCTTAGCCTTAAGCACAACTTCATACTTGTCTTTGGATTTCAAGTACAATTTAGTTCCTTGGTTTAGCTTGGTAGGTATGTTGAACGGTGATTTTTTAGGTGGAGCATAAAGGGTGGCCTTACACACTGTGGAACCATATTTGACATAGTCAAAATCCTTAACTGTGATGGCATATTTTCCATTGTTCTTAGTTTTACCATAAGCCTTGATGATTTTACTCTCAGTTTTACATGTCACCTCAACAACAGCACCTGCCCCCAAAATAAAATTAGTTTACGACAAGTAATATATAAAGACACATATTATATTAGGACAACATAATTAAAAGAGCATCTTTAAATAAAATGTAATTAAAAGAGCAGTATGTTTATCAAACACTGTCTAAAATAATTTTAATATTGGACATGATTATTAAATTAAAACACGGTTGATTATTGATTGTTTTTATTTATTCATGTGAGGCTGTAGCGGTTCAAAGCACCCTATGTTTTGTATTTTGGATGGAAATTAAGTTGGATAATAGATATGAATAATCTTTGGATATATATCATAAGAGGTAATAGAGAATTATATTCTCTTTTCATCAAAATGTAAATGATTAAAACTATAGTAAATTGTTTTTGTTTTTGACAAAAGTAAAATTGTAATTATAATAAATAAACCTTTACGAAATAAAAAATAAAAAATTGTGCATTATCTCTAAACTCATTACTCTAAAGAGGTCCAGTCCTAAGTAATGTAATGTACCTTTGAGATGTTTCTTGTTATGAGACTTTGCAGGATACTCCCAATCATAACATCTGATGCTGTAGACTTTACCGACTACCCTCACAATCAATGAGTGGTGGTAGGGATGTGGATGAGGATACGCAACAGGTGGAGGAGGAGAATTGTAATAGTATGGTGGTGGAAGGACCTTTGATGGTGGAGGGGACTTGTAGTAGTAAGGTGTGTGGAGAATAGGAGATGGAGGGGGTGGAGATTTGTAGTAGTATGGTGGAGGAGGAGATGGTGAAGGTGGTGGGGGAGATTTGTAATAGTAAGGTGTATGTGGAATAGGAGATGGAGGAGGAGGGGATTTGTAGTAGTATGGTGGTGGAGGAGATGGTGAAGGTGGTGGAGGAGACTTGTAATAGTAAGGTGGGGGTGGAGAGGGTGAGGGCGGTGGGGGAGATTTATAGTAGTATGGTGGTGGAGGAGATGGTGAAGGTGGTGGGGGAGATTTATAGTAGTAAGGTGGTGGTGAGGACTTGTAATAGTATGGTGGATCCTTGTGTATATATGGGGGTGGAGGGGAGGGTGAAGGTGGTGGCGGAGACTTGTAGTAATATGAAGGAGGGGGTGAGAGAGATGGTGGTGGAGGAGACTTGTAATAGTATGGTGGGGGAGGGGAAGGTGAGGGTGGTGGAGGCGATTTATAGTAATAAGGAGGTGGAGGTGAAGGAGAGGGTGGTGGAGGACTCTTGTAATAGTATGATGGAGGTGGTGAAGGTGAGGGTGATGGAGGAGACTTGTAATAGTATGGTGGTGGTGGGGAAGGTGAGGGTGGTGGTGGTGACTTGTACACATAAGGAGGTGGAGGTGAAGGAGAGGGTGGTGGAGGACTCTTGTAATAGTATGGTGGAGGTGGTGATGGTGAGGGTGGTGGAGGAGACTTGTAATAGTATGGTGGTGGTGGGGAAGGTGAGGGTGGTGGTGGTGACTTGTACACATAAGGAGGAGGCGGTGATGGGGATGGAGGAGGTGGTGACTTGTACACATAAGGAGGTGGTGGTGAAGGAGATGGTGGTGGTGGGGACTTGTACTCGTAAGGTGGTGGAGGAGAAGAGTAAATGTAACTATCAGCAGCAGAAACCATAGTAGTAGAAATCAAAACAATGGCCAATGCCATTGCCATATTTGGCCAAAAATGCCTCATTTTTGGGCAACTTGCCCTAGCAGTCATGGATAGAAAGAAAAGGTTTTGGTGTTAATGATTACTATGAAATGTTGCATGCAAGATTCAGTATTTATAGTTAGAGTTTTTGTTAAGGGGTAGCTATTATGAAGGACCAATTTCAATATTCAATTTGTTTTCATTTTGGTGTACATGCTTTAATTAAGTCTTCTAGTAGGCCACTTCTTTCCATGACATTGTTTTATTCTTGATGGCTAGAACACGTTACTATAACAATCTCTAACTACTAATTAAAATATACAAATTTTGAATGATTAGAGATGTTAAGTGTCATGTTCTTCTGTAATTTCCTCATAGCAGCCCTGCTGAGTTGCCCATCTGGACAAAAAACTAACTACTACATGATTTCTTTATACCATTTTCTCTCTTGTTTTCTCTTTTTATTTGTTTATTTTCTATTGTTTTTGAGGGAAGGGAAACTGAATCTAGTGTGTTTTGCATTACAGATCCATATGTGGTCATATGATATTTACTTTAGGCCATGATGGTAGCTATTGCAAGCTGTGTATTGAGATTTTTCCCCCCTTTATTTAATGGTGAAATATATATACATTTGACTTTGCATTATTTCTTGATGTACTTTTTGAACATTAGATTTTTATAGTTTTTCTTTGGTCATAAGCTTTTTGATAAAGAATAATCCAAATTTACCTCATTTTTCCTAGTGCCTCACTTTTTAAGGGGTTACAATTTTGGATGAAATGAAATCAATATTATGCAACTCAATTTACCTAAATGCATATGATGTGTGGACTTTGGTGAGTAATATGTGTGAAAAAAGAATAAAAATGAGTTACTACACCAAGAGTACAAGTTCATCTTCACTTTGGTTCACCCATTGTTTTTCTCACTTTCTTTAAGATTTTATCAGTCATGTGACTTCTCAATTATATGAGATGAACATGCATGAGATGTTGCCACTCTCCGGATGAAATGCACAATTGGACATTGCCGTATTTGAAGGAGGATAAAATTCAAACATAACCAAGTAAAATAATTATATTCCTTCCAAAAAAAAAAGTAAAATAATTATATTGAGCACAAGTTCTTTATTTCATTCAACTTTCTTCTCATGCATACGGCATTTCAGATCATATAATCCGAATGGTATAAAAATGTTCAAAAATCACACATAGACTCTCCAATTTCAAATATTAAAATCTAAAATAAGGCGTACGACAAGTTTAAGAGTTGAGAAAAGAAATTCTACAAGTAAAATAGTGTTGCACCGACGAAGTTATTTTTCTACTATTGTATCTTGAATTCTATGCAAGAAAGGTATGGAACGTTTTAACCTTTCTTAATATTTTCTGTTGGGGGCACATAAAAAATTTCTGAGCACTTTCTGAATAGCTTTGTTTGTCGGTTTATTTGTCAAATGCATCTACCTCGTAAAAAAACAAGATGCAGTGGTTTTTAGCAACTGATCAATGTCGGTCTGTAACCCAAAAATTAAGGCGCCAATAAATGAATGAAACGTGCAAAATTGAAAATTACCAGTATCATCATATTGGATAATGTAATACCAATAGTATAGTAATTACCCTTCAAAAAAAATAGTATGGTAATTATATTTATAAATAAATGGACGACTAAGCCTTTGCCAATTAAAAATAGTCCTAAAATTCAACTGGAAGAGATCATGCAGATTCCTCTACTATGTTATGAACAAATTATTCTAGGTTATTTTGTTGAAAAGTCAACCTTCCAGATCAAAATTCCCATGTGATTTTCTTACATGTGTTATCCCTCACTACTCAAACTTAGAAGCAATATGCCTATCTATTCCTATTTTTATTCTTAAATGGTGTGAGTTTAGCTCTCTCTTTGATGTTAACATTTGACACGAGAGGATCATTTCTTAGTACTTTAAATGTCCCTTGTTTGACATTGATGTGGTAGTGTGAATAGAAATGGAGCTATATTCCAAAATAATATAGCTTTGTTTTGGTTGTCCAACAAGTCAGTTTATTTACTCTTTTTCAAGGCTCTGGCATTGACTTCCTTTACATACATGTGTCTCATTCTTTTTTTGAGATATATTATTTGAACAACCATTCATACAACTGATTAATAGGACAACCAAAGATAAACAAATAAAAGTAAATATTGGCAAGAAACCCAAAACAATATAGAGAAAGTAAAAATACCACGTGGATATCAAAGAGATAGTTGTCACAAAAATTATTTCTCTTCTTTTTATGGATCGTAGTAACGGATATTTCTTAACATTTTGTCGAGAAAATATCCTTTTGGAATTTCAAAATGTCAAAGACAGTATTGTTCAATCAAGATTCACATATGCTATTTACTCAATTTTGATTTTTTTTTTCTTCCATCTATGAAAAAGAAAAATGCTAAGTGAACTCATTTTTGGTTTCGTCTTCTAATATGTTTTTTTTACTCTACTTGAAAAGTGAAGCTGGTGCAAATTACTGCAAAACAGAAGGCAGTCATACTAACTATCGTGATTGAGTCTGCCTGATGTGCCTTCATTTTTCATCTCTTTTCTAGCTCTACCTCTTTGACATTACATTTCTCCCTTATATTCAAATCATAGCAAATTCTTAAAAATATTCTATCTAATTCTAAGAGAAATCAAATAGATGATATTAAAAGTTTAAACTTGTGGCATGACTCGTCAAACTAAAAAAGGAGCAACTTTCCTAGATGAAAAAAAATTGTCAAACTAAATCTTTTTTGTTTTTTTTAAGAAACTAAATATTTTTTGTTGTTTTTGAAATAAGTTAAGAATCCAAATAATCTTATCAAAAATTAAAACGCATTTAGAGTCCGTTTGTTACGGATTAAAATAAAAGTGATTTTGTCATAAAATAATTTAAAGATTATTTTATAGAGATTTTGGGCACTTTTGTTTGAGATTGTTTTTATTTTTGTAGTGTTTGTTTTAGATTTTTAAAAAATCCATTTTGTTAAAAAAATTATTTTTAGCCTCAAAATGAAAAGTTATTCCAAGTAGCTTTTCCAAAATCTATTTTCTCTCTCCTCTAAAAAAATCTATTTTTTTAGAAGCTGCTCTTAACAGCTTCTCATTTGAAAGCTGTTTTTAAATTATTTTTAGATTCTGATTTTTTTTTTTAAATTTGTAACAAACGGATGCAAAACTCTTAAAATGATTATTTTTTTCTTAAAAAAGCTATAACAAACGGGCTCTATATTTTAGAGATTTTATGAAAAATCATAATCTATATTTTCGTGATAAAAATCATTTTTTTAAACAAATAATTTAGTTTGTATTGATAGTTGCAAAATTAGTTCATTCTTTTAAACCATATTTTCTCTCTCCTCTAAAAAATCTATTTTTTGAGAAGCTGCTCTTAAGGCCCGTTTGTTATAGCTTTTTTAAGAAAATAATCACTTTTAAGAGTTTTGCATTCGTTTGTTACAGATTTTAAAAAAAAACCAGAATTTAAAAATAATCTAAAAACAGCTTCAAATGAGAAACTGTTAAGAGCAGCTTCTCAAAAAATAGATTTTTTTTAGAGGAGAGAGAAAATATGATTTAAAAAATTGAACTAATTTTGTAACAAAAAATCCCTTTTATATAAGTTGTATCCAAACAAACTAGATTATTTGTTTAAAAAAAGTGATTTTTATTACAGTAAACAAATAGAAAATAGATTATGATTTTTCACAAAATCTCTAAAATATAATCTCTAAATTATTTTATGTCAAAATCACTTTTATTTTAATCTGTAACAAACGGACCCTTAACAGCTTCTCATTTGTTTTTAGATTCTGATTATTTTAAAAAGTTGCAACAAACGAATGCAAAACTTTTAAAAGTGATTATTCTTTTAAAATAAGTGATTTTTTTCTCAAAAAGCTATAACAAACGGGCTCATAATCACTAAATTATTTTAATGTCAAAATCACTTTTATTTTAATCCGTAACAAACGGGCTCTTTCTCTTTCCTCTAAAAAAATCTATTTTTTTAGAAGCTGCTTTTAACAGCTTCTCATTTGAAGTTGTTTTTAGATTTTTTTTTAGATTCTGATTATTTTAAAAAGTTGTAACAAACGAATGCAAAACTTTTAAAAGTGATTATTCTTTTAAAATAAGTGATTTTTTTCTTAAAAAAACTATAACAAACGGGCTCTATATTTTAGAGATTTTATGCAAAATCAGAATATATTTTGCGTTTGTTTACCTTAATTAATATCACTTTTTTTAAACAAATAATCTAGTTTATTTTGATACAAATATATAAAAGAGATATTTTGTTATAAAATTAGTCCAATCTTTAAAATCGTATTTTCTTTCTCCTCTACAAAAAAATCTATTTTTTTGAGAAGCTGATCTTAACAGCTTCTCATTTGAAGCTATTTTTAGATTTTTTTTTTAGATTCTGATTTTTTTTAAAAAAGCATTAACAAATAGATGCAAAACTCTTGAAAGTGATTTTTTTTTAAAATGATTTTTTTTTCTTAAAAAAACTATAACAAACGAGCTTTTAATTTGTGCTAAATACTCCTACGCATTTATTCTATTCAAATAAAAGTTAAAACTACCCTATTCTAAGAAGATTTAGGGTCTGTTTGTTACGGATTAAAATAAAAGTGATTTTCACATAAAATAATTTAGGGCCCGTTTGTTACAGATTAAAATAAAAGTGATTTTGATATAAAATAATATCAGAATCTATTTTGCGTTTGTTTACCGTAAGAAAAATCACTTTTTTAAAACAAATAATCTAGTTTGTTGGGATACAACTATATAAAAGGGATTTTTTGTTAAAAAATTAGTTCAATCTTTTAAACAATATTTTCTCTCTCCTCTAAAAAAAATCTATTTTTTGGGAAGTTGTTCTTAACAACTTTCATTTGAAGCTGTTTTTAGATTCTGATTTTTTTAAAAAATCTGTAACAAACGGATGCAATAGTCTTAAAAGTGATTATTTTTTAAAATAAGTGATTTTTTTTCTTAAAAAAACTATAACAAACGGGCTCTTAGAGATTTTATGAAAAATGAGAATCCATTTTGCGTTTGTTTACCATGATAAAAATCATTTTTTATTAAACAAATAATTTAATTTGTTTGGATACAACTATATAAAAGAGATTTTTTGTTACAAAATTAGTTCAATCTTTTAAACCATGTTTTCTCTCTTCTCTACAAAAAAATCTATTTTTTGAGAAGCTGCTCTTAACAGCTTCTCATTTGAAGCTGTTTTTAGATTATTTTTTTTAGATTCAGATTTTTCTTAAAAGTTGTAACAAACGGATGCAAAACTTTTAAAAGTAATTATTTTTTAAAAAAAAGTGATTTTTTCTTGAAAAAAGCTATAACAAACGGGTTCTTAAACTAACTTATGAATCCTAATCCTAAATGACTTAAGCTAATTCTAGAAAATAATTATTACCTTAATAGTTCTACAAACGGGTAGCCTTATGTCGTCTACCTTACCAAGGGGAAAGAATAAAGTGTAAAATGTAACGTTTAAAAAAAGAGTGATCAAGGGTGTCCTCAAAATCACTGTTTGCGTCCTCTGTTTCTAGGTTCAATTGAGATTCACTAGGTATGTCACACTCCTTAGGATTCCTAAAAGCATTAAGACTTTTGCATATTAAAATTAATAAATCTCATAAAATAACTGAATAAAAGACTTGAACTAAATTGATCCAATAAGCAAATAGAGGCTCATCTTAGAATCCTACGTAATTGAGATTGAGTTACTCATGGAAGCACACGCGCCTCACACGTTGGTTGATGTGCGCCGCATGTTAGTTTAAACAGTGTTTTTCAACACTATTTTGCACATCTCCACAGAGTATGGCAGCACATCCGGGCACACAACACCGGTGTGCTGTGCGTTTTTTTGTCATTTCTTCATCTTTTTGAGTGCTTTCTTTCTCCAAACTTATCTTCAGACTTGAGATAAAAAATTTCTCAACTTGTAATGTGTTTAGAGGCCTCTTGAATCTTCATTCATTGTCTTCCCAAGTCTTCATAAGGTGATTTGCTTTGCCGAATTACATGATTTTTTTAGTGAAATACATCAAAAACCTCTAAGAATTGTTTTGTTAAGGGAAAACTATAATTATATGGCTGAATATAAAAACATTACAAAATGTCTCTTAAACCACATAAAAAAATTTCTAAAAATCTTTTAATTTGGGTCAAATACAACAAAAATGACCGGAAAAAAAAATGTAATATGACATGTCATCACTTACAATAGACCCCTCCAAAATCCAATAGTTTAAATTTTGACAAATATATCAAACAATTAAGATTAAAAAATTTATGAGGTTTATGGTTGACTACTTATAATGTTGATTCACCTTAGACATTCGGGGTTAATTGATTAACGGAAGAGAATAAAATGTTTGTCGGAGATATAATTAAGGCTATTACTTTTCTCACCATATGAGTTACTCACACACACTATTTTTTTCATCAAAATACTCTTTGCTCAGATTCTAAAATCTGCAATCTTGTAGAGGAATTTCATATTCTATAATCTGAAAACTTGTTTTGTCAATAATTATTGAACGACATTGACATATAATATTAAGAAGGCATGATTGAAAATAACCAAAATTAAAAGAGACAAAAATATAAAAAAGCAAAAGTTAATCGAATTCTCATTTTATTAATAATTCATATCTCTCATTGTATATTTACATTGCCATTGAAGCTTATTACACAATTATTTAACACATAATTCAAATCGGTTCAAAATTATGTTGAAATTTGTACTTTGTATGGCAAGGAACAATTCAATTTATATAATCCGAACCAGCCAACCACATGATTTTTTTTTTTTGTGGTTCACATTGCACCAATAGTTACTGTAGTCCACATCGCACATAAACTTCTATAAATTGGCGTGCTTGTTTTCATTTGCTATAAACCACACCAAATAATCATAGACATTTCAGTCATTGATTTGAACACCAAACTAACGATAGTTTACTACAATGGGGGAAAAAATCTAATATGTTTAGGGTTCGAAATGATGTCATTGTCTCTGAGTTGAAGTATCAACTGAACCAAATCAATTGCTAACTAAACAACAAAGACACAAGGAGGGTGGACAATGTTGAGCATCAAAGTCCATCGATCGACTCAGATGAAAGCATCTAGTTCACCCATATGAAACTCAAGAAGGACGGCGATAAGAGAATGATGTTTTTAATATTTGGTCAGTACATTACTAAATGACCAATCGAGTTGGACGCTTTCTTGGTCAAATCTTTCAAAGATATTTGAATTTTTTTGATTCGGCTCAGAACATATGAATAAATCAAGGCTCTCGTGGAGGAACCCGATGAAGAAGTTAGTTTGGCTGATATGTGATCTATTTTGTTTAGTTTGCCTGATTGTTGTATTTAATGTATAATTCGTCTTGTGTTTGTCAAAAAATTTACTTTGTAGGGTGAAGGACAGGCATCTTGTATAGTCCGAACTAGAATATATTTGTGGTCCACAATGCACCGATAATTTATTTGGTCTTCGACACACATAAATTTATATAAATAAACGAGTTTGGTACTTTTGTTGTAAAGCACAACAAAGAACTATAGAAAATTAATTGGTGGATGAAAAGTTGTTATGAACTTGATCATGCTGCATTGTCGATAGAAATATGCCAGTTGACAAGGCAACGAGATCAAGTTAAAAAACACTTCTTGGAACACCTTGCCTTTCATCATTATTTTGCGGGATATGAACGCAAAATGGTTGTTTTGAACTTGATCTTGCTGCCCTGTCAATAGAAATATGTTAGTTGACAGGGCAGATGGATCAAATTAAAAAACACCTCTTGGAACACCTTCCTTTTCAGCATCACTTATCTTATTGTATTGTTTTACGTTGTTGAATTATGTCATTTTTGTGTGTGTTACGCACCATAGAAAACCCTCCAAAGCTCAAGCTTAAAAATAGTATGCGACAGTTCAGATTATACAATCTAAACTGTTTCTGAAGTGTTCATATTCTATAATCCAAACTGTCCCATATTGTAGACTGACGTTACACCAAAGGTTTGAATCATTTGTGGTGTGTTAATTAAGTTTTAAATGTTAAACACGTTTTCTTTAACCCACTTTAGAGTCTAGGAACACTTTATGGCTATAAATAGCCTTATATCCTTCAATGCTTACATTCATTCTTCACATCTCATTCATTCAATAAAATTACTTTTTTTTTTAAGTTGAGTGATTTATAATATCATGGTCATTATTGCCCATTCATACTATACCTGAAATTGCTTCTATAAATGTTCTGATTTTAGAATTTGAGCAAAAAGTTTCTTTGTTTTTTGGGTTTCAACATGTTTTGGTTTATAGGATCCAAAAATCCTTCTATAAATGTTCTGATTTTAGAATTTGAGCAAAAAGTATTTTAGAAAAAAAATAAATAAATAGGGCAATGTGAGAAACATAGAGATGGGAAAAGTAACAACTTGTAAGTAAAAGGTTCAAACGAACAAAAAAAAAATTATATGCGACAAATAAGACAAAAATTTCAAGGGTAAACTTAAACTTCTTTAAGGGTCCGTTTGTTACAGATTAAAATAAAAGTGATTTTGATATAAAATAATTTAGAGATTATATTTTAGAGATTTTGTGAAAAATCAGAATCTATTTTGTGTTTGTTTACGGTAATAAAAATCACTTTTTTTACAACAAACAACCTAATTTGTTTGTTGTTTAGATACAACTATATAAAAGAGATTTTTTGTTACAAAATTAGTTCAATTTTTTAAATCATATTTTATCTCTCTCCTCTAAAAATTGGATTTTGATTTTGATAAAAATCTATAACAAAAATTCTAATTTTGCAAATATTTTAAAAGTGATTATTTTCTTAAAAAAACTAAAACAAACGGGTTAGAAAAAAGGGGTTAAAGTTAAACTAAAATTTAAGTTTACAAAATTTCTTAAATGGCGCGAGCAGAACTCACATTCTCCGATGAAAATCCACACATTCTTCTGCGACGTTACCTTCTCCACGTTCTTCTCCAACGCATTTTCAGGTTCCACTTGCGCTTTCATTCAGCAATTTTTCATTTTAGGTTTTTTTTGGTGTTTGAACTTTCAGAAATTGTATTCGTTTTGTTAACTGAAGATGAACGTAGAAGAAGAGCGGATTGGAACTTAATTAAGCGCTTATAGCACCTTATGTTTGCAGTATTATACTCCTCCATGCAAGTATAACTTAATTAAGTGCTTATAGCATAAGCTCTTATCATATAAGTTGTTTCATAAGCTATTTTGAAGAGTTTATGGAAATAAGCTGAACACAACTTATGTGCATGTCAGAAGTTGTTTCCATAAACTTTCGTAAACAATCTCACAAGTATTTCTGTTAGTAGGTAAGTTCAAATAAGTCAATCCAAATATGCGTTGGATTATGTTGGCGAGCTCTGCAAATTAAACACTTTCATCATGGCTTCAAATTGCAAAAAATAAAGTTACATAAGTCATTATGCAGTTGTATGACAAAAGAATTCTAGGATTCAAATATAGAGACATAGGGCCTGTTTGGATCGGCTTATTTGATTATATACTGACATAAGTATTGTGAGACAGTTAGGGAGAATTTATGAAAACATCTTAAGCTTTTTTCAACTAATTTTCATTAGTTCTTCAACATAGCTTATAAAAACAACTTCAAGCATATACAAAAACGATTTAACGTTCTTGTTTATCTTTTGATATAAAATTAACTTATGCAAGCTTATACATAAGCGCTTATCATGATAAGTGTTTGTGCTATAAGTTGTTTATCCAAACGCACCAATAATATTTAAATCTAAGATACAATAGGATGAAAACCAATGTAGTATCCTCAACTAAGCTAATCCACTTGGGTTGGTCTAGTTGTGACCTTGGAGTGTGTTCCTCCCGAGGTCTCATGTTAGATTCTCCTCAGTGCCAATTTTAGTTGGCTAGTTTGGCTTCTTAAAAAAAGTATCATCAATTAAGCTGAAAGTTATGGAATAATACACATAAGTAATGGTGAAATGTATATTTATGATCCTTTACACTTCGATGAACATCTGTATAGCTCAAGGTTTGACTTTTAAAATATAATATTTTTGAGACACTTGTATTCTTGGTCTGCAACACTAGTTTCTCATATATTCTAATATGATTAATATAGGAACTTAAGTTGTAGAAACGAGGATTCTTGGAGAGAGCTATTAAAAGCTTGGGTTTCTAACACCTATCCTGAAGCCCTGAGGTACATTTTCTGCACATTAGTTTTTTCCCCCTCTTAATAGTTAGATATAGTTTGTGCATTTTTATCTCATTTGCAATGAATAATGATGTATTTTATGGTGGTATGCTTTGCCTTGCTGACATGCTTGATAGTTGTTTAAAAGAAACAGGAACTAGTTAGGTGGAAAGAAATTGAAGGTAATTCTTCATTGATAAATGATAATACTTATTTTTCCAAACACAACAGGGTACAGTACAAAAAATCCTCCATAAAAATAAAAGCTATCATACAGGGAAATATCAATCTATGCACATATAAATCAAAGAGATAACAAATAAATTAATCTCGCTTCCACTTTTTAATTAGCCAGTCACTTGAACAGAATAAGATTAGGAAGTGCAAGATGGCCATCAAATAGTTTGGACAGGAAGCTAGTTGTTTCACTTTGCTCCAAATGGAGCTTGCCTTTATTCCTTGACGAAAACTAGAACCTGAAAACAAATAAGAGTTTTTGTTAATTAGTGCGTAAGATTTAAGCATGTGATATGTGTGTGTACGGGTGGGCGAAGATGCAAGTGTTATGATTGTAACAATGGTAAACTTACATAATTTATCACCAATGGTGATTTGCTGTTGTGAGACTAGTTGTAGATCGGTGGTGGTGGAGAAGCATAGATGTAGGCAGGTGGTGGAGGTGACTTTACTGGTGGGGAAGGACTCACATAGTGGTAAGGAGGTGGAGGAGATGGCGACGGTGGTGGAGGGGATTTGTAGTAGTAGGGAGGATGAGAAATGGGAGATGGTGGAGGAGGACTTTGATAATGATAAGGAGGTGGCGGTGATGGTGAGGGAGGTGGAGGTGATTTGTAATAGTAGGGAGGGGGTGGAGATGGTGATGGTGGTGGTGGAGATTTGTAATAATAGGGGGGTGGAGGAGATGGAGATGGTGGAGGGGGACTTTTGTAGTAATATGGAGGCGGTGGTGATGGGGATGGTGGTGGAGGTGATTTGTAATAGTAGGGAGGTGGTGGTGATGGTGATGGTGGTGGAGGAGATTTGTAATAGTATGGTGGGGGAGGAGATGGTGATGGTGGGGGTGGTGACTTATAGTAATATGGAGTATGTGATATTTCTTTTGGTGGAGGTGGGGACTTATAATAGTAAGGTGGTGGGGGAGATGGTGATGGTGGAGGTGGAGACTTATAATAGTATGGTGGAGGAGGGGATGGGGATGGCGGAGGTGGTGACTTATAGTAGTACGGAGGGTGTGAAATCTCCTTGGGTGGAGGAGGTGACTTGTAATAGTATGGTGGTGGTGGAGATGGTGATGGTGGAGGTGGAGACTTATAGTAGTATGGTGGAGGAGGTGATGGTGATGGTGGGGGTGGTGACTTATAGTAGTATGGAGGGTGTGAAATTTCTTTTGGTGGAGGAGGAGATTTGTAATAATAAGGAGGAGGGGGGGATGGCGATGGTGGGGGTGGTGACTTGTAGTAGTATGGAGGAGAATAATAATGGACCGGTGGAGGTGGTGAGTTGTAATTGTAAACCGGTGCAGGAGGTGGAGGTGATTTGTAGTAGTAAGGAGTTGGTGCCGCTTTCACGTGGGGAGGAGGTGACTTGTAGATGTATGGAGGTGAATAGTAATGGACTGGTGGAGGTGGGGAGTTGTACTTGTAAACCGGTGCAGGAGGAGGAGGTGATTTGTAGTAGTAAGGAGTTGGTGCCGCTTTCACGGGGGGCGGAGGTGACTTATATGTATATGGAGGTGAATAATAATGAACCGGTGGAGGTGGGGAGTTGTATTTGTAAACCGGAGCCGGAGGTGGAGGTGATTTGTAGTAGTAAGGAGTTGGTGCCGCTTTCACAGGAGGAGGAGGTGACTTGTAGTAATACGGAGGTGAGTAATAATGAACGGGTGGAGGTGGGGAGTTGTACTTGTAAATTGGTGAGGGAGGTGGAGGTGATTTGTAGTAATAAGGAGTTGGTGAAGGCTTGGGCTTCTCACATTCTTTGAATTGTTTCTTTGAAGCATAAGCAAATGGTTTAGCCTTAAGCACAACCTCATACTTGTCTTTGGAATACAAGTACAATTTGGTTCCTTGGTTTAACTTTGTAGGTATGTTGAAAGGTGAGCCTTTAGGTGGAGCATAAAGGGAGGCCTTGCACACTGTGGCACCATATTTGACATAGTCAAAGTCCTTAACTGTGATAGCATACTTTCCATTAATCTTAGTTTTGCCATAAGCCTTGATGATTTTGCTCCCAGCTTTGCATGTCACCTCAACAACAGCACCTGTGCCATAATAAATTTGATTTTAGACATTGAATAAAATTGTATATAAAACACATATTATACTGGAGAGTATTATTAAACGGAAGATTACTAAACTATCATCGTCAAACCAAATCTTTATATTTGGCAGGATTATTAAATTATAATGGTGTAAACGATATATGTTACTTCAACATATCAATTTTTTTCTTTATTGGACAAGGAGACAACTAAACTAAGTGTTTGTGTAGTTTCTAATAAACAAAGATGTTAATCAAAACATATGTATATGAATCTCATTAACGAAATTGGCAGTTTAGTTGTTACAGTATGTACACAAAATCAATAAAAGTGAAAGGATTGAAAAATGTATCTTGATGTACCTTTGAGGTGTTTCTTGATATGAGACTTTTCAGGATACTCCCAGTCATAGCATCTGAAACTGTAGACTTTGCCCACTACCTTCACGATCAATGAGTGGTGGTAGGGTTGAGGGTGATGATACACAACAGTTGGAGGAGGAGAGTTGTAATAGTATGGTGGTGGAAGGACCTTAGGTGGTGGTGGGGACTTGTAGTAGTAAGGTGTATGGGGAATAGGAGATGGAGGGGGAGGAGATTTGTAGTAGTATGGTGGAGGTGGAGATGGTGAAGGTGGTGGTGGAGACTTGTAATAGTATGGTTTTGTCTTGTGTTCATATGGTGGTGGAGGAGACTTGTAATAGTATGGTTTAGTCTTGTGTTCATATGGTGGTGGGGGTGATTTGTAGTAGTAGGGTGGTGGAGGAGATGGTGAAGGTGGTGGGGGAGATTTATAGTAGTAGGGTGGTGGGGGAGATGGTGAAGGCGGCGGTGGAGATTTGTAATAGTAAGGTGGGGGTGGGGAGGGTGAGGGTGGTGGGGGAGACTTGTAGTAATATGGAGGTGGAGGTGAAGGAGATGGTGGTGGTGGAGATTTGTAATAGTAAGGTGGTGGAGGGGAAGGTGAGGGGGGTGGGGGGGATTTGTAATAATAAGGAGGTGGAGGTGATGGGGATGGAGGAGGCGGTGACTTGTACACATATGTTGGAGCCTTGTGCTTATAAGATGGTGGTGGAGGTGATTTATACTCATAGGGTGGTGGGGGTGATGGTGAAGGAGGTGGAGGAGACTTGTATTCATAAGATGGAGACTTGTGCTCATGGGGTGGAGGTGGTGGAGATTTGTAAATGTAAGGTGGTGGAGGTGACGGTGATGGAGGCGGTGGTGACTTGTAAATGTAAGGTGGTGGAGGCGACGGTGATGGAGGCGGGGGTGACTTGTACACGTAAGATGGAGCCTTGTGCTCATATGGTGGTGGAGGTGACGGTGATGGAGGTGGTGGTGACTTGTAAATGTAAGGTGGTGGAGGTGATGGTGATGGAGGTGGGGGTGACTTATACTCGTAAGACGGAGCCTTGTGCGCATATGGTGGTGGAGGTGACGGTGATGGAGGAGGTGGTGACTTGTACACGTAAGGTGGTGGAGGAGAAGAGTAGATATAACTATCAGCGGCAGCAGACACCACAGAAGTGGAAATCAAAGCAATGACCAATGCCATTGCCATTGTTGGCCAGTTATGACCCCTTTTGGGGCTACTGGCCTTAACAGTCATGGGTAGAAAGAAAAAAACTTACAACCTTCAAGGCTTCTGTTATTAGATCCTCACTAATATTATTTGAAGTTGAGGAATAGATGTTAGGAAAGAAGAGGTTTTGGTGGTAGTGATTGCTGTGAAAAACTGCATGAAAGATTTAGTATTTATAGTGTGAGTCGTTATGGGGTAGCTATCATGAAGTACAAATTCAAATATTCTATTGGTTTGAATGCTTTAAATTATGTCTCCTAGTAGGCCACTTCTTTTCCACGACATTGTTTTATTCTTGATGGCTGGAACCTTTCACTATTTCAATATCTAACTACAAAATAAAATATACAACAAAATGGAATGATTAGAGAAGCTAACATGTCCTGTTATTTCCTCATAGCAGCCCTGCTGAGTTGCCTATCTAGACGAAAATTTACTACAAAATGCTTCTGTTTATTTTCAATTGCTTTTTAGAAAAAGGAAAATGAATATAGCGTGTTATGCATTACAGATCCTGAGTGGTCATGATTTTTGTTTTAGGTTATGATTGTAGCTATTTTGCAAGCTTTGTATGGAATCTTTGTTTTCTTTTCTTTCTATCTAATCGTAAAATAATTACATTTGACTTTTCATTATTTTATGTATTTATTGAACATTAGTTTTTAATAGTTATTCCTTTCGTCTCAAAATAAGTGTTGTATAGTTTGATTTTTATATATATCAATACAAACCTTTGATCATTGATATTTTTAATTACTTATTAAATAAAACATAATTAAGTTGATATTTTAAAAACATTAACCGAAACAAATCAAACATGTTATATATTAACATTTGTCTTTAGATATTAGTAAAAAAAAAATGATGTCAAAGTAGATTGGTGAGTAATGCACATGGTTAAATGGTGACACTTATTTTGAGACGAAGAAAGTAGTGATAAAGAACACCCTAAATTTACCCACTGGCCTATTATTTTCGGGGTTACAACATTAGGATAAATTTAGACTAAAATCAACAGTGATTGCTCAATAAGTTCTCAAATTGCTCACAATTTAAAATAAATGACTATAGGAAGTTATGATCCAATTTTGGGTTTTATTAAAACAAAATGTATATTGGAAGTTACGATTGAATCGATTGAGCAATTTGAGGGGCTTATCGAGCAATTGGCAAAAGTTTTTTGTGCTGGAAGAACTAGTGAAGAATAATGCATAAGGAATTGCCTTGCAAAGAGTACCAGTTAATCTCCACTTTGGTGCACCTTTTATTACTTTTACTCTTCTTTTTTCTTTTTTTTTTATCATTTTCTTTAAGATATTTTCTCAGACATGTGTTTTCTCAATTATGAGATCAACATGTGATGTTGCCATTTCCCGGAAGGAGAAAAATATAGAAACATTAACCAGGAAAAATTATTAGCATTTTTTGTGCAAGAAATAATCAATGGGGTTTTCTTTGGATCTTATTTTAGTTGCGTCTTTAAGTCAAAAGTTTAACCTTTCTTAATATTTCTCTGTTTGGGAAAACACTTTAACGTGCACGCATGATGAAAATATGTAAATGCCTAAGGAATAGTTCAAAACATCATAAAGCATAAAGCTAGTAAAAAATTGTTCTAATTATACTTGCCTATAAAATTAAATTACACTATTTTACTGCAAGTGTTATTTCTTTATTTTTTAGGTCAAAACTGCAACTGTTTTTTCTAACACTACTATGAGGAACTTTACCCCATTTGTATGTGAAGGTGTGTCTACAATTTTTTTTTTGTTGAAGTGTCTACAATATTATGTGATATATTATCTTCAATTTGTCTCTACATTTGTTCCTCTGATCAATGTCGGGTTGTAACAAAAAAATTAAGGCACCAGTAAATGAATGAAACGTGCAGAGTACCGTTATGAAATAGGGTTTGGTGCTGTTGGATAATGTACTATTTATAAATGGACAGCTAAGCATTTGGAAATAAAAAATGTAGTTTTATTTTATTTTAATAAAAAGTCAATCTTCCAGAATAAAATCACCTGTACTGTAGTAATAGATCCCATAATATGAAATTTTCACAAAAGACAAAGAAGTATGATTCTACTATTCAAACTTAGTAGAAAAATTAGATCTATCATTTTCATCTCTCTTCTAAAATGATGTGATATCAATTCTCCCTTGTTAAAATTTGACATGAGTGAGTCATTCCTCATTATTTTATATGTTTCTTATCAACATTGTTAGTGGAAAAGTACATGCTACCTCCCCTCTCAAAAAAAATAAAATACATGTTACTTTCATATCTTTTAAGTTTTTGTCATTTTCACATACAGTATTAGAAAAAGTTGTATTGTTTTTATTTGTTTATTTTGTTTGTAGATGTTTTTAAAATACTTTTTAGTGTGCAGATCTGTCTAATTTGTAATTTTTTATCACTTTAAGATAAATTAGTAGTATCAATAAGAGGTGTGTGTATATATATAAATTTGAAAAATAAATAAATGTATCTAGAAATTTAAAATTTTGTAGACTTTATCTTTAGGAATAATTTTTCTTCTTCTTTTGCTATACGACTATGATTAAGATCTTTGAGCCTCATGCCTCAATATGCGCCTAAAATATCCCCTAGGCTTAGGCACTTTGGATCGATTATGAGATTGATCTTCGAGTCGGCAGCGTAACATCTGGTCATTTTATCAAGATTGGACTTCTTTCCAAATGATCGACTCCAGGAATTAAACACGGATTCTTTTAGGAGAGAGGGTGTTGCTAACTCTTCCAACACCATGCTATGGAATAATTTTTTTGTTCCTGAGAGGTGCTTATGATTAGGAATAGCTGTAGTATTATTAAATGTAGCACCATTGTCTGATATTGATGTCGCTTGTTTGAATAGAAATGTAGCAACGTCTTTGTTTTCTCTTCAACATGTCAATTTTTTTACTATATCTTAGTGCCAAGCTGGCAGTGACTTTAGTTGCACATGCCTCCTATTTTTTCTGTTTTTTTGACAAAACATATGCCCTATTGGCATATATTAAAATTACTATAAGCATATAAAATAATATATGCATTAGTTGTGTCCCCATGTGAAGCTACTAAGTCAATACTATCATGCGCCTCTCTCACATTGTTTATGGTAGTCAATACCGTGTTATAGAAGGTTTGAACTATGTAAATATGATCTTTGTTGAATTTAAGAGAAATAAATCATCTTTGATTAGATGATTTTTAACACAAAATGTAGAAATGGTTTTTAACATAAGATGGATATTGATTCCATAAGGAAATGTGGTAACCACAGACACAGTGGTTGAGTGAAAAAGCTAGAAAAAAGAGAAGGATTAGGTGAGTGTTCCCTTTGGATTCTTAATTATAATGTTTAACAGATAAGAGTAAATCACATCAGATTGAAAATAAAGGATAAAGCTTTTTACTTTTTGGACTGTTAATTATGTTAAAGTTATCTGGATGACCACTCCACCAACCTGTATGGTTCTAAAATTCTCAGGTTTTGGTGGTATAGGATAGGATTTTACAATATTTCAAACTGAAGCTATCTTAATCCAACCATTAATTTTATGTAGGGTCGTTTTTTTCTAATGCAAAAGTGATTGTCTTAAGAAATCATAAGAGGTAGGCTACTACCTCTTATATCTTTGGCTAATAAAATACTCTAAGAAGGAAAAACAAAATCAACTATAGCTCAATCAAAAGTTGGGGAGGAATGACCTTAATTAGCTAGAAAATCTGCACACCAGTTGGTTTATCCAAAGGCATGAACCACTAGTATTCTCCAATCTGATTGGTGGAGAAGATAAACGACCTTGAGTTTGGATAAAACCATTATTGAAAGAGCCAAACTTTACGATGTTAACGATCACAGCCGAGGCCCCACGTAGGTAAGGGACATTGAAGGAGTTTTAACCGGGAGGTTCTGGGTTCGATCATGGAAATTAACATAATCACAAAATACTAAGATTTTTCTATAAGAAACTAATCACAGTCAAATCTTGCTCAAAAATCACCATTTTATGTTGAAAAGTATTGCCAGTTCGATGCCTTGCCTCAAATCCCAATGTTCAGTCCACACAATTGTGCTCGAGACTAATTTGTTATAGAACTCTAACAAATCTGCCAACAGTCACTAGTTAGATCCCACATCATTGTGACTGAGCTTAATTAAGAACAACATTGTAATAAACTTAGCCTGATTAGCTACAAGCCGAAATAAAGTAGTTCTGGTCGCGGTGTTTCTAGAAAAGACCAGCTTAGTTTTATCTTTTCATATATCATTCACAGCTACTCCAAAAAGTGAATGCCCATTTCCCTGGACAATACCAATATTAGAAGCTGAAAGGTTCCAAGTTCCAATCCAGCCATTGTTTGAGTTCTGAGCTGAAAAATTTGTTCCAAAAAATTTGGTGAATCAAATCACTCCTGTAGTTCCTCACAATTCAGCAGTATGTGCATAATTGCAGATATTGTCACTTGCCATACATCTGGAATGTCTTTCTTCATTTGTCAGCACTTAACCATGAACATATTCCAAAGTAGTGACCTGTAGCCAGTTGTCCTTTCCAATACCACACTTTAGTGAAAGTAGGATTGTGATTAGGATATGGATTAGTCTTTCTAAGTATCAATGCTTAAGCTCTTCTCTTAGTGTAGAATTATATTCATAGCAATGACGTTTCTGGAAATTCTATTGCCAAAAATATTTTCTTTGGGAACAAAATTTTACAATGTGTTATGTATGTACTTGATAATTTCAGGAAGATTTTTACAATTTAGTTATTTAAAAATAAGTATTGGTAATAAAAGATTCTCACCCTCTATTACTACAATGTAAAATAGAGAAACCACAAGTAAATTCTATTCCTTAGAATAAATAATACTTGGGAATAATTTTATCATACTTGTACAAAAATGAGAACAATAAATTTTGTAGAAATCTTGAAACTTTAGGATCTCTTTCAATTAGAGATCATAAGTTTCTGGTGGAAAGGAACTGATACAGCAGCAGCAGAGTACTAGATGTGCTCTGTTAGCATCTTATATGGATGAACAGTTCATGATAGAAGAGTAGAAAGGAATGTGGAGAAGAATGATATTAGATCTGCTTATTTGTAGAAAGGAAAAGCTTGCATACATTTAGCAACTAAGTGCAGCTACACCATATAACTCCTATGAACAAGAAATCATGGATAACTAACTTGGTACACAAGTAACCGTAAACCTGTCCCTTTCTTAACAGAAAACAATGCATCTTTGTTTATATATTGTTTGGAAGCTTTTTATGTGTCATTGGAGCTTTCTTTAATAGCCACATTCGCATCAATGGTAGTTGTTAGAAAGAAAAAATACTGATAATTGACAGAAATTGAATGTGGTTCTTTATTGCTAACACCTTTTGGCAAACACAATTACAGGTTACAGTAAAAAAATCTTCAATAAATAGAAAAATATCATACACTTTCATATTGATATATGCACAAATAAATCAAAGAGATCACATATAAATTAATCTCGCTTCTCCCTTTTGATTTGTCTGTCACTTGAATAGACTAAGACCAGGAAGTGCAAGATTGCCACCAAAGAAACAAAATAGATATTGTCTGGATCAGAAATATTGTAGCTCAAAGACGATACATCCCGACATTTATTTAACGAATTCGGACACGAAGCTAGAAGTTTCACTTTACTCCAAATGGAACTTGCCTTTATTCCTAGATGAAAACTAAAACCTGAACATAAATAAGAAAAAGAATTTTGTTAGTATTATATAACAAAAACACACACGCACGCACACATTCAGAAAATTGGAAGATGATAAACTTACATGATTTATAATGAATGGAGCTTCTGCTATTTGAGCTTAGTTGTAGTGAGGTGGTGGTGGTGAAGCATAGATATAAGTTGGTGGTGGTGACTTTACTGGTGGGGGAGGACTCACATAGTGGTAAGGAGGTGGAGGAGACGGCGATGGTGGTGGAGGGGATTTGTAGTAGTAGGGAGGATGAGAAATGGGAGATGGTGGAGGAGGACTTTGATAGTGATAAGGAGGTGGTGGAGATGGGGATGGAGGTGGGGGAGATTTGTAATAGTAAGGAGGTGGCGGTGATGGTGAGGGAGGTGGAGGTGATTTGTAATAGTAGGGAGGGGGTGGGGATGGTGATGGGGGTGGTGGAGATTTGTAGTAATAGGGAGGTGGAGGAGATGGAGATGGTGGAGGGGGACTTTTGTAGTAGTATGGTGGTGGTGGTGATGGGGATGGTGGTGGAGGTGATTTGTAATAGTAGGGTGGTGGTGGTGATGGTGATGGTGGTGGAGGAGATTTGTAATAGTATGGAGGGGGAGGGGATGGTGATGGTGGTGGAGGAGATTTGTAATAATATGGAGGGGGAGGGGATGGTGACGGTGGGGGTGGTGACTTATAGTAATAAGGAGGATGGGATATTTCCTTAGGTGGAGGTGGAGACTTGTAATAGTATGGTGGAGGAGGGGAAGGGGATGGTGGAGGTGGTGACTTATAATAGTAAGGGGGTGGTGGAGATGGTGATGGAGGAGGTGGGGACTTATAGTAGTATGGTGGAGGAGGGGATGGGGATGGTGGAGGTGGTGACTTATAATAGTATGGTGGAGGAGGTGATGGGGATGGTGGAGGTGGTGACTTGTAATAGTATGGTGGTGGTGGTGATGGGGATGGTGGGGGTGGTGACTTATAGTAGTATGGAGGGTGTACAATCTCTTTGGGTGGAGGAGGAGATTTGTAATAATAAGGTGGAGGAGGGGATGGTGATGGTGGAGGTGGGGACTTGTAGTAGTATGGGGGAGGAGGTGATGGTGATGGTGGGGGTGGTGACTTGTAGTAGTATGGAGGAGAATAATAATGGACCGGTGGAGGTGGTGAGTTGTACTTGTAAACCGGTGCGGGTGGTGGAGGTGATTTGTAGTAGTAAGGAGTTGGTGCCACTTTCACGGGGGGAGGAGGTGACTTGTAGGTATATGGAGGTGAATAATAATGGACTGGTGGAGGTGGGGAGTTGTACTTGTAAACCGGTGCGGGAGGAGGAGGTGATTTGTAGTAGTAAGGAGTAGGTGCCGCTTTCACAGGGGGAGGAGGTGACTTATAGGTATATGGAGGTGAATAATAATGGACTGGTGGAGGTGGGGAGTTGTACTTGTAAACCGGTGCGGGAGGAGGAGGTGATTTGTAGTAGTAAGGAGTAGGTGCCGCTTTCACAGGGGGAGGAGGTGACTTATAGGTATATGGAGGTGAATAATAATGGACTGGTGGAGGTGGGGAGTTGTATTTGTAAACCGGTGCGGGAGGTGGAGGTGATTTGTAGTAGTAAGGAGTTGGTGCCGCTTTCACAGGGGGAGGAGGTGACTTATAGGTATATGGAGGTGAATAATAATGGACTGGTGGAGGTGGGGAGTTGTACTTGTAAACCGGTGCTGGTGGTGGAGGTGATTTGTAGTAGTAAGGAGTTGGTGCTACTTTCACAGGGGGAGGGGGAGACTTGTAGTAATATGGAGGTGAGTAATAATGGACGGGTGGAGGTGGTGAGTTGTACTTATAAACTGGTGAGGGAGGTGGAGGTGATTTGTAATAGTAAGGAGTTGGTGAAGGCTTGGGCTTCTCACATTCTTTGAAATGTTTCTTTGAAGCATAAGCAAATGGCTTAGACTTGAGCACAACCTCGTACTTGTCTTTGGATTTCAAGTACAACTTTGTTCCTTGGTTTAGCTTTGTAGGTATGTTGAAGGGTGAACCCTTGGGTGGAGCATAAAGGGCAGCCTTGCACACTGTGGAACCATATTTGACATAGTCAAAGTCCTTAACTGTGATGGCATACTTTCCATTGTTCTTAGTTTTACCATAAGCCTTTACGATTTTGCTCCCGGCTTTGCATGTCACCTCAACAACAGCACCTGCCCCAAAACAAAATTAGTTTACTCAACATATTATATAGGACAGTATTATTATAATAGTAGCATGTTTAACAATCGTTGTTAGAAAGAATTTTTATATTGGGCATGGTTATTAAATTATAACAACATGGTAAAGTGTATATCTTAATTTGACATATTGATTGATTTTATTTATTCATGTCAGGCTGCAGCTGGTTCTAGGCAACTTATGTTTTGTATTATGGTTAGAAATATAGTTGGATATTAGAATTGAATAATCTATACTTATCAAAAAATAAAACAGATAATTGTATATTTTTTCATCTAAATGTTAATGATTAAAACTATAGTAAAATTGTTTTTCTTTTTTTGACAAAAAGTAACTGTGTAAAACAAAATAAATTTAAATTAATAAAACTTTATCAGATAAACAGTTAAACATTTGGCATTATGTCTAAACTCATTACTCTGAAGAAGTCCAATCCTAAGTAATGTAATGTACCTTGTAGATGTTTCTTGTTGTGAGACTTTGCAGGATACTCCCAGTCATAGCATCTGAAGCTGTAGACTTTACCGACTACCCTCACAATCAATGAGTGGTGGTAGGGATGTGGGTGAGGATATGCAACGGGTGGAGGAGGAGAGTTGTAATAGTATGGTGGAGGAAGGACCTTAGGTGGTGGTGGGGACTTGTAGTAGTAAGGTGTGTGGGGAATAGGAGATGGAGGGGGAGGAGATTTGTAGTAGTATGGTGGTGGAGGAGATGGTGAAGGTGGTGGGGGAGATTTGTAATAGTATGGTGTATGGGGAATAGGAGATGGAGGAGGAGGGGATTTGTAGTAGTATGGTGGTGGAGGAGATGGTGAAGGTGGTGGAGGAGACTTGTAATAGTAAGGTGGGGGTGGAGAGGGTGAGGGTGGTGGGGGAGATTTATAGTAGTATGGTGGTGGAGGAGATGGTGAAGGGGGTGGGGGAGATTTGTAGTAGTAAGGTGTGTGAGGAATAGGAGATGGAGGAGGAGGAGATTTATAGTAGTATGGTGGTGGAGGAGACGGTGAAGGGGGTGGGGGAGATTTGTAGTAGTATGGTGGTGGAGGAGATGGTGAAGGTGGTGGTGGGGACTTGTAATAGTATGGTGGATCCTTGTGTATATATGGTGGTGGAGGGGAGGGTGATGGTGGTGGGGGAGACTTGTAGTAATATGGAGGTGGGGGTGAGGGAGATGGTGGTGGAGGAGACTTGTAATAGTATGGTGGTGGAGGGGAAGGTGAGGGTGGTGGAGGAGATTTGTAGTAGTAAGGAGGTGGAGGTGAAGGAGAAGGTGGTGGTGGACTCTTGTAGTAGTATGGTGGTGGTGGGGAAGGTGAAGGTGGTGGTGGTGACTTATACACATAAGGAGGTGGTGGGGAAGGTGAGGGTGGTGGTGGTGACTTGTACACATAAGGAGGTGGCGGTGAAGGAGTTGGTGGTGGTGGTGACTTGTACTCATAAGCAGGAGCCTTGTGC
The DNA here is from genome assembly GCA_946800305.1 of Medicago arabica. Taxonomy (NCBI): domain Eukaryota; kingdom Viridiplantae; phylum Streptophyta; class Magnoliopsida; order Fabales; family Fabaceae; genus Medicago; species Medicago arabica. The sequence continues at coordinate 13,150,707 of OX326965.1, read as the reverse complement.
TCATATGGTGGTGGAGGTGAAGGTGACGGTGGTGGTGGTGACTTGTACTCGTAAGGTGGTGGAGGAGAAGAGTAAATATAACTATCTGCAGCAGCAGAAACCACAGTAGTTGAAATCAAAACAATGGCCAATGCCATTGCCATTGGTGGCCAGTTATGACCCCTTTTGGGGCTACTGGCCTTAACAGTCATGGGTAGAAACAAAAAATTAACACCTCCAATGCTTTGGTTCTTAGTTATCCTCCCTAATATTCTTAGAAGTAGAAGAAAAGTTGGAAGAAAAGAAGATGTTTTGGTGTAAGTGATTACTGTGAAAAGCTAAATGAGAGACATAAGTATTTATAATGTGATTGAATTGTTAAAGGGTAGCCATCATGAAGGACCAATTCAAATATTCAATTGGTTTCATTTTGATGTAATTGCATTATATTATGTTTCCCAGCTGGCCACTTCTCTCCCATTACTTTGTTTTACTCCAAATGTTTAGAATCAGTCACTGTTTCAATCTTCAACTACTAATTAAAATATACACAAAATGGTTAGAAGCATCTTGACAAATTTAGAATGATTGGAAGAGATGGGTAGGGTAAAATGTTGTGTCCTATTCCTATGTCATTTCCTCTTAGCAGCCCTGCTGAGTTGCCTCATTTGACAAAAGTAACTCCAAAATGCTTTTTTCATTTTATTCCTTTTTCTTTTTAATTTCAAGTTGTTTTAGAGGGAAAGTGAATATATCTTGTATTTTCAGTATTATGCATCATGGATCCAAAAGTGGTTTATGATATTTGTTCAAATCCTTGATTGTAGCTATTGTAACATTGTGAGATTTGGTTCCACTAATTGATTCCTTTTCTTTTGATGGTTAAGAATGAAGATATATATTTGATTTTTTATTTATTTATTTCTTTTATGATCTTTTTTAACATAACCTTTTGGTAGTTTGTGATAAAGAATAATCTCAAATTACATTGTATTTCCTACTACTTGTCCACGTATTTGTGGGGTTATGAGCATGAATTATAGAATATATGGTACAAATATCTAACCATAATCAATATTAGAAACATGATATCCTTAATCATACAATTTAATTATCTAAATGAATATAATGTATGAACTGGTGTGGGCAATATGTGGGGAGAAGAAGACAGAATGCAAGTTTATCTCTATTTTGGTTCATCTTTTATTATATTTACTGTTCTTTTTTCCTTTCACTTTCTTTAAGAATTTTCCAGCCATGTGACTTCTCAATAATGAGATTAACATGTGAGATATAATGTTGTCAACAATACCCGGAAAAAGTGCAATAATGAGATTAACATTGCAGCTTTTGATGCAGAAAAGTATATATAAAACTAAAACTAAGAAATGTTTTTGAAAGAAGTATGCAAATTTTCAGATTAGTTTTAAAAATAATCATTCGAGTTTTTTTTTGTCTTTTTATCTTGAAATTTTGTTGGATATGCTTATATTAACACTAGGAGATGTTTTTTGAAAGAAGTCTTTTTATGAAATCAAGTTCTTAGATTAAAAAATTAACACTAGGGACATCTAACGAGTGCCTTTTATTTAGCACTTTATAGCCTTTATTTTAAGATTAACTTACTAGTGTAGGATTCACTCCAAATCATAGCCGTCAGTATCTTGTTCTTATCTACTAAACCGAATGATTTAAGGTTAATTTTGATTTAAAATCACTCATCCGAATTGTTTTCCTTCTTTTTTTGGTTAAATAAATTATTTTTACATATTTTCAGTCTTTTTTCATTTGTTTTTGTGATTGTTGTTTTTGCACAACCCTATTTGTTTTTATTTCCTATGTTTTTGCGGTGTGTTTTTTATTTCACGTCTTATTATGCGGTGTTTATTTTCTTTAGGTTGAAAGATTAGCTTTGAGCAAGTGCAAATTTAATCAATAATTTTGGCTCTGTGAAAGCCGTGGATCCAAAGACCTGAGTATTCCACATAGTTGAATATAGTCATATTTATATGCATAAACACTATGTCGTTTTATGATATTAAGAAAGATGTGATGAGTTTGTTTGTCAATTCAGCATTTTTGTTTTTAGCGACTTTGAATAGGTATTATATTGTGTATTCTATCAATGTAAATGAATAAATAAATGAATAAATATCGTTTATTTTTGGAAAAAATTGTGGATTCTCATTGGTTGCACAGTGTGACTAACACTGATAATACTGCATCCCTTTTAAACTTATGTTAAATATTTTCAAGTAGTTGAGAATTTTATTTGAGACAAAGTTATGTTTGGAATCGAAAACTTTAAATTATAACTTTAAGTTAGATGTAGTTGTCAAAAAAGAGCTAGAAGTAAATGTAAGTCAAAATCAATTACATTCAAACATATCAAAATCACTTTGAACTCTCTTCACCTTCAAACCAAAACAAACACGTTTCTTTATTTGGCCACAGAAATTTTCTGAACACTTCCCAAACGGCTATATTTGTTCAATGCAGTTATTTCAATATCAAATGAAGAAATTTTCAAAAAAATAGTTTAAATATTTGTGCTCGATTTAAAAAATGAAATACACACAGAGAATCAAACATTCAAAATTATAATGAATAATTGTTATAATTTTAATTGCACACAAAATTAAGCAAGATTCTTTTTTGCTTGCTAAGTTCAACATAATTAATGTGTGTGAAGTTTTGTTATTAGTAGGGTATGAACCTAGTTGCATGCATGTGGTCCTGTTTAGCAAAATAAACCTACTACTAGTAGTACTATTCTGACTACGTAATTTTTTTTTTTAATCAAAGTACAATTCTGACCTAAGTTGACCATTTATGATTTGCCTATAGATATGTCCCTTTGGTGAATTTTAAGGGGTTAAAATTAAAATAGGAGTAGTTAATTAGTTAATTTTGCTCGTTGCATAGGTTTTAGCAACTGATCAATGTCGTATTTGTAACACAAAACAATGGAATCAATTGATGAATGAAACGTGCAAACTACCGTTATGAAATTGGGTTTTGTGATGTTGGATAATATTAATAACTGGACAACTTAGCCATTGCCAATTAAAATAATCTTACTTACAGTTCAAGTGAAAGATATTAGTAGGTTGGTCGATAATGTTCTAAAATCTAGTTTTGCTATGTTTGAATAGTCAATATATTCTGGATTAGAATTATCAGTACCCTTTTATCTGCTTTATTTTTACTCAACCGTTTATTTGTTTCTTTTCAAAATATTTTTAAAAATTGCACACTTACAAATCCACAAATTAATCTTCTGTCTTAACCCTTTGATTTTTAAGGTTCAGTCCAGTGGTAAATAATGTCTAACCAATCATTAAAATTTAAACTTAGGTTTTTAGAATTAGAGTTTATTCACGCACTACTATCATTCTAACATGAGACTCTTATACACATTTTCCCTCAAATGTCTAGAGTGTGATCTAAGTGGTCCAATAGCAGTGATCTTATTGGAGGTGGCGCCAAACTAGTATATGACAGACTCTAATACCATATTAGAATTCTAGATTGTACATATATTTACAAAATTGATTTTTAATGCAACATCGTTATCTACTTATGAACATATTGTTAGATCATATATCACTTATTGTGAGGCTCGTAAGACAGGTTCTTTTAGACGATTCTTTTTTAATACTATGATTTAATTTCTCCTAATATTGCCGAATTTTGTTGTTAAGCAGCAAGTTTTTTTAATTGAAGGAAATAAGGAGATACAAGAGAAAACTGAAAAGGACACTCTTAATATATTTTTCTCTTTGAACCAGAAAAGCTGGCACAATCGTCATAGTTGATGTGCTAGTTATTTGAAGAGAAATATCGTACCCTTTTGATTTTGTTGCAATTTATTTACAGCTCTTTCTTAGGGCAAAGCTGGCAGTGGCAGTGACTTGAATTGCGGTGCATATGCCATTTGACAAATTACCATATTATAATGTTTGTATTAATTATGTCCCAAATGTGGATATTCTTACTAATAATAATTAAATTCATCAATATGCCATCGTGCATCTCTCTAACACTTTGTTTAAGATTTGTCAATGCCGTGTTATATAACGCATCTGAATTATTATGTAAATATTACATCAAATATTCGTGATGGTTTTTGAATTTAAGAAAACTAACTTAATTATCACATTTGATTAGATCATTTTAAACATGAAATGATTTGATAATTTTGAGGTCTACTAGAGCATTAGTTCCATTATGAAATGTGGTAATATATTCATATTCCTTGAGGTTAAAGAAACTTTGCATTACTCATAGGGACTAGCTCAACTGGTAAAAATGTCGAAATTGTTAGGCCGGATGTCATGAACGGGGTTCGAACCCGGTACCTCCACTTGCATGTGTGAGTTTATAATGGTTTTGTCATTTCGTCTATCTACAAAAAAAACTTTGCATTTTAATCAAATAGTCCTCATTTTGATAAATTGAGTTCAAAATACAAATGTAAATTTGAGTCGTTTAATTTTAATATGTTCGTAATTTTAATTTTGAAAAGATGAGAAAATATGTGATAAATAAGATGGAAAACAAAAGGAGTAACTTTGAATTCTTATAATGTAAAAAATATACAATTAAAGCATATAGTGAAAATATAAGATAAAAGAAATATAGTTATTTTTTTCCTTTTTTGGACAACTAATTATGTTAAAGTTATTTGAATGGATGACCACACCACCAACCTCTTTGGACCTAAAATTATTGAGTTTAGGTGTAGTGTAAGTTGTTAAATTTTTTCAGATTGAAGCTATCTTAGGGTGACTTTTCCAACCATGAATATGATATTTATTCCCCTTTTATTACATCCTACATGTATATGATGTTAATTCTAGACTACTCTAGCTATATTCGAACATTCTTTTTTGGTTCTATACCTTTGAATTTGAATCAAATATATAGAACAATTTATATCATATAGCAACTTGTTTTACATAAGGATAGTATTCATTGCATTTGTTTATAATTAAAAATTAATAATTATATACACATCTGGCTTTAACAACTATTGTGACGATGACTTTATAATTTGTATAATGGGGGAAAGAGAAATGAAATTAAAAAAATAATTAAAATTAATAAACATGAAATCATGTAGTCTTTTTATCAATCATCTACCTGTTTTGCAAAAGAGACATTGTACTGAATGCTTTATATAAAGAGCATTATAATATCAAGACCATATATGTGTGCACTTTTATAAAAGCAAAACATTATAATTGACTTTGTTTTGGTCTTTAAATTATTAAAAATAAAATGGGAAATCATGGCTAGTGTACAATGTGCAAAGCCAAAATTTAAGGGTTGTTAGCTACCTAGCTGTAGTTTAATATTGATCAAAAGAGATAAACTAAATTTTTATAGGGGTCAAAAAATAAGGAAAGCAAACCTAGCAAGTTATATATAATATATGACAATATAGTACATCAATTATTAAAGAACATGGAAATTTACTTATATATTCCACCGAAATGACAGGTGCATGTTTATCACAAATGGATATGTTGACTGAAATAGGTAAATGTAAAAGAAAAAGAGTGATGCTATAAAAGATGATGGGATAAAATTCACCATTGAAAAGAGAGGGGTGAATTTAATTCTAGGTGGATACTTCCTCCGTTTTTAAATATAAACAAAATTTACTTTTTAGGTTCATTCATTTAATGATGTACGTGGTTCATATTACAGACCACATACATTATTAAATGAATGAACCTAAAAAATCAATTTTACTTATATTTTGACACGGAGGGAGTATGTTTGAATTAGAGGTGAAATTAATGTAATCTTGTTGAAACTCTACTATTAGATTGAAGAAAGAATTCAATGCTCTTCTTGATATGGATTTATTTACTCATGATTCAATAATTAGTAAAAGTTATTAATTATACAGCAATTAAGAATGTTAATTTTGTGACGTAAGTATAATTTAAATGATTGGTTGTAGACCATTCTCCACACATTAAGTGTAAAATTCTTGCTAGTATACTAAATTTGATAAAAAGTAAATAGTATAATTTATCTCATTTAATTTTGTTGATGTGATCAAGAATATGATTGTACTTCTAGACTAATTTCTATGAGATTTTTTTTTTGTTTTTTGTGTTAACCTCTTCTTTCAAGAAAAAACTTCTAAGAGAAAAGAACTCTGGAATTCGACGAGAAGTAAATAAAAGCCGATCAATAATTATTTCAACAAAAAATCAAATTTAGTTCCTCAAGAATAACATTAAATAATATGAAATAAAGAATTACTTTTTTTTGTTGACAGAAATTACTAAGAAAGTTGTATCTAGTAACAATAAAGGGAAATTGTATTCATTAAAATTAAAAATGTCTTAATAATGATTGAAGTTATATTTTAAAAAAATAAAAAATGATTGAAGTTATGCATGTGCTGGAGCCGGCGGTAATCCTACGTAGATCTACGATATAACGCGTACAAATTTGTTGCTTCTTTCCGAATGTGTGCAAATGGAAGGTTTTTACTTGCATCAATCATATTTTGATTCAATCTAATTTATTTTTATTCAAAGTTTTATCATCCATTTTTTATAGAAAATTTTTTTCATCCCTACTTTCACATGATCAATGTTAGAGACGGATGGTTCTCATGAGCTTAGGTTGGTAGGGACAATGTATAATATATACAAGGTTTTAGGTTCAAACTTTGACCGCCACCATAAAAAATGTTATAGATGGATGGTATTTCAAAAAAGAACGTTAGAGATGGATGAATATTTCCCTGTTAGTAAAGAAATTGGATGTGAAGGAAACGAAATATATTTTTGAATTAATTCAATTCAGTTAATATTATCTTTCAAATTGTTGAGGGATTTTTTTTTTAAGAAGTTAAATGGAACTTTATAACCAAACAACTTTACTTTTATTTTCATAAGGAGTGTTAGAAAGAAGCAAAGAGAAAAATGTAGTTAAATCAGATTACGTGAAAAAACACTAAAAACAATGCTAAGAAATAATTGCAAGCATAATAAAGGATTGAGCCACTACATGTGGTAACTAAAAATGAAGTTGATGTGTTTCGTCTTTAGCCACCTATAAGAATGTGCCTTAATTTTGTCAAGTCACTACTACAATTTTGGTTTTTAATAGCATAATTTCAATAGCGCTTCTGGATACATGCTATTAAAAACGCAACTTATTGATTTGTTATAGCACTTTTCAAAAAGCGCTGACAAAAACTTGTTAAAAATTGAACTAGATAGCGCTTTTTTATAAACGCTATTATTTTGGTTCACACTAATAGCGTTTTTCAGAAAACGCTATAGCTGGAGGGGGTATAGATAGCGTTTTAAACACTATTGTTTGGGCTTTATGAAAATAAAATAAATGCGGGCGGATAAGATTCCTCTGTGCGCACAAAACTCTTCTCTCACCAAAACAGCTCACTCACTCATAAAAACTCTTCTCTGACCTTCTCACCACCGCCGCCGTCGAACCCACTCAACCACCGCCGTCTCACTCAGCTCCTTCAATCTCACTCAGCTCCGTCAATCTCACCACCGTCTCCGTCAAATCTATCGATTGAACCCTTCATCTATATCTCTACCCATAACCCTTCATGGTCTCATCGAACTCTTCAAACCCATCTTTATCTTGTCCATCTCTCCTGAAAATCAATTGAAACCCTAAGATTTGATTAAACCCATAATCGATTGAAGCCGTTCATCCCTAAGATTCACTCAAAGTAAGAAATTTTCAACTTTAGCCTTCTATTATGTATGGATTTTTTGTGTAGTTTGAACTCGTTCTTGAAGATGGTGGATAATATCATATTTATTCTTGAAGATTCAAACATTTTTTTCTCTTAAAAATAATCCAAACAACAGAAAACCAAATCAAAAGAAGAAGATCATATTTGTATTTTGAGAATCCTAACAAAACATTAAATTGTTATAAGATTTGAGATACGGTATGGAGCTACCATAGTGAAGCCTTACCAATCATAAACAACAATCCAAACTTGACGAAAATATTGGTAGTGAAAAAAAAGATGAGTCACGTCCTCTAGATTACCACAATTTTCCATGCAATGCCGAGTAGTAGCTAGAATCACCGCCGTATTGGTTAAATTGTCTTCCTTTAGAAGGTGTTTGCGGAGAAGGCACCACACAAAAGGATTAACTTTTAGAGGAACATCTCAATGCCAAAAACTTGATTATCATCTACAATGTTTTGTTGATTTGTTAATAGTAAAAAATTGTAAGCACTACTGATTGTATATTTTTTTTTTGAAGTATGCAAACTCCACACCCAAGTCATTAATATCATCCTTCAAAACAATAGATTTTAACAAAGCACTACACTTCCTCAATTGATCCTCATCCCAAGCATATAACGCCATACGTCATCTCCAAGCTTCACCACCATCACCCCCAACCTAAATGCTTCATCTCAGCCACAATTGACAATTTATTATCAAAAAAATAAGAAAGACGGTTGAACCTATCATTCAAAAACCTTCCTTCCAGCCAAGAATCTCATCAAAATAAAATTGAAGCTATGTCACCTACCTCATACATAGAATTTAATCCACCCATCTTCCCACACCCGCACCAGCACCCTAACTAATATTTTTTAAATTACTCCACCACAATGAAGTGTCTTCCCCTTCTACACACATTATGCATCTATCATCTTAGTATTTGGCTGATAAAACTATATACCATAAACTATCACACTTATCTTTCAACCTACAACACCATTTACCTAGGGCCGTTCCTAGAGTTTTACAGGCCTTAGGCATAATATGAAAAATGGACCCCTTACATAATCCTTCATAATTTTTTTAGCTCATTGTTCATTTTTTTATTTCGCTTTTCACTACCAAATAAATATTTTTTTAGACAACATCTGAAAATAAATCAAATGCTCCATAGAGACCAAAACAAAATAAAATTTCGTAGGAATAGAAAACAATAGCACATGCGAAGTACACTGAAATTTTAGCATCTCTAAACATCGTATGTCAAATGCAGCTATTGATAAAAAGAACAAAACAAAAAAGTTGATGCGTCCCAATCGGATTTTTTTTTAGTGATCTCACATTGTTTTTCATAATGATGGCATGATCTTGAATTATCAAATTCAATTCTACAATCATTTCAATTAATTCAAAAAAGTTGACACTACTATATTGATAAAAAAAAATTGGAATCTTTGAAAGAAAAGATTAAGATTCATTTCTCTAGTAGACTCATTTTCCACCAAAATAGAATTTGTTTTGTTATGAAAATTATCTTAATTTCTTGGATAATAAGTATCACCAATATTTTTAATATTAGTGAGACACATTATTAGGAACAAAGAGCCAAAAAATAAATTTTTGAGCACAATTTTTAAAGAACAACCAATTTTTTTATAGGAGGGTGTATATAGAAATATTTGTGCTACATGGGGTATATAAGGCAAATCACTCAAAAAGGGCCAAGAACAATAACATATTTCAGCACAGTCCTTTATTATGTCAATGTTTGGGGCTTTTACAGAGAATTTTGTTATATATAACCCCCAAAAACCAAATATTTCTATATACATCCATCACCTTAAAAAAATTGGGCTCCATACCGGCATGGGCCCTAGGCCGTCGCACCTCTGACCTATGCCTTAGGGCCAGCTCTGCATTTACCTAACACTGCCATTTTAAATTCCCTTAAGCACCTAACCCTCTTGTAACATCCTGAAATTCCCTCTCGATAATTAATATCAATTAGAACTCAATTTTAGTATTGTCAAGTGGTAAATGTAATTTGTTTTCTCATATTTGATGATTAATGATTTTGTGTGTTAGTATGAGAGTATGAGTATTAGAGGTGCACCTAGTAATAAGATATTGAGCCCATTTGATATAAATTAAAATACATTTAAAACCACGTTAAGTGGCTAAACCACCTCTCACATTCCAAAATAAAAAGGATATAAAAGAAAACAATAACCTTCTTTTTCTCTTACTCCCTCACATTCCTTACCTTCTCTTCACACAAAACCCTCAATCTCACCAATTACTTCAAATTTCTAAATCATAACCACATGCAAATGGGTTATTGAGCTAAATAATATATTCTATGGCTGAAGAAGTTTAGAAGAGATTAGTTTGAAGATAGAATGACAAGGATCAAAACTAGGGTTCTTAAAGAAATGCAAAATTGGAAAGGAAAAGATAGGTTTTGGGAAATCTAGGAGAAAGAGAAGCATGAGTGTGCCTCGTAATCATCCCATGGTAACAGAGGTGGGTTTCCTTTTTCCCTCACCCCTCATGCTTAATTTATAGTAACTAAATTTTAGGTTATGAGACTTTAAATTGATTGATGAGAAGTAAATGATTCATTATACATGTTAGGTTTTAAGAATTGAAGTTGTTACATTTGATTAGTTTGTGTACTTTTACTAAATTGATATGTATGAATGAAATGTGATTGAAATGTTTATGGTTTGAACTACTAAAATAATTGATTCATTGGTTTTGGTTGTGATCAAGTGATTCTTGTTGCATATGAAAATAGAATTTTAAAGATTAACTAAATTTTTCTGAATTTTTTTGCATAGAATATGTTCAATGCATGAATTTTCTTAATTGATGGTTATAACTTTTCAAATGGGACCAATTGCATCAGTGACCATCGTAAATTGGCTATCTTCAATAAAATATTTTTAAAAAAAAGAATTCTACTATATGTATCAGTCATTTGAGTAAATTTTACAAAAATTTCTAACTTCAATTTATGTCGTTCATGGCTTTGATTGACGTATGATTTCGCAGGAAATTCTGTTTTTATAACACACACACACACACACTTTCATGTTTCATGCCTTCCTAAGAGGTCTTAAATGATGATCGACCTAAAGGTGATTTTTATGTCAAGTTGGAAATTCTTTGTCCGTAATATGTTTAATGGTTCATGATTGTATAGATGATTGTTAAGGTCAAATGTTACATGAAAGAATGATGATTTACTTAAAGGTGATTTCTATGTGAAGTTGGAAATTCTTTTTTCCATAATATGTTTAATGTTTCATGATTGTATAGACAATGTCAAGTTTAAGTGGAAATATTAGGATTCATCCTAGCTAGGTGGATTCTCCGTCTACAGCGTGATGTGTAACAAGGGGATGATGGGGCACTGTATACCGGAGTCAATCTATCTCCACTTTACCATAAAAGTTTATGAATAGATTAGGTTACTGGAGGTTTCCCATGTTCGGTAACCTAATTAATTAAGTTATCTAAGTACAAGTTATCTTGAATTTAATTAATTGTTGTATTTAAGTTCTTACTTATGTTTATGTTCTTAAATAAAAAGCTTGTTCAATGGCAAGATTGTGATTTATCCCACTTTGGAAGGCCCGCTGAAATAATCAATATTTCACCCCACGTTGATTCTATTCAGGTATAAGTTTTTCAAGCCTAACAAAAGTCAGATCATAGTCGGAGTCTAGAATTAGGGTCCTTCTCTTCAAGTTGTCACTTTAGAGTTTTTGTTGATTATGTAAAGATCATTCTCAAGTGAATTGTAATTATTCTATAAAAAAATTCTTGAAATGAAAGTTATTGGTTTTTATTTCATTCAAAATTTAAAGTCAAATCTTAAACTTAAATCCCGTTTGAGATGAAAGTCTTTTAAATTCTAAATATTCAATATGTGTTGTTATATTTTGGTATCAGCGAAGGTTGTTTCATTTCTAACTTGTGAGTCTAGTCTAGATGTGTTCCGGTTAAGGAGTCGTTTGTAATTCTATGGTATAATAGATTTGTCACTTTTCTAGTAGGACTTAGTGAGAACGGCCGCTCATAGACTCGTACTAGAAAAATGGAATGTTTCTATACAATATAATCGTCTTTTTCAATTGATTTTATTAGCATAAACTGCTTAGTTCCCCCCTTAATCACCTTAGTCTGAGTGTACAATCAACATATGTTAAGGTAAGCAGACTAAGATTGAGTTTTATGTTGAAGAGGTTTCCAAAAATCCTGAATTTCCATTTGATTTCCTTGAAAACGAGTTTTTCAAATCCTTTCATTAAGTTTTGAAAATCAAGAATGACGATAATATAAGGTTTTGTGTCCGTCAATTCTTGTAATTCTCGATGAACTTATAACATAGTTCTATGTGCTTATTTTGTGTGTTACTTTTGTTGTGCATTATGTGTGTCAAGTATAGTATTAATTGAGGAAGAGTGTAAAGAAGATATTTCATTTGAAATATATGATTACTAAATATTTAAGAACTTTATCAATATACGAGCTGCCAAGAGAAAGTAAATAATTAGACCCAAGATAGAAATCGAGAATTTTTAAAAGGTAAGTGAGATTCCTACATAAGACGGTTAGTTGACAACTAGTTGAGTTATAGTAACTTTATTCTTATGAATGTTTTTGTTAACCTTCAATCATAAATGTATTGTTACAATGAATAGAACCATATTGTAGGTACCATGTTATTACTATTCCATTTGTCATTGATACCTTAGGAGATAGTGAAATATCTTCACTAACCTCTATATGTTCTTTGTCGTAGAATTGGACTCAACGTCAGTTAGCTTCGATTAAATTGAAATTTCATACATAAGGTTTGAGTTTGCTTTAATAACATTATTACTTATGTAATAATTATCTCATGCATCCGACTCGTATGCGACAATAGTGGTTTAATGTTAGACATTTGTGCATTTTGAGACAATTTTGAAAACCTGGATGATCATAAATGTTGCTATTTACGATCACATTGTGTAATAAAATTAAGGATGTTTATAACGTCAAAGAATTGACAACAACATTTAATTTTATGCAAAATGTTTCATTAGTTAGACTCCTCGAAGATGACCCATTTGATGTTTGAGCCGATTGTTTTTTTTAAATAAGATGATTTTGATGTTACTCCATGATTGTTGGTTGTTTTAAATTGGAAATGTGTGTTTTTACATATTTCTTTAGCGGTATATGATGTGTCCATCCACTGAGTTTTCTACTAGTATTCTTTGCATATATATATATATATATATATGTGTTATATGAAAATGTTTCAATTGTGATTATGTATTACATTACATCATGTATAATATTATATATGATAATCATTTGTATGTATAAAATGCAAGTGTTACCATATACTCCCTCCGTCCCTATATCAAAGCACCCATTTGATTTTATTTTTGTCCCTAAATGTAAACCCTTTTTCAAATTACTAGATACATTTATTATTTTTTCCTAAACATACCTCTAATTAATACTATTATCTTGTCTTGAAATATGAAAAGTCAAATTTAATACATATACAAACAAAGGACAATTTCGTAATATTAACACACAAAACAGACACATTAATTACACTGACAACTTTTCTTAAGAAATGTGAAAAAGGCAATGGGTGCCTACATTAAGGGACGGAGGGAGTAATACATTGTTATATTATGACAAAATTATACTTTTATTCAATATGACAAATATTTCAATTGTGTGCTTTTTATAGCGATGTGTAGTGTACAAAACTTGTATGTACTTTTTTTAAGCAAATACTTCACTTGCATGTTATGCATTCTTTTGAAAAATGAAGTTCTCAAACTATTTCCCAAATTTTGGAAAAGAAGAAAGACAAAGCAGTAAACCTAAGATGTGGTGTATTTACCATAAGTTAGGTGTTTAAATAAAGGAATTAGGTGTGAGTATTGCGTAGATATTATCATATATTTTATGAGACGTATGTATATTAATTTTAAATTGTTGTGAATGGATAATATTGTTGTTTGAGTCATTAGCTGAGACATTGTTTTTTCCTTAGGTGAAATTCATTAGAAATCAAAGGAGTGCAATTCTTTTTGTGCATTTTTAGTGCCTAATATAATTTACGGCGTGCTTCCAATCTTGATCAACTGTCTCTATGAGATCTAATTCGATCATTTGGAAGTTCAACCCATGTTTTAAAGAGGAAATTTTAGTTAAAATGAAATATTTCCATTCCATCTAATTAATTTACTGTGGTGTATATAATCATGTGGTAATTTTGTTTTTTTAACCATATAACTTGTTATGACATGTGGCTACTTGTGTTTCAAGGAACCAATATGACATAATTTTTTTTGTGATGAGTTAGTTAGAGAATTTCTCCGGGTCTTTCCTCATTAGAGAAAATCTTGTCTCTCTAAATAGTTATTTTATTGAATCTAATTAGTGACACATTTTCTTTTGTCTCAATTTTTAAAAATTAAAGGAGAGTACAAAATGAAAGAGCATATGTATAATAAGTACTTAGCTTTTTAAGTACTAGAATATAAGTTGTAAGTATAAGATGGAAATTATTGATTTAATTTATTTATAATATGATTTTTTAGGATGTATGTGGTGCATATAAACTTAAAATGAATTTCACGTTGATCCTTGCCATCGCAGATATTAACATGCATTATTATTATTACCAAAGTAAATTTGATGTTGTCTTATAAGTGTGGTTTTAAATTTAGACTGCTCAAATGTTTGGGTCTAAATAATGTGAATGAGTAGTAAAAATCAGGTCCGGCCCTTGGGGGTGCAAACAACTCAATCGATCTGGGTCTCCCCAAGGTACGAGCCTCAATTATTTTTTATAACCTAACATTACTACTACCCCCCCACACAAAAATATATTTATTTTCTTTCTCTTTGATACCACACGTTCTATTCCATCACCATCACATTCACTCCATCAGACGCGCGATATGTTCCGTTCCTTATTCTCTTCTTCCTCATTTATACGTGCGATTTGATTTCCGACCACCATCGACCATCTCACCATCTTTTCCCCTTTCCAAAACAACACTGACACTATTACTTTGTTAGGTAAGTAACCTCTCTTTCATTAATTTCTTTTACTTCCTTTTATGAAATTATCTAATTTTTGTTGAATGTTGAAATTGTTAAAATAGATATTGATAGTTAACGATAGAGATTTGGCCGATTCACAGAATTAGTAATTACTAATAATTGATATTCTGGGCTGTTTTGGTTCTCTGATGTTTGTGGGAATGGACTAAATATATGATTATTGTTTGATTGAGTGTGAAAATTATTTTCCATGGATAGCTATCAGGTATGGCTAAGAACTTGTGCTTTATTACAAATGCATACATATCATATTATCCATTTTCCCTTGAGCAAATATAAAAGATGTAGCACATTAACCATATACTTGAATTTAATAATAAACGAATACAAATGAAACACAAGAACAATATAAACATAAGTTAACAAATAAACTTTGCTTTGTAATGCAAATCAAGTGGTTTTGTTTCTCTATTTTGTGTATTTACTCTGTTTTGGTTCTTCTCAAGAATGAGTTTATGTTAAAATTCTTCAAATTTAAGTGTATAATTATTAATTGGTATATGTTGCTAATTACTAATTATGTCTTAATTTTATTTTATGGTTCAACCTCAACATTGTATGTATAACGTGGTTCAACTTCGACATTACGGAATTGCTCAAGAACAGTCACAAATTTCAGATTCTACAATTTTTCAACCTTCCTATATGCCTCCTAAATTGCCGCCTAAAATTATAAATTTTGAGTCTGGCGCTCAGAAGCGTAGGAAAAAGAAAAAAAAATTGTTGAGTCAATTGAATCCCAAACAAGAGCTCTTGATAAATTTATTGTAAAAGAAACACAAATTCATATTGATGATAGTGTTATTCCTATTGACTATAATGCTATTCCTATTGATGATAGTTTTGATGTTGATGATAATGTTGATGATATTCCTATTGATAGTGTTGATGCTATTCCTATTGATGATAATGTTGATGTGGATGTTGATATTGAAAATCTTGATGATAATGAAGATGATAATCAAAATGTCGATAATGTTAATGACATTTACATTAGTGTAGATATATTTGATCCAAGAAATTGGGATTCTCTCAAGTCTAAAATGATTGAGTTGTTAGCTACAAAAGACCCTAAAAGAGATTTAAGAATTGTGAAGGGTCCTAAAGATAAATTTTCTAGACGCTTTATGGCTAATTTGTATACTAGAACTTTATCAAAGTGAGAGAAGTGTGATAGAGATTGGCTTGTTTATTCGGAAGAGCTTGATAGATTATTTTGTTTTTGTTGTAAAGTTTTTAAAAGAGGGATTAGTAGAGGTCAATTAGAAAATGAGGGTTTTAGTGATTGGTCACATGTTGGTGTTAGACTTAAAGCGCATGAGACAAGCATGTAACACGTTAAGAGCATGTCTACTTGGTATGAGTTGTGCCAAAGGATGAATAGTTTTCAAACTATTGATAAAACAACTCAAAGATTGATTGAGTAAGAAAAGGATCATTGAAAAAGTCTTTTAAAAAGAATTATTGCAATAGTGAAATTCATTGCTAAACATAATTTGACCTTCCATGGTTCTGTAGAAAAATTGAATGAATTTGATCCATGTGTCCAAGAACATGTTAGACGTATTAATGATGATAATCTTCATGTTTAGTATCTTGGACCTAAAATCCAAAATGAGTTAATCCTTTTGCTTGCTTCTAGAATTAAAAATCAAATCATTGAAAAATCAAGGAAGGAAAATATTTCTCCGTGATACTTGATTGTACTACTGATATTGGTCACCAAATGTCTTTGATAATAGGATACGTGGATGTTTCTTCAAATTCTATTAGCATTGAGGAGTCTTCTTTAGGATTTTTTAAATGTAAATGATATATACAACTGGGCAAGGGCTTTTTGATGTTTTACAAGATGAATTTAAAAATCGTCATCTTGACATCTTTGATGTGTGAGGACAAGGTTATGATAATGGGTCAAATATGAAAGGAAAACATCAAGGTGTACAAAAGAGGTTTTTAGATATAAATCCAAGAGACTTTTATACTCCTTGTAGTTGCCATAGTCTTAACTTGACATTTTGTGATATGGCTATCTCATGTGGTAAAGCTGAATATTTTTTTGGAGTTGTTCAACGCATTTATACTATTTTTGTCAACTCTACTATGAGATGGAAAATTTTGAAATATAATTTAAAGGAGTCGACTCCAAAATCATTGTCATCCACTAATTGCGAGAGTCATGTAGAAAGTGTCAAAGCTATAAAACCGGAAATGCCATATTTTATTGAATAACACAACTTTGGTTTTATGTTTACTTCTAACAAGTTAAATTCATTGAATAACGCAACTTTGGAGTCTTGTTGTAGTAATTTTGAACATGCATTGAAACATAATGAGAAATCTGATATTGATGGGAGATAACTATATGTGCAGTTAAGGTCACTAATAGATATCTTGTCTGACGTAGAAATCAGACCTATTCAGATTTTAAGATTTTTGAAAGGCACGAGTCGTTTTCCTAAAACAATTATTTCATATAGAATTTGATTGACTATTTCCGTGACAGGAATACTCGCTTTCGTTCCTAGAAGGTTGATAAAGGTATTTTTATGAACTTGTATTTTTATATTATATATTAGAATATGGATATTTATTCCGTTAGTTACAATGATGATTATTTCTTATGTTTACGGATTTCATTTTCAATTTAAATACGACTGCGAGTTTTCGGTTGAAACTTCCGTTTTTTGTGGATTAAGTGTTATGTTTCGGTTGTTTAGGTGTTAGCAGGGCATGCGTTTTTTTTGTTGTTGTTGTGCTTGCTATTGGTTGTTGTGCTGCCAGCTTTGTGGGCGCATGACTTTTGGTGGTTATGTGCAGGTTTCCTCATTTCTTCTGTTGTCTTGTTTTTGGCCTATTAGAATTGGTCCTCTTGCTTTGGATGTTACGTGGGTGTTTTTTGGGAGGGTGGTTTGAGGTTCCTCATGTATACAATAATGCTTTTCACCTTTAGGTGTACCACACATATACGACATCTTGTATTTATTTTTAAAAAAATTTAAATAGAACATTGATCTTTTAAAAAAAAACACGTTTTTAATTTTATTACGAGTCTCTTTTCACTTATTGAGCCGAGCCTCCGGATTTGTAGGAACGACCCTGATAAAAATGGTAGCATTTTAGTTTTCTTGTTGTTTTGGTTTAAGATTGATGTTTACAGAGTTGATTCCTTTTTAACATGCTTCATTCATTTCATATATGTAGTTGTTTAAAGTTATCAAATCTTCACTTTATGTTGTACATTGCAAACTTAAGGAATGACAACTATCACATCTAAAAGAATATATATATATATATATATATATATATATATATATATATATATATCAAGTGATAGGAGATTTTATAATGAGAGATAAGAGCATTAAATTAGGATCCTAGGATCAAACTGATCGGTGAATGTGATATTTCACTTAATGTCATGCTTAACCACCTGATTGCCTCAATTTTCCTTTTTTTTTTCCTTCTTATTCACACCCATTGATATTCTTCTCCAGGATTGAGAGTTATATCAATTAGAACCCAAAGTTAGTATTGTTAAATGGTAAATGTAAGTTGTTTTCTCATATTTGATGATTTATGATTTTGTGTGTTAATAGGAGAGTATGGGTATTGGGGGTGCACCTAGTAATAAAATATTGAGCTTATTTTATATAATCCAAACCCACTCAAAACCACATTAAGTGGTTGAACCACCTCTCACATTCCAAATAAAAAGGATAAAAAAATAGTAACCTTCTCTTTCTCTTACTCCCTCACATTCGTTACCTTCTCTTCACACAAAACCTTCAATCTCACCAATTACTTTAAGTTTCTAAATCATAACCACATGCAAATGGGTTATTGAGCTAAATAATATATTCTATGACTGAAGAAGTTTAGAAGAGAGTAGTTTGAAGATACAAGGAGAAGTGTGAAAACTAGGGTTCTTGAAGAAATGGAAAATTAGAAAGGAAAAGCTAGAATTTGGGATATCTAAAAGAAAGAGAAGCAGTAGTGTGCATCATAATCATCCCAAGGTAACAAAGGTGGATTTCCCTTTTCCCTCACCCCTCATTTATAATTTAAATTAACTAATTTTTAGGTTATGAGACTTAAAATTGATTGATGAGAAGTAAATGTTTCATTATGCATGTTAGATTTTATGAATTGAAGTTGTTGCATTTGATTAGCTTGTGTACTTTTACTAAATTGATATGTGTGAATGAAATGTGATTGAAATGTTTATGGTTTGATCTACTGAAATTGGTTTTGGTTGTGATCAAGTGATTCTTGTTGCACATGAAAATATAATTTTTAAGATTAACCAGAATTTTCTTCTGCATAGAATATGGTCAATGCATGAATTTTCTAAATTTACTGGTAATGAATCTTCAAATGGGACCAATTGCATCAATCACGATCATAAACCAATCATCAAAATGCCAAACAAACATGTTCCCAAATTTTTGGTTTTGGGAACACAACAGTGGAACAATGTGAATTGTTCAAGGAGGATCGAACAATACTATGATTCCATGTTAACAATCTAGGGTTTCATATAAATTAACAAAGAGACGGTTATGGTTCAATATTAATTTTCAATGACATTACATGACTAAAAATTATCAGAGAATATATAGTAAAATATAATGGACTCTACTAACTTATTATAAACCTAAAAGGTCCAATATCATATATTCACTAACCTATCATCTAACACTCGTATATCACTTAACATTATTCTCACTCATTTGAACCTTAGTATAGGAAGGAAGCTAAAGATATAGACAATGAAGAAAATTGACGATAAAAAGAAATGCATGAATTGCTCATGGTCGGGGATGTTATAGGCACGGATCTACGTATGTAACATTAGGGACAAGTGTCCATACTCACTTAATTATTTTGTTGTAAAGTATCCAATAATTTTTTTTTCTTCTATTAAAAATTAAGTATTGATTACACATAAAAGTATTGAAAATTTGTCCTCGTGAGCATAACTTAGTTGGCAGAGACATGCACTATTATATGTAGAGGCCGAAATTCGAACCGCATACACCCTACTTATTCACCTTAAAAAAAAGTAAATTCTAACCACTAAACTATTTGACAAAAAAAAATATTGAAAATTTTATTTGTGAAAAATCACATATATTGGTATGAGAGATACATTGTTCAATGATTGTTTTGTAACATATAAAAAAAAATATTTGATAGTGTTGAAAACATAATGATTTTGAAATATAAATATTAGTAGAGAATTATAACTCATTTGCATTTAGAAGTCTTTAATTTTTGAGTAAATTACACTCCCCTCTCCTCAAAGATGCTTGAATTACACTTCTCTCCTCTCTTATGTTAAAATATACACTTCCCTCCCCTCTTATTCAAAATATATTAGAAAATATTTCACTCCCCTCTTTTGAGTGAAGATTGAATTACATTCCCCTCCCCTCTTATGTTAAAATCTTGCTTTATACTCCCTCAATATTTTTTTTTAATTTCTAATAATCTAGAAAAAAATTATCTGACACACTTTGAAGAAAATAGTATTACAAGTTCATTTTAATATGATCAAAATTTGAATACATATTTTTCGCTATATTTTATTCATAATTTCATTAACATGTAGTTTTAAACCCTATTATAAATTATGAAACAACCCAAAATAAAATTAAATCATATGAAAAATTACTAAAGTCAATTAAGTAATGCTTATTTAAATGTGAATTTTATACTCCAAATTATAAAATTAATAACATAATATTTAAATTTAATTATAATTAACATTTAAATTATAAAAAAACAAATTTATGTTTTTTAAATCGTGATTCAAAATTAGTATAATAATAAAGATATTTATTTATGTTAAAATAGATTAAAGTGTAGTGTATATTTAATTATTAAGGGAGAGGGTTGAAATTCAAGCATCTCATAAGGGAGGGGAGTATCAATTTTCTTTTCAAGGGAGGGGAGTGTGTATTTTAACATAAGAGGGGAGGAGAGTGTAATTCAAGCATCTTTTAGGGGAGGAAGTGTAATTTACTCTTAATTTTTTAATATAAAATAGCATATTTTTCTAATAAAAAAAATTAAAAAGCATAAGTTTCTTAGTCTACATCATTAAAAAAAAAAAAGTTTCTTAGTCTACAGTTTTGCTTTGTAATAATTATGTTTTTATTTTTAGCACTCATTTTTTGATTAAAATTTATGAATCTATCATCGGGATGTTATGTGAAGAACAGAGGTTAAAGTCGGTCCATTGGGATAAACCATGACTAAAAGAGAGCTTAACTTCTCATCATCCATTGATATAAAATTATCACACATTCTTAACTAAATCAAAATATCTAAGTGCATGCATGATGATATCTAACTAGGGCTTGAGAGCATCTTCAGCAAAAATCAGTATATAGCATACATCGATGCTTTCTTTCAGCATTAGTTAAGAGTTTCCCATGATCAAGCTTCCAAAGGAAGGCACTGATTATGATTGAATGACCATTCCTAATAAATAATCCATGATAACGGGGATAAGATGATTTATCATTTCTACCATTGATAACAGAGATACCAAAATACTTTCCAAAATCATTAGTGACTTCAATATTTAAAATATTGCTGATACACTTTACAAAGGATTTAGAAGTATTTTTAGAGAAATAAACCCTTGACTTGGGAAGACTAACCAGTTTTCCTACATGAGAACTAAAATGAGCAAAATGCGTTGATCGAATAGATTTTCAAAGTCCAAGAAATTTCGATATAAAATAATTAAAAAACATTCCTGTTGCACGGAGGAAGTTTGGTATAGGGACGAGGGTCAAATTAGATTCATATTCATCTAAAAAAATATATAGAATTTACAATTATTTTATGTTGATTGGGGATTGAGACGGGAAAGAAAATCTCCCTGAGGTGTGGAGCTTGGAATTGAGGACCTTTTTAACATCCTTAAATCCATGTCATGTTCTTAGACCTAAATAAATTAAATCATAAATAGAGAAATTTACACTCTCTTCACTTGAAAGTAAATATGTGTTTGGATTACAATCCGTTCTCATGAGAATTAAATATGTAAATAAACATTTTTTTATAATAATAAATAACTTTAAATCATCATTTACTGTCAAACCAATTCAAGGCACCATTTAAGAAATCAACTTTGATTTATTTATAACTTCAAATGTTAATACTAATTAAATTTAAATATTTTATTTTTAATTTTATTATTTTAGAATATAAAATTTAATTAGCTTATTTTATAAATTTTAATCATTTATCCACTATTTTTTTTTTTTTATGAAACTCAACATTTATATTGTATCTGATTTTGCTTCAAAATTATAATACGTTGTTAATGAAATTGTGAACGTTGATTTCGTTGAATTGTATTAAACCATAATTTAACCAAACATAATTTAACCATATCTTAGGGGCTGGTAGACTTCCATTTCTCTCAAACTTATCTCGTAGAGGAACTTTGCCGATTGGTTTGACTTTGGATTGTTTGTGGTGCCCGAGCATTCCTGTAGAGGAGCTTTGCTGGTTGGTGTAACTTCAGATTGTGTGTGGTATCCATGTATTCAAGAGATTGAAGATCAATTGTTTTATAGATGTAACTTTGTTGAAAGGATTTGGTATGCAATTTTTAATAGCAAATTCTATCATGTCGTGGCATATTTGACGATTTTAGAACCGTCATTTTAGAAAATAAACTAAAAATCAATTTAAATATTTTATTTTTAAAAATTCTCAAAATTAAAACCAAGAATAAAATAAAATAACACTAACTACCTTTTTGGTTTATCATAAAATCATTTTAAATAACAATTAAAAAGTATGTATATAATTAATTTTTACAAATTCATTGAATCATAGTAACTAATCCTAACAAAAACAAAAGTGTTGTGAATTCGGACTCAAAACTCACACCAATAATATTTTGATGTGTGGAGTAAAGGAAAATGGTAACTAATATCAAAGTAATCACAAGCAACAATAATAACAAAAACACGTAGATCTAATCTAGGAATCAAAGTGAATAGCTCAAAACCACCAGTATAAGAAAGCAAGAAATATAAGAAACAAACACACCAAAGATTGGTAACTCAGTTCGGTCCAATATGACCTACTCTGGGGGAGAGAACACCACACTAATTCACTAAGATGAAAGTGATACAAATGAGTTACAAGAAATTAACACAAGAGCTCACAAAGAACACAACCTAATTTCTACTCATTTTCATGTCACCCACACTCTCAATGAATCCTAAGAGAAATTACAAAAGGGATCTTTTTGATCTTTCATATGTTGAAATCTCACTACCCAAGATGTTTACAATATTTCCCAACACAAGAGAACCTCGTTACAAAGACACTCAACCAAAGTTCCCTCCTTTGTAGTTCCAAGTTTCTCTCTCTTCAAGCTCTCACTCAAAATCTGAACAGAAATACTTAAATAGCAGTCTGCAGCTATCAAAATCGTGTCACAATTAATGCGTACGAGTCAAGGTATGACCAACCTTATCCTAAAAACATGCCAAGCATGTCAAAAATCGTGTCACGATTGCTCAAAATCATGTCACGATTGAACACCTGAAAAACCATGTTCACGGCATGCCAAATGGTGTCATGATTTGACACTTTCACAATTTGAAGGCAATTTCAACAAAAAGTAATTAAAAAATGCACATTAATTGATGAAAACAATTTTTTTGACAAAATTTAAAGGAAAAAAATTGTATTAGGATATATGGCCATCAATAGTCCCAATAATAAAACTAAAAATCGAGGCTATGACCCCACTATGTACATAGTTAGTTTTATTGGTCTAGGCAGTGATTTTCGTTTGAAAAATTATCATGACATTTAATTTGTTCAACCAAAGGTCAAATAAAATAAGAAGTGCCGTTGATTTTCTTTCAAAAAAAATAAAATAAAGTGCCATTAATTTGACGATATCAAATTAAAGTTACCATCATTGTGTATTGTAAAAATAAATAATATTCTTGACATTGAGAATATATATTACTTCCTCCGTTCAAAATACATGTCCAAGTCAATCACTTCACATATATCAATGTACAATTTTGACCGTTAATATCTTTAATTATCTAAAGTAAAAAATTATAAAAATTTAATATTTTGAAAATATTTGTGGAGACAAATCAAACAACATCTACTATTTGTATTTATACATTAGTTAAAAAGTATGGTCAAAGTAAGTCAAGTGAATAATGCACATTGTAAAAATTGGACATGTATTTTGAAACGGAGGGAGTATTATTACATTATAATATTTACAATTGGAAACAAAAATTGACTATGATTTTTTAGAATCATAAATATGCCATTGGAAACAAAAATTGACTTTGATTTTTAGAATCATAAATATGCCATACCATTAGTGGAACACTTTCCTTAATAAGCCTTGATTAAGTTGACTGTCTTCATTCACTCAAAATAACTCTTACTAGTAACTCTTTAAATACATACTTCATCTTTCAATTCATTTCATTGTAAATTTTTGCTTGTTCAAGCTAAGAACCGAATTTCTCTACTTTGAAAATCTCTTGTTTAATTTTACGGCATTGAAAATCTCATTTGTTACCAATAATTATGTCTTTTCATTGGTGCTATTTTACTTGTCTATTTCTCATGGTTGGTTTGGGAGTAGAGCTATCAAATGCTCAAATTCTTCGAAGATATGGAAATAGGTTACTCCCTTACAGGACAATAACAGTTGATCCAAAGGGGCACCATGGAAGTTTCTCTACAATACAATCTGCTATTGATTCCATACCTTCAAACAATAGGTATTGGACTTCCATCAATATAAAACAAGGCACCTACAGGTAAACTTATAAGTAGTTTTCATCATTAAATCAATAGTCTAGTGGCTAGATTCATAAACTTTAAATATGGAGAATTCTGGAATTCGAGGTTCAAACCCTAATCCCATACAAATAATATCTCTAATAGCTACTCTACACTTACGCGACAAATGATAAATAATTTAACGAGATTAAGTAGAACTATGTGGGATATCATAAAACAGTTGTGTACAGCAAATTAATATCGATATTTAAATGAAAAATTGTTGAGTTTTTGTGTGGTTTATTTTGTATAGGGAGAAGTTGAAGATTCCCTATGATAAACCTTACATCATTATACAAGGAGCGGGGATGAGCAAGACAATAGTTGAATGGAATGACCATGCAACTACTTCACAAAGCCCTACGTTCTTCACCATGGCTGACAATATTGTGGTCAGGTTTATTAGCTTTAGGGTGAGAAATAATCCCTTGCTGTTTCATATTAATGCCTAAAATTCAATTGAAATATGACAAAAGGGAGATGAATATTATTGATATATTAGTTTGTTAATCTAGTTAAACTTATATCACATTTCTTATTTAATTACGTTCATATAAATAAGCTTATAAACATGCTAGCAAACTACGTCAAACTTTTAAAAGATAGATCCGACTCAGACTCAAAAAATAAGTCTATAACAAACTACAAACCTAACTCGAACCTTAAATTTTTTTATTGACTAGACTTTAAGTCTTGGAAAGGCTAATTCTGTTAACATATTCTCACCTCTATTTCCAACTTGATAGTATTTCCTATAGTCTCCAGTAGGTAGTAATTTTAGTGAGCTTAGCCTTAGGGCCACCAAGGAGTAAAACTATTTGCATATAACAAATTTTTTTTCTTTCATATAAATAGATTAGAAGAAAAGTGTTTTCTCAACAAATGTAATCAATTAGTTTTAATATATAGTGTAATAAGCATTCACATTTACATGTAGATTTTTATGATTAAATTCCTAACTAAAGTTTCCTGTCTATATCCTTAAAATCAACCCAAATAAATAAAAACAATCATTTTATACTAATCACCATTTTTCCCTCTACGTTTCTTTTTTTTTCTTCTAGTATATATTGTGTCTTGTCTTGTCTAGAATTGAATGTTTGTTTTATCTTAATTTGTGTTTTTTTTAGCTGAACATGCAACAAATTTGACTCTATATATCTGGAAACAGAATTCATACAACAATCCAAGAAATCGTAACCCAGTGGTCCCTGCCGTAGCTGCGATGGTAAGTGGTGACAAGACTTACTTCTATAGTGTTGGCTTCTTTGGTTTTCAAGACACTTTGTGGGATGATCAAGGAAGACATTACTACAAGAATTGTTTGATTCAAGGTGCTGTTGATTTCATATTTGGTGCTGGCCAGTCTTTATATGAGGTAATAATTGTTATGGTCATATTGAATAAATAATTCAAAATTATAGGGTTTTGCTAACTAGCGCCTTTAGGGTATTCGTATTAGTAAAAAGGAAAATGTTAACAAATACCTTTAAAACATTATTTACTTATTATTAAATAATTATGCAGGAGTGTTCCATATCTGTAATTGCTGCTGCTCTAGGTCGAGGGATTTCTGGTTTTATTACAGCACAAGGGAGAACAGGTCAAAATGATGCAAATGGTTTTGTTTTTAAGAATTGTCATGTGTATGGAGATGGTACAACATACTTGGGAAGACCATGGAGAGCTTATGCTAGAGTTCTATTCTACAATACTAACATATCCAACATTGTAGTACCTACTGGTTGGGCGCCATGGTATTTCTCCGGACACGAGTAAGATCCCTAATTTACATCCATTTTTGTTCTTCATCATCGTCATCATCATTATCATCATCATTATATAATTGGTGAATAGCACTCGTGTCTTTTGTGGGCGGGAATCCTATGGGGAGAGTATTAGGTCAAAAAAATTTATATCAACTTCTTTCGGTGGAAAACTTGTGACGTATGACGATTCTCTTCTTGGAAAAGAATCTTGGACATCCCTACTCTTATATGAGTGGCAAGTGAAACCAGTCATATCTTGGATCACTTAGAGAGTTGCAGCGGGGTCGTGACTGGGGTGCATTGACTTTGTTTGGGTGGTTGAATGCTTGGTTGTTCTTGTCGATGCTTTTATGATGGTTATCTCGTGCTCCGGTTGGCCTTCTTTGTGTTGGATTTTTTATTTTGTTCATGTTATGTATTTCTTTCAGCCCTGTTGTATCCTTTCTTGTTTGTTGTAAAAATAAAAAATATTGTGTTAGTTTGTCATATTAAAAATAATTTCAAAAAAGAAAATCAGCTATCGAAAATGATTTTTAAGACAAACTATTCAAAACAACTTCTCATTTGAAGGAGTTTTTATTTTTTTATTTTTATCAAGTTCTCTTTTTATAAAACCTAAAAACTGTAACAATCGGATGAAAACTTCGAAAGTGATTTTTTTTATTTTTAAGTTTTTTTAAATAAAAGTTTAATTAAACCTAAAACCTAAAAATTGTTTTTTTTTTAAAAGTTTAAAGAATGTCCCTATTAAAAAATAGAAAATGCATTATGCAAAAGATGAGAACATTTATAAAGCCGTATTTGATTTGCATGCTTGGAATTCTGATTTTGATCTATATCAATATATCTACACTCTTTTTTACAGGAACCGCATACAATTTGCAGAGTATAGAAATATTGGAGATGGTTCTAAAACAAAAAAACGAGTGAAATGGTTGAAGAAGTTGGATTGGACAACGGTTCATATAATGGCAAGTGACAGTTTTGTTGATAATGAAGGATGGCTTAAAATAGCTTCAGTAATTTGATTTGATGGGTCGAATACCCTCTACTTTAATTTTTCCCAACATGTGAATTTGATACTAATGTATTTTACTCCCCTTCGTTGTAAGATCATTTACAAAAAATATGGTTTATCCCTAAATATACGATCATATATAAATTTTTAGATGTATTTACAATTTTTCATTACAAGTTTATTAAATTGCTTAGTAATAAATGACAATTCGTATGAAAACGAGAATTTACTATTGTATTACTTAGAACAATTTCGTACACTTGTCAAATTTATCGGCTTCCAAATGTGGTCTTCGCTATCTCAAGGGAACTATTGATCATGAATTGGAAGTTGGAACTATCGTGTGATTCTACTCCTTCTATTCAAGGATTTTGTGCTTCAGATTGGAGATGAAACATTTTGGATCGTAAGTCAACTAGAGCTTCAAGTGCTTCACATTCCACAAAGTCACTAGCTTACAGACCTTCTCATAAAACCATTTCCGGCTGATCACTTTCTTCTTTTCAAATCCAAGATTAGTGTTAATCCCTCCACCATCTTGTGGGGGGTGTGTAGGAGTATCAACTGATCCTACAAAATCAGTACCTAATGATTAAAACAAATGTGTTTCTCTTTCTCATTTAAATATAGGTGGTACAATATATTTTCATTTAATTGCAATAAAGTGTGTATTGCTAATTTGTTTCATAGCATTAATACACCTTCCCTATAAAAGGATAACCTTATAGCAATTGTAAATCAATGCAAATAATAATACTATCAATTTAAGCTTCTATAATAAAAAGATATGTTGCTAAAAAATAAAAATAAAAATAAAATAAAAACATATGTTTTGGTTAGGAGGTCCGACGTTTTAAGCTTGAATATATTCTCTGCCTTAGATTGAGACATCATTCCTTCAGGTGCCTCTAGAATGGCTTTATTCCTTTCAAGTGTACCCTCTCCTCATTTTCCGCCTCATCGATACCTTCCATTTCAACCGTGGTATTGCTCTCAAGCCTCAGACCCGTCTCATGGGGAGAGAATATGACAAATAATTGTCACTAATACTTCAAAAATTTGAGACAAATATTTGTCACTAATGATTATAATTTATCAAAGATTTTTAATAAGTTTTTTGTTTTTGACATAAAATAATTTTTTGTTAAAACTATTTTTTTGATTACATTGTTAATTTTTTTTGTGGTGGCCAGATTAAACCTCAAACCTTACATATATAATACATTGTGCAGATCAACTGAGCTAAGCTTCACGAGGACACATTATTAAAACTATTTGATTTAGAGAGAAAAGGGGCGAAAAAAAAAGTAATTTAATAAGTATGGTAGATAATAACTTAAAAGGTTTTTTTGGTTATAACTATTGATTTGATTCCTAAAATAAAAGAGTCAAACCTTTGTTTCTGATAAAAAATTAATTTAATAAATATGATACGATAATAGGGTAAGAGTGACTATTAATTATACCAAAAAAAAACAAAAATTATCAAGTTTAAGTTTTAATTTAATTTTGAAAATAAAAAGAATTTTATTTAATTTTATGATAGGAGAGATAAACACACATTCAACGACAAACATAAAAAGTAGAAACTCCAGTTAAATGTCTCAGTCTCTAACTCTTTATTCTTCTTCATCTTTCTCCGCCATATCAAAAGCGATTTTCATACCAAAATAAGCATTATTTTTTTCTATCTCTTTCACTTAATTCTCTCTAAAAAACATTCCCTTTTTCAGTAGAATCATTCTCACTCACAACCCTACAATTCAGCGTTATTAAGAGATTTTTTCCACCATTCTTGCAAAATTATTCTCTCTTCTCTTACGCCACTTTCCTTGTTTTTTTTTTTTTTAAAATAAACCCTTCATTCAAAACCCTATTTTTTCACCACCAAGTAAATTACACAAAACCCTAATGGGTTTCAGAGTTTCCTACGTTCTTCACCTTGTTGTGTTGTTTTCTATGATGTTTGTTTCTGCATGGTCACAAGATGATGTTGTTATGCAAAAGCTGAAAAGTTCTATAAAATCATCAAGCAGTGATCTTGATTGGTCAGACTCAGATTTTCGCAAATGGAATCGTATTCAGCTTAATGGAAATAAAGTCACTGCAATTCAAATTGGTGGTCTCAATATTCAAGGTTCATTACCAAAAGAATTGGTGCAACTCACTCAGTTAACGCGTTTTGAGTGCAATGCAAATGGTTTATCTGGTGATTTTCCTTACATGCCAAGTTCACTTCAGTATTTGTATATTAACAACAACAATTTCGCTTCCATGCCAAGTGATTTCTTCACCAACATGAGTAATTTGATAGAGGTGAGTATTGGTTATAACCCTTTTCCTCAGTGGCAAATTCCTTCTAGTCTTAAGAATTGTTTAGCCCTTCAAAAAATTTCTGCTATGAATGTTAGTTTAGTTGGTGTAATCCCTGAATTCTTTGGAAAAGAAACTTTTCCAGGTTTGACTGATTTGTCTATGTCTTTCAATTCTCTTGAAGGGAATTTGCCTAATAGTTTATCTGGTAGTTCTATAGTGAAACTTTGGGTAAATGGTCAAAGTAGTATTAATAAACTCAATGGTACACTTTCTGTTTTACAAAATATGACATCATTGAAACAAATTTGGGTTCATGGTAATTCGTTTACTGGTCCGATACCTGATTTATCGAATCATGATCAATTGTTTGATGTTAGTTTGAGAGATAATCAGTTAACTGGTGTTGTTCCACCGTCTTTAACTTCGCTTCAAAGTTTAACAGTTGTTAATTTGACAAACAATTATCTTCAAGGGTCACTTCCTAAGTTTCAAAATCGCGTTCGTGTTGATAATGATATTGATAGAGGGATGAATAGCTTTTGCACTAAGGTTGTTGGTCAACCATGTAGTCCACTTGTTAATGCTTTGCTTTCTGTTGTTGAACCTTTTGGTTATCCTCTTAAACTTGCTCAAAGTTGGAAAGATAATGACCCTTGTGGTAATAATTGGTTAGGGATTGTTTGTTCTAGTGGTAACATTTCAATTATCAACTTCGAGAAAATGGGTTTTTCCGGTAGTATATCTTCTACTTTTGCAAGTCTTAGTTCTGTGACGAAGTTGCTTCTTGATAATAATCATCTCACCGGCACTATACCTAAGGAGCTTGCTAGTATGCCTGCTTTGAAAGAGCTAGATGTTTCGAATAATGTGTTGTTTGGTCAGATACCATCGTTTCGCGGAGATGTGGTTGTTAAAACCGGTGGAAATCCCGATATTGGTAAGGATAAACCTCTTGGCTCTCCCGACAACCCCAAATCTAATCCGGACTCTAGTTCTGGAGGTGAAGATAAGAAGAAATTGAGTGTTGGAGCGATTGTTGGGCTTGTGATAGGGATTGTATGCTTAATTGGTGTATTAGTTGTGGTATTTGTTATCTACTGTAGAAGAAAAAATAAGCGTGAGGCCAAAGTTCAAACTCCG
Organism: Medicago arabica; assembly: GCA_946800305.1. Classification (NCBI taxonomy): domain Eukaryota; kingdom Viridiplantae; phylum Streptophyta; class Magnoliopsida; order Fabales; family Fabaceae; genus Medicago; species Medicago arabica. The sequence goes on along the minus strand of OX326965.1, from coordinate 13,119,722 downwards.
AATGCTATTGTGGTACATCCTCATCACTCTGGAGATGGAAATGGTGTGAAAATCAGTGTTGCAGCATCTGGAAGTTCTGCTGCCGGCGTTACAGGAGGAACTGGTGGATTTAGTTCATCAAATAGTGTTCAAAATGTAGAAGCTAGTAATATGGTGATTTCGATTCAAGTTTTGAGAGAAGTTACAAACAATTTTAGTGAAAAGAATATACTGGGCAAAGGCGGTTTCGCCACTGTATACAAAGGAGAATTGGACGATGGAACAAAGATTGCAGTTAAAAGGATGAAATCTGAAATGGTTGGTGATGAAGGGTTGAATGATATCAAGTCTGAAATTGCAGTTCTCACTAAGGTTCGACACAGGCATTTGGTTGCACTCCATGGCTATTGCTTGGACGAAAATGAGAAACTTCTTGTCTTTGAATACATGCCTCAGGGCACTCTTAGTGAACATCTCTTTGATTGGAAAGATGACAGGTCGAAACAGCTCGGATGGAAGAGTAGGCTTTCCATTGCCTTAGATGTTGCTAGAGGTGTTGAATATCTTCATGGTTTGGCACAGCAGATTTTCATCCACAGGGATCTGAAACCATCGAATATCTTGCTTGGAGATGATATGCGCGCTAAAGTTGCTGACTTTGGATTAGTTCGGCTTGCTCCAGAAGGACAAGCTTCATTCCAGACTAGACTTGCAGGAACTTTTGGATATATGGCACCCGAGTATGCAGGTAATCGCATTTTAATTATAATTTAGATTTTTTTAGTTCCATATGATATGAGTTTTCATTTATTGCACATATTAACTATCTAGGTTCCTACTTGTGTCAGATGAACGGCAGATAGTAAATTTAGTTATGCAGAAACATTTTCTTTTGCAACATTCTCAAATGAATAACAATCTTAACGAGCGTGATAGATAAGAGAATATATTAAAAAAGTGATTTTTATGATTGTAAAGAAACACTTTTGTTAAAAAAAATGATTGTAAAGAAACACAACAAATTTATGCATTGCATAAAAATCTCTATATGACATTCAATTTTTATACAATGTTAAATTACTTTTTTTTAATTCCTAAACAAACAGGCCCTTATCATTTACAGCCAATTTGCATACCTTGTGATGTTCCCTCTGCTTCGCCGATTGATATTTAGTTTTTAGTTGATTAGAAAGAATATTTGGTATGATATGATTCATATTTTTCATGTCATGCCCCAAATCTACGTGTAGCAACTGGCATCCTAGCATATTGGTAATTCTTCTCCTTTCATGTTCATTCCCCTAACTTGTTAAAATGCTATGATATGTCACAGTCACCGGACGAGTCACCACAAAGTTAGACGTGTACAGCTATGGCGTGATTCTTATGGAGATGATAACCGGAAAGAGAGCAATCGACAACAACCAACCAGACGAGAGTATCCACCTTGTTACATGGTTCCGCAGAATTATACTAAACAAAGACTCGTTCGAAAAGGTCATTGATCCAGCAATGGACATCAACGAGGAAGGCTTGGAGAGTTTCAGGATCATTGCAGCATTGGCAAGCCACTGCTGTGCAAGGGAGCCTCATCAGCGTCCCGACATGGGATACGTAGTGAATGTGTTAGCACCTCTTGTTGAGATTTGGAAGCCGGCTGAACCTGATGCTGATGACATGTATGGGATTGACATGGAAATGGGTTTGCCTCAAGCATTGAGTAAGTGGCCGAATCTTGAAGGAATGAGCAACACACTCGATGTTTCATATTCTTCGTCGATGGCTGCTAGTTCTGAGATTACACAGTCGAGTATACCACCCCGGTCTCCTGGATTTGCTGATTCCTTTACATCTTCTGATGCACGTTGAATTTTGAGAAAACACAGCCGAGTATACGATTTAGGGGATTCTTTTAGACTAATTTGTGTATTATTTCATTAATATCAAAAAGTCACTCATAAATGCCACGCTTCCCGACAAAATGTTTGTTTCAATTGCAGCAGTTGGAACTATTAATTTTTCCCCTAATTTTCTTCTGCACAATATATTATATATTCCCCAATTTTATATTGCCTCACTCATTAATAGTTCACTCATACATGATCCAAAGGCTACATTCAAAAGAATGATATTATTTTTTCTGATACATATTATCTCCCGTTCCAAACTTACTATTGTTCACTGTTCTTGTAGCAAAACAATGTCATTTATTGCAACTAGATGTCAATAATGCTTTTCTTAATGCTGAGCTCTCTGAAAAAATTTATATGACTCCTCCTTTGGGATCTCACCCTCCTCATAAGAACTTAGTTTGAAAATGGAACAAATCTTTATATGGAATTTGACGACCTTTGCGACAGTGGTTTTGAAAATTTTCGACCTCCTTGGTGACACATGGTTTATGCACTCTAAAAATGATTACTCTCTTTTCACATCAGGTTCTGGGTCCTCATTAGTTGTCTTACATGTTAAGCCGATGAAATCATTCTAGCTGGACCAAACTCTTAAAAAATTGTTGTGATTCAAGTCCTCATATAATCTTTGTTTAAGTTGAAGGTCATTGGTTATAGTTAACGAAAATTAGTTAAGAGAGAAATTCAGTTAGATGTTACTTTTAGTTAGGCAATTATTTCTGTTTTCGTCACTGATGTGATTCAGATCCAATATAAGCTGGATCATTATCATTGTAGAATCATTCTAATCATTTTTCCCTCAATCAATGAAATCCATTTCATGATATTTAATATACTTGGATGACCATGCAATTACCACACAAGGCCCTATGTTCATAATCATTGCTGACAACGTTGTAGTCAAATTTATCAGCTTTAGGGTCAGAAACTAACGACTTTCTTCTGAAGCATGGGTACTCCAAACATGGAGAAGTACCGGTACTGGGTACACGTATGGTACTCGTAACTTAGTACCGAACCGTACCTATTTTTACTTAGTTATTTAGTTATAGTTGGTGAAGCAAAAATGTCGGGGCGTTGAACAAATAACCAAAATTATCTTGCTTTTGATGAAAATAGTAGAGGGGATGCACAAAAAAAAGTAAAACTCTCAAGCAACATGATGATAGAAGTGTAGTAATTCACTTGAAAAATCTTTTTTTTTGATGTTTTATACAACGTACCCGTACCTTCATTTTTTAAAATTTGTCGTATTACGTAGTGGTACCCGTACTCGTACCGGGTACCGTACTCGAACCTATGCATCATAGCTCTTTACCAACAAAGAAATGACGGTGAGAAATTAACGAATTTCTTCTGTAATTGTGACTTTGTGAGGGTTAGAATAAGAAGGTAGAAGAGAGATTTTGGTGAAAGTGTTCAACTGAATATTATTGATCAAGGAATGCCTTATATAGGCTTATTGCACAAGAGAAACTGCCATCTAACTAATTTGCTTGTGATGCAAGCCATCTACCAAACTAACTAACAAACAGAATGATTCAACTAACAATTAACTAACAACAGAAAAATGTAATGCTTCTTTACATATCCTCCCCTAAACAGAAAAATGCACTCGTTAGAATAAGTTCTTCCCTTTTTCTCTTCTCATACATCAGACCATAGCTAGTTGTTCCTTTCAAGTATCTCAGAACTCTTCACAGCTGCCATGTGAATTTCAGATGGTCTTTCCATGTATCTTGCAATCAAGCACACTGAATATGCAAGATCAGGCCTGGTTTCAAGAAGATACATGAGACATCCTACCATTTGGTTGTATGTTGTTGAGTCCACTCCTGTTCCGGTCTGATCTTTAGTCAACTTGCAGCTAGGCCCTATGGGATTGCACACCAAGTTGCAGCTTTCCATGCCAAGTCTTTGCAGGATTTCTTTAGCATATTTTTTATAATAAATGAATATTCCATTGTTGTCCTGCTTAATTTTAACACCTAGAAAGTTCCTCATTTTGCACAGATCAGTCATATCAAACTTCTTCTTCATAGAGTGCTTGAATTCGTCAAACATGGTTTGATTATTTCCTATGAATATCAAATAATCCACATATAGACTTACAATAATAATTCTAGCTTTATCATCACATTTCACAAACAATGTATGCTCATGCGGACGCTTCACAAAGCCTTCCTGACAAAAATAAGTGTCTATCTTACTATACCATGATCTAGGAGCTTGTTCGAGACCACACAAACTCTTTCTTATAGATACACCATTCCGCTCGGGAGTGTAAGTAGTAGTGAGTTGTCTCCAAATTCCATGTAAATAACAAAATGCATTGAATGAATTAGAAGTGTATTCTCCCCCTCTATCTCTTCTTAAGCATATTATTCTACTCCCTCCGTCTCTAAATAATAGTCGTTTAAGGTTGATGCACGATTATTAAGGAAATGATTAATTGTGTTGATTTTGATGGTAAAATTAGTATCATTTACTAAAACACCCTTGTTAATTGCAGTTAGTGGAGTAGTTAAGTTGGATAAAGTTCAATAAATAAGGGTATTATAAAGGAAAAAAAACAATAAATGCTGCATTGGTAATCTAAAGTGACACTTATTTTGAAAAAAAGAAAAATGTGTAAAGAGACAATTATTGTGAGACAGAGAGAGTACAACCAGATTCGTTTTCAACAAGAAGCTTCAACCTCTTAAATACCTCTAAAGCTTCTGATTTTTCTTTAAAGAAATAAATCCAGTTTTTCTACTAAAATCATCAGAGAAAGTGATGAAGTACCTTTTCTTTCCATTAGATTCAGGATTGATGGGGCCACAAATATCTGAGTGAACAAGTTCAAGTTTGCTTGTTCCCCTATGTGAGCTTGTCTTGGGAATCACCTTTTATGTTGCTTTCCCTTTAAGCAATCAATACACTTAAACTCAGACTCTCTGAAAGTGGTAAGACCCTTCACCATTTCATTTTGAGCCAAAATTTCCAAGCCTTTGAAGCTCAAATGTCCATATCTTATATGCCTTGTGCGAGTATTGTCTTGCTTAGAAACTTGAAAGCAATAGGGAATAATGAAGGGGGAAAAAAGTTCTTTGGTAACATTGGTCTCATTGCTTATAGTGATACTCTTTAGTTTTCTTCTTGAAACTAGCAAAAAGTTCTTTCCCTATATATACAAGCCTTTTCACTCTACAATATCAGCAACCAGAGAAAAGTAAGGGGGAAAAAAATCACCATGACCAAATACTCAATTACTGGTTCCATTCTCATCTTTCTTATTTTGTTGTTCAATGCAGGAGGTAATTTATTCATTGATTTACCATTTATTAGTTAGTTTTAGATATTATACATTAACATTGTGTTGTATTGCAAATTTCAGTCATATATTTATAATTTGTTAACTAGGATTGGATTGATTTTAATTTTGTGCAGAGGGAGCTAATGGACAAGAAAAACATTTTTGTGTACCAAAACCTTCTATAACTGACAAGGAGCTTAATGCAAATATTGAATATGCTTGCAGCAACTTGAGTGATTGCAGTATCATTCTACCAGATGGTTCCTGTTTCTTCCCCGACACTACACTGAACCATGCCTTTGTGGTCATGAACTCCTACTATGCAAGGAACAATAGAGTGTTTCCACCTGTTACTTCGCTAACGTTGGTCTCATTGTTCTTTCGAACCCAAGTTAGTATTTCATTATTTCATATCATTATAAATGATTAATAAAAATGTCAACGGATGCCCTTAGGATATTTTTTAAACATACAAAAGTAGTAATTTTTACATTAGAAATTGTATAGTTAAGATTTTTACATGTGTTCGACGTGTATTCTCGGGATAAAGTTTCTTTTAATGGATTCCTTAAACAATGTCTTTATGGCATTTGTTAGCAAGACCCAATTATTAATAGAAGCTCATGATAATATTTGTCTAAATAAAGATCCGATTAATTAAAAAGATTTGTATGCGCGTGTGTGTGAACTAAGTAAGCAGTTCAATTTCCAACATCTGGCATCATGAGCCTTGTTCTAAGTGAAAAGAGTCGTCAATGGCGCGACACATACACATGGAAACTTTCCTGCAAAACCTTCCAATTCTCAATGGGAAGAATTACGACAACTGGAGCAAACAAATGAAGGTGGTGTTTGGTTTTCAAGATTTATGGAATTTGGTGCAGAATGGGATATAACCTGTTGGTGGGTGATTGTGCCACTCATGAAGAAAAAGTTGCGCACAAAGAGAAGAAGAAAGATGACAAGGCTTTGTTCATTATTTGCAAATGTGTGACTGTTGACAAACTTTTATAAGGTTGGTGATGCAGACTTTACCAAAGAAGTGTAGGATACACTGAAGAAAACTTATGGCGGTGTTGATCATATCAAGAAGGAAAAAAAAGAAAAAGAAATCACCAATCATTTCTTTGCAAGAACTGTGAAATTAGTGAATCAGATGAAATCTTGTGGAATAATTGTGTCAGAGAAATCTTTGATTGAAAAGATTCTATTATCTTTATCACGAAGATTTGATATTGTGATGATTGTTTTGGTGGAGTAAAAATATCTTTCTACAATCACAAAGGAAGAACTGAAAGGTTCTTTGGAATCTCATGAACAACATATGAAGAAAGAATCTATGAGAAATCAAAGAATATTGAAGTTGCTTTGCAAGCATAATGCAACAATAAAGATAAGAAAGGAAAGGGAAAATTCACAAACAATAGAGAAAGATGAAACTATCATAATTCAAATGGAAGAGAATCACAAGGTGAAAGCAGTTCTTGAAAACACAAATCGTGGTGGTTTTAATGGAAATATATAGGTGGAAATAACAATAGAGAAAGAGGTGGCAAGAAAATATTTGACAACAGTAGTGTTCATTCCATCCAACAAAAAAGTGAGTGTTAGAGAAAGTGTTCAAAAGTGAATGTTGCTAGCATTCATCAACACTATTTTGTTTATTGATTGACAAAATACTTGGTCTTATGTGTTATGACATAATTCAGATTCTATGTCCAGAAATTTCATAAATACGCTTCGGTTTGTATAATCTAAACTAGACAAAATGAGAATTCCGAAGATCATGCGAGAAATGTGGGGGTGATAAGAAATTCTCAAAAAATATATGGTCATCAATAGTCCCAATAATGAAATTTAAAATAGAGGCTATGTATATAGTTCTTTATAAAGGTTAAGGCCATGATTTTGGTTTGGAAAGTTATCATGACACTGAATTAGGTCAATCAAAGTTGAAACAAAGAAGCACCGTTAATTTGATGTTTTCGAAATGAAATTACCATTACTTTATTTTTGTATGATTCTTTAGAATCACAATGGATGCCATAAGTGAATCACTTTCATAGTTATTCCCCTGTTTCAAAATACATGTCGCAATTTTACAATATGCATTGTTGATATAGCTTATTTTGTTCACATTTTTCAACTAATATATAAATACAAATGTTAACATTTAAGATGTTGTTCGTTTTATTGTCTCGATTAATATTTTCAAAATATCAAATTTTTATAATTTTTTTTTTGAAGAGGCTAAAATGAAATATATCACCACATCAGCACAAGATGTACCAGGGAGAAAATATTTACAAAGGAAACAAAAAATAGAAGAACTGAAAAGAAACAACTCTTAGCCTACGCCCAAAATGGTGAATGGACTAAGCCACCAACCATGATAATTGAAGGGAAGATTAATGTACTTCGCCTTCAACCACATAAAAGCGAGGGACTTAATTTTATCCACCATCTGAGCTATTGAGCATTTTTTGCCATTGAATAATCTGTTATTTTTTTCCTTCCATATTTCCCACGTAGTTGCAAACCAAATAACCTGTAAAATCTCTCGGTGTTTCTTGGACAAACCACCAAAAGCAAACTGATTGAAGTGGTCGACTACCCCAAAAGGATTAGCCGCCGAAATGTTCACCCAATTATATATATTGTTCCAAACCGAACCAATTTTAATTTTTTTTATTATATATAATTAAATATATTAATAGTCAAAATTATATATTGGCATGTGTGCAGTGGTTGACTACGACATGTATTTTAGAACGGAAAGAGTACGGTAATAAACCATAATTTGACTGTCCTTAACATTATCTTGAAAACACTCTTTAATACATATTCACCTTTCAATATGTTCCATTTTTATTTTTGGTTGTTCAAGTTAAGAAACAAAATTTCTCAACTTTGAAAATCTTTGTTTATTTCTCAGTTCCTTATCATATTTTAATTATGTCTTTTCAATGGTATTTCTTTTCATTACATGTCTATTTCTCATGGTTGGTTTGGGAGTAGAGCTAGCAAATGCTCAAGTTCATCGAAGATACGGAAATAGGCTACTATCCCTTAAGCATTTTCCAACAATTACTGGAGTTTGATCATAAAAACAGTTGAGTACTACTCCCTTCGGTCCTAAATAAAAGAGAAGAAATCTTTTTTTTTAATTTATTGAATAATTAATGTATATAGACTTTAGCTAATCGCGCTTTTGTGTCGGTATCTCACCCGTTCAGAGGTGATAACTTCAATTCAAGGAAGAAGGCAATGACAATGGCAGTTTGCCCCATGAACAAGTTTGGCTTTGTTGATGGCTCCATTGCTCAAACTGCTCTAGATCAACCTAACAATTTGACATGGCATCGCAACAACAACATGGTTGCATCTTGGATTTTCAAGGTAATTTCGAAAGAAATGCAAGCAACGGTTCTTCATTGTTCCACAACCATGGAAATTTGGAATGACCTTAAAGAATGAATTGAACAACCTATTGGCCGATCTCATTTTTCAAATGAGAGTTAGCAGCTCTGCAGCAAGGTTCCATGTCTGTTAGAAATTATTATGTCAAGGTTCATTCGTTATGGCAGTCTTTAGCAGAATTACGACCTACTCATAACTGCAATTGTGGTGGCCTTTCAAAAAACGCGCCATGGCGTTCAGCCTTGGTCAGATTACAACCAGATGGAACATGCTCCGCATTTTCTTACGGGACTGAATGAATCATTTTCTGCAACTCATGGACAAATCTTTTCCATTGATCCCATTCCTCTCATAACTGAGGTGTTTTCCCTCATCGTATAAGAAGAAAAACAAAGGGAAGCTGCTGCTCCATATATAGTTTCCATCTATCATCCATCTGCTTTTGCTGTCAATAATACCTCTGATAACAAGCTCAAAGGTTCCGAGGATCGTCCTCTTTATGCTCCTAGGCCACACTCAAGACAAATGTTTTAAATTTTATCGGCCAAATTACAAGAGTTGTAAACCTGCAGATTCTGATACAACCAACTTAGTTGCTTCTAATACTTCTCCTCTCCAATTAACAACACAACAATGTTGCCAATTGTTGAGTCTCTTACAAAGCAGTGTTTCCACTTCTCATGGTATTGTTCTTTACATTAATCCAAAATCATTTAACTTTTGTCACGATCACTGAATTCATGATTCGGGTGCCGGTGCCCACATTGTCAAAATGTCACTCATAAATATGTCACCCTTCCCAACAATTTTTTTGTTTCAGTTGGAGCAGTTGGAACTATTAGATTGTCCCCTAATTTTCTTCTGCACAATAATTATATATTTGTGTAATGCTAAGATGTGCCTTTATACACATGCAATTTAATATTAATTTGATGTCTTTTAGTGCATTACTAACTGATAATCAATAAAGGCCTCTATGCCTTGACTTTTAGTGCATTACTAACTCAATTAACAAAATATCAATGTCAAAAAAAAAAATATCAATATGTCAAACCTCTTTGAAAAGCACGAGAACAACAAAGTTTAACTGTTTCTTAAGTACTAGGAAATTGAAAAATCTCAATAGCAAAAGACATAAAAAAGGGCTAGTTGAAAGAATCAATTAGGATGTAATATATGTCATGAAACAAACTTGAAAGGAAACTCCAAACGGTTGGAAAAGACGGAAAAAGTTAAATAATGTACATCAAATTTCATCGCGCATCAGCAGATGTAAAAGAATTGGCAAATCCAGGAGACCGAGGAGGGATACTTGACTGTGTATACTCACAACTAGCAGCCATCGAAGAAGAATTCGAAACTTCAAGTGCATTGCTCGTTCCTTCAAGATTCGGCCACTTACTAAGTCCTTGAGGAAAACTGATATCCATGTCAATTCCATACATGTCATCAGCATCAGGTTCAGCCGGCTTCCAAATCTCGACAAGAGGTGCTAGCACATTCACTACATGTCCCATGTCAGGACGCTGATGAGGCTCCCTTGCACAACATTGGCTGGCCAATCCTGCAAGAGTCCTGAAACTCTCTAAGCCTTCCTCATCTATGTCCATTGCTGGATCGATGACCTTTTGGAATGAGTCTTTATTCAGTAGCATCCTGCGGAACCATGTAACAAGGTGGACGTTCTCGTCTGGTTGGCTGTTCTCAATTACTTTTCTTCCGGTTATCATCTCCATAAGAATCACACCATAGCTGTATACGTCTACCTTTGTGGTGACTCGACCGGTGACTGTGACATATCATACCATTTAAAAGAGTTAGTAAGTAGAACAAGAAAGGAGAATAATTATTAATATGCTAGAATTTATATAGCATTTAACAGAAAAGTATTGAGACACAGAAACAGAGCATCATCCGAAAAATATGAATCATGTTTGCCTGTATTTGTGAAATGCTAGCACCAAATATTCTTTCTAATGAACTAAAAACTAAATCAATCGGCGAAGTAGAGAGAACAACACAAAGCATATGAATTGGCTATAGATGATAAGGACCTGTTTGATTAAGAATAAAGAAAGTGATTAAAAAATTGTTTCTGCAGTTCATCTGACACTAAAGTAGGAACCTACATAATTAACATTTGCAACAAAAAACAGTAATGCAACAAAGAATATTCTAAATTATAATTAACATGTGATCAACTACCTGCATACTCTGGTGCCAAATAACCAAAAGTTCCTGCAAGTCTAGTCGCAAATGAAGTTTGTCCTTCTGGAGCAAGCCGGACTAATCCAAAGTCGGCTACTTTAGCTCGCATATCATCTCCAAGCAAGATATTTGATGGTTTCAGATCCCTGTGGATGAAAATTTGCTGAGCCAGACCATGAAGATATTCAACTCCTCTAGCAACATCCAAGGCAATGGAAAGCCTACATTTCCATCCAAGCGGTTTCAACCCGTCGTCTTTCCAGTCAAAAAGATGTTGACTAAGAGTTCCTTGAGGCATGTATTCAAAGACAAGAAGTTTCTCGTTGTCGTCCAAGCAATAGCCATGCAGTGCAACCAAATGCCTGTGTCGAACCCTAGTGAGAACCGCGATTTCGGACTTGATCTCATTCAACGCTTCGTCACCAACCATTTCAGATTTCATCCTTTTCACTGCAATCTTTGTTCCATCGTCCAATTCTCCTTTGTATACAGTAGCGAAACCGCCTTTCCCCAATATGTTTTTTTCACTAAAATTGTCCGTAACTTCTCTTAAAACTTGAATTGAAATCACCATATTACCAGCTTCCACATTTCGAAAACTACTAGATGGACTAAATCCACCAGTTCCTCCTGCAACGCCGACACTGGAACTTCCGGCTGCTGCAACACTTATTTTCACGCCATTTCCATCACCTGAATGACGAGGATGTACCACTATTGCATTTGGAGTTTGAACTTTGCCATCACGCTTATTATGTCTTCTACCGCGCATAACAAATACCAAAACCCCTACACTGAGTAAACAAACAATTCCCATCACAATCCCAACAATTGCTCCAACACTAATTTTCCTCTTATATTCACCTCCGGAACTAGAGCCGGGTGAGCCAGAAGGTTTATCCTTTCCAATATCAGGATTTCCACCGGTTTTAACAACCACATCTCCGCGAAACGACGGTATCTGACCGTACAACGCATTATTCGAAACATCTAGCTCTTTTAAAGCCGGCATACTAGCAAGCTCGTTAGGTATAGTGCCGACGAGATGATTGTTAGCAAGAAGCAACTTTGTCAAAGAACTAAGACTTGCAAAATTAGGAGATATACTGCCAGTAAAACCCTTGTTTTGAAAGTCGATAATGGTAATGTTGCCACTAGAACAAACAACTCCTAACCAATTATTACCACAAGGGTCATTATCTTTCCAACTTTGAGCAAGTTTAAGAGGATAACCAAAAGGTTCAACAACAGAGAGCAAAGCATTAACAAGTGGACTACATGGTTGACCAACATCCTTAATGCAAAAGCTATTAATCCCTTTATCCATATCATTATCAACCTTAACATCATCTTTAAACTTAGGAGGTGACCCTTGAAGATAATTATTTGTCAAATTAACAACTTTTAAACTTTGAAGCGAAGTTAAAGGCGGTGGAACAACACCGGTTAACTGATTATCTCTCAAACTAACATCAAACAATTGATCATGATTTGATAAATCAGGTATAGGACCAGTAAAAGCATTACCATGAACCCAAATTTGTTTCAATGATGTCATATTTTGTAAAACAGAAAGTGTACCATTGAGTTTATTATTACTCTTTTGACCATTTACCCAAAGGTTCTGAATAGAACTACCAGATAAACTATTAGGCAAATTACCTTCAAGGGAATTGAAAGACACCTTCAAATCTGTCAAACTTTGAAAAGTGTCATTTCCAAAGAATTCAGGGATTACACCAACTAAACCAGCACTATTAGCAGAAAAAACCGTAAGGGCTAAACAATTCCTAAGACTAGAAGGAATTTGCCACTGAGAAAAAGGGTTAGAATCAATTACAACCTCTATCAAATTACTCATGTTGGTGAAGAAATCACTTGGCATGGAAGTGAAACTGTTGTTGCTGATATACAACTTCTGAAGTGAATTTGGCATGTGAGGAAAATCACCAGAAAATCCATTTTGACTGCATTCGAAACGAGTTAAAGCCGAGAGTTGCATTAATTCTTTTGGTAAAGAACCTTGAAGATTGAGTTGTCCCAAGTTAATTTCAGTGACCGTCGTTCCGCTACACGAAACTCCCTTCCATTTGCAACAATCTTTGTCTGACCAATCAAAATCATTGCTTGATGATTTTATAGAACTTTTGAGCTTTTGCATGACAACGTCATCTTGAGACCATGCAGCAACAAACATCATAAAAAACAGTAAAACAAGGTGAAGAACATAGGAAACTCCGAAACTCATTTTGTGTTTTGTGCAAGTTTTTTCTCTCAATTTTGTTTTTTGTTTATGAAAATGAGTTTTGAGGGAAGGGTTTAATAAGAAGAAAAAGAGAAGAAATAAAAACAAAGGAAGGTAGCGTAAGAGAACAGAGAATAATGTTGCAAGAATGAGCACAAAAAACACTTAATCAAGCTGGCATTGATAAGGATTGTAATGGAAAAGGGAATGTTTTTAAGGGAGAATCAATTGAAAGAGAAAGAAAGAAAAAATGCTTTTATGGTATGAATGAATTGGAAATTAATACATGGCGGGGAAAGAGGAAGAAAGAATGTAAAGTGAGTGTATGAAGCACGGACATCGACGCGCCGTCGAGAATAATATTTTAAGAAAATAACATAATTCAGTGTAATTATAGGTGTCGTGTTAATGTTGGTTTCAGACACCAACGCGTGTCCGACAAACCGACACCAAGACACCTTTATAATAAAGCGCGGATGGAGTATCATGCATACTAAACCACACTCTATCTTGTTTTATGCGTGTGAATGTTACGCGTCACATGTCTTGATGGAAAATTGCAAAGCTGGATTTTGAACAGCACGCGCAGCGGCTGTAAGGGACTAAGGGTGTACGCGGCACGCGCTAAATCTCAAATTACAACATATTGCATAAAAATTGTAATAAACAACACGCGCAGCGGGCATAAGGGTGTACGCGGCACGCGTTAAATCTCAAATTACAATATATTGCGTATTAAATCGTAAATTACAAATTTTAGCACACATAATTTCAAATCTCGTATTATAAACCAGATAGTTTACTTAAAATGATGCTAAGTCAATTTCAAATACAAATCAAAATGGCTGTTCACTCAAATGACTTGATAAAAAAGGTAGGTTTCAACTACAAACATTCATCCTGAAAACTATACACATAATTAGAATGCAGAACATAATTTATTTCCAATTTATTATATCAAATTAATATTTACCTTAGATTACTTTCATCATCATCCTTCCAAGCCACCATAATTAACCTCGCCACTAGGCACTAGTAAGACGTAATATATAGAAATTTTTAAAATCAAATCATATAAGCAAATCATACAGTGATATGAGAAATGGTATTAGATTAGTTTGCTAGTCAAAAAGAACCAAAAACCGAATTGAAATGCGAACCAAACTGAACCGAATTAAAATTAACCGAACAATTTAAGTAGTTTGTGAACCAAACCGGTAATTTAATAAAGATTATTGAATTATAACCGATTAGTTTTGAACCAAATCGAATTGTTTTGAACCGAACCAAACCACTAGCAAAACACAAACTTCATATTTTAATAATGAAGTTTTATTTTCCCATTCATCATGCATTATCATTGGAATTTGTTGATGTTTTTGTTGATATTCCTAAAATACAACTAGTAAAACCACAAAAAATAATAAATAGTCTGATTTAATTCTTAAAAAGGATTAATACATTTGGCCATAGTTTAAATATAATTAATAAAAATGTCTTATTACATTTTTGGGAAATTAAAAATTCTTAACAGCTTTCACACAATTCAAATTTATGAAAAAAAAAGAAAAAAAAACAATTTAGTTCGCAAAAGGATAAGAAAATACATTTTGGTTCAAAATATTACTTTAGGTTCTATTTCATTTGGTTCGTAAACAACAAAATGGTTAATCGAACCATAACTTTGGTTTGATTCGGTTACTCGCAAACTTCAAACTGTTTGGTTCAGTTTTTCGAACCGTTGAAACGGTTTGGTTTGATTCGGTTCAATTTTCTTCAAAAACCAAACCATGCCCACCCCTACTACTCGACCATCGCGATTATATGTATCTTTAGATTGTTATAGGATTACAAAAGAGTTATTGATAGTTTGGGAATGGTTATGCAATATATTAAATTGAGTCATTGTGAGTCGATGCATTTCTCTAACCAGACAATTTTATATGGTGTCATAGTCTTTGGTATAGGTTAATCGGTTGATCTGAGGAAAAGACACATTGTGGATGTTACAAAGGTACGAAGGTAAAAACATTGAAGATATTAAAGTTCAGGCGACAAGGGAAATCTATCCCAATTCCCAAGGACATATCAAAGGTGAAAATTTCATCAAGATTGAAAATTTCTCAGTGAGGAGCAAGGGTTCTAATTTTTTATGACTTTGAAGGTTAAAGGCGCGATCTACGCAACATAACTGGCGATTTTACCCTTTTGAAACAAGATTGAAGATCATAATCACTATATAAGTAGCTAGACACTTTAGATTAGGGTTGAATAATCAACATATATGATATTGTTTGAACCATGTAATCTATGATATCTAGGGGTGTTCATGATTCTAAACTGCATTGTAACTGAACCACATTAATGGTTACAGTTCAGTTTTTAAAACCACTTTAAGAAAAACTGGTTTATTATTAAAAACAATTCAGTTCAAGTTTAAAACCGGTTCAGAATTAGTTTAATATATTTAAACCATATTTTTTTTAGTGCACATTTTTTCTTCAGATTTCTATATTAATTTTTAATTAAATAATTTAAATGAATAATATAATAATTATAAAACAGCTTATTACGATATCTTTTTAAAAAACAACTTATTCAAAATAGCTTATTTATGCAAAACAACTTATTAGGATATCTTTTTAAAAAAGAACTTATTCGAAACAGCTTATTTATGCAAAACAACTTATTAGGATCTCTTTTTCAAAAACAGCTTATTCGAAACAACTTATTTATGCAAAACAGCTTATTCGAAACAACTTATTAATGGAAAGCAACTTATTAGGATATCTTTTTTCAAAAATAGCTTATTCGAAACAGCTTATTTATTGAAAACACCTTATTAGGATCTCTTTTTCCAAAACAGCTTATTCGAAATAGCTTATTTATGAAAAACAACTTATTAAGACCTCTTTTTCAAAAACAGCTTATTCGAAACAACTTATTTATGCAAAACATCTTATTAGGATCTCTTTTTAAAAAAAACAGCTTATACGAAACAACTTATTTATGGAAAACACTTTATTAGGATCTCCTTTTCAAAAACAGCTTTTTTAAAACAGCTTATTTATGCAAAACAGCTTATTCAAAACAACTTATTAATGAAAAACACCTTATTAAGATCTCTTTTTTCAAAAACAGCTTATTCGAAACAACTTATTTATGGAAAACACCTTATTAGGATCTCTTTTTTTCAAAAACAGCTTATTTGAAATATCTTATTTATGAAAAACAACTTATTAGGATCTCTTTTTCATAAATAGCTTATTCGAAACAACTTATTTATGCAAAACAGTTTATTATGATCTCTTTTTAAAAAAACAGCTTATACGAAACAACTTATTTATGGAAAACACCTTATTAGGATCTCTTTTTCAAAAACATCTTATACGAAACAACTTATTTATGCAAAACAGCTTATTCGAAACAGCTTATTAATGGAAAACACCTTATTAAGATCTCTTTTTTCAAAAACAGCCTATTCAGAACAGCTTATTTATGGAAAACACCTTATTAGGATCTCTTTTTTAAAAAGAGCTTATTCGAAACAGCTTATTTATGCAAAACAGCTTATTCGAAACAACTTATTAATAGAAAACACCTTAATAAGATCTCTTTTTTCAAAAACAGCTTATTCGGAACAACTTATTTATGGAAAACATCTTATTAGGATCTCTTTTTTCAAAAACAGCTTATTCGAAATATCTTATTCATGAAAAACAACTTATTATGCAAAAAAAACTTATTATGATCTCTTTTTAAAAAAAAAACAGCTTATACGATACTACTTATTTATGTAAAACAACTAATTAGGATCTCTTTTTAAAAAAACAACTTATTGGAAACAACTTATCTTATGCAAAACTGCTTATTGGAGATCATAATAAGTTATTTTACATAAATAAGCTGGTTTTTAAAAAGAGATTGTAATAAGCTGTTTTTGAAAAAGAGATCCTAATAAGTTGTTTTGCATAAATAAGCTGTTTTTGAAAAAGAGATCCTAATAAGTTTATTTTCATAAATAAACTATTTCGAATAAGTTGATTTTTAAAAAAGAGATCCTAATAAAGTGTTTTCCATAAATAAGTTATTTTGAATAAGTTGTGTTTGAAAAAAGAGATCCTAATAAGGTGTTTTCCATTAATAAGTTGTTTCGAATAAGCTGTTTTGCATAAATAAGCTGTTTCGAATAAGCTGTTTTTGAAAAAGAGATCCTAATAAGGTGTTTTCCATAAATAAGTTGTTTTCGAATAAGCTGTTTTTTTATAGAAAGAGATCCTAATAAGCTTTTTTGCATAAATAATTTGTTTCGAATAAGCAGTTTTTGAAAAAGAGATCCTAATAAGGTGTTTTCCATAAATAAGTTGTTTCGAATAAGCTGTTTTTTAATAAAAATAGATCCTAATAAGCTGTTTTGCTTAAATAAGCTGTTTCGAATAAGCTGTTTTTGAAAAAGAGGTCCTAATAAGTTGTTTTTCATAAATAAGTTGTTTCGAATAAGCTGTTATTTTATAAAAAGACATCCTAATAAGCTTTTTTGCATAAATAAGTTGTTTCGAATAAGTAGTTTTTGAAAAAGATATCCTAATAAGTTGTTTTTTCATAAATAAGCTGTTTCGAATAAGCTATTTTTTTATAAAAAGAGATCCTAATAAGCTGTTTTCCTTAAATAAGCTGTTTTGAATAAGCTGTTTTTGAAAAAGAGGTCCTAATAAGTTGTTTTTCATAAATAAGCTGTTTCGAATAAGTTGTTTTTGAAAAAGAAATTTTAATAAGCTGTTTCGAATAAGCTGTTTTTGAAAAAGAAATCTTAATAATTTGTTTTTTCATAAATAAGCTGTTTTGAATAAGTTGTTTTTTTTTAAAAGTGATCCTAATAAGTTGTTTTGTATAAATAAGCTGTTTCGAATAAGCTGTTTTTGAAAAAGATATCCTAATAAGTTGTTTTTTTTAAAGTGGTCTTAATAAGTTGTTTTGCATAAATAAGCTGTTTTTTTTTTATAAAAAGAGATCCTAATAAGTTTTTTTTGCATAAATAAGTCGTTTCGAATAAGCAGTTTTTTGAAAAAGATATTCTAATCAGTTGTTTTCCATAAATAAACTGGTTTGAATAAGCTGTTTTTTTAAAGAGATCCTAATAAGCTGTTTTAATAAAAGTGCACTAAGAAAAATATTGTTCAAATATATTAAACTGGTTTTGAACCGATTTTAAACTGAACTGAATTGGTTTAAATTTATGGTTCAGTTCATAAACCATTTAATATGGTGCAGTTTTTTTGTGGTTCAGTTTGGTTCAGTTTATGGATACAATCCAGTTAACCACATTTTTGCACACATGATATCCTATATTAATGCAATTTGAACTAAATTTGTTCATTATACCTTGTGCTTAATGCTTTTCACTTCATAGTCATATGATGGAATCTAAGTTGTAATCAGCTATTAACCCTAGGTTTTGTAATTAGAACTAGGTATAGTGTTCCCTTATTAATTTATTTAGACTAAGGAAATTAATTAGTGTGGCTATTGTTTAACGATCGACAAAGCTTTTGGTCTCGGTATATTTTGTTAAATGTCATGAGCATAGATATTAAATTAATATGGACTTGAGAACTAGTATTACCAAACAAAAACATAGAGGGAATTCAGAAAAATCTAATCGTCTTTCATCATTCTGATCTAAGTCTTTATTTAGTTTTCAATTGCAACCAACTCTTGAAACTCCCACCTATTTAATGTTGTAATTAAGCATTGTTTAATCATCAAGTAGTAGAAACAACAATCTATGTGAAGACCGTAACAACCCATTTTTCGTTAGGATTGTTTTATTTATTTATTATGTGTTTATATGTGTTTAATTATTTGTCTTGTGTACTTGATTTGGGATTAGAGGATTTTGAGGTGAGAAGGGTATTTTAGTCATTTTGAGGTTAAGGGTATTTCGGTCATTTGTTGAGTGAAGGTATTTTAGTAATTTTAGAATGGGGATTATTTTAGTATTTTAGAGTGAATGGCTATTTTTACTAAGTTAGAAATGACTAGTGGTAATTATTTTGAGATGGTAATTTATGAGAGGTTTTTTGAGTTAAGTGTGTAGTAACTTTTTAGAATTAAGTGGTAAGAGTTTTGAAGCTCATTATGAATATTAGTAACATAGCCATTGAGGAGGAGTATATATAGATAACTCATGAAGGAAAATTAGGGTTTTGTCATTCATGCACACATTCTTATAAAAAATAGAGAGACTAAAGAGAGAAAGTAGAGAGATAGAGAGGATAATAGAAGAAAGAAGAGGAAGAACTTAGAAGAGAAGAAAGCAAGAACTAGGAAGCTAGAAGAGGAGAGTGAAGCCTTAGCTAGAGATTTTTGAAGATTTGAGGTAAGGGGGATAGTTCTATTCTACTTAGTAAGCTATAATCATCTTTTCACTTATGGGTCATGATTATGATTTTAAATGTTTAATTTCGTGCTCATGATTAAGTGGTGATTTTGGATATGTGAAATTTGTTGAAAACTTGTTGATGCTTATATGTCATTGTTGATATGTGTAGAAGTGATTACTTTGAGATTTTAGCTTAACTTGGTGAAAATGATGTTTATTGTTGTTGAATAATGATGAATACATGATTATATGCTAAGAATGTTGTAGGGTATATGTTGGTGTTGTGAGTTCATGAATTGTTGATGATAAGTATGATGTTTGGATAAGTTGTTTTGTTTTGATGATTTTGTGAAAATGGGTCACAAGAGGAGAAGTTGGATTTTGATGATTTTGAGTAGATTAATGGAGTTGTTAAGATGAATTAGGTTGAAGAGAATTTATGTTTTTGATTGTTAAGTTTTGGTGAGGAATTGTTTGGGAGAAAATCGGGTTTTTGAGCTAAAAGTCGTTTTAAGCACTTTTGCAAAATAAGTCATTTTAGTGATTTGAAATAAGTTGTTTTGGGTTAGAAAACTATATTTTGGGGTGAGTATTTACTATTTAAGTGTTTGAGATGAATTCAGTGAAATCGGAATAAAAAACGGATCGAAATGCACGGTCCGGGAGTAAAAACGCACAGACCGTGCATTTTTTTCAGTCAAAACATGCACTTCTGTGTGCGTGCTGTTTTGTCCAGAACAATGAATTATTGTACTTTTAAGGTTTCAAATGCATACATGTGAGTTCCAAATACTTAAACCTACTTGATTGAAGTTTAATTGAGCTTGATTGATTGGATTAACATGGTTCATTTTGAGAATAGAAAGTAATTTCAAAACATGAAGAAAAAGAGACGAACTTGAGAAATTTTGAGAAATGAAGGAACTTTGTGAAACGAATATGCTATGATTGATTACCCTAGATGCTAGTGGATATGTAGAGATGTTTTTATGATATGTATGGACATGGAAACCTACTTTTTTGAGAAAAACTAGAAATAAGTGTTTTTGTGAAAATAGAAGAACTTTGTCAAAATAAGAATGAATCAATGTTAGATTGGTGTAAAATATGTTGGTTTGTCGTCTATTTGTGAATTTTGCTTTGTGAAACGACAATTGTTTCTTTGTGGTGATAAATGTTGATGATGATTTTGGTGATGACTCTTTCATCGATTATGACTTGTTGATTATATGGATGTAAATATTTGATAATGGAAATGGTTAATACGGTGAAGATATTATATGACGGTGTGAATTGTATAATATGGAATAGGTGATTTGTGCCTAGCTAAGTCTTTATTTGAAAGTTCATGCATTCATAGTCATGTTGAGTCGTTTGTGAAGAATGTAATTGTTGGTGTTAGTTACATTATTTTGATGAATGTAATTGCCAGTGTTTGTTACGTTGGTGGATTCATACGGTAAAATTATCTCCGAAATCCAATTGGTACCACATGCATATAGAAGTGTCTATAACATTGCATGCACTTGAGATTGGTGAAATGTGTCATACTTGACTATGTGATTTGGTGATTATGTGCATTGGTGAAACTTGGTGAATGTTGTGACTATGTGAAAATGTGGTTTTGTATATGTTGCTTGATTATGCTTGTACACTTGAATAATATGTTGATGTGTTGATTTAATTTATATGATTTGATTAAGAGTTATTTATTGAACATTGAAAACGAATATGTTGTTATGCATTTATTGGATTATATGTTTATTATGTGGAATATAATCTAATCTTTAATGGTGTTTGGTTGACCACCTGCCTATTTGTATGAATGGGTAGACGGCATGCAGTATTGATTATCTTATTGCTTGTAAGTTGCTTGAGGACTAGCTGTGTAGCTACCTCTTTTCTTTTTGCTCAGGGTCTAGTTTAGGGCTCTGATTAGGGTGTCAGAATTATTTATTTATTTATGTCTTGCTGAGACTTGATGCTCACTTATGCATGAGATTTAAGATTTCTTTGGTGATGTATTATGAGACATGGTTGTTGAGATTTTATATGTTGTCGAGATATTTTGTATTATGATTTTCCGTTGCTAGCTTTTGAAGCATAGTTGTGCATGTATTGTGATAATTGAAAATATAACACCTAAACTCTTTTGAATAACTGTATTATTTGCATGATTTATTGCATTAAAGGGTTTAGGGTGTTATAGAGACGATTTACATACTACCTTCTTACTTCTACGGTTTGGTATGTTGAAATTTATGGATAACTTTAATTACGTTAATATATAAAATATAATATCAATTACTATTAATTGTTAATGCACTTAGTTAAATAAATATAATGAATATTTGTATTGGGCTTAATTGAGAATGATCCGTGATGGATTGGGCCAATCTTACTTTTAGTCTGTTGAGAGGTCTCTACCCTCATCTGACGGATATATAACCTGATTATTCCATTAGGTCAGTTATCATTGAGCCGCTATTCTATCAGCAAGAGGGCAGTTACAACTTCTCTATCAACCGTTTAAAAAGGATTAATGGATCCAACGATGACAAGTACATGTTTACATGCTTTACTGATAAATTTGCATTCATTCAATATGATATGTTTTGTGTCTATAATTGTTTAAAAGATCATAATTTACTTCAATTGGTAACATATCCAATTAGACACATTGTATGGTTATTGTTTTCAATGTAACGATTGCATGAATATTACTAATTTTTATTGTACGATTCTGTTTATATATGTTGTATGCATGCGATTTCAATTTTCTATTTATCCATTCCATGTGCATAAGGCTTCTATCTTTTTCTTTTTTTTTTAAAGTACGACTCCTTTTTTGATAATTATTTGGATACATGATCAAGAAAACATGTTTTCAATAAATATTATTTTATACGATGGATAAGCTTTTCTTATTTGTGATATCTGTTTTTTCATGAAAATTGATTATGTTCATCAATGCAAAAAAAAAAAAAAGATTTTCAAATTTAATGAAAACCTAATTTTTTTATTTGTGATTTGGTTCAACGTTTTTCATGAAATTGATTTTGGGAAATTGTTTCTTATTGTCTCGTGATCAAAACCTTATAAAAATCGTTGATTTCCGATGACTGAAATTGTAGATTCATCCGGATATGAACACGGGTCGTTTTGACCCGTTTATGTGTCATCCGGATGAGAAAGATGATTTTAAAAAAACCTGCAACCACGTGTTTATTTGTTGCGGACCACTCACATCCCGCCCGCGTGTGTGACGCACGCACTAACTCTATTTGTAGGTCCTTTAATTTTTTTTTTCTTGGCCTTCTAGGTCATTTATTTGGACTGACACATTATTTGTGTTATTGCTTAAGCTGATTTGGGCCATTAAATTGCATATCTGATGATTATTTGATAGCAATTAATTTATTCATAGTAATAGTAATGACATCCTATCGATGTAATATTGTTAATATGAATTTTGTACAAGTATAAGTTGTTTGTTTGTGTAGTTGTAATCTCACCCATCATGAGACCAACTATGTGAATTTTGTTTTTGATTGTAGAACCAATTTATTAACGAAGTTAATTATTTACATTAGTAGTAATTACATCATAGCGGTATATTATTATTGATGCAAATTCGGTAAAAATTAATTGTTTATATTAGTAGTAATTATATCCTATCGGTGTATTATTATTGATGTAAATTTTGTTTATTAGTAATTATGATCTATATTATATTAATAATAATTACATCCTATCGATGTATTATCATTAGTGTAATTATTATGGTACAATATCTTATTTCTTTTATGCTTTTTATATTCGAATATCCTATCGATGTTGAAATTTTGTATTATAAGCTTTGGTTATTATTGTACTTTGCGATGTAAGATCATAATGATGTAGAGTTTTTTCAGTAGGATAATTTTGGCTCCATATATGTGGAATCATTTTTTGCATAATTTTTTTGATGATTCCTTATTATTCAATGACAATCTCTTTTCCTAACTCTGTGAAAACTCTGAATGGGACTGACTATGAGGACTGAAAAGATTCTCTGGATCTCTACTTAGTTATTAATAATAACTTTGACTTATCCTTAAGAACTGACAAGCATGCTGCCCTTACCAATGCATCAACTGGTTCCCAGTAAGCCTTTTACGAAAAGTAGGAAACCTCTAATAGGGTGTTCTTAAGGTCATAACTTATACCATGGAGAAGTCCATTAGGCAAAACATTAGGGTTTTCATTATACCATGGAGAAGTCCATTAGGCAAAACATTCTAGAAAGTGACAATGCTAAAGATTATCTTTGTCCATTAGTGACAATGCTAAAGTTTATCATCAACCATCTTTCCTTTATCTTTGTTACTAGACCTGTTCTTGTTAAACTTCCCATTTACAAAATTTCCTGTCTTACTATCATGAAAATTATTTTTAGACATGTGAGCTTGTAATGCTTGATCTACTTTCATCTCAGCACCTCTGCAAATTACCCTGAGCTAATGAGCCTCTAAAGAACTTTGAACCTCTTCCACAATCATTTTCACTAATGTCCTTAGTTTCTTATATTGCTACCAATTCTAAGTACCTTTTCAACCCCCATTTTATCAGATACAGTCTCTTCACACTTTTCATTTGATTAGTAATGGTCATCAATCCAAGTATTGTACTGGCACCTAAGAATTGAAGCTTTACTTTATTCAATTTGGTTCCACCCGCGTAATTCTTCACAAGAACATCCCACACCACCTTCAAAGTCTATGCATTTGCCACTTTTTCAGAATTACCTGCATCCAAAGCATTGTCGAATATAAAACAATGCTTTGTAGTCTGTCCTCTTTGCGTCACGATAAGGAGTTCGTTGCGCTTCAGTTGGATTTCCTCTCAATGCTTCATAACCTCCTTGAACAATTTGCTGAACCTCTTACGCTCCAAACAACTCCTCCATCTGAACATGTCATTGGTCCCAGTTCTTTCCATCAAGAATCAACAGACTCTCAAAAAGATTACCATATTCGATTTACATGATGACAAATCTCCATTGAGTCGTAACCTTTTATCAAATAATACCAGAAAACCCTTTTATCATCAATTTTCTATTTCTACCGATAGTTTTAAGAGATTTAGACACCTTAAAAGAAATGGCGAGTGATTTGAATCATACTCTTGCGTTTAAAAAAGTATATATCGATTTAGACGGAATAATTCAGATCGGGTGTTCAGTAAGTTTTCTTGATATTAATCGCCTACTAAATTATGAGTTCCATACATCCTGCTTAGGAGAAAGACGGATATTCCTCGCTCGTTATCAGACAATCACTTATTCCGAAACCCAGTGTGGGGCTCATGGTTTGAATTTCCCATCTCATGGAAAACCCTTTTCGCTCCGCTTAGCCCTATCCTCCCCTCCTAGGGGTATTTTAGTGATAGGTTCTATAGGAACTGGACGATCCTATTTGGTCAAATATCTAGCGGCAAACTCCTATGTTCCTTTGATTACAGTATCTCTAGACAAGTTCCTGGATACCTATCCGAAGACTAAATTATTGTGGATATTTCTTTAGTAATTGTAATATGGTTATACAAAATTAAAATAAAATTTCTTTTTCAAAAATTTCTTTTATTATTATGATATACACCTCTGGTCACTATTATAAGCAAAAATCAACATTTTAGATTCATTTATTAAATTATGTATATGGCCTATAATAAAGATCATGTATATACATTATTAATTGAATGAATCTAAAATGTAAATTTTTGCTTATAATTGTGTGACCGGAGGGTGTAAGTTTCAATATAGTTAGATATTTTGAAATAATCATTTTTTTTTTTGTTAATACCAAAAAGTTAAATAAAATGCAGAAAGTAGTAAAAGGTAGCAATAGCAGTAAGAAACTAGCCAAGAGTGAGAAGGATTGGAGATTCAGGCATTTTGTCTTAAAAAATTTATTGCGGTTTTATAGAAACTCAACCATCATAGCCATAACGGTAGTTTGTACTAAACAAATCATGTTGGGATAATACTATAAGCGTTGTGCTAATTTGTACTCTACTGATACATGTTAAGGAAAAGTAAAGTCAAACTTTATCTTGCATCAGCAGATGTAAAGGAATCAGCAAATCCAGGAGACCTAGGTGGTATACTTGACTGTGTATTCTCACAACTAGCAGGCATCGACGAAGAATAGGAAACATCGAGTGTGTTGCTCATTCCTTCATGATTCTGCCACTTCATCAGTGCTTGAGGCAAACTCATATCTAAGTCAATCCCATATATGTCATCAACATCAGGTTCAGCCGGCTTCCAAATCTCGACAAGGGGTGCTAGTACATTCACTACATGTCCCATATCGGGACGCTGATGAGGCTCCCTTGCACAACAGTGGCTGGCCAATCCTGCAATAGTCCTGAAACTCTCCAAGCCTTCCTCGTCGATGTCCATTGCTGGATCAATGACCTTTTCAAATGAGTCTTTGTTCAGTAGCATCCTGCGGAACCATGTAGCAAGGTGGATGTTCTCATCTTGTCGGCTGTTATCAATTGCCTTCTTTCCTGTTATCATCTCCATAAGAATCACGCCATAGCTGTATACGTCTACCTTTGTGGTGACTCGGCCGGTGACTGTGACATATCATACCATTAAGAGAGAGTTAGGTAATTGAACAAGTGATAAGGGCCTGTTTGTTTAGTAATAAAAAGGAGAAATGCTAAACTGACCCAATAAAAAAAGTGATTTAACATTGTATAAAAAATTAATGCCATATACAGATTTTTATGCAATGCATAAATTTGTTTGTGTTTCTTAACAATCATAAAAATCAATTTTGTAGTATTTTTTTTCTCATATATCACACTCATTCAGTTGTTTTTCAGCAGCTACTCAACATAGCTTTTCATTATAATCAAATGTCAGTCTTTTTCATGCTTCCATTATTTTTTAAAAGTTTAAACAAACACTTTGAAAATCCTTATGAGTGATTTTCTCACAAAGTAATAAAAAGCAAACTTGATTTTATGAGGAATACTGAAACAAACATGATTTCAAGTCAATTTTTCTTAGACTAGTACATTTAATAAAACAATTTGTCATCATTGTTACAAATCATTTCTATATGGTATATGTGACTGTTATAGTGACGGGAGATATGACTATTTGTGAGGCCTTTATTAGAGGCTTCAAGGTGTTCTTCTCCACCGATGCCACTGCTACATCTGATATAGATCTTCATGAGGCTACTTTGAAAAACATGGTTTATGGTTTTTGTTACTTTCTTGATTGTCACAGGCTCAAACGAGCCCTTATCCTTAAATAAAATGAAAAATTAAACGTTGTTATAAATTTGAGTGTGAACTTAGTATTGTTCTGCCGTAACAGAATTTTTTTCACACTATATACCTTGTTATGTGTGGACATGCTATCAGTCAAAAAGAAATAATGTATATGCAATGTGTAGTTACCATCATAACTTGTTATGTATGAAGTAGCTGTTAAAATCATAAGAAGGATAATTCAATTTTTCTTCCTAATCTGAATCTTAGTTCCACTAGGTATAGACAAGTTTTAATCAGCCTTTATCACTATAGAAACACAGTGAACGACTGTACAAGCTAAAACCATAATTACTGACAAAATTTGATAAAAAGGGCATAGTATTTGAGATTGTTGCAAAAAAATTGTTTATGCATAACTAAATTCACACTATCTGCAGTTCAGCTGACACTAACATTATAACCAGAAAAGTCATATCCAACAAAAAAATCTAAATTATGTTTAAAATGTGTTACCTGCGTACTCTGGTGCCATATATCCAAAGGTTCCTGCAAGTTTAGTCTGGAATGAAGCTTGTCCTTCGGGAGCAAGTCGAACTAATCCAAAGTCGGCTACTTTAGCACGCATATCATCTCCAAGCAAGATATTTGATGGTTTCAGATCCCTGTGGATGAAAATTTGCTGTGCCAAACCATGAAGATATTCAACACCTCTAGCAACATCTAAGGCAATGGAAAGCCTTCTCTTCCATCCGAGCAGTTTTAACCCGTCGTCTTTCCAATCAAAGAGATGTTGACTAAGAGTGCCCTGAGGCATGTATTCAAAGACAAGAAGTTTCTCATTTTCGTCCAAGCAATAGCCAAGGAGTGCAACCAAATGCCTGTGTCGAACCTTCGTGAGAACCGCAATTTCGGACTTGATCTCATTCAGCCCTTGGTCACCAACCATTTCAGATTTCATTCTTTTTACTGCAATCTTTGTTCCATCGTCCAACTCTCCTTTGTATACAGTGGCGAACCCACCTTTTCCCAATATGTTTTTTTCACTAAAATTGTCCGTAACTTCTCTCAACACTTGAATTGAAATAACCATAGTACCAGCTTCCACATTTTTAACACTACTCGATGGACTAAATCCAGCAGTTCCTCCTGTAACTCTGGCACCAGAACTTTCAGCTGCTGCAACACTTATTTTCACACCATTTCCTTCTCCAGAATGATGAGGATGTACCACTATCGCACTCGGAGTTTGAATCTTTCCATCACTCTTTTTATGCCTTCTACAATACATAAAAAATACCAAAAACCCTACACCAATTATTAAGCCAACAATTCCCATCACAATCCCAATAATCGCTCCAACATTAACTTTCTTCTTATCTTTACCTCCAGCACTAGAGCCAGGAGGGCTGTTGGGTGAGTCATGAGGTTTATCCTTTCCAATATCAGGATTTCCACCGGTTTTAACAACAACATCTCCACGAAACGACGGTATCTGACCATACAACGCATTACTCGAAACATCTAGCTCTTTCAAAGCCGGCATACTAGCAAGCTCCTTAGGTATAATGCCGGTGAGATGATTATTACTAAGAAGCAACCTTGTCACAGAACTAAGACTAGCAAAACTAGGAGATATACTACCAGAAAAACCCATGTTTTGAAAGTTGATAACTGAAACGTTACCGGCAGCACAAATAATCCCTTTCCAATTATCACCACCACAAGGGTCATCACCTTTCCAGCTTTTAGCAAGTTCAAGAGGATAACCAAAAGGCTCAACAACCGAAAGCAAAGCATTAACAACCAAACTACACGGTTGACCAACAACCTTAGTACAAAAGCTATTAATCCCTCTATCAATATCATTATCAACACGAACACCATCTTGAAACTTAGGAAGTGACCCTTGAAGATAATTGTTTGTCAAATTAACAACTGTTAAACTTTGAAGCGAAGTTAAAGACGATGGAACAACGCCAGTTAACTGATTATCTCTCAAACTAACATCAAACAACTGATCATGATTCGATAAATCAGGTATCGGACCAGTAAACGAATTACCATGAACCCAAATTTGTTTCAATGATGTCATATTTTGCAAAACAGAAAGTGTACCATTGAGTTTATTAATACTACTTTGACCATTTACCCAAAGTTTCACTATAGAACTACCAGATAAACTATTAGGCAAATTCCCTTCAAGAGAATTGAAAGACAGAGACAAATCAGTTAAACCTGGAAAAGTATCTTTTCCAAAGAATTCAGGGATTATACCAACAAAACTAGCATTTATAGCAGAAAAATTCTGCAGGGCGAAACAATTCTTAAGACTAGAAGGAATTTGCCATTGAGGAAAAGGGTTATAACCAATACTCACATCAATCAAATTACTCATATTGGTGAAGAAATCACTCGGCATTGAAGCGAAATTGTTGTTTCCAATACTCAAATACTGAAGTGAAATTGGCATGTAAGGAAAATCACCAGATAAACTATTACCATTGCATTCAAACCGAGTTAACTCAGTGAGTTGCATGATTTCTTTAGGTAAAGAACCTTGAATGTTTTTATCTGAAATTTGAATTCCAGTGACACGATTTCCATTACAAGAAACTTTCTCCCA
Organism: Medicago arabica; assembly: GCA_946800305.1. Classification (NCBI taxonomy): domain Eukaryota; kingdom Viridiplantae; phylum Streptophyta; class Magnoliopsida; order Fabales; family Fabaceae; genus Medicago; species Medicago arabica. Next base: position 13,090,379 of record OX326965.1, on the reverse strand, counting down.
TTTGCAATAATCTTTGTCTGACCAATCAAGAACACTGCTTGATGATTTGATTGAAGTTTTGATCTTTTGCATTACAGCATCATCTTGTGACCATGCAGAAACAAACATCATAGAAAACAGTAAAACAAGGTGAAGAATGATGGAAACTCCAAAACCCATTTTGGATTTGTTGAAAATATTGTAAAAATCTTTGCTTTTTGTTGATGAGAAAAAGGGTTTTGATTTTTGAATGAAGGGTTTAATAGAGAGAGAAAAAAAAAACAAAGGAATTTTGAAGAGAGAATAATGCTGCAAGAATAAGAAGAAAAAAATCGCTTAACGCGGTTGTGACTTGTGATAAGGATTCAACTAAAAGAGAATAAAGTGAAAGAGAAAGAAAAAACGCTTTTATGGTATGAGATTATTGGAATTTGATACACGGCGAAGAAAGAGGAAGAAAGAATATAGAGTGTGAGAAAGAAACTGAGGTCTACGTACGCAGTACTAGTAGTAGTGTAAGGTGTTGTTTGGTGTTTGAGAAAGGTGAAAATCACTTTTTGGAAACCTATAGTGGAGTCCACCCTAGTGACTTTATATGGTAATACTGGATTTGAGTTGTATGCTAGCTCAAATTTGAACCCTCCAATCGTGATCTAATGATAAATGTTGGACCGTTTTAATGAATGTGACTGCATGTAATTACATGTCGTATTTAGAGGTGTTAAAATGCATTACTCGGTTGGTTATAACACGCTTCAAGTTTTATCGGGCTACTCCAAAAAACTAAAAAAAAAAAAAAAATTGCCATAAGGGCACCTTTGATAGCTCAGAAGCCGCTCGAAATCATGAAATTACCATTAATACACACATTGAAACTTGCGTTACTCGGTTTGTTATAACATGCTTCAAGTTTTATCGGACAACTCCAAAAGTTTGGTGTTTGAGAAAAGTGATAATCACTTTTTTGAAATTGATAGTGGAGTCCACCCTAGTGACTTTATGGTAATAGTTGATTTGGGTTGTATGCTAGCTCAAATTTGAACCCTCCGATCGTGATCTAATGATAAATATTGAACCGTTTTGATATGTGTGACTGCATGTAATCACATGTTGTCTTTAGAGGTGTTAAAACACGTTACTCGGTTGGTTATAACACGCTTCAAGTTTTATCGGACAACTCCAAAAAACTATAAAAATAATAAAATTGCCATAAGGGCGTCTTTGATTCTTCACAAGCCGCTCGAAATTATGAAATTACCATTAATACACACATTGAAACTTGCGTTTACTCGATTTGTTATAACACGCTTCAAGTTTTATCGGACAACTCCAAAAATTCTATAAATAATAAAATTCCCATAAAGGTATCTTTGATTGCTCATAAGCCCGTCAAAGTTCTAAAATTACCATTAATATACCCATTGGAACTTACAAGAAGATTAGATTAGAAGTTAACTCCCGATCGACACAGTTTAGGACTTATTAGTGGATTGGCATCAAATTAATAAAATAGCAAGAGCCTTGTTCTCATAGGCGTATTTGTAGGAACAAAACACACAAACTCAAGTATTCAAACACACTCATCCCATCAACCATTGAATTTCATCTAATCGGAGGCAAAAACCTTGTATTTGTTGGCAAGTAAGTCTTAACTTCCTCTCATTATGTTGTTTGTCAAGGTTAGAGTTTTATAGTTGTTAAACAATTACAATGTGCATGTGAATGTTGTAGTTTTATAATTTTAAAACTCAAGTATCGGGTCCAATGAAATGTTGTATTCTTCTTTATAGTTGTTAATCAATTTGAATGTGAAATGTTTTATTGAAATGCTAATCAGGATTGTGAATATTTTTTGTTGTTGCTTGTTTTAGATATTTTTGATGATGCTGGTGTTGAATTAAAGTGGGTTTTAGAATAATGTCTCTAAAATATTGATGATAAGAATGTATGAAAGAATAATTTGAATTCTAATGTGTGTTCAATTGTGCATGACCTTATAAGTAAATTAAGACTTAGAAGATGATTAGAAGAAAGGTCAACAAATAGTCAAAGATATGATCAGATGATGTCTTGAAGACTATGATGAGAGAACAAACACGCGTTTTGGAAGTTCTGATAGTATTGTTTGTCGTCTTCTGACCTCGTGCAGAAACAAACAAAGAACTTTGATGGCAAAGAAAATGTAAAATATCATTCCATAATAAGGCTCTGTTCGGTAAGGCCATAAAACTAGTTTATAGTAGATAGCTTATAAGCTCGTTTGACCAAAAAAACTTTGTTTGGTAATGATCTTTCACCACGAGCTTATCGTTTATTTCACGAGCTTATAAACTATTTTTCAGACGCTATTCCAAGTAGCATTTGAGCTTATAGCTTATAGCTTATAGCTTATCATTTTTTCTTCCATTTTTACCCTTATTATTTTAACTAAAAATCATATTTACCCTTTATCATTTATTAAACTTAAATTGCTACTGGATGGCTTATGCGCAACAACGATCACGTAGTGACATATGATTTTCCTATAAAAAAATGTGATCCATGATTTTTATATCCTAAAAAAAAAAATTGACCTATGATTTTTATAGGTATACATGTATATAGATTACATATTTTCTCGTAAAAAAAAATAGATTACGTATTTTATTTTTTTGTTGCTATTCCCTTAACACTTTTTTGTTTTTACTTTGTCTATAAAATAAAATTTCATACTTTATTCATTCATAAAGTATACAAACTGAATGAAATAAGAAAACAAAATTTTAACCAAAAATATATATTGATCATAATATCTTAAATATTTATGACCTCTCAAAAAAAGTATTATGAATAAAAATGTTCTTTTATGTCAATTTACATTTATCAGCTAGTTAAACCGCTAATTTTATCAAACATTTTAGCTTATTAGCTATCAGTCAACAGTCAACAACCATTAGTTATAAGCTATAAACTATCAGTCATCAGCTATCAGTTATCAGTTATCAGCTAGCTTATAAGCTATCCGTTATTTTTACCAAACAGAGCCCAAGCAAAAGACTTGTATAGTATCATTCAACGACATTATTCATTTGAGGCAAAGTTTTCAAATTTGATCAATGTTTCTCAAGGACGAATTTGATGCGTTGGCACCCTTTAAACAACGGCTATATCATTTATCTCACATATAAGGACCTGAGCAACAGGAGCGGACTTGGACTCAGAATATCGCTTAGGCTCAATTTTTTTATCAAATAACATAAAAAAAAAGGTGATGAAATCATTTCTCCCTTTCCAACTGTTGGAGGATCTTTTCGTGATGTAAATAACAGCAAACAAAGGATTATTACACAAATAGCATAAAGTGGGTGCAAGCAAGTGAATGTAGCATGATATGAATGAAGCATAACAATTAACAATTATTGATAATTATACCTCTTAAATCCCAATCAAAACATAAATAATTTTCTACCATTTATACATAAAAGAGAAGGAAAAAGAGAGATGACCGAAAAAATAGAGATGTTGGTGATGATGACCAGTAGTGGTGTGGTAGACCGGTGGTGTGTCGCCGTTGGTAATGGGCTGGTTGCTTGTGGGTGGTGGTGTCGTGGTGCTCAATTTAAGAATGGTGGTTTTGGGATTTTGGTGTGTGTGAGCGGTGGTGACTGAACTGAAAGAAGTGGAGAGAACAAACACGCGTTTTGGTTTTTTTAATTCTACATAAAAAATTTATTTTTTTCTAAATTGGGTCTTGGCTGGTGTGGCACTTGCCACAGCAGGCCTTGGCTAGGCCCGCCTCTACGGACCAGTCTGAAGAAATTAAGAGACTACACATATTTTACAAGAAGCAAAACTTTGTCAAATTCAAAGCACGCTGTTTGGTTCGAGAATTAGAAGGTGAGGGGAGGAATTTTAACGGAGGGGAGGGGAGGAGAGATATTTTAATTAAAAATGTGTTTGGTTCGTAAGGGGAGGGGAGGGATTTTAAAATTATTTTATTAATTTACTCTTAGACTTAATTAAATAAGGATACTAAAGTAACGAAACTATAACGATGTAATTGATAAAAACACGATGTAGACGATGAAATAATATATTAGTAATAGGGTTGTTACAAGTAGTGATAAAAGTTGTTGATAATAAAAAAAAAGTATGAAAAAGACAAGAAAATTAAGTAATATATTTTTTATATAATTAAATTATATATGTTTTGAGTGTGTTGCTAAATGAGTTTTATTTGGGGTTATGAAGTATTTGAGTTTGTCCCGTAAACATAACTCGGTTGTTTGAAACATTACGATATGCGGGGTTGGAGTTCAAACCGCAATTCCCCACTTATTCATCTTAAGACTACTTGACGGAAAAATATATAGAAATAAAACCCTCATGAAGTGTTGGTATGTTGGAATTCTAAAATCCACTATGAAAAAGAATTTTCAGCTATCAAATTTATTACTGAGTTGAGTCAATGGTCACTCCTTTAAGACGTTTATCAACCATGACGCCATTAGTATAAAATAACCCAGTTACAACTGTACTCTTCGAATCAAACTATAATGTATGATCCATTTTAGAAGTACACCTTTAATAATATGATAATATGACCACTCGAATGAATGAGATATTGTGACCCCTCTATGATATTAAGAACTGAAAGGACATACAAGAAGTGGAGAAATGACTGGGAAATTCATCAAGCGAAAAAGAGAGAAAAGAGAAAGAGTTTTTTGATAACTTAATAAAACTGGTTGGAATCCTCTATTTAAAGATAAATAGACTACGCAACCGACTTGAGGATTGGGAAGAGGAAGGCTCAAGCATGGATTCGTTCAAGTCAAAAATCGAATTACATGATTTTAAAAACCGTCCAGTTAAATGGATAAGGAGGAACAAGTGTTCTGTGGAACCGACTCAATTAGTTGGTGAGAAAAACTTGGGCCAAAAGATACGGTGACATCTAGGGTGAAGCACCGACTAAGTGGTTCATGTCGATCCATGAATAAAACCATTAGATTATGTTGTTCTACCAGATCTTACGATGTACACCACACACAGAATAATTTTTTCTTCTTTCTTCCATCTCTCTCTCACGTACAACCACCATCATCAACCCCCAAATCACCATCTTCCAACAAGAGTTTTGAATTATGATTAACTATTTTCTCAAGCAACCGTAAACTCATCTTAAATTCAAGTAATCATAAAATTTTACTATTTTTTTCTTTTAAAATTCTTATTTTGTGATTTTGCTATAATCTTTAAAAATGTTGATTGAATATACTTGTAGCATCACCCCTTAGTTTCATCCAATTTTGAAATGTTGATTAAAATGGTTATACATGGTTGATGAGTTCATGAACAAAATGGAAGGAAGAATAAAATAAACATTTTTGAATAAGAAATGTGTGATCCAGTGTATAATATCATATGTGAACTTGATCAATCTAATGACTTTCAATGGTTATTTGGAGTGGTTCACGGATGAAGAACTTAATTGAACCTTCACTTTAGAATTCACCGATTGATACACATATATTTTACAAAATTAGTAATCTTTTTTTCTTTTCCGCGTACTAAAAATAAATACCACTACTATTTGCATATATCACACACATGTACTAATTCAAAGTCTAAAAGTGTTGTTCACTCTTTATTTTCCCACCAATGTTCAACATGAAGTTTGTTAATAATATAAAGAGATGACGAGTAAACACAAAAAATTGTCCAATCAATTTACTGATCTTATTTGATATAAGCATTAAAAATTCAACCGAACTGAAAATACAAACTAAATGAAGAAGTATAAACTGGACTGCCTATAAAGTATTAATAACTTATACCATAACTAAACCTTAACCCCTTTTCTAAGTTACTGTGTGGAGTGGAGGAGTGACCTCTCTTGTGACATCTATAATAATAGAGGGATTGAGAGGAGGACAACTGGAGCGACACAGAGGACAATTAGGTTTTTTACGAAACCAAACCTCAATGCAATCGAGATGAAAATTATGAGAACAAATGGAAAGGGTACCGATGTGATCATTGTCTTCAAACTCATCCAAGCAAATAATACACTCACGTGTAGATTCTTCTTGTGCATATTTAACCGTGTAGATGGAGACGAGAATGCTGTTTATAACCGACTCGTCTAAGTTGCTGGTGACTTGTGTCTGCCCGGCCTCCACCATTGTTTGAAGGCGAGTTTGAAACCATTCGAAAGTTAAGACGAGGAAATACAACACAACCGATGCTATGAAGACCATGAGAAAATAAAATAAAAGACTCATCATTAATGAAGAAGATGGGGGCGTGATGGTGATGCATGTGCGACTGAGTTGGAGCTATGGTGTCATGGGAGGGGGAAGAAGCTAGAATAGGGAAGGGATCGAATTATGTGCAATTTAATGTGTGTTACTGAGAGATAAAGGATTATATATTTTTTGGTGAGTTTGTTGGCATAGATTTTGAAGAACCTGCCCTTTTTGTTATCAAAAAAGAAAACAACCTACCCTTGTTTAAATGAACGGGACAGTACGATTTTTTAGTTATTAAATATAGGCCAAATACCGTTTTTTTTTTCGTCTTAAGTTTGATAAAAATGCTAGGGTAGTATTTAAGATTTTTAAATTTTAAATAAGTCCTTTTAAGTTTTGTTTAAGTTTTAAATATGTTCTTAAAAATTAACAATTTAAATGATTTATTTGAAGTTTAAAAAACTTAAAAGGATCAATCCGATATTTTTGTCAAATTCAAACAATCGAAAGATGTATTTAGTCTTAATTATACTTTGGATTCAGTTTGATTACTAGTTTGTTAATAGGTTAGTTTTTATTTTTTATTTTCTTTCGAAAGATTGTTAATATGTTAGTTAGAAGGTTGTTATTTAACCATATAGTTGGATTATTATAGTTAGCCCTTCTCTAGTCGGTTACAGTGTTTACTGCATAGTTTACTAGTAACATGTAGGGATATACCTACGGCTGCTGTTGTTTAACTTTGCATATACATTCTCCGTTTCTTTTTAAGTGTTGTTCTAGTGCGGATTTTTCGTTCCTATTTAACTGCCGTTTTGGTATTTTAAGGATATGATTTGTCAATTATACTATTTAATGTTGTATATTTGAAAAACTAAAGTTGTTTTTTTTTAACAAAGTGTTTTTTTAAACGAAGTTTGTTTCTTGTTATCTTAAAATTTAAACAAAATTTTGTTACCTATAATAATGGTTCTATGAATAGTTAATTTTTTTTTAAAAAAAAAGATGAGTAGTATTTGTTAAAAATTTCCAGTGCAAAGTAAAAGAACATATATGAGAGAAAAATAAAATAAAAGAATTCATGTATGTTCAAAAGGAAGAAAAAGTTGAAGGAAAGTTAATTTTTTCTTTGCTTTTGATTAATGTGAAGTTGGAATAATTTTTATATCTATATCTATTCTATATCTATACTAATCTATACTAAATATAAAAAAAACTACCCCTTTCAGTATTTTTGGGTTGGATTTTTCTTTCCAAAAATACTCTTAATTGTCAATATAAATAACACATGTAACAGATAGATAAGAATAAATTTAAATATTATAACAAATGTAACAAACACGATGTGAATATATGTATATCTGTTTTTTTCTTTATCATTTAAAAAATATAACAAACTAGATAAATATATTTATACTTACTTTTTCATTACCCACTTAAACAACTTTTTCTACAATAAAGATTGATGTTCGTGTCATTAAAAAGAGAAACAAACATTTATATTTTTAATTTTAATCAAAACCAAAATTTCATAAAAAAAATACCGTTCATAATTTTCAAACGTTGGCGCAATAAAAAAAACGGAAAGACGACTTAAAGAGATGTGCACAATTTTCAGAAAATTGACAATTGTTTGTTATGAGAGAGAATGTGCAAAAAAAAAAAAGAATTTGTTGGAGAAAAAGATAGTAACTAACAAATATTTGTTACGAGAGAAAGATAATATATTAAATTTATTAGAAATAGAAAGTATATGCAAAAAAAAAAGGAAATATATTGGTGGATTAAAATGAGGGTATAATAGGAAGAAAATGTGCACAAATACACTTCGTTATTTTGATGTTAATATTCTAAAACGACACTTAAAAAAAACGGAGGGATAGTAAGTATTTTTGTTTTGTTGAAACAGCATGATTTATTCAACATAACCCAGCACAAGACGTGCTAAGCTAGATCATTACAACATAGAAACAGGGAACAGGAAAGGACGACCCAACCGCCCCAAAAAAAGACAACTCCCAGGAATGCTTCTCCACCTCCCCTACACTATGTAACGCCCGTTTTAATTATTTAAAATTATTTTATATAGTATAGAGTATATTTATATGATTTTGTGTGAATTAAGTGATATTCGAGATATTATGTGACTTATGTGTTGTGACTTATTTTATTGTTTAATAAAATAAGATTAGAAAATAAAACAAATAATAAGTTGTGGGTTTGTTTTATAATTAGATATAGTTGTGGGGGAAATAAGATAAAATAAAACAAACAAAAAGAGGTTTAAAAGGGGGGAGTTAGGTTAGAATTGTACAGAACGTACAATTCAGAGCTTTGGGAGGAAAAAGGGAGAAAACGGAAGAGAAGAACCGGAGAGGCTGCTGCTCGAATTTCTTAAGGTAAGGGTGAGCCTATCATTACAATATCAGTAGAACATGTAATTCATGATTATAGTTAGCAAATTCTAGGTTTATTTCATGAGAATTAGGTCATAAGTGGTAAATTGATGATTAGATGATGAAAAACTGTACCGTTGACGTAGGAAACTGTTTACAGACATTAGAATAACTCTTGGACATCATTATAGTCGAATTTGGGAATAATTAGGATGAAATTTGGGGTTTTGGGTGAAAACCCTCGTAACCCCGTAACTGTTCTGTCGCCGCTCGCCACAGCGAGCAGCCAGCTTGCCACGGCGAGTACTCATCAGCTCGCGAGGCGAGTAGAACACTCGCCATAGCGAGCAACCCCCAGAAGGTTCGCGAGGCGAACACCCAACTCGTCATAGCGAGCAACACCCAGGAGCTCGCCAGGCGAATAACCCAACTCGCCATAGCGAGTAGTACCCCTGATGCTCGCGAGGCGAGCAACCCAGCTCGCCGTAGCGAGTAACCCCTGTAATGGTTCGCGAGGCGAGAGATCCCACTCGCCATAGCGAGTAGTCCTGTATCAGACTACCTTTTAGAATAATGCGACTCTTGTCGCACGATTAGTTATGAGATGACCCCTGGTTTGGGAATTAAGTACTGAGATATTAAGAGGAAATGTAGAGCTGTTAGCTGATATTTGCTTTGTTATTGTGACCTATACATTTGTATATGCTTTTCTGAATCATAAGTGACGATGTATGTGAACGTTTACGATCTTGCTATGCTTGAGATGTTGACTGTTGCCATGCTGCCCTGTTTTATTAATTAAAAGCTGCATGTGTTGTTATAAGATTTATGATGTTGTAATCCAAATTATTGGAATTTATTTGAGATGTCTAAGATTTAAGAAGTCGAGTCCATGCATATTCATCCAGAGACGAGGGCTCATGCCCTAGGAGCTTTTGCTCAAACAGCGACGAGAGCTTATGCTCTAGGAGTATTTTTATGCTCAATAGCGACGAGGGCTTATGCCCTAGGAGTATATTTATACTCAATATGGTACCACATGCATGATTAAGATGTCTAAGTTGCATAAGTTGAGTCGATGTCGCATTGTCAAGTCAAACTATTAAGTTGATTTATGATGTTGTTTAAGATGCTACTTGATTGTTATTATGATATATGATGATGAAGTTATGCTGTTAATTGTAATGATTGGATTATATGTTTAATGCTATTGTTATGAGAATCTCACCCCTTCTACTGGAATTGCCGCCTTGTGGGCAAGTGCAGATGATTAAGCTTTTGTTGCTGTTGCTGTTGTGAGTGGCTATCCTCACCGTGTCCTTTAGGTGCTCTGATACGTAACGGGATGGGAACCTTTATGTTTACTTTCTATTCCTTACGTATTTGATTATGATTTAAGTTTGCAGTTAATTTATGTCGAGACTTATTTATGAGGCCTGCGTGCCAAAACGATTTGTTAACATTAAATTTTATCCGCTGCGATGTTAGAACAGTTTTTGACTAGAATAAATGTTTATTTATTCCTTTTGAGAATTTAATGAGATGTAGCATTCCGTTTTATATGATACTCTGATTTATTTATGAAATTTTGAAATTTGGGAAAACGGGGTGTTACACACTACACTCTCCTTTTAAGACACTTCCTTGGGTACCCATACCACTCATAAAATCGACATGAGACAATTTTCAATCTACTTAAGGACCAATGGCAAGACACTAACTTGATTAAAAATCCTTTTGTTTCTTTCACGCAAAATGACTCAAATAACGGCATGCCAAATCAACCAATATCCTCTTTTGAGTTGCCTTGATCATACTCTGTCAATCCATCGCTCCAAATGTACGAACATATTATTTGGAGTGATGAAATTAAAATTAAGGCAAGATTTGGTTCAAGAATTAGGAGGGGAGGGGAGGGGAGATATTTTAATTAAAAATGTGTTTGATTCGCAAGAGGAGAGGATGAATTTTAAAATTATTTTACTGTTTTACCCATAGACTTAATTAAATAAAGATAATAAAGTAACGAAACTATAACAATGTAATTGAAAACAACACAATGCAGACGATGAAATAATGAATTAGTGATAGGGTTGTTACAAGTAGTAATAAAATAGAATAGAAGTTGTTACAAGGATAATATAACCTAAAAATAATAAAAGTTGTTACAAGATCATATAACATATAACATATAACCTAATAATAATAATAATAATAATAATAATAATAATAATAATAATAAATAAATAAATAATCTATACTATATATAAAAAAAACTACCCCTTGCAGAACTTTTAGGTTGGACATTTCTTTCCAAAAATACCCTTAATTTTAAATACAAATAACACATGTAACAAATAGATAAGAATAAATTTAATTTAAATATTAAAACAAATGTAACAAACATGAGCAAAAAATAATGTTAAAGATTGAACTTTAAATCCTCTAACAAAATATTAGTAACAAACGTGAACAAAAAATAATGTTAAAGATTGGACTTGAAATCCTCTAAAAAAATATATTAGTAACAAATGTGAGCAATAAATATTGTTAAAGACTGGACTTTAAATTATCTAAAAAAATATTGGTAACAAACGTGAGCAAAAAGTTATGTTAAAGATTGAACTTTAAAACCTTTAAAAATGATTAGGATTCAAAATATTTTAGAAAAAGATTTGTTAGCTCTATATTAATAAGTAGGGTTATCACAGTTCATAGTTTGTTCCCGCATTGTTTAGTTTTTCTCAACCTCTCTATGCCCTCTACATCATAATTCAGAATTAACCTGTAATTTTTTTCTTTTTCTTTCATGTTACAACTAATCAAAGTCGATTAATTTTATGAATTATTTGATTTGCTGGTTTATAATTGCTTATACAAACTATGTTAGCATGACTTTTTTTTATATGAAGAGAATCGTGGTGTTTTTCTTAATTATTAAATAAATCATTATTTGTTGTTTAATAAAGACAATATAGCTTCAGCAACGTATGTAATGTCGGTGCGATGATGACATTGAGCCCTCTATCACTCAACTCCTTTATGCTTTCTATGTGATCTTTGTCCTCTTCAAATGCAAGTTATGATTCCCCACCATTGGTAAGGACCTCTAATATTTTCAAATGGTCTTCCCTCACTGTTTAGCATAGCCCTGGAACAATCTCACATTTACATTAACTCCCACATTCTATTTAATCTTAACACTTAAATTTGTTTTGGCAACATGTCACACATCTATGGCTTGAAATTGGGTAAATAGAGCACACCTAAATGGAGCAATGATGGATGTCGCTATTTGGACAAATATCACAGTCATACATTGATAAAAAATATTTAAAATTCATGCTTTCTTTTGTTAATTTTTTTTTTAAATATATGCATGGTACTTTTACTATATCTTTCATTATTACCCCTTTAAAACAAAAAACAAATATCTCTTTCATTGTTAATTATTAATCTTTTAATTTTGACAGTTTTTATTAGGAAAATGGAAAATAGCAAAAGTCAACAATCGAGGGAGGATCACTAGAAAGTAAGGACATAATATGTAAGGAAAAGAAAACAGAGAATGGACAATGAGCAAACACAACAACGACTACTTCAAAGACGGAAAAATTATAAACGACGGAAAGAAAATGAAAAAGGAAATGAAGTTGAGATATCATGCACTAATGATATCGTTGAACCAAACGTGCCCAATCTAATGTTTACAACTATGAAATTTTGAAATACACACTTTCAAGGAACCGATGACAACGAAACAGAATCAAGTATCATACATATTAATGACCCAACACTTGGTTAATGATGAAAAAAAGAGTATTCTTACCAAGAATTAAATTAAAAACAAATGCGAGTTCAGGACTTCCATTTGTGCTTAGTAGAAAACAGTTTTCCGTTAGACTAAGTTTTGCTATTGCCATAAATAAGTGACAAGGGCAGACCATTCCCAATGTCGGAATCTATCTTCCACGACATGTTTTCAGCAATGGTCAATTATATGTAGCTTTATCAAGAAAAGTTTCTCAAAATTCAAAAGCTCTCATTAAAGAAGGGAAAATAGAAGGAGAAGACGGAGACTTTACGAAAAATATAGTTTTTAAAGATATTCTTTTATAACAATCATAACAATGTTTCTTTTACATGACATGTCATTTATACATTTATGTTAAGATGTTACTAATTACTATTAGAATAAACAATAAATGGTCATTATTTTATCTTTATTTTATATACAGACAAACTAAAATATGTTGAGTTCATAAATAATATTATTATATGTCTTGACAATATTTTATTTATAAATCAATATATCAATAATTTCCATTAATATTTTAAAATTTAAATTTTTTAATCAAAACTATACAAACAAACATAATAAAATAATAACATACGTTAGTGCAGTAGAAAGAGCGAAAAGACTAGTTGGCCTCAACATAATAAACCTCATATAATCTTTAGTTGGCCTCAACAAGTTTTCCACGAACATCATACCAAAGCCTTGCGGTTTGAAAATGTTCAAGGGAAAGAGGCCGTAAGAGATCAACACAAGACTAGTTGTATCAAAGCTTATCTCTTTTACCTATTCGGATGCCCTATCTCCATTGATACACAGGGCCGTTTCTATGAAATAGGAGGTTCGACTCTCTTTTTAAAATAGGTCCCAATAAAATAAAAACGTAATATCTTGTGTGTAGTTAAGTTTCATTAAAAATCATAAGAGCTTTTAAACATGAAACAAAATAAAATAAAATAAAGTGAAAGAGAGGTGAAATTTACCTAACAATGTCGTTTGAAATGTCACTCCTACGTCGTGAGAAAGGGAAAAACGAATGGTTTATGCGAAAAAGAAATGATTATTGTGATTCTTTCAATGAAATAGCTTTTCAACTGATTAATTGATTATACAAATTGATGGTGGTTTGATATCATCAAATTTATGTCCAGAAACTAGAACTAAAGTTAAAAAAAAAAACTGATACGCATACTGAAGAAAGAAAAAGAAATAACATGTAATTTTTTGATTTAAGTGGGGGTGGGTATTATACTTAATTGTTTTTAGGCCCATAGTTTTTAGAGGCCCGGCTTGGTTGAACTCCTTGCGCTCCTCAAGGTCCGGCTCTAGTGATACACCTAAACTAGTAATTATATATAATAAAACTATTAAAATATTATTCAATTGATTTATTATATTTTTAGCCAACTTACAAGCGTTTGTGGTGGTTTAACTTTTTAGAGATTTTATGTAAGATTTTTTTGTCAAGTAATATAATGGTTAGAAATTCACCGTATAAAATGAATAAGTTGAGAGATTATATCTATCTATGATCTTGCATACAACGACAATATGATTTGAGATTAAAGAATCTACATTAAAAAAATAATTACCTTCCATATTCTATAATTTTCTCAACATTAATCACAGCTAAATTATAGTGGAAATTTCATTCATAATTTTATATAACCATCAAAAAATTTAAAATAGAGATAATTTTTACCACATAAATTGTCATAAAAATAAATGAAAGGAGATATTTTTGATTTTTTTTAATTTTTATGACAGAAATTTCAATAAAAGATATTTTGAATGAATAAATAATTCTTTTATTAATACAAATAAATAAAATGGTGGAAGTAGTAAACTGTGACCGTAGTTGCAGTACTTACTTGTAGTAAGAAACTACGAGTGTGAGAGTTAAGACATGTTAACTTGGTAGGTGAAAAATTTATTTTATTTTTTCCCTCAAAATAAATAAATCTTGGTAGGTGAAAAAGATTTGGGATTCAGCCGTAGTGTCATGAAAATTTTATTGCGGTTTTATGAAAACTCAACAAACATAGCGACAGCCGACATGTACACTGGGGTGGAAATTTTATTGCGGTTTTATGGAAATTTTTCCATTTGTCTCGGATTATATGATGTTTTTGCCGTTTCATATACATTAAAAAATGTAATTAATTTTATATGAAAAAAAATGAATTATGAGATGTATTGGTAATGTAAAATGTCTTATAATTTATGACAAATTTGTTTTCAAAATGATATGTAATGTGAGACGGAAGAATTAACCCGTATTTTATTTTATGGAGTACTAAACAAATCATATCTTTCTACAACTTTGAGTCTTGAGATCTTAAAAAGATGGCAGAGAACCACTTATCTAGATAGAGTAAAAACTCTTAAGAGTAAAAACAAGTAGATTCTAACTCATTAAGCAAATTGAATGTTAATCCAAAGAATAGTACATGAAACCCTCATCTTTAATTTGTGATAAAATTTAAGATGAAAATACAATTCACTCAACACATGAAATGAAAGCAACAAATTTTTTTTGACAACAAAAATAAGTGCAACTGAGACTAAAAGTTCTCTTTTATTCCAACCAGCAGCAACAAGATCTCAAGTTTCCCAACCTCTAAGGACAGTAGCCCTTGCCACACAGTTAACTCCCAAACAGAAGGCTCCCATTCATGAGTTTTGCACATGTCATAAGCCAAACCCAAATCACCAAGTGAAATTGAGAATATGCGTGAATGTGTAACATGTTAAATGGAAGGGCACTTCTACGGTGCAGTCAGAAAACTGACTTTTTTGAAAAAGTTATTTTATTTAGTCAATAGTATAACTTTGATGCCATGTCAGCTAGTATAACTTTGATGCCATGTGAAGTTTTTTTTTTCTTTAGATTTATTGAATAACTGATCTATCTCTACTATAACATTGTCCTAAAACATCAGTTATTTAATGAATATGAAAAAACGGTGTTTGCCTATAAATGTAACCAAACAGAGTACTCCCTCCATTTCAAAATACATGTCCATTTTGGAGAACTTGCAGTAACCAAGAAATTAAATAAATTTTGTTATTTTTGATGAAATTATGTATGTGTTTTTTATAATACATCCTTAACAATTTATTATTTCATTCTTTTTTTTTCTCTACGATAAATATGTAAGGGTATTATTGACAAGACAATAATCAATGTTGCATTGAAACTTAAAAGTGACAAGTACTGAGAAACAAAATTATTCTTCAAAATAAACAAGTATTATGAAACGGAAGGAGTACAGAAGACAAAGTTTTATCCTTAATGAGACTTATGAGTTCCCCTTGAGTGTACCCTGTTATCATGACACCTCTCACCAGTATCACACTGTGTTTCCTGTCATTAAGCTTGTCACACCCAACCTATATTATAAGTTATAACTAACAAAACATAATCGTGGAACTCTCCTGTTAGAATCAACTTGTGTCTCTCTTTAATCAACAAGTTAAAACGATAATGAATTGTCTTTCTTCCCTCGATAGACTTGACAGTTGACACTATTAAGTTAGAGGGCTCTTGTCAACATAGAGTTAAAATCTTAAAAACAGTGCCTTTTCAAGATTAGGCACAAACACAAACCACAAATCATATGTATATTATTAAGAAAGCTAGAGAAATGAAGTGAAAAAGGAGAAAATTCATTATTGAATGATTGAGTTTGTTACAATGGTTCAAGCACTTATTTATAAGCTAACACAAGTGCAGCTTAGCTATCATGTACTAACTACATCCTATTATAGCTATCTCTAACTGTCATAACAGAAAGCCAGCTTGCATGATAAATTGGTTAGAGTTATCGGTTATGTCAGGTTACTTGCTCCTCAAGTGATCTCTCTTCTTCTTCTTCTATTCTTAACATATATAATCAAAGATTCACATATCAAGAAACACAATTATAAACATGATTTTTTTTAGATAGACAAAATGACAAAGCCATTATAAGCTCACACACACAAGTGGAGGTACCGGAGTTCGAACTCCGGTCATGACATCCGGTCTAACAATTTCGGCATTTTGCCAGTTGAGTTAGGACTTATGGATATTATAAACATGAATTTTTTATGAAATTTTATATTTTTTACGGTTATAAATTGATATTTAATTTGTGTTTTGTTAAAAAATATTATTTTTTTTCAATAATATCCTACACATTTATGCATTATTTCATTAAAAAAATACAAAAATTTACTTAAAAATAGGGACCAAAAATAGTGATTGAAAATATTATAGGGACTAAAAGTTTGTGGAAAATTTCCCAAGGATTAAAACGAAAATTTGGTATATTTATAGGGACCAAAAACACATTTAACCCTTTTTAATCAAAGATATATCATTCAAGGATTCAGACAATTATAACCAATAACATCACAAACATGCCTTGCCTTACTTATTAAGGTTTTTAGGCAATTCACAACAAGCACAAAATTTCATATACTAAGAAATAAGCATACATATTAAGCAATTAGGGTAACAAAAAAATCACACAACCTCTTAATTTCATATATATGCTATGGCAATGTTTCAGATAGATTCATCAATGTAATTAACTTAGCTCGTGTACTACATCATGGTAAGCTAAAATTGTTTGAAGAACAATACCCTTAATTTCGGTTTTGATTATAACAAAGTCTAAAAGAACACTTTATACTCTAATGTTTGTTCAAATGTAAAAAGACTATTGAAAGGATCTACCCTCTATTTACACTTGAAGAAACATGAAGAACATATAATATATGATTAATTGTCAACATATGATAATAGCTCTGAAATTGTTCACACACATCTCTCTCTCTCTCACAAAAATAAAGATCAAGAAACAAATCGAGATCCAAAGTTAAAGCTCATTCAAATTTGTTCTCAAGTGAAACACAAAAAGAAAATCTACATAGCGCAACACATTGTTATACATCTTCACATTGATAGATTATTCTTTGATTAAGCTAGATATTGTAAAATCCTCTTTGTGAGAGTAAAACCTTGTACACCAACACAAACTATGTATTTCACAATTTTTGTAACTCCTTAAAGGGCTAAGTTGTAGCCGAATTTTGAGAAGACAAAGAGACTCATGTTGAGTTGGATTTTTGTAGGTTGATATCTAAGGTGTTGTGGGGTAGACAAGAATATACATATGTGCCTGTAATTAGTTTGGATTATAGTGGATTAAGTTCTCAAAGGTTTTAGGAAAACTTATTTTCTAAGAACATAGGAATTTTTTTTTTAAACTCGTCAAAATTCAAATCCCATTTCTTGTGATTTTCCCACCATCACATCCACTGCGCCGACTCCATTGCTTCACAAATGACAATTTGTCTATGCACACATGAACAAGGGTGTGAGTGACCTTAGGCACAAATGTTAAGCTCCTAATATCTTCTTGGGTACAACATGAGCTGGAATCTTTGAAATAGTCATGAACAAACCAAGTTAGAATCATTATTAGGAAGATAATTCACAATTTTAGGACGAAAGGAAGGCTCCTTATTAGGGCTACAACATGACAGGGGTGGCGGCAGCCTAAAGCACCATTTTTTTTTGGGCACCAAAATTATTATTTTTACTTAGTAGTTAGTACTAGATAAATATATTGGTTGATTAATTATATTGAAAATATATTTTTAAAGAACTTTGATTATAAGTGAATCTTTTGCAACAAAAAATACAAAAAAAAATAATTATTGGAATAATTAAAATAACACAATTTTATTATTTCGCCTAGGCACCAATAATCAAACGGACCGGCCCTGAAACATGAGTGGTGACATGAAATATTAATGCAATGAATCTTCCTAGCTTGCCCCTAGCTTCATGGATAAGGACGTGATTTTATACCACAAATTCCCCTTACAACGATATTCATCAACTATGTCATGTCTCCTTTTTTTCATGTCTTTATTGCATCTTTTGGTTCCTTCCACGCCTTTAAGTTTAGAGTGAGAGTTAAGAGTTGTGTTTGATACCGTTTTTATTGAGCGGTACATTGTTAGGGGTGGTTTAGAGTTAGGAATGCTTTATTGCGTTTTAAACTTTTACAAGGGGTACAATGATTGTTTTTATGGGGTACAGTTTTGCTTTATGTAAAATTGAAAACGACAAACAGTTAAGTATCTGTTTGGTTTGGTGACGTGATGGGGCAGTCAAACGTACGTCTTAAAGCATGTCCATCGTGGAAATAAAGAAGCTAGAAAACTAAGCTTCCAGCTCAACGTGATTTCTAATCGTTAATTTGAAAATGAAATGTCATTTCAAATATAGGCTAAATAAAAGAGTGTAACAAGTCTTCCGTGGATTATTTGTGAAGTCTTCTTTTGCTGGATATAGCATAGCGCTTTTTTTTAAATTTTTTTTTTTTTTAAACATAATCCAATCATTATTTCTTTATAGGTGATTATAAATGCCTTTCATATAAGATTTTTCATTTTATCATTTTTGTGATTTTCAACTGTTGTTTTAACATTTAAAATATTGTACTGTTATTAAATGCATTTATATTTTTGGTGGAAATTAAATGCATATATCTCCTATGCAAGAGTGTAAAAACTAGCCTAATAAAGACACTCAAATACAAACCCTAGATGGATGGAAAAGTACGATGATGAAGCTGTATCCCAACACGACCATTGACCACAGTGTCATTAATCTCTTTTATCAAGAGCAACACTACTTGAATACACAATTATAAATATAATTTTTTTGGATACCCATATAAATATAAATATACATATTGAATATTTTTAAATTATATTATTTAATTTATATTTTTATATCTTATTTTTACTTATACATGCGTCCAACTCATTTGATTTATTTATTCATGCGTCCAACTCATTTGACAGAGACAATATATAGTATACATAATAGCCGGAGTTCAAATTTAATACACCTTACTTATTTATTTAAATGTGAATTTTTAATCATTAGTCTATTTGATAAAAATACATGCGACCAAATTAAAATGATATGATACAAAATGGTACTCTTGTTATAAATCACCCATTCACCACCCAGCTAGGATGCAAGGGTAAAGTGACAAAGTTGTACCCAACTATAGCCATCAACCAAGCAAATGCCAATCAATGTTGAAACATCCCATCGTCACTAACTCTGACACAAAATCTAGGGGGAGATAAATGCAAGCAGTAAGCAAATGAATTAGATATATTTATTAAAGTACCTCTTCAACGTCCCACTTCCAGGACTAGATCACCCAAATGAACTAGATATATTCAATTATTCAAAGATGGAAATAGAAAACTGGGTTTGGATGTGTGCCATTTTGTTGGCATGCTATTTTTGTTTGATCAATTTTATGTGGAGATTGACTGAGTGGTATTATAAGATAAAACTTGGAAAGAAACAATACCCTATGCCTCCTGGTCATTTAGGATGGCCTCTTATTGGCAATATGTTGACCTTTGTTAAAGATTTCTCATCTGGTCATCCTGATTCATTCATCAACAACCTTGTTTCCAGGTCTCTTTCTTTTTCTCCCCTTCCAATTTTTCTTCTTCACACACACACATTTACATGCACACATACAAGCATTTAGATCATAGTCACATAATTTTCTTAACATGTTGTGAGCCGTAAATTGGTACTTGCGTACTGGTTTGTGGTACTTTTGCGAATTAGTTCGCATAGATTCCCTTGTAACTTATGGAAACTGATGATATGGACGAATCGAGACAAGTGGATGAAATTTGAAGAAAGATGAAGAAGAGGTTGAGTACGAGACTATAAAACACGGATACAGACACAAACATCAGACACGACACAGACACTGATATGCCGACACCGCTAATAATTTCAGAAAATCACATAATTCATTGTAATTATATGTGTCGGTGTCGGACATAATACGTGTCCGACACCTGGACACGCCTATTCCAAAAAGTGTCTGTGCTTCATAGGTATGAGATAAAAGAGAAAAAAGAACCTCCAGTGTAGTCAAGGACGAACTCACACATTATTTTGGCGTAGCTAAATTACGAAAGAAACTATGAATTAAATTATATTAAAAATAAGAAATAATATTGTTTATATCTAGAAAACACATAAACGAACCCCAGTTACACACAAACACATTTAGATTTTTTATACTCACTTGCTAGCTTATGTTTTAGGTATGGAAGAACTGGTATCTACAAGTCACACTTGTTTGGGAGTCCAAGCATCATCATTTGTGATGCTGATCTGTGTAGGCAAGTGCTAACAAACGATGAGACTTTTAAGATGGGTTATCCAAAATCTACTATGGAAGTGATGAGATGTAAATTCTTTTGGAGATCATCTCGAGAAGAACACAAGCGTTTTAGACGCTTAATCTCAGTTCTAACCATGGGCCATAATACATTAGAAATGTACCTAACTCGTATGGAAGACATTGTGATCAACTCTTTGGAGGAAATTTCTAGTATGAATTATCCAGTGGAGTTTTTGAAAGAGATGAAGAAGATTTCCTTTAAAGTAATCATCGATATTCTCATAGGCTCTTACAATCAACACATCATTACCAAAATAGGGAATTCTTTTACTGAAATTTATGGTGCTCTATTCTCTATGCCAATTAACCTTCCTGGTTTTGCTTTCCATAAAGGACTTCTGGTAATTAATTCCTATATGATCTTTATCTTATAATTTTTTTGACAAAGTTTTCATCAACATTGTTACCTCTTACTCTTCTTATAATTTCTCTTAAGATTTATTTTAGGGGAATTCCTCTTTTAAGATTATTATGTATATAAAAATTCACTAAATTTATTACTTTTGATGATTTTTTTTTTGTGTGGTGGCCATAATTCGAACCTCAGACCTTGCATATATTATGCATTGTCCAAATCAACTGATTTTTTTATTTGTTTCAATAATACCTTTAACTACGTATTAATTATCTATTTTCACCCATTATTTTAATTTACAGTAAATAATTGAGGATAATATTTTCAAAACAATAATTAATACTATTTAAAAATAGACAAAGTAAAAGAAAAAATCACCTCTAAGAAAATCACACTTAAAAAGGAAAAGAGATATTATTATTATTATTATTATTTTTGTTAACCATGAATTTATTAGAATTTAGAATCCACCATGTTTAATATTAAAGAAATTTTTTCTTGGATACTGATTGTTATTCTACACCTTGATAGAGAGAAGAGATAAAAGAGATAGAGGAAAGATGGATGCTATAGGTAGGTGATTGAGAAAAATAGAGAGAATGTGAAGTGTTAGATGAATGTAGATTTTTGAAGGATGTTAAAAAAATCAGCACTCTAATATATATTAATATACTATTAACAACAATGATAAATAGGCACCTTTTTTTATTTTTTACGTCTAGTCAACACCTCATTTTTCTTAATTTTTTCTCATAATAAAATAGTGCCACACCAACCCCCCCCCCCCCCCCCCCCCCCTTCCCTTTTATTAATTATATACTTAGCGCTTCACATATCTGCATATAAGCTTACAATGGTCCAGTGGAAGAGTGTCAGCATTTACCGTTGTGTCATAATGTTGTTAAATGTTTCACCATCATATATAAGTTCTAAATGTTTAAATTTCAAGATTTTTTTTGTTGAGTACAAAATTTTAATTTTCCTTAAAATGCTAATTAGTTTCCATTATAATTTTGCCACACCAAAATGATATGTCTAGATCCGCCCGTGATAACAAATCACCAAACTATCACATCACCTTCTCTCTCTGTTTTAAGGTGTATAACAATTAACAACACCCTGATGAGGTGTACACACCATTTTCATATCATCAAACAGATACTTATACATATATATTTTTCAAAATATATATAATGTGACATCGTAGCAATATTTGATTTGGGTCTGTGTAAAAGAATACAATGCCATTTGTGCAGCAAAGTTAGAATCAGTTGATCAATATGTTGGGGGATAATTATCTTTCAAAAAAATATATATGTTGGGGGATAATTACATTTGCATGCATATAATAGGCACGTGAGAAGCTAGCCAAATTATTTCAACCTATCGTAGAAGAAAGGAGGTTGATGAAAAACAATGGCAACAAAAAAGATTTGCTTGATAATATTTTGGAATTGAAAGAGGATGACGGTTGGAAAGCTGAAGATGAGGACATTATTGACATGTTGATAGGGTTTGTACTTGCTGGTCATGAAGCCATAGCAACTGGTATGATGTGGTCAATTATATATCTCACGCAGAATCCACATATTTTGAAAAGAGCCAAGGTAAATTAAGTTTATTTACATCATGTAGATACCGTTACTTTTCTTTTTTACTGAATTAATCTTATTTTAATGTTCAAATATTGTATAATATTTATGAAAGGCATCGGCACCATAACACTATTTTGTATATTATTCTTTCCAAAAAAAATATTTTGTATATTATTGATTGATTATTTTGACTAAATTTTACAGATTTATTTAATGATTCAAGATCATATGCTTAAACTACTAAAAAACTTAAGATTAATGAAATTTATTAGAGGTAAGAAAAATTAGCAAGAGTATGAATACAAACATATTTTATATTTGAAGAGTACTATAAACACTATCTTTTTAATAATCTTCTTGACACTCGTTATCTTATTGAGTGAATTCAATTGGTATTTAGAAATGTACAATAGTGAGATACAAGTTGTTTTTATCAAATGATAGAGAGAATATTTTAAATTGTTGAAATAAGAGAGTGAATGTTCCCGACACTTCATCAATTTTTTCCTATGCTTGTCATTAATTTACTTTTGTTCCTTTCAAAAAAAAATTAATTTAATTTTCTGTCCCAGTCAAAGTAAAAGAAATATACTTACATTGTTGCAGAAGGAGCAGGAGGAAATCATGAAGAGAAGAATGGCCACGCAAAAAATATTAAGTCTTAATGAGATTAAACAAATGGTTTATCTTTCTCACGTAAGTATATTGGGAATTCTCATATGTGTATGTGTGTTAGTGTGTATAGTACTCCTATATATTTTTTATATTCACCTAATCTCTATATATAAACAATGTTAGTATATGCTTTCTTTCAAAAAGCTTCAATAAAGCTTTCAAATATATATGCTTATATAAAAGCTTCAATATATCTCCTAAAACTAAAAACATATATATATAATTTTGGTAAAAAATCTCTAAAAAAATAGTTTCGGTAAAATAAAGCATCAATAAATTTCAGTAAAAAACAATTCTATAAAAACATAGCTCCTTAATTTGTCAAAAAAAAAATATAGCTCTTCAATTAGCACAATAAATTTAAGCATATACCTCTTTTTTTTTTTAAGGGACATATACCTCTTATATTAAGTAGAGTTTGAATTTGTTGGCTTTTGCTTATATTTTTTTGTGGCCAAACTTATTTTATGTTTTTGCTTATACACAAGGCCGGAGGAGTATAGTCTTATCTCAACTATTTTTTTTAGAGCAATGCTATATATCTAGAAAAATAACATTAAGAATTCTTTAAGAATAAAGAGCAACCAATCACAATGCACTATTTATCATAATTCAAGAAGGTGTGACTGAAAAATAGGAAGTAAACAAATAAATCATGCAATTAAAACTTGTCAACTGTTTTATAAAAATTCTTGATGCTATTTTTCTAGATAAATAACATTTTTCTTTTTTTTAACTCACAGATAACACATTGATTATATATATTGTTGCAATGCATTACATACAGGTAATCAATGAAATGTTACGCCTTGTGAGTATGAACTTCGCAAGTTTTCGGGAGGCAAAAAGAGATGTTACCATCAATGGTTTGTCGCTATTCCATGCCAATATTTATATTCCTACTAATTATTGCCATTGTTCGTCATTAAAGAAAAATAAAACTTTCATCTACATCATATTTTCAGGTTATATAATACCGAAAGGATGGAAAGTGTTACCTTGGTTAAGAGCTATTCACATGGATCCTACATATTATTCGAACTCAGATGAATTTAACCCATCAAGATGGGAGGTAAGTTGTATTAATTATTACTAGCAGAAAGACCAACACATTAATGTCCTTCTATATTTTTTATTTTTTTTTAAATCAAGTTTTACTGAATATATATTTTTTTAAATAATATATATTTTTAATTTAATTTATTCGTTTTAGTTTAATAATATCCATATTATCTAAACTTTCTAAATTTCATATTCAATAGTCATGTTGTATGTTTTAAACTTCAACTTAGAAAAAAACCAAGTTTGTTAAGGTCAATTTATAACAGAAAATGTTCCACTAAAATTAGTAGTTTGTTTTAAAATTACTTGCAACTATGGTCTATATATAATTTTGTTCAAAAAACTATTTTTGTTAAAAAAATATATGTCTATATCTAAATTTAATTTTGAAAAATATCCGGATAAAGTAGGGTAAATTTGTTTAGAGAAAGTTCAGAATAAATTAAGTTTTTTATTTTTTAAGGACAGAATAAATTAAGTTGTTGATCATAATTAATTAGCTTTAGAGTTTCCTTTATATATAAAGACAATGAAAAAATAGAGTATTTTTTTAGAGGGAATAATGATAAGTATATGTATATGTAACTTATATTTTTTTTCTATATATTATTATATGGGCAGGATCACAATGCCAAAGTTGGGACCTTCCTTTCTTTTGGAGCAGGAAGTATGTATTGTCCTGGGAGTGACTTGGCAAAAATTGAAATTTCTGTATTTCTACATCATTTCCTTCTTAATTACAAGTAAGTTAGTACTCGTATTCACATGTTTTGTTAAATTCTTTCTCTGATTATTTACTATATTTTTACATTAGTAGTTTTTTTTTTTAAGCAAAAGGCAGCAGATAGTGAACCAGCTGCAAAACCTTAGATAGATATATAAAATACAAGAACAAAAGGAGAGGGGGACAAGGACCAAAACCGTCTTCAATGATTAAAGCTAACCAAAACAAGAGAGACAAATGCCAAACCAAAAAAGAGAAAGAAAATAAAATAAAAAATAAAAAACAAAGAACCCAAAAGTAAAACAAAAGAAAACAAGAAATTAAACGAGCTCAAAGAGAGTCTTCGAGTTAATCAGGAAACCTAGCCTTAGATCGTGTATTGTGAACAGAAAAACCATTCTTCAAATTCTTTTTTCGTGGCCTTTGAAACCACTTCAATGAAGGGCTCCTATGTAGCAGTAGAACCATTCCTGAGACAATTGATAGCAGCTGTTCTCTCTTCCTCATTAGTATAAACCCGCTGAGGCCTAGTGTTTATAACATCATTTCCCGTCCAAACATATTGACTCAAAATCTCCATGTCGTGAGCGACATTGTGATTTAAATTATCATCAGTGACAATATCATTCGATTTTGTCGCGGCATCACTCCTTGAACCAACTAAACGCAGATCAGGATAATGCTCCATTTGTTGTTCACTCTAAGCTGAATCGGATGAGCTGGATCCAAAGACCTCGTGAATAGCCTTTTTAGAGCGCTCTTCAGTAGAAACACTCAAATTCTTGTTACCTTGGGCACCCATGTCATCTAGATGTAAGGTATCAGTACTTACAACTTCCCCATCAACAATGGTTTTCAGCTTAGTATTATCCACTAATCCCAAAAGAGGATTGTTATCAACACATGTTTAAGTAGCATTATCTAATGATTCCTTTGCCAAATCTTCCTTCTAAATAGGACTATATTTATTATCCAAACGCTTATGCTTCTCATTAGTGTCTAATTTCTCTTGATCCACTTTAACAAGTTTGCAAGACGAAAAGCTATGACCAATGTTACAACAATACGAACAAAAAAGAGGCAAATTTTCATAAACAACATGAAAAAGAAAAGCATAACCTTCTCTTTCAACCCATATTTTATGTCTGATTTTAGTAGATAAACCAATATCAATAAGAACTCTCGCAAAATGTCCAAAAGATCTCTCTAGAGGACACTTACTTGTCGCATCATCCAAAGTCATTATTGGTGATCCGAGACAGCTAGCAATTGCAAAGATAATATTAGAACTCCAATATTCTTGAGGCAATTCTAATAAACGAACCCAACATTTGACTGTTGTTTGCTTGTGATTGTTCACATTAAAATCAGGAGACCAAGCAAATAGTTTGAGAAAGCCTGGCTTTAGGTTCCAAGAAAGCACAACAAGAACACGTTGGACATCCTCAACATAAGTGAAAACAAATTCATAAAAACCTCTTCCTAAATAAATAATACCCCATTCACTTGAAGGCTTCCAAAGAGTATTCAATTTAGCACATAAATCTTCAAGTTTTAAGGGATAGTCTCCTTTGGACATAATCAACCTTCCATGAAGGTGATTTTGGCATGATTCAAGATTAACCTTGTAACAACTGTCCTCAAGAATTAGGATTTAATATATATAGATATAGATATAGTAGCAGTATAAAATAATTGACCAAATACCTCCTCATGTCCTTTAAGTTTCATGTTTGTTTCAGATAGGTCATTTAAGTTTCTAAGATTTCAGATATGTCCTTTAAGTTTCGAGTTTGTTTCGGATAAGTCCTTTAAGTTTCTATGGTTTCAGATAAATTTTTTAAGTTTCGAGTTTGTTTCGGATAGGTCCTTTCTGTCAACCTCATTTATGCTATCTATCCGAAACAAACTCGAAACTTAAAGGACCTATCTGAAACCTTATAAACTTATATGACCTATCCGAAACAAACTTGAAACTTAAAGGATCTATCTGAAACCTTAGAAACTTAAAGAACCTATTTAAAATAAACGTGAAACTTAAAGGACCCATGAAGGTATTTGACCAAAATTATAACAATCGCATAATTAAAAATATTTGAATATAACCATGCTTATTTTTATACCATCTCACACATATATATAGATGGTTGATATTCGTGGACAATGTAAGACTTTTTTACGCGGACAGTATACGATAATTAATCTATAAAATTATAGACTGAAAAATAAAATCACTGTCTTAGTCACTAATCAATTATTTAATGGCAGAATTAGGTAAGTTATTTTTTCTTTTATGTATTTTTTGTTATTAATTTAATTTTCATAGTAGCAGTTATTATTTATTTTTCTTTTGAAAGGAATAAATTAGAATTGAGCTGTATTATTATTTTCTTTCAGAATTGAGCTGTATTTTTTATTACTAATTTATATATTTCGTATAGGCTGGAGCGAGTAAATCCAGATTCTCCTATTACTAGCTTACCATCACCAAAGCCCAAAGACAATTGCCTTGCTAAGGTGATAAAGGTTTCAAGTGCATAATTGTTGTTCACAAAGAGGAAATTGAAGTTTCATAATTGTTGCTTCCAATTAATAATTATGACAGAACGAGAGATCCTAAAATATCTTGTTTTATTTGTACTTTTGGTTTGCTTTGTGCTTATTCCTCGTTCAAAATATGTAAAACTTGGTTTATCTTCTTTTTTTTAGCAAAGACTTGGTTTATCGTGTATAAGAGACAAGACTTAATGTTATAAAGCTTGATATATAAGACCTCATAATATATAAATCTTCCCTAAAAATTTTAAATCTATAAATTTACAAAAAGGAACTTTTTACGTTGGTTATAAAAGAATTATCAAGTCATTTTGTTAAGCAATTTAAATTGTCCCGAGTTAGTATATGGAATAATTTTAAGTCGGTCTTGTACATTGCAATGAAGTTAACGACAATTTAGTACACATGATAAACGACCATCAGTTATCGTAAAAGTTCTAACATGATCGTAATGACACATAACCACCGCTAGTCCAACGGCATTTAAGTTTCTTTGGTGTCAACGACAGTTATGTGCCGTTGGAGCCTAGTTTTTTTTTTGTTTTTTTGTTTTTTATTAATTTCTTTCACTGCATAATTGAAATATTTAATTATAATATTTATGTTTGCTATGTTTTGTTCTTTATTGATGGTTATGGTTGAAATTGTGGTTGATGATGTTGTCGAGTCAAAAGCAAGTAATGTTGAGTCTTCTGTCAAATTGGAACTGTTTAAGGTTGAAGCTTCCTTTGATGTAAAACCAAATATTGTTGAAGGTTTCATTGATGTCAAACCTTCTACTGAAGCTTCTGTTGATGTGAAACCTTTTCTTATTTATTATGGTGTTTCCAAGCTTCATGATATTGAAGTGGGCAACACACCATAATTTTTCACCAAAGATAGATGGAAAGTACGAGACGATATGATTAGTTGGGTTCAATAACAAGCAGCAAAGGTGAGATTTACCATAGTTATAAATAAATTCACTTTACAAAAACCAATGTCATTGTTGGTTTGTGAAAGGAGTGGTGAATACAAACTATCCAAAAGAAGAAAAAAAAAATTGTAGCTTGAAGACACAGACTCAAATAGCTCAATCGTCTTGAAAGTGTGCAGTTGATGCACTCTGACCTAGCTGTTGGTTATTGATTTCTAGAGTTAGTCTACAACAACTCAAGTACGAAGTTTGTAAGGTGAAATGCCTAAGGTAATGGGTCAAAATTTTCATGACAGTTCAAATATAATTCACAAATAATGCATTCAACATTAATCACATAGGGTCACATAAATTTCAAAACATAACCATTCAACAACCAAAATCACTCCCAGCTTTACCTTAGGCTTGAGTTTTACAAACATGTGGATTTTTTCAACACAAAATCTAGGTTGCAGCAACAATATCCAATAAATCTACCAACCAAATGAATGAATAATATTCGAATCATGTTCTAACTAATAACTCTAAATCAACTAACAGAGATGATAATGATCAACTTACTCGTAAGTTACTCAATGAGTTAGTAAGATTTTTAACTACCAATGATTAAGTTGCTTAAGATTTGAAATATGAAGAGATAATTTGGAATATATAGTTTGAGAGCTATAAATTTCCAAAACCCTTACCAAATCGTATTTACATCATTCGTGCATGTGAAGATAGATATCATTCACATGAATATAGATATCTTCATGTGAAGGATATTATGATTCTCTCTTTAAATAGTCAAAATTTTGTGATCCATTCATCACATATACAATAGATATCTTCGTGCACATGAAGATAGAGATCATTCACCATGTTCGAAAACACAATAACTTTTCTCAAAAAAGCCCAAAGGTCGTGCATGTGAAGAACCCATGATCATCAAGCACAATACAAGTTGATCAAGTTAGAAAGAGCTTCTTTAATCAATGCATTTTCAACATAAATCATCATATATGCTAAAGGTCAAAGCTATGTATGAACATGATGATCCTCTATGTCGACATTATAGATTCACCAATTGCATTATTAAAATAGTATGGTGCATCCAAAGTACCAAAGACAAACACCAACTGCATTATTAGAAAAGTATTGTGCATCCAAAGTACCAACAAACATATCTAAGTTATGGTATAAAAAACAGTTATGAAAAATGGTACATATGACAATGCAGATACACTACATTGATCTTGAAGGTAGCACAATGAAGTATTATTCCGTCCAACTTTTCCTCAACAAAACTTGGATGATCCTGTTGTATAGAAAAAGAGAAACAACATAATGTTATAGTAATTACAACTTTTTCTAATACTACTTATTGAAAATAAGTAGTTAAATGACATAAAAGAACTTCAGGGATCGATTGAAAATTGATACACATTCTAATACTTTTTAATATATTAATGAAGGTATGTTCGTATTGGGTTTAGCACATCAATTTATTAATTTTTTGAAAAGGTAATACCAATTTAGTTGTAATAAAAATTTAGTTAAATCATAATATTATTTAAAACCAACTTATAAATTATGGAATTACCTTCAGTTGGAAGATGGAAGAATCACCCTTACTAGTTGTTTCGGTTTAACCTTTTCCCCGCATGTTGGACATTTACCCTTTGAAGAAGTTATCGCAGCTTTGATGCACTTCTTGCAAAACACATGGGCACACTTTGTTGACATTTCCTCCACAAAAGGACCCATACATATTTGGCAGTTTGAAGATTTTTCTCGAGTCTCGGAGTTTTCCTTTTCAAGTTTTTCACTCTAGAAACAAATATATTTAAGATAAAAATACATCAACAAACCTCTAAAATCAAACTACATTCTTTACATGCTCTACGTAATGGCCAGCCACAGATAAATAAATAAAAAGGTACATTTTAGTTAATGCTTTGCATAAATATTTTAGAGTTCAGAAATAACTATTCAATTTCTAAATATATCCTCTAACTCATCCACTCATTAGATTTTGTATCTTTTTTTCACTACTGCCTCTCAGTCTATTTAATGGTCAAGCATATAATGAGAAAAAAAAATGTAATACTTCATTAATTTCAGAAAATGACAACAAAAAAATGAGACCAAATTGTTTTCCAAAACAATAATCAAAATATAATAAATCGGGTGAGTATATTGCATCATAGTAGTACTTAAGTTCACATGATTGATACGTATCCATTTGCAAATATGATGAACTTCATGAATGAAAATTTATTACCGCCGCAAGAAAATCTATATAAATATCTTCAGTTGGATGGATAAAGCTCCCGTCAGGCCTAAAATAAGTTGACAAATTTTGATATTCTGTAATAATCATGAAAGAAAAATTTCATTAATGACAACAATGTTTATGACCAAAAAATAAATATACAACTTCTATTTATCATATTTCTTATTTTATGATCTCAAGTTTTTATTATTTTACATATGAAAGTTTTCATATATTTTACATATAGGATTTCATTTGTCATAAAACAATTAAAAAGTTTCTCACAAAATTTGCAGTGTGTATTTTAAAATGAAAATATTTTCGATTCAGAGACATATATATAATAATCAAACAACATTAGTTTGACAAGAGAGATTAGACCTTATCATGATACAACGAACAAAGTTAGAAATGGTGGACAATAGTCATTGAACGCAACATTAAAGTAATTCAAAATGTTCTTAGAGCAGTATTGTTCTTCTGGTAGGGAGTAATGGAGGGCTCCTGAATGTATTTCAAGTTTAGAAGTGTAAAATTATCTTATTCATTTCAAAGGTTAGGCTTTCTTGTGCTTTATTTAAAGTACAAAACTGAAGCTGTATGTTATAGTAAATGTCTATGTTATTGAAAACCTAGATGATATTCTTATGACGTTTGAAAAAATGATAATTCATTAACACCTTTTATATTATTGTTAGTGGTTGAGGGTTTAGGCTTGAGAAATTGTGGTTCATATCTATATGAAATTTTTATGGGTGGGACCAAGAGGTTGAAACAAATAATTTGTGGGAGGAATTAGATAAATTGACATGTGTAGACACAAAATTGTCATGGTTTGTGGGTGAAACATTCATTTTTCTTAATATCACTCTTTTAGATAAGTAGAGATGAAATATTTTGATTGATAATAATTTCTTATGGAATAATGTGTCTGTTTCCAAATGGATAAGGTGAGTCTGTACAACAGTAAATCTTTATATGCGAGTGAAGTTTCTTCATCGAGGAAGAATCTTTAACTTTTAAGTTTATATTGTTGGCACATAAAATTCTTTTATCATTTAAGGAATAAATACGATGTTCATAAGTAAATATTAATTTAAAAAAATAACCTAGGGTCTCTTTTCTCTGCCCTATCTCTACACAAAACTTGTTGTCGCTGCCCAAAAATCCAACCTATCTTCTTAAGAAGTAAAGGTCGTTTTATGGTGGTGCGACGAGCAGGTTGAGCCCTCTGCATCACCTACCTCCAGATCTACCGATTGTCTTGTATGGCGGTTTTGGCGATGGTTCTGACGGTCGACCTCTCGTGGAGTTGAGAAATGTGTTACAACTTTGTCTATCTGGCCGTTCAACATTGATGGCTTGAGTTTGCCTTTTTGGTATGTGGTGGTTGATACCAGATCCGTTTTTCTCTTGGCGGTGAATGGAGGTTCTTTTTGCTCTCAACGTAGGTGGTGATGGATGGGACACATAAGTGGTGATATGTATCTGCATATGATATGTTATGGTTTTGATGAAATTTTGGTTGTGTTTGTTTATGGTGCTTCGATGTGGTTTCCATGGTGGTGTTTATACTGGGTATTTTTTATGGTGATGATGCTCAGGGTGGCTGGTGCTAGTTTTTGGTGAGGATTAATGGTGGTTTTTGTGGTGGTTAATGGTAGTTTTGTGTGGTGGTGGTGGTGTTGCTGGTTTTTGTGGTGGTTATGTTTTTTGTGGGTTTTCTTCTATGAGTTTGTTGTTAATAGGGTTTTCAAATACTTAAATGGTGTAGCTTGTTTCAAGAATTAAGTTATCTGTTCATTGTGGTTTTGTGGGGTGGTATGTGTTTTCTAGGTGGTAATTTGAACCGTGGTTAACTGCACTCAACTGCAAAAGAGAAGCAAAGTGCGGTTACACAGGTTTGATGGTTATTTTGGAGGGGTTTTGCAACAGTTGGGCACAAGATTTGGGTTTAGTTTTTGGACTTGGGTTTTTGGAGATGACTTTTTGGTTTTGGCGTTTAGTTTTTATTGGTTTTCGGGGCCCTCAGTGTAGGGTGTTTTTGGTTTGTTTGTAGATGTTTGTATTTGATGCATGTGTGTTTGTTTGGGTATTCTGCATATATAAGACACACTATTTATTTGTATGTTACTTTTTAAATCTCCTAGTCAAGCATTCCTTATGCTTGCTAGGATTCTTTGCGTTTTGAATAAATTTCATTTTAGTTTTTTCAAACAAAAAAAGAGAGTAAATATTTAATTTATGGTATTTGTTGATTCAATGTATGGGCCAATATATGTAAAACATCTTCTTCCGTTGGTTCATTTTATTGAAAGAAAAAAAAAACTATTGTCAGACAATTAATGCATATGTTTATTACCTCTAAAGCGTTTTTTTTTTAAATTGTTTCAAATAGGCTCTTTTTTTTCTTGCGTAAACTATATATCCTCTGTGCGCAACTGAACAGACAAATCATTCGATCCTTGTGAGAATCAGATTGGTGGCAAGGTTTGATTGGAACAAATGAAATTGATTAAGGTAGAAGAGATCTGTGTCATCTCATCTAAAAGCTCTTGAGGGAACATTAATGTTTTATATATTGGGTGTGATGTTCTTGAAAAACTTTAATCTTCATGGAACACATCAATTTTTTTTCATGGATGTAGTTTTAACAAGGTTGAAGGATTATTATTCTCTTAGTTATTCTCATAAAATATTATTTTGGTTGGAGTGTAAACGAATATGAAATACAAAGTTGATAGCAAATAATCAAATCAAGATGATAAAAAAATACAAATTAACAAAATGATTGTGTGATTTCACAAAGTTCATTTTTCCTTGCCACAAATATAACCAGTCATAATTTTAATTATGATAAAACAAGAACAACATAATATTTATTTTCATATCAAAATTATAACTAAAAAAACATATTATTACATTTGAAAGGTATTACTCCTCTAGATTTCTATATAACCAACAATCAATGTAATTCCCTTATAAATAAATAACAATTCCATGTATTTGGATACATTTGTTTGGTCCAAATATGTATACATTTTTATTTATATAAAAAAATTGATCATTGATAAAAAAATGCAGTACAATCTCACCTGTATTTAATTTAACTTCAGTCCTCCTGCGAGTTCTCCTGCAAGTTTTCCTTGCATTAGCCACTGCCTAAGATGAAGAAATACAAAATAAAATAAAATGAGAATACTAGTTTTAACAAATGATTCTTAAACATCCACTAAATAATAAAGTGCTAATGATAAAAAAATTGATAACTTTTAATATTGTGTATGTATAAATTGCACATGTTGCAATATTATTTTAAAGTGCAAAA
The DNA here is from genome assembly GCA_946800305.1 of Medicago arabica. NCBI lineage: Eukaryota > Viridiplantae > Streptophyta > Magnoliopsida > Fabales > Fabaceae > Medicago > Medicago arabica. The sequence continues at coordinate 13,056,216 of OX326965.1, read as the reverse complement.
GTAAAATTTAAGAAAACTAAAAAGATGTAAACCTCTGCAAAAGCTCCACGTGAAATTATAACGGCGTCATCATCATTTTTGTCACAATCAATAACGGGAACATGAAGTTGTTCGGAGGGTCCTTTCTCCTGTGAAGGTTCCATAGGCGGCAAAGTTGTCTTTCCTTGTTCGTTGCTCCTCAAATTCTCAGAACTCATATTTCACTGGTTCAATCCTAAAAATTTAAGAGTATCAAGAAGTTCATTTACAATAAAGCAATACAATGATATAAATAAAAAATTGGAGAACACATGAAGAAAAAGAAAACCATGTTCAATTTGATTTATGCAAGAAAAAACAGGGTGACGAAACATACCCTAAAGTAAGAATGGAGAGATAATTTAAGAGTGAAATAATGATTGTTTTACGTTCAATTTATAATGATTCTGAGATGTTGGGAGGGAAGGTAAAGTAATGGAAAAAAAAAATAACTTTGACGAAATTAATTGTATTAGTATACTTTTTTTAAAAGCATTTATTTTAAAATTATAAATATATATATATATATATATAAAAATCATAGCAAGTACTTTAATTCTGGTCAAGAAAGTAAAAATTTATATTATAAAATAATAGCAAGTGCATTATTTACGGTCAAAAAAGTAAACAAGTGCTTTAATTATTTTAGGGAACAATTAATGTAAAATTAAATATTTATTTTATGAATAAAGTATTATTTTTTCTCAAAAAAAATCCATAATTTATTTTACGAAATAGAGAATTATTAAAAAAATTATAATATCATTGTGAGATGAAAGTAAAGTAGTTGAATACTTGATACCTTGTCAATAGTGTTATGTGATGTCCTATGACTGACATCAATATTGTTTCCACCTCTGTACTTATTAAAATCACTTCCATATCAACGGTAACAACACGTGCATAACTTTGATCAAGTAAAATATTACGGGAAGAAATTGAAATATCAATCTCATTGTTCATAGGGATCTCTTTGATGTGATTGTTGTTACACATGGTCTCCTCATTTGCATCAACAAGAGGATCCTTTTTACAATTATGCTCCATATTAGAATGTGAATTAACATTAATGTCAATGTCATTTCGAACCTGTTGAACCACATTTTATCTTATGTAAATTCGACAGGTAAAAGAAGGTTCAAAGCTGCAAAATTCTCGAAGTCCATGATTAAAGGTTGCTGAGTTCGACTGACACTGAGATCATTCGACATAAACCATAGTTCGACATGCAGTTAATTTAGTGAAGAGGTTGGTTTCAAACGTCCAAGACGTGGGAGACAGACAGTTTCTTGTCGAGGAAGTGCAATTCTTAGCGTTTAAGTTTTTGCAGTTATTTCATTAATGTATAAATAATAGTTTTTCATAAGAAAAACGGGTCACAAATCATTTATAGAGTTATAGCACTCAAAGTACCATCATCTAGAGAAAAGAGACACATAATGTATGTAACTTGATTTGTCGAACAACCTTTACGTTCAAATGCAATGCAATTTACATTTCTTTGAGTTTTTGCGTTTAAACTTTTATGTCTTTTTACTTGCATTTTCTTTACTGCTTTCTATCGAAAGACATTACCTTCATACAAAAAATAGTTTTAGTCATCTTGTTCATAAAGCAACCTATGAATATGATGAACATTCATGTATTTTATTGAATAAGATTGCACAACATGTCCTAGGATTTTTGGTTTGATCCTGCTTGCAATAATCAAAACTAGTCATGTTGTTTACCAAAAACACCATTAAACAGAACCTTACTCCAAGTAGTGCTTGCATCATTGATAAGTGCTAGAAAGTAGTATTTTAATGATATAATTTAGGCGCTTTTGTTACTTGTTTTGCAAGTTATTCAGGGAAAAGCCGAGAGATAAGTGATTATTGCCCTATTACGCTTTATTTCTCTTACTCTACCCCTTTTGTGCAAAAATTGAACTCAAGACACCAAGTAAGAAAGGAAAACCTAGAAAAAAGTACAAGAGGCAAAAGTCAAGCCACTCGCCCCAAACTCGCAATGGCGAGCAGTGAAAGGCTAGCAGCCAACAAACTCACCACCAACTTGCAAAGGCGAGCACTCTGCAGAAAGTTTATCATCCGTCGCCTCCAACTCGCCATGGCGAACACAAGGCGACAAGAAGCTCGCAATGGCGAGTGAATTTACTCGCGAGGCGAGTTAGGGCGGCCAAAACTCCTCATAAGTGACGTGACACAAACCCAATGGTGAAGAAACCTCAACTCACCATGGCGAATGAAGTTACTCGAGAGGCGAGTTGGTGCAGAACATGAATTCTATAAAAGCCCATTTGATCATTTCAGTGTGGATTATCATACCATATGCCACTTTAGGAAGAGAAGAAACATGGGAAACACAAAGAGACCCTTAAGGAGCAAGGAGCACAAGAATTGAAGGAATCCACAAGATCATTGAGACATCATGACTTGGTTCCATTCCATCTCTTCTTTTCTCCTTGTAAGGTTACCATGACAATGAGTAACTAGACTCTTTTTGTTGGGATTAAATGTAATCAACTATATTAATATGTATTTCCTTTGATTATGATGTTGTTTGATTTTAATTATCTTATGATATTGAGGTTATTCTTGTTTTCATTACAATCTTATGGGTTTGAATTATTATTGAAAAATACCTTTTGAATCTAGGTTAGAATAATTCTCTATCAAAGCTTTTGTTCTAGACATGAAATTTAGGTTTTGATAATCACTTTGAATATTGGAACCCAACGCTTTTGTATTGTTTAATAGTTTGGGAAATCAACTATACAACGATACAATCGACTATTGGAAAGTTTAATAGTTTGGGAAATCGACGATTAAACTACTCAATAGAAATGACGACATCATTTGGACACGAATGATGTTGCTGAACAATATATGATAGCATCGATTGATAATTAGAATCCACTACACTAATCCGAGAATACATATAAGTAGGTTGATGAAGTTCAATCCCAACATAATCATTTCTGTGTTAACTCTCAAACCTTTTACAATTTCGTAGTTTTATAGCTTATGAAACAAAATATTGTGAAACCTCAGCTCAGAACGACATTGATTGTTGAACGGCTTAGAATATCGCACCAGTCCCACATGAAATTGAACTTCTTCAAGAAAGGTCATATACTGAAGAGGCCAATGTTGGAACAAAATGTGTTTAACATTACCCTTTGAGAGTTTTGATGATAACAAGGTATTAAAAATTGTCAATTGGATATGCTAATATTTGTTCAAGTGTACACATAGTTTTGAAAACCGACTGGACCGACCGGTTGGACCGGTCCGACCGGAAACTGGTGGGGTGTCCTGTTCGAGTCACATGACTGATCGGTCATGCAATTAAACCGGCACTAACCGCAACGACTCGGTTAAAACCGGCGAAACTCGGTGAAGAGCAGTGCTCTACTTTTAATATGTATATGATGACAGATTTTTGGATAAAGAGCATTGTTTGTGCCATCTTGTCAAAAAGCAAATTCCTTTCAATTTTTTTTTTTTTTTCTAATACAAATACCCTACGGTATTTTTTTGTTTCAAAAATACCTCTCAGTATAGCTTTACATAATCTTTTTTCATATATAATCTTTGTAAAAAACATAAGCATATAATTAAAGCTCAAATATTTTATTCAAAGCTCATAATAATTAATTAGTCTATGAAATTGTTGGATGTTTATTTCTATTTTATATGTGTCACTATTTTAATTTTTAGATTGACCGAGTCACCGGTTCAATCCGATTTTATATGATTAAATATCTATGCAAATTTAATCTAAACATCGAGTTATCTAACTGAGTCATCCGATTTGATCCGATTCAGCCATGCGGTTCAACCAGTGACTCAGTGGTTCGACCATCGACCCAGTGACCCAATACCTCTACCGAGTCGATGGCCGAGCCGAGTTTTAAAACTATGAGTGTACAGGACCATAGACAAAATTTTGACATCTTGAAAAGGTTCTGAAAGAACAAAAAAGAGCAAAGGAATCAACAAAAAGGAAACATCTGAAGAGAAGTGCTCCTGCAGAAAAGTGCTCCTGAAGTGATGACGTCATCAGAAGCAAGTTCGTTAGAAGCATCTCATCAGAAGCTAAAGATCACCAGAAGCTGAAGTTCATCAGAAGATGCAAAACTTAAAGCTTCAAAGGCTGTTCAATGGACTTAATCTCGTCTAAGCATTACAGAAGACCAGAAGATTGAAGTAACGGCTACTTTGAAAGGATTGAAAAACATTGGATGTTTATTCTTTAAAGAGCGTTGACAAAGTACAATTGTACGAAGTGTACAACCATTACTCTGTTTTTGTCTCTGCTACAAGACAAGAATAACAATTCTGCCTGCAACGATGTCCCTTCACATTTGGAATGAATTTGAAATTGATCCTTTATAGGACAATAATCATATCAGGCAAAAGATCATTGGTGATTGATCAAAGTTTCAAACGACTCTTTTCTGGAGTGCTGACAATTCACAACATCTCTTTCACATCTCTATATAAAGAAGTGAAGACTCAAAGAATGGCAAGGACTCAACAACAAATTTACAAGTGCCAAAACTCTGCTGAATTTGTTCGGCATTCACTTAGATTTTTTTTGAGTATATATTGGTATAAATCATGTAATTTAAATAACCAAGACACCTCGTGGAAAATATGCAAGCTATAGAATCAAGAACAATGAAGATTTAATTTGAAGACAAAACAACAAGGAGAAATCATGTCACAATTCGCAAACACATATCAAGGATGAAAAACGCATGAAAATAGGGACAATGGCCTCCGGTCGGCGCAGCCCGCGCATGGACCTCACACACAGAAGTAAAAAACATGGGTTACTATATCCTTTCCCCATGCGCACTATGCATATATATAGAGACCATGCACATCGTCCAGAGAAAAAGCTCATGCATCCAATGCAAACCGGTGCTAAAAAATTCGTTCTAGGAGCCTTTCTTCGCCCAAAATAATTCACTTTGAAGACAACAACTTAGAGAATCAAGTGGAGCAAATAGAGAAAATCAGAGGAGTTTTCCTCAACCTGTCTTTTCCTTTGTTCATTTGTATGATTTTCTTCGTTTATTGTGTATTCAATTCCAGGAGTAACTAAACACTTTTAGATTAACGTTTCTAAGATGAACCTTTTTCAGTTCACGGAAAATAGGTGATCAATTATCCTCTTTCAAAACTCTATGCAAATTTTTCTCAATTCTAATCTCCCAACAACATCGTCATGCACTTTCATCATTAATATCTCATCAAAATTCACATCATAATAACAACATCATCATAAAAGTTAAACAACATCCATCATAGAATAAGATGCCCTAAAGTGAAAGGTTTCTCCCCTTTACCTCGAATTCTCCGAAAACGTGATGTTTTGGATCTCTTCTCCTCGGCTAGGGTTTACCTCATTTCCTCTCCTCTTCTTTCTGGTTTTCACATGCAACAATAATCTATTTCTGACTCTCTATTCCTCTATTTATACTAGGAAACTAGGTTAACCATCTATTATTACATTTCTCTCCTCTACCTATCGTAATTTGCTACCTCTTCCCCCATTTATTTTATTACTTCTATTTCTCACCCCCTACTCCTATTATCTCATTCTACATCCTATTATTTCTCAACCAAAAATAATATTAATATTACGTATAAATAATATTGTTAATTACTAATAAAAATCAGGGTGTTACAAAGATCATTCTCAATGTATGACCTAAACAAACTAAGCCCTAGTTTCAGATATTGTACTCACTGCAAGCACAATGTAACTATTTATTAAACTGAGAAGTTTTCAAAGACAACATCGGCCCCTCATAAATCTCATGGTGGTGCCTGAACAACGTGAAAATGTCGGGGTTTTGACTGAATTTGCCGTGCAGTGAAAACTCTGCTTTAACGAGCACAATTGCATTTTGAGTTTGTTAGTGTGGTGATGGGCAAGCAAAAGGGAGACGAGTTGCACCTAGTCAGATATAGACTGAGAGCGTCAAATTATGAATTATCATTAATGTGGTGTGCCAAGGAGGAAGATGAGTTTGTAAGGGGTGGGTGTTAGATTTGATACTGACGGTCTATGATAAAAATATGTTTTTTATTTGATCTAATGGTCAAAACAAACAAACCCATGTGAAAAAGTAACTTTGTACATGTGCTCAAATTTGTGTTTTGTACATGATAAATGCTACCCTTAGAAGGGACTGATGCTAACCACATCTAACTTCCTATTTATTTTAAGAAATAAAAAATCTAACTTCCTATTTAAAGTAATAACTTATAACTTGTTCGGCTACCAAAGTCCAAAAGAAGTAAAGTAACATAGCCAAGCTAACTACCAGACTTGGATTTACTAACTAATTTTTATTTGACAAAATTTTCTAACTAACTAATTAAAGCCGCATTTAAAAAATAATAATTCAAAGGCTATATATATAATTGAGCAAATCATGAACTAGATAAATTCAAAGATGGATATACAGTATTGGGTTTGGATGTGTGCCATTTTGTTGGCAAGCTATTTTTGTGTGAACATTTTGGTGTGGAGGTTGAATGAGTGGTACTATAATTTGAAACTAAGAAAGAATCAATACCCTCTGCCTCATGGTCATTTGGGATGGCCTCTTAATAGAAATTATTTGATTAGATGGGTTCAAAGATAACGTGTTAAGGGCAAGACCATGTAATAATTTCTCATTCAACTATTGTTTTAACATTTAACATATTGTACTGTCAAATGCATATATTTTTTTGGCTTAATTACACTTTTGGTCATCGCGTGCGTTTTGACCAACTCACGAAAATGGTCTTGCCTTTTTTTAATTGAACAAAACCGTCTTTAAATTATCATTTTTTTTGCAGTTTTAGTCATACCTCCTATTTTCAACTCCAGAAACGCAGAGAAATTGCAGTTTTAGGGAAGTTTTGGACATACCCCTATACCTCAACCATGAAATAAACAAGGAATAAAACATGTGGGTACAAGAAATCCATTTTATTCAGCACATTAACAAAAAAAAACCGTAATTTCTAAGATATGTTTCAAATTAGAGTTTTTTTGGTTAGTGTGTTGAATAAAGTAGATTCTTTGTACCCACATGTTTTATTCCTTGTTTATTTCATGGTTGAGGTATAGGGGTATGTCCAAAACTTCCTTAAAACTGCAATTTCTCTACGTTTCTGGAGTTGAAAATACGAGGTAGGACTAAAACTACAAAAAAAATGATAATTTAAGGACGGTTTTGTTCAATTAAAAAAAGGCAGGACCATTTTCGTGAGTTGTTCAAATGACACTCTTTTATAAATGACCATGCACCACCCATGTGCTAGAGCAAGAGTACGGTCATAAAGTTGTAACCTAACATGAACATAATTCCATAAGTTCCATTAATTCCTTTTATCGATCGTATCCAACTATAGCGACCAACCAAGCAAATGCCAATCAATGTTGAACCATCCCATCCTCATCAACTCTGACACAGAATCTAGGGGGAGATAAATGCAACTAGCAAATGAACTAGATATATTAAAGTCCCTCTTCAACGACCCACTTCCAAGACTAGATATAATAAGCAAATGAACTAGATAGATATATTCAAAGATGGAAATAGAATACTGGGTTTGGATGTGTGCCATTTTGTTGGTATGCTATTTTTGTTTGATCAATTTTATGTGGAGATTGACTGAGTGGTATTATAAAATGAAACTTAGAAAGAAACAATACCCTCTGCCTCCTGGTCATTTGGGATGGCCTTTTATTGGCAATATGTTAGCTTTTGTTAAAGATTTCTCATCCGGTCATCCTGATTCATTCATCAATAACCTTGTTTCCAAGTCTCTTTCCTTTTCTCCTCTTGCAATTCATCTTCACACACATACACGCGCACACGTACAAACATGTTATTTTATATTTTCTATACTCACTCGTTATCTTTGGTTTTAGGTATGGAATGACTGGTATCTACAAGACGCACTTATTCGGAAGTCCAAGCATCATCATTTGTAAGGCTGACACGTGCCGGCGTGTCTTGTTAGATTATGATACTTTTAAGATTGGTTATCCAAAATCCACCATTGAAGTGATTGGATTTAATTCTTTTTGGAGTTTCTCTCGAAAAGAACACATGCGTTTTAGACGCCTAATCTCTTCTCTTACTATGGGCCATACTACATTAGAAATGTACCTACCACGTATTGAAGACATTGTGATCAATTCTTTGGAGGAACTTTCTAGCATGAGTCACCCTATTGAGTTTTTGAAAGAAATGAAAAATATTTCCTTTAATATCATCATTGATATTTTCTTCGGCTCTTACAATCAACATATCATTACCAAAATAGGGAATTCTTTTACTGATATGCATGCTGCTTTGTTCTCTATGCCCATTAACCTTCCTGGCTTTGCTTTTCGTAAAGGACTCGTGGTAAATATTTCCTATATTTTCATTTTTACCTTCATGTAATAACGATATTATTAACATGAATCTAATTAGAATTTCGAAAATCCCAACAAGTGTTTTTATGGCATTGTTTAAGCATCTAAAAGTAATAACTTTTACATTAAAAATTGTGTAGTTATGACTTTTACATGTGTTTGACTTATATTTTCAAAACAATTTTTTTGAAGGGTTCCTTAAACAATGCATTTAGGGTACTTGTTAGCAAAACATTTTTTTATTTATAAAATGCATTATTTTACTAAAATTTGCAACTTCCACTCATGATTCTTTTTTGAGGTCTATATTAAAACTCTAATCATTTTTTTAAGGAATTTTTTTTATTTTGTTGGTTATTATTATTTACTTGTATGGCATAATAGGCACGGGAGAAGCTTGGCAAATTAGTTAAACCAATTGTAGAAGAAAGGAGGTTGATGAAAAAAAATGATGAAAGGAAAGATCTACTTGATATTTGTTTAGAAGCGAGGGATGAAGATGGTTGGAAACCTGATGATGAGGATATTATTGACATGTTGATAGGGATTGTACTTGCTGGTCATGAAGCCACATCCAATTCTATGATATGGTCAATGATATATCTTACACAATATCCACATATCATGAAAAAAGCAAAGGTAATTAAGTTTGTGTCAAGTAAAATCGGTTACTTCTGTTTTTGATAAAATTATTTCCATGGATTAAATATATTTTTAGTGTATGTGACTATATATATATATATATATATATATATATATATATATATATATATATATATATTCATTTGTTCCATTTCTATAAATAGACCGAAATTGATTTTGAAAGTGTAGAATTGAGTCTGACATAAGTGGTTTCAGAATTGAATCTACTTAGAGCAAATATTTATAGATATTGATGTTTGAATTGTTTTTTACACATAAATTTACCATTCAACTTACTTTAAGCTAGAATCAATTCTACATAATTCACTTAGAATCAACTTACTTTACCTCTCTATAAACAATTTCCACTTTTTAGTCCCCGGCTACAATATTATTCTGCAACCAGATTCATACCTTGTTGTTCAAATATATTTTTAAAATATTCTTTTGCATGCTTGTTAATAACATCATAAAAAGTTAATCTACAAAGATTTAGAAATTTTAAAACGAGATGTATTAAATATGAATTTTTCAAATGATAAAATGGTCAAAATAAAAGTAAAGGAAATTTGTATCTATGAATCAAATTTTGAGTTCATGTTCTGTGGAGAAACTTTTCCTAATGTTCTAGACATTCCTGAAAAAAGCCCTAAAAATTTTACTACAAAAAGTAAAATTGTTGCAATATAATTTTGTTGGCTTAAACGATATATTTTAGGTGGGGATGAAAAATGAAATTTTTATATTCATGATCATAAGTTAAATTTTCTTTTTATATCTTTTGATTAGAAAACTATTGTCATATTCATAATTAGAGAATGTATATGTTTTAGGAGGAACAGGAGGAAATTATGAAGACGAGACTGCCCACACAAAAACACTTAAGTATTAAGGAGATAAAGAAAATGGTTTATCTTTCTCAGGTATGTATACACCATTTATATTATTTTGATTTTACTCTAACAAAAATTGACTTGTAGTTAATTTAAATTTTTTTTTAACAAATCAAAATAGAATACATTGCTCGAACGAAAAGTGATTCGCACAAGGTGTGCTAAAAGTGACGAATCATCTAAAATCTGTTACAAAGACCAGACACCTATCAAAAGGATGCCACCACCGGACAAAAACAAAAATAAAATTACATGACACCCATACAAAGGAATGGGTGTCTCCACCAGTCATGAAAACCAAAAGCTATTGGAACATAATTCGAAGATAACCATAAAAAGGAATTCAGCTTCACCTTGTCATGAATACTGCGAGGATCGATTACCGCATTTTTGAATACACGGTTGTTTCTATCGATCCTTCCAAATTACCCAAGCACAAGCAAGCCAAATAACCTTTAAATAAGAATTAGAAGTTCGCGGCATGCCCGCTAAATGAATAAACTGAAGATAATGATCCTTAATAAATTCTGGAAAGACAAATGAAATGCCAAGCCACTGACAGACTAAATACCAAACACTCCTAAATAAATCACACCAATGAATAGATGATCTGCCGTTTCAATGCTACCACACCTTCTAACATACAAATTATCATTAGGTTGAAGAACATGTCGTCTCACCAAGTTTGATCTTGTCGGAATTCTATCTTGAAGAAGACATCAAGAAAAAAATGGAAGTGTGTCTTCCCCCTTCCTGCTCCCGACCCAACCCCATCTCTCACGTGACAAATCATCCTCCACCACGCAGAAGTGTGTCTTCCCCCTTCCTGAATTTTGTCACCCTCCTCCCCATACCTGGCCCTTAACACACGATACCATAACACATCCTTCTCCACTAACAACCTCCAGCACCACTTCCCTAACAGAGATAAATTAAATTCTCCCAACCTCCAAACCACCTCGATTCACAGGTAAACAAATAGAATCCCATTTTATCCAAGCAATTTGTTTAGAGACCTCACAACCCCCCCCCCCCCCCCCCCCCCCAACTTAAAAAAATAGATTCAATAGAAGAAATTACACATATAGGAGGCTTGAAAAAAGAAAGAAAGTAAACCAGAAGTGAGAACATGATAGACTTCAGAAGCACCAAGCGACCACCAAAAGATAAAAACTTATTATTCCATGCCAACAACCGAGCAATAATTTGATCAACCACAGGCTTCCAAAAACTAAGTTTCCTACCATCTCCATCCACCAACAGGCAACCCTAAATATATTAAAGGACTCGTACCAGTTCTACAGTATAAAACTGAAGAGGCTTCTGATAACCATGTCGGAGGAATACTAACACCTCTCAGCATACTTTTATAAAAGTTAAGCTTCAGCCCCGACACCTCCTCAAGTAATAGCAGCACACCCCGAACCGAACGCACATTCAACCAACACTTTTCACCAATAAAAAGGTATCATCAGCAAATTGAAGATGACACAACTTGACTTCCCCTTGCCTTCCAACCCCATACGCATGAAACATATTAGTTGTCACCAAGGCCTTCATCAAAACATCAAACCCTTCAGCCGCCAATAAAAATAGGAACTGAGAAAGAGGATCCTCTTGTCTGAGCGCTCTCTCTATAGAAAACTCGTCTGTCGAACATCCATCCACAATGACCGATGCAGTAGCCGTTCCTACACATTCCTTTATCCTCTTTCGCCAAAGAGTTGGAAAATTCATGTTTACCATCACCGTGTTTTAATAATTTAGGTCCACGGAGTCGTAAGCCTTCTCAAAGTCTACTTTAAACAGTAACAACTCCTTATTCATGCGTTTAGCTTCATCAACCACTTCATTAGCAATAACAATGCAGTCGGGAATCTGTGTACCGCGAACAAAGGCTGATTGAGTATCTGACACAACAAAACCTATGACAGATCTTAAATATTCGCAAGTACTTTTGCTAACACCTTATACATGCAACCGACTAATGCTATGGGATGAAAATCAGCAGGCCTTTGGGGGTTGTCCACCTTTGGAATCAAGGCAATAAACGTCAAATTTACTCCCTTTGTCAATTTCCCATTTTGATAAAATTCCATTAAAAATCTCATAAAATCATCCTTCAACTCATGCCAATTTTTTTTAATGAAGCCAAAATTTATTCCATCTGGGCCAGGACTTTTAAAACTATTGGAAACCCAGATTGTCTGTTTAACCTCTTCCAAAGTAAACAGACGCACCAAATTACCTGCTCGAACATATGGCAATTTTTTAAAGCTCAAACCCTCCACACCAGGCCGAACTACCTCCAAATCAAGGTAATGACTGGCAAAGTGATTAAGGACAGTCGTCCGAATACTCAGAACCCCTTCAACAGGAACACCGTCTACATGTATCATATGAATATAATTACTTCTCTGTCTGTTTGACATTATATTATGAAAGAACTTAGAATTCGCATCACCTTCCTTAACCTGGTTCATCCTCGACTTCTGCCAATTCATACTAGTATGCACACGAGACAAAGAATGCAAATTAACCGACAAATCATGAAGATCCCTGATTTCCTCTTCTTGAAGCTTGACTTCCTCCCCTTTAGTGTCAAGGGAAGAAATTCGATTCTTTACATCGATAATCTTGCCTTCAACGTTTTTCGAATGTTGTTGATGCTAGCCCTTTAGACAAACTTTAATCATTTTTATCTAGATTTTCAAAACATGACCACCCCAACCATCCAGACAAAATGAATTTAATTTATCACGAACAAGCTCTGAATAACCATCCACCCAACACTTCATCAAACACAGAGGTCGAGGGCCTCAATTATCATCATCAACGTGCAACAACAACGGAACATGGTCAGAGAGTCCCCGCTGATGTGCTACCTGAATACAGTTTGGCCAAGAATCACACCATTTCACAGACACCAAAAATCAGTCCAACCTGCTTATTGAAATACCGTTACCACGATACCAAGTAAACAACCTGCCACATATCGGTAAATCTATCAAGAAACATCCATCAATGAAGTTGTTAAAGTTGTCTGTATGCAACTGCCTGAAAACCACACCTCTACCCTTCCTCTCTGCCTCCGATCTAACTGAATTAAAGTCACCACAAATACAGAAATTTGCATCACCGTTATTTAAAATAAAATGAGTAATGTGATTCCGAAGATCTTGTTTAGCCGTCGTATCACAAGGTGCATAAACATTCGCAATAATAAATTCTTTCCCTGTAAGAATCATCCTTCCTTTAATAACCAGAACGTGTTTGAAACTGAAAGTACACCAAACATACACCACTGAAGTATCCCAAATAGTTACTAAACCTCCAGACGCCCCAACTGAAGCCTGATAAGAATACCCACAAAGAGCACTCCCCCATAGTGTTTTAATAAAAAAAATCATCAAGCACGCTCAACTTCGACTCTTGCAAACAAACCACATAAGGATGCTTATCTTGAATAAAATGGCGCACCTCTGCTCTTTTCTCAAACCCACCAAATCCCCTAACATTATAAGAAACCTCCTTCATCTCCACCCCGCTCCTCCCCCACAACCACCCTCATCACCGCCCCTAACTCCCCTCACCATTAACCCCATCGTCCGCCACTTCCCCTTCCACCGACATACTCACTCTTTCCGCACACAACTCCGTTCTACCCTCCCAAGTCAGCAAGTTAAGTATATTGTTTTTATCACCACTGAATTTTACCCCCAAATTCCTACTTATCTCTCTTACATCCTCCGCCACTACCTCCTTCTTGCCATGAAGTAAAACCCAATTCCCCCAATCTTTGTTCATCGAGGAATTAGACATATTTGAAGAATTAGAAAAAGAGTTAACCATCACCTTAGACGCTTTTGACAACATGCTCCTCTTACATTCTTGTTTCTTAAGCACCTTCGAAATCTCATTTCTATTTTTTGAAGGCATACTTGAAATTCTTTTAATAAAACCAACCGACTGATTAAGAGAAACTCCTACCTTCTTTTTATGTTTCAACTTAGAAGAAGAATTTGATTTGGAAGTAACATGTTAGTCCGCCTTAACCGAGCACGCACCAGAAGATGCATTCTTCATACTATTCTTTTTCACTTCGGCCTCATCCTCTATAACACTCACAACCTGGTGTTTACCTTGTTGTACGTGAGTTACAACTGCTGCAATAGGCTTCACAACCGCATTTACATGAACTTCTAAATGAATACAAGCTCCACCATTAAAACTGCTTTTTTGTTGTTCATAACTTTTCAGCCATGCCTTATTTAAATCGTCCATCAAATCATCCATCTCTCCTTGAACATCCTCCATTCCAGGAGCGTCGTTATGAGTAGATAACGCTTCCGTCCTGGATTCTATTTCTTCCTCCGTCATAACGCATCCTCCCCTAAATTGCACCCCCTCTCCTCAACCAACTTTATCAAATGTTTACATCCATCTATAATAACCTCGGAAAACAAATTGATAACCTCCAACGAAGAAGTTGATATAAGAACCCGAGCATAATCCATTCGTGCCTTATCCACCGTACAATCATCCGAACAGATATATCTTCCACAACCCGAAACACAAATTTTTAAAAATAACTCATTCCATGCATGCACAAGAGTACCATAAACCCGCAGCCAATAACCTCTTTCATATTTTTCATCCTTTGACGTCCACTTATGCAAGTATGAGAATAACATGCCAAAAAAATCAATAGTCTCATTAAATACCTGCCACATATCTTCACCCCCCGTACAATGCAGAAATCCCTATCACTTCCCATCGACGTGACAATAATATTACCAAACCCTGCATCCTCCACCCTTTGTTGAAGAGATAATGAGGAATCTCCCGACACCACTTTCTCCTCAAAACCACCATTAGCCCACAAATGGTCCTCCTTCATTGAATTATACAATAACATACCATTGGATATGTCCTCACTGGATTGCGCAACAACCTTCATCTCACCCTTCTGTACCTTCGGTTCCCACACCTTCTTCCCTTCCTCCATCTCCTTCGCATTCTTCCCTTCCCCATTTCCCACCGTCATTCCCTTCCCTACACTCAACTCCTTCACCTTTTTGACCACTCCCTCAATGCCTCCCTCACTCTCTTTTTTTCAACTTTTTTTTTTCTTCTTCTTCCATACCTTCACCTCCACCTGTCCCCACAATTACCATTTTTTCTCCCTCCATTTCTCTTACCTCCTCCTTCACGTTACCCACCCTCACATTTTTTACTCCCTCTCTATTTGTGAACACCACCGGTTTCACATCCCCGCCTTTCTCAACACCCCTTACACCACAAATAGAAACTTTATTCTCATCATCATATTACGAAAACCTATCAAACCTAGTTTCACAAGCCCAAACCCTAAGGTCACCAATCCATACATTATTCAAAGCCTGTGCTAATTTGTATTTGTTCCTCACATTCAAAAATCTAACGAAGCCATAGACTAGACCACGTGAATTTAGTTGTCTGCCAACATAGACATCAGACAAAATACCACACACCTCAAAGTATTGACGTAAACGAAACAACGACATAAAGACAAGAATATTTGCGAAATCATAAGTAACCTTACTGCAATTGTTGCGTTCCTCCTCGAAGAAATCATGTCCCTTGTTAGATGTTGACCCGCGCCTGTCCACAACCAAATCGTTTCGTCCAATTTGATGAAAATATGTGACTTGCTGATCATAAAAAATCCTAGTTGGCCGTCGCGTATCCCTGTCATCAACCGCATGAGCTTGTTGTGTGTTTCCCCTTACCTGTACCGTTCCTCCATGCTGCTCTGAAATCCTTGAATTGTCCCATCCTCGATCCTCCGGTTGCGTCACTTTCCTCTTCCCTGACCTAGCTACATACCAATTTCCCCTATCCCCCCATTTTCTGCCACTGCCACCCAAGCTGGACCTCTATCCCCCCAGTGTATCTCTCTTCCGAAGATAAACTCCGGCGCGATTGCCACCGTAGAAACCTAGGCTGGCCACTATGAGGTCTCTCAACTCTCTCATCGCTCTCTCTGATTTTACCTAACCTTAATTTTAATATTAATACTATTTTAATCGAAACTAATTAGTAAATACTACTCCCTGGGTTTATTTCTATATCAATATCAATATATAAAGTGAACACCGTTTTTGGTATTTCAGTATATATACGCACATACAAATTTGTAATGTAAATTATCAATTAAAAAAACCAAACTAATCTCAACTAATCCATAGTTCAATTCACCAAACAAAATTCCATAGAGTTCATCATTATATGCTTAATTGATGAAGTTCAAATTTTCTCCGAAACATTTGTGAAATAGTCATTAGTATGGCCTTAATTAATAAATATAATTTCTCATTCCTCAATTTTTTTAAAGATTAATCTAAACTATTTTTTTAAGGGAGATTAACCTCAACTAATTAAAGTTCTATAAAAAAGAGTCGTTAATTACATTGTTGTACTGTATACATACAGATAATCAACGAAGTGTTACGCCTTGTCAGCATCAACTTTGCAATTTTTCGGGAGGCAACTATAGACGTTAACATCAATGGTTTATTTATATTCACCGTCTTTATTTGATTGGTTGTTTATATTCAATGTCAATATTTTCTTATTTTTTACAAAGATTGAGAAAAGTTATAAGTGAAATTTTACAAAATCATCTTTATTAATTGTTGGTTATTATTAGGAAATGATAAATAGAGGGAAAGTTGTCATGACACTGAGAGAAGGGTTGAGGGGTGAAAGAGGCTTTTACTTGGTACTTTTTTTCCTCAGGAAGAAATTACCAAACTACATATGCTTTGTTTTAGAATGAGATAGTGAAACTATGCTCATGTTGTCACAGTGGATAACAAAAGTGTTGAATGGAATTATGAGTTCAATCAGGAATGATTGAATCCAAATAACTTAACTTTATTTTCTAAGATTTTGTAATCTGATTTTATTCTTGACCTAACAACAAAACATTTTCTTTCTTGACCACCAAGAAACCAAGTTTAGATCTAAATAAATACATAACCCAGAGGTAAACTATCTATCATCAGAAACACCCCCCTTGAAGTTGAAGAATGTGAATCCCCTAAAAAAAGAGTTCCACCCCTCTCAAAAAAATATAATATTATTTTAAAATATTTTTTAGGGTTAAATAAAATTTTGGTCTCTATGAATATATCAGATTTTGTTTTCAGTCCTCATAAATAAATGGCATAATTACGTCCTCATAATTTTTTTCAGCTTGGTGGTTTAGTCCTTGTTAGATTTAAATTTGTTAATTATCCTTAAAGTTTTAAATGTTTGAATACCTTTTTGCAAGCTTTTGTAGAACCTTATAAAATGTTATTTCACAAAAAAACAAGGATTTTTTAACAGAAATAAATTAAATATGAATTTTTGAAACTTCCAAAAGTTTAAAATAAAAGTAATAAAAATCTTAACCTAAAGCTCAGTTTTTAAGGAGGAATTTTTACAATGTTCTAAATATGTTTGAAAAAAATCATTCAAAATTTTTAAAGATAATGGATAATAAAAAAAAATTTAGCAAGGACTAAAATTCTATGTTAAAACCTTTTATAAGATGCCACTTTTTTTGACAAAATAAATGATATATCTATAATTCTATGTTAAAACCTTTTATAAGATGCCACTTTTTTTGACAAAAAAATGATATATCTATATAAACTAAAACTTTATTTAACCCTATTTTTCATATGATAAATCGAAAGTTATTTGAAACAAAACGAATATTATATTGCTATCTTCACTCAATATTAAAGTGGAATAAAAAAGTTCATCTACATATTTTCAGGCTATATAATACCAAAGGGATGGAAAGTGCTAACATGGTCAAGAGCTATTCATAAGGATCCTACATATTATCCAAGCCCTGATGAATTTAATCCATCGAGATGGAATGTGAGTTGTATTGTGTAGTCTAAAAACCTATTTATGAAAGATATAAAGGTACTTGTATGTTTAGTGGTTTTTTCATATGTGCAGGATCACAATGCTAAAGTTGAAACCTTCCTTCCTTTTGGAGCAGGAAGTAGGCACTGTCCTGGAAGTGACTTGGCTAAAATTGAAATATCCATATTTCTACATTATTTCCTTATTAATTACAAGTGAGCTCTCGTTTTCACTTATTTTTATTAAATTCTTAACCAAATCGATTATTATTTATGTTACTCTTACACCGGTAAGAGATCGGTTATATATAAGAGTTTAATGGTGGTAGGTTAACGGTATACACACTAATCAATCAAAACACTCCGATGTACATTTTAATTTTTTCTGTTAAACACTCTGGAATACATTTTAATTTTGCTGTTAAATTAATTTCATAAAAAGGAATTAGTTATAAGTTTAGCTCGATTTTTCTTTTACTAATTCATCTATTTTGTACAGGCTTGAGATAGTGAATCCAGAATGTCCTATTACTTGCTTACCATCATCAAAGCCCAAAGACAATTGCCTTGCTAGGGTGATAAAGGTCTGAAGTACTGGATGGTTACTAGAGTGGAAACTAAAGTTTCAAAGCTTTTTGATTGAAAATAAAGTGCTGCTTCTTATATTACAACGAGAGAACTAATTAAATTATATACGTTGTTATAATTTTTTGGTTTACTTTGGGGATTCTGCTTCTTCCAGGATTAAATAAGAATTTCTATCTATATCTATCTATATATATATATATATATATATATATATAAAGAAAGGGAAATACTAACTTGTGGAGAAGCTAAATGTACTTCTTTTGGGTTGATTTTTTCTCTTTTTAAGCAAAATGATATATACTTATAAAAATAGGTACAAGGGGCTAGCGCACCGCGGAACCCTAGACACCAAAACAAAGGCAAAGGAATTTCAAAACAAAAAACTAAAAATTGAAAAGCAACCTTAAAGGAGGACTGATGGTTGATATTGCAGCATAATTGGCAGCATGAGAGGATCCGGATCCCGCCACCCACTCCTCCTAATTAACAATAGGAACAAAAACACCCATCACAGGAAACAACACCGGAAAAAAAATACCTCACATTGTAGTAGGACAAGCCAAAAACACCCCCCAACATAGAGCCCAACTCCAAGTGGAGATGAACCAAAATTACTACCCCAAGATCAAAGGCTTAGAACTCAATACCCCGCTGAATTCACCTAAACACACCTCTATACAACCACTATCGATCCCAACAAAAATCGGTTCTACGTCATTCATAATGTGAACAAGGATGACCAAGACGCCTCTCAAAGAATCAGTACCATGAAGTAAATTGGATCTTATATCGACCAATTGCTCCACATTCAATGTTCTTCCTGAGAACACCAACTCCTCCAACTAGAACTTTAAGTTGGACCCAACTCCTCCAAACCAGAGGCAGTTCCTAAAAGATTAGCGAATCTACCACTCACTCCCACATCAATATCCCGGAGATCAACAAGGTGCAACAATTTTTTTAGCTTTAAAATATTGTTTAAGAGACTTAAGAACTTTCATATATAAGATGTGTAAGATCATTTTTTTCAAAAAAGAAGAAAAGGTAAAAATTTCAAAAAAAGACGAAAAAAGTTAAAAAATTAGAAATATTAGTAACAACTTTTTTGACTCCAAAAATTTGATAAAGAGACTTAAAAACTTTTTTATATAAGATAAGTTGGAGGCAAAAAGAATAGAAAATTTGTAACAACTTTTTTACCCTGAAAATTTGCTTAAGAGACTTAACTGTATATAAGATAAGATAAGATATGAGATATTTTTTAAGAAACAAAATAAAAAGAAAAAAAAATTATAAAGAAAATTTGCAACAACTTTTTTCCTTCAAAAATTGTCTAAGAGAATTCATGTCTCAACAAACATTTCATGGCTCAATAAACAACTTTACATGAATAAGCAAAGAGTAAAGTATTGCGCATCCAAAATACCAACAAACATAAGCAATGGTGTGATAAATAAGTTATGAAAAATGGTACATATGACAATACAGATATGCTAAATTGAACATTTAAAAACATAAGAAACCCCCAACGATCTCCAAGTAGCACAGTGAAGTATTATCCCAGTCCTAGTTTTCGCCAACAAAGCTTGGATCATCCTGTTGTATAGCAAAAGTGAAACCACATAAGACTCTAGTAATTACAGCTTTTCCTAACACTACCTATGGAAAATAAAGAGTTAAATGACATAGAAGAACTTCAGGAATCTATTGCAAATTGATACACATTCTAATAATCTTTTATATTAATGAAGATGTGTACGTATTAAGTTTTAGAGTATCAATTTATTAATTTTTTGAATAGATAATATATCAATGTTGTCGCAATACAAATTTAGTTAAATCATAATATTATTTAAAACCAACTTATAAATTATGGAATTACCTTCAGTTGGAAGATGGAAGAATCACCCTTACTAGTTGTTTCGGTTTAACTTTTTCTCCGCATGTTGGACATTTACCCTTTGAAGAAGTTATCGCAGCTTTGATGCACTTCTTGCAAAAAATATGGGCACACTTTGTTGACATTTCCTCCACAAAAGGACCCATACATATTTGGCAGTTTGAAGATTTTTCTCGAGTCTCGGAGTTTTCCTTTTCAAGTTTTTCACTCTAGAAACAAATATATTTAAGTTAAAAATACATCAACAAACCTCTAAAATCAAACTACGTTCTTTACATGCTCTAGGTAATGGCCAGCCACAGATAAATAAATAAAAAGATACATCTTAGTTAATGCTTTGCATAAATATTTTAGTAATAACTATTCAATTTCTAAATATATCCTCTAACTCATCCACTATCCACTGATTAGATTTTGTATCATTTTTTCTAGGATAACAACTACTACTACCTCTCAGTCTATTTAATGGTCAAGCATACAATGGAAGAAAATGTAATACTTCATTAATTTCAGAAAATTACAAAAAAATAATGAGACCAAATAGTTTTCCAAAACAATAATCAAAATATACTGAATCGAGTGCGTATATTGCATCATAGTAATACTCAAGTTCACATGAATGAAAATTTATTACCGCCGCAAGAAAATCTATATAAATATCTTCAGTTGGATGGATAAAGCTCCCGTCAGGCCTAAAATAAGTTGACAAATTTTGATATTCTGTAATAATCATGAAAGAAAAATTTCATTAATGACAATAATGTTCATGACCAAATATTTAAAAGTTTCTCACGAAATTTGCAATGTGTATTTTAAAATGAAAATATTTTCGATTCAGAGACATATATATATAATAATCAAACAACATTAGTTTGACAAGAGAGATTAGACCTTATCATGATACAACGAACAAAGTTAGAAATGGTGGACAATAGTCTTTGAACGCAACATTAAGGTAATTCAAAATGTTCTTAGAGCAGTATTGTTCTTCTGGTAGGGAGTAATGGAGGGCTCCTGAATATATTTCAAGTTTATAAGTGTAAAATTATCTTATTCATTTCAAAGGTTAGGCTTTCTTGTGCTTTATTTAAAGTACAAAACTGAAGCTGTATGTTATAGTAAATGTCTATGTTATTGAAAACCTAGATGATATTCTTATGACGTTTGAAAAAATGATAATCCATTAACACGTTTTATATTATTGTTAGTGGTTGAGGGTTTAGGCTTGAGAAATTGTGGTTCATATCTATATGAAATTTTTATGGGTGGGTCCAAGAGGTTGAAACAAATAATTTGTGGGAGGCATTTGATAAATTGGCATGTGTAGACACAAATTTGTCATGGTTTGTGGGTGAAACATTCATTTTGTTTAATATCACTCTTTTAGATAAGTAGAGATGAAATATTTTAATTGATAATAATTTCTTATGGAATAATGTGTCTATTTCCAAATGGATAAGGTGAGTCTGTACGACAGTAAATCTTTATATGCGAGTGAAGTTTCTTCATCAAGGAAGAATCTTTAACTTTTGAGTTTATATTGTTCGCACATAAAATTATTTTATCACTTAAGGAATAGATATGATGTTCATAAGTAAATATTAATTCAAAGAAATAACCTAGCGTCTCTTTTCTCTACCCTCTCTCTATACAAAACTTGTTGCCGCTGCCCAAAAATCCAACCTATCTTCTTAAGATTTAGCGGTTGTTTTATGGTGGTTCGACGAGCAGGTTGAGCCCTCCGCATCACCTACCTCCAGATTTACCGATTGTCCTGTACGACGATTTTGGCGATGGTTCCGACGGTCGACCTTTTGTGGAGTCGAGAAATGTGTTACAACTCTGTTTATCTGGCCGTTCAACATTGATGGCTTGAGTTTGCCTTTTTGGTATGTGGTGGTTGATACCAGATCCGTTTTTTTCTCTTGGCGGTGGATGGAGGTTCTTTTTGCTCGCAACGTAGGTGGTGATGGATGGGTCACAAAAGTGGTGATATGTGTCTGCATATGATATGTTATGGTTTTGATGAAATTTTGGTTGTGTTTGTTTGTGGTGCTTCGATATGGTTTCCATGATAGTGTTGGTCCTAAGTTTTTTATGGTGGTGATGCTCGTGGTGGCTGGTGCTAGTTTTCGGTGAGGATTAATGGCGGTTTTTGTGGTGGTTAATGGTAGTTTTGTGTGGTGGTGGTGGTGCTGGTTTTTGTGGTGGTTATGTTTTTTGTGGGTTTTCTTCTATGAGTTTGTTGTTAATAGGGTTTTCAAATATTTAAACGGTGTAACTTGTTTCAAGAATTGAGTTATATGTTCATTGTGGTTTTGTGGGGTGGTATGTGTTTTCTAGGTGGTGATTTTACCCGTGGTTAACTACACTCAACTGCAAAAGAGAAGTAAAGTGCGGTTACACGGGTTTTTGGTAGGTTTGATGGTTATTTTGGAGGGGTTTTGCAACAGTTGGGCACAAGATTTGTTTCTTCTATTGCGCAAGCGTTTAGACTTGGGTTTTTGGAGATGACTTTTTGATTTTGGCGTTTAGTTTTTATCAGTTTTTGGGGCCCTCATTGTAGGGTGTTTTTGGTTTGTTTATAGATGTTTGTATTTGATGCATGTGTGTTTGTTTGGGTATTCCGCATATATAAGACAAATTGTTTCTTTGTATGTTGCTATTTAAATCTCCTAGTCAAACATTCCTTATGCTTGCTAGGATTCTTTGTGTTTTTGAATAAATTTCATTTTAGCCTTTTCAAACAAAAAAAAAGTAAATATTTAATATATGATATTTGTTAATTCAATGTATGGGCCAATATATGTAAAACATCTTCCTTGGATCATTTTATTGAAAGGAAAAAAAATATTGTGAGACAATTAATGCATATGTTTATTACCTCTAAAGTGTTTTTTTTTGTTTTGAAATTGTTTCAAATAGGCTCTCTGTTTTCTTGCATAAACCAGATTTCCTCTGTGCGCAGCTGAACAGACAAATCATTCGATCCTTGTGAGATTCAGATTGGTGGCAAGGTTTGATTATAACAAATGAACTTGATTAAGGTAGAAGAGACCTGTGTCATCTCATCTAAAGGTTCTTGAGTTAATAAGCTCCTTCTTGATTAAACTTGTTTTAGACACAAAATTTTAGGGAACATTAATGCTTTATATATTGGGTGTGATGTTCTTGAAAAACTTTAAAACTAAACCACACTATTTTCTATGTCTCATTTCTCTTTATACAATGTTCTTGTGGTTTGAGGTTCTTATTTGTATGCTTGATGTTATCTTTCAACTTTTTATTTTCTTACAGTCTTTGTGCTATGGCCATATACGGTTGATAAATTATATTTTTCCCCAAAATTTAGTTCTAAGATCTTAATCTTCATGGAACACATCAATTGTTCTTCATGGATGTGATTTTAACAAGGTTGAAGGATTATTATTCTCTTAATTATTCTCATAAAATATTATTTTGGTTGGAGTGTAAACGAATTTGAAATACAAAGTTGATAGCAAATAATCAAATCAAGATGATAAAAAAAATACAAATAAACAAAATGATCGTGTGATTTCACAAAGTTCATTTCTCCTTGCCACAAATGTAACCAGTCAAAATTTTAATTATGATAAAACAAGAACATAATAATAATTATTTTCATATCAAAATTATAACTAAAAAAAACATATTATTACATTTGAAAGGTATTACTCCTCTAGATTTCTATATAACCAACAATCAATGTATTTCCCTTATAAATAAATAACAATTCCATGTATTTGGATACATTTGTTTGGTCTAAATATGTATACATTTTTAGTTATATAAAAAAATTGATTATTGATAAAAAAAAAATGCAGTACAACCTTACCTGTATTCAATTCAACTTCAGTCCTCCTGCGAGTCCTCCTGCGAGTTTTCCTTGCATTAGCCACCGCCTAAGATGAAGAAATACAAACAAAAAATGAGAATACGAGTTTTAACAAGAGATTCTTAAACATCCACTAAATAATAATGTACTAATGATAAAAAAAAATGATAACTTTTAATATTGTTGTGTATGTATAAATTGCACATGTTGCAATATTATTTTAAAGTGCAAAAGTAAAATTTAAGAAAACTAAAAAGATGTAAACCTCTGCAAAAGCTCCACGTGAAATTATAACGGCGTCATCATCATTTTTGTCACAATCAATAACGGGAACATGAAGTTGTTCGGAGGGTCCTTTCTCCTGTGAAGGCTCCATAGGCGGCAAAGTTGTCTTTCCTTGTTGGTTGCTCCTCAAATTCTCAGAACTCATATTTCACTGGTTCAATCCTAAAAATTTAAGAGTATTAAGAAGTACATTTAACAATCAAGCAATACAATGATATAAATAAAAAATTGGAGAATACATAAAGAAAAAAAATTAAACACAAAAACATGTTTCAATTTGATTTATGCAAGGAAAAACAGGGTACCGAAACATACCTAAAGTAAGATTGGAGAGATAATTTAAGAGTGAAATAAAGATTGTTTTGCGTTCAATTTATAATGACTCTGAGATGTTGGGAGGGAAGGTAAAGTAATGGAAAAAAAAAATAACTTTGACGAAATTAATTGTATTAGTATACTTTTTTAAAATTTTAAAAATAGATATATTTTAAAATCATAGCAAGTACTTTAATTGTGGTCAAGAAATTAAAAAAATTATATATTATAAAATAATAGAAAGTGCATTAATTACGGTCAAAAAAGTAAACAGGTGCTTTAATTATTTTAGGAAACAATTAATGTAAACATTAAATATTTATTTTAGGAATAAAGTATTATTTTTTCTCAAAAAAAATTCATAATTTATTTTAAAAAATAGAGAATTATTAAAAAAATTATAATATCAATGTGAGATGAAAGTGAAATATATTATTTTTTAGCTAAGTTAAGAGTACTAATTTGCAACAAAATGTTTCATAGACATCTCAAATAGGTCGATACCACCATGAAACAAGAATCAAATGCATGCATACACGTAATATTATATTAATTAAAGAACAAACAACTACATCTAGAAATACGGGGGGTCAAACCTTAACTATAGAAAAAAGTAAAAATAAAACAATGAAAATAAAAATTAAAAAAGGAAAAAAAGAAAGAAATAAAAAAAAGAAGGAAAACAAACCTAATGAAAAACCTAAGAAAAACGTCGATGAAATGGTGCACCCCTAGAGTGGGTCTTGCAGTTGTTATTTATGTTTCTTGATTAAATCTTCTTCCTCTGATTCTTTGAAATATAAGGTGTGAACGATACTTCCTTATGAACAACATTACCAACAACTTTAGACTAGGAAGTTAGGATTGGAACATCTATCGGTGTCTCTGGAATGAGTTTATCCCCATCAGGTGGCACCCTTTTCCTCATGCTCGTCAAGTAGTTGAATACTCGATGCCTTGTCGATAACGTTATAGATGTTCTATGACTGGCATCAATATTGTTTCCACCTCTATACTTATAAAAATCACTTCCATTTCAACGGTAACAACACGTGCATAACTTTGATCAAGTAAAATATTACGGGAAGAAATTGAAATATCAACCTCATTGTTCATAGGGATCTCTTTGATGTGATTGTTGTTACACATGGTATCCTCATTTGCATCAACAAGAGGATCCTTTTTACAAATATGCTCCATATTAGAATGTGAATTAACATTAATGTCAATGTCATTTTGAACCTGTTGAACCGCATTTTATCTTATGTAAATTCGACAGGTAAAAGAAGGTTCAAAGCTGAAAAATTCTTGAAGTCCATGATTGCAGGTTGCTGAGTTCGACTGACACTGAGATCATTCGACATAAACCATAGTTCGACATGCAGTTAATTTAGTGAAGAGGTTGGTTTCAAACGTCCAAGACGTGGGAGACAGGCAATTTCTTGTCGAGGAAGTGCAAATCTTAGCGGTTTAGTTTTTGCAGTCATTTCTTCAATGTATAAATAATAGTTTTTCATAAGAAAAACAGGTCACAAATCATTTGTAGAGTTATAGCACTCAAATTACCATCATCTAGAGAAAAGAGTCACATAATGTATGTAACTTGATTTGCAAACCAACTTTACATTCAAATGCAATGCAATTTACATTTCTTTGAGTTTTTGCGTTTAAACTTTTATGACTTTTTACTTGCATTTTCTTTACTGATTTTTGTCGAAAGACATTACCTTCATACAAAAAACAGTTTTAGTCATCTTGTTCATAAAGCAACCTATGAATATGATGAACATTCATGTATTTTCTGGAATAAGATTGCACAACGTTTCCTAGGATTTTTGGTTTGATCCTGCTTGTAATAATCAAAACTAGTCATGTTGTTTACCAAAAATACCAGTAAACAGAACCTTAGTCCAAGTAGTGCTTGCATCATTTTCAATGAATGACACAACCATGAAGGTTGTACTGACAATCTTTCAAACTCTAAACATACTCTTCTTGCAAAGTTTTATGTACACATGATCACCCTTAACACACAATTTTGGGGAATGACTCGGAACAAATGAAAGAGGCCTGTAAATATTCTTTTCAATGTTGCATTCAATAGTGACCGTTGGAATTTCCGAAGGTAGATGGGAGGCCTTTTGGAAGACCAAGAGATAAGGTTGTCACTAAGAAAAACACAGTACCTAGATGTGGAACGTCTGATGTTAGGATATCCACCCCAATGAGCGCCAGTGTAGGAGTTAAGTTTTGTGATGGGGGATGGTGATAAATGTAATCCAAAGTGTATGGTACCCTGAACATAGCGGAAAATGCGATTGAGAGCAAGCATGTGTGTCTATGTTGGGTGCATGCATGTGGAGACAAATTTGTTGAAACGCATAAGAGATATCGGGTCTAGTGAAGGTGAGGTATTGTAAGGCTCCTGCAAGACTGCGATAGAGAGATGGATCCTCATAAGGAGTGCCATGTAACTTGATGAGTTTCTGCTTGGTGTCGACAGGAGTGGCAGATGATTTGCAAGATGTCATTCCAGAACGTTCAATGATTTCAGAAGCATAGGTGCTTTGACTTAGAAAAATTCCACCAGGATGGCAAGAGACAACAATACCCAAAAAATAACTCAAGGGACCTAGATCCTTCATTGCAAATTTAGATGCTAAGAGTGACATAATTGATTTGCGAAAGGCATGAGTAGAGGTAATAAGGATGATGTCGTCCACATAAAGAATGTAGCCCATGTCAGAGTGTTGTTGATATATGAAGAGAGAGTGGTCTGATGTGTTATTTCGAAACCCAATGGTAGTTACATAGTCAGCAAAGTGTTGGTACCATGCTCTAGGCGCTTGCTTGACACCATAAAGTGACTTCTTCAAATGACAAACATAATCGGGATGATGAGAGTCGCGGAAACCCAATGGTTGAAGCATGTAAACAGTCTCATGAATATCACCATGTAGAAAGGCATTATGGACATCCAGTTGATGAATAGGCCAGGGTTTAGAGAGAGCAATGTTGAGTATTGTTCTAATTGTAGCGGGTTTTACCATCGGGCTGAAAGTCTCATCACAATCCACACCTACAACCTGTGACCTGCCATCGTGATATCGTGATGACACTCTGTCATTACTCTTTTAGTATTCATTTTTATCTTATTTTAGGAGATGTTCATCAAATTCATGGGAGCTGAAAGCACAAAAAAATGACAAAATTCAGGATTTCCATGCACTCCAAATTCGGGCACTGAATTCCAGCCACATGATGCCTTTTTGCATACGACATTTTACGTCCACCGAATGTACACATTCAGGCTTCGATTTCTTCAGGACTTGGAACGTGTTTTTGTGATTCAATGAGGTTCGGCCACCGATTTTTACAACTCGGAGACCGATTTTCACAGGTCTATATATTGAAAAGTCTGTTTTCAGAATAAAGGTTCAAGATTTTAGAGAGACAAGACATACTTTAGAGCGGAGGCTTTGCAAATCTGGTGGGAGACCATCAAAACTCATAGTCAGTTATCCAATACTCGTATGAATCTTTACTTTTGCATTATTTATCTTGTACTTTAGATATGAGTAACTAATCTCTTTGGGGTTAAAATCAAAATGAATCTGATGTAATTCCATGGAAACCTAATTTTTGTTTGTATGAACTCCCTTGAATTTCAATGAAAGTCTAGTTTTAATTCATATTACCTTGTGTTTAATGCTTTTTGTTTGTTTATTATTTTGACTACTATCCCTAGCGTTTTTTGAATATACAAAACTGATCTTAGAACTTGAATGACCACTAGCCCTAGCTTTTGACTTTGATCTAGGTAATAGGTTTAACCTAAGTAATTAAGCTAGAGATAGAAAATTATTAGGTTATGACTCATGGATTAACGGACTATTATAACCTCCAACAATTTCGAATTCACTTAAGAGATTAAGGGGTTGTCACTTGCGGAGAGAATTCTAGGTCAAGAGTTTGGGTATAATTACTTTGTTAATCTGTTGTTAACCTAGATGAACATTGATTGAATAGGGGTACAAATTACCATGGAAGAACATCGGAGGATTCGAAGGTCATATACATATTTCTCTTTAATTTCCAGAACCAAGCTTTTATCGTTTTTAAATAGGTTGTTTATAAAAACCAATCCAACTACCTAGGACAACCATTGAATTTAATACATCCTTTTTGATAAAGAAATTTATGAGTATAAATTAACAATGGTCCTCGTGTATACGAATTTATTTATTACTTCGATAGTATTGGTTCACTTGCCAAATATCTATCAAGTTTTTGGCGCCGCTGCCGAGGACGGTTGAATTATTTCAACGAGACAATTTCATTATTATTTAGGATTGATGTCATTTATATTTTTGTTTATATGTTGAAAAAAAATTAAAAATAAAAAAATATTCTTGTTTCTTTTATTTTCTGTTGTGCGGTGCTATTACGATATCTTTTTCTTTTTGTTGTTTTAGTGAGGTCAAGCAAACCACTCTTTGATTTAGGATGGGAGATATTCCATCTAGACGCACCTTGGGAGACCATGGTATAAGAACAAACTGATGTCTTATCACTCATGGGTTTCACCCGGCGAACCCAGTTGCCTTCAACATAAAAAATTCAATTCTTGTGGGTCTTATAGAAAATCAATATGATGGAGGATCACTTCAAGACCCATACGGACACTTGAGTATATTTTATGAATCTTGCTTGTTCTGCTGCCCAAATGGAGTGACTGAAGATCAGAAGAAGTTGCAATTGTTCGCTTTAACATTAACAAGAAGAGCAAAAGATTGGTTGCATGCTCTGCCTAATGGTACAATTAAAAAATGGGATGAGTTATAAGAGAATTTTTTGAAGCGGTTCTTTCCCATATCGAAGTTGTTAAAGAAGAGAGCAAAAATCAGTAGTTTCAAACAAGGTGGTACAGAATCTCTCTATGATGCTTGGGAGAGGTTTAGACTGTTATTGAAGAGGTCTCCACCACATGGTTTTGATATAATGGATCAGATGCAAATATTTACACACGAGTTGAATGTTCAAACAAGGATGCTCCTTAATGCCTCAGCTGAGTGTAGTATAGGAGTGAAAACAGACCTTGAGGTTCAAACCCTAATTGAGATCATGGCTCAGAATGAGTATTGTGTTGAGATTGAGCAAGGTGAGATAAGAGTGCTTGAAGTGCATGCGAATAGTATTATCCTGGCTAGTCATACCTTGATGAGTAAACAAATAGAAACACTTTCAAAACAAGTACAAGCCATAAGTATAAGACAAGTTCAAGTTCAACAGATTCAACAAGCACAAGTTTTGAGGTGCGAATTTTGTGGTGAAAGACATGTTAATGGTGAGTGTGTACCCGAGGGAGTGAGTGAGAAAGCCAGTTATATGGGATATTATCAAAAAGAGAATCCTTACTCAAACACATATAATATGGGGTGGACACAACATCCTAACCTCAAATATTCAAACAACAACACCTTAAACCCAATTATCTACCCATCCCAACAAAAACCAGAAACAAAGTCATCCGCACTTGAAGAAGCCTTGGCTAGTTTCATAAAATTAACCCAAACCAACCTTCAAGAGATCAAGTCAAATCAAGAAAGTATGCAAAGGAACAATGAAGCTTTCGTTAAGAACCTTGAAACTCAAATTGGGCAGTTGTCAAAACTAATGGCAGCACAATCAAGGGAAGGTTTTGGTAGCAATACTTCCAACAATCAAAAGAAAGACACATGTAATATGAAAATGAGCAAGAAGAAAAAATAAAAATGAAAAGAGAATGTTTGTTGAATCAAAGTGGAAATATCCACCTTGACTTGGGTGTTAGTGCATCAAGCTTGTGACGTTAAACATGCGCTTGATGGGAGGCAATCCATCATTTTTCTTATGTTTGTTATTTGCTTCTGTTATTTCCCTTTTGTATCGAGTCAGATTTGAAGAGTGTCTTGAATAAGATTGTATAACTCCCCTATTTTGTAATGCATCTGAACTTGTTTGATTTTAATGAATTTACTTTTCTTGAATTTTACCAGTTCAGTAACAAAAATTTCACCAATTGTTTGTCAAAAGTTTAAAGGAGGTGGTTGCTTGCATGATTATTATCAAGGAAATGTACGGCGGGAAAGATGCTTAGGTAGCCACAACTTCCAGAAACCTCAGCTTGTAAGGTTAAGGCCTAAAAAAATTTCTTTCAATTTTTACAAATATAAGTGTTTCCATGTAGATGCTATTTCTAGAATTTGCGATTTTTCTTTGTTATTAATTGGTCATATGTTGTACACTATAAGACAAATTGTTTGTACCTTGAGCCTTTGAAGCCCACCTTTGTTTATATTGAATTATCCTTTGTTTATACCAAGTTGAGCCACTATGATTAGACTTCTTGTTTCGGTGACTGGCCACATTACAAGCCTAGAGACTTTAGGAATATTCTCCAATGTTATTGGAGTTAGGCATGGTATATGTGTGTTATGATAAAAAAAATAAGTTTAAGTTTGGGGTTGCTCATGGAACTAGCAACACTCTAAGTTTGGGGTAGGGGTACTAGAGAAGAAAAAAAAACAAAAAACAAAAAAAAAAGAGATCACTTTGTGTTATGAAAAAAAAGAAGAAGAAAAAGCATGACAAAACAAGCTGAATTGTCAACTTTCAGCTAAAAAAATAATTGCAATAAATTGCTTAAAGTCAAAAAGTGATTAGTTGTTTCATTCATTTAAGAGTTCTCTTGTCCCCTGAGGTGAAATTGTGGTGCAATTTGTGTTATAGACCAGTAGGATGATGCTTAACTCCATTTGTTTTATAAAACCTACTTTTCAAATGATCCCACCCCTAACCTAAGCCTCATAATAACCATAAAAGTGTGTTCATAATATTGACTTTGATTGATGCTCAGAAACTTTTCACGTTTTGGTAATATAGTAGTTTTGCATGTCGACTGAGTGAACCTTGTTAAATGTCAATATTGTTGCAAGAAGTCGTGGAATGAATGTGTTACCAAGCAAGTTAGCTCATCAATCTCTAACTAAGGAGATGAACTTTTGACATGACCATTGGTGAAGTAAGTGTTATTTTACTGTAATTTTTTATTTTAAGTTGGTTCCTTGAGGACAAGTAACAATGCAAGTTTGGGGTTGTGATGACACTGTGTCATTACTCTTTTAGTAGTCATTTTTATGTAATTTTAGGAGATGTTCATCAAGTTATGGGAGCTGAAAGCACAAAAAAGGACAAAATTCAGGATTTCCATGCAGTCCAAATTCGGGCACCAAATTCATGCATTCGGGCACTGAATTCCAACCACATGATGCCTTTTTGCATACGACATTTACCGGCCACCGAATGTAAACATTCAGGCGCCGATTTCTTTAGGACTTGGCACGTGTTTTTGTGATTTAATGAGGTTCGGCCACCGATTTTTACAGCTCAGGGACCGATTTTTACAAGTCTATATAATGAAAAGTCCGTTTTCAGAATAAGGGTTCACAATTTTAGAGAGAAAAAACATATTTTGGAGCGGAGACTTTGCAGGTCTGGTGGAAGATCATCAAAACTCATTGTTAGTTATCCAATACTCGTATGAATATGATGTAATTCCATGGGAACCTAATTTGTATTTGTATGAACTCCCTTGATTTTCAATGAAAGTCTAGTTTTAATTCATATTATCTTGTGTTTAATGATTTTTATATGTTTATTATATTGACTACTAGCCCTAGCGTTTTTGAATATGCAATCTGATCTTAGAACTTGAATGACCACTAGCCTTGGCTTTTGAATCTGATCTAGGTAATAGGTTTAACCTAAGTAATTAAGCTAGAGATAGAAAATTATTAGGTTATGACTCGTGGATTAATGGACTGTTAAAACCTCCAACGGTTTCGAATTCACTTAAGAGATTAAGGGGTTGTCACTTGCGGAGAGAATTCTAGGTCATGAGATGGGGTAGAATTACTTTGTTAATCTGTCGTTAACCTAGATGAACATTGATTGTATAGGGGTATAAATTAGTGTGGGAGAACATCGGAGGATTCAAAGGTCTTAACCCTATTTCTCTTTAATTTCCAGAACCAAGCTTTTATTGTTTTTAAACAGTTTATTTCTAAAAACCAATCAAACTGCCTACGACAACCATTGAATTTAATACATCCTTTTTGATAAAGAAATTGTTGAGTAGAAATTAACAACAGTCCTCGTGGATACGAATTTATTTATTACTTCGATAGTTTAGGTTCACTTGTCAAATATATATGACATCACATATAAAACGAGCCTTATAGCGCTCAAAAGAGCTATCAAAATGTTTCTTATGTTTAAAAATCCACATAAATCGAATAAGGTTAACATCACCAGGACGAGGAACTAAATCCCACGTCTTATTTCTAATAAGAGCATCAAATTCAGATTGTATTGCGGATTTCCAATTCGGATCTAATAAGGCCATTTTGTGATTTTTAGGTATGGGAGAGATGATGTGGTTTGAGTGAGAAAATGATAAGTTCAATATTTTTCGTGGTTAGAAAATGCCTTTCGTGCTACGGGTGGTGATAATACGTGTAGGTGGAGGGGGATGTGGTTGGATTGGTCGAGGTGAGGTAGAGGAAATTGTAGTAGGTGAGTTGATTGGAGAGGTGAGGATTGTTGGTTTATTGAGGAGAGTGGCTTGTCAATTGTGGTTGTTGGTGTTGGTTGGTTATGTGCAGCCGGTGGGGATATTTGATTTTTCCACTGATGTATAAGGTAAGGGTACAAGTCATCGTCGAGGAAGTTATAAGAGTGAAGTGAAGGTGAATGTATCTTGGTGAAGGGAAATTGAGTTTCATGAAAGATAACATGCCTCGAAATTATTAATTTTCTGTTTGACAAATCAAAACACTTGTAACCTCTATGGTTCAGTGGTTAACCCAAGAATACACACGGAGTAGAGAGAGGTTGTAACTTATGAATGGTAGGTGACGGGAATAACGGATAACACAGACAACCAAAAACTCGTAAATGTGTGTTGGTGGGATCACAATGGTATAAGAGTTGTGTCGGTGACTGATTTTGAAATGTTTTTACAGGGAAGAATGTTTAACAGATAAGTTTCTATGTGGAGAGCATGATGCCAAAATGATGGTGGAATAGAAGAATGAGCTAGCATAGTGCGTATAATATTATTAATGGTTCTTAATTGGAACAGATAGAATAGAATATTTTGTCGTAATTGGCTATAATTATTTTCCTGTGATTATGTTGTATCATAATTAGATAGTTGACCAAACGTTACACAATAGTTGTATATATTCTATTCAGATGAATGAGAAATGGAAGCATTCCATTATCTTACATGGTATCAACCTTAATCGATCCTTCTCTCTAAAATATAAAAAAAAAGACAGAAACGTGTAACACAAAAACACATTCCCTTTATCTTCTTCCTCACAATCGCCATCATAGAGCCTCCTCCAAGAACCAACACCGTCGCAGTGCCTCCCATTCTTCTGCGCCGCCGCTAATCAATAAAAAGTCTGTTCCCGATCGAGTTATTCTCTCTGCTGTTCCGACGACCCCTCTATTTACGATCGTGATTGCCTCCCTTCTCTGCTTGTGTTCAACTTCTTCTCCGGTTGTTATTTGATTGTGCCACTGCATCTATCAGATCTTCTTTTCACAGCGTGACTCTGTTTCTGCCGCCACATCTGTTGGTGATTCTTCGAGAGTAATTCAGTTTTCAGTCAGTACTTCTTCACCTCTCACGCCATGTCTGATTCTGAACATAGTGATGACAACAGTAATGCCCATAAAACCTTCACTACCACCAGTGGTTCCGGCCAACCCAAAACCGTGAATGTCTCAAGTGCAAAAATTGATTTTCACCCCACCCTTTCCGTGTCCAATATTAGGAACCACATTCCAATTATTCTTGAGATAGAAAAAGATCAATATGGAACCTGAGCCGAGTTTTTCCTTATTCATGCTCGCTCACATCGAGTCTTGTATCACATTGCTCCATCTACAAGAAAAGAACCACCGGTCCCTATCGACGCCAATCATGAACAATGGACCACTCTTGATACTACTGTTCTTCAATGGATTTATTCAACTATTTCTACTTATTTGTTGACCACTATTTTGGAACATAACTCCACTACAATGGAAGCATGAAATCAGTTGGCATATATTTTTCAGGATAATCAAAATTCCCGTGCCATCACTCTTGAGCAAGATTTCTCCAACACTCGTATGGAGGATTTTCCCAATGTCTCTGCTTACTGCCAGGGTCTTAAGATTCTCTATGACCAGTTAAGAAATGTCGGTACCCCTATCAATAATCACCATCTGGTACTTCAACAGATATCTGGTCTTCCAGAAGCTTACTACAATGTTGCCACCTTGATTCGCCAGAGTAATCATCTTCCTGCATTCTATCAAGCTCGCTCCATGTTCACTTTGGAAGAAGTTGGTATGGCTAAAATGGCAAGCACCGGCTCTTATGCTGCCATCCACACCACTCAGTAGCAGCAACCTTCTGAAGAGACCTCTCAGCGTGGTAATCGTCTCCCCGGGAATCGTTCTCGCTCTCGCGGCAACCAAGGCTGCGAAGAGGGACGTGGTAACCGTAGTGGACCTCAGTCTAGATCTCCCAGCGCACCTCCATCATTATCATCTCCTCCTTGGCAGCAACAACATCAATACCCAGCCTATCAACCATGGGGTTGGACTCCACCACCATGGGCTATGTCTTCATGTTCGTATCCCACCTCTTAGTGGAATGCCCTACCGATCTTCCAAAGCAGCCAGACATTCTAGGACAGCGTACCGACAGACATTGAGGCAGCTATGCACACCATGTCTCTCCACACTCTTAACAATCAGTGGCACATGGATACTTGCGCAACATCTCACACGGCAGTATCACGAGGTAATTTCTCGTCTAATTTTCCTTCAAGTAATTCAAATCAGAAAGTTATTGTTGGCAGTGGTCATGGAATTCCAATTCACGGTACCGGACACACACAAATTGCCACCTCTCACCAACCCCTTCACTTAAACCATGTCTTGCATGCCTAAAAAATTATTAAAAACTTAATTTATGTGAGACAACTCACCACTGACAACAATATCTCTGTTTCATTTGACCCTTTTGGCACTACTGTAACTGATTTTCAGACGATAATCCCTCTCATTAGATGTGACAGCCGTGGCGATCTATATCCAGTCACCACTCCCTCTAGTTTTGTCGGTCTTACATACAATCTTTGGCATGGTCGTTTTGGTCATCTTGGCGCGTCTGTTGTAAATTCCCTTTGCACTAAGTTCATATGTTATAAACTTCTGATTCTTCTGTTATTTGTGACTCTTGTGTTTTAGGCAAACATGTTAAATTGCCATTTTTTAATT
Organism: Medicago arabica; assembly: GCA_946800305.1. Lineage (NCBI taxonomy): Eukaryota > Viridiplantae > Streptophyta > Magnoliopsida > Fabales > Fabaceae > Medicago > Medicago arabica. Next base: position 13,019,988 of record OX326965.1, on the reverse strand, counting down.
CTCAAACTACTACTTTGATGCCCTTTGATATTTTACTTAGTGATTTGTGAACGTCTCCAATTTTAAATTCTCCTGGTCATAAATATTATGTCCTATTTTTAGATGATTTTACAAATTTTGGTACTATAATATGAAACTAAGAAAGAAACAGTACCCTCTGCCTCCTGGTCATTTAGGATGGCCTCTCATTGGCAACATGTTAGCTTTTGTTAAAAGATTTTTCATCTGGTCATCCTGATTCATTCATCAACAACATTGTTTCCAAGTCTCTTTCTCTCCTTACAATTCTTCACACACACACATATACACAAAAAAACACATTTAATTTAGATTATTTTCTAAGGCACTTACACATTTGTTAGATATGGAATGTCGGTTCTCGTGAGCTTAACTCAATTGGTAAGGACAATGCATAATATATGTAAGGTCCAGGGTTCGAACCCCGAACACCACAAAAAAAAAAAAATGAAATGTCGGATAAGACTCAAATTAGCTATATCACACACAATATTATAACTTCAAATTATGCACTTATTTTAACAAAAATAAAAATGTGCGCCATCTAATTTTAACCTGATGGTCAAGATTGTGTGATTGTATCAAATATATGATTCATTGACTAGGAGTTTTTTTTGTTGTGTTACCTCCGGTTTCTTGGGGAAAGGGAACTTGATTTAAAGTTTGGTTGGTAAGTAAAACCTTACTAATAATTGTTTCGCCGCAGAATCGTATTCGGGTTCTCTCGAACGATTCTTCCTCGGTGAAATTCACTACCAACATGAGCACAATCACTTGGTCCGTCGACTAGAAGCTGAATGTGTGTATTATTATTAATATTGTATATATCATATCATATATCATATATATAATAAAACTCACTAGCTAGCTTATATCTACAAGACACGTCTATTTGGAAGTCCAAGCATCATTATTTGTGAGGCTGAGATGTGTAGGCAAGTGTTGACAAATGATGAGACCTTTAAGATTGGTTATCCAAAATCTACCAAAGAAGTGATGAGATGTAAACCAGTTTGGAGTTTCTCAATTCTTTGGAGGAACTATCTAGCATGAGTCACCCAATCGAGTTTTTTGAAAGAAATGAAAAATATTACCTTTAATATCATCATTGATATTTTCTTGGGTTCTTACAATCAACAAATAATTACGAAAATAGGGAATTCTTTTACTGATATGCATGCTGCTTTGTTCTCTATGCCAATTAACCTTCCTGGTTTTGCTTTTCGTAAAGGACTCGTGGTAAATATTTCCTATATTTTCTTTTTTACCTTCATATATTAACATGAATCTAATTAGAATATGCATTCACATCATAAACGATTTTTACACATATATGTGATAATACCATTTAATGTTTTTGCCAAAAAAAACTTTTAATGTAAATATTTGTGCAAGCATTTTAGTTAGAAAATTATACTCTATAATAAGGTGGCATTATGATGATATATGACTTGAAATTTTTGCAATTTTCTTTACAATGTCATCAATGCATGTTGGAACATTAGTTAAACTCTAGTGAGAAGTTGGATAGAAAAAACACAATGTGGAAAAACTAGTGTGTGGGAGTATGACTTAAAAATGTCCTATATTGAAGAGTCACCCCAACTAGCAAGTGTTTATATAGAGAAGGGGGGACCTCCAAGGGTGTGTCCTTGGAGTACACACGTGCGCGACGACGACGCCGTCCGACCGGTCGGGACGGGTCGAACCGGAGCGGGCTTGGGCTTGGGCCTAGGTCAAAAAGATATTTATTTTTTATCACTTGAAAATGAAGAATTAATTAATTAATTAATTCATCATTATCCGAAAAAGTGCTACGCGTAACAAAATAATTTGTTACGATCTGATCCGATCCAAAATGCGTATTCGGATATGTCCAACTGAGAAACCTAAACTTGCGGATCAAGTTGACGGTTTAGGTTACGATCTCTCCCTATAAAAGGAGAGCTCGCCCCACTCATTATTCACACCGAAATCCACAGTCATGATTCATGTGCATTTCCTCTCTTCTCCCTTCGACTTGTGTTAACGAGTCATTCTTCCTCCTCTACTCCTTTATTTGGTTTCGATAAGAACGGCTACGAACCGTAACGAGTGGTGTTGATCGAATGATTAACCCATAATTTGAGGTGTATACTCTCGAACAATTACTCAATGTGCAGTGCATAATTGAACAGTGATCTGGGCTGTTTTATCCTGGAGGCGGCGCGGTTGTTAGTCTACCTTGCACAAGTTTGGGTTGTGCCGCGAAACGTCTTAAAGAGAGCGACCTGGTCGTGACTCAACCCGGTAATCCCTTTGGTAGTAAAAACTGATTTTTGAATTACGAAAACAACAATGCATAGTAATTAAACACTATAAACATTACAATGCTTTCTAATACGAATCTGAAAAGAATTTCAAATGTGGTTCCTTCTTTATTTTTTAGTAGAACACCATACCTTATCTTTTTTACTTATAAAATCCTTATTTTACTATAAATTGCAAGCTTCTACCGAGATTCTCTTTTTGAGGTCCAATTTAAAAACTCTAATCATTTTTTTTGTAGGGAAAAACTCTTATTTTGTTGCTGATTATAACTTACATACTTGGACAACAAGTTGAGAAAGAGTTTGGCATAGGATGATGAAGCTCACATGAGCTGAACGATCAAGTTGAACTAGGCTGAACGATCAAGTTGAACTAGGCGTGCTTAAGGTGGAGCTTACAACCTAAATAATCAAGTTGAGTTTGACATGTTGAAGGTGGAGCTTTTGTGACTTAATGATTTAGCTGAGTTAGGCATGCTGAAGGTGAAGCTCACATGATATGAACAATTAAGCTGAGTTAGATATGTTGATGGTGTAGTTCACGTGACCTATGCAGGAGTAAAGACACCCAAATACAAACCCTAGATGGATAGAAGAGTGCAATGATAAAGCTGTATCCCAACATGACCACAGTGTTATTGATCTCTTTTATCAAGAGCGACATGACACAATTATAGATATAAATTATTTGCATACCCATATAAACATACAAATTAAATATATTATTTAATTCTTTTTTATATCTTATTTTCATTCCATAAACTAAACTCAGTTAGCAAAGACAATAGATAATGTATATAAGGATTGCAATTTGAATCCTAAACACCTTATTTATTCACTTAAAAGTGTATTTTTAACGGGTAAATTACTTGAGAAAAATACATGTGTCCAAATTAAAATGATATGAGATTGTGACAAAGCAAATGGTACCATTCACCAACCATGTACTCGGATGCAAGAGTACAGTCATAAAGTTGTATCCCAAATTTACCATAAATCCACAAGTTCCATTACTTCCTTTTATGGATCGTACCCAACTATAGCTATCAACCAAGAAATGCCAATCAATGTTGAACCATCCCATCCTCACCAACTCTGACACAAGATCTAGGGGGAGATAAATGCAACAAGCAAATGAACTAGATATATTAAAGTCCCTCTTCAACGACCCACTTCCAAGACTAGATATAATAAGCAAATGAACTAGATAGATATATTCAAAGATGGAAATAGAATACTGGGTTTGGATGTGTGCCATTTTGTTTGCAAGCTATTTTTGTGTGAACATTTTTGCGTGGAGGTTGAATGAGTGGTACTATGATTTGAAACTAAGAAAGAAACAATACCCTCTACCTCCTGGTCATTTGGGATGGCCTCTTATTGGCAATATGTTGACCTTTGTTAAAGATTTCTCATCAGGCCATCCTGATTCATTCATCAACAACCTTGTTTCCAAGTCTCTTTCTTTTTCTCCCTTTGCAATTCATCTTCACACATACGCATGCGCGCGCACACATACAAACATGTTACTATATTATATTTTCTATACTCACTCGTTATCTTTGGTTTTAGGTATGGACGTACTGGTATCTACAAGACGCACTTATTCGGGAGTCCAAGCATCATCATTTGTGAGGCTGACATGTGTCGGCGTGTGTTGTTAGATTACGAGACTTTTAAGATTGGTTATCCAAAATCCACCATTGAAGTGATTGGATTTAAATCTTTTTGGAGTTCTGATGAAAAAGAACATAAAGGTCTTAAACGTCTAGTCTCTTCTCTTACCATGGGTCACAATACATTAGAAATGTACATACCACGAATTGAGGACATTGTGATGAATTCTTTGGAGGAAATTTCTAGTATGAATCACCCAGTGGAGTTTTTGAAAGAGATGAAGAGCATTTCCTTTGATATCATAATTGCTATTATTATGGGCTCTTACAATAAACACATTCTTACCAAAATAGAGAATTCTTTTTCTGATGTGTTTGCTGCTTTATACTGTATGCCTATTGACCTTCCCGGTTTTGCTTTCCATAAAGGACTCATGGTAAATATTTTCATCCTAATGTGCAAATTAATATTAGGGTTAAATAAGTTTTTGATCCCTATACATATTTTCATCTATTTCTTTTTCCGTTGTTGTTTTAAATTTACGTGACGGAAAAAGATGAATTTTTACCATGTATAAATTTACGCATATATATGTTAGTTAACAAAACCTATTTAATATCCGGTAAAAAAAACTATTTAACATCGCATCATGGTGTTCGATTTGGCGTTGTAAGAAAGAATATATTAGGACGTAGTTTGTGCATACAAATTAGAATCTACTAATCATTATTAGAAGTTTATTTTGGTGATGATCACACATTTTCATGCATGTATGATAGGCACGTAAGAAGCTTGTCAAATTAATTCAACCTATTGTCAAAGAAAGGAGGTTGATGATAAAAAATGGTGAAAATAGAAAGGATAAAGATCTGCTTGATATTCTTTTTGAAGCAAGGGATGAAGATGGTTGTATACCTAAGGATGAGAATATTACTGACATGTGGATAGGGATTGTACTTGCTGGTGTTGAAGAACCTGCATATGGCATGATGTGGTCAATTATATATCTTACGCAACATCCACATATCTTGAAAAAAGCTAAGGTAAATTAACTTGATATCAAGTAGAATTTCTATAAAATATGGTAACATAATTGATCTTAATTAGTGATTTAATATCATATGCTAAAGAAAACTATTGTTATCTTGATGACAAATAGAGAAGTTATTTTGTAGGAAGAACAAGAGGAAATCATAAAGGCTAGACCGTCCACACAGAAACAATTGAGTTTTAAAGAGATTAAGCAAATGGTTTATCTTTCTCAGGTAAATATATTGAGGGAAACGTTAACGAGTGCTCCTGAGGTACTCTTTAAGAACCATTAAAGAGTGTCTCAGAGACACTCGTTAACAAGACCCATATGGTATATCTATCAATTTCATTGGTCGAATAAATTCAAAGAATTCTGGCATTTTCAAACTCCTATATGTTGATTTGTTCCCATTTCTTTATAAGTTTGAAACTATTGAGTTAAAGTCTCCAACTACACACCACTCATATATTTCTAAAGTGTTTCTTAATATAGGCATTTGTTATTTGATCTAAACTTATAAATTCGGGAAGAAATTCATAACTTAAATCAATAAGGCATTAACTAATTTATATTGTTGTAATTTTTTATATACAGATAATCAACGAAATGTTACGCATTGTCGGTTTGAACTTCGCACTTTTTCGAGAGGCAACTAAAGATGTTAGCATCAATGGTAATATTTTCTTATTTAATGTTAACATTTTGATACTTTGAATTTATCTATTAACATAAAAGTTTGATACATGAGTCCAATCATTTTTTTTTTAAATTAAAGTGGAATATTATAAACCAACGGACTATCCTTCCCGCACAAGGTGTGCACAAAAGGATAGCCAATAATTACAAGAGAGTAGTATCAACAGATCAAATAATGGTTAACCAATCCCCAAACATAGAAATGAGTTATGGCACTAATCATGAAAACGGTAATGAAAAGCAATAGAATGAACTTTATACCACCCAAAGGAAAGGATAAAGGAACATCTTGATCCACCACTGTTGCGGGATCAGCTGAAGCAACACCCAACCAATGCCGAACAAGTTGTCAAACCTGACCAAAAATGTCATAGTGCAAGAAAAGATGAACATCTGATTCAATCAAGCCACACCCGGTAATTCCACACATATGAGCTTCATGCTGAACAATGCCCCTACGAAATAAATTCGCCTTGGTAGGCAATCTACTACGACAGAGGCGTCAAGCAAACACTGATACTTTCAGCGGAATATCTTTCCTCCAGAGAAGGGGAGAGTGGTAGATGTGTAAACCGTCCCGCTTGTAAGCATGTTATAAGCGCCGCGAACTACATAACCTGTTACATAATCAGGTGTCCAAGACCAAGCATCTTCAACAGTACCCTGCAACAGAACAGACAGTAATAACATCCTACACTCTACTAACAACTCCTCCTCTGAAGCCCATAATCCTCTTCTCCACTTCCAGACATCCCCACCACCATCCCAACTGAAACATTTGAGCCACAGTTAATAATTTATTTTCTGATAACTCAAACCTGAAGAGGAACCTCACCAACCCACCTATCAACCCAAAATAAAGTATGAACTCCGTTAATGTGTCACTTTGTTATATTAGTACTTAAAATATCTCCTTAATATCTTTGCAATAAGTTGTGTGTGGATATAACAGTAAGTCTTTTATTTGATTGTTGGGGATGATCATTGTTCATCTAACAAACTTAGTAGCTGGATTATTCTCCTAATGACGAACTGAAAAATAAAATAATGAACAAAAACTAAACATAAAATCAATCTCATAACTACCATAAAATAAGATAAAATATTTAAAACAAAAACTAAACTCTTATTCTATTCCAGTTTATGAATGTTATATTCTCTCATTAAAGGATAATAAAAACTCTTATCTACTATATGTATTTGGATTAAATAAGCAAATGGTCCTTAAATATACCAACATTTGATTTTACTCCCTCTAAAATATTTCTTAGGTTTTTGGTCCCTTTAAAATATTTCATCTATGAAATTAGTCCTTACTCTACATTGAGTATTATACTAGAGCAGAGACTAATTTCATAGATGAAAAGTTTTAAAGAAACCAAAAATCTAAATAATATTTTAAAGGGATTAAAATCAAATGTTAGTATATTTAGAAGTTTAACTCTATATATTTTCAGGTTATATCATCCCGAAAGGATGGAAAGTGCTGACATGGTCAAGAGCTATTCATAAGGATCCTACATATTATACAAGCCCTGATGAATTTAATCCATCGAGATGGGATGTGAGTTATATTAATTATATTGAGTAATCTATAGAAATTAAAAAGAAAATTAATATTTGTGTTAATGATTTTTGTATATATTACATGTTCAGCATCACAAAGCAAAAGTTGGAACCTTTATTCCATTTGGAGCAGGAAGTATGCATTGTCCTGCGAGTGATTTGGCAAAAACTGAAATTTTTGTATTTCTACATTATTTCCTTCTTAATTATAGGTAAGCACTTAGTTTCATATTTTTTTATTAACTTATAAATCTTAATATTTACCTTACTCTTACACTAGTAGTTCCTTTCAATAGAATTTGTGCTAATATTAAAGTCTCCAAAGTGAAATTGGTATCTAATTTCAAAGTCACTAAATTAAATGTGAATTAAATATTTTAATTTTTTTTTAAAATTTGTTATTAGTTTAATTCTAACAGTAGCATAAAGTATTATTTAATTTTCGTTTGAAAGAAATAATTTAAAAATTACGCTTTTTTTTTTTTTCTTTTTACTAATTTATCTATTTTATATAGGTTGGAGCGAGTAAATCCAGAATGCCCTATTGCTAGCTTACCATTATCCAAGCCCATAGACAATTGCCTTTCTAAGGTGATAAAAGTCTCAAGTGCATAGTTATTGTTCAAGAGGAAATTGAAGTTTTATAGCCTCATGGTTGGAAATCAATTGTTGCTTCTTATGACAAAACTCCTAATATCTTATTGTGTATATATGTTTGATTTGTTTTGGTGCTTCTGCTTCTTCCTAGTTCAAAACAAAAAATAAAATAATAATAATAAGGTTTTGTTTGGTTTGGTATTGTATAAAAGATTGTATAAGTCTTCATGATACTAAATATAGTAGTTGTGGTATTAAATTCGGTATCCATTATACTATTATATGAATTAGCTTCAGGTTTGAACGTTGATTTTAATAAGAGTTTACAGGTTGGTGTGAAGGTTAATATGTGTTGGCTTGAATGTGTGGCTGAGTTTTGTTATTGTAAAACTTGATTTGTTTGCTTTTAATAGATTATTTTATTTCCTTCTTCAAAGCTCTCGGGTACCATGTATAAACTTTAATCTATATTTCAATCTTTCCTTTTGGATGGGGAGAGAGAAGTGGCGTGTTGAATACACGTGAGAGAAAATCAGATAGAGTATCTTTACCAAAAGAAAAGTGAGAGCTTTGCGTGAGAAATTTAAAATTTTTTATATTGGTTTATTGGGTAAATAGTGATGGAAGATGAGAAATAAGAGGAGGAATGTGGTTTACCATAAATATGAATTGGAGTTTGGTGTACCTAACTTTAATTATGGGAGTGTATAAGCTTGGTAGAATACTTATTTAGAATTCAGAAAAGGGCAGGGAGTATGTCAGGAAAATGAAATAGTTTTAATTTATGTATAGCTATCAGAAATGGGAACTAAGCTCGTTTTTGGACTAAACCTTAGTTGGAGGATTGTGAACTAATAAATATAGGGTTTAGTAGATTGTTTAGTTTGGCAGTTGATAGATAGGCTTCTATGGCAGATTCGGCCCGGGTTGGGGGAGGGAGGTGAGGGGTGGCTTTGGAGGAGAAGGTTGTTTATGTGGGAGGAGGCATTGTAACAAGAATTGGGTTGTATACAAAATTATGCATCAGATTCTGCAGCAGGAGTTGTTGTAGCTATCAAAGCTAGATTAGCTTTTTCATATCATGACTCCTTGTTAAGTTCATTCCATGTTGAAATAAGACTCTTCTTGACTTTTCCTTTGAAGCTTTCTTTCTTAGAGCTTCTTTTCTTTGACTTCTCCTTTATGCAACTCTTGATAGTCAGATATAAAGTGACCATGTTTCTTGTAGTTGAAGCATACCTTCTGATCATTTTTCTTGTCTCTGTAACCTGATTGATGGATGAAATTGGCAAGTACACCAATCGTAACAAGTAATAAAGTAGTAAGTTTATCGTTTTTCACAAGGATTGTCATTCAATATAGCAATTAGTAAACTTATTTCAAAGAGTGAAAGTAAAATAAAATTGAATAGAGTTGCAGGGTTAAATTGCTCTGCCAAATGCGAGAATATGTTTGTGATTCAGATTATTAACCGCGATTAGGGAATCCTTGAATCCCCCTTCATCTTTGTTGAAATTAACTTGGGAAACAAACCTAAGTTAATTGATAACTTATGAAACAAACCTAATCCATTGTTATATACAAAGGTCGGGGATTGAACCTTGAACACCTCACATATTCATCTTAAAGGTGAATTCTAGGCACTAGACTACTTAACAAAATACATATATATTAAAATCCTTATAAAATAGAAGCTACCCATTACAATAGGAACAATCTTAAATACTATAAAAAAAGATCTTACTTTAATCATATCATTAAGTAGTAGAAAAGTGGTGGATAGACGGGCACGTTAGTGCTAGTCTATTCGTTAATAATAGATAAAACAAAAGGACAAATCATTAGAAGAACACGTGTCTTATTAGAAATAGATAAACGATTCAAATTCATTATTTAAGAAGGCCGGATGAATCCCAAAATGTGTAGAAAAAGTAGATATAAATCCAAAAGCAAATTCATAAACTAATTATATTTCTCGAGCACTACATAGAAGAGTAATCAGTTCAGCTTTTGGACTTCCTAGCATGAACATTACAAGGAACAAAAACAAATTATATCTCTAGTATTTTTGTACAACGATCTTGTTTGGGTGCCTCTGAGGACATTCACCCTTTGTTATGGTCACTAGGAGGGAGGTAGGTTTTTGTTTTGATGTTTTTGTGATGGTGTTGGAGTTTTAGTGCCTTCTGGTTGTCTTGCACATGTTCTTTTTGATTAGATTTGTCAAAACTATTGTACTTCATCTAAGCAGATGATAACTTGTTTTACAAGTTATCTTACTAGTTAGTTAGTTTGTTGCAAAAGCTTTGCATTGTGCATATAAGGAGTACACAAAGAGAATAAAATTTTCAAATTGAATTTCCACCTTTCCCTCTTTTTCTATCTTTCTCTGTTTTCTCTTCTTTTCACTTGGTTTTCATGATTCACTTGAGTTTTACCACAACTTAGAAGCTTATCCCAACACTTTTTGGGTTTTGGTTGACGATTTTTTGTCACCTTTAATGTTCCATTTCTCTTTTCACTACTACAAATAATGATATGTGAGAAAGAGGGATGCGAGAAAGTTAGGGATGGAAAAAAGAAAAAAGGGTTAGGGGGGCGATAATATAACAAAAGATAAACAAAATAAACCATAACTAACTTCTATTTTTAATAATTGTATATTTAGTTAATAAAAAATATCATATATCATACAAAAGCAAGTGCACACAAAAAATGTCAAAAACTATAAGCATTTTCTTTGATAGTGAATGTATTTGTAGTAGTGAAAATATTTGACAAGAAAACCATCATCTTTTTTATTAATTAAGAAGGTTTATATATTTTTTTGTAGGAAAAAAAGAAGGTTTATTTTCACAAACGTCATGGTCTTTTATTATGAACTGATTAAGCTTATTTTATTTCCTGATATTTTTTAAGATACTCTCTCATGTAATTGTGTAGATTAAATTCTCAAAGTAAGTGAGATTTGTTTAGATAATTAATCTATGCTAACAAATGTTTTTTCAAATACACCTGTTGGGAAATTGAATTGAATCCTCGACCAAATGTATAGATCACAAACATCTATCAACTTACAACACCATGTCAATTTCCCCTTTTTTATTCAACTTGATGATAATATCTTTTATTAGTCATGTGTTTAAATTTAAATTCTTTTTTTTTGGTGGTGTTTAAATTTAAATTCTAAATTATGTGAATAATTTAATGAATATAGCTATTAGAAAATACTAATTTGGTTAGTTGAAAGTGGGAATAAAATATTATTATTACTACTATACTAAATCAATTTAAATCATAACACATAGCTATGCAATGGGGGGAGAATACTAGTATTTTCAAACAGGGATAGGTAATCCAAATCAGTAAGAACATAGCTGCCATTCTTCCTTGAACACATGTGGGATGAAACGAAATGTTTGAAGTTTCCTTAGAGTTAAATAGCAAAATATAACATTGTAAATTTGTAAAGCCCTAAATCCCTTGAGGAGAATACCAAGTTGCCTAAATAAGCATCACAGTCAAAATTTGTTTTTCTTTCTATTTTGGCATTTACGAAATATATCAAGAATGGTAAACCTTGAAGCTCATTTAATGATACTATGGATCTTTTTCTTTAAGCTTTCAACACAAAAACAAATGCATCAGACAAATCAACAAATAAACAAGGTTGTCATTCATATATAATCCCACATGTCTTAATCAAGTTGATACAATTAGAAGTACCAAATTGTTACCAAAGTTTAATACAAACAAATCAAGAACCTAAGAAGGGTCTGTGCATGCTAGCTTTGGTTATGTCTAAAATTAAGACTACGTGTTATGAACAGAAACTACGATGTTACCTATCAAGAAAAAGTTTAGGATGGTGAACAACTTTTTTGAATCATAATGGTGAAGTCATGAACTGATGGTGGATATGTAGTTTTAAATATCAAGGGCTAAGATGTAAAGTGACAGAAAAATTATCTTCCTTTGTTAAAAAAGTTGGTATTTGTGAAAACTCATCATCGTGCTCTTAAGCCTATGAATTAGAGGCTTTAGTTGTGCTCCTAACCATCCCACATCAATATATATATATATATATATATATATATATATATATATATAGATAGATAGAGAGAGATTATACCCCCAACAATTATACTCCTACCCCTACAAATCATTGAAAATGTCAATTTTACCCTTTTTAAAATCACACCATCTCACCCCTCACTCAACTTTTCCATAATTGTCTCCTCTCTTTCTCCTCAATCCAACCTCTCCTAGTAAACATAATACCCAGAATTATAAATCACCAAAACACAAAATCCAAATCAAATATTGAAGGTTGATCACACACCCTTCTTCTTTTACCATGAATCACCACCAAGATCCCCATCCATATTAAGAAAAAACAATCACTAATATTTGTCTCAAGAAAATAAGATCAAGTGATGAGAGTCTTTGAATTGTCGTCGATGGAAGAACAATCAATTGAATTGTGATTACCACTCTTGTTTTTATTTTATTATTTTGTTATAAATTTCTTCTCTTGTTTTTCAAAAATTAAAGTTGTGGCTATTTCATCTTAAAAGAATTATGATAATACATCTCAAAATTTCTCTCGTATCTGGTACTACAAGACAACATATCATTGCTTTGCTTTATTAACCTAATACATCTCAATTTTCCCAATTTAATCATAAATGTAAATGGTAAGAATGGAATCAAAATCATTGAAAGAAACAATCTAAGATGGGAATTGAATCCTTCCAAAAGCAAAGCAATGAAGTTTTGTGATGCTTACATGTTGAATGAATTCTTCAGTTTCTGAAAAAAAATTATGCACGTGAAATCATTTTGTTGGGGTGAAGTCAAAATTAAAAAGAGGTTAAAATTGACATTCTTTATAATTTGTTGGGGTGAAGGGTGAAATGTATGGGTACAGGATATATATATAGAGAGACTAATGTTTGTTAAGTGTGAGACTTAATGAAACCCTACTTCCCTTATATATGGATATTGTTTTAGGGTTTTCATTCTTTTTCTCTCAACACTATATCGGTCCATTAACATAATATGTAACAGCTAGTTTTATTTCTATTTTTATTTTTTACTGGTCACAAACTGGATCACCTAGATTTTATTAAAAATGTCCAAATAATTTTATGCATCTCATTACACATACTTGTAATAGTAATTGGGAATAATTTTCGTTTTGCAAAAAAAAAATTGTTCTACCTATAAACATATGGTTGTCGTTGTTGTGGAACCAATAACATGAAGGGTACCTTGATGATTCCACCGGACACACCATTTGTAGTCGTCGTGCAAAATTAAGTGCTCAACATGAGAAGATGTATGATCAATTAAAGTAATGACAACTTGGATGATTTATGGATTCTTCGGCTGATAAGATGATATGTATGCTAGTTTGGACTTGAGACAATGATCCCAAGTTAGATCAAGGGATTACGTTGAGAAAGGGACTTTGTTTCTCAAGCGTAAGTTCCTAGACTACTCCAAGGGCATATATTAGATAAGGATGAACTAATACCTAAGAATTCATAAAAATTAAAGTAAAGAAAAGTGATAAAGGAAAGATGAAAAGATATGTAAAGCTTTGTTCGATTTGATGTGTGTCTTCAATATTCTTTACAACGGGGTATTTATAGACTTGGAATAGCTAAGCAGACTACACTAACATTGTTTTCCACGTTTTTGGCCCACTAACTACTAATGACACTTCATCATATAATGTTCTTAGCTAGCTTATCAGGTCTTTTCTTATTTATTTTAAGAATTTAAAGAGGTTTTATAGTGAGTTACTCATGGACTAGGAAAAGTTTTGTAATGTTTTGATTGGAGTCGTAGTAATTTCTTTTCTTACCTAACCAGACAACTCCATTGGTGTTTTGAGTATATGTTGGTATAAATCATGTAATTTGAACAACCAAGACACCTCATGGAAAATATGCAAGATATAGAATCAAGAACAATAAAAATTTGAAGACAAAACACTCCGGCCAAAATAAAGTATTTGTTCCATCCGCTACCTTTCCTAACACCCTATTAGCGAACCAACCCCCTTACATCTCCAACTCCGTCCCTAATCTTCGGTATCTCCCTCCACCAAGAATAAACACTCCGGCCCCCAACCTCCAACCTCCCAGCCTCCACACCATACCTCGCCACCAACACACTATACAAAAACCCTCCTCTATCCACCAACAGTCGTCAACACCACTTTCCTAACAATGCAAGATTAAATTCCCTCAACTGCCTCACCCCCAAACCACCATACTCCTTTCCTAAACAGACAGAGCTCCAAGCGATCCAAGGTATTTTCATGTTATCCTCACTAACTCCCCCAAAAAAATATTAAAAGTAGATTCAATGGAAGAGATTATACGTGACAGATCTTTGAAAACGGAAAGAGCGTAGACATGCAGAGAGGTCAGGGCAGACTTGAGAAGAACCAACCGACCCCTGAAAGAGAGAAAACGACCTTGCCACCCCGACAGTTTAGACTTAATGGTATCCAAAACAGACTCCCAAAACACTGGTATCCGCAATATTAATTCTGAGCAATAAACTTTTATGAAAATTCACTTTCGGTCCAGACATCATCGCAAACAAGGACAACACCGCGCGTAAGGCTCACACATTGGCCCAACTCTTGACACCTACTAACAACGTGTCATCTACAAACTGAAGATGGGAAACTACAACTGAATTTGTGTGACCAACCCCAAAACATGTCAGTAAATTGTTCTCAACCATCGATGTCATCAGTACTTTCAATCCCTCCGCGGCCGATAAAAAAAGAAAATGAGAGAGAGGGTATCCTTGACGCAAACCCCTCTTTAGAGGAAACTCATCTATAGAATTGCCATTAACTAGAACTGAATCAGTAGTTGTTGTCACACATATATTCTTTAATCCATTTTCTCCATAAAACCAGGAGCGCCATTTTACACATTACCGCATCCAGATACCCCCAATTCACTGAATCGTAAGCTTTTTTGAAATCAACTTTAAAAAGCATCACTTCTTCTTAGACTTTCGGGCCTCATCTACCACCTCATTAGCAATAAGAATCCCATCAAGAATCTATCTATCTATCTTTTACAAAAGCAGTCTGAGTCTCTGATAAAACACTTGCCATAACCCTTCACAGCCGATTAGCTAACACTTTCGACAATATTTTGTACAAACATCCCACCAAAGAAATAGGCCGAAAATCATGTAATCGCTGAGGACTGTCAACTTTCGGAATAAGAGCTATAAAAGTAGTATTTATACCTCTAGTTAATTTGTCATTCCTGTAAAAATCCATGATAAATCGCATAACATCCTCTTTAACATCTTCCCAAAACTCTTTTATTAAACCAAAATTCACACGATCTGGTCCAGAACTTTTAAAGTTGTCACAATCCCAAACTGCGGCCTTAACTTCAACAACTAAAATTGTATACAAATTCTATCTCAATTAGCAAAATCTTTAAATTGTTAAATTGAACGACGTGATTGAAGAAAATACAAACCTCTATCCCTCCGTTTTGTATATGACTTTCAATAATTATTTATCATTTGATCTATTAAAAAGAATCAATTGTTTTTCTTCCTGCTCTAGAAAATGTAAGACCAAATAGCACGGCAATGCAACCAAATCTGGCAAAATGAAACTTTCCAAACCTACCACTATGTATATATTTTTTTTTAGGAACACTATGTATTATTTTTCTTGACCAGAAAAAAAGAAAAAAGTTGTTTATTTTTTCGAACAGACCAAAGCCATTTTGAGATAATTCGTCCGTCAACTAGTAATGTGAAAGTAAATTTTTTAACGTTCATAATTTGTGATGAAGAATGTTTCACACGTTCACATCAGAAAAGAAAAAACAAATTAATTCTGTCAGCCAATTACAAAGAAATTATATGCAAGTGGGCTGTGGAAAATAAACAAGGTTCTATAAAAACAATGGCAATGACATTAATGACAAGATAATAGTCATCCTTCTTATGTCAACTCAGCTAGAGCCGCCACTGAATCAAAAAATAGAAAAAATAAGAGAAAATATTTTATTGTTTTTGAAGAATAAAAAGAGAGAATAAGATCGTCGTTTCAAAAATTGTTATAAAATAATTGTATAAATATCATTAATCTTAACATAATAGTGACACATTTGAGGGAGGGAAGACTTTGACTAAAATTAATGAGAAAAGAGAAATTGGAAAAATATAGTCATCAACTTGGATGATTTTTTTCTTCATAATACAATTTTTTTTAAATGAAGAACTGAAAATTATACTCGATGATGATTTTGAAGGATTAGATAACTTCATAATATTCAATTTATGCTTTTATAATACTCTTAAACTTAAAAATATATATTAATCATAAGTGTTTATTTATCATTTCATACAAACGCATTATTTCAAATGAAGTATAAGATTTTTCTATATTTCTTTCCCATCTTCTCCATCAAAAGTCTCTTCTTCTTCCTCTAAACTTCAAAACAAAGTTGGTATCTTTCGATGTATGAAGGGTTTTAAAAGGGGAAAAGAGTGATTTACTTTTCTCTTTTCAATTACTCATGCTATAAATTGAAATATATTTTAAATGATAGAATTAACCCTCAAAAATTCTTTCCTGCTAACTCTTTTCCAACCGGACCTTAAAGGTGTGTTTGTGAAATACTTGCAACACACCAAGTAATAGACATGTTTTAATAGAGTCTCTCTGCAAGTTAAAATTTATATCAATTACCAAATTTATATAAAACATAAACAATTTAGTGGGGTCTCACTTGAATTTTAACCTCATCAAACTAATGTGTTGAAAACTTTATATTAAGTCAATGAAGGTTCATTCTTCCATAAGATCGTGAATTCGACTTTTTTTGTTGATGTAAGGACCTTTTTAATAGGTAATTTGTAAAAAAATTATAAGCACTTTTTAAACTTTAAGGTCTGTCCTAACCATGTTGAGTTCTGAAGTTCAACTTACCTAATTTTTTTTTTGTAAAAGGACATTGAGATTTGTTCTAACTCTGTTGAGCTCCGAAGCTCAACTTATCTAAACCTTTGTCCATAAAAAAATGTATATCGGAGAATACATGAAACTAGAATTTAATATTGATGGTGTTACAAAATTGGAATTTAATCTTGATGATGTTTCTAAACATTGTGGTTTAAGATGGGTGTGTACCGCTTATTGTTGATTTTGAGAACATTTTTCAACAGATACTTTGAAAAATTAAACTACATTGTCGGGGTGAGTGTCAAGGCTTTGTTCTAGTCTAGTGTGGAGAATCAAACGTTATCTTCAATTTGCTAGAATTTAATTTTTGTCTTTCTTCCAATTCTCAAATTACTTCTTTGGTGGTTTATGAGGATCCTACGGACTTAAATTTTTGTTCACTTGTCTCCGGTTAATTGATAATTTTTTAATCTACCCATCAAAAAACACAGACCGAAAGCATGCTATCATTAACGTATTTTGACAAATTTAAACATAAGAGATCAACTGAGAAACGATATGGTACTCTTTCTTTTATGGGATTTGGATACATTGTTTTTGTTTTTGTTTGAAGTACATGTAGGATTCTTTTAAGTTTCAAAATAAATGTATAATTTAAAGTTCTTTTATTACTTGTTTTATCTGATCTTAAGATTAGACGGAGACACGAGATAGTAGAGAGAGGGAGGGAGACATGATAGATAAGAGGGCGAGTGAGAGGAGAGGGGTGGAAGAGAAGGAAAAATTATATTTTTGATACTCTTTATTTTTGAGAAAAAATTGTTTCATAGTTTATAGTTTAGTGAGAGACAATAAATTTTAGTTTTGTTCAGTCTTTTATTGTTACTTGTCTTATCTGATCTTAAGGTTAGTTTCTAAATCAAACAAAATTGTTACACAGAGTCTTTTGTTTTTTTAGCAAATCAAAGTCACTCTTTATAACTATTAAAGTAATTAAATATAATTTAATTTATAAACACCATAGGTGCCATTTTTTCATACCCTCATCCAATTCCATTAAGCCATATGATATGGAGAAATTTTAAGAACATGGCACAATTGAAGTGTTTTAAGAACTTATAAAAGTAGCACAAAACAATGATATTATTTAACACGAGAATACTAAACAATGTCCTCAGGGCAATGATTAAGGAACCAAATTAGATAACTTTTTTTTTTATAAAAAGTTGTATAACGATTTCAACAAATTTTCTATTTATAGTTTTCTTAATCATTGTCCTGAGAAGACTGGTTACTAAAATCTTGATTAAAAACTCATAATGTCTTAATTGGGCATAGAGATGAATCTTATAGGCATATTAAATTGCAAATGGTAGTGCATAATTCAACAAGTCAAATATATCACCACCGTGTATATGTAATGTAAAACAAAGAATGACACAACCAAATCCAAAGTCCAAACTTCTCTAGTCAACTCAAACATAGCCGCCACCAATCTCATCTAAAAATAACATCTAAATCCAACCAAACACTTTCATCTTCCAAACAAACACAAAACAAAACATGCATCTCTCAATTTTCTTCCTCCTTTTGTTTTTCCTCACAAATCTTCAACCTTCATTTTCCCAACAACATCAAAAACTAACATCTTTCAACATCTCAAACTCACCATGGCTTCCTTCACAAAACAGAACACTAACCTCACCAAACAAAAATTTCTCAGCTGGTTTTTTTCCTATACCAAATTCACCAAACCTCTTCACTTTCTCAATTTGGTTCACAAAAATACCTCAAACTTCAAATCCTCTTATTTGGAGCATACCAACAAAGCTAAACTCAAATTCTTCTCTTGTTATCACTTCAAAAGGTGAACTTTTACTCAACAATGTTTCCTTTGTTAATCATTCCAATTCCTCACAACTTGTTCTTCATGATAGTGGAAACTTAGTTTTTGGAAATTGGACTAGTTTCTTGAATCCTACTAATACCATTTTACCAAACCAAAATATTAGTGGAATTGATATTCTTTCAAGTAATAAGAAGTTTAAGTTTGTTAATTCTAGTTTTTTGATTCTCAATGATAATTCATCTTCTCAATACTATAACACACAAAGTCCTTTGGTGAGTATGGATGATCTTGGAAAAATGAGTTATCAGAGTAACTCTTTTCTTACTTCTGATTATGGTGATTCTAGGATTAGAAAATTTGTTCTTGATGATGATGGTAATTTGAGAATTTATAGTTTTTATCCTGAGCAAAAGAATACATGGGTTGTTGTTTGGTTAGCGATATGGGAATCGTGTAAAATCAAAGGAAAATGCGGTCCGAATTCGATATGTATGCCTAGAGAAGATTTTTATAATTCAACTTATTGTGTTTGTCCTTCTGGATTTGAGCCTGTTGAAGGTGGAAGTGAAGAGGGTTGTAAGAGGAAGATTCAGCTTTCGAATAATACTCATTTTCTTAGGCTTGATTATGTAAATTATACAAGTAATGGTTCGATGAATCAAATTGTTGCTAAGAACTACTCAATTTGTGAATCAAACTGTACAAGAGATGTGAACTGTCTTGGATTTGGATTCAAATACGATGGATCGGGATATTGTGTTTTGTTAGGTGGTAAAGAGCTTCAATATGGTTATTGGTCACCAGGGACTGAACTTGCTTTGTTTTTGAGAGTTGATCAGAAGGAAACAGAAGCTCCTAATTTCATTGGTATGACAGAAGTTATGCAAACAACTTGTCCGGTGAGGATAAGTTTGCCTTTACCTCCGAAGGATTCGAACACTACCACGAGAAATATTGTTATTATCTGCACACTTTTTGCGGCTGAACTCATTGCTGGTGTGGCTTTCTTTTGGTCTTTCCTTAAGAGGTATATCAAGTATAGGGATATGGCTACCACATTAGGTCTTGAGCTTTTACCTGCAGGTGGTCCGAAAAGGTTTACCTACTCGGAGATCAAAGCTGCTACTAATGATTTCTCGAATCTCATTGGGAGAGGTGGATTTGGAGATGTTTATAAAGGTGAGTTGCCGGATCACCGTGTTGTCGCAGTGAAATGCTTAAAGAATGTTACCGGTGGTGATGCTGAGTTCTGGGCGGAAGTTACGATCATTGCGAGGATGCATCATCTTAACTTGGTTCGATTGTGGGGTTTCTGCGCCGAGAAAGGTCAAAGAATACTTGTTTATGAATACATCCCGGGTGGATCATTGGACAAGTACCTCTTCAGGGTCAAGTCTAAAAAGAGTAGTGGTACTGGTGAATCAGAATCTGATCTAAGTCATGATACTAGCCTACCAGATCCAAGTATCTCAGATAAACCTGTTTTGGATTGGAACATGAGGTATAGAATTGCACTCGGTATGGCAAGGGCAATTGCATATCTACATGAGGAGTGTTTGGAATGGGTTTTGCATTGTGATATTAAGCCAGAAAACATTCTCTTAGGCGATGATTGTTGTCCTAAGATATCGGATTTTGGATTGGCGAAACTAAGGAAAAAAGAAGACATGGTGACTATGTCAAGAAGGAGAGGAACTCCTGGATATATGGCACCTGAATGGATAACAGCAGATCCAATAACTTCAAAAGCTGATGTTTATAGCTTTGGTATGGTGTTGTTGGAGCTTGTGAGTGGAGTGAGGAACTTCGAGATTCAAGGCTCCGTGGCGAGGAGTGATGAATGGTATTTTCCTGGATGGGCTTTTGATAAGATGTTTAAGGAGATGAGAGTTGAAGAGATTCTTGATAGTCAAATTTGTCATGCTTATGATAGTAAAGCACATTTTCAATTGGTTAACAGAATGGTAAAGACTGCAATGTGGTGCTTGCAGGATAGGCCTGAGGCAAGGCCAACAATGGGGAAAGTTGCTAAGATGATAGAAGGGACTGTTGAGATCATGGATCCTAAGAAACCAACTGTTTTCTTCCTTGGGGAAGAGTAGTTTGATTGTTAATGATGTTTTATATTCAAGTCCAATATGTAGCACCAACACTTCAGATTAATGTCCATGTCCGACACCATCAGACACTGAGACATGTAACTACCGATGTCTACGTGTTACTGTCGTCTCTAATGTTTGTAATGAAATGTACAATTTTAGTTAGCTTGAATTTTCTCTTTCATTGTAGTAAGTGTAATTTATTGTAGTTAGCTTGATGTCTTCAGATTCATTGTTCAAGTGTAATTTATATTTACTGTTGTTGCAAGTGAGTTTTGATTTATAGCATCAATCACATGAGTCATTTTTTTCTTTCATGTATGTTCTTCTCTTATTTGATAAGTCAGTCAGTATTGAAGAGACCTGAGTTCTTGTGCAACTATCCAAGTTTTCTTATTTTTTTGTTTACAAAGACAAAGTATTAGAATTTAGTTGTGTTTCAAAATAAACATGGTTAATCCAAGTTGTGTGTAAGTGAACCACCTGTCTCAAATTTTTATCCCAATTATACTAATAAAGTATCACAAACTTCAACACAACAATGTTTATTTTTAAGTATCATAAGAGGTGGGAAAATAAACTCCCATAAGATGATATCAGGAAGATCCACATAAGCCTACAAAAGCAATGGAGGCCCAAAGTTACTACGGTCCAAGAAATAATATACCGACTATTACTTTTCTCATCCTATTACCTTCTCATACTCCCTAATTTTTTTTACAAAAATACCCGTGGAGTTTAGGATTATATAATCTGAATACAGTTTGGATGTGTTCGGATTATATAATCTAAAATACGTTCATACATAAGCAGCAATCAATATCTCTCTCATTTCAGCAATTACGAATTTCGCTTTTAAAAACAACAAAAAACAAAGTAAAAAAAATGATAAACATGTCAAACAAAATCAAGAAATTATAAAAATACCAGCAAAAATTCTAAAAATAATGCATTTTTTGGATTTTTCTGAGAAATCTGAAATTTTTTAAAATGGGCCTTAACGATGGAATTTCGGATTTTAAGGTGTGGAATCTCGCAAGAAATCCCTTATATGGGAGTCTTATTTTGATCTTTTTGTAATTTTCTAGAAAAGTTTCGGAGCAATCTAATCAAGTAGCTCGGAAACCGGATTTGTGACTGAGAACAACTGACAATACCTAAAACAAAAGGATGAGAGTTATGAACATTAATATGGTCCTTAAATTGGACATCCATGTTACAAACAAACTCTGAATTTGTACTGATACAGTTCATATTAGATAATCCGAACAGTTTTTTTCCCTAAATAAGGGTGTTCGAATTCTATAACCCAAAATAAGCAAGGAACGCGCCCTATTTTTTTGGGGTGTTTGTATTATAAAATTCGAATTGGTGAAAAACTCGTTTGTCCACACCAAAAGAAAGCGATAACTCATTTTGGATTAAAAAATCTGAAAATCACATGATCATTTTTGTAAAAAAAAAAAATAGGACACGGGAGAAATAGGTATGGTCGGAAAAGTAATAATTTTTTTTTTGTGGTGGACGGAGTTTGAACCCCAAACCTTACATATATCATACATTGTCCCTACCATTGTCCTTATCAATTGACTTAAGTTCACGAATAGTTTAATATGCCTAGTGATGCAATACTATGCTCTAGTTGAAGAAAAAAAAATTAAATCTGCTTGTTTTCATTTGAGGAAAAATATGTCTAACAATATTTCTTCAAAGACTAACAAACCAAGACCTAATAAAAATAAAGAGGAATTCGATCCTAATATCCCTGTGAACGGCTAGAGTAAATTACATGTATAACAATTTCAATTAGAAAGATGAAATGAATCTAAAAATTCTAACTTAGGATTGATTCAAGTTAAATGGAGACCGATACACATAAATAAATAAAATTCAGATAGAATTGATAAAGAAATTGACATCGCACTTGTAAAATAATCCAACAAATAATAGAGTTTCAACTATGAACCCTTATCTTAGAAGATTAGCTGTTCATGGTAACTAAATACATAACCAAAGATAAAAGAATTAAGAACTTATACTAGAAAAATTAGAAGAGGGTTGGAAAACACCCATCTCATGAACCATCAGGTTTCTAAATGAATATTTTGCAAAACTTGTTTTTTTAGCTTCAACATATGTGCAAAGGCGCATGAACATATTATACATATTACATCCTTTTTCCTTCAGCATAAGCAAGTCACTTCGAGTCATTCGCAAGGAGTGTGCCATAAAATAAAAAATAAAAGTCGTTTGGAAAAATTGAGGTCGCAAATGTGCCATAACTTATTTAGGAGGAAGAGGAAAACAAAGAATCAACTAGCATTTTGGGCTTTGGTGGATTATATTTGAAATTTGCTTTTCATATGCTGAAACACACCATTAAAAAAGCAAAATATCTCCTGGCAGTTAACTGCCGCCGGTTCCATCGGCAGTTAACTGCTAGGAAAACAATTATGCAGACAGTGAGTTTTGCATAATTGAACCAAGTCATTTTTCGGTATGTTTTTATCTGTAATTCAACCAGAGCATTTTTAGAGGCAATATAACTTATACAACATTTATACTAAGTCATAAACAAGAAAAACACATTATCTTTTACAGTTGTCCATAATTAAATCAATTTGACATTTCGTTCAAATTACACGATTGTTTGAAATTCATCAAAACATTAAAGAGTGTCCTTAATTAAACAACACATTACATATCACTACATAAAATATCTACTGACATTCTACACACTTGCAGATGGAACGAACACACATATATAATATATTATCTTCCACCATATTCCTAAACATAAATCCGACATCGCTTTCATCACGAATAAGCCAAGGTAAATAGCTCGTTGTTTTCCACGCGTGTTCATCTATATCTTCTCCCAGGTCTATGCAAGGCATTTGAGCAAATAAGTGACGTGTATATTGATTTTCACCAAGCTGCTCAAAATAAGTGTTATGTTGTGCCTTCAAATCATCAAGAGAGTCGGTCGGCGTTATTATAACCTTAATTGTCTTTTTAAAAGCGGAGTACCGAACACGGTCTTCAATTTTTGCAACCTCAGACATGGTTTACTTCATAAAAGCTTTATGAAACAAAATCATACATTGAAATGAAATTAAATGAAACATAATAACCAATAAAAAAGTATATCATATGCATAAACATTAATAACGAATAAATAAGTATTGCACTAGTTTCACCACATAAAAGTTATATTTTCATATATTTATATAAATTGCATAATGTTAGTTATATATTGGCCACAAAAAATCGACGTTAATTACAATATTGACCACAAAAACTATGTCGGTGTAATATCTACCAAAAAAAGGATTAACACCGACACAAAATCACTCATATCGCATCAAGTGAAATTGAATCTTCTTTATCTTCCCCCAATAACTTCAAAATCTTGTTTTTCTTTTTCGGAAGTGTCACACAAAATAGGTTTTGCTTCGTTTGACTCATTTTTTGGTTGGGGCGGTTTCTCTCCCTTTTCAATAATCAGAGATTTTGGAACCTATCATGTTGATCCAAATACTCATCTTTCCAAGTCAATGCCTCTTTATTCTTATGATTGTGCCATTCCATAGATGATGGAGGTAGTGGACAACCATCCTTCAAAAATATAAGCACAAAATGATTCAGAATTAAGTGAAGGCACATGATGATGTTTTTTGCTTAGCCGGTGGTAGCCCTCTTAATGGGGAAAAAGATTCCGAATTTCCAATTTCATAATTTGTCAACAAGATCACACGCCTATTGTAATAATTAGAAACAATGTGTCTCATGTCCGGAATCATCAACCATTTATCAACATGTGCAAACCATTTAAAATGTAGTTATAACGATCCTCACCCGCGTATACTCCCACATAATCATCTCTATGATCTTTCAACTCTTGAATAAGATGTCTACGAATCATGATATGACTTTCTTCGGTCAATCCCATGAACTCAACTATATCCTGAAATCCACAATGTCTGTCGCCTACAACATCCACAACTTTTTCAATAAATGGAACCATGAACTTTGACATATAATCAATAGGGCTCAAAACCAGAATAGACGTTGGAACCATAATAGGCTTTGGAAACCGAGTAGGTGGTGGAAGTGAGGAACACGATGTTTTACCAAGACGAGCACCTTTCCTTTTAGGAAATGATGACGTTCTTGGTGATGGTGACAGTTGACTATCCGGATTTTGGGAATCAACAACCTCCCACGAAGAAGGGATTCGACTAGTCGATGCCATTTTTGCTCTAGACCTCTCAATACCCACTTTTTTCGTGGCTCCTTTGGTTTATATTTTTCGTGGTGGTGGAGACAACATGGTGGTGACATGAAATTTCAACTGCCGCAAAACGCTTTCATTTCAAGCTTCATTTGATACGAGACTTTCTTGATACGTTCTTGAATATCATTTCACTCCTCCTCGACAGAAAAATCATCTTCATTACTTTCTTGACCCATAGATAACTTATGACAATGATGATGTATCTCATCCAAAGAAATACCCTTATTATCATGGATTTTTGTAGCAATAAGACATGCACATGGTAGCTCGTACGTTGTCCTTTGAACACAACCACAAATTTATTTGTTCATACGCAATGTTCCCCTACCATGTTCCTCTTCCAAAACAATGTTGCCCAAAGCATATCTACGCACATAACCGCCTAACCCATAGTACAAAGTGACGTCTTTAAATCTATGTTCCAATACGGTAAAACTCTAACCAAATGATGTTTGTATCGCAGTTAACTGCATCACCAACATATCATGAATTTTCTCCCAACATGTACCCAAATCACCAACATTATTTCTCAAATATTTTTTTACTAAAGTATGAGCCGATTCTACCATGTTGGTGGTTCTAGAACCAAGATGCAACACATGGTATGTCCATGCCCTCATTATTTTCCCCTTAACAATATCCAATGTGGCCATTGCATAGGTTAGGAAAATTGGAAAATCACTACAAACATCTTGAAACTTCACTAATGCATTTGCATATAACTCTTGAGTGGGTGATTAAACAATAACTTTTCATGCACTCATTATCTTTTTCACTACATCACCATGTTTCACATCTTTCCCATTCATTTTTCCCAAAGGATATCTACAATCTAAGATTTTAACATTTTTTCCCACATGAAAGTAACAATTCATTGCATAACTTTCGGGGAGAATATTTGCAACCGCATTCATCAAAGATGTTTCCCTGTCAAACACAACCACCTTCGGCATATTAATCTTTGACGTAAGAAGTTTACGCATCATTTGTAAAACACAAACAAATTTTTCCTCTTTCTCATGTGTCATAAATCCAAAGCCAAACGAATATGTCAAATCGGTCGAGGTGACCCCAACTATCTCAAATATTGGCATCTTGAACATGTTGGTTTTGTAGGTGGAGTCCATAGCCAAAACCGTTGGAAAATTGTTAAACAACTTAACGGGTGTTGGATGAGCCCAAAAGATGTCTTCAATAGTAGTACTTTCACTTTGTGTTGAGAAATAAACATAGTTGTGCTCCTCCAACTTTGAGATTAGAAACGGCAACACCGTCTTGTCACCTATGTTTGACTTCCATATTTGTTTGCGTTCATTGTATACTTGCTTGATATTTTTCATGCAATCTTGTCCTTTGCTCTTCAAATTTATCAAAATATTTCTTGGAGGCACCTTACTCTTGGTCAAGTCGCGTAAAATCTTCTTGTCTTCCTCCTTTAATCTACTAGCAAGCATGTGTCCATCTAAAGCTGGCTCCATCACATGGTTGTGAACTCCATTAAGAATGTTCAATCTCCATTCATTTGTTTTCCTACTAAGATATCTACTAACCATGAACATACACCCACATTTTCTTGAACCCGTTGTCTCATGCTTCGGTTTTTTCCGACACTTTGTGAGCTCCACTCCTTTCACATACTAGTCGCACCATTGGATTGATCAAACTTGATCTTTGTATAACAATTGTAAATCTCACCTTATTTAATTGACGACGTACACAATTAAACAAGCCATCCCTATCTTTCCATTTAACATCTTTGGAAAAAAAACTTAACCGTGTCAAATTCATTGGCATCAAGTGGGAAGACACTGGAGTCAATATATAATGAAGCTTCAACATGGACGGAAGCTCCATCAATATTTAGTTTGGCTTCAACCTTAGGCGGTTTGACATCTTCGAATTTTTCGACAAAATTTGATTTTGACTCTCCTGAATCATTTTCCGTGTTCTCAACCATTACTATATTAAACAACACAAGACTATGAATTAACAACTAGCTAATGCATAAACATCAATTGCATAATGAATTAAAAAAAAAATTGGGAAAAGTGGCAGTAGCATGCGTTCTTTGCCAATTTTCCATCAGCAGTTAACACCCAAAATCCTTCGGCAGTTAACTGACGATGCCTCAATGTTAGTGTCTTGCGAAAACTGACAGCAAACACCAAAAAAAAAACCGATTAAAAGCAACAATACCTTTTTTTTTATGTCAAAAGTGTGTTGATACCTCCTAGGATTGATGCATCAATGATTTTGGAGCAAGATTTAATGAAAAAATATTGGATTTTGGGGGTTTAGATGGAAGAGGTATGGAAGTTGATGAAGAAATAGAGAGTAGTGGGAGAAGTTGGCTATTTCTGCTGATGGAACATTCCATCGGCACATAAGTGCCGAGGAATTCAAAAAACCGACAGCAGTTAACTGCTGAGGAAATGCAATTTGACGGCAGTTAACCGTTGTGGGGTATTATGGTCTTTTAAAAGTGTTTTCCAGCCTTAATAAGTGTGTGAACAATAATTTTCATTATATATTTTCTTTATATAATTTATTTGAGGTCTTTTTCTTTGACTATTATTTTTCGCACCCTATGTTATTCTCGCACGCCCTGTAAAATTTCCAAAAATGCCCATGGATTTTTGGATTATAAAATCCGAAAACATCCAAATTGAGTTCGGATTTTATAATCTGAAATATGCTTATGTATAATCAGCAATCATAATGACTCCCATTTTAGGAGTTTTGAATTCTGCTTTTTTAAAAACAACCAAAAAATAAAGTAAAAAATGATAAAAACATGACAAATAAAATCATAAAAATACCACCAAAAAATTCTAAAAATCAAATAAAACTAATGCAAATTTTTTGGATTTTTCTGAGAATATAAAAAATAAAATAAAAATGAAAATGGGTCTAAACGATGAAATTTTGAATTTTAGGGGGAAGAGTCTTGTAAGAAGTTCCCTCTAGGATAGTCTTGACTCTTAATTTTTTTTTTCCGAGGAAGTTTTAGAGCAATATGATTAAGTAGCCTGAAAATTGGATTTTTGATTAAGAACAACTAACAATGACCTAAAACAGAAGGATGAAAGTTAGGAAGATTAATATGGTCCTTAAACTGGTTATCCATGTTACAAACAAACTCATAATATGTGCTGATACTAATCGGATTATATAATCCAAACTGTTTTTTCCCTTGAAAAATGGTGTTTAGAGGTGATCAAATTCTATAATCCGAAAAAAGAAAGTAACACCTAATTTTTGAGGTTTTCGGATTATAAAATCTGAATTGGTGAAAAACTCTTTTTTTTTCACCCTACAACAAAGGAAAATCTCAGTTCGGATTCTCAAATTCAAAAATCATAGGGGTATTTTCGTAAAAAAAAAGGTGGGCAAGAAATGAGTAGGGTGGGAAAAGTACTAGTCTTTTTCTTTTGACAAAATCTTCCTTTCTTGTGAAGCCTAAAATCTCTTTTGGGTTGTTTCATCCGTGAGCCAACCTGAAAAATAAAAAGTATAGCAATTTTTAGACTATTATTTTTCACAGCCTATCACCTTCTCCTGTGCCCTATTTTTTATACAAATTTTCGGATTTTAGAATCCGAACAAGTTTTTCCTTTGTTATGGGGTGAAAAATGAATTTTTCACCAATTCGAATTTTTTAATCCGAAACCCTAAAAAAATAGGGCACGTTACTTGCTTTTTTCGGATTATAGAATCCAAACACCGTTAAACACCCTTTTTCAAGGGAAAAACAGTTCGGATTATATAATCCAAACTGTTTCAGCACAAATTATGAATCTGTTTGTAACATGGAGTACCAGTTTAAGGACCTTATTAATCTTCCTAACTCTCATCTTTCTGTTTTGGATCATTGTTAGTTGTTCTTAGTCAAAAATCTGATTTTCGGGCAACTTAATCAGATTGCTCTGAAACTTCCCAACAAAAAAAAAAATCAAGGTTCAAGACTCCCTTAGAAGGAACTTCTTATGAGACTCCGCCCCTCAAAATCCAAAATTCCAATGTTAAGATTCATGTTTTATTTTGTTTAATTTTTCATATTCTCAGCAAAATCCGAAAAAATTTGCATATT
This sequence comes from Medicago arabica, assembly GCA_946800305.1. NCBI lineage: Eukaryota > Viridiplantae > Streptophyta > Magnoliopsida > Fabales > Fabaceae > Medicago > Medicago arabica. The sequence goes on along the minus strand of OX326965.1, from coordinate 12,990,849 downwards.
TTTTGGTGGAATTTTTATATTTTTTATGATTTTATTTGACAGGTTTTTATCATTTTTTACTTTATTTTTTGGTTGTTTTTAAAAGCAAAATTCAAAATTGCTGAAATGAGAGAGATTCTGATTGCATTGCTGATTATGCATAAACATATTTTTAATTATATAATCCGAACTCAATTTGGATGTTTTCGGATTTTATAATCTGCAAACCCAAGGATATTTTTGTCAAAAATATGCAGAACACACGAGAATAACATAGGGTGAGAAAAATAATAGTCCAATTTTTATAGTAAATATGCTCTAAACCAGTCGTTAAATTTTAACAATGGCGCACACACACAATGACAATTTTTTTTTTTTTTGTGGTGGTCGGGGTTTGAACCTCAAATCTTGCATATATTATGCATTGTTCTTACCAGCTAAGCTAAGCTCACGGGACTAATGACATATTTTTTTCAAACAATTACAAGAGTTTTCATACTTTGAAATAAACATAAAATAAGTTTCATATTTTTCCTTTTAAAGTGCATGCAGTTAGTTAGATTCAATATTAAATTTGGATTTGAATTGATTTTTTTTATTTATAAAAAATCGATTTTGGGCTCAAGAATCTCTACACTTGCTAAGATATATAAAATTAAAGAAATCTTATGAATAATTTCTTTTTAACATTCTCTGCTACTAAAATTTTTATTAGATAAAATATATGTAGATCTCACAATATTATTGAGATCTATTTCAAAGTGTGACACTAGCATAATATAAGTTTTGCGTAAGAGAGTGTATGTTTTAGAAAGTGTCGGAAGAGAGTGCTCATTCTTAAAAAAAATAAAAATAAATAGAGAGTGTCGTAATAATGCTCATAAAATTAATTTATATATCTAGACTGAAAGAGTAAAATAAGTTTGTAAAAAAGAGAGTAAAATGACTGTTTTTACCTAAGTGGTAGTAAACTACCATCGCTTAATTTCATTGGTAGTTAACTGCTGAAGGTTCCATCGGCAGTTAGTTACCGTCGGTTTCATTATCTTACTTGATTTTTGTCAAAATAGAAAGCAAGAATAGAACAACATCAGTTATTGAAAAACATCTAACCATCTATATCCTCTCCAATTCTATTTTGACAAAAATCAAGTAAATCATCTCCACAAAACCACAAGTAGTATTAATCATTTTAATGATAATGTTAGTTTGTGTAGGTTTATTCTGGTTAATTTTGATGGATTGCAAGTTGTTATGGTTGATGTAGAAATTGAACTTTTGATAGATTGTATGTGCAGTTTATGATGTTATAGATGAATGTAGTTTTTGTGAATGTTGTGTACAATGTGGTTGTGAATGGTATCCAATTAACACAATGAGAATAAGTTTCATACCTTGCACTCAAAGTGTTTGTTAAAATGCCTAAATAAGAATTATTTAGATTTTTTAGTTAGTTTATGATGTTAGATTGTGTTGGGAATGTTGATGAATGTTGTTTAGATTGTGATGGTGTAGAAGTTCACGATGTTAAAAATGTGAGAATTTTCAAATAGGCATCACTACCAAAATATAATGTTGATGAATGTATATTTTTGATAATGTTGATGCTTATTTTAGAATTCTGATTTTGTTAATTTAATGATAATGATGATGTTATAATGTTTTTTTTAGTTAGTTTATGATGTTAGATTGTGTTGTGAATGTTGTTTTGAGTGATGTTTTTATTATACCTAATTTTTTGAGTTAGTTTACGAATGGGAGTGTTGTGAATGTTGTTGCCTAAAAGGCCTAAATGACCATTACATTGATATTTGCTTTTGTTTTTGTGTAAATATTTCTGAGCAGGACTCAAATAGGACAAGAGGTGGTAAAGAGACTATAATTGACAATGTCAGGCGGAAAAGGGTGGCTACGAACCCTCATATCTTAAAGAGGGGAAGAGGTCGGAGGCCCAATCGTAATAAGGGTGAAGGTAGTTCTCAGCCGATACTGTCACATGTGGATGACCCGATCCAGTACCAGAATTATCAGGATGAGCTACACGATGCCACCTCACTGTTGCTACCAGTTTGGCACGTCCATAGACGGGGGAGGAACCAGAGAAGAGGGAGCGGCGTAGGCTTGCCTGTATGAGGCATTGTTTGTTTTGATGACATATTATCGTATTTTGAATTTAATTGATGTTGGTAATTTCCGTTTATTTGGCTTCAAATGTTGGTAATTTATAAATTTTAATGTTAGCTTCAAATGTTGGTTAGTTTTTTATTTGGTATTGCAAAAACTATGTTTATATGTAACATTAACATGGGAAAATTAGCAGGTTCTCCCACTACAAAGGCTCAGGGGTGCATCGACAGCTAACTACTGATGCACATTATATCGGCGCCAACTCTACTAATGAAACCGGTGGTAGCTAGTTACCGATGCACTTTTTTGTGTGGATGGGGAGAACCCTACACTTTCTATGATCCATATCCCACGAAAAATTCTATATATAGGGAGTGTTGTTTTCATTGTTTCCACAATCCACACTCAACATATCTACAATTTATAAGGTGTGTGGTGATGTTGGAGAAGGTTTTCAAACATATAATGTTATGAAAACTTTTTCCAACATCACTACTCCTCTTAAAAACTGAAAAAAAAAGGCCATAAATAAGTTATGTGCCAAATGTAATTACTTTTTTGTTTTTGTTTTTGTTTTTCACTTTAATCACATATTTTATCGTTTTCATTCACTCATTTATTGATTTTTTCCTCGTAAAGTGTATGCAGTTAGTTGGATTCAATATTAAATTTGGATTCGATTTAGATTTTTGAATTGATTTTTTTTTTGATAAAAAGTCGATTTTGGGTTCAAGAATCTCTACACCCGTTAAAATATATAAAATTAAAGAAATCTTAGGAACACTATTATTTGTGATCTATTTTCAAATTATGACATATGCGTAATATAAGTTTCACATAATAAGAGAGTGCGTGTTTTAGAGAATGTCCATTCTTAAGTGAAAAAAATTGTGTCATAATACTGCATATAAAAATAAGTTACGAGCTACACAATTCACCATCAATTACTTCTACTAGTTATAGGTCCACATTATCACTTTTGATATTTTCATTTATATATCTAAACTGAAAGAGTAAAATAAGTTTGTAAAAAAAAAAAAAAAGCGTAAACGAAGCAATTTTTTCCATATATTTTGTCTTATTACATCTAGTTTTTTAGTTCTTATTACAAATTTTCCCACTTAATAATGCTTAATCTAATTTCTTAAGTTCGTGTGAGACTATTTTACTCTTTAGGAAAATGCTCAATATATACTGCAAACTCTCGAATGACGTAGCATACTAATAGAGATTGGAGATCTTGGCCTACTCCATAACACCGCATGCATATTGCATACTCCTTCTTATTGATCTTTTCAGGTTGTGAATCAAAATAGTGGTAATAGCTTACTGTCCTTACTTTTTTCATTGCATTATGGATTATTGCTTTTGAGTTTGTGATTTTACAAGACTTTTCTCTCTTTAGGCAGTGGCGTTGTCAGAAACTTGAAGTAACCATTCAAACTTTATAATATTATATATATATATATACACACACACTAGATTGCTGATCCGTGCGCCGTACGAGTCTTATGAGCTGAAAAACATTCGCTATCAATTAAAATGTCATAATTAAAAAATATGAACATTATATTATATAATATTGTCTCCTATATTATTATAGATCTGTTATTATTATAGATCTCTTTGTGAATAGAGTAAGATGATGAATTGACAAAAGAAGTCGAAAAACAAAAGATTATTATTTATAGGCTAAAATTACGTAAAGAATAAACAATAAGCAACATAATAAAAACTCATGTTCAATGACATGAAAATAATAATTTGAATCAAAAAACAAATACTTTAGTTACAACCAAACAAAATACTTACTAAGATATTTAAGAAAAAAAAGACTATTACTGATGAGAAGACAAAGGAAAACGATTGAGCCTTACTGAATTTATATTTATATTAAGTACAATTTTTCTGTTTCTTATTTTCAAGGTATAAATTACATATTTTAGCCATACAAACTCTCAAATTTAGCAGCACTACACACAATCTTTGACTACTTCTATCAGTCCATTTCTTTGAGTTTCTAATACAACTTGTCTGCTGCCACACTCTTGAAACTTTGATCAAACTTCAACCGCATTTTTCACTCAAGAGATCAAAGGCTTGTTGAATTGTTTCTCATTGTCATTTTTATGCAACGTCACTTTTACATGTGCCCTGCACCTTTGCATAAAGCATGCTTGCTAACAAAATATCAAATAGGCACCATTGTTGTCATGATGATTTGGTTTTTTTCTCTTCTACTTTCCGTTCTGCCTGTGACCCTGGAAAGTTTTAATTTTGATATATAGTTTGACTTAGGTTAGGTTTATGCGTCCCACCAATCTTTTGTTTTTTCTTTTTTATAAATGAATTTTCGCACTTATAAAAAAAATGATAAATTATATTGCATATGTATCAAGGTGCATTGGAATTAATTTATAATATAATTTAGTTGACATGGACAAAGCATTGCAATATACAGAGATCGGCGTTCGAACTCTAAATTTTTCACTTATTCACCTTAAGGAGTGAAATTTAATTAAAAATATTTATTATATAAAAATTTAATTTTCAAAAGAAAATAGAGGTACGATATTTATTTTTAATTATATAAATAAATTTGAAATATGTTTTTATCTATAAATAAAGAAAATGATGGTCAACATATAGTCTAAATCGCATCTTGAGCAAGATTTTGCCTTGTGAGAAGTTGCTTATCACCATATAACATGCCTCGTCTCTCACAAACTCTACCTTCTATTACCAATTTTCATCTTTTCAATTCGCCTTGCCGTTTTCATCGTTGCCTTTTGTTTGCTAACCGATTCCATGGATCCTACCAATCTCAAAGTTGATGGAATTACCCTGCCCGAGGAAGGTTTAACCCTAAACCTTGCTTCTAAATCTGAAAAAATTAACACATTTAAATTAAAGTTTAATATTAAAATTTTAATTTTTATCTTTAACTAAAGTAATTTTTTTATTTTATTAATATATTATATTAAAATTGGAAAGACTAATTTAAACTCCTTCAAATAAAAATGCATTTAAATTATAAAAAAAAGAATGAACAATTAGTATGAAAATTATCACAAAATTATAAAATGTATTTAAGATATTAAAAAATAGTATTATTTAATTTTTATAAAATAATTGTTTATGGACATAATTTAATTTATAAATTTAAAAACCTCTTAATTATTTATACATTTACGTATAATGCATATATGGACTTAAAAAAAGTCAAATTCATATGTATTCAAACATTTTCTAAACAAGTCAAATTCATAATTATTTTTAAAAAAAGTCAAATTCATAAGTATTTAAACATTTTTTAAAAAGTCAAATTCAAAAGTATTCAACTATTTTTTATTATCTTATGTATGAACCACGTGGAAAAATAAATGGACCACTCTCTAGGGTTCAGAAACATATCCGATGTGATTGTCATTGTACTACTGAGTGTGATTTAGAACAAAACATAAATTATATTAACAACTAGTGCACACAACACGAATTGAAACCCCTAGGTTTATAACTTAGCCGACAACTGAATTGATGCATAATTATGATTAACATCTATGAAAATATATTGAAAATATTTGGTATAACAGTACAAGACATATGCAATGTGAGATATAAAATTTCAACTATTATTCTCTCTTTAAATAAGAAATTACAATAAGAAATTAATATCACTTTATTCAAACATTTAAAATACTAAAAAAAAAAAACAAAGGAAAATACATCAGAGTCTTTGACTAGCTAGTAATCAAGGGTTGATGGATGAACGAGTGATGGGTTCACAAGCTCCACGATCAAAGTTGAGGATAAAACCACCACGGTCATCCTCAGTTATTTCACGAACAACTCCATTGACGACGCCCATCCTATGAAATGATAGTTTCTTGAAAAGAGTGGCTGTAATCGAAACAACACCAGCAGCCTTAATGTTTCCCCCAACAATTCCACCAAACACTTGTCCATGAAGGCCGGAGAGGATGATGGAGAAAGAGGAATATGTTGGGTTGGTTCTCATGAACCGGGGAGGAACGTTAACACCATCAGCATTGATGCAAGTTCCGGAGAGAGATGTCATATGAAACAATCCCTTGATGCAGAAAGGAGGGGCACAAGGCATCGGTTCGAGAAGTGTAACTTCAGAAATAGGACCAAAACCACTCAACACGGTTATTCCAGCTTGTTGACAACGAGCCAAATTGATGAGAGTCTCCATAACATCTTTTCCAACAGGGACCTCGATAAGAAATGGTTCCATTAGGATGTTGAAATTTTCATTTGTAACGATGGGTACTGGTTTAGGCTTATTCTTAGCGCCCTTAGGTCTACCTCTGGTTTTCTTGGAGGAGGATGGGGTATGGTCCTCCCTTGGATCTTGAGGTAGATCAATAGACCTACCACATAAGGGGTGTGCCAATGTTAATGTTGGTGGTGGTGGTGATGGTGGTGGTGGCATCATCAACTCTTCATTGGTGTTGTTAGTGGTTGTGGTGATGGTGGTGGGGTTAGAGACCATGTAGCCTACATTGGTTCCCATCGTGACGGGGGAACTTCCCAAGAGTGTCGCAAATCTCATTGGTTGGTTCTCTAAGAATGCACTCTTGGAGTTTTGGGAGAGAATGGAGGGGACACATCTATTGTCTGCCATTATTAAGGATATGTTTTTGTGAGGAAGAGACCAATATAATCGGGTATTTATAATAGTGGTCTCAAATCTGGGAGACGTGATTTAAACATTAGATGATTTATATTTTAATCTTGTCAAATTTGATTTAATAATATAAAATTGAGAGAACAATCTAGATATATTTGACTATAAAGATTGCATAATTTTTTTTTAACAATATCAATTTTGAATTTCCTTTTCTACCCTTTGTTGGTGCATATCATGCGAAAAGAGTGGTAAAATGGTAAAAGAAAATGCGATTTTTTTAATGGCAAATATATATATATAATGAGAAAAAAAACTTAAAATAATAGCCAAATCAATCTTAAAAGAAACTTAAAAAAATACTCAAGTCAATCTAAAAACAAAATCCTTCTCACACTAAAATAAGAGCCAAATCAAAACTGCACCAGAAAACCAAAAGAGAAAGATGAATGAGATGTACAATGGATATGAAATATTAATGTCCAAAAAAAAAATTACGTCATGCTCCAAAATTTAATCGATGATTGCAATTTTTTTTAAGATCATGTTTAAATACGTGTACATGTTATGAAATTGAAAGTGTCATGGCTTTGAAATTTAGTTCATAATCAACAAACGTGCTTTTTTATTGTAAAAATAAAACTATCGTATCACTGAAAAAATAAAACTATAATATTTTAATTAAAGTATCACTGTTTAAAATCAATTATATATTTTTTTAGGGAAAACCAAATCTATCTTCTTATCTCTTACCTTTGTTTGTAATTTAATTTTTTAGTGCTGAAAATCAAGTTAGAAATCTACGTTGGATTCTAATTTCACTTTTGAATTCAACTAACGACTTGCCCTGTATATTATATTTTGTTAAAAAATATATATGAATCATTGATCGAAAAATCAATGGTATATTATATTATTAATAATTGTTTGGTAAGGAATTCGAAATTCGTCCCTTGTGATTACACCTTAGTGAACACATTCGATTTGATGATGATCAAAGTTATAATTGAATGATAATTTATTTTATTTTATTTTTTAAACAAGCTAAAATGAAATATATTATTACCAAAAACTAATTGTTGTAGCACAAGGTGTGTTAAATGTAGATAAACAAATTTATGTTGAATCCTAAAGTTTATTTCTATCTTGAACTGAATACCATCCCTTATGTAACCAAAAAAAGAATACCATCCCTCACTTAAAAAACTTTAGTAAAGTAATCAAGTGTTGATTGAAAGGTAATTTCTAACCAAAATGCATTTTGTGTTTTTTTTCTTCTTCTTTTCTTTCATAGTCTAGTTGCAAACTCAAACACAGTAAATATGGATACGAGAGATATTATACATTCAAATTCACATTCTAGCATACCAATCATGTCACCAGCCTTTTAGGCACGGGTCACTTTTCTCATAAAATAAATTTGTGATAAAAACTATTAATTTTTAAATAAGATATGGACCTTTGATTCTATATAAATTATAGGTCCACGTTATTATATTTTTTTTTTATTTATATATGTAAATTGAAAGAGTAAAATAAGGGGAAAAAATGGTACCAAAAAAAGAAAAATAAGCAAAAACATTTCATTATGTCAAAAACAATGTTCCAAAACATAGGCTAATCCAATTTTTTTCGCACAAGTTTTTTTGCTAACAAAAGTTTGCCTAATCCAATTTTTCTTTTCATGTGAGTTTTTTTAAGACTGTCGCAATGTTTAGCAATGAAATTATTATAAATTAATAAGAAATAAATAAATTTGTCAAAAAAAAAAGTAAAAAAAGTAAAGGGAAACATAGTTTTTCTTTACTGGAAGATAAACATATTTTCTTATAATTAAAAAATATATGAGAAAAATATGAGCTAAGTATTGGACTATGTTCTCCATTATTTTATTTTCTCAAAGAATTTTTCTTTTAAAAAGAATCATTTTTCTACAGGATTAAGAGGATCTAATAAAAAAAATACTATTTCATTTTCTTATAGTTAAAATCCAAAATTAGAGGTAAAGTCAATGTAATCCTTTTTCTCATAATTATATTCCAAAGCAACTCAACAGCCATAAAATAATTCAAACATATAAATTGAAATAATGAATTATGTTTGACTTTCATATATAGGCAAAGAAAATGCATATTTGCTTCTATCCTATTATATACTTACCAAATAATACTTTTTTTTTTGTTAAACTAATAATAATAAAAATAATAGTAAAATAATAATAATAATAATAATAATATAAATTTTATCAAAGTTGATAATTTTGTTGACTGGTGTAGTGTGTGTGAGAAATGTCCGAATAACCTGCATCTATTTTGCATATTCAATGCATTTGATTCAATATGTAGTTTAGTTGTGTAGCTTATTGATTCAATGCATATCCCGTGGGCTTAGACATTGATATATATATATATATATATATATATATATATATATATATATATATATATATATATATATATATATATATATAGGTCGGTGTTTGAACTTCGAACTACTATTTCTTCACCTTAGAAAAAGTAAGTTTTAGTCAATAAAATACTTAATAAAAGAATAAAAAAAAATAAAGATAGGTTTTGTCTTAAAAAAATTACAAATATAAAAGATATGCAGGATGAAAATTTTAATTTAAAGCGATAGAAACATAATCTATTAAAATATTATTGATTTATTGAATTATGCCTTTTTCTATCAAATAAAACTCTCTTAACAACTTGTAAGACCCAATTTAAGGATTTTATTTATTTAATAGTTTTATTAATTATTTAATTGTTTGGTGTGTTTTATTTATTGGGTTAATTGGGTTTTAGAGAAATTAAGGGTATTTTGATAATTTGAGGAGTAAGAGTAATTTGGTGATTTAAGGATGAAGGGTTTTTTAATAATTTTGGGTATGGAGAGATGTTTAAGGAAATTTGTAGTAACTTGGAGTAATTAATGGAATAGTGATGTAGGAGTAATAATGGAGGTTTTAATGAAGTAATTGTGTAGTAACATTTTGTTGAAAATGGCTCTTCTCCCATCAAGTTTCGCTCATTCCCAACTGAACTACCCAAAATACCCCCGCATGAGTTAACTCACGCAGGTGTTACACGCAGCGTGACTTAAGTCACGCTCGTTGTCTGACTTAAGTCATAGTGAGTTAACTCGTGTAGGTTATAACCCAAAATGAGTTAACTCATGTAGGTTATAACCCAGCGTTAGTTAATTCAGGTAGGTTAGAACCCAACGTGAGTTAACTCACGTAGGTTACAACCCCAACGTGAGTTAACTCATGTAGGTTACAACCCCACCTTGAGTTAACTGACACATGTTTTACTTCAGCTTACCGAGCGTGAGTTAACTCACGCGGGGAGTATTTTGGTCAGTTTGCATGAGAGTGAGCGATTTTAGTTGGGAGAAGAGCAAATTTCCATTTTGTGTGATAGAAAGTTACTAAGCCCATTAGTGAGTGGGACTAAGCCCAAGAGTATATAAAAGATATAGTCTTTGCAAAAATTAGGTCAAGAACTCAATTGTCACATTTTAGAGAAAGATGTAAAGTTGGAATAAGAGAGAAAGATAGAAAGAAAGAAGAAGGAGAATTTCAAGAGAGAAATAGATCTAGCTTGGAGAACTCAAGAGCGAGAGAGTAGATTGAAGATTTAAGCTTAACTTTGGAAGGTTAAGGTAAGAGGAAAGTTTATATTCACTAATTAGAGATTATGAGTGATAGAGTGGTTATAGGTCATGTTTGTTTTTATGAATTTCATGAAATTAGTGTTGTGATTAGTTGATTCTCGTGCTAATTGATTATACTAATTATGAGGCAGAGAAGATGGTTGGAATTTCTTAAGGGTTATGATTGTGTGTTAAGTTATCATCTATGAAAGGCGAATGTGGTGGCGGATGCGTTGAGTATGAAGTCATTGCATATGTCTGCATTGATGATGAAAGAGTTAGAGTTGATCAAGCAGTTTCGAGATCTAAATTTGGTTAGTGAGCTGACATCAAGCGGTGTGAAGTTGGGAAAGTTGAAGTTGACGAGTAACATTTTGGAGGAAATAAAAAAAGGTCGAAAAGTGAATTTGGAACTTGTAGATCATTTGATGTTGATGAGATGGGGGTTACGAGGTTTCGTCATCGAGTTTGCGTACCGGATGTACCCGAACTTAAGAGGAAGATTCTAGTTAAAGGTCATCGAAGTAGTTTGAGTATTCATCCTGGAGCGATGAAGATGTATCAAGATCATAAGAATGAAGAGGGATGTAGGTGAGTTTGTGTTTGCTTGTTTGGTTTGTCCTAAATCTAAGATTGAGCATCAGAACCCATCTAGAATGATGCAGCCGTTGTTTGTGCTGGTGGAAGTGCGATAATATTTCGATGGATTTTGTTGGAGCTTTGCTGAAGACTGCAAAGGGTAGTGATTTAATTTGGGTTGTTGTGGATCGGTTGACGAAGTCCTCACATTTTATTCATATTAAGACCGGTATGTCTATGTGATGTCAGCGGAGATCTACATTGAGCAGGTTGTCAGATTACATGGTGTTCCGTCTAGAATTGTGTCGGATAGAGACCCGAGGTTTACATCTACGTTATGGGAGAGTTTGCAATCGGCTTTCAGAACTAAGTTGAGGTTGAGTTCTGCTTATCATCCTCAAACGGACGGTTAGTCGAAGAGGACTATTCCGTCTTTAGAATATTTGTTAAGGGCGTGTGTTTTGGAACAAGGTGTAAGTTGGAATGAATGATAAGTGTTGATTGAGTTTACTTATAACAACAGTTTTCATTCGAACATTGGAATGACACCTTTTGAAGCGTTGTATGGAAGGAGGTGTAGGACGCCGTTGTGTTGGTATGAGTCAGGTGAGATTGCTTTGATTGGATCGGAAGTTGTTCAGTAGACTACGGAGAAGGTCAAGATGATCCAGGAGAAGATAAATGCATCTCAGAGTAGGCAGAAAAGTTATCATGATAGGCGGAGGAAGGATATTGAGTTTCAAGTTGGAGATCATGTGTTTTTTAGGGTTAACCCCGTGACTGGTGTTGGGGGTGCTTTGAAGTCGAAGAAGTTAACTCCTCGTTTTGTCGGTCCTTATGAGATTATAGAGAGTTGAAGCAGTAGTGTATCGGATTGTGTTACCTGCGTCGTTGTCGAATCTGCATAGTGTGTTTCATGTGTCTCGGTTGTGGAAGTATGTATATGACCCATCTCATGTCATTCAAGCAGATGATTTAGAAATAAGAGATAATTTAACCGATGAGACTGTGTCGTTAAGGATTAAAGATCGAGAGGTTAAGCGTTTGACAGGCAAAGAGGTTGCCTTGGTGAAGGTGGTTTGGTTTGGACCTATGGGAGAGAGCTTGACTTGGGAATTGGAGAGTCGGATAAGGGAATCGTTTCTGGAGTTGTTTCCTTCAGGTAATTTCCGAGGACGAAAACTCTTTAAGGGGGAGAGTTGTTACAACCCGATTTTAGGATTTTATATATTTAATTGTTTTATTTATTATTTAATTGTTTGGTGTGTTATATTTGTTGATTATTTGGATTTTAGAGATATTAAGGGTATTTTAGTAATTTTGGGTATGAAGAGTTATTTTATGAGAATAAGTAGTAACGGTCTGGTTCGTTTAACCCAAAATGGTGTATGGTCTCTAACGTATTGGACTTATCCCTTGATCTAAGTTCTTACGCGTTGTTTTGCTCGAAAGAGCATTTTATGCTTGTTGTTGATCAGGGAGCTATTGGCACTTGGATTTTGTTACCGTGTTGGCGGTCAACCCATTCTCCATAATTATACTCTAGGTGTTCTTTGCAGATGTTCACTTTTCACTTTTTTTGTAACTTGGTTTCGTGCCCGTACGCGGGTTCGCTGGGTTGCGTCGGTGATTAGTGAAATTTTGTTAGGATATATTCGAGTTGTTCCACTTTAGACATGATGTATTCTCATTTGAGTCTTCTTGGGTCAGGTATTACGTCCCCCCAATCTTTGTATTTCTTTCTTTTTATTTAATATATTTTCTATTTCCCTAAAAAAAAACAATTAATAGAATAAGTGGTGTATGAATATTTGGTGTGGTGTTTATGAAGTAATTGTGTAGAAACATTTTATGAATGATGGAAAGTTACTAAGTCCATTAGTGCGTGTGACTAGCCCATTAGTATATAAGAAAATAGTCTTTGTGAAAATTAGGTCAAGAGCTCATTTGTTACATTCTAAGGAAAGAGACATAGAGAAAGAAAGTTAGAGAAAGAGGAAGAAGAATAGGATTCAAGACAAAGGCACATCTAGGTTGGGGGAAAGCTCAATAAGGAGATTAGAGTGAAAATTTAAGTTTCTTTTGAAGGTTAAGGTAAAAGGAAAAGTTTATATTTACCAATAAGTGATTATGAGTGATATAATAGTTATGGGTTATGTTTGATTAACTGATAGGATAAAACAGACTTGTCACCATGGTCATTTATGCTTGCCTCAAGGGTGGCCACTGCTGAACAAGTTTCGTAATGTGCAATATGTGCGTCAACGAGAGCACTAACTACAGGGGAAACTTGTTGTTCAGGTGGTTGCTCAGTTTCCAGAACTGGTGCCGCAATTTTAGAAGTAACAACTGGTTTTTTGAAAGCTAAAGAAGACCAAATGCCGAGGGGGTTTTCACGTGTCTTCCCCTTCTTTGTTTGCAATTTATGTTGTGTGACTAACTTTTTCCCCTTGTCCTGCACCTTCTGAGTTTTATCGATGTCCTTGACCAAAGCTTTTTCCAGATGCAACCAATGACAATTCGCGACCGAATGACCAAGAATCTAACAATACATGCAAAAGTGAGGGAGCCATTCGTAATCCACCTTGACAAGGAACACAAAGCCTTCCCTTTCCACCATAATCTCATAAAACAAACGATGAAAAAAGTCTTTGTTCACTAGCACCCGCGCGTAATGGCCAGAAGTACGTTCCTGAGTTACGATGATAATGAGAGGGGTGCCAATTGCATCGGCAATTTCCATTAGTGTTCTCTCTAACTAGTATTCTTGTGGCAAGTCCAGAAGCCGGATCCAAACATGTGCATGTGTGAGACGTTGAGAGTATTTGGTAAAATCCTTGGACCATCGGGAAAGCCGTAACAGGCCCGACTGCAAATTAATTGTCTCCATTGCAAGGGATGTGCGCACATCATCGTCGGAGTAGAATGAAAACCACGGACAAGGGGAATCATATGCCACAGACCCTTAGTCTTCCATTGCTTCGATAACTTTGTTGTTATTTCTTTTGCGGTGTACGGCTTGTCGCCCTTATTCAAGAATAGTCTGCTATGCAGGTGATGCTTACATTTCTCTAGCCCTTTGGCATACACATCCTCAGTGATTCTTATTGATAAGTTATCCCCTCGAATTGTTGGATGAGGCAGTGGTGCACTAGTAATAGTAACCACATCACAGGTGAGAGCACATGCGCACACAAACGTTGTTGCTACGGTGCCTTAGGGTCAGACGTTTCCGCCACGCAAGGCCATGGGCAGGAAAACACCATGGTTGCTGCAAAGGCAAGAGGAACGATCGGAATGGAGCAAAATGCCAAAAAATAACTGAATTGGATGCTAGCACCGATCTTAACCACACGCCGGCTAATCAATAAAGTGGTAGGTGAAAGCAATTAGACTTGGCGGCCCAACCTCAATTAAATGGTATGAATCAATTGAAATTGACAAAGAAGTGTTATGAAATGGATCAGCCCAATGATTATTCAATAACGATACTAAATTTGCCAAGCAATCTTGAATTTTTATTGGTGAACCAAGCAAATCCAAGGCTAAATGGCGGCACCGTTCATGATAGAGGTTGTGCCCATCGCAAAATGTGATCTTGTTATCTACTAACGTGTTTCGTGAAAATGTTTCATTGAGAATCTTCTAGATAAATGTAGAGAATGTTCTGGCCTCACAAAAATAACAAAACATATTCATCAAAACAACAAACAAAGCAAAGAAAAAATATGAGTTTTTTAATAATGTTAAAGAATTGTACAATTAAGATCAAAAAGAAATATTATTCTCTCTACCTCACCAAAATAAGAAATAAATTATCATAAGAATCAAGATCCTTTAAAGACATTAAAAGGCAAGGAATCAAGAAAAATCAAGGCATTATTTGCACATGGGCCATAAAACCTAGAAAAGATTAAAGAAAATTGTTGTACACACATCTCACAAGGCTGAGAAACACCTTTAAAAGACTGAAATACTCCATCTTAAAAGACTGAAATACTCCATCGACAGTTAACTGTCGAGAAATTTGAAAATCAGCTGCAGTTAACTGTCGAGGTTTTTGAGGCAGTTAACTGCCGAGAAAATGTTTCATTAGCTGAAACAGCCACCTGCTCCCCCTACTCACTATTTTCTCATCAACTTCCATACCACTTCCATCTAATCCCCCAAATCCAATATTTTTTTTATCAAATCTTGCTCCAAAATCATTGAAGCATCTTGCATAGGAGGTATCAACACACTTTTGAAGTAAAAAAAAAACAGGTATTAAGCATTTTAATCCGTTCAGTTTTTGCTGTTTTTTACGTCAGTTTACGTAAACCCTATCATGGGACTTATCGGTAGTTAACTGCCGAAGTTTTTTCGGTACCTAACTACCGAAGTTTTTTCGGCACCTAACTGCCAAGGATTACTTGAAAAAAATTTGAAAAACGCAGGAATGACAATGCCACTTCCATATTTTCAAAAAAAATTCCTTTGTTTTTTTTTTGTTTTAATTCATTATGGCATTTGTAACGCCCTATTTTATTATTTATTTATTTTATTGAGTTTAGATATCCTTTTATAATTTAGTCGATTTATTTTGATAAGTGATATTTTGTTATGTTATATATTGGTATTTATTAGTATAATATATATGTTATCTGGTGTAGAAATATATATGTTATTTGGTATTTGTTATAGAAATATATTTGTTATTTGGTGTAGAAAATATATTTGTTGTTTGGTGTAGAAATATATATATGTTATTTGGTGTAAGAATATATTTGTTATTTGTTATAGAAATATATTTGTTATAGAAATATACATGTTATTTGGTGTAAAAAATATACTTGTTATTTGCTATAGAAATATATTTGATATTTGTTATGGAAGTAATTTATATATATTTTTAAATAGAATATTGAGTTGTGGGGCTGTTTTTGAATTAGTTAGAATTATGAGGGAATAAGATAAAACAAATAGAAGAGGTATAAAAGGTAAAACCTAGGTTTAGGAACAAACAGTACGTACGATCAGTTTTGGGAGAAAAAGGGAGAAAACTAGAAGTGGAGAACCAAGAGGCTGCTGCTCCAATTTTATTAAGGTAAGGGTGAGATTTTCTTCAATAATCATAGTATATAATTCTGAAATTTGATGAATTATTGTGTTCTTGAGTTAGGGTTAGAAAGTTTATGTTAATTGATAAAATGAGATGAATTGTGTTGTTTGATGCATGTTCCTATGTTGTTTTGATTTATATATTGCATATTTGACCTGTAAACATCATTGTAAATCATTTTGGGTAATTAAGGGATCAAAAATTGGGTTTTTGGAGTGAAAACTGTTCCTTCTCGTAAACGAATTCGGCCACCGATTTTCTGAAAGCCAAAACTGGAAAAACACTCACTTTTCACCCGTTTCTGTTTTGAATTAGCTTCCGGTGTAAACACAAAAATTGTAGGTATAGATGTTAGATTTTTAATGTCGTTGGTTTGACTTCTAAATGATTTATAGAACTTGAGTTATGGTCAAATTACTGCACGTAGGTCACAGTGAATATTTAGGAATTTCAGCACAACATTTCTCGAATTTGAAATGAAAACTGGTATTGATAAGTACAGAATTGGTCTTAAGTGTAAACACGAAAGTTGTAGGTATGGATGTTAGCTTTTTAATGCCGTTAGTTTGACTTCTAAATGATTTATAGAACTTGAGTTATGGGCAAATTACTGCACGTAGGTCACAGTGAATATTTATGTATTCCAGCACAACCTTTCCCGAATTTGAAATGGAAACGGATATTGATAGGTACATAATTGACCTTTGGTGTAAACATGAAAGTTGTAGATAATTGTGTTAGCTTTCCATTGGCTTTGGTTTGACTTGAAAATGATTTTTGGTTTTTGAGTTATGATGAAAATACTCCAAGGAGGCTTTAGTGAATTATTATATGAATGTATATGTTGATGATAATATATGATGTTTTTCCATGATTAATGGATTATTATAAGAATGTGTATGTTGATGAATATGATGTTATATGATGTGTTCATGATTGATGAATTATTATATGAATGTATAAGTTGATAAATATGATGTTACATGAAGTTGTTTATAATTGTATTATCTTTCAGTGAGTCTGAATTAATATGAATATTGTTGTTGAATAAATTGAGATACATATATAATTGTATATGCCTTTTGAGAACTATAAGAGATGAACTATGTGATAGTTTATGATATTGTCATATCTTGAAATATTTGATGTGCTGTCATGTTGTTGTTTATTATTGACTAAAAGCCGCATGTGTCAATCTAAGATTAGGAGTTGTTGATCCAAATTGTTGGAATCCTAAGATGTCGATGTTGTGTAAGTTGTATGATGTTGAGTCCATGCATACCTATTTCAGTTGGGGGCTTGATGCTCTGTAAGTTTTTACTCTACACGTTGAGGGCTTGATGCCCTGGAGCTTTAGCTCATTTGCGATGAGGGCTTGACGCCCTGGAAGTATATTAATACTTATTACGTTGAGGGCTTGACGCCCTGGATTGGTACCACATGCATGAATAAGATGTCTAAGTTGCATAGTCGAGTTGAAGTTGCGTAGTCGATGTCGAAGTTGTCGAGTTGTCTAAGTTGTCGAGTTGATAATTATCAATGAATCGTTAATGAAGAGTTTTATGTTGTTGTTTATGTTGTTTATGCGAAGTATCGTTAAAGATGATTTGAAGTTGATTGTTGCTTGCATACTCCGGTTTTTGATTATATGCCAAAGTTCATGGTTCCATTTATTGAAAAAGTGGTGGATGTTATAGGTGATGGACATTGTGGATTTCAAGCTATAGCCGAGTTCATGGGATTGACCAAAGAAAGCCATATCATGATTCGTCACAATCTTATTAAAGAGTTGAAAGATCATAGAGATGATTATGTGAGAGTATATGCGGGTGCAGAGCGTTATAACTACATTTTAAATGGCTTACATCCTCCCGGAAATATGAAAGGTTTTGCACATCTTGTTAAGAAGTGGTTTACTATTCCGGACATGGGACACATTGTTGTTAATTATTACAAAAAGGTGTGTGGTCGTGTTGACAACTCTTGGAAAATTGGAATCTTTTTTCCCATTAAGAGGGCCACCACCGCCGGGTAAACAAAAAACTCCCATCATGTTGTTTGGCTTAATTCCGAACCATTTCGTGCTTATATTTTTGAAGGATGGTTGTCCACTACCTCCATCATCTACGGAGTGGCATAATCACAAGAATGAAGAGGCTTTAACTTGGGAAGATGAGTACTTTGATCAACATGAGTTGTTCCGAAAGCTCATGATTATTGAAGAGGGAAAGAAACCGCCGCAACCAATAAAAGATTCAAACAAAGCGGTCCCATTTTTGTTGGACACTTCCGAAAAACCAAAGCAACAATTTGAAGTAATTGCGGAAGATGAAGAAAAATATATTTCACTTGATCTAATTATGGATAACTGTAAAAGATAATGCATTTTTCTTGTTTATGAACGAGTATAAATGTTGTACAAATAGTATTGCCTCTTGAAAATGCTCTGGTTGAATTACAGGTAAAAACTGGTCGAAAATGGCTTGGTTCAATCATGCAGAACCCACTGTCTGCATAATTGTTTTTCTTGACAGTTAACTGCCGATAAAATACTGAAACCGCCTGCAGTTAACTGCTGCAAAAACCTCGGCAGTTAACTACATCCGGTTTTCAAATTTCTCGGCAGTTAACTACCGAGGGAGTATTTCGGTCTTTTAAAGGTGTTTCTCAGTCTTGTGAGATGTATGTAAAACAACTTTCAAGATTAAATAAGCTAAAAGGCCTTCATTATTTTTTATCCATTAAGGAATAAAGCAAAAATGCCTTCATTATTTGCACATGCACATAAAGTAATAAGAAAGATAGGCATAATCAAGATAGTTAACTACAATTATGGATCTAAAGGATTATAATTTATACATTATAATCTAAAAGAAAGCTACTATTATGGCCAATGTGTTGACTAGAAGAAGCGTTTCAGTATTGCCAACATTAATGGATAGTCAACAAGGACTTTAGAAAAAGTTCATCAATATGAAATTGGACGAAATTCGTAAGAGTAAGATTTGTGCTCATCAAGGATTGAAAAGTGTTCCAAAGAAGGTAACCATGAATTATATGTAGGTGGATGAAACATAATAAAGTGGGTTTAAATTATGTAGATGATTTAAAAACTTTTGTTTAAATTTGTGTTATGAAAGATATTTTGATCAAATCTTTCTTAAAACTATTCATAACACATAAAATTAATTATCAAATCACGAATCCTCATCCACATTAAGACCTGCTCTAGCTCAACCAAATGTCATTGGAAGTCACTGGATATGAATACACCAACATCAATATTATCCTTCATGCTCTTGCTAATGAGGACATTAAATATGGTATTAATGACTTTGTCAATACATTATGGGTTAAACCTAGCTTTAAGTTAGAAACCCCCATTAGTAAGATTGATATAAAACATAACCTCAAACTATTTTATCTCTACTAAGAAGGGATTCTTATAAGTTTTCACAACCTCTATCTTATCAACAACCCAAAACATGAGCCTTTTCTGAAGTGTTAAAGGTACACATTCACTAGTGTGAACCCAATTTCAGCCTATGATGATTGATAAGTGGCAAAATTATGTTATTTTCATGCATTTATTAACTTTTTTTTTGCCAATAATCGATAAGAAAACCCCCAATTTATTTTAAATATACAAATTATTATAGTTAAATGCCAGAATGCTATTATTCTCCAAGACTTGATTGCAATAGCACAAAGGATTTGGACACAAATACTTTCATTAGTCAAGATCAAGCGAGACGAAAGCGAGCTAGGTTAGAGAGTTTCAAGGATTTCTTGGAAAGGACATTTCCTAGGTGTGCCAATGCGAAGTAAAGGTGAGCAATTCTAGAGATTTTCAGGATCAAAGGCTAGAGCACACTCGCTAGTTAAGAAACACTTCCAATGAAGTAAGGTCGTTTAGTGCATTTTGAGGATCAATTGGTTTTTCCCTGCGCTTGAAGAAACCTCGAGTCGCTGGGAGAGCTTGATTTATTCCATCGAGCTTGGCATTTTTTTACTTGTATAAATATGATTGTATTCATATTTTGAGATACCTTTGATACACTAGTATCATTTTAAAGAGAGAAAGAGAATGAGAAAAATGAGTTTCACCATTGGAGGCCATTAGACCTTGGATTCAAGCTTGCTGATGTTCCTTCATCATCATTCTTCTTCTCTTTGCTAGTTAGCTCAATCATTGGTAACTAATATCTCTTTGTATTTAGGATTAGATATAGGTATCTAGGATTTTAATGTATCACTATTGATATGCCTAGTTATATACAGTCTATTATTCAATATAATCTTTGATTTAATTCTATATTTAATGTTTTTTATGGCATGCAATCAGAAAATTATTATTTAATTTAGAAAGTTTGAGACATTGTTCTTTTATTTAAGGGATCTATTTTAGGCCATTTGTAGATGCTAATGCTAACGTCTCTTTATCTAAGAGATCTATTTTAAGCCATATATTTTAAGTCATTTCATATAATTGTTTGATTATGTAACTTTAAACTATTATATGATTTTCTGTCAATTACTTTACTATTTTATTCAGTTAATTAATATTGTTCTTGATGCTTTTTATGTGTTTACGGATATCCATAAATTGATCCAGGTCACAGTGAGTACCAACCATAACTTTGTTGGCTGGATTTATTTTAATTGTTCTACTATTGATTATATTTAGACATAAACAAATGATAGTTGTTACATACTTTAGTGTTCTTAAACCTTTGAGGGTTACGGGCTTCACCGAGACATCGGTGGGTTGTAACTATTGAAGAAAATTAGTGACCAAGACATTGAACTAGCTATTTTGTTCAAAAATAGCATTTTATTCATAGTTTGTAGTTACCTAAACCATTCAGGGAAGAAAATATGACATGATCTAATTGCTTCCTCTTTCTCTTAAGGAATTAAAACCAACTTATTATAGTCAAGTTGAAACTAAGTCCTTATGAAGAGAAATTTTTATAAATATTACTACGTGTGACACATAATACACTTGCTATTATTTTATCATCAATCCTCAACAAAGATACTTCAAATATATGTGACAAAATTAAAGTTAAAATTGCAATGTCTTCTCCTTAATGTCATTGGAGATCGTCCAACTCATTAAAGCTATTATGCATACCATGTATATTTACTCTTTTGACGCCTATCTTTAGCTTATGCACTTATTTTTTTAAGTTAGAGTAGCCTATCAAAATTGACATCAGATAGAATCGAATATGAGATCTTGAGAAGACCACATCCCAGAATCCCAAATCAACACCACTAGACCAACCTAGGTTGGTTAGCCTATGCACTTCCTAATGCATTATAAATTCATTGTGATATTGTTTTCATCCATCAATTACAAGCTATCATATTTTATAGTGTTACATCAATTTTTCAACCCTAAATACTTAGCAAAATTCGTTTTTCGTCCTCATAGAAAAAAGGTGACATGTTTACATCGATCAAATTTTCCAACAAGTATGCTAAATTCAAATATGTTTTGTTTTCCTTCAAATGTATATTTTTCAATGATTTTTTTACAAACATGTTTAGAACATTAGATATAATTCTTTTACAAAAAATTAGAACTTTTTAACATGGAATGAAATAATATGATTTTTTTTAAACGCAAAAAGTGCATGATAAAAGCAAAGAAAATCTGGATCTAGAAATCAATTTCGAGCTTATTTTTTTGCAAGTAACTTTTATGATATTCTAAACATGTTTGCAAATAAATATCATTCAAAAATTTAAAAGTTTCGGAATAAATATAAAATTTAAATTTATCATGAACTAAAATCAAATGCTGAAAAACTTTATAAAGCCACAAACATGAAACTTTTTTCTGTGTAAAAAAAACGAGTTTTAATAATTTTTTAGAGACAAAAAAAAAACTTATTAACCCCATTTTATACAATCTATCTATTTTTTAACTCTAATAATAACGGTAATATTACCAAGAGGACTGAGATGAGATAGTAAATGTCTCTTCCAACTTCTTTTTTTATTACGGTAAATAAGAGCTTAACATTTCAAAACATAGATAATTAACATTGAAGGGGTATTCCCCAACAATTTTGAAAATCCAGCGCAAGATAAAAAAAACCTACTTGAGCATGATTTGCAAACACATAAACTCTGCAAACAAATATGAGAAATTAAACCAAATTCATAACCCAACAACCCATTCATCAACAGATTCCATCTTATAATGCCGACAAAGGAGATGTGAAAACCCAAAGTCTTTTTTTTTCCTATCCAATTACAGATCATTTTTTTGGCTTCGTAACGTGCGTTTCGACTAAACTTGGTCTCGGATTTGTTCACTTTATCATGTTGGACAAAAATCGGTTGATAAAAGACTAAGGTATTGAAGTTTTGAGCGTCCTCATAAATAACTACACATCTTATGTGATTTCTAATATCAAAACTCACTTGTGATACACACTTAATACAAACTAAACTTGAACACAAAACACATAACACAATACAACACACCTAGAATGTAAGATCAACAACAAACACACAAACAATGAAGCATAAAATGAACAAGACAAAGTAGATCAAACTGCAAATAAACCAGAGGCTTTGGTGGTAGGCGACACATATCTGGATCTGGCAACACAAAGGCCTACATGTTAGTGGAGGAAGTGGGTTAAGGTTCTGGTAGCAGCCGTTCAGATGAGAACAAATATGTTATGGTTAAGGTCATGTGGGCATTGGTGGTCGTTGGGACGGTGGTGGGTTTCTCACCGTGGAGGTGGGTAGAGATGGAGAAGGGGTAAAAGGGAAAAACAACCCTCCATAGTGGAGGAGAAAAGGACCTTTATGGTGGAGGACACAAATCTCCATAAAGGAGGGAGGAGATACCTCCATGGCGCAAGGGTTGAGAGACATAGATCTAAATGAGAGAGACAGTAGCAGCAAAGGTGGGTTATTAGAGAGAAGTGAGAGCTTCTCTCTTTGGAATGTTGGATCATAAACTATATTATTACTCTCTCAAGTTTCTTCCAACTTAACTAGATGTATTCAGTTCGAATGGAATACAATGATGTTAAATCTCTAGAGGAGATATTAGCTTCGGGGATTAGTCTCTGTAGTTGCGCGCAAATGATACCCACTTCACACCAACAACAAAAACTAATCATTGACACATTTGTTTATTTCACACAAATTATTAAAAAAAAAATACTATAGATGAACGAAAGAGAATTGCTAATTTTACCAAATTGTCATGGTTAATTATACGTGTATTTACCATTATCATAAACGTATAAGGAATTGTCACCGTGAGCATATCTTAGTTGGCAGAGATGTTACAATATGTAGGATTGAGATTCAAACCCTAGACTTCCAACTTATTTATCTTAAGGGATGAATTTTTATCTACTAGAACACTTATAAAAAAAGAATTATAGTTGATTATAATATTTTGTCAGGTAGAATGGAAAAATGACATTCATTTTGGTGTGGTGTGTGTCTATCTATGTATAGAGTGAGTGATTCTCTCCAAACAAATTGATGGCAAAAATGTGTATATGCCAAAATAAAATGAGAATGTTGCCAAAACATGAGATAAAGGTCAGTTGCTAGATCAGAGAAAAAAATTTGTGTTACATGTGCTTGAACATGACCAAGATTTGGGCTTCAATTTGGTTGTGGGGACACCAAATCTTTGCCATCCTATCCACCTACCAAATTTATGAGGTTTGATGTCCTTTTTGCCTGCCACAATCAAAGGGCAACATGGAGTTACTTGTGCTACCTATAGTTGTAGGGAACATACCTTATTATACCATTACGAAGGTCACAAACATATGTCAGATTTTGGGAATCCTAGAAGAAAATGTAAAATAGGTACTGGATTGATTTTTTTTGTGATGATGAGTACTATGTATGTACACGCAAATATATATATGTTTGGTTTAAAACAATCATTTGACCATTTTTACACCACTCATATCAAAGCTAAATGGACCATAAACTCCCAACTTATACATGAAATTAATTTCTTATTATGCCATATATATAATGAACTTGTGTTTCTAAAAAAGTTGATATAAATCTTATTCACCTAAGTATATAAGCAAATAATATAATCAAGAATGACAGAAGAGAAATTTGAAAATTTTCAATAATAATCTACAAAACTAGAGATAGATCTTATAGGAGTGCTTTTCCTTGGACGCTTTCTGAGATTCACCCTTTCAACAGATTCATTTGGTTCAACAGTAGAGATAGATGACTCAGCCTCTGAATTTTGGTGATTATTTTGGTTGCCTCCAAGCTCTTCAATTGTGATCTAACAATACACATGATTTAAATCACAAAATTCAGCAAACAATAAATTTCACATTAAATTAAAATATAGGTTTAAATGTGTTTTCATTTGATTTTTAGTCCCTACTAATTAACACTTTTTTGTTTTGGTCCTTGTAGTCTTTACATTTTGAATCAGTTCCAATATAAATAAATTTTGCAAGAACCAAAACAAAATAATAAGAACTAAACAACATAAAATTGTACATTTGCAATGATAAAAAATAATTATAAGGATTGAAAGCAAAAGTAAAATATTTATAAGTACTAAAACCATATTTAAATCTTTCATCGACTCAAAAGCATATTTAAACCTACTAAAGTATGAGTTAAGAACCTTTCCATTTACCTTGCATTTGATGGAACAGAATCTGTTACGCTTATCTTGAAATTGTTTGCCACATTCTTCACAAATTCCACCAGCTTGCTTTTGAGATGTTGATGGCTTTGAATTTGCAGCTAGTTTCTTGTCTTTAGATAATTGTCGAGGTTTGATAAGCACAATCTTGTCATTGTTTGATATATAAGTCTGCAAAATTATGTCACGTTGTAAGTACAAATTTAGGTTAACTATTTAATCAGAAAAATAAATTCATATATTACTTTCAAGGGTTGATCTATGAAACACAGACATTCATCGGATTAAACGTGTCCTGATGTCGTCGAACACATGTCGTGTCCAATACCGATAAGACACTGACACATAATTACATTAAATTATGTTATTTCTTCAAATTATTAGCAGTATCGACTATCAATATGTTATTTCTTAAATTATGACATGTTAGTGTTCGTATAATGTTTAGAGTTCGTATTTGTGTTTCATAAGGATTGATATTAAGTTGAGTGAGTCACATATAATATACCAATTAAGTTGTAAAGTTCAAGTAAATTATACAACAATCAATAAAAAAAGGGCAAATAATGATTTTCATCTTTACATGTATGAGATGTTCCGCCTAAATATGACTTGTTAGTCATTTTAAGCCTCAAATGTGTCTTTAATCACTATATTTACTTTTCGCTAGTTAATTTAGTCCATAGAATTATGAAGAAAAGAAACACTTAGATGTGTTTATAATAATTTCAATACATTCAAAGATTAGTGACAACAACTCACACACTTTGGGACCAAAATATATGCTTATCTAAAAAAAGGAGTAGGCCAAAACTAACATTTAATTCAGTCAAAAACTAATTGAAATATACTTGACTCAATGGCTAGAACTTGTAAAAGATACAATCATTCTAGACTAAATCTTTAATTTAAAACCATCAAGACTATGACTAATGGAGAACCGGCAATACTATAGAACAGCACAATTCATTTCAACAATTTAAACCACTTAAAAAATCTATATATTCATCAATGGTTATCATTCATACGAGCAAAATAAATCAACCATAATGTAGCATAAACTATCCATCAGATTACAATTAAGAAACTGAATTGATTCACTCAATAAATGGCCACCAGAGCAAATTAGATCAATGAATGATATTGCAATTAATGAAGAAACATACTTGATTTAAAAAAATATTAATGAAATGAATTAAACAATAATAAAAAAGGTAGAGAGAAAAGAACCTGAATATATGAGCAATCAAAATACTTGAGTAGGTCAGAATATTTTGCAACATCTACATAGCAATATCTGTATATCTGAACCTTTCGATGAAGAGAATGAGATTCCTTATCATACTTACAAAAACTGATTCCACAATCCAAACAAAACACATTCTTCTCGTTAAACTTTTCTTTGTGCTTTTTGCAATTTCCAAACCTATCTATCAAAAGTGCATCAAGCCAATCTTCTTTCTTTTCTAAACTACGCTTCACCATCTACAAAATAACTCAATAAATAAACTTTGTATTAAAAATAAATAATGATAAAACATGAACACAAATTCAATGATCAACGATCAATATTTCTTCACAATTATCAAATTACAAGAATATCAAGCATTTGAGTCAAAGAAACGATTAACAATCATCAAGAAAGAGTAGCATAAATTTCAATCTCCAAGAACCAATCTTGATAAACATGAAATTGTGAAATTGCAATCGAACTTTCACACCAAAAAACAAAAATCATAGAAAGGTAAAACAACTAAAAGAACACATGCAAAAAATTAGAAATTGATAAACAAGAAGTCTATGAGCTAACAATGTTACCTTTGTTCTTTCTCTCGACCAAGACACTGAAAGGGAGAGAAGATGGTATTATAAAAATATATAAAGTATGAACAAAATATAATAATTATATAATTCTAAGAAACTGAAAAGGAAAAAAGGTAAGTTTGGAAAGAAAATATATTTTAAAATTCAGAGGGTTATGACTGTGATTATGGGACGATTTTGTAAGATTGTTTTTCAATTGGAATTGGAAAAGTTTCTGTAAAAAGAAAAAAAAAATGGAATTGGAAAAGTCACGTAGGGCCAAAAAAATGGATATTTACTGCCAAAAAATATATTAAAATATTAGTAATTGGTAATTATTGAATTTTTTTCCAATATTGAATATATATTGCAAAATAAACCTTTGACTAATTTATTGCACTTTGTGAATTTTGTTGGTCAAACATTATTTGTTTTTTAGCAATTTTTGGTCAAGACTTGTTTAATTTTTTATATTTGGTCAAACATTATTGACAGATTGAATATGAGAGCACTAGGTTTGGCTTTAAAAAAAACACTAGTATCTCAAAGATTTTACAACCTTAAGGACCAATAAACTTTTTTTTTAGAGGAGGGAGCAATAAACTTGAGAATTTTTCGGTTAATAAATTGAGCATGTCTCCCTTCAAAAAAAAAATAGCATTTCTTTTGGCGGAAGCAATGTTGTGAGAATTAATTAAATTAACACTATTTTTTTTTTGGTCAAGAAATTAACACAAATTTATGCTGTAAAAAAAGTGACACAATTTATTAATTGATTTTGATTTGATTTATTTTTTGACTCAATTGATTTTGATTTTATTAACATTTAAATTTAAGTATCAGGAAACTTAATTTTTAGTTATATATGTGGAAATTTACAAATTATAATTTGATCTACTTTTGTTTTTTCATCCTTTGTACTATTTGGCACCTTTCCTGTACATTTTTTTTTTTCTTTTTGACAAATATACACTTTTTGACAAAGAAGTTCGATGTTCGTCTACCGGGAGTGATGTGCATGCACATGTTATAACTTACATTCAAGTCACCGAGGGTTTAAGAAGAGGGAGACAAATATTAGGGAAAAGAGTGAGATACATGACTCAATGATATACATTGTTATTATTTACAGGGAATAAGTAAGGTTTTTGGTTGTCAAGTCTTCACCTAGACAGATGTCCATGAGGGACACTTGTAATGATTTGAGTGTGCTTCCTGCATTGGATACACACTAAATGGTCCAAATCGATAGTTCAGACCGTTATCCAACGTGATCAGTGCATTTCCTTGATATATGGGCTTGCATTGCATCGGCCTCGAGCGGACTCGGGTCCTTATCTAGATTGGATCATATATGATCTCATTAGTTTGTCGCGAGCTAAACTCGAAATGAGAGTTCTGAAAATAAATATATTATTTGATGCATAAAACATATTAATGAAAACAATTTTGTCCCAAATTTTGTATAATAAAAACAATTTTATCCCAAATACTTTAAGATTCACTCTTTTTTTTATACACCAAAAATGTAATACCCAAATTCACCTTAAGAAAAAAAAATCATAAAATGTTCTATTCAAGGAGGAATGGAATTAATTTAAAATAAAATTTGGATTTCATTAAATAACTTTGACCTGAAATTGTCCAGTGACCGACTAATTTGAGTGTATCATCTCACCATCCACTTGTCGAGAGTGGTCTATTTAAAGTCAGAGTTTAATAATAAAGTCATATCCTTAAAAGAACAATAAAGTCCTAAACTCCAGAATCCTGACACGGTCCAATCCTGACTTGAAACATTAAACAGATAATGAGTTGCTTACTCATCAGCTCCCTAATGTACATTGAATTCCTGAAAAGAAATTAAACTACATGGGATGATATTACATCCCAATGTGTTCTCAAAGAGGGATAAAACGTGAACCTTCCCATGGAAAATAATTAGATAAAACTCATAGTAAAACTTCTATTTATCAAATTTATACATTCATTCATAAATTAGTGTTAAGATTCATATTAATGGAACACTTAGAATTTGCCTTTTACTAAATGTCTAAGGTCATACATTAACTAATCTTATTCAATAATAATTTGTTTGTTTGTTTTGCGTATGCAACATTTCCCGAATGTGGGTATACCCAAGAAGAAGTTGTCTACCGATAGAGTATGTTAAATAGTTTGTAAGTGGCGCCCCACTTACGTGCCTCTATTATGAACGATACTTAAGGTAACTCATACTTTTTATATATTAATGATGACACAGTATCACATGATATTTTTGTCTATGTTTTTAATATTATTCTTTGCATTTGAAGACAAATAAGATGAGAGTTAGAGGATTTGTCAATGGTTTAAGAAACATATTGTATTGTTTTCATTCGAGTCGTTGTAATTCATTTTTATCCTAAATCATGCAACTCCATAGGTGTTTTGTAGTGAGAAATCATGTAAATCGACAAATCAAGACATCACATGAATGATCAAAGATATGAAAATTGAAGACCAATGGTTCTTAGAAGGTTTTTAATGACAATACAAAGTGAAGAAAATTCATTTCAAGTTCCTATGAGTTTCCAGACAAAGGAACGATAAAAAAAAATGGGACTAAAACACAAGAACTCACACAAGGCGGATGCCTCATGCGCACATGTCATGCGCCTCTGTTATGCGATGTTGGACTTTTCTGCAGGCAAAAATTGCATGTTGCTTTTTTTTTTTTTTAAGTTGGATCGGTGGAGAAAGCCCAATTTTCTTCGCTTAAACCCTAAGTAATCATATGCTATAAAGAGAAACCCTTGCACACATTCTTATTCAAGGCAAAGGTCAAGCATCAGAGTATAAGGCAGAGAATCACCATCCTCCTCTTGTTCTCTCTATGGTATGTTTTTCTATTGTTTTGTTATGATGTATGTTGTCATGTGCCACTAAACCTTTTTTATTAGCGCGGTAAGATGAACCCCTTCTTATTTGTTGGATTCAATTAATAAAGTTTCTATTAAGTTATGTTTTTCTTGTGTCCGATTTAATTTGTTCTTGCATGTGCTTAATGCTTTTTCATTTGAGAATCTGTATTAATCTTGAAAATTGATCCCTATAGAATTAGTAGGATTGACAACCCGGAACTATTCTTTTGTTCATGGCAGTTCTAATTGCTTATTTCTTAATTATAGTTAATGAAATTAAGTATGAAACTTGATGATTTTTAATTCTTTCTTCCGATAACTTTGTAACTTTAACTAGTTTATCTTATCGCATATGTTGTCGTTAGGGTTAATAAGGAATTCTAAAATCAGTTTCTTAAATCATAAGTAGACACCACATATATAATTGAATCACAAACCTAATCTTGCATTGGATAGGACAATTAAACCATACAACCCCTTCTTAATCTCTTCTAATTTTACTCTCTAAAATAAGTTTTACTAATTGCAACGTTGAACGACAATCCATATGGAGACGATAAACTTACTACTTTATTCCTTGTTACCATTGATGCATTTGCCAATTTTGGCCATCAAATTTTTAGCACAATTGTCGTCCATTGTTGATATTTCTACAAGGTAATTGTTGATTTTTTTTTTTTCAACAATTAGGATTAGGTCTAGGTAAGTTTTTCATTTTATTGTTTTTAATTTTTAGTTTTATTTTTCTTTTTTAAGATAGGATTAGCGATTTTTTATTATTTTATGTAGTTTGTTCTATTTCCTTTTTTGTTTTAGGTAGTTTTATTCTCTTTCCGTGTCATCAAAATATTTTTTCTTTTATTTTAAGATAGAATCCAGGTTAGATTTCATTTTATTTTATTTAAGTAGTTTTATTTTTGTTCCATATATTCCAAAATATACATCCTCTATAACAAAAACTTGTGTTATTTCTTGTGGTACTAACTTCTCTACCATGAATTACCTTAGAAGGCTCTTTGATTACCCTTATTACCTATACACTCCGTCTTAGTCCCTTACCATCAAGGGTGGAACACACCGAAACCCACACCATATCCTACCCTGTGGGAAAATCAATATGGAGAAGAAAAGATTGAGGAGCTGAAATAAATGGTGGAACAACTGTTTAAATTCTCCACAGATTGTTTCGAAAGGATAATCTAAAGTCAAAAGGTTTTGAATGAGAGGAAAAATGCATCCATATCCTACACCATCCATTCTATCACATAGATTACTTCCTCAATCATGGAGGTGACCAGCTGTACCCATGTGGGTGACCAAAGAAGTGACTGTAGTATGAAAAGAGATGAAGTACTAGTTCATACTCCAAAAACAACACCAATTTCCAATGTAGACAAACCGAAATCACATTTGGTTAAGTTGCTCAAAGTCATGAGTGAAACAAAGGCAACCCCTGCGTTGGTAGAAAAATTAGATGATAGTCCAACGTAATTATTGGAATTCTTTTTTAAGTAACATATTGTATTGTTTTCATAGGTGTTTTGTAGGGAGAAACCATGTAAATCGACAAATCAAAATATCACGTGAAAGATTAAGAATATGAAGATGGAAGATCAATAGTTCTTATAAGGTTTAGAGAGAGAGGTTCCGAAAATAATTGACATCAACTCATAAATAATAAGAAAAGTGTTTAATTAAAAAAAAGTGAACAATATGTCTACTAAAGTACTCTCATCTTGTATTGATATTTACCATATGAGATATTGTTTGAATTGGGAGTGTAATCTAACTTTCACTAAAATACATAACATTAACTTTCACAAAAATATCTATGAGCATGGGACATTATAAGTGACCTGGGCCTTGATGGATACCATCCCATTTTCTTTAAGTAACATTGGGATATCTTGGGTACGTCTGTGTGTAAGTTGGTGCAAGACTATTTTGCAACTCTTCTTACTCTTATTCTGCATAATGAAGTTCTTACTCTAGTAGATCATTTTTGGTCGTTAGCTTTATGTAATGTGAGCTATAAAGTTGTTTCCAAAATAATTTTACAAAGACTCCGTCATATTATGCCTTATATGATCTCCCACAACCAAAGCAATTTTATTTTAGGGTGCTCTACCACAAATAATATCCCCACTCTATAGGAAACCATCATTCCCTCAATAATATGAAAGGTGACGGCGTTTATGATTCTAAAAATTGATCTTGAAAAAGCTTATGATCGAATCGATTGGAGTTTCATCTTGGAAGCTATGGATATGCTGCATATTCCAAATAATATCATGTAGACGGTTTCTGTGTGCATGAATTGGAATGAGGCTAAAGAAATGAGTTTAACATACAGAGACATTAGGCATGGGGATATATCACCATATATTTTTGTATGTATGATGGAACTTGGAAACCACTTCAGTTTTTTCACGAGGTTGGGTCCAAAGCTATCTCATGTCTCTTTTACATATGATATTGTCTTCATTGTTGAAGCATCCTCTGAGCAATCTCAGTTGATTCAAAATTTGATGGATGGGTTTGTGATGCATCCAACCAGAAAATAAATTTATCTAAATCCAAAATACTTTTTTTGCAAAGAACTTGTAGGATGACATGACAAGTAGTATTAGCCATATGTTAGAGGTGGAGCAGATAGATAACCTTGGCATATACCTTGGAGCCTATATGATACACACAATTGCATTACAAAGGAGTCGTATTCCTACATTCTTGTAAGAATGAAGGAAAAATTATCTAACTGGAAAACTTTCTCTATTTCTTTTGCCTAATTCTCTCTTTCTAGCATCCCTCGATTAGGGGTGGCAAAAAAAATCCGTGTCCGCGGGTATCCGTGGATAAAATCCGTCATGGGTACGGGACGGATAGCTAAACGAATATCCGTGGGTAAAATAATCGGATATTTAGCTACCGTTACTTTAAGGACACGGATACGGATTTGATAATACCCGTGTCCGCGGGTATCCGTACCCGTTAATAAATTAAATAAATTACTAAAATATCCATGTGTGTATATATATATATATATATATATATATATATATATATATAAAAGTTTGGTGTCTCAAAAAATCTCTAATTTACTCTTATGTACAAAGCTACTCTCTGTTCTTTCTCTCAAAGATTCTTTCAAAAATTTCTCTTCCTCTCCTTTTCTTGTGCGGCCAGACTTTCTTCTTGTCCTTCATCTCTTTATTTTTTTCTTCTTCTCTCTTTAGCATGCTTACTTGTTTATGATTTTAGATTTTAGGGCTTTCCAATGTTAGAGGAATACATAATATTTCAAATAGTAATATATATTATATCAATCTTTTGTTTGTATTATCAAATTAATTGTAAAACTAATTACACTCTTAATTGTTTACAATTTCAATTTTATTCATTGTTATGTATGTATGTTTAAAAGTTGAAATATATAAGTAATTCAAAAGTATTTTTCTTTGTACAAAAAAAGTTAATTTAAAAATTCATGGGTACCCGTAAATATCCGTGCGTATTTAAATACCCGTAGATTTACCCGTACAGAGATACCCGCACGGGTATGGGGACGGGTACGGGTACCATATTTATCCAACGGGACGAGGACATATATCATACTACCCGTACTCATGGATACCCATTAACATCCCCACCCTGGATATATATAATGCAAACAATGGAGATTCTTGCCTCTATTTCAATGAAGCGTAAATATTATGTCGTAATTTTATCTGGGGTACTATGAATGGGCAAAGAAAGTGTCACATAATTAGCATGGAAATTTGTGGCGTATAGAGACCAATTGTGGGTCCAACTGAAGTTCTTAAACGGATCTCACGTGCACACATTGTTATTTTATAAGTTTTTTAATAATAGTATTAAACAAGCACTCAGTCACTCCAATAAAGATCCTCTCACAAAAAGTCTAAATGAGTCCCTCCATATTGTCTAAGAATCGTTATGGTCCAGTGAGTACCCCTCAAATTATCAATAAGAGTATTGCATCACATGCACGGAGAGCAATTTATAAACCTTGGCCTATTTTAAATAACAACATTCGTTGGATTATTAAAGATGGGTAAGACACCAAGTTTTGGAAAGATTGTAGGCTTCCCTATGGTGATTTCTTAGAGCAATTTTATGTTAATATTATTTCTACTAGAGACAACTTTTCTTGTTGCTAGTCATTTTTCAGATACTAATCGGACTTGACCAAAAATCAACAAACTCCTTCCGGCATCTATTTTTGATAATTTTGACCATATTCATCCACTAGTTCCAGGAGTGTGATTTCCCTTCCTAGTTGCACTCATATAACGCCAATTTTAGTGTAAAAAGTAAAAACTACCGTTTATGTGCAATCAACTTCTGCAAAAATTCACGATGGAGCAGAACTTTTCAAATTGGAATGGAATTAGATAGGGCTTGTTTGCTCTTATGCGTAGGAATTCAAGGTTTTAAAAAACGGGGCGTTACTGCAAAAACGGCCGTTACAAAACGATATCGGCAGCCACTGTTACCGTTTTTGCCCCTTTTAATGCTGAGAAAAAATTCGCAGAAAAAACGCCGTTACGGCCGTTACGTATCGCCGTTACAGCCGCGAAACCTGCCGTTACGGCCGTGAAACCCTCCGTTACGGCCGCGAAACATCGTTTATTATGCCAGAGCTTCATATATGTTTCTTCTTTTCAGCTTCCGCCGTTACGGCCGTGAAACTCTCCGTTACAGCCACGAAACATCGTTTATTATGCCAAAGCTTCATATATGTTTCTTCTTTTCAGCTTCATTGTTCAATCAACATTGTTTCCTCTTCAATCTTCACTGCCTCCTCTAAGTAATTTCACTCTCACTCTTAATTTGGGTGTTATGTACATTTGTAACAGAGAAGAGATGAGATGATATTTTAGAGGGGAAAGATTGGGACTTTAAATTTAGTTGATTGTGTCTTTGTGTGCAAATCTGTGTGCGAGTTTGGAATTTAGAGATAAGATTTTCAGTTTGTGAATCCATGGTTGCTTGCATCAGTTTTGTGAGAAACAACTGAGAATGAAGAACCTAGAAAAAGAACAAGATGATGTGAGTGAGAGGAAGTGGGTGTAGTTGGGTTAGGTGGTGGAATCCAGACTAATTAATTTCACTAGCTTGCTGACTTTTTGGGATGTATCCCGTTGACTCATTATATAATATTGGTATGCACATTTTTTTTTAATATGATTTGTGCTTTTGTGCAACATCGTAATTAGTTCACACCGCGACGACCGCATTAGTAACGTAACATCCGTAACAGTCCGAAACCATGTAAACCTTAACGCGATCGCGACCGCGTCCGTTACCTTTTTTAAAACCTTGATGCGTACTACTTTGTGGAAGATAGCCATGTTAAGATGTTGACAAATGAGGAATGTTTGCAAGGGAGGTTTATCTATTGATAATCCATTATTTTTCCCTTTAGTGTCGGAAACTCTTATGCATGTGTTAAGAGATTATGATGATATTAAACCTTTTTGGGACGATATTATCAAAATTGACCATTGGAGTGAATTTTCTAGTTTGGGAACTTTGGCCTAGCTCGAATAAAATCTTTCGACCAATGTCATTGGTAACACAGCTTGGCCTTGAAAGCGTTTGTTTAGGGTTGCCATTAATATGTAGTAGCGAGACCGAAATGCTCACATCTTTGATCAACATAGTAATATGGATCGTACTTCCCATATGTTTTGGTCCAAACCACCTCCCGGTGCTTTGAAAATGAATGTTGATGGCTCATAAACTTGTGGAGTTAATCTACTGAGATCAATATGGCACTTGCATGAAAGGTTTGCACTGCAAAATTATAGCTGTAGCAGTTTTATTTATGTTGAAGCTTGATCCTTTCACAACGGTATTCATCTTGCTCGCAACCTAGTTATTAAGGACATGATTTTTGAGACAAAATCTCTATATCTTTTTCCATGGTAATGAAATGCATACTTTACTCCATAGTAAAGACTGACGAGATCAATTTGCTTTGCTTTAAGAGAGACTAATCGTTGTGCTCATATGCTTGAATAGTGTGGACATTCATCTCCTTTTATATTATTGTTGTTGATTATGTTCTTGCGTATTTGCAACCTTTTGTAGTATGTTATATTTGATGTTATTGGGGCTTCTCCACAACAACTGGTTTAATAAACCTCAATCGACATTTACATATTTATTATGGAGATTTTTTTCCTACCAGTAATTTATAATAGAGATAATACTCAAACATCCGACAAAAAAAAGATGATAGTCTAATATAATTATGGGTAAATAGTCATGAAATATAAGATAATCTTTGTATGTGTACCTCGGTTAGCAATTTAATCCTTGACGTTAGAAATGACAGTTAACAACTCAGGTGACAACTATTTTGAACTGACAAGGATGCATGATGTGGCATAGGGACTAAAATGAAAGTAATCAAAGGGTCACTTTATTAGTAACCAAAATAATCTTGCATTTTTCCTCCAAAGCAGAACTCATTCTTGTTGTCACGAAACTCATTCACTTTTCGCGGGAAAACTCATCCAAGCAACTACCGTGTACATCCTCCATTGTTAAGTCTTACAAGCATATACACATTTGGTCACTATTATAAACAAAACTTTACATTTTAGATTTATTTAATAAATGATGTATGTGGTCTTCAATATAAACTATATACATCATTTACTGAACGAACCTGTAAAATTTTGCTTCTAATAGTAACCAAAAAGTATAGTTATTTTCCTCGGTCAACTTTTACAAGAAATATAAGTATTAATTTTTAAATTAATTAAATAATAAATACATTTTATAATATAGTTTAAATACATCGATTATTTAATAAACTTTCTTAAAAAGTTTATAACAATAACGAGATCAAATAAATTACTCGGTTAATTTATAATTTTTCTTCTTTGTTTAGTCTTGGGTTGAAAAATTTACCACAGCCAACCACAACTCAGACACAACTCAGTAACATCACACACCAAATAAAAATTAGAAAATGACAGACATATACAGTACAACACAACGCTGTTCTGTTCCTTTAAAATTACTTAACCACCCCTATCAAAAAAATCCAATTGTTCAAAAAACTCACCTTTCGTTGTGACAAAATTCATTCTATCGAATCGTATCAACGAAAATGTCGGTGGTGAGTTTCATTTCCCTCTGCTCAATTTCTTTCCATCCACTTTCTTTCCGTTTCAGATCCTTCATGGGTTTCTTGATTCTTCTCTTCTTTCTTGTTTACGCTGCATTGTTGTGTTGTAACGTGTTCTTGTTCTGCTCCCACTATGATGGAACAAGAATTGAGAAATGATTTTTTATTTTTCTGTGTTGAATAGGTGATTTAGAACTGTGTTGGAGCTATACCTTGATTGATTTTAATCATTATTTGATTTGATGTAGTTGTTTATATTAATGCTCTTCTTGTTGAACCATTAAGTATTGCTTTTGAGATTTTTTGCTGATGAGTTTTTGGATCTAATGGAAATGAAGTGTGATTTTGTAGTGTTGGTTATATATCTCAAGCTGTTGTGTGATATGATTGAATCACTTATTGACAATACATGATTTGCAAAAAATTTTGCTCTTGTTGAATTGGTTCTCATTGGGTATATTTTCTTATTTGGGTAATGTTAAGTCGTTAAGTTGCATTAGTTTGAATAGGAATTAGCTCATAAAATGCACGGTAGAATTTGAACAAATAGCTATTGTTTTGTGATATGCTATCTAGTACAACGTGTTTTTGAATACCGGCTACTGTGGCACTATAGCCCTTTAGCATAGCTGTTGGGTTTCGAGTGTAAGTCGTTAGGTTCCACATCACCTGCGAATGGATAAAATGTTGGAATTATAAGAGAATTGGCCTACTAACCTAATGCCTTAAGGTTTTCGGTAGAGATGTGGCGTCTCCCTCTCTTGTAGTCCTAAAGCATTGGTCCCGTTGTTTCTCGTGTGACCTCTAGAATTCCCAACAATCACCATTTCGACAACACGATTGGAAAGTTGAGGGTTGAGATTGTTATAAAAGAACATATTATGTATATCACAAACTATAAAGTCGTATTTTTTTTTTCTTAAGCTAAAAGGCATGCAAAAGAATCACAAAGTTTTCTTATCAGACTCCAACAATCATCTGCAGCACCCTCAAACTATAAAATTGTTTAAAGCATTGAAAGTTTGATTTTTATTCAATAGGTTATAATTCTGCTCTTTACCTTAAGTGCATCTCGTACTTCATATAGACAAATTCGCAAGCCATTTGTATTGGTTCTCTCCAACCGGAACTCTATCATATTAATTAATAGTTTGTAACTCTCTTTGTATAACCTTTCCTCTTGGCTTATTGACTATTGGTTCCGTTGGTTTGTCTTCTGACATATTGATTCTGTGTTATGAGCTTTTATTTTTCATTGTATTTTCATAATATTTTGGTGGAAATTATAAAGTATATCTATTGCTTTCTGATGAACTGGTTCCTCTTGTCCTTGTCATTATTTGTTTGCCTATTTACTCACAAAATATCATCCAAGCAATACCTTAATTTAACATTTTGTGTGCAGGTGCAGGCATCAGTGGACCATACTGATCAACGAGCTGAAGCCATTCCCTGCTCCACAGCTACACCAAATTGGACCGTTCATGTTTCAGATGTGAGTTTTTTTAGATAGTAGCATTGGTTTGCACTGTAATTGTAATATACCTGATCAGGAATCAATGTTAGGTTTTCAGTGGGACAGCGATAGATTTTTGCATGCCATAAACAGTAGCAAGTTAACAGCATTTGAATACTAGTGATAGATTACAATTAGTTAGGGAATTCAAATGGGAATTATGTAATGAAAGTAGAAGCAGTTAATGTACTGAAAATCCAAAATCATTTGATTTGGAAACGTGTTAATAAAACCCTCACAATTAATAAAGATTCTAATGTATAGATTCATACTGTAAAGGAACCGAAGATGATCGGAAAAGACTATTTCAGATTTGTTTTGTTTGGAAGATAAGTTGGCTGATTTTGCTATAATCTTGGTTAATTTTGGTTAACGTTGTTAACCAATTCTTATCTGTGCCCTAGTGTCCTGTGTTGGTATTTTAGTTGTACAAATTGTTTTTAATAGTTTACCATATTTCAGATATTTCTGATGCATTTTTAAGTTAATTCCATTTTCATTTCATACAGATAAGAACAGTTAAAGTGAGTAACATATCACTGATTACATCCAAGCAGGACATTGAAGAATTCTTTTCATTCTCGGGTGATATTCAATATATTGAAATGCAAAGGTCAGAGCACTTGTAATTTACTTATCTTTATAAAAAAAAATTGATTTTGATTGTGTTAACTTTTATCCTAAATGTCACCCTTTGGTTGTAATTCTGCAGGGAATCTGATCGCACTCAAGTTGCTTATGTTACCTTTAAGGATTCACAGGGAGCAGAGACAGCAGTTCTCTTGACGGTATGTGCATATTCAAATAACTTCCGCATTTGAAATTTCACTGTACATTTCATAGTAATGGGGTGTACTGCACCAATTTTTAAGTCATGTGCTTATTCTTCGATTTTTAATATAGGGTTCTAAGATAGGTGACCTATATGTCACCATCTCACCTGTGGAGCAGTACCAACTTCCCCCTGAAGCACTTCCCTCAAGTCCAGTAAGTACCAAATTGCTACTTTATCCTATGTTATTTATTGTATGCAATTGAGGTCATCATACACCATTGTCTTATACATAGAATGCTTATAAGTTTTATACGATATATTTATTGTATGCACCAAATTGCTAATCCATTTCTATGTAGTTAAGTAAGTTAAAGAAGAACTCTTCTGCCGAACATGTTTGCGCTATTTGCCCAAAATATCAGTTTCGTTGTCACATACATAGAATGCTTATAAGTTTTATATATCCGACTCATTAAATTAATATTCTTGACTCACTGCTAGTTTCAGGTTTTGAACCATATGGCTAAACTATTGCAGTCAAATTTATAGTGTGGTTAATATCTTTGTCTGGGTATGATAACTAAAACTCTTAGATTTAATTTGTGCTTGTGTTGATGCCAGCAACTTATATGCACTACTGCAAACAACTCTAGCCTGAAGATAATGTCACAAAATCTCATATAGACTAACCAAATTAACTGTAGTGTCCTAGGCTCCTAGCAGAATCAAATATTCCCATGTAAAACATTTTCGTGTGAAATTCAAATAATAACTAGATGGCTACACTGTGGGTGTTGTTTATGGTATCAAAGTAAAATATATTGTAAACTTTGACCGCATAGATCTGAAAGAGACTTTTAGATCTTTAGTTAGATCTAGATGCAAAATCTCTGCATGCTTGTATAAATTTTCCCCTCACTTTGTTGGAAATCGTAATTTCTTTACTATCAATTTATAATTATATGTAGCGTTTCTAATGTACAATGCTCTTCTCGATAGACAAACCAAAGTGCTGATGCAGTTAAGAAGACTGAAGATGTAATAAGTACCATGCTTGCCAAGGGTTTCATTTTAGGAAAGGATGCAATCAACAAGACAAAATCCATTGATGAACGTCTTCAATTGACCTCTAATGCTTCTTCCGCAGTTGCTTCTATTGATCATAAAATTGGTTTAAGTGATAAACTAAGTATTGGAACAACCATTGTCAATGAAAAGGTCAAAGAGATGGATGAAAGGTATCAGCTTTCTGAAATGACAAAGTCTGCTATTGCTGTTGCTGAGCAAAAGGCCAGTAGTGCTGGGTCCGCTATCATGAGCAATTCTTATGTCTTAACCGGAGCTTCATGGCTGTCAAGTGCATTTAGCGTTGTTGCAAAGGCAGCTGAGGATGTCGGCACGATGACCATGGAGAAGGTTGAACAAGCTGAGGTGGAAAAAAAGATCATTTACGGTGAAAAAAAAGGGACGGTTGATGAATATGCTCCGATGCACTTTGAGGACTCTTTAAACGGCGGCCCTGCAGTAGTTCCTGTTAATTTCGAAAATGACAGTAAAGCTGGTAATTTTCTAACTTGAGCTGACTCACAATTCCTTAACATCCTTAAAAGCACAGCTGGATTGACCTTGTTGGAATAGTTATTTTCATTCTTCAGTTGCTGCAAATTTGTTGTACAATGAAAAGTTTGTTGATTGTTATAGCGATGTAAAGGTTTTTCCTACAGATGCGATTCATAAACTTGATCGTCATTCATATATACTCATTCTTTGTTATTTTCTATAATCATATACTTTTTTAGTCTTATCTTTACTCAGTTCTCCTCTTTTGTCATACCTTTGAAGGGGTTTTAATACAATATCGATAATACAATTCAATTTTACAGAAAGCTGTGTTATCAAGAGAATGGCAACAAGTGACATAAGTCTATTGTTTTCATTTTCTTGTGGTGAAAGAAAAATAGGTTTTATGTAGCTCTGCTCTTGGCATCTATATCTGTTTTCCCATTAACGCTTTGGGTTTTTCGATTGTGAGTTCTTAGGTTTATAGCTACCTGCTCACGTCTCTGTCGTTTGTGAGTTCAATAGTTATCAGCTACTTTTGTGATTGTTTGAGACTATACTTCTGTTGTAGATAAAAGGACTGATCAGGTTTTAGATTCGTCATTTTTTTTTTCTTCATATATACATTGATTTTCTAATTGTAGATGTATAAAAAGAGTAAGATTGATAAAACATTTATACATTTCGGAAAGTGGTGTTTTGAGACTAGCTAATTAAAATTTAAGTAGCTGAATATGTTAAAGGGTGGTTACACATTGAAAAATAATGCAAATTGTAAAAGAATGCTACTCCATTGGGATTGTGAATGTTCTCCATTGACGTTGATGGGGAATTTTTTTTAATTTAGAATATAAAATAAAAAATAGAAATATTTGGGTTGTAAATTCATTTCTTAACTTTTGCACAAATCAAATGCTACGGAAAGATTGCAACTAGGTGATGAAGGACAAAGCCTCCGTAAGAAAAGAGAAATTATGTATAATAATGCAATGTGAACTCTTATATAACACTGTAATATCTTTGTAGGTCATTTACAATTATCAGCAAGATGAACTTCTATGTAACCCTGTAATATCTTTTGTATAACCCTGTGTGACCCTGTAATATCTATAATATGTGGATATTTTGTCTTCTATACTTAGAAGAATCAATATAGTTACATGGGAAAAAGAATGGAATTTACTTCCCATGAGGCAGGTGAACAAATGAATGAAATTTATTCAGTATTAATGATACTTGATGAATCAACGTAAGATAATCATTTTCCTTCGGATGGGTAGAAAACTATCCTCACCAATCCATAACTGATGATGCACTCCTTCCAGCTAGTTTATAATCATAGATAGCGTAACAACCACTCCATGCTCTGTTGAAGTGAAGATATTATAAATTTCATATTAAAAACATCAATACTACCAATAATAAGAGAAATCAAATGATATTAAATAAATTATTTTACTCACATTATTGTGTTGGTTTTTCTCAGAATTACTAATGAAATTATATGATTAAAAGTATATAGCTGAGGTGAGTTTTTTCTTCTTCTTTTCTTTCCTGGTTTTACCTCAGAAAAAGTACACTAACAGATTATATTATCATACCTCCATGCATTCATGCAAATTCTCTTCCTTTGATCTAATGTGGATCTGCAAAATCACAAAGATTAATTATGAACATTAAATTTTAATCTAATTACAAATTTGCTCATAATGAACATCCTTTCAGGATAATTAAGTCAAGAGGAAAAGTAAAACATATTAAAAGAAAGCACACACAACTGTATATATCATCAAGTGTTTAGCAAACTTTAGGCCAAATCAAGACCAAACAAACATGATCCTTTTACTTCATTTTGATTACTAATACTACATTGGTAAATCAAAATATCAAAGGACCAATAAAACTTAGCATTCCCCTGAAACTTAAACCCCTGAAGCATATATGGCCTTGCCTAAAGAATTTATAACTAAACATACCGTGTCATATAATGGTAACCAACATGATTTGCTTGATTAATTTAAGATTCAAAGGCTTAGTTCTGTATCACAACAGTAATTACCCCTATGACTTTGTGGGATGCTTTCTGATTGAGCTCTAGACTAGCCAGGATTACAATTGCAGCAGCAATAGTTGAGGGCCAGTAACTCAGCTGATCAGGACCTGACAGAGCCAGTAATGCAAGGCACGTGACCCTTTTCTCCACCACAGCATCAGCATTAGCAGCTTTAAGGTAGAAACTGCAAAATTTTACAAGGTGTAAATGGGAGAGTAAAACTTTGTTTCATTCATGAAAGATCAAATTGTACTTTGTTAAGGCGTTACAAGTTTTTCATCAAATTACACTTTGTTAAGGCGTTACAAGTTTTCCTTCACTGGTGTTATATATGTAAAATGCAATTATAATGGTATGTTTACTAAAACTGCAAAATTTTAGATTATATTTGCGCTATAAGAATGTAGAGAAAAACTTGTACCACAAGAAATTGTAGATGGTAGGATGAAAACACTCGAACTCTAGCACCTCCTGCACCATCCATTCCATAGCCACCACTTCGCATCTACTGTACACACTTTTCTCTATGTAGAAATTTTTCTGGTTCACTCTATAGTGCCAACAAAATACTCCGTTACTATTAACTTGAAAAGAAGATTTCAGTCATTCATTTGAGAACAGATTATCCAACATTAATTGACTTTATTGTTTTCTTAACTCAAACTTCAACTGAGCTAGTTAATATATTGTAAAATAAATTGATATCTATAAAAAGATATTGAAAATTTAAGAGTTCTTTAAATTACACATATAATTATCATATGAACTAAATTTTTTAGTTATCCAACAGAGCATAATTAATAAGTATAAAAATCTCAATGTGTAGTTTCACCAAAACAAAAATCTAAATTTGTAAAATATGAACCTGTTATATTGCTGGTTTTCTTCGATTCGGGTTGCCAATGTAAGACACGCTATTCCAACAATTTGAAGATTTCTTTCTGCTTTGAAGTATCCTTTGCTCAAGAAACGGTCAAATAGGTTGATTGCAAGAAACATTGTCTCTGGTCGAAGCTGTTTTCTATAAGAGTGCTGCATATTCAAAGCAAATTTCAAAACTAATCAATTTTAAATAAGTAAACTAGAAATTGAAGCTAAAAAATTCAGTAAATATGAGTTTGTGCAGCAACATAGATGAGAATTATAGATAATGTCTTCATGTAACAGCTATCTTATGCTGGCCTATGGCTACAACTACAAGCATGACAAAATGTTTTTTTTTTTTTTTTGGTTACTAAGCATGACAAAATGTTAATACTATAAAAATTTCTATAATCTTGTAGATATTTTATTTGCAGTTGGTACAATTTTTAAAAAGAAATTTACACTACATTTACAAGTTGCAAGTAAAAGGTAAAATCTCTCTTTTGACAACCTGAACTAACTAACCACATGCACGAAGTAAAAGAAAAGTGCACATATTCCATGTACTTTGATGTGAATTTACCCCACACACTTCAATTAATTTCACATTGTATTGATCTCATTTCTCACTCTCTTTCATTTTCTTTTATTTTCTAACCATCAAAAGCGTGTCTCACAAGACAAGTGGAAGCCACCAAGTACTAACTGATTCTCCAACAATCTCATCACTCTTCAAGCGTGCTCTCTCAAGTCACATGCAACACTACTTAATAACGAACTACTAGCTTTTAATTAAACAAATAAATAAAAATAACAACTACATTCAAACGCAAAGCCTAACTCTGTTTCAATTCTTCATTTCCAACCATGTCAATGTTTCAATTTCTTAATCAACAAAACCATATCAAAGCAATTAACAATGATTAAGCATAATAATACATACTTTTATAACAATTAACTAACTAATTAATTAATCATAATAATAAATTATAGCTTAATTGAATTTAGTTATAGAGTAAACTACCTCAACAATCCAATGAACCATTCGGGAACGTTGCTGAAACACTTCCGCAAAATCCGCTGCAGAGAAATACCTTTCACCATAATTCCACATGAACACTTGCCTCCGTTCTCTCTTTCTCAGCATCTG
This sequence comes from Medicago arabica, assembly GCA_946800305.1. NCBI lineage: Eukaryota > Viridiplantae > Streptophyta > Magnoliopsida > Fabales > Fabaceae > Medicago > Medicago arabica. The sequence continues at coordinate 12,946,286 of OX326965.1, read as the reverse complement.
GTAACTCTCTTCATCATCAATTTCTTCAAATCTCGAAAACTAAAACAAAATTAAAATAAAATAATTAGCATATTATTAACATTTTGAACTAAGAAATCAATGAAACAAAACGTACATTGTTATGAAGAGAAAAATCTTCTTCAACAATTGAAGTAGTTTTAACAGCAGAATCTAGCTTCGCGAATTCGTCGCGGTATCGAAGAAGCAACGAATAAGTATGAGAAGGAGTTTCACCAACGGATCCTTGAGAAAACTCGCTACCGGAATCAATGAACTGCGACGGAGTATACTCTGAACTTTCACCGAAAATCTCCGAGTGAAGATCAGAGAATGTAGTTCCCTGACTTGAACAATACTCCTCCGATTCATCGTCGTCGTAGTAAGAGAATTGCAGTTTCTCAGAACAAGCTAGATCGGAATCGTAACCTGAATTATCAGAATAATTCTTCACAATCGATTGCGCTAAAGCGAAATTCTCATCAGCATTACGATTTCTCGAAATTTGAGAAAATTCAGATTCCGATGCTCTGTTAACAGAAACGACATCGTTTCGTGTTATCTCCGACGAGATATTCAAATTCAAATTCGAATTCTCAGCAAAAGTAAGTTCCGATTTCGTACAAACTTCAGAAACTTCATCGTTCTCTTTTCCATTTTCGAACTTCAAAATCAAGTTTCTACGAACTCCAGAATTCGAATCCACACACGAAGTCTCCGAAACTTCAACTTCATTCTCATTCCTCTTCTCAAATCTACGAACACATTCAACACCACTCGAAATTTCACTTCTCGAGTTCGTTCTTCCTTTAACAGCAGAGATTCTACTCGAATCACACGAAACTTCACCTTCTGCAAAATCCGAACCAGAACTCGAACTCGAATCAACTGAAACAACAGAAAAAGCACGATTCTCGCGAGAAGCTTTGAATCTCGGAGAAACAAGTAGAACCGGCGATATCTGACGTCGTCTCCGGCGAGGAATCTTCGACCGGAGCTTCTTGCTGATGACGTGTAACGGTGAAGGTTCGTGTTGAAGCTTGCGTTTGGAATTTCTAGGTTTGATTATCATCATTGTGAAGTGAGAAAACGCAGTGAAAATTGAATTTGGTTTGTTGAAGTTGAGTTTAGTTAAGATGAGTCAAGGAAAGAGTGTTCGAACGAACGGTTATGAAATTGAAGGAAAAACGAGGGAGGAAGGTATTTATATGGGTTGGTCCCACGTAGTGCATTTTCCGTGCACCACGCCCATCACAACACACATCATGACTACAGTTAACTGTGATAAAGTGTTTTGATATTTTTAATTTTTTTAAAGAAAAGTGTTTTTGATATTATATTATACAAATAATATAATGTAGTAGTAGTAATAATAATATTATTTATCTTAAAAAAATTAACATCATGTCTTTCTTATAAAAAAAAAGTTTATAAGAGTTGGGTTTCATACTCATTAGAGTCCGAGTATATATCTAGATGCTTACAAACATTTATAAATGTATTTGTAGATCAATATGAGTTGAGTCTACGATCTTACGTGTGAGTCAAATCTTTAACAACTAAATAAATAATAATAATATTCTTTTTTCTAAGTGTTGCGACTCTAACTAAAAACAAAATCAACCAAACAATGTGATTTATTTGTAAAATGTGATGAAGAAATATTCTTTTTAGGTAGTAATTGTTAGTTTTTCAATAAAGTTAGTTGCAATGATAAAAGTAGTTAAAACAATATGTTAGTTTGTTAGCTACTTTGTTAGAAATTAGTTAGTCTTGGTTGATTACTTGTATAGCAAGTAACTCTCGTATGATGTTGTATATAAACTTGTAACCTCACAATTTTCATTGCTAATGAGAAAGTAGTCTGTAAAACATTTGAGAGTGTTTTGTTCTTTGTGCTACAAGCATGTCCTTGGTGTAAAGAGAAAGAAGTTGAGTGATAGAAGTGAACCTAAAATATTGGTAGATTACCATGACATATGTACTTATACATCGTATAATCCTATGAATCAATCTACAACATGCAATATGAAGAGTGCTCAAAACCAATCATGCTAGTGATTTTTGAAAATGAAGTTGAGCAAACTGATGAGATTCATGAAAAACCTTCGATAACAACTTATCAAGGTGGCATAAACTCTTAAAGACAAATGTTTGTGTCATCTAGACTAACTGACCACGAAGTTTCACCTGATCATGAAGTAAATGAATAAGGAGACTTTGTGCATTTTGCACTGTTAGCTGATTTTGAACCTAAAGTGTGGGAAAATACTACGATTTAAGAGTTAGAATCTATAAACAGAAACAATACATGTGGGCTCACCAAATTGCCAGCAAATACGAAAGTTATAGATATAAAATGTGTTTTCAAATTGAAGTTGAAACCAAATGGAGAAATAGCTCAAAATCAAGAAAGATTAGTTGCCAGAGGTTTTATGCAAAAATATAGGCTTGATTACTCCGAATTATATGCACATGTGGCAAGACTTGATACAATCAGATTGATAGTAGCAATAACTCATGGAAGAAAATAGTCTATATACGATTTGGATGTAAAATCAACATTCTTGAATGGTTTACTTGATGAAGTGGTGTATGTCACACAATCTCCATAATTCAAAGTTAAAGGAAAGAAATATATGGTATTCAAAGTGAACAAAGCTTTGTATGAATTGAAGCAAGGTCTAAGAGCCTGAAACAAAATAATTGACAACATTCAAATCGAACAAGAATTTGTCAAATGCAAAGTTGAATATGGTGTGTCTGTGAAAAACAGTAAATGTAATGATTTGGTGCTTATTTGTCTATATGTTGATGATCTAGTGGTCACAGAAGCAATTTAGCTCAAATAGAATAATTCAAAAGACATATGATGGAAAGAATTTGATATGACTGATTCGGGAAAGTTGTCAAACTTGGAATTCATTGAAACTTCGAAAAGATTAGAGATGCACAAGAAGAAATATGCAACATATATTATAAAGAGATTCAACATGATGAGGTGCAATCCTACTTCTACTCCATCTAAAGTGAATCTGAAACTTATAACTAACGAGGATAAATGTACAAAAGTTTATAAATGTACTTATAGATCAATCAACAAAGATGTGTTCACATTGACATCAAAAGTTGAAGTCATGATCATGTGCGTGAGTCAACTCTTTACGTACTGGAATAATAATACAAGCATTCTTTTTTCAAAGTGTTACAACTCTAAAAAAAACAAAATAATCAACAAAACAATGTGATTTATTTGTAAAATGTGATGAAGATTGTGGTTTATTTGTAAAATGATGAAGAAATATTCTTGTTAGCTACCGATTGTTAGTTTTTAATTCAAGTTAGTTGTGATAATAAAAGTAGTTAATACAAGCTACTTTGTTGGAAATTAGTTAGTTTTGGTTAATTATACTTGTATACCAAGTAACTATTTATTCATTGCTAATGAGAATAAATAGTTACCATCACATAGAACTCTCTTTCTTCTTTCTCAATTCTCCTTAATTCTCTCTGAAATCTGATTGCTTGCAAAGCAAGCTTTCTGTGCTACGCTAACACTAATTATATATAAATTCGACCCATCTTATGTAACTGAGTTAGGGGAAAGTTTAAAGTATCAAAAAACGTTTATGGATGGAATACTTGCATATTCATTAGCCTCAAATTTTTCATCAGACAAACAAGATTTGAACTCAATTAATTATGAAAAGTGGTGACTTTCTACGTTTGTTTTCCCTAAAGCCTAATTGTTTATGGAGGTTGTTAATTAATTCAACGGGAGAAACATTATCATGATGCTTTTTTCTCTTTTTACTGATATGATTTTTTTCTAAGGGACCAATATGATTTTGTGATGTTATGCAATCATTTGCATCACCTTGAATTGGGGATAAGAGGTGGAGCAATGCATTGTCATAACTACAAATTCAAATTATTTAAGCAAACACATAAGGAAAAAAAATAGAAAAGAGAGGCTCGATTGTTTTTAGGTTTAATGGCAGTTTTGGTCCCCTAAGTATCAGAAAGTTACGATTTTGACTCATTAACAAAATAAAATACAATCCATTCTCTTAGGTATTGTCTTTTTTGCAGTTTTGGCCCCAAGGTCAATTTTGACAAAGTCAATGCTGACGTGGACGCCACTTGTGTAATTTTTATTTTTTAATATGTAAAAATAATAAAAAAAAAATTACACACGTGACGTGCCGTCCACATCAGCACTCAGTATTGACAAAGTTGGCCTGGGGGCCATAACTGCAAATGGGCAATACTTAAGGGACTAAATTGTATTTTATTTTGTTAGGGGGCAAAAGTCGCAACTTCCTGATACTTAAGGGTCAAAACTGCTATTAAGCCTTGTTTTTATTAAAATATAATGTGCATATTTTTGTGTGTAAAATTATTTGGATTTGTAGTTTCGATCACACAAGAATTATTCTTCGAGGATTTGTGATTTTTTTTAAGGAGATGTGTTATCAAATTTTCGAGTGTGCCCCACAAATTTGTTATGTACAATAATTCAAAATTTGAAGACACTTTATGGTACACATTTTCAAACACATTTTTATCTATTTGAGCAAATTTCCGAGTGTATCCTATAAGTTCATTATGTATGATAATTCAAAATTTGAAGACACTATGGTACACATTTTCCGACACATTGTGTTCTATTTGATCAAATATCCAAGTGTACCCTATGAATTTGTTCAATTTGTTATGTACAATAATTCAGAATTTGAAGACAACTATGCTACACATTTTCTAACACATTTCGTTTTATTTGGTTGAAATGTGTTAGAAGTTGTGTTGTTAATATTTTTTTTTTTACCAAAGTGTTGTTATTATTATTCATAATTATTTTGACTATTGTATGTTTTGTTTATTGTTTTTTTAAGTGAGTATTTTTTGTTTATTGTTATTATGAGAGGTATCCATGTGTGTGTTTTTCCTACCACAATCTACTATAGATGTGTCAAGTGGTTAAAGTGGGACAAACATGATTGCAGGAAATCATAGAGATATGAAATTTCGCAATCTGAGTACCTTTTAATTCAGCAATTGGTGGAAACCAAGGTTGAAAATTGCTGACCAACCTTGATCAGAAGGAAATCTATTCATTGACGATTTAATATTAGTTGTGAGTATTCTGCCGAAAGTGAAAGATTTCCTTTTTGAGGCTTGAGAGAAATTACATCCAAACAATGGTACTGACGATACAATATAGAGAGGGGTATACAATACCCCTTAACTTGATTAGAAACATATTAGTTGCTTACAATTATCCAACGAGACAAAAAAAAAAAAAAACTAATAGGAACATAACAATTCTGACATGGGAGCTTTTCTCAAAACATATTCAAATTCGGCTATTGCTTTTAGCACCAATAGCAATCAAGAAGACATCTCAGATTCTATTGGAAGCGTTAAATATTTAGACCTTCCCTCAATGGTAGGTCGTAACAAGAAGGCTATTCTTTTCCTACCTCAAAGATCGTGTATGGAAGAAATTCCAGGATTGAAATGCTCGCTATCTATCTCGTGTCGGTAAGAAAGTTTTGATCAAATCAGTTGCACGAGATATTCCTTCTTATTGCATGGGAGCTTTTCTCATTCCTAATTCGCTGTGTGTGGAATTGGAAAGAATGATGAACTCTTTCTATTGAGGTTCGAAGAAGAATGGGTGTCGTGGTATTAATTGGATGAAATGGGACAAACTAATTACTCTACACAAAAGTCGTGGTGACCTAGGCTTTCGTGACATGGAGGCTTTCAATCTCTCAAAGTTTGGTAAGCAAAGTTTGAAGCTCCTAAGCGACTCCAACTCCTTACTTACTCGTGTCCTCGAAGCTAAATATTTCCCTAGAAGGGATTTCTTGGATGCCCCCCCTGATCATAATCCAAGCTACACATGGAGGAGTCTATACAGTACTTAATCTTTACTTACAATGGGTTATAGATGGAAAATTGGAGATGGCCCAAATATAAATGTGTGGACTGCACCTTGGATACATAGTATCCCGTCTCACAAACCTTCAACTCCACCACCCCCTTTTTTAGACGATCTCACAGTTAACCACTTAATGAATCCAAATCGTCTCTCATGGAATCATACATTGGTAAGCTCTCTCTTAATTCATCAATAAGCTTTTGATGTGTTTTCCATTCCCCTTTTTAACTGTGCATTGATTGACACAAGAATATGGAAAGTAACCCCAGATGGTAACTACATGGTAAAGTCTGCATATTGTACATGTTTCGACCTCCTCCATTCATCCACTAATGTGCAAGTTGTTGTCCCTTGTCAGAATATCTGGAGTCTCAAAATTCTCCCTCGAGTTCATTCATTCCTCTGGCGCCTAGCTCAACAATATATGCCCACTCGTCAAAAACTTACCACTATAGGCATCCCTTGTGACGACTCATGTGTTATTTGTGAATCCTTAACAGAATCTCACATGCATCTGTTCTTTGTTTGTGCAAAGACAAAGGAATGTTGGGATAGCATTGGTTTAGGAGCCATGAACCGGGAATTGCTCCACAAAGCTAACAATTTTACAAGTTTATTGTTTGAATTTTTGGACAGTATATCCCCTCCTCAATAATAAACAACCACAATGCTCTTATGGAGTATTTGAAAGAGAAGAAACATAAAGCTTTGGGAGTCTCGCGAATCTACATCATTTGTAATCATTTCAAGAGCAAAGGACTCACTCCATGAATGGATGTGTATGCAAAGAGAAAAACCACATGTACATAGTCCAAACCATAACATAACATCATGTGGGTTAAACCGCAAAAAGGCGTGTTTAAGTGCAATATTGACACCGCAATATTTCAAAATAATGCTATAGCAGGATATGGTTTATGTTTTCGCAACTATATGGGGGCAGTTTCTAATGGGGAAATCAACGTTTTCAACATCCCCAAGGTCGGTCTTAGAAGTTTAAGCTATTGCACTGTTTGAAGCTTTTAATTTGGTAGTCTCATACGGTTTCCAATATGTACTTTTTGAAACCGACAACAAGACTCTTGCTAACGAAGTTCATTCGAATTCCCCTCATCTCAATAAATTTAAGGACATTGTTTCATAGTGTAAACACGTTTTTATCACAAATACCGACTTTAGAGTGTCGTATATTTGGAGGCAAGTAAATAGAGTTGCTCACATCATATTTAGAGCTTCTTTATCACAACCTAGTCCCCATATTTTCCATATTCTACCAACTACTTTGTACTCTATTATGAATGAAATGAACTAAACTTACCTTTGCTAAAATAAAATTAAAAAAAAAAAAAAAAAACAATTCTGACATGCTTAGAAGTACCACAACTTAGCAAAACAAAATCGCAAAGTAAAAAGTTACTAAATGCAAAAAGTTCTACAACAAGATGATTATTCAATTTGCTAAAAAAAAAAAGATGATTATTCAATTTACATCCTTGAAGTGCCACATGTACGATGATTGGGTCAAAATTGAATCAGGAGGCCAAAAGTGTAAAATAGGGTAAATTTAAAGGGCTGATTTATTATTGTTTTTATAGGAAGGCAAAATCGCAAGATTGTGAAACATAAGAAACCAAAACTGTAATTAAGCCAAAGAAAAAAATTAAGTTTATAAAAACGGGACTTTCTAATCCATCAATGGGTCTCGTTTTTTCTCCAATCATGAAACTTGTAGAGTTGAATTCAAGAATTGGTCTCAAAATAAGTTCAATTCAACATCAAAGTAAAAACGTTAAAATAAAAAAAAAAAAAAAAAACCAACACATACCCAACAAAAAAGCAAGAGTAGTGGTATAACAATCACCCTACCAGTCATCGTTGCATAAAATTCACGTGGATACCACAATTTTGAAATAAATCGCCCATAAAATGATGAGACTCATTAAACGAGAGAATAAGTGTTAGAGAGGACGTCGTAGGAAACCTGACCATGGTTACTGCTCTTGAATTGCCCGTTTTGGAATTTGATGGAGCATTGATTACCGTATTGCTCATAACGTATGTTTATGTAACATTTCCCTTTTTTTTTTTTTTTTTGAAGGAATGTAACAGTTCCCCTTATTTATATGTTCTTTTGCCACACGTAAATTTTAACTCTCCAAGATAGAAATTTCAAAAATTTATTTTGCTGTTACTATATGTTTCTTGATTTTGTCTCTAATTCTGGCTGATATTAGCCTTGATAACAACATCAAAACCTCCATTCATTCTCTACCACTTAACAAAAATTTATATTTTGGCATGCTAGCCAAAAATATACATATTCCACCATCTAGACCATCCAGAAGACACAATCTTTACCCACCTCTACCAAAACCTCATCGCAGAAATTCAAATTTCGAATTTCCACCATTTGAACCGAATACTGGATTTGTTTCTCCACCTTCACCAAATCCTTCTCAAAAATATTTATTTAATCTTGGCATGTTATCAAAATATTTGCATGATCCATTGTTTCGACAAAGTATTCTCACACAAATTTAAAATTTTGGAATGTTTCCAAAAAGTGCTCTTATTCAAAAGGTGCTTTTATTCTGCCATCATGACCAAGTAGGAGAACTTATTATTCTCCACCTCTACACATTATCTTTTAAAAATTTAATTTTGTTGTATATTACCAAATGATGTTTCCATTTCTTCATGTGATGAAAATTATGAGAATTAAAGGTTTTACGATGTTTGGATTTATAGTTAATATTTTTTTTTAAAAAGCTAAACTAGCCCACCTAAATTGACATCAGAGGGAATCGAACCTGAGATCTCTCGAGAAGGAGCACATTCCTAAGTCATAAGCCAGGATTTATAGTTATCATTAAATACAATAATTTTGATAAATTAAGAGAAGCTACTATACTACTACTATACGATGAGAAGAAACTTCAACATAAAAACAAATGACTTGTAAGAACCAAGATGATAATAATGGAACAAGAATAAAAGAATTTTCCACCAACAAGTTTTAATATAGATAAGCATGTCAATAATTCATACATCAAAGTTCTTTTAATTGCTAACTATGATGCGGAGACACGGAGCCGTAACTAAGACAGTGCATGACTCATTAGGAATGATGTCTGTGTTAACTAATTTGTGATTTGCAACATCACATAAAACATAAAGGAACATTTTTTTTTTTTGACAAAATAAAACATAAAGGAACCAAAAAATTCTAAAGATTTATTTTTTAGTAGTATCTTTATTTGTTTTGTTTTACTTATTATTCTAAAGATACCAAAATTATTCTGGTATTGTTTTGTTCTAATTCCTTCTACGGCTCTACTAAAGACTATTTTCGCGTTTGTTTCATTTGTGGTGCAGATTCAGATTCAAGTATCTTGCTTTTTTATGTAAACATCGATAGAATGGAAAAGGCCATTCGAAAATCCAACTGGTTAGCTAAAGAAGATCAGGTAAAGGAAGCAGATGATATCTTAATTCAAACCTTCTAATCCGACTAGTCGGAGATAGAAGATGAAGTTCCTTGCTTTACTCTTAGAGGTTACAGAAGACTTGACAACATAGATGAAGTATCTCTCAGGTTCCAACCTGCGAACTCCATGGTGTTTGATATTTAAAAATTGTGTCCTCAATTCTCCAAAGCGGCTTCGTTTGTTTGTCCATTATCTGAATGGACGAGCGAAGGAATGACTTAATGCACTTCCAAGTGGCAATAACTCTACTTGGGATCAACTCAAGATGAAATTCTCAGATCACTTCATCCCAAAGCCAAAGTATTTGGCAAGGAAGAAGGAAATTGTTGCTTCAAACAACAAGATGGGGAAATGATGACATAATATTTGATGATATTTTAGTTATGTTTTTTAGTCGTTTTAGTATAGTCTGAGGTCATTTCAGATATGTTGAAGAGGAGTTTCTTATGGTTTTAGGGAATTTTTGCCTTGTTTTCATTTGACTCCATATAATTCTATTTCTTCCTAAAATCGACAACTTCATAGGTGTTTTAAGTCATTTTAGTGAGAAACTATGTAAATCAGCAAATCAAGACATCACATGGAGTTATAGAGACAAAAGAATGAATATCAGTGGAGTTCAAGAAGGTTTTTAAAGGCAATAGAATGAAAGAGAATAATATCTCAAATTCCAAGATGGAGGAAGTAAGGAAGAAGATCACTCGAAGGATGAAGAAAAACGACAATTTGCACACATTTTCCTACCCCCATGTGCTCCAGAGGCATGACACCCGTAGGAGGGAAGAAATCCCTGCCCCAAGCACATGATTTCAGGGTTTTTTTTTTTTCTTTTTCCTTTTGGTTAATTTGCATGTTGGATGAATGGAAAACTCCTAGAAAACCATATCTAACTCAGATGGAAACTTTCCTATAAATAGAGAGCCTTACACACACTTTTATTCTTTCATAAACTTGGCAGTGCAAGGTGAAGGAAAGGATGAAGGAGCAACTAGGTTTTCAATCTCTCTTCTTGAGTATGTTTTGCAACTTTTAATCTTCTTTAAGTTTTTTGTTGCCTTGAGTAACTAAACACCCTCTGATTAGGGTTTCAAGATGAACATATGTTTATTTGTTGGAATTAATTAATGCAATTAGTTTATTCAATTATGATTTAAGTCTTATATAATTTTTAATTGTTTTAAATGTAATGCTTTTAGATCCCTAGTCACAAGTCAACCCTAATTCGAGGCAGAAATAACATCAATGACTTATCTAAATATGTATGATCCATAGGTTATAGCATAAGGCCGACTTACCTTTCTTTAACCCAAACAAAATTCAAAATTCAAAATTGTTTAATCATCTTAATCAAATTTGTTATGAATATTATAAGTGGATGTCCATATAACAAATAGGTTAATGGACCATACTACTAGACTATTGGGATTAGTCCATATGCTACTCTATTTCCTTATAAATATCATCTGTAACATTATCATGTACATCAGTGAATAAGATTACTTCTACTTATTCTCTTTTCTTATCCTTCTCTCTATTTCTCTCTCTATTTACTTATTTTCATAACACGTTATCAGCACGATCTAATCAACTAAGAAGGTAAATAATTCTTCTTAATCTATTATAATATAAGTTGTAATTTTGTATCGATGATTATAGGCTACTGTTGCAATTCCATCAATTTGGAATCAATGTCTTATAGATACATATTATCGTTATTATGTAAATTATATACTGTTTGTTTATTTTTAATTAAACATTCATGCATCCCTAAAGGATTGCATAAATAATTGATCACATCTATAATATAGTTCTCGAAAAACTATATTCAAAAAGGAACGCATCCCTGAAGGATTGCTTAAAAACTCAAATTATTTTCCAATGAATTTCTGATGAATTCAAAGGTGTTGCATCCCTAAAGGATTGCTTAAAAACTCAAATTGTTTTCCAATGAATTCATGATGAATTCAAAGGTGTTGCTTCCCTGGAGATTACTTAAAAACACAATTTATTTTACTGAATTCCTAATGAATTCAACAAAGATGTATCCATGAAGGATTGTACAAATGAATTTACACATTTGACGTCAAGAAACATGTAATGCATATTTTAACCCGTTTAGATTTGTTCATTTTTTTTGCCATTTTTTCAAAGTTTTTTGATTTTTCCAATTTGGTCGTGTTGATTACCGTATTGCTCATAACGTATGTTTATGTAACATTCCCCCTTTTTTTATTTTTTTTGAAGGAATGTAACAGTTCCCCTTATTTATATGTTCTTTTGCCACACGTAAATTTTAACTCTTCAAGATGGAACTTACAAAAATTTATTTTGTTGTTACTATATGTTTCTTGTTTTTGTCTCTAATTGTAGCTGATATTAGCCTTCATAACAACATCAAAACGTCCATTCATTCACTACCACCTAACAAAAATTTATACTTTGGCATGCTACCAAAAAATATGCCTTTTCCACCATCTAGACCATCCAGAAAACACAATCTTTACCCATTAAATTTTGGTTTTCCACCATCTGAACGGAGTACTGGATTTGGTTCTCCACTTTCACCAAATCCTTCTAAAAAAATATTTATTTAATCTTGCCATGTTATCAAAATATTTGTATGTTCCACTATTTGGACAAAGTTTTCTCGCACAAATTTAAATTTTGGAATGCTTCCTAAAACTGCTCTTATTCTGCCATCAGGACCAAGTAGAAGAACATATGATTCTCCACCTCTACCACATCGTCTTTTAAAGTACTCACCGGAAGGAAAAAAAATACAGTACCCCTAAAAGGATAAGTATTAATTTAGCATTTTAGTGTTTTATAATATAATGAAGGCTTAAATAGGTCTTTCGTCTTTTCAAATATATGGAATTTGAATTTTTGTTTCTGAAGTTACTAATTCTTTCAACCTGCCACTGCAAAATTTAATCATTTGACTTTTGGTCCTAATTAATTTTTTTTTTGAGGTGGACTGTCATTAGCGACGTGGTGCCCATGTGGCAAGTGATGATTGGGCGAGGTGGTTGGTTTAAATAAGTCTTTCGTCCCTGCAAATATAGGACATTTGAATTTTCTTCCCTGAAGTTACTAATCAGATGTAATTTGGACAATTTTTCAAATGATTAATATTTGCAATGGCAAAATGAAAGGATTAGTAACTTCAGGGACGAAATTCAAATGACTTATATTTGCAGAAACAAAAGACCTATTTAAGCCTATAATGAATTTGAAGCAGCGAATTAACAACAAAAAGAATGCATAGTGTAATGGTTAGTTTTGCATTTGATTACTGTCAACACTCAGTTCGAACCATGTTGAATTTAATAAATTAAATCGTTGTTCCAAACATTCACCGCCGGTTCACCGGTTTTTATCCAATTTGATTGAGTTACACTAGTTTGATAACATGTCCGATCGAACGTATCAACCAAACCGGATAAAACTGGATACCCCTCCCAGACCGACCGTTCCAATCTAGTTTTTAAAACTATGATTTGGATTTATATGTTATATTAAATAAAATAATTTTGATTAATATGTTTTCTTTGTTTTGTTTGCGCGTAGGAAACTTTTTTCTTTTGAATAGCAGAGGATTAATATGAACAAGTCCCCAAAAAAAGAAGCTACAATACTACTATACGATAGGTAGAAATATCAACATATAAACAAGGGTTAATATGTCTTTAGTCCCCTGTTATTTGGACGAGCTCCGGTTTACTCTCTGTAAAAAAATTAGATTCCAACCTAATAATTTGAAGATTATTTCGAAATAAACCCTATAATTTGAATTTCTATCGTTTTAAACCATGAGACCATCTGACAGTATAAACATGATGACGTGACACGCTGAGTCAGCATTTTAGGATGATGTGACACGCTGGCTGTATAATTAATTTTGTTTTTAACTTTTTTATTTTCATTTATATTAATTTAAAAATTAAAAAACTGAAAATCGATTTTAAAAACAGAAAAAAATTCAGATTATTCTTTTCAAAATTGAAAAAATAAGGAAAAAAAATCAGATTTTTTTTTTGAAATTTAAAAAATTAGAAACAAATCCAGATTATTTTTCAAAAAATAAAAAAAACTCAGATTTTTTTTTCGAAAAATTTATTCCAGAATTTTTATAAAATCTTTTTCGAAATTAAAATATTAGAAAATAAATAATTAATTTTTAAGAAAATAAATTTTTTTGGAACTTAATGTATTTCAAAATTTTCGAAAATAATTAGAAAATATAATTCGAAAATGTTCAGATTTTTCTTTCAAAATTAAAAATTTTCATTTCCATTTTTATACAAAAATCAAAGTTCCGATTTTTCTTTCTAATTTTTAATTTTTTTATTTATTTTCCTGAACTTCTTTTTAATTTCAATTTTGTTTTTTTATTTTAAAAATTAAATTCCATAATTTTTAATTTTTTTTAGAGAATTCGGTTTTTTTCGAAAATATATTGTTTTTTACGTTTTTTTATTTTCAAAAATTAATTTTCTGATTTTTTAAATTAATTTTTATTTTTAAATTAGTATAACTTCTTTTATATTATTTTTTTTCATTTTTTTTAAAAAATAGGGAAGATGTGTGCCGTTAAAAAAATAAAAAACAATAAATTATACAGTCAATGTGCGACATAATCAAATATGCACTCTCAGCGCACCGCTCAGCATGCCATGTCAGCATGTTGTCCAGTTAGATGGTCTCAGGGTCTAAAACGAAAGAATCTTAAATTACAAGGTTGAAATCTAAACTTTTTTTTACAGGGGGTAAACCGGAACTCTCCTAAATTACAGGGGGGTAAAGATATATTAACCCTAAAAACAAATCACTTGTAAGAACCAAGTTGATAATAACATAACCGGAATAAAAAGTTGTACACTAACAAGTTTTACTAGACAAGCAAGTCAATAAGTCATACATCAAATGTCTTTTAATACCCCTGATTCAATCGGGGGATCAAATTGATTATAAAAACATGAGTTTACTTTATCGACTTATTAGTCAACGAGGAAAAATATTATCTAGACACGTGAATAGAATTACTATAATAACAACTTCTTCAACAACATTGTTTTCACTCCTCATCTTATATAATGTAGTTCTTCCTTAACAATGGAAGAAGTTCGGAGGAGGTTTGATCCAAGGGTGATGGAGAGGAATTGTGCATCCCTCTTTGTTACTAATTTTCCCGATAGTTGTGTTTTACCGGAGTTACGTAACATTTTCAAGAGTTTTGGTGTCCTGGTTGATGTTTTTATACGTGTCAAACAAACGAAGTGCCGGAAAAGATTTAACTTTAATAGATTCAAGTTCGTTAGAGATGAAGACTCCTTACTCGAAAGCTTACACGGTCTTTGGGTGGAAGATCTCAACTTGAAAGTGAATGTTTCAAGGTTTGGGAGGGCAGATAATCGAGGGCAGGAGGGGAAAGAGGTGCAGGGGGATAAAGACATTGGACATATAAGCATAGCTGGAAATATTAGAGGTGATATTTCTTTTGCGGAGGTGTGGATGAGGTTGTGGATATTGATTTGGGTCGCTTTATGGCGGTAGTTCGTGTTTTAGAAGAGATCGGCGCGACATGCTGTAATTTATTTACAAGATTTGGGGTGGCGTTGAGTGTGGAGAATCAATCACCAAAATCTCCAGTAGCGGAGAATTGTCCAGCAAGCTGGGAAAATTTCGGTGAAGAGGACAATTTTCCGGTGAGGATAATGAATTTTTCGGCCAAGAGGAAGAAGACAGAGAAGGTACATGAGACATGTCAAGAGGTGTGTCTCGTGGAGAGGGACATCATAGAGAAAGTGTTCAGATCTTGGGAGTGGTAAGTCAACCTTTTTCTAATCATGGGAGGCAAGATGAATGTCAGAAAGTCATGGTTTATAATATATGGGAAATTCTTTCCACTTTGGAGGAAGGAAATTCAGATTATGACAGTGATGTGGATAAGAGAAGGTAGGTCTCAATTGGTGAAATATCTGCATACTTTAGAGAAAAGGGTGGGGCCATAAATTTGGGAGAGTTTGTTGGAACTCCTGCTACACGCGCCTATAGCATCTCACGCTCCAAGAAATCTTCTCTTTCTCTCTCCTTTCCCTTTTTCTTCACATGTAGAACAACATGTTATCTCTCCCTTTCCTATTGCTACACGCGCCCATCATGATTCTCTCTCTCACCTCCCAGTTTGTACAGCTGGCGCGGATTTGATGCAACACGCCCAACATGTGGGTCCATTTTCTGGTGGGCCACACATGTTTGGGCCTTTTTCACCTGGGCCTTCAGTTCTAATTCCTGGTATGAAATAAGCTACAATGAGAATTAATGAGGCTTTTTCAGCAGGCATGATTAGGATAAATAATGTTGGACCCGACAACGATAAAATTGTATCTGATTGTGGTGCTAATGTGATTAAAAAGGAGGGTTGACATAGAAAACTGGTAGGCAACACAGATGGAGCTCATTCTCTGCTTAGATTGAAGGGGGAGTATCATCACCACGATCCTCGTCGTCATATTTTTCCTCATTTCTCTCAGACCGTCCACCAGACTTTTCTCTGTGTCCATCAGTGAAGATTCAGGTGAATAGAACGATCATTGAAGTGTTGGCAAGGTTGTTACCACACTTACCTTCTGAGATGTTTACGGAGTGTTCGGGTGAGAAGGATAGGGGGAAGCAGTCGACCGAGGTTGTGCACGGATTACTTCAGTTTATTTTTCGCCACTACACGTTGTAGCTTTAGGTACGTCACACCCACTTTTCTCTTTCGATACCTTGTCTGCAGATAGGTACCCAACTCCCTCCGTTGAGGGGGATGTGGGCTTCATGGACTCTTACTTGTCCCATCCTTTTGGGTTCTTCCCCATGCTTGGTTTCTCGGCAGTTGGATACCACAAGAGGTTTTTCTTTTGAGGGTTCCATTGGTACTCATAACAGTTTAATTGCCAGAAAAGTTTTAGATAGAGCTAAGGAGGTGGTTTCACTTTTAGTTTGGGGGATGAGTCAGAAGAAGTGAGAATAGAGAGTTATGAAAGGGAAGATTGTGAGACAATTAGGAGAAGAGTGGCGAACATAGGGGTTAGATGGTATTAGGATCTTTCAATGTGAGAGGTTTGGGGGATAAAGTTAAGAAGAATAAGGTCAGAGAGTTTGTGTCAGAAAATCACTTTGACTTTGTAGCTCTTCAAGAAACTAAGTTGGATAACGTGGGTGAGGGCCTGTGTCATATTTTATGGGGTAATTCGCATTGAAATTGGAGTTTTTGTCTTGCTGAAGGTAATAATGGCGGTATTTTATCCATTTGGTATAGTTCTAAAAGGAGAGCAATAATTTCCTCCTGTGGGGTGAGTTTTGTTGGAGTTTGTCTAGAATGGGGGGTATCCAAAGAGTTATGCTTTATAATTAACATATATTTGAAGTGCTCGCTAGTGGGAAAACAAGAGATGTGGAGAGTTTTGGTTCAATTTAGAAATGACTTTTGGGGGGTGAGATGTGGTGTCTGGTGGGGGACTTCAACGCAGTTCTTTCAACTACAGATAGGAGTGATGCAACCTCATTTCCTGGGAGGGAGGTCTCTGTGGATATCCGAGAGTTTCAGATTTTTGTTTCGTTGATGGAGGTAAGTGACCTCCATCTGATAGTGCTCAGATATTCCTCCCGACTATGGGATTCTAAACGTTTTAACTCAAATTATTTCCATGCTAGTCTTAACACGAGGAGGAGGAACTCGATTTTGGCTCTTAAGGTGGGGGGATAACTAGGTTGAGAGTGTGGCAAAAGTGCGGACTGAAGTTGTTGGCTATTTTACCGAGCACTTTGCAGACCCAATGGAGGATCATCCACTTATGGATGATATTGAGTTTTCTGGGATTTCGTTGGAGGAAGACTTGAGTTAAGCTTGTTTGTTTCAAGAGGAGGAGATAAAGTATGTGGTGACGAGTTGTGAAGGTAATAAGAGCACATGTCCCGATGGTTTCAATTTTTCTTTCTTTAAGAGATGTTGGGATATGTTAAAAGGTGATATTGGGACCATGTTTGATCAATTTTATGCTTTGGCCCGTCTTCCCAAGAGTTTCTCCTCCTATTTCATTACCATTAATCCTAAAGTGGATTCTCCTAAGTGTGTGGGGTATTTCATACCTATCTTTCTCTTGGGATCTATGTATAAGTTGGTGGCGAAGGTTTCAGCTAGTAGATTGGCAAAGGTTATGGATAATTTGATCTCAGCAAACCAATAAGCTTTCATTAAAGGCAGACAATTGATGGACGGTGGTGTGGTCGTTAATGAGACTATAGACCTGGCTAGAAAGTCGAGGGATGATTGTTTCATTTTTAAGGTCGATTTTGAAAAGTCTTACGACTCAGTTAGCTGGAGCTTCTTGGACTACATGATGATGAGGTGGGGATTTGAGTTTAGATTGCCTAGTTGGATTAGAGCTCGTGTCTTTTGTGGGCGTTTATCGGTCTTAGTTAACGGAGGAGGTGAATATCCACATAGGGTTAAAGCAATGGGATCCTTTAGCACCCTTCTTGTTCATTTTGGTGGTACAGGGGCTTAGTGGGGCTGTCAAAAGTGTTGAGGATAAAAATTTGTACTCTGGTTTGAAGATGGGGAATTCAAGTTTATTTGTTTCTCATCTCCAATATGCTGATGACACAATCTTTTTGGGGGAACCTATATTGGGAAATCTTCGGTCCTTGAAATCTATTTTAACGTGCTTCGAGCTTGCTTCAGGCTTTAAGATAAATTTTATTAAGAGAAAATGCTTTGGGGTTAACGTGAGTAATGAGTTTTTGGGAGTCGTAGTGAGGTTTCTCCATTATAGTGTGGGTAGTTTGCCCTTTACCTACATGGGCCTCCCGGTTGGGGCAAACCCGAGACTTGAATTTACCTGGATGCCTCTCATTGATACTTTTTATGAGAGAATGGACTCTTGGGATAATAGGTTTGTTAGTTTGGGAGACCGGGTTACTCTTTAACTTTGTTTTAAGTGTTGTCCCGGTCTTTTATCTTGGATTTATGAAGATGCCTATGAAGGTGGTTAAGGTGGTGGCTCTTCAAAGGAAGATTTTGTGGGGCGGGAAAAGAGGCACTGATATGATCTCTTAGGTCAGTTGGAAGAATGCGTGTTAGCCAAAGAGTGAGGGCGGTCTTGGTGTGAAAGACATCGGTCTGATGAACCTCTCTAAAATTGTAGAGAGACTAAAATAAAAAGTTGATATAATTACAGGGACCAGAAACAAAATTAATCCAAAAACTAAATTGAACTAATTGATTAGTGAAACTGTTGCTTTGTGCATTAATTGAATGCACCAATGTCACTCTTTAATACTCTTTTTTAGAAAAATAACGTAAAATCATTGAAGTGTAAGTAAAAAACCCTAATTGTGTATTATAATTGGTCTCTTTTTTATGTTTAAGATATGGGTTTTTCTAACCTGTGCAATGTTGCACAGCTTAAGAGTCATTTAATGCATATTTTTTCTCTCTCTTAATAACAGTTTCAGCCCATTTTTCTGGGATATTAATTACCTCTTCCCTTGAAAATGGATGACAGAGACACAATGCAAGAGCATTTTATTAACTGTGTTGAAAGAAAATGAGAAGATTAGGAATTAATCAATTACTATTCTTTCATCAATCAAAATGAAAACTTTATTCGAAATAAAACTTGTAGTGGTGGTTCAATCTTGTGTTGCTTTAAACATGAAAATTCACCCTGTTCAAAGAGAAACATTGCAATCCAATTCGGAATCAACACTACAACCCTTCATCGACGGCAAAAGCTTTGCAAAGAATCTCCGGAAAGAAATTACGTAGTCTCCCACATGTTTTTAGCCGCATGAGAGCTTCCATTTCGATCAGACACCGACGTGGCGGTGGAGAAGACGCATGACTGTTTCCGTTTTATGGCGGATACTGAGAGAACCAGAGTGGTGAGGACTCACATGGTGAATCGTTGGAATTGTTGCTTGATCCGTAAGAGCTTGATACGTGGAGATTTCAGTTATCGGATTCGATGTTTCCGGAGCTTGCTAGTGTGGTGGTTATGGAGTTGATTGTTATGGTATTAAGGTAGTGATTGAAATGATGGTAGACTAGTGGTTGTGACGTAATTGTGTTGCAAGTTGCAACGATCTTGGTAAAATTTTAAGACTAGTTTTAAGGCTAATTAATATGATAGAGAATTTGACTAAAAAGATCAATTGTAGAGAGAGAAAAATGTGCATTAAATGACTCCTAAGCTGTGCAACATTGCACAGGTTAGAAAACTCCTTAAGATATATATATATATATATATATATATATATATATATATATATAGTAATTCTTATGACACACATTTGTCCCGTGTATCTTTTATAATAAAATTATAACTAATATATTATCATTAATATCATTGTATTTAGAAGATATTAAAAAAATTAAATTATTTAATCAATTGGTAATAAATAATTTTCTTATGTATGAATTGTATTACATTTTAATGACATTTTTTAGTCCTTTAAAAAACGACATCTTTAGTGACTTGTATCAAAAACAACTGTCGAGAAAACAATGAAGTGACATGCCAAAAAGAAGGCGAAACTCAAAAATGAGAACTTGTCACTTTTTAAAATAAATGAAAGTGTGTAATAACATTTTAAATAATGTGAGGTCTAAGCTGCCTTTAAAAATTGGTGGGTAATTTACCCAAACTAATAAAAAACAGCCAAGTGTAACTCCATTATAAAAATAATATTTATTATTTTATTTTGCAATTTTAACATGTATTTTATTATTTAAATTTTCACCTCATTTTAAATTAATGACATTTTACAATTTAAATCATCAAATTAATTAGATTTTCCCCTTCAATCCAATCACTCTCCAAAAAAAAAAATTATTTTTAAATCTGGGTTATCATTGCATCATTCCAATCAAGAATGACTTAACAAAAATCACTAAAAATAAACTACCATTGGGAATTGAACCAAGATAGACACACCCTTGATCATATAACTTAACCACTTGGCCAATACATCTCTTATGAAATGATTTGGAATGCAAAATATATGTTATTAATCAGCAATAATTTTTTTTGTGCTCAACCAAATTGTGATTTATTTTAGGTCCGACATTTCCCTAAAAAAAAATGTTGCTGATTAATAACATATATTTTGCATTCGAAGTCGGTCATAAAAAGTGGTTAAGTTATATGATTAAGAGTGTGTGTACCTTGGTTCAATTTCTAGTAGGTGTATTTTTTATTTTTAATGATTTTTGCAAAGCCATTCTTAATTGCAATGAATACAATGATAACCCAGATTTGGAAAGAGAAAAAAATTTGGAGAGTGATTGGATTGAAGGAGGAAATATAATTAATTTGATGGTTTAAATTATAAAATGTCATTAATTTAAAATGGGGTGAATATGTAAATAATAAAATACATGTTAAAATTGTAAATTTAAATAATAAATGTTAATTTTTTAATGGAGTGCACTTGGCTGTTTTTTATTGGTTTGGGTAAATTGCCCACCAATTTTCAAAGGCGATTTAGAAAAAACCTTTAAATAATTGTCTAATAACATACATTTTTTCCGTATATTTTTTTTATAATAAATTATAGTACTCCCATTTTTATTTTGAATATAAAAAAAATTAAATTTAACTAATCTATTAGTGACAAACAGTTATCATATATTTTATTGAGAAAGCAAAAAGTACTAAAGGTGTAAATAAATTTATAATAATATAATACTAGTGAGAACATTTTCATATAACCGGCCAAAAGAAAAATAATTTTAAATAAGAATTTGTTTAACATGTACAATGTTGTCCATGTTAAAGAAATTAAAAGAAGTACCTTTTTATTGAAAAACAACAATTATTTATTAAAAAGTTATATATTTAATATAACCTCTGCACGAGTGTAATGTAAATTTATTATTTAAAACTTTTAATATGTGCACATGATAAAAAAAGAGAAAAAGAAAAAAAAAGTGAATGTAAATTAAAGTGTTAAAAGGAAAAAAAATAGTATTTTAATCTCAAAAAGTATACGTAGCAAATATTTAAGTGTTAATAATGGTATTTTCGTTGTAATTAGTGTGATACCCGTGCTAAGCATGGGAAATTAACGTTCTTATAAAATTTTAATAAAAAATATAATTTTAAATTGAATTAAAAGTTAATTTACTCAACCACACTTCACCGCCGTCCATTAACCAAAATTCAATCAAGTTGTTACTAATGTAAGCGCAACTCTGTGGTGGTATGATTGATCCTGAAGGTTGTCTCACCATCAAACCCTAAATGGAGTCGCTCATCTTGCTCTATTGTCTCTCTAAACATGTATGTATGTTGTCGGTTGATTCACACTATGTTTTGGTGTGACCACAAATCGCGTCAATATTCTTCAATTTGTTCACATTTTTAGGTTTGGTGTATCTCGCATATGGGTTGGTTGTGGAGTTTCTAGGTGTCATGTTTCTCGCATTTGGGTTTATTATTATTCTTCTCCCTTCCAGGGGTAGCCTGACAAACTTCTCCTCTTTCAACTGATTCAATCTACCCTTTTTTCGATCTGACCTTTGTTTGTTTTGTGAAACTGAGATTTGGTCGGTTAAACATTTTTCATAACCCATTAAGGGTTTAATGTGAATCATCATCGTCTCTGCAGACTATGCCACCATCTTAAGTGGCTTTGTTTTCTAGGATTGTAAGCTTCATGATTTGGACGATTTAGATTGCGTTGGTATCGTTTTGTTGTTCAGATCATTGCTTCAACTGTTGATTTCCCTCCTTCATATTGGCTTCAGACTCTTTGGCTCGAAAGGGCGTTGACTTTGTGTTGTAGATTTTTTTTTTCATTTCGTTTGATGGTCGTTGATTCTTGTTATTGTCGTTTTTCGTTAAAGTGGGTTGTTGGTTAGTGGATGGTACAATGTTTCCATTCAACATGTTTTAAGAGTTGGGTTTTGGTTTTTTGGGATCGTCTATAATTTTGTGATCTCAAACGTTCATACACCACTTTTTTTTTTCTTGCAATATAATTTCATCCATGTACGTGGGTTTGTTGGGTTGTGCTCGTGATTAATGTTCGTTTCTTTCAGATCTTGTTTTTTACCCGTTAGCGATATCTGTTTATTACTCATTTGAATTTGTTTCACTTTTGTTTATTTTAGCACTCTATTATAAGCTATGGTGTGTAGATTAGTTTCCTAAAGTATATAGTGGATGAATCCTATGTTTTAATGTTCTTTCATTTATTTTCTTGTAGATATCCACAAGTTAATGTATTTTACAAACTCTGAAATGGACACATCAACATATTTATGTTAGAATCTCTCAAAAATACATAATTATGTTAATACGTTGAAGAGACCTTATATTATACCATACATAATATGTATTTTTAACTATTAATTAAGAATTGGTCAAAAAAATTTTTTTTGAAAGAATTGGTCAAAAAGAAAATTATTAACAAAGAAAATAATTAAGAATTGGTCAAAAAGAAAATTATTAACAAAGAAAATACATCAAAATATTAAAATGATGTACAATGCAAATAAAAACCATGTAAAAATAATAACCCAAATGAAAATCTTTATTCTTTTGATTTTTTTCTTTTTTTTAAAAGAAAGATCTCTCTTCTTTTGATGGACACCTTGAAACCTTATTTATAATTGTTTTTACACACACCTATACCTTAAATTGGAGAGATGGAAAATTCAAAGGTTTATTTGATTGTTATTTTATCTTTCTTGTTGTTGTCTTTTGTTGTGGCTGATTTTGGCTTTGATCGTAACGTCAAAACATTGATTCCTCCTCCACCAAAAGCTTCTCACAAAAATTTAAATTTTGGTTTGTTGCCAAAAAATGTGCCAATTCCACCCTCTGGACCGAGTAACGGGCGATCTGATTCTCCACCTCCACCAAAAGCTTCTCACGAAAATTTAAATTTTGGTTTGTTGCCAAAAAATGTGCCAATTCCACCCTCTGGACCGAGTAACGGGCGATCTGATTCTCCACCTCCACCAAAAGCTTCTCACGAAAATTTAAATTTTGGTTTGTTGCCAAAAAATGTGCCAATTCCACCCTCTGGACCGAGTAACGGGCGATCTGATTCTCCACCTCCACCTCCACCAAAAGCTTCTCGCAAAAATTTAAATTTTGGTTTGTTGCCAAAAAATGTGCCAATTCCACCCTCTGGACCGAGTAACGGACGATCTGATTCTCCACCTCCACCCCCGCCATCTGAACCTAATAACTAACGATATGACTCTCCATCTCCACCACTACATCTGAGAAATAAATTGTGTTGGATCCTAATGCATTTCCAAGTTGTACCTAGATGGGGTGAATATATATACCTCAAAAATAAATTTTTGATTTTCAAATAAATTTGTGTAGAGGAATTGTGAAAACCTGGTATTATTCTTATTGAGCACAAATAAAGAATCTACCTATGAAATTAATGCAAATCACAAATATCAGATTCAATATAGTGTCTAATGATTAAATCAAATTGTATGATTGAGAAAAACACTCAATTTCTTTATTGCAAGATAAACTAAAATATAATAATCACGTGATTGGATTAGCACCGAACCTGTGAAACCTAGATTAAGACTAAGCTGAATTGTTAACATATAAGAAAAAAAAAACAACTTATTCAATTAGGTGAGAAAAAATATGGACTCTCTCTTAGAAACTTGTTTGATGTAGTTGAATCTTTGTCACGATTTAACCCTTAATTTAGGTTTGGGTTAATGGTTTTTTACCCTCTGTAATATAGGCTATTTTCAACTTAAATCAAAACAAAAATATTGTATAAGAGGTAAATAAAAAAATATTACAGGGGGTAAAATCGGAGCACTATTAACCTTTAGGTTTTATCAAATCTATCAAAAATTAGGTTTTTAGAAAGTAATTTTCAACCCCAAATTAAATCAATCAAACAACTGGAATTAAAAGGGTTAACAGATAGTGATAAATAACACATAGATTTGTAGTGATAATAGTCTTCTTGATATGATGAGCCAATCAATCCCTTTGAGTCTCCGTTGATATTTGAGAAGTCAACTTTGATCCTCCTTTGATTATTGACAGGTGTCAATTGTTGATGAATGAATTGAATAAAGAAAGCCCCCTAATTTTCAATTGAAGATGAAAGACCACAATCTTTTCATTAAGTTCCAATTTCTCCCAACTGAAGAATCCTATGAAATCATGCTTTAATGTGCCAAGATAGCCTAAGTAACTAACAAGGTTCTTACAATTATAATCTATGTATTTTCAAAGAGTAGAAAGTAGAATATGAGTGTTTATGAGAAGAGAATGTGAAAATTTCATTCTTTTAAAAATAGTTTTATTTTACTTATAAAGATTTTGGGAAAAAGTAAGTGAATTTGTCAAAAATGAGAGAAATAAGTAGTAAAACGATTGACGTTTATTTTCAGCATATTAGCAAAACCAAAATCAATACTCAATACCAAATCCAAAGGTCAATGAACTTACAAATTTGAATTTTGGAATGTTAACAAAAGGTGTGCATGTTCCGTCATTGGGACCTCGTAGAAAAACATTCTCGCTAGGGCACTGCTAGTCTCACACTTACACCAACCCCGCCCTACTATCTTCGTCATTTCTATCTCCTTTCTCGATGCTATCATGTACGGGAAAGATACTTCTCTGAAAGCACCTCCATATTATGTCTTCGTCTATCCCTCGATCAATGTAGTGCATCCCTCCCTGAGTCTCTCATCCTCAACCTCTTCATCTCCCCCGCTGCACTTTGGACTCTGCGAATCCCTTCAGGTTATTTGATGAGGTTCTTGAATCGATGAGGGATATGCATTGTAAAGTTCTTTTTGTTTTTGGATTTAGCGGGGAAGTTTATGCATTGTTGTGTTTGTTGTTTTGGTGGTTGATGTTTTGTAGCATTTTGGCAATGTATCGACTATTTGGAATTTTTTTTATATATTTGCACACTTTGTGCCTAATGTATTGGTAATATTATTTGCATTGAAAAAATTTAGTTTAGTATTTGTCCCCAATATTTTTAGCAAGATCTGTCACTGCCACTAACTACCACAAATTTAAAGTTTAGAATGTTACCAAAAGATGCGCCTGATCCTACATAAAAAAAAAAGGTACGAAATCATCTTATTATCTATCTCTACCATATTGTCCTTAACAAATTTGAATTTTGTTATATATTATCAAATGGTGTTATGTCTCCATTTCTTCGTATGTTCTTGGATTTGGAACTACGAATTCTGCATCTTTGCTTCCTCAAAATTCTAATGAAACTTATAAGAATTAAAGGTTCTAGAATGTTTGGTATTAAATAAAATAATTGTTATAACCAAAGATTTATTTACTAAATACTAATTAAGCTTAAACAATATGATAAATAAACTGATGTTTTCTTCATGTTCCGTTCAGAGTCACGTTATTGTATGAACATTTTTTCTTATGAATAAAAGAGAACGTAAAAGTCCTACTAGTAAAGAGAAGCTAAAATACTACTAAGTGAGTAGTAGAAACTGCAACATTAATACATGATATAATTAGCAAAACGATTTGCACGTTAATTAGTATTGCGAAAGTAGTACCACCACCTTTGTATGGCCGAGTAGAATTTTCGAATCAACATGGAGCTCAACTGTTTTCAAAATTTTAAATTTTAAATGAATTATTATATTTTAATTAAATTTCAATTTTGAAATTTTGTACTGAAGTTAAAATAAAAATGTAAATATATATTTTTTGGTAGAATAAATTTAGGGTGAGAGAATTTTGTCACAATCTAAGCCATGAAAATGGAATTTCGAATCAGAGTCGGCACCAAATTAACGTCAGAGTTGTAATATATGTCTTCTTCTATGGCGAGCGGCACACCAATCATTCAAGAATCATGATTCTAAGTATTTGCTGCCTCCCACTGTTTTCTCTCGCGATTTCGTTTTCCTTTCCCAATCAACAAAGCCAGTATTAATTCTTTTTTCTTTTACAACACTTAGCCGCATGACCTAGAAACTAGCGGCGAGGCCGTTACATTCCAATCGGTGGTTCTCCGGCTCCGTTGACTCACATCTCCTTTATTGACGTTTTCCCTTTCCGCTCATGGATAATTTAGCGCCGCTAAAGTTGCCTTGTTAATTTTCTATGACCAATTCTCTTTGAATCATTAAGGTTATTGTGAGAGTTTTTCTCTCCTCGTTGTGAAAGTTTGGTTTTTCTCTTTGAATCATTAGGTCTCTGATTACTTTTATTAAATACAGTTTTTCTCTCCTCGTTGTGAGAGTTTGGTTTTTCTCTCCTCGTTGTGAGAGGACATTGGTGTGATCACACTACAAAATATGTTTTACCATGGATTTTAAAGAACTTACTATTTTGAGTTGGAACATCAGAGGCGCTCTTAGTCGTGAGGGTGGCCGACATGCTAAGGATTTGGTAAGGAAACATCATCCTCTCTTTATTTTTATCATGAAAACTCATTGTCCTTTCTCGAAAACATTACTATTTTGGAATCGTCTGGGTTATGAGATATGTGCTTCTCTCTGAAGCTTCCGGCCATTTGGGAGGTATTTGGATGCTAAAAAGTAAAGGTTGCGATTATGATATCACTGGATATATGTATACTTTCAAGCAGTCACCATTTGCATTAAAAAGACTGATTGTAAGTGGTTTTGCTTTGCTATCTATGGTAGCTGATGACATGTCATCTTACTATATTCTTAGCATGTTTTTCAGTGATTTTCAGTAGGTTTTAGCAGCAAAAAGGAGGAGTATTAGAACGATTGACTATGATTTCGGGACTTTTGTACTGTTTTCTATATTTGAGTATGTATTTCTAGTTTTCCCGAAACATAGAAATTTTAGGGGGGGGGGGGGGGGGGGGGGGGGGGTTGAAGTAATTCACGAAGAAATCATGCAAATCAGCAAATCAAGAACAACTGAAGAATTGTTAAGACCATGGGAAGACAAAGAATGAAGATCGAAGAAATTGGACCCGGAAGCACAAGAGCATGCGCCTAGGGCATGCAAAATGTGCCTAAGGCATCTGCAAATAGGCATATGCGCCCCAAGCATATGCCATGCACCCCAACCATTTGAAAATGCGGGGGCGCAATCGTCATTTTATTCATTTTCTGGGTTTAGCCCGCATTTTTAGCTCAAACCCAGTTAGAAATCCTCCACTATAAATACTAGCCTTCCTCATTCAGAACTGTGGCAGTTCAAGAGGAAGGCTAGTTTGGAGCTTCGGGAGAGAATCTATCTTCTCCTTTATTTTCTAGGGTATGTTTTTATCTTTAGTAATTTGTTTTAGTTACCATGTGTAACTAAATCTTTTTAGGTTAGAGTTCTAAGATGAACCTCTGTATATTTTTGTTGGATATTTATTTATTATAATATGTCGTTTATTTTATTTTATTTATTCTTTCGTTCGCCATTAAGTTTTATTATGATTTAGTTTTTATTTAGGTGAGAGGTGCAACCCTAGGTTAGGTACTTAGGTTGTGACAAGACCTAATATTGTTATCACTAACTGGATGCTTATATCTTAATATATATATATATATATATATATATATATATATATCATTTTACTGATAACTGTTTGTCTAGGAAGTAAGTGATTATTAATTAGCCAAAGATACCATATAAATTGTTGACCATAGACATAGGTGGACAATGGATGATACTCATTGGGTCATGTGGTGCATTACCGAAGCTAGGAATTAACAGGTTAGGAATAAGGGAAATAAGCATCCAATTGTTCGACTTAGAGTTATATCCTAATAAGATCATTCTCTTGAAACTCTTAGTAAGGTAGGCGTAGATTAGGGCTGCCCGTTCATAGAACTACTAAGTAAGCGTAGAGAAAGAGTGTGCTCTGAGTGTCCTAAGATTCATAGATGGGCAGACCTAAGGGAACTTTGGCCTTCATTGCCTTGGGAAACACTAGAAAGCCAATATAAAGTTTATGTTTCAATTACCTTTGAATTAGCAAGACCCCACACGTAAGGATCACCGTGCGATCAGCATGTGCAGTTAGCCATCGGAGGGAAAAGCCTAATTAGGTATCTAGTGGATGATCCCCATTGGGTCAGGTGGTGCCCTACCTATTTAGGAAACTCCCAACGACCTCATCACTCGTATACTCTACCTAAGATAAATAAACGTGACATTTATATTACTTATTATCCAACAATGAATATACAAAGGGGATTCGAAAAATCCTAACCGTTGCTTACTTTTCTGCAACCAAAACAAGTAAATTCGCTCTGTTGTAAACAAATAAAAATTTCAATCTAACTATTATACCGTCAAACTTACAAAAATAAGTAACAAGAATTGTTCGGATGAAAGGACAATCCTTGTGGATACGATACTCTATTTATCACTTTATTACTTGATGAAAACGACTGATACACTTGAATTTCGCAATTACGTAAATCAAAAGATAAAACGTAGTACATTAGTAGCCCTCAACTTTTCAACTGTGAAAAATTATGAAGTTATCTTATTTCTATTCGTGAAAATATTTTGAGTCCTTGGGTTATGATATGAGATTTCAACGAAGTACTTCATCCCTCTAAGATAAAGGGGGCATCTTTGCAGCTAGATAAGCTGAGAAATTTTCTCATATGATGGAACAATGTAATTTTATTAACCTTGGAGCTATGGGTAGTACTTATACCTGGACTCGTAAGGAACGAGGGATTCTGAAGGTTGCTAAAAGTTTGGACAAGGTCGTTGCTGATTGTGTGTGGCGTACTACTTTTCTAGAAGCTTATGAAGAAAACTTGACACATAACTATTCCGACCTTCACCCTATCCTCTTAAGAGGTGTCGTTTTGTTCCAGCTAAATGTGTGCGACCCTTTCGGTTTCAAGCTGCTTGGCTAATACATAAAGATTTTTCAAGGGTTGTCTATAAATCTTGGGATAAAGGTGAACATATTGTACCCTCGAGTCTTGAGCATGTTCAGTTAGATGTGACTACATCCAACAAAGAGGTGTTTGGTGACATTTATAAAAGGAAGGGTACTCTTGCGGTGAAATTAAAGCATGTGCAGCACATGTTATAAAAGGTTGATTCAGCCCACCTCACCATGACCGAAGCATCGTTCCAAAAAAAATATAATGATCTTTTAAAGCAGGAAGAGATCCTTTGGTACCAAAAGTCGAGGGAGAATTGAGTGAAACTGGGAGACCGTAACACGAGTTTTTTCCACACTTTGACACTAGTGAGGAGAAAGCGAAATAAGATCCGAGGTCTCTTTCTTGAAAATTTTCAATGGAGTATCGATCATGTTATTTGAGGTAGATCACTTCACTACTCCAATTACTCTATTGGTTAATCATATGCCTCGTTTAAGTGAACAATGCATAAATTCTCTTACAACACCGATCCTTAAGGAAAAGGTGAGGAAACTCATGTTTAGTATGAAGTCATATAAAGCGCCTGGCTCTGATGGATTCTAACCCATATTTTTTTAAACATTTTTGGGAAAGAATTGGTGATGACATATGGCCTTTTATGCACACGGCTTTCAATATCGGTATTATTAATGCTTCAATTGCAGAGACATTAATTGTCCTAATTCCCAAGGAGAGTAATCTCCAAAGGTTAAAGAATTTTAGACCCATTAGTCTTTGCAATGTCATTTTTAAGGTAATCACAAAAGTTTTGGTTAGTTGCTTGAGACTGTTTCTTGTTGACCTGATAAGCCCTTTTGAAATTAGCTTCATCCCTGGTCGAGGTACTACTGATAATGCCATCCTGACCCAAGAGGTTGTTCATTTCATACATCATTCTCGTGCAAAGAAGGGCTTTATTGCGTTTAAAATTGATCTCAAAAAGGCATATGATAGGCTTAATTAGGACTTCTTGGAACTCACTCTCCATTATTTTGGTTTCCCCTCGGAAACTATATCTCTCATCTTGAATTGTGTCCGATCTAGCAATTTGTGAGTTCTTTGGAATGGTGCCAAAACTGATCATTTTACTCCATCTAGAGGTCTACGCCAAGGCGGTCCTTTACCGCCTTACTTATTTGTTCTTTGTATGGAGAAATTATCTTTTAGTATTCAATAAAAAGTCCTAAGTGGCATATGGAAGCCTATAAAGGTTTATAAGGGTGACCCACAATTATCTCATATTCTCTTTGCTTATGATGTTATGTCGTTTTGTGAAGATAGTACTGAACATGTCAAAGTTTTTATGGATACCTTGGAGGAGTTTTGTTCAGCTTCGGAATTAAGGATCAATACCTTAAAGTCCAAAGTTATGTGTTCTAGGATGGTTCAATGGGAAAGAAATCGTGAAATACAAGATATTTCAACTATTAAATTTGTGGCGAATTTGGGACATTACCTTGGTTTTCCTCTTGTCAAGGGCTGAGTTTCTCGAAATGTATATAATGACATTGGTGACAAAGTTTCAAAAAGTCTAGCCACATGGAAAGGAAATATCTTGAATAAAGTAGGACGAGCCAACCAAGTGAAGTCTGTCATAACTGCAATTCCCGTTTATGCCATGCAACTTCACTATCTTCCTACCCATGTTTACAACAGGTTAGATAAGATGGCAAGGAGTTTCCTTTGGGGCGGTGGGGGTGATGGGCTCTCTCTAACTTGGAATCATATTAATTGGAATATGGTTACAACCCCAATACGCTTTAATGGCCTATGTATTCGTGAAGCTAGACTTACTAATTTAGCTCTGCTTGGTAACTTAGTGTGGAACATACTTCATAATAAATATAAATTGTGAGTGAAAGTTCTTTCTTATAAATACACGGGCAACACATCTTTATGGATAAATAAGAAACATAATACACCCTCAATCACTTGGCATGGTATAGTTTTTATGTAGGCTCCAGAGACTCGTCGATTTGGAATATTGACTGGACACAACTTGATCCCATCTGTCAATTGGTCCCTTTTGCTAACATCAATGATTCGTTTATGAGTTTGAAGGATGTGTGGGATGATGGTAGGTGGAACTTGCAAGGTTTTGCCACTATGACACTAACTGATGGTGTTCATTATATTCATCATCTTCCAGCTCCTAATAACTTGGATGTACGACTTCAAGATGCATGGACTTGGAGGCATGCTAAGAAAGTTGAATATACTTGCTCAAGTGGATACTATTGGCTACTTCAACAAAATAAAGATGGGAATGTGAGTTGTAACATGAATCGGCTTTTGCGCCTTAAAGTACCAGCAAAACTCCAACACTTTCTATGGATTTATTTTCATAATGCTTTCCCTATTAATACTTGTCGGCATCATTGCAACATGGTAGCTTCTCCAAACTGCACCTGTTGCTCTTCACCTATATAGGATATTCTTCATTGTTTACGTGATTGCCTGCACTATAGAGAGCTTTGGCTCCACTTGAATATTGGGCGTTATAATAATTTTTTCTTTGAATTCGATGTCAAGGTTTGGCTTCATGAGATGACAAATGGTACTTCCTTAATTTGTTTTTGCTACAGGAGTATGATATGCTTGGTGTTGGAGAAACATTACTATTTTTTAGGATCAACATTGACGTATTCAAGTTGTGGTGCAAAAGACTTTTTTGTTACATGATGAATGCATTTCTTACTATCCCAGTCTTGGTTTGGACCCACACTCATCATGATTCTTAGCTCATTGGATCCCCCATTCAGAAGGTACCCTCAAATTCAATATTGATGGTAGCTTTCTAGAAGATTTTGGTTGTTCAGGTGTTGCTGGTGTTGTTCGCAACCACGATGGGGATTGGATAGCTGGTTTTTCTTTCTATGAAGTTGGAGGTGATATGTTATTATCTGAGTTAGGTGCTATCCATATAGATCTTGATTTTTGTAGTAAAAAAAAGCTATGCCAACATTATTTGTGAGATTGGTTGTTTGGAAGCAGTTGACCTGATTATTGCTGGTCGTGATCATACCTTGCACACTTATGCTACTAACATCCTTCATATTAGAAATGATTTACATGGAAAAGGAAATACAACATTGGTGCATGTTCTTAGGGAACAAAATATGTGTGCAGATTTTATGGCTAAGAAAGGATCACATGTAAGTTGTTCTGCCCACTAGAATTGCCCTCTGCCTGGTATGGAATCTCTCATCCTGAGAGATAAGTTTGGAACTTAATTTTGTCTTTTCCCTCTTTTTTTTCTTTTTTCTTACATTGTAACACTACCAAAAAAAATCTAAGCCATGAAATATTTTAGAGACTCTGAATCTGTCTTTTTATCGTTAGACCATATCTTTGGAGTTATAAAGTTAAATATTTGAAATAAAATGAGTTGGCAAACATAATTATCCAAATTTCAAATTTAAATTAAATTTTTTAAATTGAAAAATAAAAACACAAATAATATAAATGTTTGCAACAATCATGTTTTTACACCATTTGAGGTGTGTAGCAGTAAGACAATTACATGGTAAACAAAAATGGAGAAATTAAGTCCTCTCAAAAGAAAAAAATGGAGAAATTTAAGTTATAAACTAAATATGTCAACATTAATAAGTGGAAGTAATGATATCAATTGAGGAGTGCTATACGGCACAAAGCTTTTGTTGTGCAAAACACATGAACGCATTCTTGACTTACAAACTCCCTATTTATGGACTTGTTTTAATTATTTTAATATTAAAGATAAAAACAAATAAAAAATCTTTAAAATTGAATCATCATAACCGCCACAACATATGGTTTCTAAGTGTTTAAAACTAAACCAATACAAAAGAAAAACCGCAAATTGAACCAATCCAAACTAAAAATCACAAAAATCATGTTTGGTTTGGATGAATTCGAGCCTTTTTTTTACTGAACCGCTTGGATTGGTTTGGTTTGCGGTTTTTATTTCAGCAACAAAACCAAACCGCAATAATTAACTCAAACTCAGCCAATCCGACTCAGTTAGCTCAACCTAATCCAGAAAGGAAAATTTACGTTGTACCGCTACATTTGTACCTTCACCCTTAAAAACTATTAAAAATGCATATTTTGTCCGGAGTTTCCCCATTCTTTTGTTAATGATTGTCACATGATCGACCACAATGATTCATTTTGTCTTTTCATTGGTGATTTGGCTCACGTGGAATCGATGGCATAATGAAGTTTCAGTTAGTGGAGTATGTTGTCGAAATGCTACATTTTCTTACGTTTTGGATTTGGTTATTGTGCTAGATTTCACTCGTTTTTCAAAGAATATTTAACAATATGAAAGATGAAAAAATGACGTTTTATCGTCGAAATGTCATTCTCATATACGACACATCTCATTTTTCAAAGCTTAAAATCCAAAAGGGTAAAATTACAATTAAAAAATATAAAGCACAATAATGTTACTCTAAATTAATTTAAGGGACCGTTGCCTATTTTTTATAATTGAATTCATGAACTATTTCAAAAATTAGATCATTATTAATAAATAGATAAATTAATCTTAAAATGTAATGATATAAATTTTTTGTTGATACACATTTATTAATTGTGTTCAAGTGTTCGGTTGGAGAGGTTAGATGTTTATTAAATATTTATTGTCAAAAAATATTAGTTACAAACAATACCAGTTAAAACACTCAAATAAAAAGCAAACAATATCAATTAAAACACTCAAACATAAAACTTAAGTGTAGATTTGTTAGTTACTAATGATAAAAACATAAAGCCCCCATGTTGGTCTAATCTCTTCTCTTGAATCCTTGTTTAAATGTTTCTTTTTTGTTTGTTTGGGATGGGATGAGTAATTTAGGAAAAAACCTTGGATTAGGTTTGGTTAAATAAGAAGAATGGAGGGTTGGAGAGCAGAGAATTCAAAAATTTAATTTGACGTTATTAAGGAAGTGGTTTTGGAGAGTGCATGTGGAGTGTAACGCCTTTGAAACCCACCAATAATATTTAAATACAAATACAACAACTAATTCATATTATGTTCAAGGTGTCACGTCATTGAAACTCCAAAACATGCATATTACATTTTTCATCAAAGTTACGCAACGGAATAAATAACATCTCCAAAGTCATATCAATATCTCAACAACATAATTCAAATCTCATATACACCAAAATAAAATAACAAAGTCTCCATAAAATCCAATATAGTATATAAGCAAAATATCTCCCAAAAGGTCCTAATTAGAGTTATAATCTAGACTCCAAAAGCAAAGAAAAGAGGTGGCTCAAGCTACTCCTCGATACTCATGCCGTCTCAAGCTTCCTGGACCTGCACGTTTACACCATTTTACAACGGCGAGACGGTTAACCGAACAACCACTGGAGGATAAGTTTTCATTCAACATTAAGAAACTATGAATTCAAGTATAGTATAATAAGATTTCAAATATCACATATACGTACTTTCATAAATCAACAACATTAATAATACAAGCTTTTTCTTACATCATTCTCCATTTATCTTAGTCATCAAATTTCACCAACATCATCATTTAGAAAATATAACCATATATTCATCTCCACTTATATTCACATAAAGCACATAATCCACATAATGCAATTAATTCATCTAATCATATAATTCACATCATTACCAAAATCAAGCATAAATCATTTCTCATAGAATCATATGCATGCACTGTTCTAAACACAACTCTACATACATGTGGTACCGTTTTGGATGTCGGAGTTATGTTACTGATTGATCTCATCACCAATATTCATCACCAATAGGACTTAACCATGTATGCATGAACATATGACTCAACACCGCATATATTTATACACTATAACACAAGTCATCACCACTCATCAACACTTTATACATGTATATGTTCATCGTCAATATTCAACACCATCACCTTTCAACATCATCATCTATACATATACATATGCACACCAACATGAATTTTCATCAAAATAAATCATCTTCACCAAAATCATCATAATCATTATCAACACATACTTCATCAATAAATCACATCAATTCATTTTGCATAATTTGCGTCTAAAGACGATTAATCAAATATGCTAGCTAATCCACATTTTAAAATTACATGTCATAATCAAACCTAACCCTCATTCATCTTCACAACAATAGTACATAATCATTCTCTAGTTATCATAACATGATTCATCAATTTCCAAAGTCTGTCTATTTCTTAAAATATAAAAGTTCGTCCATTTTCAAATGTTTGCACCATACAATTCAATCTCAATCTAAACCAAGTTTAATCCAGTTTAAGTACTCGATTATACATCAATTAACTAAGTTTAGGTGTTTTGGACCAAGGGTATGCTTAAGACACTGATAACGACGAAAAATCGGACATCACACACACAGGGAAGGCCGCATGATCATGCCATATGGGAGCACGGTTGTTCTTCCTAAGTGTGAATGATTGGCACGATCTGTGCCACAGGGGTGCACAGTCGTGCCAGTTCACCAGTGCAGGATTTTCTGCATTTTTGTCTTTCGGCGCGTGCGACTCCATTTTCAAAATCGTTTTCGATCATGATCGCGCTAAAATAATCCCAATCACTTAACCGTTTTAACCCTAAAAATTAACCTTATTTCTTACTCAAAACATTTTCAATTATCTTAACGCAAAACAGATTATTTCTCATAATCACTTAAAAACGACTTTTAGCTTAAAAACTTATTTTCCCCAAATTCAATTTCACACCCAAATTCTTAATCAAAACATAAATTCATACTTATTCCACCATATCAACAACTCCACCATCATAATCACAAAACACAACTCATCAAAACACCACTTTCATGATTAATCACTAAATTCCCACAATTTTACCAACAAACCACAACTTAACCCAAACATCACATAAACATAACCATTTTCATGAACTCTAACATACAAACATACTCAATCACATAACAAGCATATAGAACATGGTCTGAGCAATTATCATCAACAATATCATGATTTTCACACATTTAAGCTAAAACTTCAACAACTTATTCTGTAACATCAAACATAAGTTTTAGCATATAAACAACTTAATTTCACAAAGTTCATCCAACCCATAATTAACATAATCAATTAGCACGTAAATCAACTTATCATAACACTATCTCATGAAAATCACATAATCAAACATGGCCCATAACCACTATATCACTCATAATATCTAAATGGTGAATATAAACTTTCCTCTTACCTTAACCTTCCAAAAGCTACTTCAATCTTTAATTTACTCTCCCTCTTGACCTTTCCCCCAAGTTAGATCTCCCTTTCTCTTGAAATCTTCTTTCTCATTCTTTCTCTCTATTTGCTCTCTTCTCTAAATTTTGCCTCTTTCTCTCAATTGTAACAAATGAGCTCTTGACCTGATTTCACAAAGACTGTATCTCTTATATACTATTGGTTTAGTCACACTCACTAATGAACTTAGTAACTTCTATCACCCATAAAATGTTACTACACAATTACTTCATTAAAACCCCCACTATTACTCTTACACCACTATTCCATTAATTAACTCAAGTTACTACTAACTTCCTTAAATAACTCTCCATACTCAAAATTACAAAAATACCCTTCATCCTAAATGACCAAATTACCCTTACTCCTCAAACTACCAAAATACCCTTATTATCTCTGAAACCCAATTAACTCAGTAGATAAAGTACACCAAACAATTAAATAATAATAAAGCAATTAAATAAATAAAATCCTAAAATCATATCGTTACATGGAGCAGGATAGTTTGTGGTATAAGGTGTTAGTAGCAAAATACAGGGTTGCTAATAAGACATTGACATTGATTTGATACAGGGATGGTGTGTGAGGGATGGTGGGAGGTTAGGGTCGGCTTGGG
This sequence comes from Medicago arabica, assembly GCA_946800305.1. NCBI lineage: Eukaryota > Viridiplantae > Streptophyta > Magnoliopsida > Fabales > Fabaceae > Medicago > Medicago arabica. Next base: position 12,909,049 of record OX326965.1, on the reverse strand, counting down.
GGGAGGGATGGATACTAGAGGGTGGTTTGTCGAACATATGAGGAGGGAGGTGGAGGATGGGTTAAATACTTATTTATGGTCAGATGATATGCTTTGGCATTTTTTTAATTTAGATGAGAATCAGGAGGCTAAGGTTTCTAAGATGTGTGCGTTAGATTGCAGGATCGGGGGATGCTTGAAATGGCAGTGCCGCTTATTTTCCTGGGAGGAGGAGGATATGAACAGGGAGTGTTATGTGTTATTGTCTAACATTTTTCTTTATGTTGGTGTTGATGACAGATGGAGATGGTTGCTTACGCTCGACAAAGGATACACAATCAATGATATATGTCAATATGTATCATTTGTTTACGGCGATGGAGTTTATTGAAGAAGCGACTTCCTACAGACAAAAAAACAATTTGGTTAGTGTGGGATTATTCAACCACATTTGAATGTATGTGCGGGGGATGTAGCCTTATGTAAAACATGGATATTTTCTTTTTGGAGTTGTGAGGTTATTGGCGGTATTTGGGTGTTAATAAGACATTGACTTGATATTAATTATGTTAACCTATCTCTTTTGATTTCTCATTTGTTGAAATTTACGACGTTGGGCGACTATTTTAGGAAAATAAGTCTGGTATACACATTATATGACTTGCATGTATTTGGGTGATTTCGAAAGAAACGGATCAACATTGTTTTTTAGTCAAAAGGTTGGAATGGCGGCTAAGCTGGTTGATGAAAGCACATAATCCATGTTTAGTATTCGATCTTAATCATTGTTCGACTAATCCTTTGATGTATATGGGATTAAGAACTTAGTTGTTATCTTTATTTTGTTTTACTCGTGGATGATTTATTGTAAATAATTTTTGTTCTTGTTGTCTTCATATGCACTTTCTATGTTGGGAAGATCATTTAGTGTGTTAATATATTTCATTTTGACTTGTTAAAAAAAACATCAATTTTAAAGTGTTACATGATCATAACATGTTGAAATTGTGTTTATATGTCATAGTAAGAATCAAAACACGTGCTGCACTAGTAAAAAAAAATCCAAACACATGGTGCAAACTTAAACATGCATGCTAAAGTGAATTGGTTTAAGACACTTGCTACTTCTGATTTAATAAACTTTGATGTCAAGTTCATTTGCATAAGTGAATGTAATTACTCATAGTTTAACTAGGTTAAATTCATATTGTGCTAATTTTCATGCATTTATAAATATTTCATCATATATCTCTACTCTTATTATAATTAAAACGTACTAAGTTTAATTATTGAAAAAAAATATTAAATTGGTTTAGTAGCAATTAATGAAAAGGATAAGAGAAGACGCCACATGTAGATCATGGCCTTATTCCCCTATAAAAACCAAAGTGTTAACACACAAAAAAAAATGAAGTTTAATTTATACACACTGACAGTGTAAATTATTCTACACATGCATCTAATGTTGTGTTATCACGTCAATTAACAATTTTATGTTTTTATATTCATTAATTGACGTGACAACACATCATTCAATTCAATGCATATGTAAATTAATTGTACATCAACAATGCATACTAATTAAATTCATATAGTATTGATATTTATATACACTCTCTTGATATATTAGGAGATTTCATTTGATTCATGTCTTAAAACAAACATTAATTCAAAACATGCACTAAGCGGCAAATCGTGCTAACAATTAATAGAAAATCTTGTTACAAAAAGTAACGAGACAATAATCCATCATCAACATTCTTGCTAATTAGTATTATCATAATTAAGGTGCAGGTTATTTGCTTCACCAAGTTCTTGCAGTTGAATATACGTAGCATCGATGAAAGCTTTTGCTTCTTTTGTCGGTTCATCAATCACTTCTTTGAGGTTGCTCAGTGCCATGCAAAATGCTTCCTATATATGTACACAAATGAATCATATTATATTTGAGCTAGGTTAACACACACAAAAAAAGTATGAATTTTGTATTCAATAATTTACAATAGAGATTTATAAAATAAAAAAGAAAAATAAGCTAGTTTGAACTTGCTTAAAAATCATTGTAAAATAATCATCTATAAAAGATGGTTTTAATAATAAACTACTCAAAATAACTTTTCGTTTAAACATATATAAGCTCTTCTTCATGATATTTTTTTTAAATGATCGTTATTCTTAAAAATAAGTTATAACAAGCTGAATCATGATTTATTTTTTTACAGTATCAAACTGACTCATAGTTTAAAATACGTTGTAACGTCGTATGGTTTTGCATGTGGGTTGAGGGTAACTTGCATTATGGCTACGTAAATCGAAAGTTTTGAAGTATTGCAATAATTATATAATTTTAACCATAAAAATTGTTACTTGGTAATTAATTTTGATGTTTAATTTGGCTCCGTATAATTTATATATCTATTTTATACACACACACACACACAAAGTGTTCAACAATTAATCGTTATAAATATAGCAGATAATACATATAACTTCACCATTGAGTAAACAAATTTGAATGGAAGAAAACGTTTAAAATCAAAACAAGTGAAATCTTTTTAGAGATCAAATGATTCTACTATGAGCATTAATTAATGTATGTAATACCATGAAGTGATCAAGCTCTGAATTGTTTGGACTGGTCGTTGTTTTGGACTTTGTCTTGACCAATTTCTTCCATGCATCACTTGTTATATCAAACTTTCCTGCATCCTCAGATCCGACCTAAGAAGTAAAGGAATGAAGATAGATAATTAATATTTAATATCGTAAGTAATGTAAATGGTGATTTTGGTCCTAAAAATTAGAAAAAAATATATGTTGAGAGATGTCAACTTTTTTAAATAAATTTAAGTTGTTTCGACAATTATACGCAAATGATATCTTAATTTTTTTAAAGAAAAAAACCTAAACAAAAATAAAATTAATTACCTTCAAACAATTGATGTGAGACTCAATCAATACTTCAAACAAAGGATGGCTTGAAATAACCTTCTTTAAGACCTCTTCATTTTCACTTTCTTTTCCTACATCACTTCCCTTTCCAATTTCTTTACCCTCCATCTCTCTCTCTCTATCTATCACAATCCAAACCCTCTATGTTTTATACAAATGTAGCAACCGAATCAAGACTTTGGCAAAAACAAACAAGCACTATATACATATATAGAAATTTTTCATCCAAAATAAAAAGAAGTTATTGTATTATGGTTATTAACCAATTGGTACTAAGTGTAAGTGATAGAAACGTGGTTATCAAGAAGTACTCTTTGAAGTTATTTAACTTTTAGAGGTAAAAATCAGTATGAATACAAGTGAATGTATGAGAAAAAGAATAAAAGGTTAAAACTATGTGGGCTTCACCTGTTTCTCTTTTTTGGTCTTGAAAGTAACATGTCAAAGTTTTTATGATATGATTAAAGTATGTTTCAGGTCTTTGTTACCTGTACCATATTTTTTGACTTATTCTATATTCCCCCCTATCTTAGGCAATTTTTCATTTCCTTTGACAAATTTTCTGACTACACTGTTCACAAGTGGAACTCCTCACTTTGTTGCATCATTTTCCTTACGAGGTAAAACAGCTAGTTACACCAACTTTGTTAGCAAAGATAAACTTATTAAAAGAGAGATGATAAACGCATTATCTTTGACAGTTTCATATTGGATATAAAATGAGAGTGTTGAACAATATATAATTGAGATAATTTGTATATAATGTTTGAAGTTTTTGCTAAAAATGTGGTGTTTAAATCACTTATTTTTTTCATGTTCTTAACCTAATGTGACAATCAGCTACTGGTTCTTGTTAGCTTGGCTTGATAGCAGAGTTGGAGTGCATTCTTATGTTCGGAGTCTCACATAGGAGATTGTTGGTGTATCAAATATTAGTAAGTCACACCTAAGAAATACATGTAAATGTTGATAAACATATAAATAAGAGAATCCATAAAGTGTTCAAATTATTTGCATAATATGTTTTTAGTCTAATATGATAAGAGAAATTATATTTGTACAACAATTTTGTGATATCTTTTGTATAACTTTAAGGCATCAAACCAACATCATCAGATCAACTTAAGTGAGTTAAGAATAGTGTAAATTACACCTATGTGATTTTTTATATCAAAACTCTACCATAGAGATGGTTCATTTGGAGGGAGGAAAGAAGTTCGACTTTTATCTTTTAGACAAATATGTTGTAATTGGCCGAGATTTATAACAAAAAAATAAAAAAAATTAAAGAATCACGTCCAAGTCACATGTTGGTCCATCCCTTAGCATGAAGAAACTCAATGAAGAATATAGTAGCACAAATCTAGCATAAAGGGGAGTAGCAATATCAGTGTTCCCTCCATAGGCAGAGACACAGGTGATCCTCGAGATGTCTTGCATAAGGTTCATTTTGATCCAATTATGAGGAGGCATGTTCTAGTTAACTTGCTTGATGGAAGGAAGAGGAGGAGGAAGATGATATTTCACTTTAAAATGTTTGAGAATCACAAATTATTTCATGGAAGAAAAATATGCCCCTTACCCCTTAGAATGTTGAGCTGACCCGTGAATAAAACTATTAACACAAATCAAAGAATATTAACACTTGTATCAAGAATAAGATCATGAATCTGAGGGCTTCATACACTACAAGAATTCCCTTGATTTGCTTCCCAAATTTACGACTGATACAATGCCCACACAAATTTGTGGCGGCCTTGTATGTATTTGCGGCAGAATTCTGCTCTTCTCCCAACTGATTTTGCACGTTCCCAACTGAAATTTTAAATTTGCCCCTGCGAGAGTTAACTCACGCTGCGTGTTCACGCTACGTGAGTTAATTCACGTTAGTCATAAATCTTGCGTGAGTTAACTCATGTAGATTATAAACCATGCGTGAGTTAACTCACGTATGTTGCGTGACTTAAGTCACACGGAGGTATTTTCGAAAGTTTGGTTGGGAGCGAGCAATCTTTTATGGAAGAAGAGCATAATTCTTTGCGGCAAGCACAAGGCCCGCAAAAATGTAAGCGGCATTTTTTAATAAAAAATATTTAGGGCGGTAATTTGTTGACGGAAGCCTTGGCAGGGATCTACGCCTCATGGAAGTAATTGTTCAAAGTGGCCTTATAATATATTTGAAACTTAAAAATAGACCCTGTAAAAGAAAATACATCGATTTTTTTTTTCTTTTTCATTTTTTGTCACGTAGCCTAATGGCTATAATTCACCTTTTTCAATGTGAACAAATGGGGTGTCTGGGTTCGAACCCCGACCCTTACATATAACAAAACATGTTCCTTCCAAGTGAGTTATGCTCACCAGGAATAAAATACACATATTCTACTATGTAATTTGAGGTTCTTCCTATGGTTAACCTCATTTTTTTTCCTTTGTAGACATAAAGTCCATAAAATGGGACCTACAAGTTGAATTTGATTATGATTTTTTTCCATGTCTAGAACATTAAAATATGAAATTTCGCATAAAATTACAATTTTCCGATATCGAACGGATTAATTATGAATTTTTAAAGTACCAAAAACTTAAAAACAAAACAACTGAAATCTCAACATAGAAATCAAATTTTGAGTTGTTTTTTTACAAACGCCTCTACAAAATACATAGATAAGATTTATAAAGTTTTGTAGCATTCAGATTATGCTGTGATTTATTTTGATTTTTCAATCAAAACATGCAAAATTGCAATTTTGCTATGAGTGATCATATATATTCAAATGTGATTCACTATATTTTCTAGTATGTTTATAGCACCATAAGAACCTCCACAGCTAAAATTTTGGATTTGTTAGCGAGAAATTTTTTTTCTTTATTTATTGTTTTTGGTCCCTATAAATATATCATCTTTTTGTTTTAGTCCCTCTAAAATTTTCCTTCAACTTTTAGTCCCTATAAAATTTTCAATCACTACTTTTGGTCCATATTTTTAGATTAATGTTTGAATTTTTTAATGAAATTTTGCAGAAATGTGTTAAATATTCAAAGAAAAATTTCCAAAAAAAAATTAGAATTTTTCAACAAAACACAAATTTCTAAAAAAAATTAGAATTTTTCAAAAAAACACATATTTAATTCATGTTTCGTTAAAAAGTTCTAATTTTTTTTGGAGAGAGATTCTTATAATATTATGAATTTTTCTGCAAAATTTCATTCAAAAATATAAATTCTACGTATGAGTTTACTTTAAAGGAGGGACCAAAAGTGAAGATGAAATTTTTTGAGGGACTAAAAGTTGAAGAAATTTTTTCGAGGGACTAAAACGAAAAGTTGACATATTTATAGGGACCAAAAACATATTTAACCCTTGATTATATAAACACAATTATTTTAAATTTGAAACTCGTTGGAGTTTGCGGCGGCCTTTGTCCACCGCTAATAATGGGAGATGTTGTTTGCGTCGACTTTGTTTCCGCTAAAAAGGATAGGGAAAAAAGGCGAGCATTTGCGGCAAACTCGTGTACGTCGGTAAGTCTCCTAAGGCTTTACGGGGGACTAAATCCCATTGCAAACGTTTGTGAGTCCAATTTTCTATGGGAGATTGCCCGCCGTAAATATGCCTTCATGTGAGCTTTTTGTGCCTTTGTGTGGGAATTTGGCAAATGCAAATCCCTTGCATTCTTATAGTGAGCTTCTTTTGCAGATTAATAGAAGACTCAAAGTTGGACAAAACAATAGAGGTGTCAAGCATCGAGGATAACAAATTTATCTACTTTAGAATGAAGGGGCGTTGAAGAGATGAATGAGATGCAATTTCATAATTTTGACTACATATACCACAACAAAAAACAATAATAAATTTAATGAGATTGTCATATTTTGCAATTGCATTGTGCATGAATCTCCATGGAACCAAAGATTCGGTAGGAGCAATAAAGGAAGTACATATAGTTTGTGCATGACTCTTGTCAAGAGGAGTTTGAATACCACATTTATATGCATATTTGAAGAACATTTTTCAATAGTAGAGCCACACCACATTAGAACATTAATATCATTGAACCCTCTTTTAATGAGATTAAATTCCATATTTATATGGATCTTTGAAGAATAATTTCCCAATATAAGAGTCATAACACATTTATATGCATCTTTGAACCCTCTTTTAATGAGATTGTCATAATGGAGGATACTTGTAAAAAGCACAATGGAGGATACTAGGGTTAAGTATCGTATTCTACTGTACTTGTAAAAAGCACAATAGAGGATACTAGGGTTAAGTATCGTATTCTAGGGTTTAGACTGATTATTGGATGCCTTGAGAATGCTCTCAAGGGTGGTAATTATAGTCCTCTATGGACTTGGGTTACACTTACTTGAGCCCAAAGTAATGAGAGCATTTTAGTATATTGGACGGGTTCTAGGTGCTTCCAGAGGCGGCTAAGGCGGTTTAGGCGCCTTCTAGGCCTAGAAACCTTCTGTGAGGCGCTGAGGCCTTTAGGAATGGTCTTAAAGCCTTTCAGGTCTCTTTAGTCTAATAAGAAAATATTGACGGTCCAGGGTCAATTTTTTTTACATGCCAAAAATGTCATGAAAGAGAGTAAAAAAAATGAAGATATGACAAGTTAAATGATTTTTTTTTTTGAAAAAACGGACATTTTAAGTGGTTTGTATGGGTAGAGGTAGAAATGTAGGGGTACAAAATAAATGTTTCCTTGATGTGGATTGTAAAAAGATATGGACTTAAAGAAAGGGGCTAAAGTGATTCTTCCATACCAAAAAAAAAAAACTTTTATCCACACCATTTTTTAAAAATTCATGCCCCTCCAAATTTACTCATCTAAACAAAGAAAGAAATGTCATTCTTTTTCACGTATGGATTGCTAAATTTATAAACAAAAATTTCCCCCAGCTGGTTGGATAAATTCGAAAACAATCGTTTTAATTTTTTTTCACTTTGGATAATAATTATTAAAGAGGTGTCAAAAGAAGTTTCCAAAAATAAAATTATTAAGTGTACTTCAACAATTAATTGTTTGTGCGTCAATTCGTCGACCAGTTTAATTTTTTTTTTCTTCACTTGTTGCGTAATGTGTTTTCTCGCTTAGTTGCGTTTAGATTAACGTACACTAGGTTTGACTTGTTACATCTACTTCAACTATGATATTTTTGACATCAATGTTGCATATATGAAGACATGAATATTTCAATCACTTAAATTTTGTTATATTTTATAAGTATTATGCCACTTTTTTTATCAACTTAAATGTTGTGAGTTTGTTTGCAAATAGGATACTTAGAAGAGATGTTGTAAAAGAAGGTGAGGGTAACTAAGTGGTAAATATAAGTAAAAAAAACAAATTGTTACGGCTATTAGCCCAAAACACCTATCTCAAGTTCTTCGGTATGAGAATCAATTTCCAAAAACTTGTCTCAGTTTTTTGGAAACATACTTTCAAATTCGGAAAAGTTATAGAGGGTTAATGAGTGTGATTTGAAAAGAAATCAATTTGATATTTTTTTATGACCGTTGGGGAATGAGTATAATTGTAGGGATGTGGAGTAAATTTTTTGGATTCTCCTTTAATTCAACTCTCCTAGTCTATTTTGCCCAAGCATATTTGGCTTAAGTAACCACCGCCTCGGGTCTTAAGAGATACGACAATTCCAATTTCTTGATGTTGATTGAGTCCATGTTTGGTTCTGTGGTGAGAACCCATAGACGCGCGTTTTGCTCCATGAAACGGGATTTTACAATGTTTTCAGATGTTTGGCATACAGCTCAGAAACGTGAGTTTTATCTTACTCTTAAACTCGATTCTAGTCGAAGCTTCATTATGTAGCTTTTGCGTCCAACTAAATCAATTATGTGATGAATAGGTGAAGCATACCTTGAATTATTAAAAAAACTGTGAAATATACCTTATGAAGTAGGTCTACCTTCTTCTCTCGAAAAAAAGAAAAAGTTCTACCTTCTTCTCTAGGTAAGCTTATTCTCTAAGCAGAGATGTGCCTGCAAACTATAAATAGGGGTCTTCCCCAAGTATAATTACTCTCTGGTAACTTATTTGCTACAAACTAACACACTAGTTGACTTTGTTTTAAAATATCTAAAATTTATTTGGGAGTTGTTATGAATATAATAAATGAATGTTCATACACCCTTGTACTTATCTTTTAGGTGACGTCATATTACTTATCTCTAAGTTACACATATTTATTATACTTATCTCTTAAGTACTTAACTCTTAAGTCATATCATTGTATTTCTCTATAAATAAAGACCACATGTAACATAATTGTATATCACAATAAAATAATATGATCATCTTTGTTTCTCTCTTCTTCTCTACATCTCTTTATTCTTGTTCTTATTTTAATAGTTTCATAACAGGAGCAATGATAAAAAAATCTCTTCAATTTAATTAAGGAATTGACCGTTATCACAAGAGAATATCTCGCGAAAATTTCATGATCGTATATTTGCTTAATATCATCCTTAAATTAATTCCATGTCATCCCTTGTTTTTTGGGTCGGATGAAAGATGAAATTTAACTAGCTAAACAATCTTTGGGGATAAATTCAAGACAAAGTCGTCATGATGAATAACAATACTTCATCCGTTGTTAATTATAAATAAATTTAATTTTTTTAGGTTCATTCAATTAATGGTATATATGGTCCATAATATGAACCACATATATCATTAATTGAATGAATTAAAAAAGTCAAATTTACTTATAATTGAAAACAGAGGTAGTACTCATTCAACTAGTAACTTCAAGTTTGAATGCAATTTTCATAATCAAATTTTTAAAATGTACCTCCTCTAGTAACAATTATAAAATTAAAATACTTTTAGATTTATTAAATATTTATTAGTTTATAATATAAATTAATGGATCTTGTTAACCGATGCTTGCAGGACACTAGTTTAGTAACAATTATAAAATTAAAATACTTTTAGATTTATTAAATATTTAATATATTTAGTTTATAATATAAATTAATGGATCTTGTTAACCGATGCTTGCGGGACACTAGTTAAAAAAAGTAGAAATAAAAATCATATTTTACATTAAATATAACATTTTCTCAATTTTCAAAAAGTAAAATACACAATTTTCAAGACAATATTTCTTTTTATAATTTTTTAATAAAAGTCCTATAGGTACTTTTTAACATTTCACTAACCTAAATACTTTATGTATTTAATGAATCTATAAATACATCGTGTATTCAATTAACCTAAACAATTACTCCATCGGTTTTATAATATACGTCGCTTGTGAAGAATTTACACATGCTAAGAGATCAAATAAATTTTGTTATTTATTATAAAATTATGTGTGTTTTTCTATAATACTCTTTACTCCTTCCGTTTTTAAATATAATCAAAATTAACTTTTTGGGTTCATTTATTTAATGATGTATGTAGTCATTATTATAACTCACATACAACATTAAATGCATGAACCTAAAAGTCATTTTTGCATATGTTTAAAAACAGAGGGAATACCATTTATTATTTCATTCTATTATTTTTCTCTCTACAGTAAATAGATAAAAGTATTATTGACAAACCATTAATTAAAATTGCACTGAAACTTGAAAATGACAAATAACCTGAGCAAAATTATTCTACAAAAACGACATGTATTGTGAAACGGAGGAAATATTTTTCTTATAAATTCATCTTTGTTGCCATTGTGTAAAAAAAAAAGTCCAATTTTTTATTTTAGGTAAGAACATCAAAATGTTTCGAATAGGCAGAGAAATATTTTTTCAAAAAAAGAGAATTATGGTATTCAATATTCATTGATTCAAGACGGTTTGGAATATCGAAGTTAAAGAAGGGTTTAAAACCCACCACGTGTACGGTGGAGCTAACTCAACCAATGAATATTAGAAACGTGGCGTGACAAACGAGGAAAGCAGATAATTTGAGACAAGTCTCTAAAGTGGGTCCCACTTTTAAACATAATCCTCGGTGACGGACTTGCCGAAAAACAATGGATAAGATCAACTCAATTAAGAATTTATATAATACACCTCACTCACATAAATCCATAATCAACCACATAATCACCACCGTCCAATTAGATTACCACAAACCCAGCCTCACTCATCCAATGGCTTAAATCCTTTCTTACATTTATCTTAAAAATGAAACATGAAAAATGACTTATGTTATAGGCTTCTAACGCAGTTGACAATACCGAAATTGTTTTGTTAGGTTGAGCGTCTTTAGCGGGTTCAAATCATAAATCTCATAATGTATGTCAATTTCCTTCTGTCTATTAAACAAAACAAAAAAAAAAAAATCTGATGAAAGATGATTTAGCTGTAAAGAATTGACACATTTATCGTATAAACTTGAGTTCAACGTCTATAATCAACGTGACGACATCTTTAATGAATGATCTTTAAGCAAGGTTAAATTACATTTTTGGTCCCTTAACTATTTAGGTAGTATCGCTTTGGTCCCTTAACTAAAATTCGATTTATTTTGGTCTCTTAACTTCTTTCTGTTACACATTTTGGTCCTTTCCGTTAGTTTCAATTCAAAAACGTTAGGTTTTCTTCATTTTCTTCTGGAATTTTTCTGAGATTCTTGTTGAAAGTTAATGGAGATGATATGAAGATGAAAAAAAGGAGAAGAAAATGAAGAAAATCTAACATTTTTGAATTAAAACTAACATAAATGACCAAAATGTATAACAAAAATAAATTAAGGGACCAAAATAAATCGAATTTTATTTAGAGGACCATACTATCAAATCTAACTTACTTAAACTTTCATTCATAAAATAAATAAAAAAACATGAAAATACTTTTAGTAGTTGACCCATGAAAACAAGTAAGCTTCTAAAAAGATCATAACACTGTTGCATGCTGTTTTTGTTAAGTGGTAAGAGAGAGAAAGAAAGAGGGAGACTATGGACTTGGGTGGCCATTGTGATCAACGAGAAGCCTTTGAAGTTTGAAAAAAAAAAATCATTCACATCAAAATCTTCTAATATAGTAATATTTATATTCTTCTCCACTATATCCACTAAATTAAAGTGATATTGAAATTCAAGTTTCAACCAAAACTGGTAAATTTCTTTCAAACTGTTACTAATTCCATTTTGTGTTGCTGTTTCAGTTTCTGACATCAATCTGTTTCTGTTTCTTGTTTTTGTGATCTGAATCTGTTCTGTTTCATTCCTTTATGAAACCAATCTCTAAAGTTATTGTCTTTAAACAAATTCTTAACACCCTTTTGATGCTTTCCTTTGTTTCTCATCATAGATTCACAACTTGTATTTCTTGTCATTTTATGCTTTGTAACTTTTCTTTCACAAAGTTTAGAACTGGTATTAGCTGACCCACATCTCAAAAAATTGTCTTTTTATTTCAGTCTTTAGTGTTTCTTTGACCCTTTTGGTTGAATTGGATTTTCCAAAGTTGTTTGTTAGAGATTATTACCTTGGATTTTGTGTTACAAAAATGGTTTCAAGATCTTATTCAAACCTAGTAGAGTTAGCTTCTGGTGAAACTCCATCATTTGGTTTGATGAATAGAAGAATTCCAAGGATTATGACTGTGGCTGGTTTGATATCTGAAGTTAATATTGACGATGATCAATTAGAGAGTGTTGCCTCTGATCTATCTTCATCTTCGGTACACCGCGACCGGATCATAATAGTGGCTAATCAGCTTCCTATAAAAGCTCAAAAGAATCATGATGGTAATAGGAGTTTTTGGTCTTTTGATTGGGATGAGAATTCACTTCTTCAATTGAAAGATGGAATAGGTGATGATGATATAGAGGTTATTTATGTTGGTTGCTTAAAGGAAGATGTTCATCCTAATGAACAAGATGAGGTTTCAATGACACTTCTTGAGAATTTCAAATGTGTCCCTACGTTTCTTCCACCTGAAATGTTTACCAAGTACTATCATGGTTTTTGCAAACAACAATTATGGCCACTTTTTCATTACATGTTGCCTTTGTCGCCGGAACTCGGTGGTAGGTTTAATAGGTCTTTATGGCAAGCTTATGTATCTGTTAATAAGATTTTTGCTGATAGGATTATGGAAGTTATTAACCCTGAAGATGATTATGTTTGGATACATGATTATCATCTTATGGTGTTACCAACTTTCTTGAGAAAGAGGTTTAATAGGGTGAAACTTGGATTTTTCCTTCATAGTCCATTCCCTTCATCAGAAATTTACAAAACATTGCCCATTAGGGAAGAGTTGTTGAGAGCTTTACTTAATTCTGATTTGATCGGGTTCCATACTTTTGATTATGCGCGGCATTTCCTATCATGTTGTAGTCGGATGCTAGGTCTTACCTATGAATCAAAACGAGGCTATATCGGTATTGAGTATTATGGTAGGACTGTTAACATCAAGATTCTTCCTGTTGGTATACATATGGGTCAGATTCAGTTGGTTTTAAGGCTGCAAGAAACTGAGGAGAAAGTATGTGAGCTCATTCGACAGTTTTCTGATCAAGGTAGAATAATGTTGCTTGGTGTGGATGATATGGATATCTTTAAGGGAATAAGTTTGAAGCTTTTGGCTATGGAGCAACTTCTTGTTCAGCATCCCGAGTATCGAGGAAAAGTGGTATTGGTTCAGATAGCGAATCCTGCTAGGGGACGAGGGAAAGACGTGAAAGAAATGCAAGAGGAGACGAAGGCCACAGCAAAACGTATCAATGAAAGGTTTGGGAAACCAGGGTATGATGCTGTTATTCTGATTGAGGAGCCACTGAGGTTTTATGAGAAAGTTGCTTACTATGTTGTTGCCGAGTGTTGTTTAGTCACCGCGGTAAGGGATGGAATGAATCTCATACCGTACGAATATATAGTCAGTCGTCAAGGAAATGAAACGTTGGATAAAGTTTTGAAAATAGGATCCTCCCCTAAGAAGAAAAGCATGTTAGTTGTGTCCGAGTTCATTGGTTGTTCGCCATCTTTAAGTGGAGCAATCAGAGTGAACCCATGGAATATTGATGCTGTGGCCGATGCAATGGATTCTGCGTTAGGAATGGCTGATTCGGAAAAAGAGCTACGACATGAAAAACATTATAGATATGTTAGTACTCATGATGTTGGGTACTGGGCTCGTAGCTTCTTGCAGGATTTGGAAAGGTCTTGTTGTGATCATGTACGACGAAGGTGGTGGGGAATTGGATTTGGATTAAGTTTTAAAGTTGTAGCACTCGATCCAAACTTCAGGAAGCTTTCAGTGGATCACATAGTTTCAGCTTACAGGCGGACCACAAGTAGGGCAATCCTTCTAGACTATGATGGTACACTAATGCCTCAGGTTTCCATTGATAAGAGTCCGACAGGTCAATCCATTGATATTCTTAATAGCTTGTGTAGAGATAAGAACAACATGGTGTTTCTTGTTAGTGCTCGAAGCCGAACGACACTTTCGGAATGGTTTTCGCCTTGCGAGAATATGGGACTTGCGGCCGAGCATGGTTACTTTCTGAGGTAAGATTTATTCAAGGCTTCTAATTAATGTTTAAAAACAGACCGGAGATTAAACCGGTGAGACCTTCGGGTCATGGTTGAATTGGTTCAACCACAGTTGAATCAAATGACAAATAAAAAAATAAACTTCCCCTAAAAAAAGAATTAAAAAAGTCAATTTTTATTAAGTAAATTTTTTTAAAATCAAAACCAGTTGAAACAACTGCGGTTCATCCCAAAATTCTTAAACTACAATACAGCAGGGATCAGACCAACCGACAAACTGGATGGTTCCTAGTTCAATGGTCGAACTGATCCGTTCAGTTTTTAAAACATTGTTTCAAACCTTTTCATGATTGGTGCTTTCATTAGGTTAGGTAATGGCTGATATTGATTTTTATATGATTTGCGTGGTTTCAGAATGAAGCGAGACGGTGAATGGGAAACCTGTGTTCCTGCAACAGATTGTAGTTGGAAACAAATTGCAGAGCCTGTGATGAAACTTTATACTGAAACAACTGATGGATCCACCATTGAAGATAAGGAGACTGCACTTGTCTGGTGCTATGAAGATGCAGATCCAGATTTCGGATCCTGCCAAGCTAAGGAACTTCTCGATCATCTTGAAAGTGTGCTGGCAAATGAACCAGTGACTGTCAAAAGTGGCCAGAATTATGTAGAGGTTAAACCACAGGTGTGTATAACATTCTAAACATGAGTTTCATTCATAGATTCATTCTGTCCGAAAACTTAAATATAGTTCGAACGACGACTTATCCGTCCGAAAACACTTTTTTTAGCAGTGATCTATATCGTAGATGTTAATGTTAGCAGCCACGTCATCAGTCCATTATTGAACCAACTGATTCTACATTATGTTTTTGTGAAATACCAACATTGAGTAAATAGACGTTTTATTCCTTGAAGTTGTTTGTAATGATCAGGCAATTAATCCTTCAAGTTTGTAAAATAGCAATTTACTCCAACTTTTATATTATTCATTTAGGGCTGTTTAGGTTGACTTATTTGAGCTGATTTACAAGTATAAAACACTTGTCAGATTGTTTGGAAAAGCATATGCAAACAGTTGATGACATGTCCATAAGATGTTTTCAACATATTTTTATAAGCTTTCTAGAATAGTTTATAAAAACATTTTATAGCTTATATTAAAACAGTTCTGTTTTATTTTATCATTTGTTATAGATATAATTTGTGCGTAAGCGCTTATGTTATAAGCGGTTTATCCAAACCGGGTCTTGATGGTTTTACTCTACACACAAACTATATAGCCTCTAATAAATACATATATGTATACATGCAGGGTGTGAGCAAGGGATTAGTGGCGAAACGCTTACTTTCATCCATGCAAGAAAGGGAGATGTCACCTGATTTTGTTTTGTGCATAGGAGATGACAGATCTGACGAAGATATGTTTGAGGTAATCACAAGTTCGATGAACGGTCCAATAGCACCAAAAGCTGAAGTGTTTGCTTGCACCGTTTGTCGGAAACCAAGTAAGGCTAAGTACTATCTAGATGATACTGCTGAAATTGTGAGATTGATTCAGGGTTTAGCCTGTGTTTCAGATCAAAAAATTTTATTCTAAGCTTCAGGATAGTTGGTGGTGAATGGTGTTATGGTTGCTTTTCTTTGTTATTGAGCACATAAGCTTAATTATGATCTTCAATATATTTGATATTTTCCATGTCATGTATGGAACTTGTTACTCAGAGAACTTGTATATATTTGGTTATCAGCTATAAATTATGTTATGTTGTGCTGTGACATGCTGCATTCTGTTTTAGACTAAACTTATTTGAAAATTATTAGTTTTATTTATTGTAATAATTGGGTGAATATAACTCATTTAAAATGAGACATATGTGAATTTCCATTCCAAATATAGCTTTAGGTCATAAAATAGGATAATTTTATGATTCATAAGTGAATCTTCTCAATCTAACAATTGATAGAATTTAAGAAAGGAGCAAAACTTACCTCACTTTTTTTAGGCCAAGACTTATCTCATTTGTGTGTTATAGAATTAGCCAAAAAATATGTTTAAACAAAACATCTATAAATACATTTGAAAAACCTACAATACACCATCTTTATGCACCATTAAATCTAGCAGTCTTGTCAAATTCTATTATGGTTTCTTCACATTAAGGCTCTCTTTGGTAATGCTGTAATGCTAATAAGTTAGCTTACAACTTATTAGAAAAGCTTATAACTAGCATTGTTTGTTTAAATGAGAGGTGTTTGATATAAAAAAGCTTCTCTCGCTCAATCAAAACCATACAGTTTGTTCTCCACTTCGCACTCACAAAACTATAAGTTAGCTTTGATTCTTTGTTTTGCTTCCATCAAGAGATTTTTTTATTTTTTATTTTATTTTTTTATAAGTTAGATGAGACAAAGGCTTGACGTCATAGGTATACCAATAGTTTTTTTTTCTTTTCTCCAGATAGATTAGTACCAAACACCACTCGTAAACTCACGCATAAAGAAAGATTTTAGGTTCAAACCTAAACAACCACATAAAATATATTCAGTCTAACAATTTCGAGTATCGACAATGCTAGATAAACTAAGCCTTATAAATAAATAAATAAATCAACTTTCTTCGTTAATATGATTTCAGTACCCACATCACTAATACACATAGGGTCATTTGGTCTAACTAATCCTAGATAGGCAATGGTTCTTTTTGTGATTCTTATTGGAGATGAGCTTCATCTTATGACTATCTTATGACTATTAATGGATCCAATATCGATTTAGATTTTGCTTTCGGGCATTAATCCTCTTTTTCTTCTTCTTTAAGGAAATATGTTCTATATAAGTTTCTAATCATGCCACACAATGTATTTATTCTAAGGTGTGCATTTGATCAACAAGTTTTGCTTTTGAAGACATGCTCGGATGGACTTTTTATTTTATTTTTTCATATGCATTTTATATTATGTGTGTTTAGAAGTGAACACATTTATTATGTATTTGCGTCCAAAAAAGAGTTAGTAATATGCATTGTGTATCGCATGGACTATACGTAAGCATATAGATTTATTTTCTATCCTTATTTTTTATATTTAAATAATAGAATATATATTTTTAATGATTCAATATTTATAATTGATTGACAAAGTAAAAAATCTATCTGTATATATCATAAAATCTTATTTAAACAATAATGATTTACAATAAAGGATATGCAAACCTAGTTTTTCCTCAAGCTGGCAAACGAACTGATTAAGTTGAGACATAACAAGTCTTTTTAGGATAGCTGTAGTTGTTGGAAAGTACAAGAGAGAATGTAGATACCTTTTGTTCTTTGATGGGACAGTTTTGATTTTCATTTATTTTTTGAGAGAAACTCTCAATATTTTTTTTGTTGCTCTGTCAATTTTCCATTTGTCAAAACTAAATTTGAGGTTAAATAACTTTTTCGATTTTTGTCTATATAAATATTTTATTTCAATTTTAATTCATACATTTTTTTACAAAATTTACTTTTTATGTTTCAAATTTTTTTTTTAAAAGATGTTTTGTTGATAAGATCATAAAATATTATTAATTTAATAAATTAGTGAAAAATTAGATTAATTTTAACGCAATGAAGATAAAAAACTTTTTTAATGATAGATTTTTTTTAAGCCAAAAAAGAAAATAAATTAATAAAACACCAGAAAGTACAAGATTGGGGGGCATGTACCTGACCCAATAAACCACAAAAACAACCCGAAATGGATGATACAACAATTAAGTACATAAGTGGTATAGAAGAGACACAACCCTAAACATTCACTACCACGGACAATCCAGTGAACCCACGTGTGAGCTCGAAACCGAATTGCAAAAAAACATAGAGTGAGGCCAGCACATAAACGATCCAAGGTCCAACAACTTCCTTCAAACGAAGCAAGTTAAAAGCCCTTTCGGGCCTAACCAACCAAATACGAACCGAAACACAGAGTCGCATAGGTTTTGTCAACACAATCCACCAACGAAGCGTGAAGCAACAACGACAGATAAAGTCCTTAAGGTACGATAAATGACTACGACCGTCAACACGGCGCATATATGCATTTGGCCCTTTCGAGCAAACATCAGAACAGAACCAGATATCCAAATCTCAAATCCAGAAAATTCTAGGTTCAAGATTAACGAACTAATCAAGTCGAAACAACCCTCCAACAATCTTCAGCTTCCTGTAAACAAACAACAACACAAACAAAAAAACAACAACACAGAAACAGACGGATTGAACAAACAACAACACAAAATAGTAAAGGCAAACAACTGACGCCGACGCCGACTAACAAAAAACCCACCTCCAACGTGGAGGAAGTTCACCCAAACATGCAAAACGACCCTGAAAAAGGATCCAGAGTAGATCTACAAATCCAGATTCACCACCAACCACCGGATCAGCAGGAACCCAAACCTTCCGACGTTGAGACCATACGACCACCAACCCACAGATCTGGAACCGGAGCAAGCCGCAGCAACCTAAAACCTCCAAACCACCGGCAAAGGATGAATCTACCGTAAACAACGACGAAGAAACGCTGACGAACAGAGAACACACTGCAAGTGACGGTGGAGGAAGGAAGAAGAAAGTGAAGGCAGGACCGGCTGTCGAAAAGGATGGGAACTGGTGTTGCGGAGGACATAAGTCACTCATCGCAACACCACATCAGACAGCTACATCACAAAACCAAGGTTTGGATCGGTTGGGGAGGCGAGGAACAAAGGCGGTTTGAGAAAAAGTTAGAGAGAGTAGTAAATTTATTACCGTGAATAATAAGATAGATTTTTTTTAGGATACAAATATATATAATTAAATCACGTCAAATAAATATTTGTAAAGATATTTTGAAAACTAATATAAAAATCGACATATATAATTTGCTTTGATGCATATTTAGGGTCCGTTTGATGGTCAAGATAAGATAGAAGCAGAATATGATAGAAAACTGGATAAAGATATGATATGATAAGAACATGATAAACATTAATCCTATCACGTGTTTGATGCGCGCATGATAACAAATAGGAGATCATTATTATTAAATAAAAAAATTGCTCTCATAATTAATTAAATATGGTAAAAATGACATGTTATTAATTATAATAGAAAATACATGCTATCATTATTTTAAAAATGACAATATTTTGAAAATGGCAGAATATCAAGATAATAAGAAAGGAATGATCTTTTAATCCCATCAAGATAATTTCTAACACAATCTATACTCAGGATAGAAATTACAAATGAAAGTCAGGATATGATAGGAAAATGATTTATTTTATCTTATCCCTTTGGTGCATCAAACATGAGATTTAATCAGGATATGATTAATGTATCATATCTCTCTATCATGTCCATCAAACGGACACTTAAAGCTTTTTTATGTTATCGATTTATGTAAATTAAAATAAAATCATAAAAATATACAAACAAAAACAAAGAAATAAATAAATAAATAAAAGAAAGAAAGAGTACTTGAGAAGATTCAGGTTCTTGGAACTCAAGTTACTTACTTCAAATAGTTGGGTTTGGGAAAGTACATGGCAGTGTAAGTGTTGAACTGGCAGTGTAAAACATTGAGGACAGACATTCTTTCTCTCTCTGTCTGTGTCCTCAATGCTCCTCAACACAACAACATAACATTGTACTTGCTATCACTTTCTTAAATCTTAGTTTCTCAAGGTCAGTGCTGATCATTTTCTCTTGCTTAATATATATACCCTCATTAACATTTTATTTTCTTTTATATTCATTGTGATGAAATTTTTCATGTACGGTTCGTTGTTAATGTTTGATGATTCAAGGTGTTGTGCTTGTATAATAGAATGAAAAATGCTCTAATCAAGTTCATCTATAAAGTTATTAGCATTTTTTTATCACACCTTCATTTTTTGTTTAATTTTTTTTTTATTTGTTTCTGTTTGGTCTAGTGTTTTAATTATTTATTTTTATTTTTTTTATATTTGAATTGAACTGAAATTTACTTTTTTTTTATATATATTTTTCATCTATCAAGTTTACATTTTTATGTATTTTTCTCCCCCAATATAATTTTTTATTTTTTTATAAAAAAAACCGGTGGTCTTCTGCTTCCTTTTTCTGAATTTAACCTGAAGTTATTTTTGGATAAGCTGTACTTTTTTATATTTGAAGTGAACTGAAGTGTCTTTCTTCTCTTTTTATTATTATTATTATTATTATTTATTTATTTATTAATTTTATGCCTCTGGTGTTGCTCCTAAATTGGTGGTTTTCTGCTTCTTTTTTCTGAATTTCACCTGAATTTATTTTTGGATAAGCTGTAATTTTTTACTAAAGTCAGTTTTAATATGAGGGTAAAGATGGAAGTAAAGAGTTCTTGAATCGGGGGGTTTTTTTTTTTTAATAATAATATTTGGATCAATTTATTAGCAAAATGAAGGTTTTAAGCTAAAACAACAAGATCAAATTTTTAACCTAATTTGTTTTTTAATTTTTTTTAATGGAGATACATGTTATTTTGATGATGTTTGAATAATGAATCATTGAACTACAGCTAAATCTCTAACACTGATTTTTTTTTAGAGTAATGAGGTAGCATAGAGTTTACATGGTATCAAGCAGAGGAGTTATGCTAAGGTTGTTAAGTTTTGTGTATCATTTATTAACGATTTGGTTTTCATATATAGGGTTGAGTTGTGAAGAGTATAATTGGCATTAATTCTACATGTTTTTACTTAGATTATGTTGCAGAAGTTAAATTTTTATGCATTTGAATTAATATCAATATTTTTACTTTGATGATAGATAATTGATATCTAATGTAATAACCTATATAGCTATGATTTTGTTTCTATACCTGTTTCTACCCTGCCTATATGTTACAATTATTTTCACCTGTTAAGAGATATATTTTATTTTTTTCTAGATATTAAACGTAACCATTGTCCTGTGGCACAATAGGTATGTTCTGAAATATGAATGTGGTTGCAAAGTTTTAATAAGTTTATATATTTAGGTATATAAACTTTCACTGCTTTGAGCATAGAAAATCATTATTGATTATGCTTGTAAAATGTAAACTTAGATTGACATCTTTAACTTGATGTAGTGATGTACATGCCTAATTTTTTTCTCTTAATATTTTTTAACATAGATTCGATTCAGGAAAATCAAAAGTGTTAGCATTGAGGATGGGTAAAAGTAAAACAATTGAGTTATCTGGATTCCCTTGTTATGTAACCGAATCTAATGTAAAGAGTTTCGTAGAGAAGTATACTGGTGAAGGAAGTGTGGTTGCTATAAAGATAAGGGAAGGCAAAGGCCATGTTCGACAAGCATTTGCAATTATTCAATTCACTACTGCTAAACATGCTACATATATGACGGCCTTGCCTAACAGAAAGTTCGGGGGCTACGATTTAAAAGTTCGGGAAATGGAAAGAGATATTGATCCAAAGCCAAGAGCATTTTTGGAAAGTTTAGATGATGTGAAACTGCATTTTGGCTGTCAGATCTCGAAGGAAAGATTCTCTACATTATGGCGAGAGGTGGATGTTAGTGTAGAATTTGGGATTGGAATGAGAAAGTGGCGATTCTCTATGCGCCATCATGACAAGAATTTCAAACTTGAGCTTTCATATGAGAACATTGGGAAGATTGAGCTGCATCGACCACGGGGTAAAGCTGCCAAGTATCTATTGATTCAGGTTGTTAAATGAAACTTTTATATGATGAATAAAATCCCTGACATGTAATGCTTTTTTGTTTCATTAATGTGTGATATATCTCATTTATGCTTCATGAACTGTGGTAGATGTTTTCACAATTTCATTTCATATTAAGTAAGATTTCAATGGATACCATTTCTTCCATTACTTATTAAAGATAAACAGTTTCATGCAATTTAATGTGTTACTTAATGCCAATTTCAGTCTCTTTAACTCTGAACTCTTATCGATAGTTCTAAAATTGTCTGCTCTTTATTTGTATACTACTAAATTTGCTGCATAACATTTGACGAATCTTATTTCTTTCTCTTCTGTTTGTAGTTAATTGGTGCTCCTCGCGTTTTTGAGCTCTATATTCCCACTTCAACAAATGTATACGAAGATCCTTCGAAGAATTATTATAAAGATTCCCCTGATGAGCAATGGATCCGTTCCTTAGATTTCACTCCTTTCAGTTGTATTGGGCACTCTTCGGCATTATGTCTCGAGCTTCCTAGTAACAGAGATTTTCCGAATTTCAGGGAAAACTTTGGTCTTTATGAGGAAATTGAGGGGCAATACACTTTGGAGAGAGGTTTACCTTTTTCTAATCTGGATGCGTCCCTATTGTTGCTCCTCCTCGAGGCATTAATATTCCATTTGATATCATGTTTAAAGTTAATGCATTGGTTCAGCATTGTTGTCTTTCAGGTTCTGAACTCGATAATGATTTCTACCGTCTAGTTGATCCACTTAAAATGACCAATGATTGCGTCGAGCACGCTTTAGAAAAAATGTACTATTCAAAGGATTTCTGTTATGAACCCGCAAGGTGGCTGAAAGGCCAGTACAAAATGTATATTAAGTCAAATTACCTGCCTCCGCCACCGACTATATCTTTGGATGACGGGTTGATATATGTTCGCAGGGTTCAGATAACACCTTCCAAAGTATACTTTTGTGGTCCAGAGATTAATGTCTCCAATCGTGTTCTCCGTCATTTTCATAGACATATCGATAACTTTCTACGTGTTTCTTTTGTTGACGAGGAGTTGGGTAAACTGTATTCAGCAGATTTATCTTCACACATTTCTGAGAGTGGGAGAACTAAGATATACTATAGAATTCTTTCCATCCTTAGAAATGGCATAGACATTGGTGGTAAGAAGTTTGAATTTCTAGCTTTCTCATCAAGTCAGTTGCGTGAAAATTCGCTATGGATGTTCGCTCCTACAACAACTGGACCTGGACTTACTGCCGATGAAATAAGGTTTTGGATGGGAGAATTTAGCCAGATAAGAAATGTAGCTAAATATGCAGCTAGGCTCGGACTCTCTTTTGGTTCATCAACCGAAACTCTAAGCATCAGCAGGGACGAAACTGAAATGATTCCTGACGTGAAGGTTAACCATGGTGCAATCGAATATGTCTTCTCTGATGGAATTGGGAAAATATCTCTTGAACTTGCCAGGACAGTGGCTAAAAAATGTGGTCATCATTCTATGCCATCTGCCTTTCAGATTCGGTATGGTGGATTTAAAGGAGTTGTGGCTGTTGATCCAACCTCATCTCTGAAGTTGTCACTGAGGAGGAGCATGATAAAGTTTCTGGCAAATAACACAGAATTGGATGTTTTGGCATGTAGTAAGTTCCAGCCTTGTTATCTGAATCGGCAGTTGATCACTCTCTTATCCACGCTTGATGTCAAGGATGGTGTTTTCCAGAAAAAACAGAAAGAAGTTGTTAATCAACTGAACACAATACTAACTGATTCGACCAAGGCGCACGAGGTTTTGGACTTGATGTTTTCTGGGGAGGTCACTAATATTCTGAAGGAGATGCTTATTTGTGGCTACAAGCCTAATATAGAACCATTTCTTTCAATGATGCTGCAGACATTTAGGGCTTCGAAGTTGTTAGAATTGCGACAAAAAACTAGGATATTTATTCCGAAAGGAAGAGCAATGATGGGTGTTCTAGATGAAACTAGAACCCTAGAATATGGTGAAGTTTTTGTTCAATATTCTAACAAAAATCTTAGCAGTCTATCTCATGTTGTGAAAGGTAAGGTAGTAGTAGCAAAAAATCCCTGCTTGCACCCGGGTGATGTGCGTGTTTTGATGGCTGTGGACGTGCCTGCTTTGCGCCACATGGTGGATTGTGTTGTTTTCCCTCAAAAAGGTCACAGGTAGATATATTCTTTAACATGAATCTGATCTAACATTTAAATATCGGGTCCAATAAAAATCACTCTTAAATTTTAGTAAATCGACTTGGTGAAAATGATTAGAGAGCAAAACACTTCATTTCTATAGTAAATACGCTGCTGATATGTCTTGCAAAATAATACATTATCATTTAGAGAAGTAGGCTTTGAATAATTTGCAGTTATAGGTTTATCATTTAGAATGTTACTTTGGCAAATGGAAATTAAGATGTTGCTTCTCTTTATTGGCATTTTTTTCCCTTTAAAACCGTGTCTACACTAATAACTGATTTCTAATACCAGGCCGCATCCAAATGAATGTTCCGGAAGTGATCTTGATGGGGACATCTACTTTGTTTGTTGGGATCCTGAATTGATTCCACCTAGAACAATTGAACCAATGGAGTATGATTCTGCCCAACCGTCTGAATTGGATCATGATGTGGAGATTGAGGTATTGTCCTTTAAATTTGCATCCATAGGAAATTTTTTCTTGGATTTTTGGTATTGTCTTAGCAACTTATGTAATGTGATCTTTGGAAGAATAATATGTCGAAGGAAGTAACACTTAATAAGTATCCTATTTTCGTACATTTTTCCATTTCTTGTAGATGAATCCTTCGTGAAAACTAGCAGTGCTCATATTCATAAATCATAACATGGTTTTATGGTGCAGGAGGTGGAGGAGTATTTCACCAATTACATACTCAATGACAGTCTTGGAATAATTGCCAATGCTCACACAGTCTTTGCAGATAAAGAACCTGCTAAAGCAATGTCTGAGCCATGTATTGAGCTTGCAAAGCTATTCTCAATAGCAGTTGATTTTCCAAAAACCGGTATCCCAGCAGTTATACCCCCTCATCTTTTCGCCAAAGAATATCCAGACTTCATGGAAAAGCCTGACAAAACCACCTACAAATCAAATAATGTAATAGGAAAACTTTTTAGGGAAATTCAAGGTATTTCAACTGAGGGTGGTTCTATTACATCCTTCACACTTGAAGTGGCTAAAGAGTCGTATGATCCAGACATGGAATTCGTGGGCTTTATGGATTATGTCGACGATGCTTTCTATCACAAAACCAATTATGACTACAAGTTGGGAAATCTGATGGACTACTATGGTATCAAAACTGAATCAGAAATCCTAAGTGGGAATATTATGAAAATGTCCAAATCTTTCACCAAAAGAAGGGACGCGGATGCAATTACAATGGCTGTAAGGTCCCTAAGGAAAGAGGTGAAGAGTTGGTTCAATGAAGAAGATACTGGTGCAGATTCTGGGAGTGATGATCCATATGCAAAAGCTTCTGCTTGGTATTTTGTTACTTACCATCATAGTTACTATGGTTTGTACAATGAAGGTATGAAAAGGGACCATTTTCTAAGCTTTCCATGGTGTGTTTATCATTTGCTTGTCCAAATCAAGAAGGAGAAAGCCGGGACGAGGATGCATTCTAGCATGGAACAAAGTTTCAGCCACAGGTTGCGTCTCGACTGACAAATCTGCTTATAGTTATTGAACTTTGCATTTACATATTTATGGTAATGTCATGATATGTAATGCTGATAATACATATTTAGATTGCATAGCCTCTCCATTTCAACCACCATAGCATGCTAGTTTCTTCATTGCACCACTATGTTTAACATTTCCAATTTCAACAATATCATGTTTCCATTGATGCATTAATTATTACTACTATTTTAACTCTAATTAGGTTAATTCATTCATGTATTTTCATCTTAAGGGTAATTTGCTTTAATCTAGATTGTGTGGAACTTGGTTTAATAGATTTAAGCCATTTCACAGACTAAATAAAATCTAATTTTCTTACAGATATATCTACATTTTATTAGCAGAGAATGAGATATGACGTGAGAGGTTCAATAGTTGATAGATTTAATTTCAAACATCAACCTATAAGAGGGCCTTTAAACTGAGTTTTTCTAGAAAA
This sequence comes from Medicago arabica, assembly GCA_946800305.1. Taxonomy (NCBI): domain Eukaryota; kingdom Viridiplantae; phylum Streptophyta; class Magnoliopsida; order Fabales; family Fabaceae; genus Medicago; species Medicago arabica. The sequence goes on along the minus strand of OX326965.1, from coordinate 12,882,748 downwards.
CCAACTCAATAGTTGATTTTTCATTACAATGTTCTAGTTGAAGTATACATTGACTTTATCAGTGATTAAATCTTCCTAAAATAATTTGACTGGTCATATTTATGGACAAATTACATTGACCTCCCCTAAAGTCTCGTTATATTAGAATAACATATATATTTTGTATATATTTAGGAATCAAATTAGCACAATCCTAGGGGGAAATCAGTTACATTTTTTACAGCCAATATCAAGAGAATGAAATAAGGCAAAATATTCCAATATGGTACATGGACATAGGTGCCATATCTCACTGCCGATTAGGAATTCTTGAGACTAAATCACAGCAGGCACATGTAGCAACTGCACAATCATCATATGCATCAATTGACATTTCTTTCAAAAAAAATCAATTGACATTTCTTTCAAAAAAAATCAATTGACATTCAAACTGCTATGCACACTCTCTATCTTTCTTCTCTGGATGATTAATGGTACATGGACACAAATGCCACATATGATCATACCACGACAAACAAAGGTAATCTTACGTCTTATTACAATGAGTAACAATATTACTGTCGGTAGTGATAATAATATTTCAGTTATTGGTTGTCAAAATACATTATCAGATAACTATCCCCCTCCTTTAACCCTAAACAATGTCTTGCATGAATACCCTAAAAAAATGTGCTGCAAGAACCAAAATTAATTAAAAACCTCATATATGTTAGGAAATTTATCATTGATAATAATGTTTCTTTTGAGTTTGATCCTTTCAGTTTTTTTAAAGGATTTCCAGACATGAATGACTTTAATGAGATGCAACAACTTGGGTGAACTTTATCGTATATCCACAAGACCACACACTAAACCTTCAAGACCATCCACCTTTGTTGCTTAATCCAAAGAATTATGACACAATCGTTTTGGACATCCAAGAGCTCCTATCTTAAATTCTCTTCACCGAAGCAATTTTATCATTTGTAATAAGTTTTGGAACAATTTTCTTGTCACTCATGTCCACTTCGAAAACAAATAAAATTACCTGTTTGTGAATCTTTATACCTTATTGACTTTTGATTGTGCATAGTAATATGTGGACATCATTATTCTTAATTTAGGGGGTTATCATTATTATGCTTTATCAAGTCCAATCCATTTTTCTCCAATTTCGTAATCACATTTAAACATAATTTGAAAGAGAAATTAAATGTTTTCCTTGTGATAAAGGAAAAGAATACGACAATGCATAATTTCATAAATTTGTGAATTAAATGGAATGGTTTCAAAATGGAAAAGTCGAAAGAAAAATTCATACAATAAATAAAATATTCTATACACTCCTCACCCATGCCTCCATTCCACCTTCTTTTTGGCATCATGCATCACAAATGGCCACTTACCTCTTCAATATTCTTCCCAACAAAAAGCTCGCACTTCAAACACCCAACGAAATTCTTTACCAAAACGATCCATCATATTCTCATCTTTGTGTTTTTGGTTGTCTTTGTTATATCCTCTCATTCCCTCAACTTTAAGAAACAAACTCCAATCTAGATCATGGAGGTTATAAATGTTAAGAGTTGTCAAGTCTTTGATGAAAATATGTTTCCCTTTTCAAATTTAAATGTTCCCATATCCTCTAGCTATAATTTATTGGATACAAACACTACACCTTTGCTTCTCCCACCTCATCACCATTTTTTCAGCCAAAATCACCCCCACTTACCATCCCCATCCCCCCCCCCCCCCCCCCACACACACACACACACACCCCCAAACCTCCCTTACTTAACCAAAATTCACTACGATCCCAACCTAGAATAATTAGTCCATTTAATAGAACATTAAGTATGGTTTAGTCGTGAGAACTCATTAAACCAAATGAGATTATTCTTAACGTATTTGTAGTCAAACATTTTACTATGAGATGAGATAGTAGTAAAACATTGAAACTATTATGCGAGTAGACCGATGATCACATCTCACAAGTCATGGATAGAGTTATCAAGTTTTCACATATGTATAATTAGGAGTGACATTTGTTACTAGATTGACCCACCATGAGAATGCTACATAGTAAGTTATGAAAAGTGTTATAAAATATTATCATAGTTATAATGGTGCATTCTACCACTCGACCTGAAACCACTATGTACCCTAGATGTAGGAGTCCTATACGTTATCACCATTTAAATGTTGTCTATAACATGATGACCATAAAGCCAGTTGATAGGTACTTTACGAATCAAGTTGAGGGACATGAGTGACCTAGATGAAATTTTTCTCTCCTACATAACATGAGAAATTTCTATGGGCCAAATATTGAACTAAAAAAGGGTGACCGAGTCTATGTTTTGTGTTCAATATAGACATGATGGCAAAAAAGTAAGTATACACACGATTGTTATCACATAAAAGTTTTGTCATATCACATGACCTTCTTATCACTTGGATGGCAGTGATGTATTGCTAGATGTCAATCACTATTTATAATATTAAATACATAATTTAATATTATCACCAACGTTTCGGGAACCTATAAGTTCATATACATATGACAAATATATGAGAAAAATAAATAACTAAGCAAGATTATTTATAAAGTAATAAGTGAGACTTTTGAGTAATTAAATTATTAAGTAAGACTTATTATTTAATTTGCAAAAATAGAGAAACCTGGTACACCATAAGTTACAATGCGTTAACGTGAAATATGGTGCACTATACGATATGATGTGCTTAGCTTGATAACCACACAAGTGATTTTAAAAATAGAACATTTGTGCTAAAACTTTTGTACACCTTTTGGAAACCCTGATTCACTTGTCAGAAACCCTACTTTCTCTAAATCTAAAAATGCACCCCATCTCTCCCCCCTCTCCCTCCCCCCCCCCCCCCCCTCTCTCTCTCTCTCTCTATATATATATATATATATATATATATATATATATATATATATATATATATCAAGCTCCTTTCTATTTGGCTAGCACCAGTCACCAGATAAGTTATGTTCGTGTAGATAGAGTAGAGACATTGCTACTTTGCTTTGCTAGTACCATCCTTTCGTACATTATCCTTTACGCTTCAAAGAGGTAAATAGATGAAACTTAAAGTGTGATAACATTAAAGAATAGAGAATATTATGTGGTAGACTGATGATCATATGGATCATGGAAAAAGAGTTATCGAGTCTTCACATATGTACATATTAAGAGTGATATTTATATCAAATTAACCCACCATGAGAATACCACATAACGTGTTATGTAAGTGTCATAAATTATTCTTAAAGGGATAATGATGTCTACCACCATTCAAATTGAAACCACTACGGACTCTAGATGTTTAGTTGAGTACTTTGTCCACATTCAAATATTGTCCGTAATGGAAGGACAATAAATTCGGTTGAATGGTACTCCAAAAATCATGCAAATAAGCAATTTCTATGGCGCAATATTAAACCAGACAAGGTGGCACGATCTGAGTCTTGTTTTCAATATAGACATGAGAGAAAAAGGATAATTATACACATAATTATTATCACATAAATGTTTGTTAGATCGTGTAACATTTTCATCACTCGGTTAAAAGCGATGTGTTGCTAGATACTGCTTATTGTTTATAATATTAAATAAATAATTTGATATTATTGATAATGTTACGAGAACCTACAGGGTCACACACGTAAGACACGTTGATGAGAGAAAGTGGGACTTATTATAAATAAAATTATAAAGTAAGACTTATATATAATTTCTGAAAATAGAGAAATGTGGTCAACCGTAAGGTACGATGCGTTTCAGTGCTTGACTTGCTTACACACAAGTGGTTCTATAAATAGCACCCTTATGGTGAAGGCTGAAGCTTTTCATACCTAAATCGCAGCCTCCCTTTTCCCATCTCTCTCTCTCTCTCCCTCCCTCTCCCTCTCTCTCTCTCTCTCCCTCCCTCCCTCCCTCCAAGCCTTCCTTCAAATCATCTAGCACTGATCGAGACGAATGAGCTATGCTCGTGTGGACTGTGTAGAGGTGATGTCAATCGAGCATCACTCGTGATCACTCTTTGAGTTCGACTTCAAATGATTCGTGCTTCAAGAGGTAAACACATGAATCCTAATTAAAGTGTTTAAAAATGTATTACTTTTGTGATTAATGATTTACTCAAAAGTCATCGAAATTTATTCCGTTAAGAAGAATTGAAATTTTGATAACCTCCTCTTGAATCCTAGCATATTGGAGATGTATAGTACTGGCACCAGAAATGATGATGCCGATTATTTGAAATATTAATAAAAGTCACAAGAATGATCTAACCAACAACTAACCAATTATCTAACCAATAATTAACAGAAGTACTCAAGCCAATTATCCGCAAAGAATTATCCATGACCTCAGAGAGAGATATGAGTCTTATTACCTGTCCAATCAAATGCTTGAATATAGTGACGATTATGTGTTTTGTTTTCACAAAAACCTGCTTGTAAAGAATCGCTCATTTTTGTACAAAAATAAAATAAAATAATCGCTCATTGATGAGAAAAGATTTAACCATTTTTTTTTGAAGGAAGAACTAGACCTAACTTATCTACACCTAAAGTGTATGATTTTTGCCGAAAAACTATTTGACAAAAAGAAACATTAAAAGTATATCAATAATCGATATATACAAAAGGAACATAGTTTGTCAGATTAAAGTTTAAAAATAATGTTTTCTAATGTCTTGTTCTTAAAAAATTCTTAAGAATAAAGAATAAGAACGAAGGGTGTGTTTCGAAAGCTATGTTTTTCACATTTTTAGTTTGTCACATTTTGTTAAAGTTTCGAAAGCTATGTTTTTTATCTGCTAATCCATTTTTGTATGAGACGAAGGGTACATCGCATAAGTTTAGATTATTTCTAAGTAGAGCTATTTATTGTGAAGAATGTTGAAATCAATGTTCATTGTAATGGAAGCACAAAAAGGAGATTGGTGAAAGAGAAAAAAATGGAAAATGTGAAAATATAGGGGTATATTTGGTAATTCCAAGGTATACATGTTGATATTAAAAAAATCAAAATCTTATGGAAACTGCTAAAGTGCTCTTTACTCATCACGTTTGGCTCGTTCCATACCAAACTTTCGAAAATACTCTACGTGAGTTAACTCATGCAGGTTTTAACACAACATAAGTTAACTCACGTTACGTGACTTAAATCATGTTGAAAACACACACTGAACTTCAGCGTAAGTTAACTCACGCTCGTTTTCTGTCATCCATATTCCAACTTTTAGTGGAAATTCCTCCATGCATGTTATCTAGACATGGCAACAGGGCGGATCAAGGGTAGGTTTAAGCATCCCCGTCCCTGCCCCCGCTTTCATGAACCCGACCCCGTCGCCAAATCTTATTGGGGGTGAAAATTGAACACCCAACCCCATCCCTAATGGGGACGGGTCTCCCAGCCCCACCCCCATCCGCGAAAACTCTATTTTTTATAAAATATTTAAAAAATACATATTTTTTCATTTTTTTCATCGAAACAAAAAACAATAATTACATAAATAATTAAAGATCTAATAAACTTTTTTCAAAAGAGAAAAATAATTATAATAAATATGTTTCTAAAGAGTAATAATATATTAAAATAGGTTGGTGCTTATGGAAATAAGATTATAAAATTTAATAAAGTAAATTTCAAAAAGCAGATGCGGGGCGGAGGTGAGTGCGGGACGGATGTAAGCATCCCCTGCCCCCGTACTAAAAATTCAGATTTCCCCCACACCTGCACCCAGTTAAATTGGCTTTTTCCCGTTAAATTTGAAGTGGGGGCGACCGGGTCTGAAGGGACGGGTTTTGTTGCCATGTCTAAATTGTTATCTTGCTGCAACATGCACACACGTTTAATAATTACTATAAAAGCTTAACATGTTTAGAATTTTAGGATTAGGGTCGGATTTCACCATTGAACACACAATTTCGTTAAAGTCACATAGTTAGTATGAGAATAATACCTAATAAGCAATTCCCTTCAACTTCTTCAAATGTAAAGAATCTGCATCCATTTGTGAAGGTGAAATAAGATGAGGATTGCTACTAAGCTAAATTGGAATTTGGGTGAAAGAAAACCAGCGTGAGTTAACTCACGTTGGGGTTCTATGTGTTTTCAGCGTGACTTAAGTTGCGCAGTGTGAGTTAATTCACACTATGTTAACACCTGCTTGAGTTAATTTATGCGGGGTATTTTCAAAAGTGCAATTGAGAGTGAGCAAAATGTGATGGGAGAAGAGAATTTTCTCAAATCTTATTAGTAAAAGAAAATTGATTTTCTGACATAAGAAACTTCCTAAAAACACAAGTAAAATACCAATTTACCCTCAACGGTAGTTAACTACCGTTCTGCTGACCGGCAGCAGTTAACTGCCGCTGAGCCCAACGGTAGTTAACTACCGCTACAGCCAGCGGTAGTCAACTGCTTCTGCGTTCCTAGTTCAAATTCCAGTGGCTTTCTCCTTCCCTTTTTCCCCACATTTCAACATGTTTATACATAATATTTTGAACACATTTTTTCACTAATTTTCATCCAATTTCAAATTCATCAATTCTAAAACATATAAAAAGCAATAATAATATTAACAAGATAAAAATAAAATGTAAGAAATAATATAAAAGGTACGAAAATGTCATAGAAATATCACAAGGTACAAATCATGTCATTATAATAGATCACCATCATTAAAGTCAAAATGTACATAAAAAAGCTTAATGATAATCAACCCTGCTGCCTACGATGCATATGCCCCCTGCGCTGCCTGGCAATCTGATACATAAGGGTAGGGCGAGCAGTACTGTCAATCCGAATCATCTCCTGAATAATCTCCTCTGTAGTCATCTCGCCGCTCATGGTCACAATATTATTTGTTATCTGCGCCACATCCCTGATGATCGCCAATGTGTTAGGCATCTCTCTGGCATGCTCCTCCTCTATAAGCTGCTCCCGGTTGGTCGGCCTGGGAGGAGATCCTTCCTCAGGTGGGATAATCCGAGGGTGAGAGAATTTGGCATACCAAGCCATGTAACCAGGCTGATGATCCCATTGTTTTTCACACCTCTGTCCCCACTCATTATAGATCCACGAACTAGGGTCTATCAACAAAGTAGCCAGCATCTCCTTAGGCATCGCAGGGACATCGCACGAAAGTCTGGGGATGTCTTGTATAAAGCCAAACTGCCTCTTAACCCGCTCAGGTAAATGAGGGTACACCCTTTCCTTACCGCACACCAGCCATCCCGAGTAAGTGACAATAAATTGAAAAGGGCGCACCGCTCTGGGATCATCATATGTAGACCACCTCACATCATCCACCTCTAAGCGATCCAGGACCAGGAGTAGGCGGTAATGGTGCACGGATGTATGCCCTCTAGTAGTAAGCCATCTCACCGCACATGGTCTCTCCAGCTTCCAGCTCTTGTTTTTCTTCCTTGGGTACGGACCTGAAAAATGCTCCAAAATCTATCCCTGCAACAAAAATATAATACACAAAAATAAATATTTGAGCATATAAAAATAAAATCCTAACATGATGATAAAAATTATAAAATAAATTCATAAATAAATGAAGATAAATATTAAATTATTACCATAAGAAGGGTCACACATCCAGTCAAAAAAAGCATGAATGTCTCGCTTAGGCATTTCATCAAACACATTAAGTGCATTCTAAATCACTAGCAAAATTGTGTTATTTGAACATCTAAAAAACTACATTGTACCTAAACCTACTCTAAACAACAATGCCAGCAATAACCATACATTATAACATTAAATTCTATCATAATTTGCAATTTTTAAACCTAACCTAAACACTAACATTTTGCTAAAATTATGAAAACTAACACCCTAAACAACCTACATTGCATGTATATAAGATTAAGATGACTTACTTGTGATTTGCTTGAAGAAATTTGGATGATTTTCGTGCAATTGAAGTTTGAGTGGTTTTTGATTAAATTTGAGTGTTTGGTTTATGGTTCTGTAAACAGAAAATGAAGTTTTCGTTCTTGTTTATTCCTAGATCACAGCGGTAGTTAACTACCGCTGAGGCCAGCGACAGTTAACTGATGCCGGTTTTTAGAACGGTAATTAACTATCGCTAGGAGTATTTTGGAATTTTTCATGTGTTAAATGGATATATTTAAAGTCATAACAGCAGTTGTCTTAGTAAAATGTGGCACATCGTAGGCTGCTAAATGTTAAGATTGAGGTCCCTTTAAAAATTGAAATCTAGATATTGCTACCACATCTACCCCCCCACATCCTATACTGCCATCCTCCCTCCTTTCCTTAAAATACCATTTCTGCTTAACTTTTCTTTTCGAGAGGATTTCTTCTGAAGTTTGAAACCCAATTCCAGGGTTGTTTGCTGATTGGATTTGATTGATTTTGAGCGAAAAAAATATTTGATCAATATTATATCCCTTTGACTTTGTTATTTAATCATCCCCCAGTTTGATTTTAAAAATAAATTAAATCATATTATAAAAAAAAATCATATTGATACAATTTATTTGGGATTGAATTTGATTAGTTTTTTATTTTAGTTTTCTTAAAAAGGAATTTTTTATTTTAGTTATTGTCTATAATATTTTGTTTTATATTTTTATAGAAGAATTAATATTTTATGACCGTAAGATTCTAAAAAGGATGTGCTACGTGGCACACTCTTATTTGCCAATGTGGCACGTGACATAATCTTATTTACCAATGTTACATAACATAAAAACCACTATGGTATACAAGTGGTACCCCTTGTGACATTGTCAAGTCTCAAGTAAAGTTTTTTTAAGAGAACTTCAGATAAAGTTTAATAACCTCAACTAAACCTTAAAATTCATAAATAAAAAGGAAATTATTCCCTTCTCCTGTTTTTTTATCTCTTGGCTTGTCCTTACTTTCATGCTTCCCAATTTTTCATTAACAAAAACAATGATACAATATTCACACCGAATGCCACCAATCCAAATGTAAATCTATAATGAGAAGAATCTGTAATGATACAATATTCAAACTTGCTCCTAGAACATCACATTTGAAAGCAAATGTGAATATATAATGAGAAGAATCATAGCATTCAAAAAATCAAGGGAAAAAGATCGAGTAAAAAGATGCAGAAATACAAAAATATGTTTGAAGGGGAAGACTTGTTTTTCTTTCTTAGAATAAGAAAGCTATAGAATATTATAAAAATGAATTTAGTGTTAATTGAAATGATAAATGATCAACTATTATGTTTATCTTTATAATATATATTTTTTAAATCTCAAGTATACATCGAAATATCTTTCAAAAAAAAAAAGTATACATCAAAATATAGACTTAACTCTTTAAAAATTTCATCCAAACATAACCTAAAAAAACAATGTTTATGTGTTAATATCTATGATAGTAAAACCTCACAATTTAACTATATTCATTTTATTCCCTTATAGCTGATTTAGTGAAAAAAGTTGGCTGAATGTACGTTCTATGAAGGCGGTTTTGCTTCTGTTTGAGGAGGTGTCAGGACTAAAAGTCAATTTTCACAAAAGTATGTTGACGGGTGTGAATATTTCTGATTCTTGGTTGGTGGAGGCAGCGTCGGTGTTGAATTGTCGTAGAGGGAGTATTCCTTTTGTTTACTTGGGACTTCCCATTGGTGGGGATTCGAGGAAATTGTGTTTTTGGAAACCTGTCATTGATCGTATTGTGGCTCGCTTGTCGTCATGGAACAATAAATTTCTTTCTTTTGGTGGCCGTCTGGTTCTTCTGAAAGTTGTCATGTTTTCTCTTCCGGTTTATTTTCTTTCCTTTTTCAAAGCCCCTGCAGGTTTAATCACTTCTATTGAATCTATTTTTAAAAGATTTTTTTTGGGGGGTGGTGAGGTTACTAGGAAAATAGCTTGGATTAAATGGGACTCGATTTGTGGACCAAAGGAGGACGGTGTTTGGGGGTTAGGAGGGTGTGAGCCTTTAATGTTTCTTTGTTGGGTAAGTGGTGTTGATGACGGAGAAGTAGGGATTGTGGTATTGTGTGTTGAAAGCACATTATGGTGAGGAGGGTGGACGGATTAGGGAGGGGGCGGGGGGTAGACAATCGTCGGTTTGGTGGAAGACGGTGTGCCATATTTGTGAAGGTATTGGTGTGGGGAGTGGGGAATTGGTTCGAAGATAATATTAGGCGGGTGGTAGGTGATGGGCGGGACACTTTATTTTGGTATGACAAGTGGATTGGGGACATTACGTTGAGACTGAAGTTTAATCGCCTTTTTTGATGTGGCGATGGAAAAGGAGTGTTTGGTGAGGGATATGGCGAGCTGTGGTTGGGGGTGGACGGAAGGGCGTGGGCGTGGAGACGCCGTTTGTTGCGTGGGAGAAGGATTTGGTGAGGGAGTGTTCTCTGTTATTACATAACATTGTTTTGCAGGATACTGTTCACGACACTTGGCGGTGGCTGTTAGATCCTATTCGTGGATACACGTAGAGGGGAGCATATAGCTTTATCACTAGCACATACGCTATGGTGGACAGGTCCCATGTTGTCGACGTTTGGCACAAGCATATTCCCTCGAAGGTGTCTTTGTTGGTTTGGCGCCTCCTTCGTAATCGCATTCCAACTAAAGACAGCTTGGGGCTTCGGGGTGCTCTACCTACAACATACATGTCATGTGCGTTTGGTTGTGGCTCAACTGAATCAGCGGTACATCTTTTTATTCATTGTATAATGTCCGACGAATTATGAGCTCTTGTTTGGAATTGGTTAGGCATTTCATCTATGCATGCCGGTGAGCTTCAACATCATTTTATTCAGTTCACTAAGACGACGGGTATGCCTATTTCTTCACAGTTATACTTCAGGATTATTTGGTTTGCCACTGTTTGAGTGATTTGGAAGGAGAGGAATAACCGGATATTTCAAAATACGGTTTCCACTCCTCTTAACCTCATTGAAAAAGTAAAGCTTAATTCCTTCTTATGGTTGAGGTCTAAACATGTGGTTTTTGTCTACTCTTACCACGATTGGTGGAAACACCCCATTCTTTGTATGAGTGTTCTCTTGTAATTTTTCGTTTTGGTCGGCGCTCTAATTTTGACACCGTAACTCTGTAAATATTTTTCGGTGTTTCTTCTTTTGCACATCTTATGCGGGGTGCAACACCGTTGGTTTTGCAATATATCTCACTTTGATTTGTTAAAAAAATAAATTGTAAAATCTAAGTAGTGGGACAATTTAACTTTGTACCCGTAACATAGGTTCATAATGCTTTCCAAAGCATAGCGTGTTTTGAAAGGACAGTGCATACACTCCATATCAATTAACTTTTCTCACAGAAGAAGAAAATAAGTAGACAGATAAAACCCATGAATAATACCACTAATGAGTCTTCATCATAATATTTACAATCAAAGCAAGAAACATAGAGTAAAACCCCTTAATAATACCACAAACGAGTTTGCTTCATAATATAATATACAAAGGAAATTGTTGATGAAACTTCTATATCAACTCAACATTATATATCACGACATTACCATAAATATCTACATTTAAACTTCAATAGTTTAGTTATAAGCTGATTTGTCAATCAAGACGCAACCTGCGACTGAAACTTTGTTCCATGCTCGAATGCATCCTCATCCTGGCTTTCTCCTTCTTGATTTGGACAAGTAAATGGTAAACACACCATGGAAAGCTTAGAAAATGGTCCCTCTGCATTCCTTCATTGTACAAACCATAGAAACTATGATGGTAAGTAACATAGTACCAAGCAGAAGCTTTTGCATATGCATCATCACTCCCAGAATCTACACCAGCCCCGCCGTCATTGAACCAACTCCTTGCCTCTTTCCTCAGGGACCTTACAGCCATAGTAATTGCATCCGCATCCCTTCTTTTGGTGAAAGATTTTGCCATTTTCATAATATTCCCACTAAGGATTTCTGATTCAGTTTTGATACCATAGTAATCCATCAGATTTCCCAACTTTTCGTCATAATTGGATTTGTGATAGATGGCATCATCGACATAATCCAAAAATCCATCAACTTCCATGTCGGGATCATATGACTTTTTAGCCACTTCCGGTGTGAAGGATGTAATGGAGCCGTCCTTTGTTGAAATTCCTTGAATTTCCCTAAACAGTTTTCCAATTACATTATCTGATTTGTATGTTGTTTTGTCAGCCTTCTCCATGAAATCTGGATATTCTTTGGCGAAAAGTTCACGAGGTATAACGGCTGGGATACCGGTCTTTGGAAAGTCAACTGCTATTGAGAATAGCTTTGCAAGCTCAATACATGGCTCAGCCATTGCTTTACCGGGTTCTCTATCTGCAAAGACTGTGTGTGCGTTGGCAATTATTCCAAGACTGTCATTGAGTATATAATTGGTGAAATACTCCTCCACCTCCTGCACCATTAAACCATGTTACCAACATATCCCTGCTTGAATACTTAATTAAGCACTTATAGTATAAACACTTATCATGTAAGTGCTTATGTGTAAGCTATTTTTATGACAAGATAAAATAAAACCAAATTGTTTTCATAATTCATATAAGCTGTTTGCATAAGTTATTCTAGAGAGCTTATGAAAATAAGCTAAAAACAGCTTATGGACATGTCATAAGCTGTTTCCATAAGCTCTTCTAAATTGTCTCAAAAGTTCTTATGCCTTATGAAACATGGACTTTGACCTGACACAGACATCAAACACAACACGTTGACACTGCTCATGTCAAAAACATAGGACATTATCACGGTTACATGTATGAACATAAATTTCTTTTACAGTAACATTAGTCATAAACTATATAAATTAAGAGCAAAAGCATCTAAATTGAACAATTTGTTTGGTTAAAAAAAATCTAAAACAAGATATGACAAGTCATTCACTTTCATTCATCCATCTCCTACCGAAAAGAAAAACAAAATCATGTAATCAAATTTAATATCATTAACCCCCTCGTTGATCATCATTACTGAATATTGTAGAAGATGATGTGTGTATGTGAAAAGATGTGCACAAGTTGTGAATATTTTACTGATAAAAACAGAAAAGAATGTCAAATAAACTAGAAAGATCATGTTACACAAGTTGCTAAAACCATACAAAAAATACAAGAAAAAATGCCTATGGATGTAAAGCTAAAAGGACAATACCTCAATCTCAACATCATGATCCAATACAATAGGTTGGGCAGAATCATACTCCATTGGTTCAATTGTTCTAGGTGGAATCAATTCAGGATCCCAACAAACAAAGTAGATGTCCCCGTCTAGATCACTTCCGGAACACTCGTTTGGATGTGGCCTGGTATTAGAAATCAAGTTATCGGTGTCAATAGACAGTTTTATAAAACAAAAATGACAAAAGAGGGAAGCAACATATCAATTTTCACTTGCCAAAATAACATTGTAAATGATAAATCTATAGTAAAACAGTAATGTCCAATGAGAAAATGGAATTGACTAACGAAGAAAACAATGCAGAAAACTTTTAAGTGTTGGATTGGATGCATTTTTTGTAATAAGTACCAGTGAATATTTACTAAATAAATGTAGTATTAAGCTCTCTAGTCACTTTTCACCAAGTTCAATCACTTAAATTTTAGAGTAAATCTTCATTAGATGCAATATTTAAATGTTAGATCGCATATGATCCTATAAAAATAGTGTTCTATTGACCATGCACAATGGTTGAGATATTTAAGAATAGATCTACCTGTGACCTTTTTGAGGAAAAACAACACAATCCACCATGTGGCGCAAAGCTGGCACATCCACGGCTTTCAAAACACGAACATCACCCGGGTGCAAGCAGGGATTTTTCGCTACTACTACCATACCCTTAACTACACGAGAATGACTGCTGAACCTATTGCTAGAATATTGAACAAAAACTTCCCCATATTCTAAGGTTCTAGTTTCATCTAGAACTCCCATCATTGCTCTTCCTTTTGGAATAAATATCCTAGTTTTTTGTCGCAATTCCAACAACTTTGATGCCCTAAATGTCTGCAGCATCATTGAAAGAAATGGCTCAACATTAGGCTCGTAGCCACAGATAAGCATCTCCTTGAGAATATTAGTGACTTCACCGGAAAACATCAAGTCCAAAACCTCATGTGCCTTAGTTGAATCTGTTAGTATCATGTTCAGTTGAGTAACAGCTTCTTTTTGTTTTTTCTCGAAAACACTGTCCTTGACATCAAGAGTAGATAAGAGAGTAATCAACTGTCGATTGAGATAACAAGGCTGAAACTTACTACATGCCAGAACATCCAATTTTATGTTATCTGAATCATACTTGTGCATACTCTTCCTCAGTGACAACTTCACAGACGAGGTTGGATCAACAGCCACGACTCCTTTGTACCCGCCATACCGAATCTGAAACGCAGATGGCATTGAATCATGACCACATTTTTTAGCCACTCTCCTGGCAAGTTCAAGAGATATTTTTCCAATTCCATCAGAGAAGACGTATTCGGTTGCACCATGTTTAGCCTTCGCGTCAGGAATAATTTCAATTTCGCTCCTTCTGACGCTTAGAGTTTCGGTAGACGAACCAAAAGATTGTCCAAGTCTAGCAGCATATTTAGCCACATTTTTTATACGGCTAAAATCTCCCATCCATTCCCTTATGGAATCGGCAGTAAGCCCAGTTGTTGTACGAGCAAACATCCATAGCGAGTTTTCACGCAGCTGACTTGATGAGAAAGCTAGAAATTCAAACTTCATACAACCAATATCTATGCCATTTCTAAGGATGGAAAGAATTCTATAGTATATCTCAGTTCTCCCATTCTCAGAAATACGTGAAGATAAATCGGCAGAGTACATATTATCCAACTCCTCATCGACAAATGAAACACGTAGAAAATTATCAATATGTTGATGGAAATGACGGAGAACCCGATTTGAGACATTAATCTCTGGACCACAAAAGTATACTTTGCATGGTGTTATCTGAACCCTGCGAACATATACCAACCCGTTATCCAAAGATATAGTCGGTGACCGAGGTGGATTATTTGCACGGAGGTACCTTCTGTACTGACCTTTCAGCCATCTTGCGGGTTCATAACAGAAATCCTTTGAATAGTACATCTTTTCTAAAGCATGCTTGATAAGCTCAACATCTATTCCGAGTGGATCAACTAGACGATAGAAATCATTATCAAGTTCAGAACCTGAAAGACACCCGTGCTGAACCAAGGAATTAACTTTAAACAAGATGTCAAATGGTATTTGAATTCCTTGAGGAGGAGCAACCATGGGGACAACATCCGGATTGCAAGAAAAAGGTGATCCGCTCTCCAATGTGTATTGACCCTCAATTTCCTCATAATGAACACAGTTTTCCTTGAAATTCGGAAAATCTCTGTTACTAGGAAGCTCTAGACATATGGCGGAAGACTGCCCAATACTACTGCAAGGAGTGAAATCTATCGCACGGATCCAGTGGTCATCAGGGGAATCTCTGTAATAGTTCTTCGAAGGATCTTTATATACACTTGTTGATGTAGGAACATTACACTCAAAAACACGAGGAGCGCCAATTAACTACAAACAGAAGAGAAACAAATAAGATTCACCATATGGGACGTGCATCAAATTTTAGCACTATACAATTACAGAGCAAAAAAATTTAGAATAACGATAAGAGTTCAAAGTTGAAGAGATCAAAATTGGCTTTAATTAATACATAATTTAGTATACATTAAATTGCATAAAAATATTTATCTTTAAAAAGTAGCAAGTCATCTAGCACAAAGAAAGAAATAAAAATTGCTGCTGTTGGAAATTCCGCTTTCATTGTGGTCCCCCTCTAGCCATCTAATTGCAGCATTTGGGTTGCCTTCATTGCAGCCTCCAACACATTGCCCGGAGATATGGCATATGCAGTGCTTATAAAGCTTGAACAGTTCTCACCGTACAAGCTGGTTTTGTAAGGATGAGTTAAGCCCAGTATAAAAACCTAAGAGCTGCAACTCTTGTGGAAGAAATGATATTGAATGAAAACTTGCTCAACATGAAATCAAAGGAAACAAAAAAAAAATAGAACACATTCTCCTTCAAATCTTACTGCCAATCTAGCTGTATAATATAATAACACATGGTCTCATGAATAGCCATAGATGTACCATAAACCAATGTTCTCAAGAGAACTAATCTTGGGTTTTAATTGAACAGCTATTTTTTAACATTGAAGTTAAATTCTTCTCAAATTAAATATTTGAATTTACCTTGAGCTACAAACCAAAATAATATTATTTCCATATTAATATTCCATAAACTAACAATGTTCCACAAGGCTCGATGGATTAGTCTCCGCAGTTGTGCATGCAGAGGATACCCGGTATACACCCAAAAAAAAAAACCAACAATGTTCATTAAAAAAATCAACACTATTTCCTAAAGACAAAACTACTCAAAGTCATGTCAATTTGAGACAACACACATGAAAAATATCTGTTCCTGACAAAGTTAGATGACTACTGAGAGAAATCCAAAATCAGATATATCATGACAATTTAAAAAAATATATCTATTATGAAAACATCCAGCATAGTTCATAATTCATATGGAGCATAAATAAAACATAGCATGCATTAAATGCAAAAAGAAGCATTACATGAAAAACAAAATTTAAAATAAAAAAGAAAAATGAAGAACATGGTTTAAAACATTTGATGAAAGGTTGAATTTAACAACCTGAATCAATAGATACTTTGCAGTTTTACCCTGTGGTTGATGCAGCTCAATCTTCCAAATATTCTCATATGAAAGCTCAAGTTTGAACTTCTTATTTTCATGGTGCATAGAGAATCGCCACTTTCTCATACCAATCCCAAAATCTACACTAGCATCCACCTTCCATAATATAGAGAATCTTTCCTTTGAGATCTGACAGCCAAAATACAGTTTAACATCGTCTAAACTGTCCAAGAATGCCCTTGGCTTTGGATCAATATCTCTTTCCATTTCCCTAACTTTTAAATAGGAGTCCCCGAACCACAATTTTGTTCTGCTAGGTAAGGCCATCATGAATGTAGCATGTTTTGCAGTAGTGAACTGAATAATTGCAAATGCTCTTTTAATCCGACCATTGCCTACTCTAATCTTCATAGCAACCACACTTCCTTCACCAGTATAATGCTCTACAAATATCTTAACTTGAGACACGTTCACAAAAGAAGGGAATCCATACAACTCAATTGTTTTACTTTTACCCATCCTTGATGCTAACTCGTTTGACTTTCCTGAATAGGATAGGAGAAGAACAAAATTGAAAAAATAAATGTTAAAAAGACGCTACTGTTATGATAATACATCAAGTTATAGATGTCAATCTAAATTTACATTCAAGATTACTGTTATGCATAATCGATTATTTTCTATGGTCCAAGCAGTGAAATTTTATACACATCATTCCATAAAATAAGGGTATAAACTTAAATATATATACTTATGGTTCATACAGTCAAACCATAGTCAAACTTTGCGACCACATTCATATTACAGAACATACCTATAGTAACACAAGAACAAGAACAAGAAATAAATAAAATAGCAACTCTTCACAACTCAACCCTATATGTGGAAGTTCAAACTCCAGGTGTGACCCCGCCGTCATTTCAGGAAACTAATAACCTCTAACATAAGTCTGCAGGCTGCAGATGGAAACAAACTAAAACAAACGCCTTCCAAAAATTTGTAAATTGGCGCAAAACAGCGTAGAAATGACTTATTAAAAGTGTAGTTTGATGACACAATACATAACACTACATTATTCTATTTTCTCACAGAAAACAACTTTCAAGAAAATGCATTCCCAACCTATTAGAAAGAGAAATGATTTTCAATATACATATACAATATATCTAATTCCTTGCAAAAACAAATTTCCCAATATTTGTAAGTTCAAGATGTAGACTGCATTGTCTTATGTTGGGTTATGAGACAGTCTCACTGAGTTGGATCATCACATTAGATTAAGAGCAACCACACAACCGAGATTGGACACCATATCTTTACCCAAAATTCTGCATTGGGTTTATGGGTCCTCTCGCTTATATATTGCTCAACTTCAACTCTGTCATCCCATGTGAGACTTTAACTCACACTTGACATATCACGACAGTGTATGATCATGAATTTTAGTATCCAACCGTGATTCTCCGCAACCCACTTGGGTTTGCCTGGTGGTGTTGGTTTGAGATCTTGAAATGTGCTCCTTCTCAAGGTCTCGTGTTCGACTCTCCCGGATGTCAATTTGGACGGACTACATAGATTTAAAACCTTCATTATAGTAGTAAAAAAACTGATCCAGATATTATTGTTGTTTGTTTAATTTTGTAATGTAAAATTGATTAAATAAATTTTCATTCCCATAACTGCCGATGAAAATTCAGAAAAGAAACAAAAAAAACAAGAATCAAACAAAAGAGAAGAAAGACACTTTCACACTCAAACTAAAAACTAAAAAAATAAAACTTCAATAAACTACTACACTGCAATGTAATAATAATCAAACATTAACAAAAAAAAACATAGATGAAAAGAAAATGGTATCTATATCTAAGAAAGAAGGTTGAGAAGAAAGTGATGACCGACGAGCATCACCGACAGACCTTGAGGAATCCGGGAAAGAGAGCAAGAATGTCTGTTGCGTGCGTCAATGTCAGGTCAACACTTCAACTTCCACAAACTATTTGAAGTCAGTGAAGTGAAGTAGTCAATTTCGAAATTCCAATACAATAATAAATAGGCTTAAAAGCACTTTTCACCCCTATGTTTCAAAAAGTTGTGATTTTGGCCCCCTTTTAAAAAAAATGGATATTTTGACCCCTTAACTATTGGCCCTCTTTTGATTAGCTGATTTTATGCCAATTTCTCAATCTCTGATGGTGTAAACTGGCATGGGGATAGAAGGATGCTAATAAGTGAAGTCCAAACTTGCATGGTGTCCAAACTGGCATGATAAGTGGAGTCCAAACTGATAAGTGGATCCTTCTTTAGGGGGCCAAAAGTTACACCATGCCAGTTTAGAATCCATTTATCAGCATCCTTCTATCCCCATACCATTTTACACCATCAGAGACTGTGAAATTGTCATAATCTCCATCAAAATCAGTTAATCAAAAGAGAACCAAAAGTTAAGGGGTCAAAATATCCATTTTTTTTAAAAGGGGGCCAAAATCGCAACTTTTTGAAACATAGGGGGTGAAAAGTGCATTTAAGCCTAATAAATAATGACTTAAAAACATTCTCTTTTACTCCCTTCTCACTGCGTAGGCAGGCAACAAAACTCATACCGGTTACCCGCTCGAACCAAACCTAATTTGATGGTTTTCCCTATTTTAATTGGGTTTGGGTTTTCCCTAATTTCAAATATAGGTATGGGACGGGCAACAGATATATATGTATCCAACCCGAGCCCATACCTAATTTCGTCCCGAATGCAAAAATTATTTTATGTTGATATGTCGTGTTATTTTGTTTGATAATTATCATGTTATAAAAACTAGGCAAAATTACTACAGAGATCATTTATCTTATTTAACTGTAACACTTAGATCATTTATCTTTTTATTTTTTCAATTAGGTCCTTTATCTTTTAAAAAGTGCACAAAATTATCATTTTTTTCATTTTTTAATTAAAAATGTTGATGTGTCAGGTTAATAATTTCATTATTTTACTATTTATTTATTTAAAACATAATTATTTTTAAAATAAAATTTACAGTTAAAAAAATAAAAAATTCTTTATCTTCTTCTCCCCTTCAACCAAAAGCTTAGATTTTTTCATCTACTCACCTCCTTCTTCAAAGAAAAATCTAATTTATTCTTTCCACTTTCTTCAAGAACAAAAAACCAATATTGATTTTCGCCTCTCTTCATCTTCTTTCCATTTTCTTTAAGAAAAACCAATTTTATTCTTCTCTCTTTCTTCTACTTTCAATTTTATAATGGGTCACCGTAAATTTTGAAGATTTGGTTTTGTTATTTTGTTTCTTTTGAAAGAAATTATTTAATAGGTGATATGTTATTGTTGAAATGGGTGTTATATGTTGGATGAGATTTGAAAATAACAAAACTTTTTTTCTTATAAAAGATGCAAAATCATCAATTCATTTCAAAGAAAAAGAGTACAAAAAAGAAAAGGTGGATGTAACCAAAAGCTTTTCAGAGGTTCTTGAATCTATAGTTGGGCATGCCCAACCTATTCCTAGAGTACTCTCCTCTAACAAAGTCAGGGATATATTAAACCAAAATAAATCCAAAGAAACTAATGACAAACCAAAATTAGCTAAGCAATCTGCACACACATTTTCTTCCCTATATATATGAGAAACCATGAACCTCATGTTGTGAGTGACTGATAAGCAATTGTACCATTTATTTCTAAGATTCTAAGGAACCATATTGTTGGACTGAAAAGCCTGCAATACTAAATTTGAATCGGTTTCCAGTATCCTTTTGAAGCAGTCAATTCAATGGCAGACATTGCAGCATTAAGCTCTGCAAATAGAGCATTCCCTTCTCCAAGATTCTGTGCAAAACAACCTATACAGCAGCCTTCCGCATATCTGAAAATACCACCTGAAGCAGCTTTGACAGGATTTTTTACAGATGCACCATCTGTGTTGATTTTGATCCAAGGGTAGATGAGAGGATACCATATTACTTCTTTAATTATTGGGGCCCTAGGGGGTCTAATGTTAACATGAAAAGCTTTCAAAAATCTGCTAATATGAGATGCTTTCAAAGTGTTGTTACCTGACAGAGAAACTTTAGCAATAACCACATTGACTGCAGATCTCCAATTTGGTACCTTATCATTGAATCTGTTTTGATATATGTTAAATCAAATAGTGTTGATGATATTAAAAATACAATCCTTAAGCACTACTTTGCACTGCTGAGATCATTGTTTGTCAATAATAATCCAAATGTCAGTCATTGATGCAATCTGCATAGATGAATGGAAGATGCTGACAAACCAGTTCCAAAACCTTAAAGCAAAAGAGCATTCAAAAAATAGGTGGCTTGTTGATTCAGTGCATGACCTGCAAACTGAGCACATAGATGAGAATGAGCAGCCTCTTAACTGCAGGTTTTCATCATAAGGTATCTTATTATGCATTATTCTCCATATCAATAAAGACAACGAAGGGGGGATGTCAGGGCTCCATAGAGATTTTGCCCAGCGGATATTTTGACCAATGCCTTGCTTGAAAAGGAAAGCTTCTTTGAAAGATAAAAAAAACCCTGAAGAATTAGGCTTCCATACGAGAGAGTTCACTCTGTCATCCTTAGGCAAAGTAACTTGTAACACCAACTGCTTCGAGAGAAGGAAAGCTTCATCAACTTCTGTAGGGAAATCCCAGTTGGAGTCAGTTATAAAGTCACTAACTCTAGCTGATAAATTGTGATGTAATTGATTTGGAATATTCAGGGTGGATGCAATAGGGTCTCCACACCAAGGATCAAGCCAAAAATTAACATTTTCACCAGTGCCAATAAGCCAACTGCAATTATCATCAACATTTGCATTTTCTGATCTTATACTACTCCAAATGGAAGAGTATATGTGATGAGATATGGTTCTTCTGCCTCTGAACACTTTACTTCTTAACAAGACTGCCCAGTCTTCATTTGAATTCTTAAGGTCCCAAGCTAGCTTCAAGTTGGCTGCCTCATTAAGCCTAGTTAAAGATCTCAGGCCTAGACCCCCTTAATCAAGGGGCAAACAAACTTTCTTCCAAGAAACTGTCACTAGTTTCCTTTTAGAGCAGTCACCACTTCAAACAAAGTTTCGGCACCAAGATTCAATATCCTTGAAAAGAGAAGAAGGCCAAGAGTAAATTGAAATAAAATGAATTAGCATCCCCTGAATGACAGATTTTACGAGAAGAACTCTACCAGCAATTGATAATAAAGAGGCTTTCCAAGCTGTGAGTTTAGATTTTATTTTATCTGCAATAGGTTGAAGATGGATTTTTTTGGGTTTTCCTTTGAAAATGGGGACCCCTAGGTAATTAAAAGGATGGGAACCCTTGTTGAAACCAATCAAATTAGTGATATGGTCAATCCTAGCAGCATAAATAGATCCATAATAAACAGTAGATTTTGCTGGATTGATATTTTGGCCAGAAGCAGCAGCATATGACTGAAAGAGATTCATAAGGGCTTGTATAGAAGAAATTTTTCCTTTGCAGAAAATCATGATGTCATCAGCATAGAGCGAGTGGGAAGGAATTTGCACTGACCTTGTACCTTTTATGAGTTCAATCTTTCCTTGTTCCACAAGCTTTGTGATATTCCTGCTTAGAACATCTTCAACAATATAAAATTGTAGAAGAGATAAAGGGTCTCCTTGTCTCACCCCCTCATACAGTTGAAATAACCATTGAGCTTGCCGTTGATAGAGATTGAAAGTGAAGCAGAATGAAAAATTGTATTGATCCAAGAACAAAACTTGTTACTGAAGCCAAATCTTTTTAACACTTTGATTAGAAATCTCCATTCCAAAGTGTCAAAAGCTTTTGCCATGTCAACTTTGAAAGCAAGGTTACTTGCAAAAGACTTGTTATGCAGATGATTAATTGCTTCTGAAGTAACAGATATACAGTCTTTGATGTTTCTTCCTTTAATAAAGCCTCTTTGCTGAGTTAAAATTATGTTCTTCATAATGGAAGTTAATCTATCTGCCAAGATTTTTGAGATGATCTTGAATTTGAAATTGGCTAGAGCTACTGGTCTATACTGAGAAACTGAACTAGCATCTGAAACTTTGGGGATAAGAACTATAGTGTTAGCATTGTAATTGGGGAGACTCCAATCTTTGGTGAAGAATTCTAATATTGCATTGATCACATCCTCCTTCACAATGTCCTAGCAAGTATGATAAAATGTTGCTCTGAAACCATTAGGTCCAGGGGCCCCATCCTTATTCATAGCCATCACTGCATTATGAATCTCATTAGGCAAGGGAAGCATGATGTTAATATTGTTCAGATCCTCTGAGATGAGATTGGGAATTACTTCATCAATGATGTTGTCCACCTGCAAATCTTGCACAACAAAATTAGTAGAAAAAAGATTTTTAAAGTGATTTGTAATGTGAGATGAAATTTGCTCTGGCTCATATAAGATGTTCACTCCATCATGGATAGAGGTAATGAGTTTGGAAGTGTGTTTAATTTTGGTTAGTCTATGGTAATACTTGGTGTTTCTATCTCCCTCCTTGTGCCACTTGACATTTGCCTTTTCTCTCCAAAATTCTTCCTCTTTATTTAAGGCCTTTTCCATTTGAATTTGAGCAAGCTTATGTTGATCTAGTAAAGCATCAATAGCGCCATTTCTGTCAATTTCATTCTGAATGTTGATCTAAAATTGCTCAGCATCTCTCACCAAGGTGTGAACATTTCCAAAGACCGTTTTGTTCCAATGTTTCAGCTTTAATTTAAGGTTTTTCAGTTTCTGACTCAACACAAACATAGGGCATCCATTGATGTTAGAATTCCAAGAATCTTGAATCAATTGCTTGCAATCATCATGTAAAGTCCACATGTGAAGGAATTTAAATTGGGACATGAAGCTGTTTTGGCTAGTTTCAAAGTCAAGAAGAAGTGGAAAGTGATCAGATTTGTGTCTAACTAACGTTGAGACATTCAAAGTTGTACACATATCCAACCAGGATTTATTACAGATAACCCTGTCAAGTCTTCTCTCAGTTTTTCTAGTGCCTCTTCTACCATTAGACCAGGTAAATTGAGCACCTTTTGTAGGTAGATGGAAAAAATCATTAGAGTCTGACCATTCAAAAAAGTCTTTCATGGGGGTTCTGGCTGGTGGATAGCTTCCTCTATGCTCGTGAGAGCCAATAATAGTATTAAAATCTCCTATGGTACACCAGGGAAGGTTGGACTGATTTTGGAGGATTTCTAAGGCTTGCCATAATTGTCTCCTAAGTATATAATTAGTTGATGCATATACTGCTGAAATGCAGTAAGCTATATTATTGTTTGTGATTGAGAATGTTACATGTTGGTCTTCTAAGGCTATGATGTTTGGATTTAGAGGTTCAACACACAAGCACCAGAGTGTAGGAATAAAATTTTGTCTATGGTTTGTTGCAAATAACTTATAATTAAGTCTAAGAAACCAGTTTCTAGGAAACTTTTCAAACAAAACAATAAATAAGAAGCCAGGCTTATATGCAAGTAATAAGTTTTTGAGAGCTAACCTCGAAGGGTGGTTGACAATACCTCTAATGTTTCAATATAGACACCTCATTGGAAAGGTTTTGAAGGAACCTCAGATCTAGTAAGGTATGAACTGCTTGCTTTGGATGCCAAGTTTTGTTGCTTTTTCTTCTTAGATGCTTTGCTAGTGACCAACTTGAAACCAGAAGCATCTATATTGTGTTGTATTTCTTGTTGAATTTGATCATCAACGTTGTCTTCATTTGCAATCCTAGGGGCCTAGGTTCTTCCAAACTGGGATTAATTTCTCCTTTAACGCAACAACTGAAATAGGGGATGATCCCTTGGGCTAGATGATTCTGGCGTGTAAGTTATTTTTGCAGGAATCCATCCCTATTTCGTATTCTTCATCAGGAATTTCAATGGAAAACTTGTCCCCTTTTAGGGTCGGTTGAAGGAGCTGGCTGTGCGGAATGTCGCAAACGTTCGTTAAGGCTTGTGCAAAAGTTTTCTGGGCTTTGGGTATGTTATTGTTGGTGGTGTTTTTTGGTGCGATCGTATCAGATGGTGAATCGATAAGAAATTTCCATGGAATTAGAACTGGATTTGGGGCCATTTGGATAGAATAAGGCAAGGCGGTGGGAGAAAGAAGCAACTTAAGGTAGGTAGGTTACTATGGGAAAGTGACAGGTGAACAATGCAGTATAATCGCCAGAGCAAAATTCATCCTTTTTCTCAACGACATAAAAATAACAAAACTAACAGACACGAAGAATCATCGTGGAAGGTTGAAGATAGAAGAATATAAATCTTAAACATGGAAGCAATTCAAGTTTTATGAGATGAAAGTTCATATATTTTTTTTTAATATTGAATTTGGCTTTTTTTTCTTGTGGTGGCCGATGTTTGAACCTTGGACCTTGTATATTATGCATTTGTCCCTCCCAACTGAGCTAAGCTCACGAGGACGGATTTGGCTTTTTAATCGATTAATGAATCTTTTAAGTGATTTTTAGAAAGATAATGAAAATGAATTGTTTATGAGTTTTTATGAATGTAGATTTTGAGAAAGATGAATGAGTGAATGATTTTTTTAGTTTTTTTTCAATAAAAGATTAAGATGAAATGAATGAATCCATATTTTTAAGGTTGTGGGTATAAGTTTTCTTGGTTGAAGATGAAGAGGGAAGAAGACGAAGTTGTTAGGTTTTATTTTATTTTTAAATATTCAGAGTTTTTCTAAATAATTACCTCAAAAGAAAATAATGAAAAAATTGATGGAATTTCTGCCATGTCATTGACACATCAGCATTTTTAATTAAAAAATGGAAAAGGGATAAACTTGTGCACATTTCAAAACATAAAGGACTTAAATGAAAAAATAAAAAGATAAAGGATCTAAGTGTTACAAATAAAATAGATAAAGGACCTTTGAAGTAATTTTGCCTAAAAACTACAACTGATATTTAAAGGAACGACTAAATCAATCGGTCTAACAAATGTTAAAGTGAACATATTGTTGGATAATGACTTACAACACTTCTCTAGGGGTTGCAAAAAAACTTCTATTTTTTAATAAAAAAAATTATTCAATGCGGGGACGGAAATGGGGGGATACTCGAACCCGTCGGGGACGAGGTTCAATTTCTCATCTCTGTTGGGTATGGGTAGGGTAACGGGTAAGTATATGAGTAGGGATGACAATTGGTACCCATGGGTAGGGTACTATAGTCCCCTTCCATATACCCGCGTTTGTAAAAATTACCCGTACCCGAGCCCATACCCTCGTGGAAAAAAACTTTAGGACCTTTCCCCGTACCCTATGGGTACATAAGTGTCCATACCCGTACCCATTACCCGCGCTTTAACTATGAAAGATAATAAAAACATCACAATTGAAATAAAACTATGGTCAATTTTTTTAAATCAACTCATAAAATAATATGAATCGTAGAATTTAGCCATATAAAAATTATTCAAAATATCCCTAAAAAATTGTACACGAGAGGGAGGAAGCGGTTACTGTATTAAGTAGTTTTTAGGTTTATGTTTAGACTTAAATAACTAAATAAACTAATTAATTATACACCAAAAATAAATAAATTACCTATCATATTGTATACATATGTATGTGCGGGTTGCGGGGCTAGGTAGTATAGTACTCTTACCCGCACACATACCCATTTAAATTTGTGGGTAATTACCTGGACTCATGCCTGTACCCATGAAAGCGAGATTTTACCCTACCTATTACAGGTATTTTTTGCGGATATACATCGAACCTGGGTCCAATTGTCATCCCTATATATGAGAATCAGGTATGGGGACGGGGAATGTAAAACCCGTCCCTAGCGGTGTACATGGGTGAGTTTGGGTTGGGTTTTGCCAAACCCAAAACCAAACTAAATAGGGTACTCTAGTTTGGGTAACCACACATTATAACATTGGGTTGGTTTGGAAAAATTCACTAATTTTTGGGTTGAGTTGGATTGGGTAATGGGTTACCCAATTTATATTTCTATTTTTGTAATATTAAATGACTAAATTACAATTCCTCATAAAAAATTTTAAAAAATATTACTCTACTTTTTAATTTTCTTAAAAAAAACGTTTAACTTATTCTTACTATAATTTTATGCATCATAAAATATCAAATAATAAACTCCATTGTAAAATACTTGCAACAAACTAAAGTTGCATGACATAAAATTGCATTACTATCAAAATAACTAAAAATTTTGTATGTTTTGGAAATATAACTTTCTTCTACCATATGAAAATAAAGATAAAAAATATTAACATTATTGAGTAAATAGGTTTTTTGGGTTTGAGTTTGGTTTTACCCGAAACCCGTTTATTTTTATGGGTTTTCTAATTTTAGAAACCATACCCACCCAATTACCCAACTCAATCCATTTTTTTGGGTTCTTTAGGCGTGTGTTGACTGAGTTTTCTGGATTGACTCAACCCATGAACACCTCTACCCGTCCCCATCCCGCCTCATTGTCATGCCTAATTTTGAGTTACAAATATTAACTGTTTATTTTTTATTTCATTTTTACTATAAAATTATAACGTGTACGTTTATCACAAGTAGTCTATATATAATATAAAAGTTTAAAATCTATTAGAATAAAATTTAAAATACAATTATTTTTTGAACAAGTTAAAATAAATCTTTTTTTTTTGAGTGAAAAATAAATAAAATTATTTTTAAAAAGAATGAAAATATGAAGTTTAATTTAATTTTTAATAAATTAAAAATTATAGTTTTCTCATTTGTGAATCATAGATTCATAGAATAAAATGGATAAGTTGGTCTAATTAATAAGAATTCAACTAACATAGTATAAGGAAGGACTTGACTTTGGGGATGTTTGTCACGGATTAAAATAAAAGTGATTTTGCCATAAAATAATTTAGAGATTATATTTTAGAGATTTTATGAAAAATTAGAATCTATTTTGCGTTTGTTTATCGTAATAAAAATCATTTTTTTAAACAAATAATTTAGTTTGTTTGGATACAACCATGTAAAAGGGATTTTTTTTGTTACAAACATGCAAATTTTGTTTAATCATATAAAAAAAATTGTTAAACTTTCTACAACTAGGTAAATTTTGAGAACTTCATTGGTAAACGTATTTGAATTTTAAGACCTTTTATGAATACGGTGAGCTTCCAAGAATAACTTCATCTAGAGTAATTTATACAAGGGGATTTAGATGAGATGACATAGTATTTTCTAGTTTAACTATGATCAAGAGTTCGAACTTGAACGTAAACATGCAACAATGTTAAAAATATTGGATAACGTTTATTAAAGATCACATACATCATTAATTGAATAAATCTAAAATATGAATTTTTATCGAATGGTGTAAGTCTTTGCATATGCGCGCAAAATATTTCTTGATCGGCACAAAATAGACCACTTCCCCTAATAAAAAATATAAAATAAATCACCTAGTTTTTTCTGTTAAGTAGTCCTAATGACTAGATATTTAGATATGAATTTTCTTCCATTGGCTCTTTGTTGTTGTTCATTCTACTCAAATCTCAACCATTCACTAATATCTATTATTTATTTGTTGATTCGTTTTTCAACCATTGGATTAGTCACATCTTTAATCAAAGATGTCATAACTCAAACAGCCGAAAAATGACCCATTTCTTAGATATTCATCTCATAAGCTTAATATGTAAGATGTGTGAGGTTCAAACTTTAGCTCTTCTAATGTCCTACCAATTTTTTTTTTAACGACTAAAGTCATAAACTTTTTTATAAAGAAGAAAAAAAAAGCACGGATGGATTCACATGCGACAAGAATCAAAGTAACTAAGAAAATTTGATCCAATCAGATAAAGGTTATACGACGGTTTCATCATTGTACTCTTTTGCAACCAATCAACGACATCTCCTTCTTGCATAAGCATTCTATCATTATTATTTACTAGACTCTTAGACTTGCAAAAGTTGTTTAGTCATCAAGAGGGAAATTGTGTATCTTGTCTCAAATTTCTAGGAGTCTTCCTTTTCAAAATTCCCTAAAAAAAATATCAAAAACTATATGTCCACCATTTTTGTTCTCTAATACATATTAATTATGAATAATAATTTTTATAAAATTCTGATTTTGATTAAAATTATAAATATAGATATTTTGTAATTGTGACAGAGTCCTTGGGAGAGCGAGAATGTCTGTTGTCGTTAATGTCAGGTCAACACTTAACACTTCAATCTCCCCAAACTATTTGAAGTCAGTGAAGTAATCAGTTTCAAAAATTCCAACATAACAAGAAAAGAAATTATATTTTTACGATTATTTTGTAACAACTTTTTGACAACATTCTCTCTCATATTCATATATGTTTCTTATTCTCTTACTATTTTCTCTCTCTCTATATATATATATATATATTTATCAATGAAAATAGAAGAAGAGGAGGTTGTTATGAAAATTGTCACCGATGATCGTCTGTATCACTATTGTAAAAATAATAGAATGCTTGTGCAAGGAGTTGTCGTGGATTGGTTGCAAAAAAGTACCATGATGAAATGAACCCTCATATGTCCTATATCTCACTGGGATCAAATTTATTCCTATCGCACAATCATTCGACTTTTTTTTTTCTTTATTATAAAGTAAAGTTTATGATTTTAGTCATTAGAAAACAAAAATTGATATGAATACTGTAGGGGTATGGAAATTGCAAGTAAAGTTTGTAAATGAACATTAGATTTGAGATACTTAATTACTCGTACCCAAATGCATTTCCTTTCTAGTTAATGGTGATTGTTGTCCTTCACTAATTCCTTATGATTTACTCTTTCATTTTCTATTTTTTCTCTCTAGATTTCCAAGCAGCTAAATAGAAAGCTGCTAGTAGATTCGAAGTTTAGCGGTGTCATTCTTTTGGCAGGCTTCCTTGATAGTTGTCTTTATTTTTTTATGTATATGTTGAGTTAAAGTATATGCATCTATTTGAAGTCTAGAAATGTTATATTTTGAGAGATATCATTATGTAAATATGTCATTTTGAAACTTTGGATGAGGATACTCTCACGAAATTTATGTAAATATTATTTTGAAGTAAAAAGGTTATGTGAATATTACTTATATGTCATTTGTCTAGTTTGGTCATTAGGCTTGTCGGACTAAATGCTTAAGTCTGTGCACCGATCACGATTTGTGTGTTTGGGTCGTGACAAGGTTGGTATCAGAGCTCGGTTGTAGGTCCTAATAGCTGCAAACATAGAATGAAAATAGATTTTTGCTGGTAAATTGTAAATCACGGCAACATTTACTTGCAGAAATCTATTAGCATTCCATGGTAATGTCACTTGGTGTCTAATCACGTGATTTCTTTTGGTCTTTGATTGGCCTCACTCTATTTGTCGTCTTGTCCTATATACGGTCAATTTTCACTCATTTGGTAGGATGTCACCCATTACTAGAATGTCCACTAGAAGGGAAATTAGCTCCTTGTAGGTTTATTGTAACAATTAAGGAAATTAGTTCCTTAAGACCCTAGTTAAAGAGTTTATATTTCACTCTTGGTCATCTTAAAGTAATTGTCGGAGGACGTGGTTTGGTTGTAGAAGTAACTAATGTTGTGGTTCCTAATGGAATACAAAGATTGCAACATGTATTGCAACAACTTGTTGGGGTTGGGGTTTTTGTTAGGAAGCAACATGATAATCTAAGGCAAGCAAATCTTGACAACCCACAAAAGTTAGTCATGGTGAGTAGCAGTCGATAACCCATCTAAAGAAATCAATGTTGATGTAGCAAAAAATCATGAAACTTAAACCTTTACCTTTTATACGTCTACTACGTGTGTGGACCCACCGACTTTATTGATGGTCAAGAGAGGTTATGAATGGAATGATGATCTTAGATCTAAAGGCGAGTATAAGGACGTGTGAGCTAACATAATTTAAGTTGGAGGATGTGCTATATGACTGGTTTGATACGCTTACACATGAAAAACAAGTAGGATAACCTCGGTTGGGATGAAGTGAGACATCTTAACGGTTTGTTTGGTAGGGAAGAAGCTGAAGCGAGAGAGAGAGAGAGAGAGAGAGAGAGAGACGGAAGAGGGATAACAAAGAGAGCTCTTAGCCACAACAAAGATATCATAACACAAACAACCAGAGGTGAACCATTTCATATATATTCACTCTATAAAGTGAATAAATGAGATATCTGAGATTAAAACCTCTACCGCTGCGATGTTCTTGCCAACTTTTGTTTGTCAATGACTAAAATCAGCTACTAAAATCATAAACTTCACTTTACTTTGTTTTTCATAAACTTTACTTTGTAAAAGAAAAAAAGGCCGGATTGATTGACATCCGACAGGAATATTCAAAGTAACTAGGAAATGGGATAAAAGATAGGCTAAAATATGCATTTCATCCCTGTAATTAGGGGTCGTTTGAAATTTCATCCCTGAACTTACTAATCCTCCCATTTTGCCCCTGCAAATATTAATCATTTGAAAATTCGGCCATTAACCCACTTAATGACTGCCACGTCATCAAATTAGCAAAATGACATGGGAAAAAATACCCTTTTTTAATTAAAAAATCTGGAAAAAAATAAAAAATCATAAAAAAAATCTGAAATTTTTTTTTTGGAAAAAAAGTGAAAATTAAATTTTCAAAAATTAAATTTTTATTAATTTTTTTTTTTGAAAAACTAATTTCCACTTTTTTCTTCATCTTTAAAAAAAATGGAATTTTTTTATGATTTTTAATTTTTTTTCAGATTTTTTAATTAAAAAAGGTATTTTTGTCTTTTCCCATGCCATTTTGCTAATTTGATGACGTGGCAGTCATTAAATGGGTTAATGGAAGAATTTTCAAATGATTAATATTTGCAGGGGTAAAATGGGAGGATTAGTAAGTTCAGAGATGAAATTTCAAACGACCCCTAATTGCAGGGATGAAATGCATATTTAAGCCTAAAAGATATAATATGTGGGTTCATTTCATCATTGTACATTTTTGCTTATTAAAAAAATAAAAATAATCATTGTACTTTTTTCAACCAATCCACGATAACTTCTTCTTACATAAGCATTCTATTATTTATATTTACGGTAGACTCTTTTATCTATATTTACGGTAGAATCTTGACAGGTTAGGTTCATCTCCATTTATAACTTCTTCCATTTGTTTTATTTAGAGAGATAAAGACACGCAAAAAGTAAAAAATAATCATTGATGGTGGAACCTACTTAATGTTGGGATCCACCACTTATTTTTTGTGTCTATCTCTTTTCAAATGACATCTTCCATTTATTTTTATAAATGGAGAGGATCTTTACCCGACTCTTACTCACAAAAATTGTTTAGTAATCAAGGGAGTCTCAATTTTCTAAGTACGGGTATGCTCCATTTAAGGAGTTATCCATTTACTCCATTTAGGTGTTTCGATGTTCGACATGTGGCAAACAAATATTGAAGGTTGAGATTAAAAAATTATATTAAGAGACTTTTAATTAAAAAAAGAGCAACACAATTGTTCCTCTTCCTCTCTTTCTCAGCAAGAGTCGCGATCCCTCTTCTTGTGAAATATGTATGCGAGTGTATGATATATATTAATGAAATATACATGCGAGTGTATGATATATGTATATGTGTGTGTCTATATATATATATATATTAATTAAATAAATATAAGTGTAGTTTTTTACAGGGGACCCAAGTTTATCACTTATCAATAAATTAAAATTAGTATTCAAAAATATTTTATATAAAAATTTATTTTGTAGAAATATAATATAGTTCTTTTTTAATATAATATTAGTTCTATCATTATATTTTTTAATTAATATTTATTTTTCAACGGAGCTTGGTGCAAATAATTTAGCAGGTTTTTAAAGGAAATTAAAATTACTTACCTATTATAGTATTCTAATTTTGTCACTACATAATCAATTAAAGTTAGTCGCAAATGATAAAAATGATTATAATATAATAATTTTATAAGATTGTTCAATACTATATAAGTCATCGCGCATGCCTCGCCATACAACGACATATGTCTCGCCGCGCGGCGCAGCTGCGCTACCCGTGCTATAGCACGGGTATCTCGACTAGTTTTTAATTAAAAAAAAATCAACACAATTGTTCCTCTTCCTCTCTTTCTCAGCAAGAGTCGTGATCCCTCTTCTTGTGAACCTCCACTCACCACCATCCCGCTCTCTCTAGCGCCGCCCTGCACCGCCACTCTCACAGGCTGA
The DNA here is from genome assembly GCA_946800305.1 of Medicago arabica. Classification (NCBI taxonomy): domain Eukaryota; kingdom Viridiplantae; phylum Streptophyta; class Magnoliopsida; order Fabales; family Fabaceae; genus Medicago; species Medicago arabica. The sequence goes on along the minus strand of OX326965.1, from coordinate 12,849,774 downwards.
AAATCGTGTTCTCCATTTTATGCATAAATAAATATTGCAGCTTCTGTTTTCCTATATTTTTTTAATAACAATCAATGAGAAATAAATGTACAGAAATCAATGGTGATTGTTTTTCATGCTTTTTGTTAACAATCCATGAGAAGTAAACTTTAATTTTGAAGAGAAGTAGAACTCATGAATCAAAGGAATTGATTGGTAATGGTGATGTGCAGGGGTAGAAGAAGAGGGATAACTGTTCCTTTTTCTTATTATTAATTTTCTTATTATTATAAAAAATTTAATTTTGATTTTTTCATCTCAACTATTAGTTTATTTTTTTACACATGTCATGCATCCAAGCATATAAATGGAGTAAATAGAGAATGCCTTAAATGGAGCATACCCGGATTCCAATTTTCTAAAGGTTTTTCTTTTCCAAATTCCCTCAAAAAAGAATTAAAAACGTGGTTGCAATATAATAAATTATTTTAAATAAGCGTAACTTTTATTTTAAACTCTTATCATAATTTAATTTGCATATACTGGTCGTATAACTATTTTACAATCAAATTACTTCATAATGTTATTTTTTTAGATTATTTCCTAAATATCTTTACAAATATATATTAAATATGGTTTGATTGGATTTACATGTAAGAGTAATTTACACTGTGCTTGAATATTAATCTCTTATTTTAAACAACTTATTGTATGCTTTTGTTAAAATTAAAAACTAATTATATGCAATTAACTTCCATAAGGATATGTTTTTGAATTATATTAGTTTACTTTTACATTATTTTATAAAGATAATCATTTTTAAAAAGGAAAAAAATCCAAAAATTATCAAAAATAAGTTACTTAAAAAAATAAGAATAAACCATCAATTTAGACTCCAAACTATCACTCACTCACCAATTTAGTCCTTAAATTATTTTTAATTCATCAAAATAATCTATAAATTATGATTCTCTCTTTTATTTTTAAAGAAAATAAGGGACTAGTTTCGTCAAATAGTAATAGTTTAGGAACAATTTAGTATATTTCTATAGTTTATGGGTCAATACTTAAATTGATGAGAGAATGATACTTTAGAGATCAAATTGATGGCTTATTAAAAAAAAAACTAACTAATTCAAGCATCGAGAAAAAGTTGGAAACAGCTCGTGATAAATGATTTGAAGGAGGTAAATGTTTGACCCTGGTAGAGTTATGATCAAGGAACTCAAGAAAGAACAATATACGTGAATTTATGTTTTGATGATAGCAAAACTTTAACAATGAAAGAGTTTGTCTCTTAACTATGTGTTTAAGTATGTAGGTTAATATAAGACAAATGAAAGAATAAATTCAATTCTCAGGTCTTAATACAAAGACCGGTTGTCTACAAGACGAGCAACAACTAAATGAGGAAATGGAAAAAAACTTATTTGGACAAAGGTTGATTTGCCATACAAACAAGAACGGATCTACATCATATCCATGTGGGGCTATAGCTACACATGAATTTTTAAATTTTTTTTAGCGACTAAATTTTCAGTCGCTAAGGCTTGAAAATCGGTCGCTAATAACTTTAGCGATAGAAATAGTGATTGTAAATTCAGTCGTTAAAGTATAAAATATTAAAAATCAATCATTATTTTGGTTGCTACTTATTTAGCCGCACTTAAAATGTATTTTTAGATCCGTCCATGCATTCATAACAATGATGGAAAAAATATAAATTATAAATGGGAGTGAGTTTCATACAATATCATTCTTTCAATATTACTAGTAAGACGTGTTATCCTATGTAGGTGTATCTTATCTAGTAGGCATAGTTTATGAAATGGAAATGAACTTCTTTGTGTGAAGTTTGATCATACAATTTATAAACACGAAATAACCTAACTTCTATGTTCCATAATATCATGTGTCTTCTAACTTCTTAGGAGTCTTTGTCTGCAAGTTTCCTTTTGATGTTTGAATCTTTGGTGTTGAAAAATACATAAATTCTTGCTTGGAAAACTTCTTGGATACACTTATATTTCCAACTTTTAGAAGTTGCATGATTTGAAATATTTCGACTAACTCTGGACGTTACATTTTAATGTCTTCTTTGAAATAGCAATCTTCGATTCGAGTTTTGGTACTTGAAGTATGGTTGTTTCTTTCAATCTTCGAGGAAAGTGAGGCTACCTCACTTAAAATTTATTAATGGAATTTTGCATATAACAGGTGCCTCCATATGCCGTTTTTCAAAAGATTTGAAATTGATATATTAGATTTGTATTGATATAAAGAACTAGAATGTTTTCAGGCGAACCAAGAAGTTATCATTTACTTTCAAAACTTGAAGCGACATATTCCATGCAACTGCTTCAAAATGGTGTGTATATCATGATCATTCCTCGTATATATTTGCCTTGCCCTTACTCCAAACCTTTACCACTTTAGTTCATCCATAATGCTTTTTTCAAATACAACCCTAAAAAGAAAAATGGTTTACGGGAAGTCTTAACTTTTGTAGAAACTAAAAAGCTTGTTAAGCTATTATTTAAGGGATGTCATGTACGACCTTGATCTCTTTGATGACGAGACAAGATATTTCATATGTTGTTAGTTTTGTGAGTCAATTCATGAATTCCACTTGTGATAACCATTATGATGTTATGGTTAGAATCATAAGGTACATCAAATGAACTCTTGTAAAAGGTTTTGTCTACATAGATAAGGGTAATTTAGATATTGTTGTTTACATAGATGTTGATTTTGTTGGATGTCCCTCTAATAGGCAGTCCACGTGTGGGTAATGTGTTTTTATTGGTGAAAATTACATTCCATGAAAAACTAAGAAGTCGAATGTCGTTGCCAGATCTAGTGCTGAAGCTGAATGTTGAGCTATGTCACTTAACTACTCAAGAGCTCATATGGTTCAAAAACATATTCTTCAAGAGTTGCACTTTTTTTTTTTTTATAATAGGCACTATGAGTCTCATTTGCGATAACAAGCATCCTTACATATAGCCTCTAATCCAATCTTTCATGAACAAACTAAGCATATTGAGGTTGATTGTCGTTTTCTTGCCAAAAGATTGTGCCTAGTAAGATTGCTACTTCACTTGTTGGTTTTAATGAGCCATTGACAAACATTTTCATAAATGCTCTTCGAGAACAAAAAATAATTTACATCAGCTTGAGGGGGGAGTGTTGAGATATACATTGAATTGAGTAAAAAATAAACAAGGAGGAGGGAGTAAAATATAGACTTAACTACTCAACCCTCCGTCAAAATATGCTATAAACAAGGGTGCGTTTGGTTTGCAAAACAGTAAGTACTAGACAGAACAGTACAAGATAGAACAACACAACATAAGGTAGAACATCACAAGATAAATTTTTATATTATTGTTTTTTTTGTTTTATACAATTTTTGAGGGACGAAATGCTATTTTGGTATTTTAGACAACTTGTACGTGAGACAAAAAGTTGTACTGTGGTTTGGTGAGGGACGAAAATATCAGTTTTTGTCCTGTCTCTTGCCTCCAGTTTGTCCTGTACCTGAAACAGTTTTACAAATCAAACACTGAACAACTTGAGTTGTTCTGTTCTGTGCTTCATTTTTTAACAAATCAAACGCACCCTATGTTTCTAGTGGTAAATATCTATGACCGTAATAACAAAAATTAAAATTATATTTATTTTATTCCACTATAGATGATTCAGTATAAAATCTATGTGGAGGGATAATTTAACTTTGTACCCATAATATAAGTCCATAATGCTCCAAAACGTAGCAAGTTTTCAAATGACAATGTATTCACCAACAAAAAGTAAATAAGTAGATAGAGAAGACCAATGAATGAAGATACCACCACGAGTCTTCATAATACTTACAATCAAAACAAGAAACATAGAAGCAAAAAACAACTCATTCATAATACCGCTAATGAGTTTGCATCATACTTAAAACTATATCATGACATTACCATAAATATGTAAATGCAAAGTTCAATAACTAAGCAGATTTGTCAGTCAAGACGCAACCTACGACTGAAACTTTGTTCCATGCTCGAATGCATCCTCATCCTGGCTTTCTCCTTCTTGATTTGGACAAGTAAATGGTAAACACACCATGGAAAGCTTAGAAAATGGTCCCTTTTCATACCTTCATTGTACAAACCATAGAAACTATGATGGTAAGTAACAAAATACCAAGCTGAGGCTTTTGCATAAGCATCATCACTCCCAGCATCTACATCAGCCCCACCGTCATTGAACCAACTCCTCGCCTCTTTCCTTAGGGACCTTACAGCCATAGTAATCGCATCTGCATCCCTTCTTTTGGTGAAAGATTTCGACATTCTCATAATATTCCCACTTAGGATTTCTGCTTCAGTTTTGATACCATAGTAGTCCATCAGATTTCCCAATTTGTAGTCGTAATTGGTTTTGTGATAGAAGGCATCATCAACATAATCCATAAAGCCGTCAAATTCCATGTCAGAATCATAGGACTCTTTAGCCACTTCCAATGTGAAGGATGTAATAGAGCCATCCTTTGTTGAAATACCTTGAATTTCCCTAAAAAGTTTTCCTATTACATTCTTTGATTTGTAGGTAGGTTTGTCAGGCTTCTCCATGAAATCTGGATATTCTTTGGGGAGAAGATGACGAGGTATTTCTGCTGGGATACCGGTTTTTGGAAAGTCAACTGCTGTTGAGAATAGCTTTGCAAGCTAAACGCATGGATCAGCCATTGCTTTTCCCGGTTCTTTGTCTGCAAAGACAGTGTGTGCATTGGCAATTATTCCAAGACAATCGTTGAGTATGTAATCGGTAAAATACTTCTGCACTTCCTGCACCATGAAACCATGTTATTAACTTATATTAGAATGCATGTTGCAGGGTTAATATGCTTCAGTAAAGTATTGATCTTTTGGTAGAACCCGAGTTTGAATCCTAGCTGAAATAATTATTGCTCCAGATTACCGCAATCCCTTTCCCTCATAAACCAAAGGGGTAATAACCAAAAGATTTATACCATGTGGCTTGCATGAGCCTTTTTTTATAAGTTGAAAATTTGTAAAATTTTGGATATAGCTGTTGTCAGTAATTATATTAATAAAAACAGCAAAGAATGTTAAAACAACTAGAGATCACATTACACAATTTGCTAAAACCATACAGAAAATACAAGAAAAATTGCCTACGGATGTAAAGCTAAAAGGACAATACCTCAATCTCCACATCATGATCCAATACAATAGGTTTGGCAGAATCATACTCCATTGGATCAATTGTCTTGGGTGGAATCAATTCAGAATCCCAACAAACAAAGTAGATGTCCCCGTCTAGATCACTTCCGGAACATTCATTTGGATGTGGTCTGGTATTAGAAATCAGTTATGAGTGTAGACAGACAGTTTTAAAAGAAAAAAACTTACCAATAGAGGTAAGCAACATCTCGATTTCCACTTGCCAAAATAACATTCTAAATGATAAACCTATATAAATAACTGCAAAATATTTGAAATCTACTTCTGTGGATGAGTTGTCATTCACAGGGAACAAACTTTGCAAGAAAATGTATATTTAGTTTATATGTAATCACAAATGCGAATTAAAACTTTTAACTGTTAATGTAACAGGGTTAAAAGAAGTGAAAATGATCAAAATAGGAGTCTTAAGAAGGTTTTCTTGAAGCAATTACACAATAAAACCTTTTATGTCTATTTTTTTACAATAGAACATTCAAAATATAGAAACTAGGTAATTCATTGAATGTATAAACAAAGGATATTAAAATATTTAATCTTTTGTAAAATAGCAATGTTCCATGAGAAAATGAAACCTTGTCAAGTAAAGAGAAGTAAACAATTATGAACATTTTAAGCATTGGATTAGATGCATTATTTTGTAAGTATCAGCAACATATTTACTAAGGAAATGTTGCACCCTAATAACTTTTCACCAAGTTCACTTGCTCAAATTTAAGAGAAAGTTAATTTTTTATAGAAAGCAAATTAAATGTTAGATTACATAAATAATCCTATAAAAAATATTGTTTTGTTGATCATGCTTAATGGTTGCGAAATTTAAGAATATATCTACCTGTGACCTTTTTGAGGGAAAACAACACAATCCACCATATGGCGCAAAGCTGGCACATTCACAGCCTTCAAAACACGAACATCGCCTGGGTACAAACACGGGTTTTTCGCTACAACAACCTTATCATTAACCGCATGAGAAAGACTGTCTTCCCTATTGTTAGAATATTGAACAAAAACTTCACCATATTCCAGTGTTCTAGTTTCATCTAGAACTCCCATCATTGCTCTTCCTTTTGGAATAAATATCCTAGTTTTTTGCCGCAATTCCAAAAGTTTCGAGGCCCTAAATGTCTGCAGCATCATTGAAAGAAATGGTTCAGCATTAGGCTTGTAACCACAAATAAGCATCTCCTTCAGAATATTAGTGACCTCCCCGGAAGACATCAAGTCCAAAACCTCGTGTGCCTTCGTTGAATCTGTTAGTATTGTGTTCAGTTGATCAACAGCTTCTTTTTGTTTTTTCTCGAAAACACTGTCCTTGACATCAAGAGTGGATAAGAGAGTAATCAACTGTCGATTCAGATAACAAGGCCGAAACTTACTACATGCCAAAACATCCAAATCTGTGTTGTCTGAATCATACTTGAGCATGCTCATCCTCAGTGACAACTTCACCGATGAGGTTGGATCAACAGCCACAACTCCTTTGTACCCGCCATACCGAATTTGGAAGGCAGACGGCATAGAATCATAACCACATTTTTTAGCCACACTCCTGGCAAGTTCAAGAGATATTTTCCCAATTCCATCAGAGAAGACATATTTGGTTTTATTCTGTACATCAAGAATAATTTCAATTTCGGTTCTGCCGACCGTTGTAGTTTCGGTAGAGGAACCAAAAGATTGTCCAAGTCTAGCAGCATATTTAGCTACATTTTTTATCCGGCTAAAATCTCCCATCCATTTCCTTATGGAACCAGCGGTGTCTCCAGTTGGTGTACGAGCAAACATCCATAGCGAACTTTCACGCAACTGACTTGATGAGAAAGCTAGAAATTCAAACTTCTTATCACCAATAACTATGCCATTTCTAAGGATGGAAAGAATTCTATAGTATATATCAGTTCTTCCGCCCACTGAAATACGTGAAGATAAATCAGATGAATACAGTTTATCCAACTCCTCGTCAACAAACGAAACACGTAGAAAGTTATCCATATATTTTTTGTATTTACGCAGAACACGATTTGAGACATTAATCTCTGGACCACAAAAGTATACTTTGCAAGGTGTTATCTGAGCCCTGCGGACATATACCAAACCGTTATCCAACGGTATAGTCGGTGACCGAGGCGGATTATTTGAACTAAGGTACATTTTGTACTGATCTTTCAGCCATCTCACGGGTTCATAACAGAAATCCTTTGAATTGTACATATTTTCTAAAGCATTCTCAATAATCTCAACATTCATTCTAGTTGGATCAACTAGATGATAGAAAGCATTATCGAGTTCAGAACCTGAAACACACCCGTGCTGAACCAATGAATTAACTTTAAACAAGATGTCAAATGGAATTTGAATTCCTTGAGGAGCAACCATGGGGACAACATCCAGATTGCAAGAAAAAGGTGATCCGCTCTCCAATGTGTATGGACCTGCACTTTCCTCGTAATGAGCAAAGTTTTCCCTGAAATTCGGAAAATCTCTGCTGCTAGGAAGCTCTAGACATAAAGCAGAAGATTGCCCAATACAACTGAATGGAGTGAAATCTACTGCACGGATCCATTGGTCATCAGGGGGATCGAAAAAATAGTTCTTGAAAGGATCTTCGTATTTGTTATATGCATCATCTGAAGTAGGAGAATAAAGCTCAAAAACTCGAGGAGCACCAATTAACTACAAACAGAAGAGAAACAAAAAAGATTCATCATAAGTGATGTGCAGCAAATTTAGCACTATATAATTAAAGAGAAATCAATATATACTTAATGAAAAGGAAAATGAAGAACATGGTTTAAAATACTTAATGAAAAGTTGAAATTAACAACCTGAATCAATAGATACTTTGTAGTTTTACCCCGTGGTTGATGCAGCTCAATCTTCCAAATATTCTCATATGAAAGCTCAAGTCTGAACGTCTTATTGCCACGGCACAAAGAGAATCGCCACTTTCTCATTCCAATCCCAAAATCAACTCTAACATCCTCCTCTCTCCATAAAACAGATAATCTTTTCTTTGAGATTTGACAGCCAAAATACAGTTTCACATCATCCAAACTGTACAAAAATTCCCTTGGCCTTGGAACAATATCTCTTTCCATTTCCCGAACTTTTAAACAGGAGTCCCCAAACTGCAATCTTGACCTGCTATGTAAGTCCATCATATCTGTGGCATGATCTTTAGTAGTGAATTGAATAATTGCAAATGCTGTTCGAATACGGGCTTTGCCTTCTCTTATTTTTATAGCAACCACACTTCCTTCACCAGTATACTGCTCTACAAATCTCTTTACATCAGGCACGGTCACATAATGAGGGAATCCATACAACTCAATTGTTTTACTTTTAACCATCTTCAATGCAAACTCTTTTGATTTTCCTAAATAGGATAGGAGAAGAAAATAATCCAAAAAATTAATGTTATAAAGACGGTACTGTTAAACTACTACATCAAGTAAATGACATCAATCTAAATTTACATTTTACAAGCACAGTCAAAGATTTTCTATGGTCCAATCCAAGTAGTGAAAGTTTAAACATTTGAGTTCTTTCTCTTAATCAAATTTAAGGATATATATATATATATATATATATATATATATATATATATATATGCGCTTATGGTCCTTACGGTAAAACCATAGTCAAACTTGCAACCACATTCATAGTACAGAATATACTTGAATTTATATCACATAACAATAGTTATGCTCATTTGATGAATGAGACATATCAACTGAATTTTGAAGAGTATGTTCCAGAATAAGGAAATAAATAAAATATCTACTCATCATGAATCAACAATATATACGGAGGTTCAAACTCCAAGCGCGATGTAAAGTGTAGTTAGATAACGCAATACATGTATTTCATTTTCTTATAGCAAATAACTTCCAATGAAATGTATTCCACCCCTATCAACAAGAGAAATGATTTTCAATATCACACACACACACACAATGTTCCTTATTCCTTGAAAAAACAAATTTCCCAAGAGATGTAAGTCCAAGCTTTGACTGCATTGCCTTAAACACCTTTGATATAGAAACTGTGAGCACGAACATGAATTTTAGTAATTATTTGGCATTATTAGCTGTATTTGACGACAATTCTCTGCAATAAACAATAACGCAACTCAAATTACTCAAATTTGAAACCTTCATTTTGGTAATAAACTGATCCTGATCCAAGTATTATTACTCCCTTGGTATCTTATTATATCTCACTTAGGAAAAAATACCTCTGATTTATTATATGTTAGTTTACGATAGCCATGGCTTCATCATGTTTCTTTTCTTATCATATATTTGACTATTTTTTTACTCTCTGTTGTAAAATCATATTTTCAATACAAAATTAACTACATTTCTTAATAGAAAAAAGACACAGAATTCAATCATCAAACATTAACAATGAACAGTGCATGAAAACACAATTAAATCATCAAACATTAACGATGAACAGTGCATGAAAAGCTTGATAAGAACATAAAGAAAAGAAAAGAAAATGGTGTTGAGAAAGAAGCATGAAAAAGTGATCATCAAACACACCTTGAGAAACCGGAAGAGAGTGAGACTGAAGAAAGTGATCATCAGTATTTTCACTTCCCCAAGTATTTGAAGTCAGTGAAAATGACTTCCAATATTCTAATATCCAATGAATCACTTTCTTTCTTTTATTTATTTGTGTTTATTATTACATCAGCCTTTTCATCTTCGAGTCAGAAATATGAAGGGTTTATTAGCAAAAAAATAATGGAATTCTTTTCTTTTATTTTTCTGTTGTTAACTTCACTTGTTTAAACTTTAAACCAATTAAAAAAAGAAGAAGAAGTTAAAAAATTGTTTAATTGTTCCACAACTGTTTTGGGACTTTAGATTTTTCATTTATCCATATTTGTTGCATCGGATTCTCCTTATTAGGATTTTTAACCAAAAAAAATTGTTTAATTAAAATGTACAACGGATGACTCATAAGTTGATAACGAATAAACTAGTTGACAATTGGCGGATGATAAATTAGTTGATTTGATTTCTAAAATTTGATAAAATTAGCGTTAAATTAGTTGATAAATATGAAATAATTATTTAATGTTTTTTTAATTAAAATAACAAAGAAAAAAAAAATGATAAGTTATAAACTCAAATGTTAAATGCCTTTCAGAAAAAATTGTTACTAAATTGATCTATTTTGATCATATAAACTTATAAGGGTTGATTTTGAATTTATAGCATATACCTTCGTATGAATAGATAAAACCAATTAAAATTGTTTCATTTTTTCCACGTTCAGGTGTAAACCAAACAAACCTAACTTTTGTTGGCTCATGTAACAAAAAAATTGTTTTGCTTTAATCATATCTATTTCATTTTTTGTCTATTTCTTTTTTTGTTGATGAAATTAATCATATCTACATAAAGTCACAAATTGTAATCCGCAGTAGAACTTGATCGACGACGATTGATGTTATGGAAGCACAACAAAGGATGACAATAATAGCTCCCCAAAAGGGGTGGTGTAACTGCAAATTCTCAGACAATTAAGTTAGTCTGTGATCGAGAATAGTGTGCATTTAATCTGCATCAATGTCCTTATTTATAGGATAAATTCTAGGGGTTTGAGGTAAAATTGTTGAGTCTGTTAAGCTGGATTCAGCCTAATTCTTGCATCAACATTTGATCGTCACCATGTAGCATTCACTAAGGTGTGTTTCAGAGTGATTAATCGACAACGTAAAACTTTTTGTATTGGCGGTATACCAAAATTAAACTATTTAAATATAGTTATAGTTTGGATTACATGTTTGAAGATGTTAATGTAAAATATACTTTTAAGTGTGCTAAAAAATTATATCAGATTTTTAAAAATAATTTTGGTTGAAAAAAGGACACAAAAAACCTCCCAATTTTATAACATAAGCTCTTAAGCACCGCCTTTCTGGACACCATCGCAGAGGATTATCATAAGCAACCATGTAATGTAATGTTTACAAGAAGCATATACAGAAAAGAAACACAGTCAATTAGATTGTGGGGGTGCTTAAACAGTTAAATAAAGCATAGGTCCAAATCCCTTAAGATCATGAAAATAGGCAGAAAAGTCACATCGACAATTCACATAGTATTGTATCAACTAGATAATCTACAGGAAGGACATGCTAATCTATATTTACATTATCTGGGAGTTTCTTAAGCACTCAAATGGCTCAATGCAGACATCTATGATGTAACCTAACACACAAGGGTTATGATGTATCCATTAGTAGTTAGGACTCAATGGATACATCTAGACAAAGAACCATCTTTGAGCAACCCAAGTTGCAAAAGAGAAAATCAGCAAGATCCCAGCTTTGGTTTTAGTTGGAAGGGGAAGAGCTGTTCCATTGATGATTTTGTTGTAGAAATTATAGAACCTATAGCCAAATTATACCCCAAGACCAGGATCAACTATGAATTGGAAACAACTCTATGTATGTGTAAATTAAATGACCTGAATAAGCATATGATCAAATGGTACAAGAATCCATATACAAAGTCAATCAACCGGCCTTTGGAGTGTTGCTGACGCTGTTGGAGCTATCTTGAAGTCCCTGAGATGCAGAATACTGGCTCGAAGCACTCTCATCTATGATGATTCTATCAGTCATCACCGAATGCTTTGCCTTTTTTCCTCTAGATGTGCAATCCTACAGAAATCAGAATGAAGGTCAGCAAGTTTGGATTTTTAAGATATATATAAATTGTTTATAATATACCTGTTGTGTTGATGATCCAGGCATCTTAAGCTCAAGCTCTGTTGCCACATCAGGAGACACACTACATCTTTCTCCATCACTAGGTCTTCTTCTATGACCCGGTGACTTGCTTCGAGACTCTTTTCGACTAAACACGTGGGATGTAGAAGGATACTGAGCCGATGGCATCTGTATTGGAGAGATAGCTGGAGCCGAGAATGGAATATACATTGAGGATAGGCTTGGAATATGACCAGGATTTTGGTTTCCAAAGTAAGGAAAAGGTTGCATAGGTGGATGAATGGAAACCGGAGCAGGAGGGATTGGCATTGGCATTGGCATAGGAACGGGGTACGTATAAGGGTTACTCATGACAACAGAATGGTCAATTGCAGTCCATGGCGGCATGACTCTGACTCTCTGCTGATACTGAGAATTAAGATTTCCTATATCGGATTTTAAAGACGCTTTCTCTTCTCGGAGTTCATTCTTTTCTTGTATTAGCTGTGAATATAAAATGAAATGAATAAATAAGCTTGATCTTAAAGAAATATTGAAGGAATAATAGAACCTTACTTGGTGTGACTCTTCAGAAAGTGATTTATTCTCTGTTTTCAGTCTATCAACTTGAGATGTTATGTCCTTTAGCACTTGGATTGTCTCTGTGATGATGGTTGCCTTATCGTTCCGTGGTCTATCAGGATCTGCATCATGTACAATGAACATAAATATCTCAACCATACTACAACTGCCATTTCAATCAAATTGGCAATTCATGTTTAATTTGCCAAACTAGGTCTAGGTGTGAATTCAAAGATGATTAAAAAACGTACCTATGACTATGACGTTTCCCAATTGATGAAAATGATCATTTAAACGATCCCTCCTGATTTTCTCACGGTCAGCCTTCTGAACTTTTCTAGCAACAACACTTGCTTCTCTCTCACTCCTCTCCCTACACAAATAACAACACACTCAATTCATTACTCACTTCAAAACTAACCACAATAATAACGCTCTTGTACCTGAGAGTATCTTTGCAGTTGGTGATGGGCTGCGGAGGTGAGGAGTTTAGCGGCGGTGATGGGTTCCATTGATTGATCATGTGTTGCATTCCGGTGAAGTCAAGTGTTGTAGTTGTTTATTTTGAGTGGGAACTGGAAGAAAGGCACGCGTATTCAGCTTGTGTCTTCCACGAGCCCCTATATCCTAACACCTGTCCTCTCCTTAACTTTATTTTACCTTTCTTTTTTGTCTTAATTTCTATTTGGAATTGAATTATTAAATTTTAAAAGTTTTTTAAATTGAATCGAACTCAAGTGTTTTAAACAAAACCGTTCCAAAATTGTTAAAAATAATTTGGTTTTTTTGGGTTAGTTCGGTTTAGTGGAGCAGTTTAGTTCAGTTTTTTTTTTGTTATTTTCCTCACTCCTACACTTTAGCATTTCCCATTTTTAGTAAATAACTCCCCATAGAAAACTGCTCTTCTCACCTTCATTTTTACTCACAAGCACCGTGATAATATCAAAATACTCCCCGACGGCATTAACCAACAACAATTAACTACCGTTTAGGTATTTTAGTATTTTGACGGGGCTTGTGAGAAAAAGTTATAGTAAGAAGATCAATCACCCTCTCCTTAGTCACACTTCAAAAGACCCATCACAACAACACAAGTTGGTTAAGAAAGTTGTTGTGTGGTTGGCTAAAACAACAGTTTGACTTAATCAGCTTCATATTATATAAACCTTAAATGATTCTGCATCAGGTAAACCTTGAAATATAATTATGAAAATAGAAAGGGGAATCACAAATAGATAATGTATATTACTACACATATAAATTATAATAAAGTGTACAACAAGTAATTTGAATTAGTAATATTTAGCTATACAAATCCATATGATAATGCACTATTATCCACAATAAAATGCAAAACATTAATGTGATGAAAAACATTTTCACCATTCTCCAAACTTTCATTCCATAAATTCTACTATTGGCTTTGTCCTTCTTTATCTGAATAAGAGTATCATGAACACACCATGGAAAGCTTAGGAAATGATCCTTATTTAGTCCCTCATTGTAGCATCCCCAATAACTAGGATGATATGTTACATGATACCAAGCAGAAGCAATAGCATAAGAATCAGCATCACCACCACCTTGAGAATTTGATTTTCTTATTATCTCAGGGAACCAATTTCTAGCTTCATTCCTTAGTGACATCACTGCATGATTTATTCCATCTTTGTCCTTTCTATCATTAAATGATTTTGACATCTTCAAAATATTTCCACTGATTATTTCTGCTTCTGTTTCTATACCATAGTAATCCATTAAGTTCATCAACTTGGTATCATACATTTGTTTGTATTCACAGGCAATTTTTGTGTACTTCTCAAAACCATCAATTTTCATGTCATGATCATAGAACTTGTTTGCAGCTTTTCTAGTGAATGATTTTTTGTGGCTTTTTTGTTGTGCAACATTCTTCACTTCGCGGTAAAGCTTTCCGATTATGCTGTTTGATTGATAAGTTGGTTTGTCTTGCTTTTCCATGAAATCTGGATACTGTTTTACATGGAGATGTTGTGGTATTTCAGCCGGCACGCCAGATTTTGCAAAATCGACGGCGATTGAGTGTAGTTTCGCAAGCTCTATACATGAATTGCTCATTGCCTTTTCAGGTTCCTTATCAGCAAACACAGTGTGTGCAGTTGCAATAACTCCTAAGGTATCTTTGACAATGTAGTGAGTGAAATGCTCCTCTACATCCTGTAGCCAAGTAGTGATATGTTATAGCCAACAAATTGAGAAACATGAGAAAGCTCTCACATTGAGGTTCTTTAACTTAATTTAAAGTTTCAAATAGATCTTTATCTTTTTTTTCATGTCAAAGTAGTCCTTTTTATCAAAACTTGTAATTCTAAATTTTTTTAAATCAGTACCTGTAATGTGACATCATGATCAACATGCATGACTTTAGATGGTGAATGATCCATTGGATTTTCCTGATGTGGAGGAATAAGAGCAGGGTCCCAACAGACAAAGTAGATATCTCCATCCAAGTCACTTCCTGAACATTCATTAGGATGTGGTCTACATAAGAAATCACTTTGAAGTCAGAAAACATTATCATACACATATTAAATATAATCTCATCTATCAATCTTCAACAGTAGTATATTTGCATGGACTAAAAGCAAAAAAATGATATATATACATTAAGTTATGTTGTTTTTGAAACAAATAATTGAATGGATAAGAAATATGTAAAATCTTAAATAAAATCTTACCTTCTCCCCTTCTGTGGGAAAACAACACAATCAACCATATGATGTAAGGAAGGTACATCGATCGCTCTCAAAATCCTTACATCTCCTGGATGAAGACATGGATTCTTTGCAACAACTACCTTCCCCTTAACAATATATTTTCCTTTTTTTGCTCCGATGCCCTTAGAAGAAATAGAGGACATGCCATTTTTTCTTGGAAGAGATATCTGCACAAATACCTCTCCATATTTTAATGTCTTTGTTTCATCCAAGCATCCTAACATTGATCTTCCTTTCCGAACAAAAATCCTAGTTTTGAGCTGCAATTCTTGTAATTTTGTTGCACATATTGTTCTTAACATCATGGAAAGAAAAGGTTCATTTGTCGGATTGAATCCACAAATAATCATTTCCCTTAACATGTCTGTAATCGTTCCTTGTGACATCATGTCTAGTGCATTGAATGGTTTTCTTGATATCATTTTGAGTTTATTAACAATCTCCCTTTGCTTCCTTTTAAAGACTCGATCCTTGACACCGAGTGTGGACAACAGAACGATTACTTGACGGTTAAGAAAACACGGTTTGTTTTTGCTCCATGACAATACATCTAGTTTTATGTTTTCTGACTTAAACTTGCACATGCTATTTCTCAAGGAAAGTTTAGATGATGAGTTAGGATCAACAGCAACAACACCTTTGTATCCACCATATCTGATTTGAAATGCAGATGGAATTATATGATCCTTGCATCCACATTTTTTAGAAACTTCTTGAGCCAATTCATACGATATTTTCCCTATTCCATCAGAGAAACAGTATTTGATTTCGCCTCTTTTCAATTCTATATCAGGAATGATTTCGATTTCGTGTCTTCCAACACTCACTGTTTCCCTTGAAGAGCTGAATGATTGACCAAGCCTTGCCGCATATTTTGCCACATTCTTGATTTCATGAAAATCTCCCATCCATTTTCTTATATCACCCGTGGTTAGTCCAGTTCTCGGTGCAAACATCCACGCTGAGTTATCACGCAATTGACTTGACGAGAAAGCAAGAAACTCGAACTTCTTGTCACCGATTTCTATGCCATTTTTTAGTGTAGACAGTACCCTTTGATGAACCTTTGTTTCTCTGTCCACGTCAATACAAAAGGAACGCGACAACAAATCGGATGAGCGGAGTTTATCCATGTTCTCATCGACAAAAGAAACGCGAAGAAAGTTATTGGTGTCTTCAGGATAGTTGCGCAAAACTCGATTCGAAAGATTCACTTCAGGACCACAAAAGTATATTTTGGATGGGGTTATTTGTACTCTATGAACATACACTAATCCATTATCTAAAGAAATGGAATTAGATATAGGAATTGAACTATTTGTTGAGTATCTTTGATATTGTTTCTCCAACCATTGAACAGGATCGTAGCAACATTCTTTCATCTGATATAACTTATTCAAAGCACTTTCTATATATTCAAATTTTATTCTTTGTGGATCAACCATATGAAAAAGATCATTGTCGATTGCTTGCAAAGGAAGGCAACTATGTTGAACTAATGAGTTGATTTTGAACATGATTTTGTATGGCAAGTTGAATCCTTTTGGAGGAATCACCATGGGGACAAAATTCAAATTTGATGAGAAACCAAGTTTTTTCTCAAGATCAAAGGTGTTATCAACTTTATAATAATTTCTATAATGTTGACAAAAATTCGGAACCTCGGTATTTTGTGGAAGCTCAAAACATAGAGATGATGATTGTCCAATGCAGCATGATGGGGTGAAATCTACACTTCTAAACCAATGGTTGTCATAAGCTTCCTTAAAGTACTTGATTTCAGAAACATCTTTTTCGTAGATCCGAGGAGCACTGCGTAACTGACAATTAAGATAGGGACTAAAAATGACTAAAATTTTATAGGGACTAAATTCAAAATAAGAATATTTTATAGCGATTAGAAACATATTTTACCCTGAAACTAAAGCAACTAACCTGAAAAAGGAGAAGTTTCTTGGTACGACAATGTGAGTGATGCATCTCAATTCGCGATATGCTCTCGGAATTTATCTGCATCTTATAATCCTTAGACAAATAGCAGAAAAATATATACATTTTTCTTAATCTGGCTCCGAATTTAACAGAAGCATTTGAATGTTCCCAAAGTACACTAAGTTTTCTCTTGGATGTTTGACATCCAAAGTGTATTCCAACGCCATCCATGTTGTAAGCAAAGATCCTTGGCTTTGACAAAATGTCAGGTTTTGTTAATGATGCATTTAGAACATTTCCACTGTAAGATAGGTGTTTAGTAACTAAGTTTAAGATTGTTTCAACACTTTTTTTGTCTGTGAATTGAACATTAACATGTGTCATAGAATCTCCATCTTTATGATGCTCAATTTCTAAAGCTAGAACAGTTTGGAATCCAGCATGTTGCTCCAAAAATTTCATTACCTCTTCAGCAGAAACATTAGATGGGAATCCATGTATTTGAATTGTCTTACACATAGTTGTTAATCTGAAATTTATAGATAAATTAAAACTAAATGCATGATTCCTAGAAAATGTGAGTAAATATAAACTGAATCCTGATTTCATGAACTTTTAAAGCTTCAAAGAAATTAAAAGAAATTGAAGAACCTATAAATGCAATTCATCAACATGCAAGGAGGAAAAAAGACTCACATGAAATTTCAAGTTAAACTCTATAGCCAAATGCAGTTTGAGAAACCAAAGCACATGCCAAAAAGAACCAAAGGAATTACTAAAGAGTGCCTCTTCTTTACATCAAATTATGCCACGGTCACTTTTATATGATTGTGAGATCATATTTTGTAATAATATAACAATTTTCATTACCAACGAATTAGTTCAAATGGAAAAGGACTTGGACCCCTTAAGCAAGTGGTTAGGAGTTCGGTCTATGAAGATTTGTCAATATTAAACAACGGTGAAAATTTTGTAGTAATAGTATAATATTTTCTCTCCGCATCACAATTTTAAATTTTCTTCTACAACTTTATTTGATTTTGACTTTAGTTTCGAATCTCCTGTCAGAATTCTTTTATATAGTTCCTAATTTTTATCTACAACTTGCTTTCCTTTAACTTTTTTATTTTTTTATTTATATATTCTTTCTTTTCCATACATTAGTGCAATTGGCCAAGTATATGTGCCTTGCTTTTTCTTCTATGCGTAGCTAAGTATAGCATAAAAAGAGGAAGCTCATTCTTTTCTTAACGTCCTATTGTACCTAGGAAAAGTACCAAAATATGATAAGATAATCTTTCTTCTTTTTGTGCAATTAGGAATCATTACCTAAGTAAAGCAAGACTTTAAAATAGACAAAATAGGATATATTATCTTATCATATCTCTATTCATATTTGGTTTTCCAGTAGAATAGAATATGTAACATCTATATCATATCATATCCTCATGTCCTCTATAGTTGAAATTTTATAGATGATAAAGGGGTTAGGACTATAAGCATCAGATGCCCCCTACTCAGACTCGAATAATTGTTTGATAGCCAAGAAGACACTATTCAAGTCGTTCTTCCATTTTCCGGAGGTTTCACTTCAGCATCTTGGATAGCTACAAGCTTTGCCTTTCCACCATACTCTTCTGGGAGGATGTCTTCACCAACATCACTTACGAACAACTTTTTATCTTCCTCGTTGCTTATAATTACAATCTGCATTCATCAACCAAAATCATGTAAAATTATACGAGTTTAAATTTGATTATAGAAAGTTTTAAATTGACAACAAATCATAACCAACTGTATATGTTACTTACAATTGGTCAGATACAATTCTATGCTAAGCAGCTAAAAAGGTTTTCTCTTCATCTGAATAAAAAACTAATTGCAATAGCTTTAAAATCATATTATAATCAAATGGTTATGCAAAGCATGCATACTTGTTGGTACTTGGTATAATCTGAAAAAAGCAAACTGAACATTTCAAATTTATAGTCTCAGATTTGCTTAAGGCTTCTTTTTCTTTTACTAATTTCTTCTATATGCAGCATTAATGGTTAAAATTACTTGATTATAAACTGCGATAAATGATTTTGTAATTGAAAAAGTTAAAAGAATATCATATGAAGATTGATACTTTACTTTATATTAGGTCTCTATATTTTGCCAAATGTTTCAACCTCCACAAACGACTATGGTATCATATGAGTATTTCTGTAACACTGCAGAAGAAACTTTTATGGTTTTCTAGTTACCTATATATTCAAAAAAGGGAAATGCTTAGTATTGCAGGTGATTTCAGAACGAATAGATAACGAATGCTACTGATATGCTTTTCATCACCCCTGGCCCACATTTTCTCCACCAAATCCGGAATTGGAAACCACTTTAGCGTGTATTGTAAATTCAATACGTAAGGTTCAGGAAATTTCACGACAAACCAATTCGCTAGAAATAGCATTACTCGTTCAAAAAACCTTAAAAGAAGTTTCCCAACAGTGTTGTTAAACGTGGACCACGGAAGATAGAAGTTTGTTCAATTCCACTACGGTTCAGTGTTATTGCGCCGCTATTGGACAACACTTTGTACTAGAAAAGGTATTGTGGGACAATAGGGATTTGTTCAAATTTCGCTGACAACACTATTTTTCAATAATATTATGTTCTGATGCTTTAGATATTTAAGAATTTAAGAAGAAAAATGTCATGCTTGACATAAAAAGTGAACATTGAAACACATACAAATTACTTGTATTTCTATCCATACTACTCTATACTATCCAATAATGATATTAACTAAGGACATCACATATGGACATTAACAGATTGAAAATCTTGAACATTCCTAATATATTTTGCATCGCATTTTGTCTGCTTTGATGGGATACTAATACAATATGGTCAATGGCTAGTGCTAGTAACATACCCTCTAACATGCTACTGAGAGATGGGACATTGAAATATATGCGACTGAGAGATGGGCCACTGAAAAGTATGTGATGCGTATATAAAACCAATGTTAATCAGTACATGACACAGTGCACTAATTTTCAGCTTAAGATTGGAAAAAGGTACCTTTTCTTTTGTTGCCTTGTCTAGGAAGCCGGAAACGAATCTCCAAACACTCACAAAAAACCATGGCATATGTAAAATATAGCACTTCGCTAAACGTTCAGGGTAGTAAGACTGCAATTCAAGCAATAATCACTAAAATTTAAAAGTAAGTTATGAAATAATTAGTGATTGTGAAAAAAATTGAAAAAGCATGATTTTATATATTTTCATTAATGTTATCTGTGAAAATTTCAAGAAAAAAGTGAAGATTGTCACCTGTAAAAATTGAAATCCAGTAATTAAACCGCGTGCATCAACATTCTTATATGAAATACCCTGCAGATCCAGAACCCCAATCAACTTTTCATTTCCTACCTCCCTTCCCTTGAAAGCACTGAAAATAAAAAAAGTTCACAATTAATTTCTCAGTTTCTGATGATAAAAGAGAATAGAAGTTGGAACACAGATGAAAATTACTCTTGGACTATAATAACATTATTACCGACAATTCATTCCTAATTAATCACTCTAAGGTGTTTCAATGCCCAAAAAAGGCACTGTTTGCATAGGTTTTCCTCTCAAAAGCCATTTCTGTCAAAAATGAATGCAAAGGAAGGAAAGTGGTGCTGAAGTATGTTCCCATGAAATATAACAGTACATAAATTTCTACATTGCAATGCTTTTGTCAAATGGTCTGCTCTGTTTCTCAAGGCCAATTCGCTAGTTTGTAGCGGATATATTATAGCGTATAAGCTTGTATAACTGTTTGGTAACGTTTATTCTCTCATGAGTTTATAGCGTTCTTTCATGAGCTTATAGCAATTTTTCAGAGCTATTTCAAGTAGTGTCATTTTTTCTCTCATTTTTTATCCTCATTATCCTAAATTAAAAGTTCAAATATCCATAAAAAGTATATTTTATGTCATTTTATCTACTTTAACTGCTAATTTTATCAAACACTTCAAATTCAATCAGATGGCTTATCAACTATCCACTATTAACTAGTTTATCCGCTATTTTTTACCATACATGGCCCAAGTTCCTTTGAACAATAGATAAGATAAGAAAGCATCAAAGTAGTAGTAAAATTAGACAGTACCTCGCAATTGTCTTGTCCAGTAAATGTACAATAAATTCTGAAACAATAAACACAGCATAGTAGTCAGCTATATAATTGTCATCATTATAAAATATATGAATACAAGTCAAAGAATTTCAATTTATTCAACATCATATCTCTACTCTACTAGTTATTCTCTCTTTCATTTGATTGATAGGAAAAAGCTATTAGATTTTTAAAGCATACCAGATAATCTTCTAAATGTATGTCTTGATATAAAAAAAAACATGAATCATAAATTTGAAAGCAAAAGATAACAAATAATTTGGAACATGTTAAATATTTGAGATAACTAAACAATCTTCTTCAGGTATCATTATAGCAGTTCTATTTTAATCTGCAACCACAAAATTCTAATGCAAGTGCACTTCATTCTATTTGATAGTTTCATTTTCCTAACTTCTCATATGACAATAATTACAATAGGAACACTTTCAAAGACACAAGTAAAAAATATGATTTATTTAAATTAAAAAATAATTTGATCATGTCAAAATAGGAGAAATAGAGAGTTTGTTATAATAGCTGATCACAATACCGTATTGAAGAGGAGCTGAAATTGAGTCAAAAGAGAATTTTGTCTATCAATTTAACAGTTTATTAACACACTTCATATCTCCCAATATTGGAGGGGAGTTAACATTAGTTAAGACACATTTTTCTCTCATCCCTTCCAAAAAATTGAACCAAACAACCAAAATTTAAAATAATCCATTTTCTGTCCTCTTTCCTCTATTTCACTCTAACCAAACACCATGTAAAAGAACAGTCAAAATAAACTTGATAAGTGACTTATCTAAAAAATTGGATTTTGGGGAAACAACAAAATCCTTTAATTCCAGATAACAAAAGAAAAAGACAGATTGTGAACCAAGGGAGGAACTCAATTGGTCACATAAATTTAAATTGGACTAGTCTCTACAATAATATTTGCCTAATGGTCCCCTCTTGGAAAAAATACATCAAAAGTTATCTTTGAACAAACTGTACTAGCATCAAATTTTCAAAAACCAAAATGAGGTGTTATGAGAGTTTCACATTGTATAAGATATGTATAAAAACCTCATATCTCACTTTATAACATCTTTAATTTTGTAAGGATTAGTTGGACATGTATAAAAACCTAATACCGTATCAGAGTTTATCCAAGATCTGTTGAAGCAGAACCACAATCTATTAGAGTCACTCATGTCACACTTTAGATATCCGTTCTTAGACATGTTTTGACAGTTCCATATTTGATGTGTTATGGCTTGAAAGCATCCTTTCCACCTAACCCACCCACCCCACCTAATCCCAATGGTTTTGAACCTTGCACTGTCAAGATGAGTACCCTATGCTCCATCACTGAGGTGTCCCATTAATGACTTCAACTAGTTTTTTTTGGTGGAGCCGAATAAAAATCCTTCAAGATATTAACCAGAATCTTCTGCAATGCCTCACTATATCAAACATTAAAAAATATCTTTATTTCCTTTTATTTTCGGGGTAGGTGGAGAGAATTTGATATACAGAAATGATACAATGTTCAAACGGACGGAGGATTAGATACATTGTAAACAAACATTCTTAAAGTTAGGTTAGGCCTAACTCAACTCCGCAAAACTGGTTTCTAAGGTGATGATATCTCCCACTTCATATCTCAACTAATATAAGACTCTCAACCACCATGAACAAGAAAACCTAAAGGCCACAAGCTCAACACATACCAATATTTCATATAAAAGTTGCACACTCATGTGTGACATGAGGACCTAATTGAACATAACTACAGAGTAACTCAATGTGTGGTGGCAGAACCATGAATATGAAATTATTGAAGAGTTGCACCAGCTATAATCTTTAAAGTATGTCTTGATAATAAATAAAAGAAAATAATTCATGAACCATATCATTTGAAAGTAAAAGGTGACAAATACTAGAAAACAAATGGAACATGTTCAATATTTGAGATAATAACTAGACAATCTTCAGGTGTCAATAATTGCAGTTTAATTTTAATCTGCAACCACAAAATTCTAGTGCAAGTATCAGGATAAGCCCAACACTTCAGTCTATTTAATTCAAAAAATAATTGATCATGTCAAAAGTGGAGAAATAGAAAATCATATATGAATAACTGATTACAATAGAGTTGAAATTTAGTTGATTTTCTGAGGTGACAAAAATTGATTTTGAATTAAACAACTAAATATAAAATAATTTATACTCTGGCCTATATTTCCCTCCAACCAAACACAATGTAGAAGAACATTGAAAATAACCTTGATAAGTGACTTATATCTAAACAATTTGGTTATGGAGGAAACAACAAAATCACTTAAACTGTACCTCAATAAATTCCACATGGCAAAAGAAAAGGACAAAGAAAGTGAAGCATGGGGGTTTCTAACTGGTCACATAATAAATTAAACTGTACCTCTCTCTAGACTAATCCTTTCCTAATGGTCCCCACTTGGACAAAATACATCAATTTGGCATCTTTGAACGAATTGTACTAGCATCAAATTTTCAGAAGTCAAATAACAAAATGCTTGCCATGGAAGTTTTACTTTTATATATAAAAAATTAAATTAGTCTCTTCTACGCGCGCAGACTGTGTAAAACTTTTTAACATATAGATACAATCAAATCACATTATGATTACACTTCGATATGTTAATTCCTAGAATATATCCACATATCTCAATGTTGAGACATGGTATGATGTTATTGACCGTGTATACTAACTAATTAAGTCCATCAAAAATAAAAACATAAAATGTTTTGTAAATTAATAAAGTTAAAGTAAAAAATTACTCTTGAATTGAATCTGATCCTTGGAAGGGAAATGTCTACTTGCTTGAACAATCATCACAGGGTATTTATCCTTAGACAAACCCTGCAAAAAGATCTTTCTAGTTTCCAATTCATCAGGAACTTCAGAATCTAAAATGAACCCATTAGGCACCATACTAGTCCTCCATTTCTGCCATTGGATAAACATCTTAGCTGCTTTATCTGAATCCATTGACCGAGCAATCAAAAACCTCATCAGTGTAGGGTCCCCATAACCCTGCAAATTGCATATAAAAAAACCATGAAAAAGGTAATTTAATATAAAAATTAATATGCTACCATGATCTACGTCATGATATCATAAAAAAAATCACATCAGTCATATTTGACTGCAATTCTCTGCAAATATCCCGTCCTGAATTCACTGCGGTCAGGAATCTCACATCTGTCATATTTCCCTGCGGCGACTGGTAAGGTGAGATTCCTGACAGCAGAGAATATGATTCAAACAAAGTTACTACAATTTAAGTAAAGAAGAAAAGAAAGAAGAGATTGGTTTACCTGTGTAGAAGAACCAAGCTTTTCAACAGACTTTTTGAGCTTGGTGAGTGCAAAGTCTGTTGCTTCAGCCATTTGAGTATTTGGCAGAGGAAAAATGATTGGATTTCACTATTTGAAAGTGTTGAAGAGAGGTGAATAAGAAGAATAAGAGGTACAAGAAAGCACGTGGAGGATAGAGAAGCCTATAGAACAACAATTACGTTGACATAACGGAATTGAGCTGAATATTAGACTGTCAAGATAAAGATACGTTGAAAAATAATCAATGCATATGGATTGACTTGACTTGTTCATTTTTTTTTTGTGAGCAACTTATTTGTAAATCATATTTTTTGAAGGAACTTATTTATTAAAAAAAATTAAAATTTATTTTCACAAGTTCACTAAGATAGGTTATGAAAACAACTTATAGCATGAAAAATAATTTAATTTCGTAATAAAAATAGCTTATGTAAGCTTATGCATAAATGTTTATTGTGATAAATGATTGTCTTATAAGGTGCAAATAAGTTGTTTTTCTAAACCGTTTCCTAAAATTAAGTTGTAGAATAGCCGAAAACCTAACTAAGTCATTTCATTAAAAAACACAGGATTGATACAAGATGGTGTGCCAAAATAGAATTGAAAATTGATATTATATATGACCATCCTTACAACGTTATGAACAATCATATTAGTCTTTCTCATAGAAAATTTGACATATAAGTTGTTACAAAAAAAACGGTAAAATACTAGAACAAATATAATCCCAACATTCAAAATATAATCTACTTGAAATCAAACTCCAACATTCATTCTATGATATTAGTCCCAATGCCCCAACAATATTAACATTAGTAATTGACTGATACCACAACATTTTAGATCTCTAATGCACATATCAACCACAACTTTCTTGTATTGCTTAGAGAATGATGCAGCGATGTTGCACTTTATGAAGCCATGCAAAGGTTGTGTCCATTTCTGTATAACTCAATTCACCTAATGTCTATGCTTCGTTTGTTTAGCAAGTACTTGCACAAATTGTTGATGCAAATACACACTTATTCCGTTCGTTCAAGACGGGAAGTACACTGAAGATTTCTGATTGATGCTCGATTGTTGCGACTACAAAGGATGAATGTGCTGCCACAAGTTTAAATTGTGCCTGGTCTGCTTGCATTTCTTGTACAACAAGTTATCATTTGTCTCCGAACTACTACTACACCACAGACAATGCATGTCAACATTAACACCGTATCAATCAATCTAGCTCAAGTTGGTAAGCAAATCCAAATTGTTCACCAAACACAGTTACACACTTTAGGAGGTACCGCCAATTTCCATAGAACCTACCAATTTCCTTCATCTTTTAGTTTATCATTTTCGATAATCTCATTCAAGCATATTTATGTACGCGAGATGCACATATTCAAGTTGTGTGGAAGCCGAAACAAATGAGTGTTGAGGATCGAATGGAATTCAACAACTCAACTTTCCATGGATTGTGTGCAACATAGGTCTTGTGCACTCGCGAAATATTTTTGATTCTGGGGTTTCATGATGTACAAAGGTAACATTTGTTCTTAACATGCTTTTTGATGAGGAAATATTTCTAATATCTAAGAGTACATAGGAACCTAAAAAAAAAATATTCCAAAGATAAACCCTTAACACTTTTATTATATTTTAATAAAATCTTTAATCTTTTCTATCATTTTTAAAGTATGTAACACATTGACAATTATTTAATTATTGCAAAAAAAGTTGCTCTATCAAAAATGACATTGTTCACCACCTACATTTCTCACCTTTTGTCTCATTGAGCTAACCTTAACAACCACCCACCGCCACCACTTTTTACTACCGATTCAACCACACCACAAAAAACTATACCAAAAACCACCCAGAAACCAAAGAAATCCTTTGCATAAGCAATTTCCAATGTTTGTGACATCCCTCTTTCTCAACTTCCTTAACCTTGTCTAAAAGGAGAGAGGATTTTTATAACAATCCCTGAAGAAGAATACTTGGAAGGAATTGAAGATTGTAAGCACAATCTTCATGGAAGAATTATTTCGCCAAAATGAGTTCCTCGCTTGACTGGTGTTGCCTTGAAGCAAAAGTTAGCTCCACTATGGAAAAATATAGCGAGATGGGGAATAACATCACTTGTAGAAAGGGAATTTTCAGTTTGTGAGAGTATTAGTTGATATGGATCTGACACAACCTTTAAGATATAAGATACTTGTAGAAAGAGAAATGTTTGCTTTCTTTGTGGAAATGAATTATGAGAATTTGTCTAACTATTACAAACATTGCAAAATGATTGGCCACTACTTGGAGATTTTGAAAGAAAGTAAATAATCATACAGAAGAAGAAGTTGAAAAGGAACCTGTAGTGAAAATAAAACAAATGCATGGTACTAAAAATATGAATATTGCAAACAATCGCAATAGATTTGCAGCTTTGGGGATGATGAGATTGGTGACAGTAATAAAAGAGAAAGACAGAGAGAAGTTGTTGGAAGAAAATGAAGTTTTGAGCTCAACAAGATCATAATTTGTGGATGCCACTCAAATGTCTGATAATGATGGCAAGGATGATTAAAGCAACTCAAAGGAAGTAACTTTACAGATAGCACCTGTTCTTGACAGAATTCAAAAAGATATGGACTTTCTCAAGCAATCGTGGGCCAATATGGCAGAGAATGAGGAAGTAAAACTTGTTGGAAGAACTAGTGAAAGATGAAGATCAACCACTTCAAAGTGATTGCTCCCAAGATTTTCAACAAACCAACTCAAGAAATAAGATGATGAACTAAATCTGAAAAGTACAATGAACAAAAACACATGAAACCAAGTCTCAGGTTGATAACCCTAAACCTTCCAAATAAAGAGACTGATTCACTTAACAAACCTGACTTAAATTTCGTTGCAGAACCCTGTATTGACTTTGCTTGCGTACCAAGAAATTGGTTTCACATATTAGGATTCAAATTATTTGTTGTGAAATCAGCTTGTTTTCCTAGCTCGATCAGAGGAAAAAAGCTTAGTTCTCATCTCTTCTAAGTAATGATGCAATATAAACAGACTCTTACATACACTTTTATTCATTCAGAAAGTTAGTGGTACAAGGCAAGGGTCAATCATCAGAGCTTCAAGGTAGAGGGTTTTCTCCTCCTCTTATTTTCTCCAGGTATGATTCTCTACTGTTTTGTAATGATGTAGTATACCATGTGTAACTAAACCTCTATTGATTAGGGTTCCACAATGAACATCTACTTATTTGTTGGATTCAATCAATAAAGTTTTCTATTCACTTTATGATTCAGTTTCCTGATTAAATTTGTATATGTTCGATGTTTAATGCTTTTCAACTAGCAGTTGACCTGATCTATATGTTAAGGTATATGACTTGACTATCATGTTGGTGCCCGAACAAGAACAGTAGCAAATTGCTTATTTTCTAGATTAATATCTTTTGATTAATTTTAAGTATTATTGTTAGGGTTATGACTCGTCTTTAGGGGAGCATCGCTATTATAGCCTTTGTCTGGGTACAAATGCTCGAACTTCCCACCATTACATCACAGGGTCAGATCAGAACCTTTGTTTATTAAGGCAAAGTCATAACTAGTATTAAACCGAGTTAATTCCAATAAAGAATGTAGAGGGGATTCAAGGATATCATAATCGTCGTTAAACATCCAAATCAAAAACATAATCTCGCATTGCGCAAGACAATTAAAAACTTGCAAACCATAAACTCTTTTTTACTGCTTTTATACCAAAATAAATTCCGTTAATTGCTAATTAAGTTGAACAACAATCCATGTGGAGACGATAACTTACTACTTTATTACTTGTTACAATTTATTGCACTTGCGAATTCATCAATATCAAATTATTAAAGAAAATTCTTCATGGTTAGTTAGAAATGGAAATACAATCATATTTTGGCATGACGAGTGACGTGGTCCCCCTATTGTGGAAAGTTTGCAAATCGCCTTTCCTCGTTGATTTGTGATTTTATCTTTGATAATCAATGGTATATCTGACCAGAAATCATAATCATTATTAAATGCCTCTACAGTACATTGATATGTTGTTTTTGCCTTTTTAACAAGGTCAAATCCTAAAAGAGCAATACTAATATTGAACAAAGAGAAACACATTATGGTCAAAATCTTATCGATCTGTTTCACAGACAGGTTTGCTGAGTTAGAATTCATCAACACATCATCTTGTTTGCATGAAGAAAGAAATTGTAAGTGTAATATGGAAGATGTAGGTTCCTTCAAAGGTGAAACCTTTTCTTTGGAGCTGTAGAGATTGTGTTCCAACTGGAGACAAACTAAGACATTATGGTTTCCAAGTCCTCTCTTTTGCCTTTGCTGTTCTCATGTCTTCCAAAATTTGTGGGACATATTATTAACTTGTGATCATGCAAAAGTTGTTTGGAATGCTCAGAACTTATGGCAGTTGATCCATCCGTTACTGCAGAAAATTGAACCGTTCAAGGATCTTTGCATTTTGTTTCTCGCAAATCTACGGATAAGGAGCGTCTATCTTTTTGGAGGGAAAAGACATTTGTAACACGAGGGACAAAATTGAAATTTAAAATAAATATAAGGGACCAAAAACCTGATAAAGCTTAATATTAAAGAATTATAATAAATGGTAAGTGTTTTTAGTACTTCGAGTTAGTAGTAGTCTAAATAAATGGTTCAAGTCCCATATATGTATGTCTATCCCAAGGAAAGGGTGCTCCTTTATGATATCCACATTACTTTTAGGTTTTATTAATATGACATGTCTTTCTCTCCATTATTTGGTCAGATTTTTGTGAGAGAAAAAGACATTCTAATTTAAAATAAGAGAGGAGGAAGTTAGCAGCTTCCCAAGTATTTTAAAAAACTTAAAAAGAGTTTCAGAGTAGCATGATTATAGAATAAAAATGGGAAGATTCCATACTAAGTCTTCATCTTGGCTATTTTAGTTCAGAATTATCCTCTAAAATAAATAGATCGGGGAAATGCACCCAATAAATTGGAATGGAAAATACGATGAATTTTGAAAGGTAAAAAAAGGACAAGCTATGCACAAAATATGTAATCGATCCAAAATACTAAAGTTGTAACTAACAGTTACAAGAAGTTGATAGTTAATCTGATATACAAACCAGTTTCCATTATAAACAAAGAAGCCCTACAAATACCAATTTTCCGGCAAGAAGCCATTAGTTCAATCAGTTGAAATCTGATGAAACTTTCTTTCCCTACAAACTAGTTTATAAATTATAAACCTTTCCAAGTTACATGTGCAGCTATTGAGGATTAAACCAACATTCATATATACTAACCTTTATACATAATTAGTGTCATCATTGGGCTCTAGAATGCAGCTAACAATAGTGCATAGAACTATAACAACTGTTTTTCTAAACAACTAAAGAGGAAACAATATGTACCTTTGGAGGTAAGGTCTTCTCTCTCCATTTCAACCTGAAAACATTTTCATATAAGATATCATTTCCAAGCAGTTTCATATAAGATACTGTTTTATGGGTAGGTGGTCTAGAAGTTTAAATTATTAATGTGTAGACAGCTTATGCAGAGAAATAAGATAAACAGTTAAGATTAAAGTAGTTAAATAGCCCCTTCATTGTTATTCTAGAGATTATGAAACAAAAATAAAGCCATTGTTAAATTTCCATTACGCCCAACTAATATAAAGCGTCCATTCACTGATCAAATAGTATAACACATATTCATCATCATAAATAAAAAATAATGGTAGAAGAAATTGTTGAAGTTACCTATTAAGTGAATGCACTTGAATGATCATGAGATGGATAATTCTGTAGAACTGGCTGGCTTGCATTTGGATATCTGATAAGACTTGGTTCCTCCTTTGGTTCCTCCTTCACTGTGTTACCAGTGCTAGCCATGAATACTTTCATTTGACTAAAATCATTTGCAGCTGATTGAATTTTATTTTCAAAACTTGGTATGCAGGTACCTTTTCCAACATATCCAAGATTCCTAAGACATACATCAAGTGAATCGCTGGATTTAATATCATATGGAACTTGTCTAAGTGTCAAGGGGAGAAGGCTAGGCAAAGGTCTAGCAGCACCAAATGTTAAAGTTGAGTTTTGAATCTGCTGAATATTGTTATTTCTGGATCCTACTGAAAAAGAGGACATTTGAGGAGAAATGGAGGTAGCTCTGGTGTCTCCGCCAGGATATTGAGATGAACTCGATGAATTATTTGATTTTTGTGATGATTGACTATAATCAATAATGGCATTTCTGCTAAAACTGCAATCCTTGTTGACAGAAGCAACACTATTTACTGCCTGGAAGGTATTAGAAGATTGAGCAGGAACCACCAAACAAGATGGTTGAACATTGATTGATCGATTTTGATCATGTATCTGAGACTGCTGTTGTTTTTGCTGATACTGGTGCTGTTGTTGGTGCTGCAATATATCAACCAGCGTGTTATTATTCTGAACGCCTAACCTTCCACTTGAGACTGACCCGAGTGTACTAGATGGCGGCCATGCTCCATATATTGACGATGAATCATCTACTTTTAAGATGGACTGAGGGAAATTATTAACAATGTTGGAAGGATATTTGACAAGAGGCTGAACATATGCTACAGCTTGATCATCAGCACGAGAATGTTTTGGCCCCTGTACAGATGCATGCATTAGTGCAGTCCGGTCCACTGTAGGCACTATGTTTGTTGCCGGGTGACCTAAGAGCTCCGCCTGAAGAGCTGCAAGTGTTTCAGGGGAAACATGGCCAGAACCAGCCAAAGCCTGTATGTCATATCTTCCAGTAGCAGCCAGCTTGGATTCAATAGTCCCATGAACTGTGTTTAACATCCCATTCTGTTGATGCGCCACTACACTTAACCTCTTCAAATAAAGTCTAAATTTCTGCCAATTCACAATGGTAATGTTAACCACAGTAAAGCACTACAAAACACAAGTTCATTTATCTACAATCTAGTGACTTAGTTTGCAAAAATATCAAAAACATAAATATGAGCAGATAATATTTCTCACCCGTTCGAAAACATACATATATAATGACATATATATCACTAAATAACAGACTATAATATTCATTACC
Organism: Medicago arabica; assembly: GCA_946800305.1. Taxonomy (NCBI): domain Eukaryota; kingdom Viridiplantae; phylum Streptophyta; class Magnoliopsida; order Fabales; family Fabaceae; genus Medicago; species Medicago arabica. Next base: position 12,817,897 of record OX326965.1, on the reverse strand, counting down.
ACATATCTTTGTCCTTTTAATCTTAACATCTAATTATTTTTAATAAGTGACAAGTTCTTTCTATCACTTGGATTCATGTCATTATTCTTGATCAACCTAGCCTTTCTCATACATCACTAGTCTCATTCCAGGATACTACCTTTACCAATGTCATATATTTATAACATACTCCAGGAGTATTTAAATTAGTATAGGACAGCTTGAGTCAAATCAATAACGGTATTAACTTCCTGTAATGATTTTTCAGGCTGTCCTTCCGCATGACCCAATAGAGATTCTCATCTCAACTGGAATCAATTTTCAACATATCATTTCTTCCTAATATTTAAAACCCAAAATAGCACCACTGTGAAACCCCCAACAGCATTAGTTTTAACCTCCCCCTCCAAAATGGGAATAACAAAAGATACAATTAAACTTCTTCATTTTCATCAATGCTCATTGCCTTTAATTTCACAACAACTTTGATCTTTTAGACCCTCTCTGTGACATACAAAACATTCATAGATACATCTACTCTTGTTGACACATCAATATTACGAACGACTAATCATGTAAATAGATTCTTTTTGGTGAATATCCTATCAAGGAGTGACAAAACACAGCAACTCCATGTTGCACTGATAGTTTTGATACAGGCTCTTTATAAGAGTTACTAAGTTGGTGGCATGGATGATAGGATATAAACAGATACAAAAACTAGCCTAACAACAGATTGAAGTGATTTCTACCAGTCAAATCAGGCCCAAGTCTATGCAGTGTTCATTTATACCCAGAACATTCAACAATTGGAACAAAAAAGTCAAGACAACGAATGAAATTCCCATCAAGGCAGTAGAAAACCGTACATCCAGCATTTAACAAAAGACAGGTAACCTGAAGGCCAAACATGAAACATAGCACATAATAAAATATGAAAATTGAAGAACAAAAAGACTAATAGCATAAATTTTAGGTCAGTTACATGTTCAACTATTGTACATCAAATAATGAAAATGGTTCTCAAGGAAGATTGTAAGCAATGACTTCACAAATTGGACTAATACCTGCAAATGACTTGCAACATTTTCTCTTGTCAGACCAGGGACATTCATCATTTCAAGTATTCTCTTTGGCACAGCCTCTGAAATACAAGGATAAGCAATAAATGTTTAAAACGCTTTATGATTATTAAATCCAAATAAGTCTTGGTCATTGAATGCAAAAGCAAAAGCAAAGGAAACAGAAAAAAAGTTGGAATTCTTACTGTCAAGTCCTAGTTGATTCACAGCACTGACAAATTGTTGATGCAGTTCTACTGACCACACTACACGAGGCTTCTTAGATGTAGATGGATCATCATTCTCCGACTCAACATCTTCATCTTTTAAATTGCTCCTCTTTTTATGTTCTTTTACTATTCCTTTTGTTGCACCAGCAACAGAAGAAGTGTTGTCATTATCATCATTCCCACGTGTATTGCGATCATTATCTTCTATGCTGCCAGAATTATCATGTTCCTTATTTTCATTCAAAATTTTCCTAGCAACATGCTGCCATATATTCCTTAGTTCTTCCAATCGTACAGGCTTAATAAAATAATCACAAGCCCCATGTCTAATTCCCTTCATGACAGTACTTGTTCTATCATCAACGGACATCACTGCACCATGCAGAACATAACCAATTTTCAGTATTAAACATTACAAGTACACTAAATTAATTCTACAAACAAGAACAGGAGACCGGTTCTTACTGATAACAGGAAGGTCCATTTCCAACCCAACATGTTCAAGGAGTTTATAGCCATCCATATCTGGCATATGAACATCACTCAGCACAACATCAAAACAGCCTTTCCTTTCCCGCAGAATTTTCAAAGCAACAGTAGCCTCAGAGCATGTAGTGACTGCAGGATAAATAAAAATAAAAATATATTACAAATTAAGAAGAAAATATATTATTGAATTTACAGGCACCCATCCGTACACGAACTAGGTCTACCATATCTATGGAAGTCAATTGCAAATTTAATGCCATTAAATTAAATTAGAAATAAACATAATAGTGTAGAGTTTTTCCCTTTTTCACTCTTACCAATGACCCACGCTTTCTTCCTTTACCCTCCCTCCCCCCACGACAACATATGCCACCTATCACCCTCTCAGATCACCTCCACCTGACACCTTCCACTATCATTGCTCAATACCCTCTACAATTGTCATCACCACCTATAAATGATGGTTTTAAAAAACAATTTGAACACCATTCTTAATTGATTGATATTATGTTGAGGACATAGATATTAAACATCAAATTGAAAAAACAAAAACCGGCGTTAAGAGTACAGACCAATGTGTAAACATGCACAGAACATAGAACAAAAGAATGAAGGAAAATTCATAAAAAGAAAAGAAAAGACTTTAAATGACTACAAATTACAGTGAAAACTGTTAAATGACACTAAGAGTAAAGGAAAGATTTTAAATTGCAGAAAGATAAGTTGAATGAAATGTAAATGGAAAAGAAGATAATTGCAAGGAAACTAAAGACATAAAAGCAAATGGCACTTGGATTGGGATGGTTGAGTAAGTAAATATATTTAAGAATGCACGTATGAAGTAAGGTTTAGTAATAAAAAAGAGCAGCCCTGTGCACACGACAAGAGGTTGTTTCTAGGACTTGAACCCGTGACATTTCAGTCACACGACAGCCACTTTACCGTTGCGCCAAATAAGGTTTAGTAATAATTTGAAAGAAAAAATTGAATGATGCAAATGAGAAAGTGGTAAAGGCAATAGCATAAAACAACAGGAAGCGAGCTTCGACCTCAACATAGCCCTTTTCACTAAGCGAATCAACACTTTCGTTTACACATTCACATTCTTCCTCACCAGTTCATGTTAAACCTCAATAAAAGCGGAATTTCCAACAATTTAGATTATGGATGACTAATGAATACAATTAACCACAATTTTAAACATCATTAACCACCATTTTCAATTTTACTTAACAATACTAACTCAACCAAATTATTTGGGGAAATGAAAAAACAAACCTTGATAATGACAGCGAAGAGACATACGCTCAATTATCTTCAACGTAGTGACGTCATCATCAACAACAAGAACCCTTAACCCAACCGGAAACTCACCGGAGCTCGTTGACGCAGGCATAGCTGGTTCTTCCGTAGGGGCAATTATGTAATATCGCAGAGTGAAGAAAGAAATCAATGAGAGTTTGATTTGAACTTAGAAGGATCTGAGTTAAAGAGAGAAAGGGGAGTACAAAAATAGAAAGGAAAGGTGCGAAAAGAAATATTCCAAAATGGATATGATAATGAGGGAATCTCAAGAGTTTAATCTCATTCGTTCAATTAAGATCTAACGGCTTCTATGTTTTGTCAATTCTTCGTTGGGGTTATCGTACTCGTACGGATATGTTTTTATTGATTGTACAAACTACTTCGTCTTCAAGCCGTACAAATTGAGTTTTTAAATAGATTCTACAAAGTTTTTTTATACAATAAAATAGGTTTTTTTTTTAAAACATCAACCAAATTGATTCGAACCAAATCTATATTCTTTATTAATTTAATTTGGTTCAGATTTTGTGAGAAAATTTATGAAAAACTAAACCAATTTTTTTTAATTGGTTCAAATTTATTTCTTCCTAAAAACCAAATTAATCTATGATATCTTAAGTAAAACAACATCCACAGCTTTAAGCCTAACATGATAAAAACAATCATTAAACATTTTTTTGTTATAACTAAAAAAAATGTCGTATTAGTCTTTTGACCTTCTTTTTAATAAAAAATGAGTCACGTTTAATTTTTAATTTTCAGTGTAGCTTTAACCGATTATTTTTAATTGTCTTTTCTAGTTAATATTATGTGCATCACTTCAAGTAATTATTTTTATGTTACATTTATGATAATGAAAATACATCAATAACTAATGAATATAATAAAATCACCGTTCTCTTTTTTTTAATTTATCAAATTTATATGAAAAGGTTAAATTTCATTGTAATTGTGGATGGAAAAAGTAGTTTGTTTATGAGCCCAAAAGTGTCATTCCCCAAACTTAGTATAATTGCCAAAGCACTATCCCAACCTTATCTTCAAGACATTTCCAAATTCCTCCCACCTTTGGTTGTTTAAGCAAATAAGGTAATAATTTGACAAAACACAAGAGCTACCATATATTTACCGTACAATATGCATCCTACTACACTTCCCAAGGGTATGACCAAATGGACAATGATGCCATGGCCTAGGCTACCTATACCATTATCAATTGACAACTTTCCAACTCACAATGTAAGCTTGTGTTTTGACTTTAAAGAGTTAGATTTGAGCTATCAAAGAGGTATAAGCCTTTGGTGTGGTGCAAGGAGGCAAATTAGATACCAAGATGAGGATGAAGATAGAGATGATGAGTATGGACACAATGAGGAGATTTCAAAGTTGGAATTCTATAGTCAATCAGCAAGAGGAGAAGCACTCATTGTTCATGCACTTGTGGACCAAAATGAAGTAGAAGTGCTTATCTTCAAGGTCAGTTTTGGAATATATATATATATATATATATATGACAATAATTTCATAATTATGAAAAGGCAAGAAGCACATTAAAATTCTTATGATTTTACCAAATTTTTGTTTTACAAATGGTATGGTAATTACTCTAAACATATATTTCTTGATAGAAGAAATTTAGTGACAAATCATTTCATTTCAGGGGTTTTCTTCATCTTTGAGCTATAGTACTTCCCCTGACCCAACAAGAAGCATTCTTCCAGCTAGGGCAGTGATAAAGTCTATAGATAGAATCAAAGGGCCTTTTGACCCTGCCAATATAGAGTATCTGCAGAAGGATGTTCCATGGGAAGAATTCAAGACAAATTTTCTTTCTAATTAAATAAAGACTGTGTAATTAGTTTCTTAAATTTTTTCAATATTTTTTTCTATGATTTAATTTATATGCTTTGTCATTGTAACAAATTTTATATGGTCCATCTAATATACTATGAGATCATTAGAAATGTTTGAGTTTAATTGTAACTACTTCAAATGCCGCGTATAAAATGATATGTGATTGAGTAACTGTGAAAAGAAAATTCATCAAAGTCATGCTTTTTTCTTTGTGGTTCATTTCATTTTGATAGATATAATAATAAGTGAGAAATCCTTCAATGGAAATGTTATTTACTATTTAGGTTCCTATATATTGTTAGTATTCCTTTTATTTAGTCAATAAGATTTTAGGACCTTGTCATTTAGCAACATAGTGTGGCATGGTTGATAGAAAATTGTGCCCTTGAGTATATGGTCAGAGATTCGATCTTTAGCAAGTGTCTAAGGAAGAACCCTCAGACAATTAGTCTCTACCTTGTAGATGAGCAAAACCTGAGGTAACAAAAATACTCGGCGCAGTGGATATGTTTTGACTCCTAATATGCTCCACCACCATTCATCGCTAGTAAACACTCTTCATTATTGTCGGTATGTATCTCTCATTACTATTGTCACTTCATGTACCTTTCAGTATCACTATTATAACCCGGCATATTCCATCGCCATTGTTGCTCGCTTGATGCCCATTGACCACCAAGATGGTCTTCTGTTGCCGATGTCACCTAATAAATTTATCAAAAACATGTTTGTTTTCTTACCTATAGCATTGTCTGTAAGTTAACATTACTAAATAGTTTTGTTTTGGAATATACTGTATTCAAAAATAGTAAAACAAGATATAGCAAAATAATCCTTATATTTTATTTTCCAGTTCGATTGACAAAATTGAACTCAACCTTGCTTGCAACTTGCAACATATTATTTCCAAGCCACTGAATCAATGTCATCCCTAGCTTGCTTGTACAATTCAAGCCTTTTAGCTAATTGTAATCTCTTTTCCATAAGTGCAGGATCTTCATCCAACATGTTCCCGAGTTGCTCTTTCTGCATTCACCACACATTTTTGTTTTAACCTTACCACCAAGGTGTTTAAAAACAAGATCTTATTCAAAATTATTTGCACGAGAGTCTCATAAACGGAAAGCGTAAAAGTAAATACTGAAGTTACATATCTTGTAAAAGTAAATGCTAAAGTTACATATCTTAAATGAGAAATTCTAACCACACACGCTCTAATTTTCTTTTAACATACTATCTTCGGTTGTTGAAATTTATATAGATTCCACTAAATTTAAGTGTAACTCACATGACAAGAACACATTTCAAAAGGTTGCAGTTGGATCGATATAATTGAAAATATTTAAATAAAAAGATATAGACTCGTACCTCTTTTCTCCCAACTTGAACATAAAAGCGATTAAGCAATGATCTCTTTGCCTCTCTGACTTGACAATGAACCACAGCCTTTGGTATAGAATTTTTAAGTGTGTCACAGATCATGTTGATATAGGCATTAACATTTGATCCTGAAATAAGAATCATAAAATGTTTTACAACCAAGAATGAATAATGAGATTGTAAAAAGGAAAATCTCCTACTCATGAATTTCCGATTTTTACAGATTTGTAAATATTGTATAGTTAAAATCCAAAACAAGTAGGAACAATAACAACCACCAGGTATGAAAAACAACATAATATCATGTCATGGACCACGTCTATAGATAAGAGAGTAGTACATAAGCAAGAAAGGTGAGACGAGCTCGTATGCTCAAGACTAAAACCCTAGTAGCTTATTATAATAACTTTTAACAGCCTTTCAGACCTTCATGCCACAACGTTTAAGTTCAAAACCAACTTTAACATGATACTCAAAATAAATGAATTATCAATGAACTTTGTGTCGTTCATGTAGTGAGGACTTAGGAGGGATTTATAAAGTTACTTACCAATTTTCCTGAGGTGATTATCTGTGAAATTGTCCATATTGGGATTAGGAGTATTCCGATTTGGGTTCTGGTTCGGTTGATCTTGCTCAAGATGAATCTTCCGAAAAAATTCAACTGTTAGATAGCTAGACTCCATATCAACTAGCCGAGTGACTGTCTTCCTACTTTCATCTCGGAATCTTTCCAAAGAATCGTTTGCAGCTGTGGCTATTTCATTTTTAAGTGTTGGAAACCTCTTCAATTCCTGCATGCCATTAAGTTATAACAGTATATTATTTAATTTACCTTTGACATAACTAACATAACCACTAATTGCTAACATTTTCCTATAAAAAAAAGGTAATGTTAAATTTCCTTTCCTGTAAAGCCACATTTTATGAAATGTTAATTAGCAAGACAAAAGGTTAATCGTTTCTTGGCTATTCTTTCAAACTTCCTAGTGGAAAAGCTATACTTGGTTTTCCTGACAACAAATGGAGTATAAAATTCGAGCAATGTGAGAGTTAGACTTTTGTTATAGATTCTACTGGAAGACAGAATTATTTCATAATTGAAGTTTACATGTATTTCTGTTACATTGACTTCATAAATCGTAACTTTTATACATAAGAAATATAACGATATGGAAAGATGTCCTTTTATTGTAAAACACTTATTCTTCTACTTTTACGCATGACTTTTTTCCCTCCTCTAACATCTACTTTCACCGTAATTTCCTTGTTCCAACAGCCAAACAGAATTGAAGCATTCATTATGTTATAGAGTTATATCAACTTGTTGAAGTTATGGGTCTTAGATATACGGATAAGAGAAAGAATAAAGACTATTAAAACATATTTTATGCTGTAAAATGATTGATAATTAACTTGATACAAAAATAGTAAGCACTAGTCCATATTTACACGACTCCTAGTGCTAAATGGATCTGGAATCAAATCTGGTATAACTAAGTAATATGAAACCTATTTTTAAAAGATGCTCTAAAACAAGAAACTAATCCAATGAAATAGTTCGAGATAATTTCAAGATATTATAATGTTTTACTTTTATTATAGCACAACTTAAAGCATTGCTAACCTCAGTTGCTGCAACTGCCTTCCGCACGAGTTCCTTTAAAACCAGGTGGACCTGAAAGCAGATGGCAATAAACAATTTCTAAGTAAAGCAAAAAGGATAAGAGAAAATGAAGGAAGAGACAACATTTGCAGAAAGTCCAGACAATCAAGTCATTATTAACCTAATGGTTAACTACGGGTATATGAGTACACCACTGGCACTTAAAAGTAGATGTAAGCCACACATCCATATTAGACAAAATTGATCGAAGAATAAAAGTATTAGAGTTTCCCACATAGAACATATATTTAAACAAACGAAAGAGTCGAGAGAATTACAGCATCCACAGAAGCATCAGCTGGACCTTTGAAATAGCTTAAACATCCTTCAATAAGTCTCCTGTACCCTTGCTCTGGAGCTATCAAATGGGGCTGATAACCATCGGCTTCTGTAACAACTCGCTGGACATTTTTTATGGAAAGATGTCTATCAAACGGGAGCTTTTTCAAAGCAGCCGGTAATTGATTGTCAAAAACGCCATAAATTTTGTCGCCGCCTGGACGTCTGAAATATAGCAGTTAGTTACTTGACCAAATATATTAGTTCCTTGTAAGAATAAAACGGTGAGGGAAGCTAATTGCATAAAATTATTTCGTGAAAAAATGATAGTATACTGTAAAGGTGTATCTAATTAAACTCAAATGTTTCGTATTCACGTTCAATTACTCTGCTTCTGGAGTGGGTTGATAGAACTTACACATAAATACACTGGTGTCATTTTGTCCCTATTGTCCCTATTGATAGAACTTACACATTGTCATGCACTAAAGCAACCCAAAAACTAAAGCTAATTTGATAATGGTTTCATATCTTGAAAAACACCCCAACAAGCAAGAGTCCTTCGGGTTAAAGCATGGACAATGCACAGATTATAGCGAGAATAGAAACCATTGGAATGACCATTGCTAGGTCAAAGCTAATATTTTTTTTGTTTGAGAAATGATACGGGTTTAACCCAATTTCCAGCAGTTACCGATCCATGGAATGGTATCAGAAACCTTTATCCAAACTTACATTTTTTTTTCCTTTTCTTGAAAATTTGAATGTGAACACTTCATTGTAAAATTATTATAGTGAAAAAGGGAATTACTGGAACTGCAAGCATAGCTATTTAAAAAGGTGTCCAATAGTTGGTCAAAAAAAAGGTGTCCAATATAAAATAGTTTAAGAATGAGAGCATAAATGCACACAAGAAAAGCAATCTACCAGAAGAATGTATGAGTGAAATTCCAGTTGAAGACTACATATAGCCATATGAACAAGATTACTCCGAAACATGAATTATCTTAGCTAGATATCATGTTTTATGTTACTCTATCACAAGGTAACTGGCATTAAATAAAAGGGAAGCTATATAAAATTAGTCAACCACAGTTAGTAGCTAATGTTAAAACTAAGACAATGCACTTACCCTCCATCAATGTGTTCCTTAAATACTTTGTCAAATGCTCGACACATCTCTAAAATAGTGTATAGTTGGGCCTAAGAAAAAAAAATGACACTACTTAGAACGCAGAAATCGAGTAACTTCAAATCTAAGACGAATGGTTTCAAGAATGGTCAAAATTCTAACCCCTGAATCCACAGCTATAGGCCTTCCAATACGGTCCAACTCTGCATTAAGCTCGTCAATTGTTTTATTTATTAAGGCAATGATACTAGGAATCCGCTGCCTAATAACAACCTCCAGATGCTGAAGTGATAAACACCAGTAAAGGAAAGGAAGGAAAATAACTAGTCTTTTGATGAATTATAAAGCTCTTACAAAAAATAGTAACACAGCCACAACATTAAGGAAAGTAACGTGAAATAATTTTGATGAGAATACCTCCGATAGAAGTTTGGCAAGATATTCAGCACCCATTTTATGTGCCAGATGTCCATATTCGGGGCTCGTCTCAAAATATTCACGCTCCTTCTTGCGAGCAATAATCATGTCAACATTTTTATTAATATCAGCTTGTGAACGGTTAACAATTCCAACCCATGGATGCTGCAGCCTGTAATGCTTTCCTTCCAGAACCTTTAAGATTCACATAATAACATGACTCAATTTGGTATCGAAAATCAAAACAAAAGATAACCATGACTTTGTTTGAGAAATTATACATCAACGGCATTTGTTCCTTTATCCATAAGATCAAGTTTTGTCAACACTCCAAATGTTCTTTCACCTGAACAAGAATAAAATAACTACTGTTTTCCAAAATGAATCTTGGCTAAAACAGAAAGTCAAAGAGAGAGATTGATCAAAAACTTGAAATTCGATCAGGCATAAAATGACAGACCTGAGGGATCAACTTCTTTTGCAATTTTGATTGCATCTGAAGTGGCAATATCTTGGTTTGCAGGAGAGATGGCCAATATAATACAGTTAGGCTGCACAAACAGAAGACTCAATCAGATCACATTTTGTTTTCAATACTCGTCACAAAATGTGATTGTGTTATAATTTTTTTTCTCTTTTAAAGATTTGTATAGAAAACTGTGAAAACAAGGTATGTATATTTGAAAACAAGATGGAACTTTTGTACTTGTTAATGAAAACATAAAAGGTTGGTTACTAGAACAGGGTGTCTTCTTTAAGTTTATGTCTTTGATTTTCACTGTTGAAGTTTAAATGTTTAATGATTGTTTACTTGAACATGGTATCCTCTTTAAATGGAGTTTATATTAAATAGAACTAATTTTCCTCCTTTAATAGCTTTGATTTAGTTAATGTATTGAAGCATGCTTGTTTATTACAAATTTCAATTGTATCTACTTATTCGTAAATCAAGACAACAATTACCTTCTCTATGTATGAACGGACCATGTTTTCAATATCTTGAACAATATTTTCGGACTGTCCCTCTGTGTACCAAGCATAAATTCTGTTATTCAAACATTATTATGATGATTCCTCTCAAAATAACAACAAATCTGTCTGAAATTTTTAAAAAAATGTGTGAAAGTGTTACCTACAGCAACCTTTGTCAATCCAGGAAGATCTATGAGGGTCAAGTTCACAACTGCCAACAAAACCATGCAAAATAATCATGTAACTCAAATTAAAGTTCTACAAAAATAGGACATTATCTATGAAAGAAGATACTGTCATTTTATGTTTCACGAGAAATATGAAAATTTAGACTGCCTCATTAGGGGCACACACAAGTGAGTAATTTCCCCGAGAAGACGGCAAAGAAAATCTCCCGCAAAGGCATTTTAGGGACGAGGATATCTTACTCTTCCGCCTGCAAGGTCCTCGTCCTCGATAGGATTGCAAAAATATCCTTTTATTGTTAGAACATAAGAAACTAAACCTCTGAGAAGAGAAAATCATGACATTATACGATACTTTCCTTATATTCTTACAACGAACTCGAGCTTACGTTCCCCAAAGGCTCCTATATAAGTTCACATTTACCCCAAGTAAAGGTACACTTTCATTCACAATATATACATCCATCTCCCACACTTGACTGACTTGATTGTCAAAGTATCTGCAAGTGGCCACCACCAGAAACTCCCCCAATTGTGATCTATCTCAGCGATCCATCTGTTCAACGTTTATCTGTTCGAACATATCAATGAGCTATTCTCATCTCTTTCATCCTTAAAGTTCTCCATAGAGTAGTTTACAAATTAAGTTATAATGTTTTCTTTTTAAAAGACCAAAGAATGCTAATTAAGAAAAACTGAAAAAGAGAAACCCCGCGGCTCTCCTTTCACACTGGATCAATCAGTCAAAACTTAGTTATTCAGATATGTTCCTTCCTCATATCTGACAAAAAGTCCTTCAATATTTAGAAGAGAACATTAGTTCAACTAATCTGCTATAATTAGCCACTGGTTGCTACTTTACATTTCTAAGTAAAAATGGTTATAAAACAAAAATAGAATTGTTTGCGTCTATCATGTTATGAAGGGGTAATGTAAATAAATACCATTTGGAGAATGTATGCTGAGTTGAATTGGAATGTTTGAAATTGCTTTTGACTTCCCAGTTATACGATCTGTTTCATCTGAAATCTCCTGCCTTACAGAAGCTGCATGGAACAAAATAGAAAATCAAAGTTCAGAATATTTTTTTTCGCGAAAAGTTTAGCTAATATCTGTAATTAATATCTTTTTCATGAACAAACTATCCCAACAACATATTATGTAAATGATTTTGTATTATATCGATAATCATCCTCCTCGCATCAGCACTTTGAAATTGAAATAAGAAGAAAACACAAGCTCGCCTATCTTTTACTGAAACTCAACTTTTTATTAGAAGAATGGGGAAATCAAGGATTAGACTGTACACCACTTGGTCAAGAAGGTCTGAGACACTGTCATGAACCAACTATCTAAAAGTTTAAGTGGTTAAGTGAAAAGGAATTGAATTTGTCCAAAAACAATTGAATTTAAAAATGAAAAGGAATATAAAATGTATAAATAAAGGCGACTTTCTTGTGGAAGTGTGTAGAAGAATGAAGGGGCTTCATCAGTCTAGTAAATTTTGGAAACTGCAAATCAAAGAAAGATATGCATCTAACAAAGATATGGAAACTGTGGGGAACATTTCTTCCATTGAGGCATTTCCCTTATCTCCTACAGCTATCATATTTTATGTAATTCACCCGATCTAAAATCTATTTATATTTAGGTATCTTTGGCTCCTTTGTGGAAAGATACCTTATCTTAATGTTTCTATTGTCCATGTTAGACTTTCTATTTTATCATTGGTTCTGAAGAAAACTAACAATGTCGCAAATTATAGCGAATCTGGTGGATTTTTGTATCATATAAAGCAACAAAATTGCAGCACAGGTTAAATCGACCATCATCAATCGAAGACTATAAAGTCGGCATTGCTACCTGATGCCAGAAGCTTATCATTACTGCATATATAAATCTTACTGAAATATTAAAAGTAATGTTCTTAGAAACTTTATTTACCAAAATCAGTGTATCTCTTTCTTGGTGCATGAAGAAACTCGGCGTAATCCTGTTGTCCATCATCTGTCTTGTGTAGTTGCAACACTAACGGCCTCCGTGTGACAATACCTTGCAAATAGTTATTAAAAATACATAAATAACCACACTCTCCACACATCATTGCAATGATATTCATCTTCAAATATAAAGAAAAAACATCATGACCACCATATCATAAAGGCATCTACTAAGTGTGTTTGGAAGAACTTACATGTTATTTAAGTTTATCTTATGACATAAAGAAATGCGTAAGAGTTTGGAAGAGCTTATGAAAATAGTTTATGACATGTCCATAAGCTGCTTTAAGCTTATTTTAATAAGCTCTCCAACATAACTTATATAAACAGTTGGCAACTTATATGAAACAATTTAACCAAATTACGCCTTTGATGATAGATATAGTTCATATATAAGCCCGATAGTGGTGACCTGATAGCAGTAGCCCAAAAACATCTTAGATAAACTCAGATACCATATTAGAATTTGGGTTGGACCTAACTCAACCTAACAAAATCGATTTGTAAGATGAGAACATGGTCAGACCATATCTCATCTAATGTGGGACTCTTAACATATATACAGCAACAACAATCAAGTCTTATCCCACTAAGTGGAGTCGGCTAGATGGATCAAATTATACCATAATGTTCTATCATAAACCAAATTTCGCTCCAACTCATTAATCTCTAAATCTTTCTTAATAGTTTCTCTTTAGTTTTTCTAGGTCTTCCTCTGCCTCAGGTTATCTGATTATCCTCCATTAGATCAACTCTCCTTACTATAGAATCTACAAGTCTTCTCTTCACATGCCCAAACCACCTAAGCTTATTTTCCACCATCTTTTCTACTATAGGTGGTACCCCAACTCTCTCTCTCTAATTCTAATTCTAATTCTATCTCATTTAATCTTACCACACACTCAACGCAACATCCTCATCTCTGTTGTGATTATTTTATTTTCATGTTGGTTCTTACATATATAATAGCCATTTAATTAAGCTGTTGATCTAAATACCACATCCAATTCCATTACTCACACTTGATATCAAGGACATCAATAAATAACTACTATGATTTGATTTTGATAAACAGATAATAATAAAAAAAATTAAAATAAATTAATCACAAAATGCTAATCATGCAAGCAATGGTTATACATACCAGATCCACGTGGTAGAAAATCCCTTCCAACAACACTCTCCAACACTGATGATTTCCCTGAACTCTGGTATTCATTTTCCACATACATTACCAAAAATGAATCACACAACATACGATATATAATTATCAAAATGAAAAAAGTGAGACCTGTCCACCAACGACGGCGACTGAAGGAAGAGCCTCCCAGAGTGACAAACCCTCACCTCCATGATCACCTAAGACAGTGCATGCACGTTGGATCTTGTTGATCAGACCGATCAAACTCGTCATAGTCGCCATTTTTGAATCAGATTAAGATAAATGAATGAATGAAAAAGAGTGAAGAATGTAGAACCGTTTATGGATCAAAAATCAGAGAAAATGATAATGAAGAAGAATGTGCATTCAAAGGGAAGAGATAACTGAAAAACGGTTTTTGCAGTTATTGCTGAAATGGAAGTTTCACTTTCACTTTCACATCTCTCTTATTTTAACCATTTACATATATATTTTAGAGAATAGTAAATATTTTTTCAGACATAAAACATGAATCCTCAACCTAGGTGTGCACCAGGTAACATGGGAGAACAAAATAAATATATCAAATACTATTATAATTTTTCGGTTAATCATCTAATTCCAAGAGAAAAATATTCTAGCAACACGAAGGTCGGCTTGAAAGTAAGTGAAGTATGGTCAATAAATGTCTCAAATAGAATTTAAACTCGGGTTCTCTCGAATGTTTCATTTTAAAATGAAACTTATTAACAACTTGACCAACCAATTAATTTATATATTAACATTACAGTTATATTCAAGTTTAATTTATTTTTAAGAGGGTTATATATAGGTTCATAATATCTTTAGGACACCTCCTAATGAACTAAATATAAAATTATTGTATTAAAAATTGTATATTCACTTTCTTGAAAAGTTTCAAAATTGTTTTTTTAAATATAATTTCTAGTTTTTATTCCTCAACAAGTGTCATAATGGTACATGTGATGTGAATAATACCCCAAATTTAGATGGAACATCTCCAACGGTTAATTTTATGGAACTCATTTTTGTTTGAATCAGATTGGTTCATATATGAATCTACCTTAATGTTTTGATGATAACAAATCAACGATAAAGAAAGAGCAAATACTAGTATATATAAAACGCTTAAAGTGACGGTTAAGAACATCTAACCAATTTGGTTGTGGTGGATTAAGTTGTCGACAATGTCACGACTTATGCAACTCATTCACATTTTATTCCAATGATAGAAAAATATGCAACTCTTAAAAGCAACTAACCATTTTTGTGCTAAAAAAGTATCCTATACTTTTTATTTTCATGAAGGAAAAAAAATATTTTAATGTTAATGTATACTAATTAACAAAATCTATGCAACTCATTTTGCCACCTTATGTTTCTTCGATGTACATGAAAAATAAGAACGTGTTCATTCTCCAAAGAAATCCTATTAGATATTCATTAAATATGATCTTAGTATTGTAAATTAAAGATTAAAAAAGGAAATATTATAAAAAAATATTGGGACATAATAATTGTCTCATTTGCACACAAAAAAGTATCCCTAAATAAATATCACGTTAAATTTTCAATTAAATATTTGATCGTTACAAGACCTAGATTAGCATGCTCTTGAAAATGAGACGGATCGGCCGTAGAAATGTCAAGCTAAGACCATGCAAGGCCCCACAAGTGAACCATAGATAAGACAAAAACAAATGTTGAGAAGTCTCTGACCCTCCACACTCAGTCACATATAACTAACTATCGTGAGAAATAATATCGCGCGCCATCAGATTATCCTTCGTCGGTAACCTGAAGGAATCTTAAGGCCAAAATCGAAACCTTCAAGGGAACCTGTTTATGTCAAATAAAATTTGTAATAACATCAGAGCTTGGGGCCTCCTGGCTAGTGAGCATCTTGTACACACCCCTGACCGAGTAACCGCCAATAGAATCAAAGAGATATCGTGAGTAAAATCCTACACTACCCTAACAAATCCTCCTCTCATGCCCATAATCAACGACACCAATGCCAAGATGCCCCACCTTCGTCCTGCCTAAATCACACAATGCCGCCACCAAAATCGACTTATTCACAGCTAAGTCGAAAAGGCGACTACACCGCACACAAGGGAGAATCTCCCAACCACGGATCCGTCCAGAAGAAAGTATTCACACCATTACCAACACTTCTCACAATATTCTCCTCAAACCATCCACCCCCATCAACTCATCCACCATCACGAATTTTCACAACCTCCCTTCACCACGAAGAACCACTCTGGCCCCCATCCTCCAACCTCTCTACCTCCTCACCATAACGAGCCACCAATACACTATACCACAAACCTCCTCTATCAACTAACATCCTCAAACACCATTTTTTTAACAAAGCAATGTTAAACTCCGACATCCGCCTAACCCTCCAACACCATTTTCTAAATTGTATATTACAAATGAAATATAATAAATTTAAATAATTCATAAAAATAAAATAATTTGTAACAACTTTTGTTGCTGTATTTCGTAAAAAAAAACTTGTCATTGTTATACATTGATTGATGTTGAATTTTCAAATATATACACACAAAAATTATGACTTCTTGTTACTTTCTTTGCAACTTTGTTGCGCCAATGGATAGGAAGAATGTGAAACTTGCTTATAATATAAGCAAGGAAAGAATGGCGTCACAAAGGAGAGCGATCTCACAACTCTGATATATTTTATCCTCTCTTATAAATTTTAATCCTTCTTACATGACTCGATGAAGTTGTCTTTGCAGTTACACATGAATTTTTATTTTATTTTTATACATGCGCGTAAAAAAATTTGATAAGTTTGAATATGGTTCATGAACCTTGATACGTAATTTCCATTGTTAGCAAAATAATGGCACGCGCCTTTCCATTAGCTTTTTTTAATATAATATGCTAACTTGACATTATAAAATATGGTAAAAGTATACAATTAAATATGTTTTTGACTGTAATCTCAAACAGAATTGACGAAAATTTCTCTATGAAATCCAAATGCCACTAGGCAAATGACGCACACAAAAATTCTTATTTTTTTTATACATGCACGTAAAAAAAAATTGATAAGTTTGAATGTGGTTCATGAACCTTGATACATAATTTCCATTGTTAGCATAATAATGGCACGCGTCTTTCCATTATCTTTTTTTAATATATGCTAACTTGACATTATAAAATATGGTAAAAGCATACAATTAAATATGTTTTTGACCGTAATCTCAAACAGAGTTGACGAAAATTGCCTATAAAATCCAAACGCCACTAGGCAAATAACGCACACAAAAATTCTGATTCTTGTTACGTGCTTTGTAATTGTGTTGCGAACATGACTAGGAAGAAGGTGAAACTAGCTTTTAAGCAAAGAAAAAATGATATCGCGAATGAGCTTTGTGATATTTTGTCCTCCCTTGTAATTTCCAGCCCCAGTTCTCAAACAGAGGTCTTGCCGGATCTAGAGAGATCCAACAAATTGACTGAGAGGCGTAAAAAAGATTCATCATCCAGAGGGCTGCTAAAGCCAGAGGCTAGCTTGAAGGAAAAAGATCTACCAGACGACCTGGTAGCTGAAGTATTGAGCCAGTGCTTCAATAAGCTGATTGAGAAGAGAATCAATAGATTTTTTGAAGGAAGGAACTGAAGAAAATTGATAATAAAATTGTAGCACTTGAATGATCAATTGTTATTGTTATTTAAAACCATCTATTGTTATTTTAATATTATTTTGAATCGTCATTTTGAATGTTGTCCAAAGTGGCATTGCCTGCCTCTTTCACTTAGTGCATTTGAATAAAAAACTCCATAATTTGAATAAAGTTCATTGTAATCTTTGTTTTTGCAATTCTTCTATCAAGAGTCACTGCTTAAATTTGATATTTCAAGGCAATCAGAACTTTATGAAACATATTCAATCTAATAAATTGTTTTATTGGCCTCTTGCTCATCAAAAAATAAATAAATAAATACGAACTGCTCTGCAGAACCATTAGTCTCTTGACTGAAATCTGCTCTGCCAAACGGCAAAATCCCTTATCTGAAGTTTGGTTTAGTTGGGGAGCTCAACTCGGACTCAGATTGTCTTAATTCGGCTCATAAGAATACTTCAACCATTATTCGGCTAACGCTGAAATACTTTAGATCTAAGCAAAAGTGCACGCTTTCTCTCTGATCTTGCAAGTGCTTTAGGAAGATTTGGAGAGTTATAGTTTTTTTTTAGATAATGAACTTGCAGTGAATCTTCAATGAAAAATTTACAGGTTTTCAATGAGCGGGTTGCTGCTTTAATCAAATATAGATTTGCGATCAATTTGAAATTATGAACTTGTAAGTTATAACACAACCAAATATGCTTAGATCTCAATCTAATTACAAAGATATTAAGAAACCTGAATCAGCGCAATCACAATATCTGCGTATTGCAAATATATAAACTGCAAAAAGGAGTTAAGGGAGAAAGGTACCTATACAAACACACACCACTCAAAAGAAAAGCTGAAAGGCTAACCCCAGTTAATGGTCTTCCATTGTCTTCCTTCTTAGCCGATCTCTCTAAGCAGAGGATGCAAAAGTCTAGGTCAGATGCATATCAATTCCTAAAATTGTTTTCTTGTCCCTGATCCATGGACAACATAAGAAACTGGTACTCCGCATGCCAGATAAAAACAGAGAATGGCAGAGGAATGATGTCTCTGATAGTTTACTTAATATACTCCCAAGTGCCTCCATAATAAACTCATTGTTATTGGGTGCTGCGTGTTAATCCTCTTTGTGTCACATTTCTGTCCAAATATAAATGAAAGACTCAATTACGTGGGGGGGAAATCAGAAAAATGTAAAGGGGAAGACGAAAGAAAGCAAAACGCGTTAGATTCTTGTTGAGTTATTGTCTCTGTTGAAATAGATTCAAATTTAACAAGTCATGAGTCAATAAAACAAAGATTACTCAATGATAAAGAAATTATCATCTCAGTAATCAGATTCACTAAAATGACCAACATGCTGCCAAGTATTTGCGAATGCCAAAATGTTGACAATTTAAAGATGAAATCAGGGAAGATGATTGGCCTGATAGGACTCGACGTTGCAACCATAAAATTGATCAATTTTTCTATCCTTATTATGTGATAGGCGTTTTTTTATGGTTATGTCAATTTTCAGGGTTGACCTACTGCTTATAACTTTTGTGTCTCTTAGCTCACCAATTGAGCTGCCTACTTGGAACTGATATGGAGAGTGTGGACTAAGCATGCAAGACCAAGTGGATTTGCACACAACTTTAAAGTCAATGCAAACTGCATAACACACAAACTTGGTTGCATTTTCTGTTCAACTTCAATCACTACAAAATGAGGTCCAGGTTGAAAAAAATGTATAGAACATTGTCTATCGGGTAGTCGGTTGGTGGTGACAATAAATAAAAGTACATCCTGGGCGGGCCTAATATCCATGAAAATGAAATGGTCTATATCTATTAACAGTGGGACTGAATCCATTATGAAATACCCTTGAAAGTAGCAGTAGTAAAGCAAAGAATAGAATAAGACAAAAGAAGGTTAAAATACCCAACCTCAAACCAGTTGTAGTAAAAACCAAGTAAAATGAATAATATGCCATATGCCAATAACTACATATGAAAGCAAGGAGACACAAAATAAAAATAAAAATAATAACAGCAATACAACAATAATATTTACCTTCCAGAAATTAGCTGATTCTGAGCACTGTTTACAGGGCCCTTTATATTGCTGAACCGCTTTGCTCTGTTCTCTTGTACTTTGTCGACACGCATAGCAGCTACCTCCTTTTCCATGGAAGCTACTTCCCTTCTCATCTTCTTTGCCTCAACTTCCATGGCTTTGGTCAATGTATCTACCTTCCTTGCTAACATCTGACAGATAATGACCATTGCAAACAGTTAGCAATTATCAATAAGATGTCAAGGAATAATATCCCAAAAAACAATTAATAAACTAAACACTAACCTCAATGGCATCATCTTTATCTTTTAGGCTTTGATCTTTTTCATGACCCGCTTTCCTCAAGGCAACAACCTCTTTCTGCAAGAGGTCATATAAAACACTTGGAATACTATCCTCTGTATCTGCTGGTGGGAAGTCATTTGGCTTATCACCTGAATTTCCTTTCCAATTATCATCTGCCTCTCTCTCTTTGGTTTCTTCGAGAGATTGGTTGAATGAGTAACTTTGAGGTGCTCCCCTCAGCAGTGTTTTACTTCTTTCCAGTGTCCTTGAGCCACCATCAAAAGATTTAGATGTTCCTTTAGCACTCCTCAATATTGAGCTAGATGATAGGGATGACCTGAGTTGAGGGGATGGTGTCCTCTTAGGCAAGAATCCATTAGAGGTTAGTTTTGAGATATTATCAACTCCACCTAGTGATTGGCGACGAGAAGAACCATTGTTCATACTTCTTCCCTCTGCGGTGCTGCGACTACTGCCGCTAGAATTTCCCCTCAAACTCTCCTCCAGCACTTTGAGCCGCAATTGATATTTTTCCTGAAAAAAATAAATAAATATTACCTTAAATAATTTAAGAACCAATTTTCAAGTAACAGATAGGGAACCAGATCATTACTTTCAATTGTGCTTCAGACTTTGCAGTGCGCTCAACTATAGCAAGCTTATCACGAAGCTGCTGCATTTCCCCCTATAAGAATGCAGTTCAATAATGAGTGTAAGCAGTATTTAGGTGAAGACAAAGGAACGAAAACTTTATATCAAAAAATAAATAAGGAAGACATAAGTGAAACAAAATAACATTACCTGCAAGAATCGTCGTTCTTCAAGCCATTGTTTGACAGGCATGACTTTATCATTAGCATCTTTCCATTCATTTGCAACCACAACAGCTACCCTGTTTGCTGTTACCTTGGCACGGCCCAACTCTCTATTAAGTGTTTTTCTTTCTTCCTAAAGAATGTGAAACAAACCATGTCAAATTAATGTTATAATCAATAAAGGAACTGGGAGACTGAACTAGCTGAAGACTTAAACACATTACATTCATTTCTTGAACTTTCCGTTGATAATCTCTAACTGCATTTGCTGCTGCACCACCTGCAAGGACTGACTCTTCTAGCTCCCTCACAGTTTGGGTGAGCTTTTCAACCTCTGCCACCTTTTGTCTATGCATTCTGTCCAAGATTTTGTTTTCTTCCTGAAAGAAGTGATGATGAAACCTCCGTTAAAAGTTGCATAATTACAGTTCTAGTGTACTGTGAAATTTTAAAAAATAAATAAATCGTCCAAGATTGTGATACCTGGCAAATCTCAATCTGTTTCATCAGCTCTTGATTTTTGTTTTGGAGATCATCCACCATGGAGGCCTTGGCTAAGGCAAACTGAACAGTCTTTTCAGCTTCAAGTAGTGCAGCTTCTTTGGATTTGGTAAGACGATCTAAAGCTCTGTTGTCATCTTGTAGTTTAGCAATCTGTAGGGAATATACAGAAGAAAATAAAGCCAAAAATCATTAGTCATATGCCAGATTCGGTCCCTCCATCAATTCTTTCTTGCCAGGTATTGCAATATAAACTCAAAAGAACAAGGAAATACCTCTTGCCGAGCAAGCTTTAGTTCAGCCTCCAAAGGAGCAAGAATTGCTTCGATCGGAGGCATGTCGTCATCCTTCTGAGCAGCATGGACCCTCCGAAGAGTAGCTTCTGCTGCAAACTGAGCTGCCATTGATGCTTTCTTTTCATCATTGATTTTCTTTATTTCAAGATTCTGTCAGAAATATTCAATTTAGTGAAAAATCATGCCACCTAAGAACACAAATAATTACTGAAGTTGAATTAGGGCTCAAAGCAATACTTTGGTTTCTAATAGAGATTCCGTTAATTTTAGCTTCCCATCAACCTTTGACAGCTCTTCAGACAGCTAAAATACAAACAAAAAGAACTAAGATAAGTTACATTTCAAGTTGACATAAAGCATTCAACAAAACGATATTAAGATATTGCAAAAACTGACATACGAAAAAGAATTTTGCGCATAATAGAGGCAAAAGGTCAATGTCAAATAAACGGATACAAAATAATGCAAAGAATGATTTGTAAGAATATATGAAATATCTCATAATATATTTGATATTATGTCAGTGTCTTAGTTTATTTTCTAAGATCATTTTATAATCTTGAAATATTTTAGATTATTTCTTAGGATTAACTTCCATATTACTTAGATACTATTTTGATTTGTTTCCTGATTTCCCTATTTATTTAGGATTAGGAGTCTTATATCCCTATTATGTCATTTAAGTCTTATATCCCTATTAAGTTCTTAAGGTTAGGGTTTAACCTTACTATCTTCTCGAAAACTAATAATAGACCATTTAAGTCTTCTCGAAAACATTCTCATCTACTCAAAAGACTAAGGAAACTAGCAAATTAGTAGGGATAAATACAAAAGCTAAGTCTTCTCGAACAAGATGAAGTCAACTACTCAGATCAAACAACACCATAATGTCTTGCCATGAATCAAATTCAATGATAGAACATTTAAATCTAATCTCTCCTAATTATTTGGTCTGTAGTTTTTTATGTTTTTACTCAACTCTTATTTTTTGAACTATCCTCCCCATATGACCTACCCTCCTTGCTAGTGCTTTTACGAGTCTCCACTACACATGCCCAAACCAAGTAAGACCCAATACAAAACTCTCTCATCTCTTTTAAAGTATAAATGTTATCCCAATTTTCACTTCAATGATTCATTCATCCATCATAACACTCTCATCTCAATAGCATTAACCTTAATCTCTTGCTAGCTCTTTGTTGCACAACATTCAGCAACATTTAATATTTGGGTTGTATTATAGTTGGGCAGTAAATTTTTCTTCTAAGCTGGAGTAGTACTTTTCTGCCACGTATCAAAGCTTTTCATTTCTTCATTTTTCAACCTTGCTTGTATATTCTAGTTTACATCTCATTATGTGGCTATCATTATGTATAGCGGGCAAAAGGTACTTCAGAGACATGTGGTATGATATGCTCTTCAATTTCACCTCTAAACTAGGATTTGTGAGTCTCTTGCTAAACTTGCATTCCATACACTCTTTTAAATTTCTTTGCACAAAAGTAATGTGCTCCCAAACCTCATCTCCATGTCCTAACTTTCCTTTTTTTTTCCTTCTCCGTGCTCTCTAAGACTATATCATCCACAAAAGCATTCATTGTGTCATTGCCTCTTAGATAGGAACAATTAGCACACCGAGAACCAATACAAAAAGATGATGGCTCAAAGTAGACCTGTGTTGCAAACCTATTATGGGGAAATATTTTTTGTACCACCACCTTCTGTTCTTACGCTAGTAGTGACCTTTTCTCTATACAAGCACAACATAGAATTGATGCACAAAAATATATGACACATAACAAATTACATAATGACTTCAAATAATCAAACATGCAATAATCCTCCAACAATAAAACAGTTGAATCTCAAGACTTGATTTATGGGCGATGACAAAAACATCAAAAGCAAAACCGATAGTATTAAGAAGTCAACACAAACCTAGAACTAAGAGTGAATGCAATGCCATGTAAACCAAAGGAGGATAAAGGAATAAAAGGTCCCTTTAATAAGAATAACACGATTAAAATTCTCTTTCACTTGATAATGTCAGACGTAGCGTTGGAAAAGTCTAATTAATGCTTCATAGGATTTGGTTGGCGAGTAAAATAAATCAGAAAAAAAATATTAAGAGAAAATAAGGGACTAATAAAGTAAATGTTTTTCCAAAGAGCACTAATTAAAAATATAAAGCATCAAATAAAAAGGAAAAATAAATTACTTTCATAATGTTTTTTCTTTACAACATCTCGACTTTTAGCATATCAAATATCGGACAATGGCTTTACTTTAAAAAAATTACTAGTGAGAAACTTTCCTTATACGGTCAAGTCAACACAACAAAAACTTTTATCAGAATTCACAATGACTTCAGTTAGTTTCAAATTTATGAGACAGTTTCTTCGAAAGTCAAAAAAGAAACTGACAGAGAAATTGCACTAAAATGTGAAAGGTAGTAAAAGACAGTATCGATGCAAATGTCAAAAGGGGTTTCTTCTCCTAGGCATCACCTCTCCCTCACTTAAAGACAAACAAATGGAAAATATTCACCCCATTTTTCAGCTCCAACTTCAAAGTTCAAACTTGGTAACCACACCAATAATATGATCCCACCAGGAAACAAAATAATAGTACCATATTTACAAGCTCAATTCCTCACAAAACAAGACCAACGTGTAAATTAGCGATTAATTTTTTTGTCTAAAGACAAAGTGACGAGCACCACCTAAAAACTCACACGCACACAAAGGGGAGATCCCGGTTCGAACGTGGGTAACCACGAAAAATACCCAACCTAACAAATCTCAGCATTGCCAGTTGAACTAAGTCAACCAAGTCTTACAGACATAAGTTAACAATTACTAGTAATTAATTTAACAAAATAAACTCCCCCAAAAAAATAACATAATAAACAAATGGATAAGTTTCTAGCATTAAACATTTCTAATCTGACGATTTGTCTGATGTCCGTCCGACAGTATTTGACACCAACACGATACCAACACATGCGATTACATTGAATCATGTCGTTTTCTCAAATTATTATCCGTGTTTACATGTGAGTGTCGTGGCTGGTGTCCATATACGTGTTCGTGCATCATAGATAGTAACAAACTTGAATCAAACAATAAAAACATCAATAACGCCAAAAATAACAACAACTGAGAAATCAAAAGTAACCTCTTCAACAGCTTTTTCTCTCAACCGTTCAGAATGCCTCAAAGCTTTAATCTCAGCTTGTGCCTCCGACAATTCTCTATCCTTATCTACACAAAAACAAACACAAATTCAAAAACAAAAAAATCCAAAAAAAATTAAGTAAAATTCAGCTGAAAAACTCAACGGATCGAGCAACATTTTCGCACCTCGAACTTCATTCTCAAGCCGATTAAGCTCCACTTTCACTGGATCCGAACCGTGCAACAAATTCATGAACTCATCAGCATCCATACTCTGCTGTCTAGCGGAAGCGCGTCTCCTCGACGAAGTTCTACCTTCTCTAAACGATCCAGAAAATGGTGCCGGCGTCGCCACCGCTCCACCGTCGCCGTAAATCTCCTCCATCGCCGCCGATCTGAAACGAAACCCTCACTCGCGCATTCAAATTCTCGCGAGACGAGATATTGAGATTTGAAATGACGCACGCGTGCAGAGAAAGAACAAAATAGAATGTGACTCTCTTTCTTCTTCGTTTTGTTTGTTTCTATTTTTTTTTCTTCTTCTTTGAAATTGAAATGTTTGTTTGTTTGTTTTCTCTCTCTAGATTAAGGAATTGATTGAATGAATAAAATAAGTTGGAGTGTTTAAGCGCTTTGTGTTTTGAAGAGGTTTATGATGATTTTTTATTGTTGGTTTAAGCTGAAATAGTGACTACTGAGTGATTGTGACTTGTTTGGACTTTGGAGAGTGAAGTGTGCGATATACTGCATACATAGTAAACTGTTTAGAAGATTAACTGTATAAGCTCATTTTGTGTAATGAGTTTGGGGCTAAGATAAGCTGGACGTGTAGTGCGCACACTGTGATTTGAAAGTGAGGATTTATTTGTTTGTGGGTTCATAGTGTTAATTAGAGGTGGGCAAAAAATAAAAATCTGAATTGTCAGAATCGAATTGAATTGAAATCAAACAAAAACTGAACCATTACTTACAGTTCTGAAACTGAAGTGAAACAGTTCTGTTCAGAACAGTTCAGTTCTATTCTGTAATTAAAATTCAATTTTATTTCTTTTTTTTCATATTTTTTTGAAATGTATCAATAAAAACAATTCGGAACAGTTTAGTTTAGTTTGAAACAGTTCAGTTCTAAATGCAAACAGTTCAGTTCAGTTATTTTAAATTTAACAAACAGTTCAGTTCGATTCAGTTTTCATCCCGAACTGAACCATGTCCACCCCTAGTGTTAATACAGGTGTTGAGTGGATTGTGTAACATTGTAGTAATCATTTTATCAAATATTTTAGTGGTTAAAATTCACACATTTAAACGTGAAGAAATTGGATATATGGGGTTCAAACTTCAACGCCGGGTATAATATGCAATATCTCGACCAACCTAGCTAAACTTACTAAGATTTCTTTTAATTATTGTAGAAATGGAATGAAAAAATATAATTATATTTGTAATATTGTGAAAAGTTTGAAAATATGATATAAAATTTGCTTTGTTGCGAGTAAATATCATATAGCCACGTGCATTAACAATAATTAAAACATGTTAGAGATTTTACACGCATTTTGTTAAATTATTTGCGCTATATGAATTTCCCTCACGGGTTTTATGTGTTTGTAAATGCTTGTAAGAATTTTTTTGTCACCTTTATGTAATTTTATAGAATTTTATTTTTTATATTGAAATTTTTGTTGAACTACCACTCTAACCTCGTTGTGGATTTTTCTATCACTTGATATGGTAATTTTATAAAATATTTGAGTATTTTAAATGCTAAGTTTTGTTAAACTATCGCCCTTTATGACAATTGTGTCATGACTCTGTTCCCTTCAGGTCCGTTTTATTGTATCGTAATCTTATCTCTTCTGACCTATGTCCTATCTGTAATCAAGGTAGTGAAGATATGTTTCATGCTTTGTTCTCATGTCCGCGTGCCAAGGATGTGTGGTCCTTTTGTCTCCACAAGTCGGTCACTCCTCCATATCGAGATAATTTGCGTACTTGGATGAAAGAATTTATTTCAAATACTGGCCCAATTGGTCCCATTATCATATGGAAGATTTGGTGTTCTCGCAACAAATGTATATTTGAGGATATCAAGCATTCTGTCTAAGAAATTGGCGCTCAAGTGTTATCATCTCTGCATCATATCTTGAAAGCTTTTGCTCATCCTACCTCTCACAGTGTTCAGCAGCCTGCACGTATTGTTAGTTGGCAACGTCCTAGTATGAAGTCAATAGCTCTTAATGTTGATGGCAGCGTATTCCTTGATTCCAACTTGGGAGGTTTTGGTGGTCTTATTCGGGATCATACAGGTTCCTTTTTGCATGGTTTCTTTGGAAAAATTGGTAGACCTTGCATTCTACATGTTGAGATTTTGGGTTTATACCATGGTTTGAAGCTGTGTTGGGAAGCTAGATTTAAGCATGTGGTGTGTCACTCTGATTCAACTACTGTTGTTGACCTCGTCCAAAAGGATTTGAATGTTCATCACAAATATGGAAATTTAATCATGGCTATTAAACATCTTCTTCGTAGAGATTGGGTGGTTAGTTTACGACATACTTTGCGTGAGGGTAATGCTGCAGCTGATTTTCTAGCTAAAAAGGGTGCTCTTAGTGATAGTAGCCTTGTTATTTTGAATGAAGCCCCTCCTGATATGGCTTTTGTCCTCCTAGCAGATGCAATGGGTGTTGAGTTTATTCGACCCTAGTTTGGGTCCTTTTTAGCTTCTCGTTTTTTTTCTTTTTCTTTGTGTTTTTCCCTTTTGTTACCAAAAAAAACCATCACCCTTTATGAGAGTGGACTTTATGTACGTATGAATTTGGCACGAATGTTTTCCCACCTTAATGTAATATTTCTTTGAAATATTTATTTAATATGTAAAATTTTGTTAAAATATCATCTTGCTCTCGATCTTTTGTTGTGAATTTTATGTGTGTTTATAAATATAAGTAAGGATTTTTATCCATCATAGATTCAAATTTAACATAGACAAAAACTTACATTTACAACTAATTTTTTTTATAAGACAAGAAATAGGTTAGGCATTAAGGAGGCCGGAAACATTCCAACTAGGTTGACACCCAACCGAAACTCTCATCCTCTACTGCCTACTCCATATATATTAATTAAAGCAACTAATTAATTAATTAAAGAAATCATTGTGCAGTCACATGTGTTGGTTGTAGTGGAATGCATTAGAGGCTCTAATTCTATTGCTAGTATTGAACACATTGCGACATATTGTAAAACTCTTATGAATGATTTTAGTATGGTGATATGTTAACTTTATTGGTAGATATTTCAATGTTTTAGGCTTTTAGCCCGTAGACTTGTAGGTTATGCCATGCAAGTAGGGAACAAGTCTTGGTTGGGATATCCCCTTCCTTTGAATGTTATTGTCTTTTGTAATGCTTATGTTGTTTAATGAAGTTGTTTGAATATAAAAAATAAATAAAAAATAAAGCAACTCCCCTTCAATTATTGGTTTATAGAAACAAACAAAAAATTAACCTACTTAAAGCAGGATCATTGAACATGAAACTTAGCATGAACGAATGTAATAATCAATAACTCATTCATTTACTTATTAAGATTAAGAAATAAGTCACTTTGTCATGCAATCTCACAATAAATGAGCATTATGGCTCTAATTGTCAATTGTTCAAACTTGGATTGACAATATTTGATAGCATTGTTGATAGAATTTCGATGTACAAACAAAATCCTATTTTAATTTCAAGTAAGCAATCAAAAATCTATATAAATCTAATGCATTAGTATGATGTCAAATGCACAAATAGTGTTTGAAATTAACCAAATTAATCTTTATCTTTGTATATCTAAATGTTAAACAGTGTTGTGATTAACCATAATCCCGTCCTTTTTTGAAGGTTTTGAAAAATATCTCTGCAGAGATTCGAACCCATGCCATATTGGTTATTTTATAGCATTTTAACCACCAAAAACTAAAAGTATAAATTTCTACCGGTTAACACGGCCCTAATAATATTTGCAATAGATTTTTTCTTCAAAATTGGATAGGCTAGCACTATGATTCGAGTTGCAAGGACAATAATAAGATTTATGCATCAAGATTTATTATTCAATTTATGTATTCTTTCACTTCCACAACGGCAGCGGCAGGTGCAGGTGTAATAATTGTTGACACTTTTAGTGTGTAACTTACGAGTTATATTTAAGGGTGATGTTGACTTGTGCTCTAAAGGCACATGGTAAGAAATCTAAAAATAGCAACTTTGTATTCGAAAACATGATATTTTAACTTTTAAGAAGTTGAATGTACGACTTTTGATACATATATTTTTATAATGAGTTCCTTAATATATGTCCTTGAAGGCAAAGTTAACATTTTTCATATTATAATAATAAGTTACTAGGATTTAGTCTTAAGTATATAAGCTCGCTTGTCTCTCCTAGCATAGTAATATACATATGAGGGCCACTACACATTGTAGTGTATTTCGTTACGTTATTCTCATGTTTTATCTCTTTATACATAATGAATGTTCAAAATACATATGTGACGAGCATTGATACACATAGCATTTTCTCTCAAAATTGATGTGTTTAACTCACAATATAAATATCTTCTGGAATAATCTTGCTAAGGTAATCAGTTTCAACAACCTCTAAGACACATAACTCATCATCTAAATATTTTATATAACCATTGTCATGTCTTTTAAAATACCCCCACGATACAAAATCAAAGTAGCTAAAGGTTTCATTCTAAAAAAGAACAACGTAGACATTTTTTAAACTAAGTGAGAAGCAAGATGCTACTTCACCCAAAATGCATTAACCAAAGATAATTGAGACAAAAGAAAATAGAAGGGAGACCAGGCCAAAACCTTGTCAAAAGTGAGAAAACCTAAAATCAGACCAACCAGACCTGTTCAAGCATTAGCACGAGCAAAGTAATTACAAAATTTATTCTAGAAATTAAGATAAGACAATTTCATATATTCCTCGTCTGCCAAGGCACCTCCCCATCGGATTTGAAAGCTCTCTGACTACCAGCATAGAATCAGTCTTTAGCCATAAATTATTCCAATTTGTTGACTAAACAAATTTTATAGCTCTCATAATAACACACATCTCAGCAAAAAAAAGAGTTTCCTTCTCCTAAACCTTCAGCAAAGCAGCCTACAATTGAGTTTCCTTGTTTCTGAAGATACCACCACAAGAAGCAATTGCAGGATTCCCTTCAAATGCCCCATCCTAGTTGCATTGGATCCAATTTTGAATCGGAGGATCCCATTCTACTTCATTGATAATGTTGGCCTTTGAGGGATGAATGATAACACTAAAAGCTTTAAGGATGGTAAACTCAATGATTTAAGAGTTAGCAACTAATCTTGACTTACTAGTTGATAATAAGGAAACATTGAAGATCATTTGAGCTATTGTTGTCTTCCAAAGAATCTTCTTGTTACTAAATATAGCAGAGTTTCATATTTGCCAAATTGTATTGAGAATGTTGATAATAACAACCTTAATCACCAAAGAGAATTAATGAGACCAACTTCTATCGCACAATTACTCCAAAATGTCTTCCAAAACAACAAAGCTAAAAACTATATCATTCAAAAAATTCTTTAACCCTAAATTCTAGATAAACTAGACCCCGATCCGTGCGATGCACGGGTTTGTTTCGATTTTCATATATAAACATCAAGTTGACTATATTATTAATTGTCGACATGTTTAAATGTATTATATATAACATTTCAATAAACACTACAATGAGCAAGACACACCAAATTTGGAACTCGTCATACAAAATCTAAACAATGAGCAAAATTTAAACAATGAACTAATTAAATAGTTCAAAGTACACATAAAGGAAAAAAGTTAACGTATAAAGTTAGTATGAGAAACATATCAAGTAATTCAATTATAGAAGCCTATAAGATCACCTATTTTCATTTTTCAAGACATATGTCGAAGGAAGAAATGGATGAAAACCGTAGACTTTTGGGTTTAGATTGCGAAGGAGAAAGGAGAAAAAAGGGTTTGAAACCGTTTGGAAAGAAAGGAAAAGGAATTAATTGGTTTTTTGAAAAAGGGGTTTAATATTAGATATAATGTAATGGAAGTCAAATGATATCACAAAAATAGCAAGTGGCATGGTGGTTAAAATGCTTTGAATTACCAACATGACATGGGTTTAAATCTTTGGAGGGATTTTTTTTCATAAATATTTTTCAAAAACCTTGAAAAAGGGCGGGATTAGTAAAAAATAAATTTAGATTCCAACCCTATAAATATGAAGATTCTCCACAAAAAACCCATGTAATATGAAGATTCTCCACAAAACACCCATGACCCCATCCAGACGTTGACGTGGCACGCCACTGTGTAATTATTTTATTTTTTATTTTTTTAAAAACCTAACACGTGTGTAATGGATACTAACGTGACACGCCACTGTATAATTATTTTAATTTTATTTTTTTAAAACCTCACATGTGTGTAATGGTTTGAAAAATTATTTTAAAAAGATAAAAAACAAAAAAAAACTGAAAATTAATTTTCAAAAAATTTAAAAATAAGAAAAAAAATCTTTTTTTAAAAAAACGAAAAAAAAAATCAGAAAAAAATATACATTCAAAAATTAGCTTTTGTTATTTTTTCGAATATTTTTAAAATTTTAATTTAATTTAGATTTTTTTAAAAAAAATTCAAAATATAGTAAGTTTAAAATTTTTTGTATTTTTCATATAATTTTTTGGGAAATATATACACATATATATATATATATATAAAACAATCTCTTTCAGTTATTTTGGACCGGCTGTTTCTTTTCAAAAATGTCATCAATTTTCAATACAAATACCACATGTAACAAATAGATAAGAATAAATTTAAATTTCCAGATTTTTTTTATTCTCAATTTTTAAATATTAAAAAAAATTCTCAAATCTTTAACACATCGTAAAAAAAATTATGGAATAAATTTTCGAAAAAAAAATATGAATTTTCCTAAAGTTTTAAATAAATTTGTATCCGGATTTTTAAAAATAAAAATATTTTCAAGATTTTTTTTGTTGAGAAAATTTTAAAAACTTCTTTTTCGAAAAAAAATATCTGTTTGAAATTTCGAAAAATATATATTTCCAAATTTTCGAAAATAATTTGAATTTTTTTTTTCAAATATATATTTCAAAATTTTCGATTTTTTTTTAAAACATTATGGAAAATAAAATAAAAATTGAAGTATATATTTCTCGTAAATTATAAAATTTGGAATTTTCGAAAAATACTTTTTCAAAATTTTGGAAAATATTTTTCGTAATAAAAAAAACTCCTGAATTTTTTTTAATTTTTACGATTTTTTAATTTTTTTAAAAATAATTGTCACAAATGCCATGTGTACCATTAAAAAAATGAAAAATAAAATTAATTATACAGTCAGCATGTCACTCAGCTCGCCACGTCAGCAATTCTGCACAGTCACATGGGTCAGGGCTAAAATCAAATAATCTTATTTTACAGGGTTGAAATCTTAACTTATTTTTTTACAAGGGGTAAACCAGAACTCGCCCAAATTACAGGAGGGTAAAGACATATTAACCCTTAAATGTATTATGTATAACATTTCAATAAAGACTGCAATGAAAGGGCAAGGCAAGGCAGAGATGAGTAAGCGTGTAACTAAATTATTTATACATTTATGAATTATTTTAGCATGACAAAGATGAGTGAATGTGATGGCAAGGCAAGGCTCTTTAAATAATAAAAGAGAAAGGGCCTTGGAGCATGAGAGAGAGAAAGAGCCTTGGAGAGAAAGAAAGGGTTTTGGAGCCTGAGAGAGAGAAAGAGGGTTTTCATGACAAAATGTCCTGCTAAAAGATAAAAAAATATTTGCAGAGTTCAACCTGCAACAAATCAAAAGCTGTCTCGCAGCAAGTTTCCACAAAAACCGCAAAACCATGTGGAAAAAAAATTGGCCGGAATAAAAAAGGAACCCACCTGAAATGGAGATGAAGAGAAGAAATCAGGCAAAATTGGCTAATGTCTTTTGTAAGAGTTATTGATGATAGGCTTGGTCTCCGAAGCTATAGGTTTAAATCCTTTTGAGGAGGTTTTGGCCTTGTACCCCTCCTCCTTTTCTGTTTCCTCTCCTTGCCTCAATATATATATATATATATATATATATATATATATATATATATATATTTGAGGCATTAGCACTTTGCTTTGCCTCTTTTTGGTAAAAAAAAAAAAAGAAATTTGGCTGTACAAAAATGACGATGTGATAGAGAGGTAAATCAAAATTTGTCTAAATCATAGAGGGCAAAAGTACCGTTAAGCCTTATTTGATGCCACAAAGGTCTAAGCGAGAAAAATCTTTAAATTACAAGGTTAAAAATTAAAATAACATATAAAATTGCAAGGAGATACACTATAATTTGCTCAAGTGGCAGGGGAAAATGCACTTCACACATTATTTATTTAGGCTTAATTACACTTTTGATCCTCGTGTTTTGGCCTACTCACGAAAATGGTCACGCCCTTTTAAAACAGAACAAAATTGTCATTCGATTATCATTTGTGTTACATTCTTCGTCCTACCCCCATTTTATCCTCCAAAAACGTTGATGCTTTATTTTAAAACTTTAACATATATGCATCACAATCTTAAGCTCTAATAAACACTAATCGCTTCATAAACACACCTTAATAACAAAAACACACATCATTCAAAAAAAATTAAGCAGTCGTTTGGTCTCACCATCATACACGAGTTTACATTGCCCAAACTCAATTTTAGTAATAAACCCACGTATTTTGGCTATCCATATTTTGAAGTGATTTTTTATAGGTTTTAGTTTTTATTTTATGATATAAGAACTTATATTATAGTTTTTATCATTAAAAATATAACATAAATTGTCTTTTGGAAAATAACAAGTTATATGTATTATAATTAATGATTTTTACTACATCTATACTATATATAAAGAAAACTACCAACAATAATCTTTAGTTGTTGTTTTAATCAAAATTTCATAATAAAAACATAGTTCATAATTTTCAAATTTTAACGTAGTAAAAAGAGTGGAAAGACGGGCACTCATGTGCCCGTCTTTTCGCTAGTAAATTATACGATAATAAAGAATTTAAATTAAAATAATAAAGGTGAACGCAATTTTTGATACACTTAAACATAGTGCATGAAGAAATATACCAAACTTATGTAATAAATTATTATCCAGTGAAACAATATTCTTACTGTTGCAAATTCCAGCGGGTTAGGTTGACTTCTTAAAAAAAAATCAATAAAACAATTTTTTTTGGCTAAACTGCATTTTTCACCCCTTAAATTTTAAAATGTTGCGGTTTTAGCCCCTATTAAAAAAAATGCAATTTTGGCCCATTCCGTCCCAAAATTGCTGAGAAGACGCGACATGTACCAAAAATGGGGTCATAATCGCAACTTTTTGTAAAGATATGTGGTCAAAAATCATATTTCCTTTATGTTAGGGGGGTCAAAAGAGCATATTTTTCTAAACATAGGGGGTCACTTTTGCCTTTTTTTTAATAGGAGGAGAAAACTGCAGTTCATCCATATTTTTTTTGAAGGAAATAGTAAGACAATATAGGTTTCGTTCATTTAAATATATATTTCATTGATTCAAGATTGGAAAAATGACCAATAGAACTAAAGGAATGAAATAAAATAAAATAAAAGCAACAAACATAATTTAATTTATATTCAATTACAAGAAACGTACATCACATAATATTACTCATTATTGGAAACAACTACAAAGCTTCTAGTAATGCGATGCAGTGGTGGTGGGTGGGTTGGCACACCTGAGGAAGGTACATAGATATGAATGTGATTAGAGTTATGAATGGAAGGACTTGTAGGGGGAGTAGAAGGAGATGGAGAAAGGGATGGGGATGCGGATGACGAGTGATGGTGATAGTGTCTATGAGTGTAATGTTCCCGATACTCTTCATAACTAGATGACAAAGAGTTAGATGTACGACGATGTGGGGTTGAACCACGATTTGAAGGCAAAGGAGGTTTCAGGGCAAGAATGATGTGATGAGTTGCATTTATATTTGTAGTTTGGACGATCTAGATTGGGAGGGTTTGTATGAGGTGCAGAAGGAGATGGAGAAGAGACGGGGGATGCAGCTGAGGAGAGATGTTGATGGTGTTCATGGTTATTATGATCTAAATCTACTTTGTAGCCATTCGATAAAGAGTTAATTGCACGATGATGTGGGGTTGCAACATGATGTGAAGGCAAAGGAGGTTTAACAGGGCAAGAATGATGTGATGAGTTGCATTTGTATTTGTAGTTTGGACGATCCAAAATGGGAGGATTTGAAGGGGGAGTAAATGGAGATGAAGAAGGGGCATGAGATGCGGTTGATGAGTGATGGTGTTTATGGTTGTTATGATCATGATTTACTTTGTAATCAGAGGATAAAGAGTTAGTTGTGTGATGGTGTGTTGTTGGACCATGATGAGAATGCAATGGAGGTTTAACATGGCAAGAATGATGTGAAGAGTTGCATTCGTATATGTAGTTTGGACGATCCAAAGTGAGAGAATTTGTATGAGGTGCAGAAGGAGATGGAGAAGGGGCAGAGGATGAAGCTGACGAGTGACGTTGATGGTGTTTATGGTTATTATGATCTAGATCCACTTTGTAACCATAAGATAAAGACTTAGTTGCACGATGATGTGGGGTTGCAACATGATCTGAAGGCATAGGAGGTTTAACAGGGCAAGAATGATGTGATGAGTTGCATTTGTATTTGTAGTTTGGACGATCCAAAGTGAGAGGTTTTGTAGGGGGGGTAGATGGAGATGAAGAAGGGTCGGGGGATGCGGTTGATGAGTGATGGTGTTTATGGTTGTTATGATCATGATTGACTTTGTGATCAAATGATAAAGAACTACTTGTGGGATGATGTCTGGTTGTACCATGATTTGAAGGCAAAGGAGGTTTAACAGGGCAAGAATGATGTGATTAGTTGCATTCGTATTTGTAATTTGGACGATTCAAAATGGGAGGATTTATAGGGGGAATAGAAGGAGATGGAGAAGGGGCAGGGGATGTGGTTGATGAGTGATGGTGTTTATGGTTGTTATGATCATGATTCACTTTATAATCATATGATAAAGAGTTAGTTGTGGAATGGTGTGTGGTTGGACCATGATGTGAAGGCAAAGGAGGTTTAACAGGGCAAGAATGATGTGATGAGTTACATTCATATTTGTATTTTGGACGATTTAGAGTGGGAGGATGGGTAGGGGGTGAAGAAGGTGGTTGAACAGGGACTGACACTGATGAGTGATGTTGATGGAGGCGTGGTTTACGATATGTACCTCCTTCATAACTATGGGACAAAGGGTTAATAGGGTGATAAAGTGAAGGTGGTGTATGAGAATCAGGCAATGAGGAGAGACTATTAATCTCTTTAGCAATCATAGTGAAAAAAATCATTTGCATAAAGAGTAACGCTAATGCTAAGACCTTGGCCATTTTTTATGCAAATGACAATATTCTATCTAGTAAATTTAGAAGTGTTATTGATATTATTTGAGTCTCCTCTTAGGGTTAATTTATAGGCACTTTGTCAATATTTAATTGAATATTATGCTCGAAAAAATGAAACAGTCCAGGCTTAAGCAATAGTTAGAAAGATATAATTAAAAAAATATCTTTTTAATATTAATTATAGTAATAAATAAATATATACATTAATTTTTGCCCCCTTTCTGATTTTGCACCCCATCTTTACGTTCAATTGCACTTTTGCCCCTTATCTTTTTGCTAATTGTGCGTTTTTGCACCCCTTCATATTTTTGAGCGATTTTGCACCCCATATTTTGCCCCTTTGCCCCTCTTTTAATGATGATTTTGAACAAAACACAATTGGCAAAAGATGGGGTGCAAAATCGCTCAAAAAAAGAGGGTGCAAAATCCCAAAATTAGCAAAAGATAAGGGGAAAAATGTGATTAAGCCATAAGTATTTTCCCACATTTCATATTTGCTAAGATCCAAAGGTATGTCTAATGGAGCACTAAACATCCAACCATTAAAGCTAAAACATAGACATTTTTTTGGTGTCAAGTGTCAACAAAAGATCAAAATCTTTTAATTCTTGCAGCCCAGAAAGAAAAAGAAAAGATAAAGTGCTTTTATTTACAACAAAGAAAACATATCCCAAGTCTAAGAGAAAATTGACCAGGATGGATGAAGGTTCTTTACGGTATTAAAAAGAATAAAGCAAAGACTTTGGTCTTCCAATAGCTATTCGACAATCAGTCACCTAATCTACTTTCTTCACTGGTGCTTCTAAGTCTTCACCATACAATGCTTAACAATGTCATGCATGTTTAACTGCATCGCCTTGCTGCTTCTTTTTAATACTGTAGGTGATCTGTGTTGAACCAGAACTGTCCTTACTGTTCCTCCCGAGTTGTATTGACTTCATTATTGGACTGTTCGGCTCCTGCATTACTATGGGAAGTGTTGGAGTTGCCTTCATTCTGTAAAAAAGTTAAATAAAGGAGTTGTCAATGCAACCTAAATAATCCACTTAAAAGCTAGAATATATATATATATATATATATATATATATATATATATATATATCCCAAAACTTGAGCACACATCCAATGCAACCCTGCCTCTTTCTCTTTTCATTGGTGAGATGTAAGGGAAGGTACACAAATCACAACGAGTAACGGAATTTAGGCCTTTAAAACAAGTCAT
The DNA here is from genome assembly GCA_946800305.1 of Medicago arabica. NCBI lineage: Eukaryota > Viridiplantae > Streptophyta > Magnoliopsida > Fabales > Fabaceae > Medicago > Medicago arabica. The sequence continues at coordinate 12,780,231 of OX326965.1, read as the reverse complement.
ATTTTTAGTGAGATATACTTTAAATTTGGGCTAGTATGTTAAAGAAATTTTTTTAACATTTATTCTATAGAATAAGTGATAAACTTTACTTATCATCACTCCGCCATCCAAAAAAAAAAAGAAACAGAAGAAAAAAAAGAATACCACCTCATAAAATTATCACTTGAGGAGAAACTCGTTTATTGTTCACCATCATTCAAACGTTTAGTAATTAATGATGCATAAGAACAGTGCATTTAATGAATTGCGCAGTTCAAATTTTCAATCACCAGCCTCCCATGATTCTTTTAAATACTTGACATATATGTGAACATTTAAATTTACATTGTGAACAACTCCCCACAAAGGGTGCTGGTATGAACTACCGTTATACATGTTGCCACCAATACTACAAAAAACGAATCATAATCAATTGCAGCATCATCAGTAACCAGAAACCAAAAAGGCTAATACAAATTTTAGTTCAATTCTTTGGACAAATATCTGGATTATCATTCGTAGGCTGGTTACTGAGAATCAGAGATAAAGCAGATAGAGCTTTACCTGTTTAGTGAGACCGTGAATGGACATAACTTCATAAAGCTTGCGCATAAGCATTTCTTCTTCCACCTAACAACCAGAACACCAAAATTAGGGTATTCAAGTTTTTGCAGGTGTCATGTGATTTACGTATTCAAAATAATAATCACCAAAGAAAAGTATGACTCTAATTAATTATTTCATGGATATTGATAAACATTACACAACAAATTCAAGTGTATGAGCCAGCTTAGAATTAGAGGTTAGAAAACAATCAATTTTTAAAGGTTTTCCTCTCCGCCTCATTTGAGTTAATATATTAGTAACTGAGGCAGCTGAAAATTTGCAAATGAAGTTATAATCATATGTTAAAATGTGTCAGAAACATATCATACAAAAGATAAATCAACAACTATGTGATAAATCAAAAGGGAAGACTCTTTTACTGCAACAGACTGGAATCAAGTGGACTAGATCCCTGGAATAATACAACTTACCACGAGATTACTATTCACATTGCAAAAACAAAGGAGCTGTCTAAACTGTGGTATAAGCATCTCAATCTCGTGTAGAAAATAAATTAGACACAGCAGATAAATCAATAGACATGATTATTATGTGTCAAAAGATTGACACCAAATGAGTGAAAATCATGAAGTTGTGTATTTTCCAACAGGAAACTGTATCACATTCTAATGGCATCATTTTTCTCTCTTGAAAATGTCAGCCAAATTTCTTGTTGTCATTTCCTAAATTGATAGGAGAATAAAACCAAGAGTAAGAGGCAAAATACACACACCTAGTGATGTAAGACTACAAACAGGTATTACGATGTCCAACAGTGACACGAGACCGAAATATGTATTACGTTCAACTAATTATTTTTTTTAAAAATTATCGATGTCGAAGACTCCATTTCAGTGCCGTGTCTGTGTTAGCGCTTCATAGATTGTGTGTGCAGAGAAATATAACAACCTGAAGTTTTTGCAATTCATGCAACATTGATCTGTATGCTTCCATAAGGACCTCATTTTGCTTATCCATATGCCTATTCACCATAAACATACAAATAGAATCAGTTCAAAAAAACAGGTCAAGGAATAGAAACAGCAGATAAGTCTCATTATGAAAAACACAAAAAGGAGATAGGAAGTATACTTCAACAACTCTCCGGTGTGTTTTGGGTCAAAATTTCCAGGATCCATCGTTATTGACGAGCAAATCTGAAAAAATAACTGCACACATTAACAGGTATTCTGTAAATCCAAAAGGAAACACTTCAGCTTAATCTGGGATCATGCTGAAACTGCATATAATCACCATGAAAACCTAAATGCACCTTTACTAGTAAAAGAAATTGCTCAAATTCAAAATCTTGCAACCCAAAATCCTAAACGGCGAATAGAAGATGAGCACTCATTCTGAAATAACTATCTGACATAAACCAGCTGTATCAAATATAAAAATTCAAAATTAAAATTTCAATGGCAAACGTAAAGCACCGAAAGATTGAGTGAAGCAAATTGGTGATAAAATGAAGTGGGTGTGTCAAAGATATAAATAAGATAGACACAACTCGGTGTTTGGAATTATGGAAGTGACAAAGATAGAGGTGTTTTTTTATGCTCCAATCGCATAATAGGTTGCAATCCACCGGCTATTTGTTTCAACTTTAACCTACATTGAGGTTTTGCTTTAGTACCTAATGTGTATGTAATACAACTAAGATTCCGTGAATCAGATTCTTTCAAAATCAACATTAATGATTTTTTAAGGTTGAATTTCATCCTACATTCTAATGGCTCGTTTAGTGCACATGATAGGATATGGCTCCACTTAGTATCATTCCATGATAAATTAACCATAAAGGACAATATATTGTCAAAATTAAATTTATATCAGATAAAAATTGTCATACACATAAGTAGCACTGAAACAATCACAAAGTAACAATATATTGTCAACCACAATGCTTCATGCTCTTGCTCATCAAACCAGAAAAATTCTTTAAGTAGTAGGTCAAAACTTTGACCGAAAAAATATCAAACCAGTAGACCAATACTCAAACCAGAAAATTCTCAAAACAGTTACTCTCAAAACAATATCACAATTGATTCTTAGAACCTCCTAAAAATATCAATATCGTCCCACACTGACATATGTGATTACACTGAATTACATGATTTTAATCTTTTATTATAAGTGTCGACTTGTTAGTGACCGTGCTTCATAGTGCCTAACTGGTTTCCTAAATTTGTGTACATAAACTGAATCTAGAAAGTTTAAAGAAACTGTGTCTATGTGTACAGAAAGTCAGAAACATTGACCTAACTTGAAGAAATAATGAAAAGAATAACAAGATAGTAACAACAGAGGAAGAAATTGCACAGGAAAGGGGATTGTGCAAAAGAGAAGAAGAAAAAGAAACTGGAGAATACCTTCAAGTGAGTGTAGAGGCGGTCGATGGCGAACTGCTAGGATTGAGGATGACGGCGGCGCGATGAATACCTTCAATCTGAGATAATGAAATTGTTAACACGGCGGCGCGATGGAGAATGGAGAACGGAAAGCGTTTCTTCTTCTGTCTTGTTTTATTTAAAATAATAATAATAATAGTTAATGTCACTTTTCTTTTTTTTGGAATGGCAATAGTTAATGTCACTAATAATATCAGCCCTTGGATCCTTTTATGCCATGTGTCATACATCCAGGGTAAATCGAGGAAACCCGGACTCTGATTGATTATTATAAAGTAAATAGGCAAAAATTATAAATTCTTGAAAATATCCCTCAAATGAGTGAAAAGGCAAAACATATTTTTTTTATTGTTTAAAGGGAGGGAAAAAAAAAGATTAAAGGTTGGTCAATTTGTATGTGATCATTGACCGTGTATTTTTTTATTGTTTTCCATTCAGCTTTTAGTGGGGAAAATGTATGAATGTATTATGTATGCATGCATCTTATCTAATACCTCCTAGTCAATTTCCATTCATCCAATTTTATTCTTTTTTTTTTCTTTCATGTAGTTTCTTGAACATGCATGTGTAGCACCAACAAGAAGCAGACAGTACACTGGATAAAATGGCCAAGATTATTTATAGATGATTTCGTTAATTAAACTAAGGCAAGTGGATAATAACAATCTAGTCTTCCACTTGCCTTAGTTTAATACAATTTCATACCATCAAAAACCACTTTAATGAATATGAGAGAAATAGAAACCACATTTATATATATTATATCGTTTTCAACTTCATATCTGAAGTAAAACTATATGAAAGATGGAGCATTGAGAACAAGGTTGCAACATGTGTAAGACAATTAAATGGAAGAACACCTGAAAAAACATCTTCTATCCATGAAAAGAAGAAGAAGCATACAAATATTTTCAAAGCTACCGTTGACATGGTTTTAAATTGCAGTTGAAGTTACGCTCGAAACTAATATATTGCGGTGTAATACAAGATAAGGTAGCCAACACGGTCAAAATTACGGTTGTAATGTCGTTGTGGTGAGTTCAAAAATCTATTAGACTGTAGCAACAATTGCGGACTGAAATTTAAAACCATGACAAGTTGACCACTATTGGTACCGCTCGTATCCTTGCCAAACCCAAACAATTTCATTTAGAGAAGGCTTTAAGTATTGGTTCCATAATTTCCTATATTCCGATATGTCTCCAGCAATATTTCTCACTTCAACAATATAAAATGGAGATGTAACATAATTTCATGACTAAAAGTCAGCTTTTAGTCATTTTTCATACAATGAAAGACACTATAACTTATCGAATTATTATGGTATGATACCATTGGTATCCCACACATATTGGCACATTTATAAAAAAAATGGAGAAAAAGTTGTAGGATGCAAGCAAGTATTATTTAATGGTGTTTGAGTATATGACATTCAGACCCGGAAACTATGAAACTAGTTACCTTATGCACTGGAATTATGTCTATATACCTGCGAACAGCAAGACCTCCGAGCAGCTTGTAGCGAAGAGACTCAGCCTGAGCAATGGCACAAAGTCCCCTGTTGTTGACCTTCTCAGCGTAAAGCTCAACACTGTTCTCAAGAAACTTGAACCTCTTCTGCACAACTGAGGTCAGCTCTCTAATCCTCCTTCCCTTCTCAGCTTGTACCAAAATCTCATTCTATAGACCTAGCATGAGATGAAATAGGTAATAAAAAACTCTGAAAGCATAATAGTAATCATAAAACAAAAACAGGAAGTCTCAAAATCAACAAAAACTAAGGCAGGACCACACATAGTTCAAGGATAATGTACTTATTAACAAAAGTAGCCAATATGTAATAATTGAAAGATTTACTCCAATGTTTATTAGCTGTCAGGAATTAATTAAGAGTCTGAACAAATCTTAACGAAAGCTTTTCTAAGAGATGAACATGCTACACACAACTGGTTTTTCTTTGTTTAGAACAATCAACTCATCTTCACATACAACAGTGACCAACTTCTAAAGTTTCATTTCACTCCAACCTATGTAACTACATTCCTCCCACGAACAACATAATTGACACATATAACTATGGGTGGGTAAAAATATCCAAAAACTGAACCGAACCGAACCAAACTAAAATTAACTGAACCATTACATTGGTTATTGAACCGAACCATTATTTTAAAAACAGTTCATTAACTGAACCGAACGGTTAACCGAACCGAACCAAACTCAATTAACTGAACCGAACTATTAGATCTCAATTAATCATATCAGTGATCAGAGTATTCAGGAGGAATTCCTACAATTGTTTTCTCTCTCAAATGTAATCATACCAAATACGGTTGTTTGGATCAGCTTGGCATATCAGCTACTTATAGCACCAGAACATATTGAAACTATGGTTTACCGAATACCACTACTTTAATGCCAAATCCATACTATTATAGGTACTAAAAGTTTAATTTGATGATTAATACAAGATGAATCCTAAAACATAAGAATCCTTATATTGTGGACCAATTTGGCTCTGCATACTATTATAGGAAGGAAGAATGACAAATCACGGTTAATTATGGACCAATTCAGCTCTGCATTATTGTGTCATTCTTAGTGAAGTACTAGTTAGTAGTTAGTACAATTAATACAAGATGACTCCTAAAACATATCCTTATATTCTTACCTATTTAAATAAACGTTACCTTCTCAAATTCTATCAGTATTTTTGTTTTTTTGTTTTACTTGAAGTTGAAGGTTTATCTAAATCATCTACTGACATCAAAATCCAGCATCATACCCCACTCCATGAATGGGTTTACTTAGCTTGATCATAAAAAAAAAATTAAAAATCAAATCAAGCAATAAATAAACCTAACTCGTAATTCGATTTACGAAGTAAAAAATATTAGGGTTTCAGAAACAATAAAGACTTTCAATAGAATTTGTAGAACAAAGGAAACTTACACCATTTCTGCTCAGCTGGTACTGTTCTTCTGTGAGTTTTGTAGAGGATAAGGAGATGAAGAATGAGACCGTGCTAGACTGACGAAACGGGGTCGGAGCTACTTGGAAACATCATGATATTGCTTGGGTAGAAAAATAGAATCGGCTGTGGAGATGAAGAAAATGAATATCTTTTGATCAAAGGATGCCAAACTCATTGATGCATGGGGTGGTAAGTTAGCCGGCAGCGCTTCAGAGGAGAATGAAGCGTGAAAATTGTTTTAGGGTTTCAGGAAATGAGGAAGAGATAGGACTTGAATTTGGAGCCGGATCAACAAGATGAGTAGAAAAAATGCAAGGGATCGTTAGTACAACTGGTGAAGTTTGACTGGATTTGGTAGTATGCAGAGTTGTGGCTGAACTGTTTCTGTATGTTTTTCTCTTGATGTAGACATTTGAAGTGTTTAACTTCTTAGGTTGTTGTTTCAAAAAGAAACTTATTACTTTGTTGAATTATATTTTGTTTGAGAATCGTGTTTATTTTGTTGAATCTAATTATTATCAACTATTTTGACTATTTATCAGTAGCATTTGTATTTTGTACTAAAACCTTATTTAAATCGTTGCAACCAAGTCTCAATGCAGTCTTTGCTATGTAAAATTGGATTTTTCTTATATACTAGAATAGTAAAATAGGTAGATTTTGTTCATACCCTTATTTGGCATCATCAATTTTAGACTTTTATTACATTGAACTTTGTGTTTGTTTGATCTAATTACAGAATTTGTTCATGAAAAAGAGCACAAAACATTTACAGATATCTCATCTTAAGAACATTGAGTTGCTTTTTCACTTACCCAAGAGAGGATGGAAATCACGACAAATCCTTCATTCAAGTAATTGCAACACACAATGTCAAACCAAACAATAATGCATCTCCATTCAATCTTCCTTTCTTAAAACTAGGAAAAACACGGTTGTATCTCTAACCTCACTAGCTGGCAGTGTTGTCAAATATCGGTCATGGCGGATATCGGTAGCGGGTTTTTGGCTTGATGCCTTTCTTCCATGGCCGATTTTGTGAAGGATGGCGGAGCCATAATCAGACATGGTGCACCATATGTCGTATTTTTGGATCTCCACCATGGTCCACCATCAACAACACTAATGACTAGATATATTGTTCTTCACAGAGAGTCAAGGCACGCCTTCAATTGCGAAGAAACAATGACATCAATGTTCTCTTGTGTGGAACACGTCACCGGTGAAATTGAACATCCTTCAACTACTTAAAATGAAAGCAATGAAACAAGCATCGACACTTTTTATAATAGTTTTAAAAAAATGCCAAATTGCAAAGTTTGATAGCATTTCCCGATTCCTATATCATTCGGGAAATTATAGAGAAGAGATATATATCCAACACAATTATGAATTATCACCAAGTACACCAATGAATTTGATCGGTGCAGCATAAAATATCGCATTTACACTAATTGTGCAACACAAACTTCGAAAATAGCCTAATTAAAAACATGAAAATAAATCTGACCCATTCATGATACAATAATGAAATCAAGCAAATTGCAGCACACAAACAAATCAAATTTCATTGGATACACCATCATTAAAACTAAATGCAGTTCAATTCCGTTAAATTTTGGAGTTTAGAGGTAACCCTAAATGCAGTTGATAATTTCAGGAAATGTATCATGGCCTTTTTGGATTGACTTATTTGAGTTTATCTACCGACTACCGGCATAAGTTTTGTGAGACTGTTAGGGATAACTTATGAAAACAGCTTACGACAATTTTCATAAGTTTTTTTCAACTTATTTTCTTAAATTCTTCAACCTAGCTTATAAAAACAACTGATAACATATACAAAAACAATTTAACATTGTTTTATCTTTGGCTATAAAAATAGCTTATGCAAACTTATACATAAATGTGTCTTCTCTTGTGCTATACTATAAGCTGTTTGCCCAAACAGCACCTATGTCTATTCCTAATCCTAATTTACACATATCAAATATAACATCGATCAAAACATTAATCAAATAATATATTTGTGGAAGTTACTCATGGAAAATAAAATCTAGGTATCTTTTTAATGTAGTAATTAAAATTTATAAAGTATAGTTTCTAATTGAAAAGTGTATACAAGAGTGAAATAAGAGTATTACCTAATAAAAAAAAAAGAACGAAGTAAGAATTGAGCATGAAACAAAAATAATATAAGTGGTGGAGAAGAAATTGAAGATTGATGATGAGAATATATAGCGACCGATGGTGTTTACCGTTATTTCTGGTGGCGGGACTATCTCCGGCAGCGAAGATTCGCCGTCGTATCAGATCCTTCTTGCATTGTCTGTGGGTAACAAATGGAATAGAGAAACTTTAAGGGGTGAAATCATACTATATATTTATCTAATATCTTTTTTAATTTGACTGAATAAACATTTAACTTTTTTAAATTAATATAAGGGACTTAAGTACCTGCTATATATCTTTTAATTGTTTTAATATCTTAACTCAACCACATAATCTACCATTCTTTATAATTTAAGATTTTCTAAAAAAAAATATCATACTAAACAAATAGAAATTAGCTTCAAATTTGTTTAAAACGAAATCATTTATTTTAAATCTAAAACAAACGTACCTTTAGGGGACGGGGCTTTGTTTCACGAACTTAAATGTTATTCATAAAAATAAAGTACTCCATAAAAAAGTACTAGCAAATATAAAGGTAGAAGTTTAATGTTCATCTCAAGTATTTTTTTTTTTTAAATGAAAATATTGTTTCACACGCTCTCTAATAAAGTATTAAAGGGTTGGATGATTTGTGTGGACAACTATTTTTATTTCCCATCAAGTATTGTCTAAACTTATCGATGGTTAATACCACGATTAATAATTCATTCTTCGTAGTGTCATAGTTTACTTATGTGTCATCTAAGGTCTAACTGACATAGTAACTATAGCATGAACCTTACTATATTTCGGTGAGATACAAGGAAGTTTTGGGAGGAACAAAACGGCCTTTGAACACAAATACAAAAAAATCAAGATGATGGGAGAGTTGGAGGGTTATGTATCTAGACGCGCGTTGAAATTTATCTATGATGAATTGCAACGCTCCAAGACATTCGGCTTTGAGAAGGAAGATTGCGGTTGTGTCCAAGCGACATCGTACGGGTTACCTTGTGCATGTATTATTGCCATGAGGTGCAAGCAAAAATTGCCTCTTGTCTTTGATGATATATACCCTCATTGGAGAAGGTTAAGTGTACAGGGAGAAGAGATTGATGATGATTTTTCTATGGTGGAAGAGTGGAATGGCATTTAAGAATGTCTCAAGACAAGCCCTTACAAATGAAACTCCACATCAAAGAGATGATGCGTCAAATAGTCTTTCCGGAAACCACAAATATGTGTCCACCTTCAAAAAAAGCGGTAACCAAGAGAGCACCTAAAAGGAAAAGGACTACACTCAAAGTATCGTCAATGGGTCAAATCTTCTCTAGATGGGAGACTATTGATTCTCAAAATCCGGACAGTCAACTTTCACAACCCAAGAGGTCACTTCCTAAGAGAAAAGATGCACACCTTGGCACGTACTCCTGCTCACAAGCTTCATCCTCTACTTCAAAACCGCTTCGGATCATCCCTTACATTTCACAAATTCCAAATCTCATGAGACCTTTTGTTGAAGACATTGTGAATGTTAAAGGGGATGGTCATTGTGGATTATGGGTTATAGCTTCGTACTTGGGGATGGATGAGGAAGATCATGTATTGATTCGTCATCAACTTATTCATGAGTTGAGAACTCATAAGAGTAACTACATGCCGATATATGTCACGGAGAGGCGTTATAACAAAATCTTGAATGGTTTACACCCTCCAAAATGTACAATTGGTATTGCGCCGGTAGATAAGTGGTTGACCACTCCGGATTTGGGTCACATTATTGCTACTTGCTACAATAGAGTCGTTGTTCTATTGACATTGCCCGAAAGGGGCGGTGTATGTGAGACATATTTCCCAATCCAAAGTACTCCACCACTTAATCCACATGCCAACATCATGTGTCTTTGCTTTATTCTCGGCCACTATCTTCATGTTACTTTGAAGGAAGGGTGTCTGTTACCACCGAGTTGTACGGAGTGGATGTCCAACAAGATCGGTGAGGCGGAGAAATGACATTTTGAGTTTTTGGATAGACAAGATGTCATCAACGAGCTCATGTCCAAGGAGCCGAAGCCGCCAAAGAAACCAACAAATGAGCACAATCCAATAGTTTGTGATAATACTCTTACTCCGCAAAAAAAGGAACAAGAATTTGAAGTGATGGAAGACATAGAAGTAGAGGAAAATTTAGGAATGTCACTAAACTTCTTAGATATGTTATAGGTTATGACACTATTAGGTCGGTCGGTGTTCGTCCTATTTTTTGGTAGTATTACACCCCGACATATTTTTGGGTGGCCGGCTATGTACTTTGAATATTCGTGGCCAATATATAACTAATATTATATATTAAATGAAATGAATTATTTTTTTGGTGGCCGGTTATGTCACACCAATTATTGCTTGCATTTACTTTGTCACTAATTATTCAACTATTTATATTTTTTGAAGTGAAACATGTATGAAGATGCACAAGGTCCAGTTAAACTTCATGTCTGTTATGTAGATGTGCAAATGAAGGCTAGGTTCTTTGTAAAGCCCACCGGCAAGTTAGACGATTTGAAGACAAAACTTGACAACTTCTTTATCCATATTGGTTCAAATCATAGAACATACGATGTAATTTTAAATGCGCCAGGCGTGGACATGGGGGAGGATAAGGAAGAGGACTTTTCGAAGACGGTGTATTTTTCACAACGTGTCGAAGATGATAGCGACGTCGCTAACATGTTTTACGTAATGGTTGAAGATAACGTTTTACATCTTTATGTCCGATCCGTTGAAGTGTAATATTTATTAACGTGTAATATCGTAATTTGTTCGAATTTGTGCCCGTGATATTGAATTTTAATGAAGTTGTGTTTATGTAATTTAACGATGAATTTCGATAATTGTTACCGTTTATGTGAGATTATGTGATTTTCAAGATTTATGGACAAATTGGTGTAATTTGGATCGCTTACGTGTCATGAAGCGTGTTTAAATGATTACGGGTCATTACCGCCAATTTGTGAAATTTGGACCGTTTTGATCGTTATGTGTGATTATGTAATTGTGATAAAAACGATGTTTTTGTGTAATTTTGATTGATTATGTCGTATTATCCGATAATCTTGTTAAACTGTTGTAATTCGGTTCAATTATGAGCGTGTAAAAATTACGGGTCATTAATGACATTCAATGCATTGAATGCATATCAGTACAACAATTAATGTTGTACTGATATATAAGCATTGCGTTAGTTAACTGGCGCAGTGCTTTACATTTGCGTGACACTGCGGGAGTTAACTCACACAGTGCGTTACACTTGCGTGAGTGTACGTAGCTTAAGTCACGCAGTGCTTTGCACATGCGTGACTTAAGTGACGCAGCGCATGTTAACTAACGCACAGTTTGACATGTGCGTTAGTTAACATGCGCAGGGATAAAATCGTCTTGCTTGCAGAATGGAAGTGTATTTTGTAGGGGGAGAGCAGGATTCAAATTGTTTTAGGGTTTCAGGAAATGAGGAAGAGATAGGATGACCCGGTCAGTTAGTAAGGAATATTGGGCTTATTGCATTGAAATGAGTAGAAATGTGAAAATACATTCAGGCTTTTGTTAAAAAACTTGTTAATAAACTAAATTATTTATATAGGAATCTCAAAAGCGTGTAACTGTTCATCTCCATTTCATGTGGGTTCCTTTTTTATTCCGGCCAATTTTTTTTCCACATGGTTTTGCGGTTTTTGTGGAAACTTGCTACGAGACAGCTTTTGATTTGTTGCAAGTTGAATTCTGCAAATGTTTTTTTTGTCTTTTAGCAGGACAATTTGTCATGAAAAGCCTCATTTTCTCTCTCACGCTCCAAAACCCTTTCTTTCTCTCCAAGGCTCTTTCTCTCTCTCATGCTCCAAGGCCCTTACTCTTTTAGTATTTAAAGAGCCTTGCCATCACATTCACTCATCTCTGTGATGCTAAAGGAAAAGGAATTAATTGGTTTTTTGAAAAGGGAGTTTAATATTGAATACCATGTAGTGAAAGTCAAATAATATCATAAAAAACATCAAGTGGCTTGGTGGTTAAAATGATGTGAAATAACCAGCATGCCATGAGTTCGAATCTCTATAGGGATATTTTTCAAAACCCTCAAAAAAGGGCGGAGTTAAGGTTAATTTGCTTGCAACACTTTAACATTTAGATATACTAGACCCCGACTCGTGCATCGCACGAGTTTGTTTTGCGTTTCATATATAAGCTTCAAATTATTGCACGAACAAAATATTATAAAATATTAAAATTGATATCAACCCAAGTTTTGCTTGGGTGCCTTTCCTGTGAAGACAACAAAAATTTGTCCCAAGCTTAAAAAAAACGCTAGAAGAAAACACTTCATATCGCACAAAGTTGTCCATTTTAAGATTAAAGATATCATCATCAAAATCGATGTCGATTCTTGATCGTGTCCTTAGTCAAATATCAGTCTTTTCCTATAACTGCCATGGAGAAAATGCTAGAAGGTGATGCTTCTCAATGTATCCGGGCAATCAATAAAAGTTTCTGCAAAAGCAAAACAACCACAATGACCTGCTTGACTTAATTTGATGGCACAATATATACAATGAAACTACCATTTTATTACCATCCATATACTCCAAACCACACTTCCAATCTAGTTAATTAAAGTAAATAATATTCAATTGTTTTGAAATGTGGTCTAAGATCACAACTTTTCACAAATAGTAGCAACGTATATGCTATGACATGTAACAAAAATGAAGTCATTCCAACAAAGGTTGAAGACCATATAAAGCATCATATAGTCCACTCATGAGACACAAAAAGTAACACCCTTATTTTTTTTCCCACGAAGCAAATGCACTGTGAACCAAATATAGTAGAATTATTTCATCAATAAAAATATTGCTGGCAATTGAGACCAAAGAAGTGTGAGCATAGTAAATTGCATAGTAAAAAAGTTGTTGAAAGGAAATTAACATCATTGAGTAGTATTTACTTTAGTTTATCATATCAGATACGGAAAGAAAATTACGCCTGGAATGCATAACCGAAACACTATATATAGTTTTTACATTCTCTTTGAAAACATAAACATTAATACAATGTATAACCCAATGGAAGATTCATGTTCAAGAACATATCAAATAACACATTAGTCCGAAATATCTAATCTGCTTAGCTTGGCTGCTGCAACACCTATTATAAAGTATCTTAGTGATTGAAACCTAATTTTAGATTGAAGACAAAAGTAGAACAACTAAATAATTGTTACTTTGTAGAGCTTAACAGGACCACCAAAAATAATTCACACTACACTATAAATGTCAAAGTAACAAATAAAATAGGAAAAGAAACCGAGAATATGCAGAAGAAGATAAAGGTACAAACCTTGTGCAACCGACACTCTCAGATTTAGAAAAACTTCAAACAGGAGCATAACAATGATGTATTTTAGAGATAATCTGTCTATAACAACCACATAAACAACATGCCTTCAACAATCTATTTATCTGCATTTTGTAGGCACATAGCAAAAAACAATGAATTCTTTAAACTGAATCATATAAGCATCAATTGTAAGAACATATTAATATATAATATCAAAATAAAACTGAATAAGCACCATTACCTTATCCTTATATTCTCAAAACCTGCAAAAGAAAAGTTCATTTCTGAAAAATTAGTACAAATAAATAAACTGTGATCCACTACGTATCAGTTATTATGCTTGTAGTGGTGGCAATTTTTAAGGATTCATTTAGGAGTTAATTATGAAGGGGGAGTGAGTTATGTAAAACCACCAATTTTCAAAGATTTATGAGATTATTGAAAACAGAACATGAAGGGCAAAAACAAGGACACCTATTTATAAGAAGAACGTGAGAATTTGAAAGTTACTATGAAAAACCACCCACGATGCTTGGAGAGGTGGCCATTTTCAAGGATTTATCAAAAGATTTATGTGAAACCACCCACTACACATTAGTGATAGTTGGAGTGGCACCTATTTTCAAGCAACACCATTTGCACGTGTTCAGGTTCAAGAAAAACAACCTAAACCACGGTTTAAAGATACATTAATACTTGAGCTGGAAAATTTCCCTATTCTTAAGGCCTAAATCAACTAACTAAAATCCACAAATTTTTGAAAATTCAAGGATTGAAAAACAATAGAAAAGTCATAAAACCCTGATTTAAGCATTGGGAACCAAGGAAATTAACCAACCACAATTAATATAATGAAAGATTTCAAGCATTGCCTTTTATCATGAAAACTGAGACAATCAAAATCCACAAAATCAAAATGAATAAAATAGCATTAATGTGAAAATTAGTTTAATGAATATACCATGGACGAAATCTCCATACCAATCACACTTTTGAGCAGAAATCGAAGGACAATGGGGAAGAAATGGACAAACATTCCAGCCTTGTGAGTTCAAATCGCAGAAATAAGGTGGAAAACGTTTCAGAACCGTATAACGTTCAATTCTGAAAAGAGAGGAAAATGGATTAGTCGGGGTTTTAAAAAGGGGGGCTTGGTATTGGATATGAGTTAGTGGAAGCAAATTAAATTAGTAAAACAACTACTGGTAAAGTGGCAAAATTGGTTTAATGGACGTCGATGGTCGTGGGTTTGAATCCCAAGAGCCTTTTTAACAAAACTGTTTAACATTTATATATATATATATTAAGATTGTCTTTTTCTTCGGTGTCCAGCATTTCTCTTTAACATTCACTAACTAGTTTGAAGAATAGATAGTATAGTAAACAATGACGTAAATGACCGTTTACAATGGTGAACTTGTGAGATGGAAAGTTGGGTGTTATGTCCGAAGGGAATCAAAGGGTAGGGTATATGATCAGTTTATATTGATAAAGAAACCAGTAAAAACTATTAATAAAATGTTTTCTTGTTTGGGCATTTGCTTGACCTTCATACTAGTCCTTAAGAACATGTCATGTCATCGTGCTACCTGTTCCAAAGAACGAGGAATCAATTTTTTTTTTTTTTTTTTACAAAATTAACGCCCTAGACCAACATAAGAGATGAATATAACGAAATGTATGTTTGGATGGAGGATTTTGAAAGAGGCGAGATGATTTAGGCTTCCTTTTTAAATTTCAAAAACTATAAAAAGTTTTTAAAATAAATATAATACGAATTAAGTACTTATTATATGGGTATTTATCATGTTGTTAGTTTAATTATTTATAAATAAAAAGTATTTTTCAAAATATAGACTCAATCATTCAAAATCCTTTGAAAAGCCCCATCCAAATATACCCAAACAAATTGCAAAGTCAAGGTGTTATTCTATGTTTTTGCGTGAGTCAGAGACTGCAATGATAACGAGCTACATGATTCACTTTGAAAATAATTGTTTTTTTTTTTGGACAAAAGAGTGCAAAGCCCAAAGGCGAGAAAAAAAACTCACATTTATAAAGCATGCATACAAATGTAAATAGGGATCCCATAGATTGCCCTATTTGGGGATCCTTGATGGAGAACGAGACACAAATGAGAATAAGTTTAGTCGATGGGGTGGGGGAGTGACAACCCTAAACTCAAATCATTGTTTTATTACGAGTAAAAGATAAAATTCAAAAGTTCAATAAATTCCACGGTCATTTAACTTGGATATTTGTAACAATTTAGTCTTTTAAATTTGTATGTAATAACTTGATCTTTTAAGTCGTAAAATATCTACATCATTACACTCTTCTCATCAAACTCAGTTAAAAACTGATCATGTGATCGTTTAATGCTAAGTTGGACTTGTAAAAAAAAATGATAAGTTGATAGGTTCAATTGTTTTTTTTATAGGGAAGGTCCAAATTTATGATCCTTAAAAAAAAAATGTTTTTTTTAAAGAAAGGTTAGAATTTATCTCTCTCTCAAAACTAGAGTCTGTATGTATATTATTTAGTCCTGATTTAAAACAAAATCAATATATTACTTGATTTTTTTTAGCAATATATTCTTGATTAGTTGATTTTAAATATTTGAAACAAATTTTACCCTATTTTCCTACTTTGCCATCCCTAGGACACTTGTTTATCAATGCAAACTCACAACCAAACGCCTACTTATACTGTCACTCGAATACTTCTTCTGCAAGTGCTGTGCAACCATTACATCATCAATGGATATCGAAACTCTAGTTTTAGGTATATATATTTTCCTTCCTTCGTCCATTTCATTCTATGCTACAATCGAATCTCTTTTGCAGTTATCAATTTCAACTAACGTGTGCAGGTGCTGGTCAAGAAGTTGGAAAAAGCTGTGTAGTAGTCACAATCAATGGAAAGAGAATCATGTTCGATTGTGGCATGCATATGCATCACACTGATCAACGTCGTTTTCCTGATTTCAAGAAGATTTCAAAAACTGGGAATTTCAATGATGCTCTTGACTGCATTATCATCACTCATTTGTAACTTCACTATTCATTTCTTCATTCTTTTTTAATGTATAGTTTTTTTTTTTAAATTATTTTTTTATGTTGTTGTTGATGTTGGTGCAGTCACTTGGATCATGTTGGAGCATTGGCTTACTTCACTGAAGTTTGTGGGTATAGTGGACCGGTTTATATGACGGTGGGTCGCCTATTAACTGTTTGATGAAATGTTTGAGTCGGTGTAATGCTATGAACACTCTCTTTTCAACCTCTAGTATTCACTCTTTTATTCGATGAAGTCAATGTAGGACCCACCACATGTCTTAAGTGTGAGATCCGCATTGATTTCACCTGATAAAAGAGCGAGTGTTGGAAAGAGAGTGTTCCTTCCTCACACTTGGTGTTGTTTTATTTTTGTTATTATTTTCGGTTGATATGTTTTTGATAAGTAAAATGCTTTCTGTACTAAATTTTTTTAGATGTACTCAAATTACGCCATGTTTGGATAAACAACTTAATTAAGCGTTTATCATTTAAGTGTTTAGGTATAAGCTATTTTTATAGCAAAAAATAAAATAAAATAAAATAGTTTTTATATAAGCTATAAATTGTTTTTAAGCTATCATGTAGAGCTTAGGAGAATAGTTTATGGATATGTCATTAGTTGTTTCCATAAGTTTTTTCAAATAATCTCAGCAATGTTTTTGCTAGTGGATAAACTCAAATAAGCTAATCCAAACATGCCCTTGGTGGAATGCATGCATTGTTTTTGTTTTCAAGTTAGTTGCTAATTGCTTATTATTTTTGGTACTACATAACTAATTGCTATGAAAATAAGACTTTGTTTTTTTGTATGTTTTGATGAGTGTGAGAAAAGAGATGTTAAAATTAACAGAATAATCCCTTATTAGTTATTACTTATTACTTATTAGTATCTTGTAATTATTTGTATTAGTAAAAACAAATATAATTGAAATGAAAACAGAAAACAAAGTAAACGTGGCCTTTGTTGGACGTTTTTGACATGACAAAAGAATGTGAAACCTTTATGCAATGTTTCCCGAATGTGCGGCTCTGGATGATAATCATGTTGTAATTTTTGCTTGATGGGTGCTGTTCCAGTCAATGCTTATGGTGCTTTGAATGTTTAAGCACTGTCTCCTTGGTTGTAATTCCACAATAATAAATTTTTCTTGACTTGTATTTGATATTAAGCAGTACCCAACAAAAGCTTTGTCTCCTTTGATGTTGGAAGACTTTCGGAAAGTGATGGTTGATCGTTGGGGTGAGGAAGAACAATTCACTTCTGATCATATTACTGAGTGCATGAAGAAAGGTAACATAGGATCCTCTTTACTTTTTGTAGTATCTCTATATGTTGGTTTGAGTCAATAAGACATGTCACTGAGGAATAACGGATACATGATATATATACTGTAGCTGGCATAGTTGCTTATGAGTTATGACTATGTTTAAGTTAGAATTCTATGTAGCTACTGTGTCACAAGGATTTTAATGAAGGATAAATATTATTTTTCCAGTCTATAAATGTCATTTCAGTTTCTTTTTTTTTTGTGTTTTTTTTCTTTGTAATTGATTATGTCGAGAGAGAAACTAGAATTACATGGTTTACATTTTTGTGTGAATTTTAGAGAAGATTCTGCTGTGGTCAATTAGTAGTTTGGTGTGTGTTTTAGACTGTTGGACACAGCCGATTCCCATCCAATATCACCACATCTCTGACATTAGCATCTCAATTTTATGTCTTTATTATACCTGTTCTAATTTGATTTGCTTCCTCTAAACAGTTATTGCTGTAGATTTGAAGCAGACTGTGCAAGTAGATGAAGACCTGCAGATACGTGCATATTATGCAGGACATGTAAGGCTTGTGAACTTCATCAATGAACTCGTATTTCCTTTGCAGTAATAGATTTAACACCTGTTATGTTGGTTATTTTCTCATCATAGAAGTTCTTGTGAATTTTTGTGTACATAAGATGGTCGTCGTAGAGTATTAGATGCTGAAATATTGGCAAATCAGAAACCATACATAACATAAACAGAATGCAATGAAAAAGTCTTGTTGAAAGTCTGGAAGGGGTAGGATTCTCAAAGTTCTAAATGAACGTGTCTAGTATCATTAATGATTAGGGTCTAGATAGTTTAGATTGCAGAAGAACAAGAACAATGCAAACTAGTCCTGAACATTTATTTCCTGATTTAGTCCAGTTGCGAGATCTTTTAATTTTACATCTACTAATACCATAACTGCTGAAGAGAACTTGGTGCTGTGAAACTCTTATCTGCAAGGTTCGGGTAAGGGTTAGACCCATTATGTGGGTCTATACGATTACGAGGCCATCTTACCTTGTATTTGCAAGAGGTTGATCCATCAGGTAAACTTATGTCTTTTTAGTCAAATGGTGATAATTTCAACTGCTGTACCGATATTCCCTTTCAGCAGTGCTACAAGACTACAACTCTGAAAAAAAAATTATTATTTAAAAAAGATGTAATAAGACAGTCCACTCTTACTTAATGGAACTTCACTGATACAATACTTTAACAAACACACACACACACACACACTCCCTCTGGCCTTAATTTTAAGCAAAAGTAGGTTAAATAAAATTTATGCACAATTTATTTTTTGACTGGCAAATGTTAACGAAGCACGGATACAGACACCGGACACGAAACAGACACGCCGACACCGCTAAAAATTTGAGAAAATCAAATAATTCAGTGTAATTATATGAGTCGGTGTCGGACATGACACGTGTCCGACACCAGGACACGGCTAATCTGAGAAGTGTATGTGCTTCATATGTTAGTAATTGTTGTTGTACAAATACAGAAACTTTCTTTGACTTACTTTTGCTTATAATAAAGACCGGAGGGAGTATACAGTAATTTTAGGATGGATGTTGTCCTTCAATATTGTGGAACACTGGAATGGTTAATTCTGTTCTTGATCTCAAAAGTTGTCCTTCAATTTCCACAACATCTAGTTCCATCATATGTCTGATTCCTGATCTTGTAGTTAAACTTAAGCATAACCACTGAACTATTGAAGCTTTTCACTTAATCTACCCACATCACAGACTGAACTGATACATGTATAATATATATCATACCTGATAGCCCAACCTTAGCATTATCACTCCTGCCATGTAAAGTATCATTCCTTGCAAGATAACTCATCATTTTATATGAGGATATTTTTTACATTAATATCTTGTTATTCAGGTTACTTTTTCTGTTATATCTATCTTGTATAAATCGTTTTTGTTCTTTCTATACCTTGAATTGATAATTTAGTACTCTCATTTGACCATTGAGCCTGCTTTTATTATAAATTGTTAAGGTTATTGGAGCTGCGATGTTCTATGTAAAAGTGGGAGACGCAGAAATGGTTTATACAGGAGACTACAATATGACACCAGATAGACACCTAGGAGCGGCTCAAATTGATCGACTACGACTTGACCTTCTTATAACTGAGTAAGAAGAACATCATTGATTGTGTAAACCCGTCTTATAATGATATCATCAACATTGTATTGAGGGCTATAAATGATGTTTTTTGCATTTAAACCTTCTTATATGGTATACTAATTATATTAGTTCATATCTCTATGATTTTTGAATTTTGAATACACTCGTTTATTTATTTAAATGTTTCTGTTATCATTAAAAATGTGAACCAATCATTGGTCTGCCCTTAACTAGTTAGATTTTTGGAAAGTTGACCCTTACATGCTATGCTATCAAAACATTAATGACCAAGTGAAGTGATTATTTTTTATTTTTTTGAATGAGAAATGTTGGTTGTTATTTTGTTAGCAGTGGAAGTTGAACTCATGCCATCCTTATTACTTCAACCTTTATGTCCCTTCCTCATACCACCAAACCACATTATCGCTCTTACATGACCGAGTGGCTATGAGATCACCTCTTGTGCCCTCATTTTTCTTTATTTAACCAATTTCAGTTTTTGGGTCAAATGTATTTTTCCACCTTAATTTGTTAATCTTGTTATGCTTTCTACCCAAATTTATATAATTGAACATAGGAGTGTCAAATTTTGCAAATTATATTGTCATTTGTTATGTTTACAACTTACAAGGTCCACCAATATTCATATGCATTTTGGAAGGTGTTTCTTCAATATTGAATAATGGTTTATCGTTTCAAATGCAAGTACCTGTTTTGCACTCACTGCTTGTGGTTATAAGAAGGATTTTCTTGGACTCTTATATGACTCTAAAAATCTCATTTCAGATCCACTTATGCGACTACCATACGTGATTCAAAATACGCTCGAGAGAGGGAATTCCTCAAAGCCGTATGTATTTTCAAAACTTACTTCAAAGAAACTGAAGTAGAAGTGTTTATTTGATTTGGTGCCATATTTTATCTCAGAAATCTATGAAGTAAAAGTATTGTTGATCTCACTTTCTCAGTCCCTTTTTTGTGTATTTATGGTGACATACTATTGCTGTTTGCATTTTACATTGACCTGTTCTTAGTTAGATTTGAAGTCGACCTTTCGTATTTTAGAGAGTTCATGTCTTGCCCTCTTAGCATGGATCACTTATCTTTATTAAGTTACGAGATTTTGACTGAAGTGAAGAAGGCACGTTGCACTGGATTTGTGCCATTTTGCTCCTATTTGGTGCGTTTTGTTGGACATTTCATAGTTATTACAAAGAAATAGGGGAAAATAGGGAACCGAGTAACGTGACAGTTTTGTTATTAATAGTGAAAACAAAAAGTAAAAGCAGAAAATGTTTCTTTGAAACCAAACATGCCATTGACTCTAGTGTTTTAGTTTTTTTTTTTATGTTTGTTTTGTTGTAGTTGTAGAGAGAATTGAGAGATGAGGAAAAGGAATTTCGGCACTAGTTACTAGCCCATATAATGGATAGTCAGGAAGCTCGGTTTTGCTCTTTATGACAGTATATACATTTTCCTGCAGTCCCTGTGTTTTATTGTTTTAGGAGGGGGATCAAGATTCAAGATCTCATCCTATGCTATCATCTTTTCATTTGTCTCCATTTTTATAATATTTTGTAGTTTTTTTAGTCAAGATTTAGCTCATAATTTTTGTTATTGTACTCATCCTGCGTGTTAGTGCCAAGATTTGTTTGTGGCTTTTCTATTACGCTCTTAACATATCCAACGAAAACCAAAGTATTTACAAGGATCCAGTATTTAGGATTTATAGCGCTTTTATTTAAGATAAATCTAAAATATTTTATTCAGTGATGTTTGTTAGAATTAATTTCTATGTTCGATGTCTAGACATCATTAGCATTTCTTTGTTCTTAAATGAGGAGTCCTTGTTTTTATTTGGATGAAAGGATACATGACTGCTCTGTTAGCTTCAATAAGCATAAAATCAAGTTACAAATTTCAATTATTTATTTTTAGTTTTTCATTTTTAATTTTATGCTTGTGTTTCTATTTCTTTATGATTTATTTTTTATCCCAGTACACTGATCTACAGTTACTCTTATCTTGGATACTAAATTTCAAATTAATTGATTTAGGTTCATAAATGTGTTTCTGGCGGAGGAAAGGTGCTTATTCCAACATTTGCTCTTGGAAGAGCTCAGGTATTCTGTTTGCTTTAGCTAATGACTGTAGAAGAAATTATTGCACTTTTTTTGATATAATGGTTCCATGTTGAGCTTCTGCCCTTCTCATCCCTAAACACACTCTTTCAAAGGGACAACATGAGGGGCATGAAAGCAGGCGGGAGAGAGATTATGTAACTTCTTTTGATGTGCATCTGTGCGTATATTTTCTGGGAGATCTTAATCCTGTCCTTAATGTTTTATGCTTGATTTCTGGCAAGTTATTGTTTCCATGGTTCATCATTTATAATGTTGATGATATCATTTCCTTTTTTCTTTCATTAGTTTTTTACATGCCATAAAAAATGGATTTACTGAACAGTGCTTTTCTAATATAGGCTTTGTAGAACTTTTATAAAAGTTTATTCAAATATCTTAATATAGTTACTAAATTAAGTAAAATTAAAATAGACATCGATATTATTCCGAAAGAAAAATAGACATTGATATTTTTTAATCTTTGGAGATATGATACTTTTGAAGTTAATCTCTATTTAGTTTTCATTTTAATCGCACAAAGGACATTTTTCTTCAATCCTTTATGACCAAAGTTGGACCAGGATTCTGGTTCAGTGACTCTTTTAGATATTGAAATTCAAAACATGGATCAAGATGTGACAAGGTTGTTGTATATTTACCAAATTATTATGACATGTAGGAACTGCGCATTTTGTTGGATGACTACTGGGAGCGCATGAATTTGAAGGTTCCTATCTACTTCTCATCAGGTTTGAATTAGCTAGTGTCCCTGATTTACAGATACACTTAATTATGCCAAATATGATCACATATATTTTTCTTTTTCACATCCAAATTCTACACTGAAACTTTGCTTTAGGGGATTTTCTTGTTTTTGATATTGAATTGTGTTCTGATGCTAATGGAATGGTGACGGATGAAATCTTGGAAATAGTCTATGTAACAAAAAACCTGCTTCAATTTTCAAAAATAAAAGAAAGAAGTGCAGCGCTATTATGATACTAACAACACGTAATGTACCTTTCTTTGAAGAACCAAAATATAAAAAGTGGACAAAGCTACATCAACGCCTATGAATTTTTTATTTTCATCATCATTTTCTTTTGAATGGCAAATATATATATATATATATATATATATATATATATATATACACACACACACATATAGAGGCAGGATCCGTTGACATCAGGTGTAAGTCTTTTTACTTACACCAAATCTCAGTCGTTCAATCTAATTAATCCAATGGTGCATAATATGGAAACTAAAGATTTAATTGGGTGTGTATCATGTGATAATAATTAGGTAATATAATTATTTCCTAAAATTACTCCAACAAATGAAGAAAACTTTATCCCTGAACATCTATACAACCTTTTGTTATCGTGAACATAAGATCTTGAAGAATGCGGTGAGTTCCACAACATTAAGCCTTTGAAATCTAAATTAATCCCTAATTGAATTTTCGTTTATGGATACTACATATAGTTTTGTCACGATGTAATGGGGTATGATTCAAAGGGAAATAAAATTGAAACTGAAGCACCATACTCACATCTATATTGGAATAAATCCCACAAGACATGGTGTAAGCAATTGGAATTAAAAAATTAAAAATCTATGGGTTGCACCTTGATTGATGATTGCTTGATTAATGTTATTTTATATTATATGAAATTTGTGGTGCTCATGATTTCGATTTTTTTCATCTGGACATGATTTTTTTTTTTCCAATTTTTTGTTTCAATAAGGAAGAAGCATCACCATAATTTTACAGAAAAAAGAAAGAGGGTAGAGGAGGAAATTGCAATCCAGAGATGTGAGAGTTGCCGAGATCTCATGTGATACTCTTAATGAATACTTTGAGTGAATAAATAAAAACCTTTAGATCAAACTAAATCAATGGATATTATTTGGTGTAAGTAAAAAGACTTACACCTGGTGTCAACGGATCCTGCCTCATATATATATATATATATATATATATATATATATATATATAAATATAACTGTACAAGATACACCAAAGGAGCCGTCAGAAGACGCTCACAAAAGACCCCCAAAAACAGCCCCCAGCCCAACAAGAGAGGCTGGAAAGAGCGCCCCTGGGAAGCCCCAAAAACACACCGAAAACAAAACAAACAAAGAAAACCACTCATGAGAAAAGAAATGAAAACAACACAAACCACCAACCAACAAAGCACCTGCTGAAAACAGAAAAGGAGAAACAAAGGAACATCCAGGAGGCCGGCCGGAGGGGAGGAGGCAGAGAAACCCCACCCAACTCCCCACGCAAACCCAAGAACACCACCCCCAGAAGATCTTACCGCTACCAACACAGGACATGCTGCACCTCCCACTCATGATAAGTGCAAGAACTAGTAGGGCACTTAGCCAGGAACCATTTCCAAGCTAAGAGTTTTGCTTTATCCACCACAGGCTCCTCACGGAGTACGCCATCAGAAAAAATTAGGTCGTTCCGGGACGTCCAGATGGTCCAAATAACAGCATGCCAAATGCCAAACAATAAGCAAACCTAACCTAACTCTCTTTCCTCCTCCTTCAGGCTCGGACATATCAATACAGTTATTTTTTGGTGCCTTGGTTATATGTGACTTCTGAGCTGTATATCTTCATATTGGCGTACTTCTCATTATTTGTTGGTATTTGTGTTACGTATTAATTCCAACTTTTTGAATATGATTTATTTATTTTTCCTCCAGGATTAACTATTCAAGCTAATATGTATTACAAGATGCTTATTGGTTGGACAAGCCAGAAGATTAAAGACACATACTCCGCACATAATGCATTTGATTTTAAGAAAGGTGATATTTTTATTTATAATCTCTGAAATTTCAAAATTATTTCACACGTGAAATCGCATCTACATCTATGCATGAAACAACAATCTCCAAGCATTTTTCCCACTAGTTGGGACTGGTGGATCAAACAATGTCATGATTCCCAATCATCTTCACATGCAGCTCCATTTTTCTAACAACAAAAAATATGTAGCAAGTCCATTGTTATGTGATAGATGGCCTTGTGTTTGAGTATTCTTGTGGTTAGAGATATTCTTTATATTCAACAGTCTTTACAGGTAGTTGGCATAAATAAATTACTTTGCTAAATATGAGATTTAAGGTTAAAAACACAAATCTCCAGACAGCCCAAAGGGGGGGTTTTTGGGGGCTTGTTGAATTTGAAAGATTAGAAGAATTGATAGTAAGTTACAGGCAAAGGATTTGATGTTATGGGGTAACAGAGTCGACTTTGTGGCTAAAATAATGATAGTTGGCTGGCAGCTGTCAATAGTACCCTAGAAGGTCAAAGCTGAATGGATGATTGCATCACAGGATAGGATCTATAAAATTACAAGAGAGAAAGTATGTCAGCCACCTCATTAGGCATGTCATCTACATTTCACTTTTTACAAATGCTTGAGTAGAGCTGGTACAGAATGATGGATATTTTCATATCTGGCGGTGACAATTTTAAATATGTTGAAAAAGAAGAAAAAAGCTTGTGTTTAAATATATGTGATATAATGATGGTGTGGTGTGCCCTCTAACTTTGATGAACAAGCTGAAGAGTGCTGACAAAAATGTCCAAGCCCTTTGTCATTAAATCCCTGATCTTTCATCTAATAAAACATATATTCATATTCCAGGTCAGGAGGTGAAAAATTGAAGAAAAATACCTTTAAGTTCTATTGGAGAATATGTGAAATTGTGCTCCAAATTAAATTTACTTCTAAAGAAAAGAACTTAATATAATCTAGTCATATTAATTTTTTTATTGCATGCTATTAATTTTTTGTTGCGTAAAAACGTATCATCTGATAATGTTCTACGTCTCACTCTCCTGGTTTGGATGCTGCAGTTCACAAATTTGAGAGGTCTATGTTAGATGCTCCTGGTCCTTGTGTTCTCTTTGCCACCCCTGGGATGATAATTGGTGGATTTTCACTTGAAGTTTTCAAGCACTGGGCACCTTCAGAAAAAAATCTTGTCACTTTGCCTGGGTATGCCCATTTATATTCTTTTTCTTTACTTCTTTCCTTTTTAACTTTTATAGTAGCTATGTCTATTAGATAGAAGATGAACAAAATGCAGATAAATGTCCTCCACAATTGGTGTATCAAATTTAAAAGTATATGGATATGAAACTATTTTAAATCTGCTACCTAGTAGTCAATTGTATTTTGATTGCTTGATAACTTGGTGTGGATAGTTTGCTGGTTTTGTAGCAACATAGGGGACAGGCCTTCACTAGGCACTTGAAAAGTTGTTACGATTTTGTGACGTTTCTAGAACAGGGGCTTTCCTTATTAGTCTGGAAATTTGGGGTTTTGGGGGCTTAAATGTGTCATTGTCGTGGATATTATTGGTTGCCCATTACGCAAACTTAAATGAAGATTTGGTTTATCTCTTGATCTTTCTACAGTGTGTCACAATACTGTGTGCATAGAGATGCTCCCTTTCCCCATTTCTTTTCTTGTCTCTTCAATATATGATTTTCATTTTTAAGAAAAATATGTGTGAATGCCTCATTTGTGTTGATGTTATCGGCTGCCAATGAGAAAAACTAAATGAAGGTCTGGTTTGTTCCCTTTCCGCATTCCTTTTTCTGTCTTTTCCCAAGTATTATTTTTCTTTATGTATACATTCATTTTATTATTTCAATATATATGCATATCCAGTTGTTTTTTTTATAAATAAATTCAGTTCCGTGTTGGTTTTGTAGGTATTGTATGGCTGGAACGGTAGGGCATAAATTAACGTCAGGTAAGCCCACCAAAGTTGATACAGATCCCAATACTCAGATAGATGTGCGTTGCCAGGTATGTTTTATCTCCCACCCTTTTATTTACAAGGAAATTTATCTTCTGTGCAAACAATTCATCAGGAAAATAAGTATCAGCAGCAGCATATACAAGTAAATAAATCTGCCTAGTGATCAAAATAAGTAACTTAAAAAGTAGGAAACTAACACCTCTTTACTTTCACAGATTATACTAGTCTAAGTTCATGAGTTTGGTGCAATGGGTTTGCAATTGACTTGACTCTAGAACAAGTATACATCTGAAACAATATTTCTTATGTTGACTGTTTGTTGGATATATAAAACAAAAACCTCTATTGCTTAAGTTTACATTGGAGTACAGGATGAAAATAGGTTTTTTAAGAAGTTCGTGCTCCATTTCAGCTAATGCTTGTGCCGCTTATTGAAGTTCTCCATTTATCACAAAATTGATTAGAAAACTTGAGCTCTTTTGAAATAAGAGAGATATCTATTGAAATCAATTTTTTTTCTAATCTTGAAATGCATGAATCCTAATAAATCCACATAGTTAGAAAGTAAATTTTAGAGTTAACTGTCAATTTGATTGTGCCAAGATCAAGATACCTCACCACTTCAGCCATTTAGATATTGTTGCCACCAGATTAGTTCGTTAAAGATTGAAGTGTCACCATATTGGTCCTCAAAATACGCCATTGTTTCAAATTTTGTCCATAAGGATAATTAAAGTGATGATACAAGGATTAAGTGACTATACTATATCTTTTAATCTTTGAGGGACTAATTTGGTGGCCAAAAATCTTCAGAAGACTAATATGGCGACACTAATCTTTTGGAGATCTAGTTGGGGTCGGGGGTACTCTTAATTGTAATAAAATTAGTTAAAAATGTGTAGTGCACAAATTGACATGGAGATTAATCTTTTTTTTTATAAGCTAAAAATTTATTTATGAAAAAAGGAAAAACTTAGACTGGTGGGACATGGAAGGTGATCAAGTCGTGCTCATTCAGTTTATTGAATAATTTTGTATTTTGTCTTAAATTGACAGATTCATCAGTTGGCTTTTAGTCCTCACACTGACTCTAAAGGGATAATGGATCTTGTAAAATTTCTCTCCCCAAAGCATGTTATACTAGTGCATGGTGAGAAGCCTAAGATGGTTTCTCTAAAAGAAAGAATTCAATCTGAATTGGGGATTCAGTGTGACACTCCTGCAAACAATGACACCGTACCCACTCCTTCAACTCAGTACTTAAATGCAGAAGCATCCGACACTTTCATCAAAAACTGCCTGAATCCAAACTTCAAGTTTCAGAAATGCAATTCAGTGGACACATGTAACTCTACTCTTATAGACAAAAACCTAACACCTGAACTTCAAGTTGAAGATGAAAGAGTAGCAGATGGAGTTTTGGTCATGGAGAAAAACAAAAAGGCAAAGATTTTACACAAAGATGAAATTTTGCTCATGTTGGACGAAAAGAAGCACGAAGTTTAGTTTACATATTGGTAAATGGTGGTGACACAATATATTGCTTAACTAACAAGATCTCTTGACCTATGTTCTTACATTCAAAGCTTTGTGGTGACTGATCTGGAAGAAACAGTACATTTTGGGGAACATCTGCTAATATAGTAATTCCACACATCTCTCTTTTGAAGCATTATTGTTTTAGGAAATCTTCCTAAGTACAACCAAAGCAAACTGTGAATATGAAAGGTTGCAAGGAAACTAATTTAGCATTGTAGAGCTGAGTTATGTATATGAATCAACAGAGCACCAGATGGAATGAGAATCAGTTAAACAGAACAGCATGAGTTGGAATTATTATGCATTTCTTTGCAAGGAATTTGATTGAGAATTTGCAGCAATAACATGGAGCATTTTGTAGTGTTTTGCTGTCTGGATTAACAAGATTCAGAAACTATGTGCTCATAATTTAGGCTCTTGTGTTTATGATGCTGGAGAAAGGAAATTGTGTTACATTGGATCATTTTTCAGTTCTCCATAATGTTTTGTTTGTAGTATTATTTAAATATTTAATTGGGGTAAATCAAGAATTATTTATAGGCGCTATATTGTTTTTTCAATGAATCGTATTTCATTTTGATATTTTTTTTTTACGAAATATTTCAATTTGGTTTAAACCGTAAACTAAATTTGTTCAAATATTTTTACAAAATATTTCACAATTTTAAATTTGAGTTGATTTGTGGTTTACTACATGTGTTCGTTTGATTTGTGATTTTCTATCGAATTGATTTAGTTTGGCTAAATTATTTTTTGGTCCTCTAACTATTTAATTGGTATCGGATTGGTCCTCTAACTAAAAATTGATTTATTTCGGTTCTTTAAGTTTCTCACTAATACTACATTTAGTCCTTTTCGTTAAATTTAATTATAAAAAAACATTAGATTTTATACAATTATCATCTTCATCATCTTCCTCGTTCACCTTCATCAAAAAACAGCAAAACAAAAATCTGAAAAATAAAATAAAATTCTTCATGCAACTTGAAATTACTACTCTATAAACACCTAATTTTTCTGCATCTTCTTCCCCTTCTTCAACATCATCTTTATCACATCATTATCATCCTTTTCATCATCATCTTCATCAAATCCCAGCAACCAAATCAACCAAAATCTCAAACCCCCAAACGCATAATCGAATTCAAGAAGAAACGCCATATCAATTTTGAATTTAATTTGTCTTTCAACAAGGAATCATTATCGAAAAAAGGTTAGCAATTGAGTATAGAATTCGTTTTATGCCATTCAAGCAAAGCATATTTATCAGATTCAATTTTATCCCTTTTTGTTTTCTCCCCTTTCATAACCCTAATTTTATGTTGGCAGTGTTCGATTTTGTTGTTGTGGTTAATGGGTGGTTGTGTTGTTTGTTGTAGGGTTTTGTTGTTGTTGTTTGTTCATGTTGCTGAGTTTTGTTCTTGAAGTTGTTGATGAAGTTCTTCCTATTTTTCAAAAATTGATGAACCCTAACGTTTTTTAATTAAATTTAACGGAAAGGACTAAATGTAGTAACAGTGAGAAACTTAAGAGACCGAAATAAATCAATTTTTAGTTAGAGGACCAATCCGATACCAATTAGATAGTTAGAGGACCAAAAAGGTAATTTAGCCATTCAGTTTTAAACACACTATTAAATATTACCACATGTCCTACTAGACGTGTTCTTGCAGGAGGAAACAGGTGGGAAAAGAAATGTGGTAAAATAGAGTCCACAAGAATAAGTAAAGGACCAAGACCAATATGATTAATTTCATTGCCCTTCTCTGTCAAAAATAATTAATTCATTGTCTTTCTAGCAGTAAATGGACAAGGACAATTACTAGTAATTTATTAGCAAACCTATCACATATTTTTTTAGGCACATACATACATTTTAATTTTTTTTCCTAAACAAAAAGATAAAAATATTTTTTGTTAGTATTATATTACATAAATATATTGTTTGTTGGTTTATAATTATTTTAATACTACTTATTAGTTTAATTTATAATTTTTTTATTATGTTATATGATTCAAAAATAATCGATGACTTTCATCTCGTAACATTGATTTAAAATATATTATATTTTACATTAAACTGATTATTTTATCGTGCAATTATAACCATTTTTCTAAAAATTGACCCAAAATAAATTGCATTCAATTGAACCGGATTGTTTCTATGAACTAATCATCTAAAATCGAACCGAACAACATATAATTTTGTCTTGAGATTGAATGATTTTTTGCTTTAAAACCGATCTAAATCATACCGCAAACACTTCTAACAGAGTATATGACTTTTGTTATGGAACATGTACTCCCCTCCTCACTACTTTATAAAGACCTTTTGCTTTTTTCACTTATATTAAAAAAATGGTTAATAAACTTAATTTGCTCAATATGTAGATTGATTTTCCTAATATGCCCTTTGTATATTAGTGTGTCTATCTTTAGTTTTTATACTTTAAGATAAATTAGTAATACTCAGTACTCTCTCTTGTCTCAAATATAAAAAAATATTTGTTTTTTAAGTTTATTGAATAAATAATATATATGATTTATATTATAGACCAAATAAATTATTTATTAAATAAATTTGTTTTTAAAAATCTTTTTTTATATTTCAGATCGTAGGGTGCAAGAGGAATGTGTGAAAAAAATAGTAAATACATTGAAAAAATAGTACCGTATCAAATACTCAAAACGTCATATAATTTAAGACAGAGGAAATATATTTTACCATTAAAATCAACACTAATAATAATTTTCTTGATTATTCAAAAAAAAATTGTTGAATAATCAAGAGCAACAATAAATGAATGTATTGTTTTTTTAATGAGAGTAAGTATCCTAACAACTTTCTATTTCTAATGAGAGCAACAATAAATGAATGTATTCTTTTTTTGTCACAAGAGCAACAATAATTGTTGTTAATATATCGTTCATAAAATGGAATTGAATGTGGATTCCCATCCTACAACTACTATAAATTAAAGTTTTGTCTAAAGCATCCATCAAAGAAAAAGAAAATGGGATCCAAAGCTCCCATTCATATCCTTCTTATCTCATTTCCAGGACAAGGACACATAAACCCTCTTCTTAGATTAGCAAAGTGTCTTGCTGCAAAGGGTGCTTCTGTCATCTTCATCACAACAAAGAAAGCTGGCAAAGACATACAAACTGTTAACAACATTGTTGAAAAATCACTCACATCAATAGGTGATGGTTCTCTCACTTTTGAGTTCTTTGATGATGGTTTAAAAGATGATGATCCTATTAGGGCAAATCTTTGTGCCTACATAGAACAACTCAAACTTTTTGGGAAACCATTTCTGTCTCAAATGATCAAGAATATTCATGTTGAGTCAAACAAACCAATTTCTTGTATCATAAACAATCCTTTTGTTCCTTGGGTTTGTGATGTTGCTCATGAACATGATATTCCTTCTGTTTTATTATGGGTTCAATCCACTGCAGTTTTTTCTGCTTACTATAACTATTTCAACAAACTGGTACGTTTCCCTTCAGAAAAAGAACCTTATATTGATGTTCAATTACCTTCTCAAGTTCTTAAATATAATGAAATCCCAGATTTTCTTCATCCTTTTAGTGAATATCCATTTCTAGGGACACTCATCTTAGAACAGTTTAAGAATTTATCTAAAGTGTTTTGTGTTTTAGTAGAAACCTATGAAGAACTAGAGCATGATTTCATTGACTATATTTCAAAAAAATCAATCCACATAAAACCTATTGGTCCATTGTTTAAAAATCCAAATATTAAAAGTGCAAGTAATATTCGTGGTGATTTTGTTAAGAGTGATGATTGTAATATTATAGAGTGGCTAAACACAAAGTCAAAAGATTCCGTGGTTTATATTTCTTTTGGGACTATTGTGTATCTTCCACAAGAACAAGTGAATGAAATTGCATATGGGTTATTAGATTCTCAAGTATCATTTTTATGGGTACTAAAACCACCTCCTAAGGAAGTAGGGCTTAAAGAACATGTTTTGCCAAATGGTTTCTTAGAGGAAACAAGTGAGAGAGGAAAAGTTGTGAAATGGAGTCCACAAGAAGAAGTATTGGCTCATCCTTCATTGGTATGTTTCATAACACATTGTGGTTGGAATTCATCAATAGAAGCACTTAGTTTAGGTGTTCCAATGTTGACATTTCCAGCATGGGGTGATCAAGTTACAAATGCAAAGTTTTTGGTAGATGTTTTTGGTGTAGGGATTAGATTGGGTTATGGTATGATTGAAAATAAATTAGTAACAAGAGATGAGGTGAAAAAGTGCTTATTAGAAGCAACAATAGGGGAAAAAGCTGAGGATTTGAAGCAAAATGCAATCAAGTGGAAGAAAATGGCGGAGGAAGCAGTGGCCATTGGTGGATCATCTGATCGGAATCTTGACGAATTTTTGGAAGACATTAAGAAAATCAAAATGATTGCACAAAAATAATTGTACCATAAATGATTGTGTCATGTACTTTTTAGACATAACATCGTGGAAACATAAATGATTCAGTACTATGATTCCATGATTTGATGGGATATATGGTCACCATGTCCCTTTGTAAGTCATTTTGAAACAAATAAATCTTTAAATATAAGCTACCATAATTATTAATCAACTTTGACATGATATATCATATATAAATAGGTCGTTGAATTCATTATAATTTGTAAATAGGTAAGTGAACTATTATGAAATTATCAAATAAATTCCTAGAAGAATAAAAATAGAATATAAAGATTAATCTTAGGGGTTATAATTTGAAATTACAAATATTTATACGCATCATTTTAATCAAAATCTAACTAATTTCACAAAAAAAAATAATGTTTATAATCTGCATGAGTTAGCACAATAAAAAGAATAGATAGACGAGCACGCTTGTACTAATAAAAAATGTACTATTTTTTTAGTTATTTGAATTACACTAACACTGGAAATACTTAGAATTAAATTATCAAGTCAATATTTGGGACAGGAGCAACTTATCTTGAATCAACTTGCTTTTATCGCTTCTTATTGCTTCTGCTATAGTTTGGTTTTTGGAGGTCATAAAGAAAAAAATGTTAAACAAACTTGTCACCTTACATAATTGCAATTCCAGGTTGAGTTATATGGTTCCTTATTAAACATGATTTATGATTAGATAATATGACATTGGTTGCTTGAAACAACATGATATAATGATATAACAACTGATTCGTGTAATCAACAATGCATAACAAGAACAGCGAGTCAGCATCAAAAGGAAGGAACATAATCAAGATTGAACTTTCCTAAAACTTGTACAAGGCATTTGCAACAAGATTTGTCTCTTGGAAACATTCCACAAAGCAGAATATGATACACTGAAACTACCCTAATTAAGGAAGAATCCTGCAGAAGAAAAGCTCTCTTAGGGGAGGGATCCAATGAATGAGGTTGAAACACTTAAAAGGAAGACTCCTTTCAAATTCACATCACTTCTTCTAAGGCAATTATCATGACTACAAAGATATCTCAAGGAAACAACGACTAAAGCCACTTGCTCCCCCCTCTCTTAAATCTACCATTCATTAGCATGACACTTCATATGGGTAGAGTTCAAATTTACTCCATTTATCTACCTTCTATATACGGTCCATTCAAGGAAGATAGATAAGAAACAAGTGGAAGATTAGTGGAAGCGAGCTTCACTTATTTAAATTGATCCCACTAATCTATCACTCGTGTCTCTATCTCATAAATGGATAGTAAATAGATAAATTGTGTCTATCCGAACTAATAATGGCACTAACCTAGCTACATACAATCGTGTCAAGTTTTTCAAATGATTAATAGTCTCCGATTTTGTGCATTTTTAGGTTTTTCAAATTTGTTTATAATTTTAATATAGATTAGTATGAATAAAAACACTCATAATTATTAGAATATTAATCAATGCCGTGTAATTAAAAGTTAGTTTAGTTTGTTACAAAATTTGTTAGTTAGTTAGATAGCTTGTTTTACAAGAGTGCTATTTATTTTTGCGCCTATAAAAAGCTTTGTATTGTGAAACTTCAAAACGTAATGAAATTCATACTGCAAGCAATAATTCTCTCTATTCTCTCTTCTTCTTAAAACAAACTCTTATTCTTCTTTCTTATCCAAACCCTATAAACCAGGTTATAACTGTTTTTTAGTTTAATAGTTTACCCACCTCGTTCTATTGGCATATCCACATGGTTCTATTAAGAAACACCATTGTTGCGCTAACAAATGATATAGAGAGCCTGGTTAAATCTAAGGGAAACACAAGTGAAGTGTGAGGGGAATCATCATTGGAAAACACTGAGTTCTTGATGAAGCAGCAAGATGAACAATAACAGATTTGGATCAAACATTCTAGTTCTTGATGGCAAAAATTAGGAACGATGGAGTGATTGATGAGATCTTTGTTTGGCGCACAAGATGTGAGTGGTCTTGTTCAGAATGGATATGAAGAACTTGGTGCAAATCCAACTAATACGCAGAGGTTAGCATACAAAGAATAAAAAAAGAAAGATTGTAAAGCTTTATTTTACATTCAATAAAATGTTGATAATCAACATTTTGAGAAGATATCAAAGGCAACAAGATCCAAAGAAGTTTGGGATATTATGGAAAATTATCACAATGGGGGAAAAATGTGAAACAAGTCAAGTTGCAGTTATGTAGAAGAAAGTGTGAGATGATGCAAATGGAAGAAGATCGGAAGGTGAGTGATTACTTCTCCAAGATGATTAAGATTGTGAATATAATGAAGAATTGTGGTGAAAACATCTAAGATAAGATGGTAGTTAAGAAAGTCTTAAGATTCTTAAGTCAAAAATTTATTTCATAGTAGTAGCAATCAAAGAAGCAAAGGATGTGAAAACTATGAAGATTGAAGAATTACAGAGTTCCCTTGAAGCACATGAGCTACTGGTGATTGATAGAGGTTCAGAAAGATCAGTTCAACAAGCCCTTTAAGCTCAAACAACCAAGAAAGAGGGAAATTATAAGAATTTCAATAAGAAAGGAAATGGTAAAACAAATTGGTCAAACAATGAAAAATTCAAAGCTGATGACAAGACTGAATCTTCAAAAGGAGGAGGTCTTGGAAATAATCAGTATAAGAAAAAGAATTTTGATAAGAGTAAAGTTCACTGCTATAATTGTGAGAAGTATGGACATTTTGCTGACGAATTTTGGTTCAAGAAGGATCAAAAGGCTGAAGGAGAAGCAAATTTAGCTCATGGTGATGGTCCAAACACAATTTTGATGATAGCTGCTACATGTGAAGACTAGATCAAAGGTGAAGAGTGGTATCTTGATTCTGAGTGTTCTAATCACATGACATGACATAGAGAGTGGTTAACAAACTTTGATGCTAGCAAGAAAACTAGTATTAAGTTAGCTGATAATAGGAAACTTGCATCAGAAGGAAGTGGAAATATAGTGATTAAAAGCAATTTTGGTGTGAAAATCATTATTGAAGATGTGTTCTATGTTCCAGATATGAAGTGTAATTTGATGAGCATAAGTCAATTAGTGAAGAAGGGGTTCTCAGTAACAATGGACGGTGATTCATTGAAACTGTTTGATACAAAGAAGAATTTGGTGCTAAAATCTGCTTTGTCCAAGAATAAAACCTATAGATGCAGCATATCAAGTGACAAGATGATGTGTATGTCTGTAACAATCAATGAATATGCTAAAGCTTTATGGAATCTGAGGTATGTCCACTTGAACTTTAGAAGTCTTAGTGAATTGAATTCTAAAGAATTGGTACATGGTTTACCAAAAATTGAATATCAGAAGATCTATATGTGAAATTTGTGTAAAGAGCAAGCAAAGTAGAATGTCATTTGTGTCTGAGGCACCTAAAAGAGCAAGTGCAGCATTACAAGTAATCCATTCTGATATATGTGGCCCCTTTGAAGTAGCTTCTCTAGGTGGTAGTAAGTACTTCATTACCTTTATTGATGAATTTACAAGAATGATTTGGATGTATACTATAAAGCTTAAGAGTGAAGTTTTAGATATATTCAATAAATTCAAAGTCTTAGAGGAGAAAGAAAGTGATAAATCCATTAAGATATTGAGAACAGATGGTGGAGGTGAGTATACATCGTAGGATTTTGAAGCTTTCTGCATAAGTCAGGGAGTTGCTCATGAAGTAACAACTCCATATACACCTCAACATAATGGACTTGCAAAAAGAAGGAATAAAACTCAGCTAAATATGACTAGAAGCATAATTAAATAGAAGAACTTGCCACACAAGTTTTGGGGTAAAGCAGTCACTACAGCTGCTTACATTCTAAACAAATATCATACTAAGAAGTTGAATTTGAAGGTACCAGAAGAATTTTGATGTGGAAGGAAGCCTAGTGTGAAACATTTCAAGGTTTTTGGTTCATTATGTTATAAACATGTACAAGATGCTAGAAGAAGCAAGCATGAAGATAAAAGTGAGATTATGATACTCATATGGTATCATCCTACTGGTGGATACAAACTCTATAACCCTTTAACTCAGAAGGTTCATATCAGTAGGGATGTGATATGAATGAAGCTGAGAAGTGGAAATGAAAAAGTGAACCTAAGTATAGCAGTGAGATCAAGAAAGGCTATATATATATATATATATATATATCCTGATTCTAGTGATGAATCAAAAGGTGAAGAGGATCATGAAGTTGTTGAAAATGATCCAGAAGAAACTATAGCACCAACAAGGCCACAAAGAAACAGACAAACACTTCTTAGACTGAATGACTGTGAGATCATTCTTGATAATGCAGTGAATGATGAAGGTGATATCATTCACTTTGGATTGCTAGCAGTCTCTAAACCAATCAACTACAAAGAAACACTCAAAAGTGATGTATGGAAAAGAGCTATGATATAGGAACTACAATCAATTGAGAAAAATCAAACCTGAGAACTAGTTAATTTGGCAGACAAGAAAAAGAAGATTGATGTGAAATGGGTATTCAAAGTGAAGTTGAACCCTGATGGACAAGTTTTTAAGCATAAAGCAAGGCTAGTTGCAAGAGGTTTTCTACAAAGGCATAACATTGACTACAATGAGGTGTTTGCTCCAGTTGCTAGAATTGAAACTGTGAGATTAGTAGTTTATATTGTTTGCAAGAATGAGTGGTCACTCTACCATTTAGATGTTAAGTCAGCATTTCAAAATAGTCCACTAGAAGAGATAGTGTTTGTGTCACAACCTCCAGGCTTTGAGATTGCAGGAAAGGAAAATATGGTGTACAAGCCCCATAAAGCTCTATATGGATAAAAGCAAGCCCCTAGAGCATGGAACAAGAGAATCGATCAGTTTCTAATTCATATAGGCTTTAAAAAGTGCTCAGTTGAATTTGATGTATGTGTTCATAATCTTAGTGGTGAAGAAACTATCATAATCTGTCTGTATGTTGATGATCTTGGTGAACTATCATTTTTCTTAGGAATGAAGTTTGTGAAATTAAAGACAGGAATGGTAATGCATCATCAAAAGTAGATTGGTGAATTGCTGGACAAATTTGAGATGAAAAGCTGCAATTTAGTCTCAAACCCATCAGAAACAAACTCGAAGCTAGTGAGTGCAGTGAAGAAGAGAAAGTGGATTCAACTAGTTTCAAACAAATAGTTTGATACCTATGTAATAGCAGGCCAGATATTTGCTACTCAGTCAGTGTGATTAGCAAATTCATGCATGATCCTAGAAAACCTCATATGATAGCTGCTAAGAGGATTCTTAGATACTTTAAAGGAACTATGGAATATGGTTTGCTATTTTCATATGGTAGCAAAAGTAAAATGAATGAGCTCATTGGATACTCAAATAGTGATTGGTGTGGAGATTTAACTGATAGAAAAAGCACTTCAGGATATGTCTTCATGTTCAATGATGATTCTATATCTTGGTGTACCAAGAAGCAACCTGTTACTGGACTCTCATCTTATGAAGCTGAGTGCATTGCAGTGCAGGTACATTTGCTACATGTCAAGCATTGTGGTTGGATTCAGTGATGAAACCTCTAACACTAAAGATTGACAACAAATCAGCCATAAGTCTTGCAAAAAATCTCATATATCATGGTAGAAGCAAACACATTGAAACTATATTCCATTTCCTTAGGGAACATGTGACTAATGGAATGATTGAACTGCATTATTGTTCAATTGCAGCTTGCAGATGGCTTTACAAAGGCTTTGAAGCTTGACATATTTGATTTTTTTAGGAAAAAACTTGGTGTTGAACATTCAGCAGTTATGATTAAGGGGGAGTATAAGAATATTGTTCAATAACTGTCTTGTAACTAAAAGTTAGTTAAGTTTTTACATAATTTGTTAGATAGCTTGTTTTACAAGCAAATGCTAATTTTTTGTGCCTATAAAAGGCTTTGTATTGTGAAACTTCAAGACTTAATGAAATTTATATTGCAAACAATAATTCTCTCATTCTCTCTTCTTCTTAAAACAAACTCTTATTCTTCTTCTTCCTTATCCAAGCCTTAGAAATCAGGTTATAACTGTTTCCGGTTTTAGCAGTTTATCCACCTTATTCTATTGGCATATCCACCTAGTTCTATACAAAAACATCCATCATTGCTGCGCTAACAATAATAGCTGCAACAATCGCAAAGATTTCCAAGTTCATGAATTCAAAATCCCTATGTCCTTGACCACACGTATGAGAGCAATTATTTATTTTGGATTGTTGTTTCGTTCCATCAATTAAGAATTGAGATTGTATAAATGATAAAAACTTATCTTTGACTATGGGTACCATTTGAGCATTAAATGGATGGACCATAAAAATTAGGCTACAATTATGCATCTTCACGAAATACAAAGAAAAAACAATTGTTACAAAAAAGATACCCCAATGTGGAAAATGGTAGTAATACAAAGAAATGTCGTCCAATGGGAAAGAAATTAAAAGATAAGATAATAAGAGGAAGCAGGAAAACAAAAATCTTTGTTGAACATAATTCGTTCTTTTAAAAATAAAAATAAAAAAACTTTCTTAAACATATTCTTTAGTATGAGAATTATGCATGTGTGTTTGTAATACTCTTGAGAATATAGTATCATTTAAGGAACTCAGTTTTAAATGACTGATCTTGGTGAACTATCATTTTTTTTTTTAGGAATGAAGTTTGTGAAACTGAAGACAAGAATGCATCAGCAAAAGTACATTGATGAATTGCTGGACAAATTTGAGATGAAAAGCTGCAATTTAGTCTCAAACCCATCAGAAATAAACTCAAAGCTAGATGAGTGCAGTGAAGATGAGAAAGTGGATTCAACTAGTTTCAGACAAATAGTTCGATCATTGAGATGCATATGTAATAGCAGGCCAAATATTTGCTACTCAGTCAGTGTGATTAGCATATCCATGCATGATCCTAGAACACCTCATATGATAGCTGCTAAGAGGATTCTTAGATATGTTAAAGGAACTATGAAATATGGTTTGCTATTTTCCTATGGTAGCAAAAGTAAAATGAATGAGCTCATTGGATACTCAAATAGTGATTGGTGTGGAGATTTAACTGATAGAAGAAGCACTTCATGATATGTCTTTATGTTCAATGATGCTTCTATATCTTGGTGTACCAAGAAGCAACCGTTACTGCACTCTCATCCTGTGAAGCTAAGTGCATTGCAGGTACCTTTGCTACATGTCAAGCTTTCTGATAAGTGATGAAACCTCTAACCCTAAAGATTGACAACAAATGGAATATGGTAGAAGCAAACACATTTAGACTAGAGTCTATTTCATTAGGGAGCAAGTGACTAATGGAATGATTGAGTTGCATTATTGTCCTACAGAACCGCAGCTTGCAGATGGGTTTACAAAGGCTTTGAAGCTTGACAAATTTGAATTTTTGAGGAAGAAACTTGGTGTTTTTAACATTCAGCAGTTATGATTAAAGGAGAGTATTAGAATATTGATCAATAACTGCCTTGTAACAAAAAGTTAGTTAAGTTTGTTACAAAATTTGGTAGTTAGTTAGATAGCTTGTGCTACAAGCAAGTGCTTTTTTTTTGTGCTTGTAAAAGGCTTTGTGTTTTGAAACTTCAAGACTTAATGAAATTCATATTGCAGCAATAATCCTCTCTATTCTCTCTTATTCTTAAAACAAACTCTTATTTTTCTTCTTCCTTATCCAAGCCCTAGAAACCAGATTATAACTGTTTTAAGTTTTAACAGTTTATCCACCTTATTCTATTGGCATATCCACCTTGTTCTATCAAAAAACATCATTGTTGCGCTAACAATAATAGCTGCAACAATCGCAAAGATTTCCATGTGCATGAATTCAAAATCCCTTTGTCCTTGACCACACGTATGAGAGCAATTATTTATTCTGGATTGTTGTTTCGTTCCATCAATTAAGAATTGATATTGTATAAATGACAAAAACTTATCTTTGACTATGGGTACCATTTGAGCATTAAATGGATGGACCATAAAAATTAGGCTACAATTATGCATCTTCACGAAATACAAAGAAAAAACAATTGTTACAAAAAAGATACCCCAATGTGGAAAATGGTAGTAATACAAAAAAAATGTCGTCCAATGGGAAAGAGATTAAAAGATAAGATAATAAGAGGAAGCAAGGAAAAAAATCTTTGTTGAACATAATTCTTTCTTTTAAGAAAAAAAAAAAAAAAAAACTTTCTTAAACATATTCTTTAGTATGAGAATTATGTATGTGTGTTTGTAATACTCTTGAGAATATAGTATCATTTAAAGAACTCAGTTTTACTTTGTTGGTAAAATTATGACGAGAAACTATATCATTATTCTTATGTTCCATGTATTGTTGGTGTTGTCCTCCATTGTTGGGTTCAACTCATCAACGGAGAATGGAGACATGAAGTGCAAAGAGAGTGAGAGATATGCACTCCTCACATTCAAACAAAACCTTGAAGATGAGTATGACATGTTGTCGACATGGAACAACAATCGAAACACAGATTGTTGTAAATGGAAAGGAGTTGGTTGCAACAACCAAACAGGTTATGTTCAAAGTCTTGGGTGGTGAAAGGACTACAATAAATCCTTCAATAACTGAGTTACAACATTTAAAATATTTAGATCTCAGTTATTTGATTGTTTTCACTCAAATACCAGAATTTATTGGCTCCTTCACCAAGTTACGATACCTTAATCTCTCAAATAGTTATTATCATGGGAAGATTCCTTCTCAACTTGGCAATCTCTCACAGTTGAGACACCTTGATCTCAGCTACAATGAACTCATCGGAGAAATTCCTTTCCAACTCGGAAATCTTTCATTGTTGCAATCTCTTTTACTCCGCAATAGTTTTGATCTCAGAATCAACCAAAGTCAAGTCAGTGTTGAGTGGCTATCCAATCTCTCTTCTTTGAGACATCTTGACTTGAGTTTTGTTCAAATTCTCAACGGTTCTTCTCATCACACCTTGCAATTCCTAACGAAGCTTCCAAGTCTTGAAGAGTTGCGTCTAAGACAGTGCGGCCTTTCTGATGCCAATTTGCTTCCGTTTTCTGATTCTCATTTGAACTTTTCTGCTAGTTCTCTTACTGAACTTGAACTAGCTTTCAATCAGTTTACATCATCGATGATATTCGACTGGGTACTTAATTACAGCTCCAATCTTCAAGAGCTTTCACTTTACGGTAACTTGTTAAGAGGTACCATTCCTGATGATTTTGGCAATGTAATGCATTCACTCGTGCATCTCTATCTCTCAGAGAACAGTCTAGAAGGCAAGATCCCAAAATCCTTTGGAAACATATGCACATTGCAGTCATTTCAAGCTGCTGATAACCGCTTAAGTGGAGGGATTTCAGATTTTATCATCCATAATAACTTTTCCCGATGCATTGGAAATGTGTCCTCATTACAAGAACTATACTTATCGAATAATCAGATTTCTGGCACGATACCTGACTTGTCAATCCTCTCATCTTTGAAATGGTTGATTCTAAATGACAATAATTTAATTGGAGAAATACCCACGAGCATTGGATCACTTACGGAGTTAGAGAATTTGATTCTTGGCGGAAACTCTTTTGAAGGTATTGTCTCTGAATCCCATTTCACTAACCTCTCCAAGTTGGAAGAACTAGAGCTGTCTCATAACTTACTAACTGTTAAAATTGGTGCAAATTGGGTTCCTCCTTTTCAATTACAATATTTGTTTCTAGTATCTTGCAATCTCAATTCTACATTTCCTAATTGGGTCCTCACCCAAAAACTCTTATTGGAGCTCGACATTTCGAAAAACAATATCACTGGCAAGGTTTCCAATTTGAAACTCAAGTTTACCTACAATCCTGAAATAGACTTGAGTTCAAATCAACTTGAAGGTTCCATTCCTTCGTTTTTCCTGCAAGCAGTAGCATTGCATCTCTCCAATAATAAATTTTCAGATTTAGTGTCCTTTCTATGCAGCAATGTTGAACCTAACTCTTTAGGCCTTTTGGATATATCAAACAATCAATTGAAGGGTGAGCTGCCTGATTGTTGGAACAATTTAACCTCGCTATACTATGTTGACCTCGGTAATAACAAGTTGTCGGGAAAGATTCCATTGTCGATCGGTGCCCTTGTTAACATGCAAGCTTTGGTTCTGAGAAATAATAG
This sequence comes from Medicago arabica, assembly GCA_946800305.1. Taxonomy (NCBI): domain Eukaryota; kingdom Viridiplantae; phylum Streptophyta; class Magnoliopsida; order Fabales; family Fabaceae; genus Medicago; species Medicago arabica. The sequence continues at coordinate 12,737,099 of OX326965.1, read as the reverse complement.
TTTGAGTGGACAGCTTCCTTCTTCATTGAAGAATTGCTCAGACAAGTTGGCTATGTTGGACCTTGGAGAAAATATGTTTCATGGTCCGCTACCTTCATGGATTGGAGACAGTTTACGCCAAGTAGTAATCTTAAGCCTTCGAGCCAATAACTTCAGTGGAAGTATACCTTCAAATCTCTGTTATTTGAGAAAACTGCGTGTCTTAAATATGTCACTAAATAGCTTATCAGGAGGAATTCCGCCATGTGTAAACAATTTTACATCGATGGCTGTAGACACCATGAACTCAACTTCATCAGCGGATGATTCGTATTCACCCACGAATTCGACTTTTTTTGTACCATATGTTGTCAACATATTATTGATGTGGAAAGGTGTAGATCAACCCTACAGAAATGCAGATAGGCTTTTAAAAAGCATTGATATCTCAAGCAACCATCTTACAGGGGAAATACCAATGGAAATTGAGTATTTAGTTGGATTGATTTCATTAAATTTGTCAAGAAACAATCTCAGTGGGAAAATAATTGCAAACATAGGAAACTTCAAGTCACTTGAATTTCTTGATCTGTCAAGAAACCGTCTTTCAGGCAGAATTCCTTCCAGTCTAGCTCATATTGATCGTCTCACTTGGTTGGACTTGTCAAACAATCAACTATATGGAAAAGTTCCAATTGGAAGGCAGCTTCAGACATTTAGCGCTTCAAGTTTTGAAGGAAATTATAATCTTTGTGGAGAACCACTTGATATAAAATGTCCTGGAGAAGATCCACTAAAACATCAAGTGCCGGCAACTGATGCAGAAGATGACAATTCAATATATTTGGAAGCATTATACATGAGCATGGGGATAGGATTCTTCACTAGTTTCGTCGGTTTTATAGGCTCAATATCGTTACTGCCGTCTTGGAGAGAAACCTATTCCAAATTCTTGAATGCTTTAACATTGAGAATCTTCAGGTGGTGTAAGCAGTGATCAATGTACCTGGCTAGTTGCTCTAAAGTGAATGAATGTTGGGCAAGTACTTTTGTTCTTTCTTACTCTGCTATTTTAATTTTTATGTTTTAAATGAATACTTTAGGCCTTGGCATAGTTGCTTAATTAACTACCGAAATTCATTAATCATATGACAATTTTAATATTATCATTGTTGATACATGTGTGTAACTAAAGCACTTCAACAATTTGTATTGCATTTCTCAGTGATCAATAACATGTCTTCAAAGACAATATCAATCCCATAATCTATATCATCATTGTTTGTTAAGTTAATTTAGACATGTCACATGTCCTGAATAAATGATTAGTTACTTGTTTTTATCTTTTTTTCATTGCTATTTTTATTTGCTTTGCTCCCATATTCCATTGATTCCAAGGAAATTGCACTGTTTTAATGTTGTTTCCAAGACTGTTTGAAAGTTATATCTTCAGTTCAATGAAACTACAATTATTTTGATTAAAAAGCTTAGTTAACCTATTTGTATTAACTTCCCTGCATAAAATGATTAATTGCTTAGTTTCTCTTTCACAGTTGATAAATAGAAAATTGTCTATTTTTGTTTCAACTACATGAGAGGTTTATTCCATGGAAATTCCGCTGCGTATCTAAATACTGAAATTGAATTTTGTTTCAGGGTCTTCAACTTCTTTGTTATGAGATGAATGCATTTCAGCTGTTATATTTTAGCTAGCATCCTAGAGTACACATAAGATGGAAGCAGTACTAAATAAAATGAATGTAATTCAAACTTTCTTGCATGATAGTTGACTGTATTTTGTTATGCTTGGAAGTTTGGTAATTGGAAGGAAATGTGGAACATTTGCTTCAAGTTTTTTTTTTTTTTTTTGAAGGAAACATTTGCTTCAAATCAATTCTCACGGTGATGCCACGCATTTGGATTGAAGCTAACGGCGTTGAGAGATTACATAACATTGGCATAATATTGTTCGATCATACGGTACTTTTGTTATTTTCCCCAAATTCTTTGTTTGGTTATGCAAGAAACTCAAATTTGGAGAAAGCATAAAGGGACAGCAAATCTTTAACTCCAATATGTTGGTTAATCCACAAATCAAATTAATATGTTGGTTATGTGTGGTAGAACCGTGGATGATCAATTCAATCAATGAAAAGTGAAAACACAAATTACATCGTAATTGGGAAACATAAAAAATCCAAAACCTAAGATTCATCATAACCACCATAGCAATAGAGTTAAAAGCTTAAGTGAAAAAAAAAATTAAACCTAGAAAACGAGTCTTGCTTGTTGATGATGACGAAGTTTGATATCATCATCAACAAGTCCTGCTCCACAAAAGATTATGAGTGTATGTAGATTAGTAATATTGCACAATTTTTTCAACAGAAAATTACTCAAATGTCGACTTTTGCAATATCTTCATTATTTCTACATCAAACATACATAAATGCCCTTAGAGCTTTTATTAACATTTTCCATATCCATAAATAAAAAACAAAAACTGAGCTATAAGCATCAATACTGGAAACATGGCAAACTGTACTCCAAATTACCTCTATTAAGCACAAATAAGTGCATTTTCTACACCATGGCATGTTCCATGTCATTAGGGGCCTTACGAATCAAGCATTGACTCAAATCCTCTTTCTTTACTCTCCATTCCCTTTCATCAAAGCAATCTTATTTTATTAATCATTATCTCTCTTCTATACACTCAAAGATATTGTCGAATGAAACCATTGGCTAACAAAAATACTGAAGTTACAATCCTAGAGTTAGAGAATCCAAATGCCAACACAACCTCATTCCTAGCTCTCTTCAATTTTGATTGTCCATCACAAGCAATGAGTCCTCAACTAGTACACTCCATGCCTGCAACACACCACCCTCTTTCTCCTACTGTGTGCTCCATACCCTTTCATGTTTGGATCTGCAGGAAACTCTACATCTAGCCCACCAATGTACTCAAAATTTTGGAATATACAATGCAAATTAAGGTATTCCCCTATAATTTTGGTGGAAGAATGCTTTTTTCACCAATTCGGCTTCTAAATTCCAAAAATAAGTACTATAATGTGTTCATCTGTTTGCATTTATCATTTGACTTAAACAATTCTAACCAACAGAGGCTGCAAAAAGCCACAAACAAACAAGCATTCCTTGGTGGAACTATACTATTTGTAGTGGACACAGTAACCAAACCCAATGAAAAAGTAACTTTTTTATGAAACTTTAAAATGAACCAATCTAATCAATCTATTAAATTTGCAGAATTAATTAACTTAATAACAATTGCTAGCCCGTAATAAAAATATCACTATCCTTTCAAATTCATGGCCCTTCTGAGGAAACTATCATGACTCTAAATATCTAGAGGGAACGACAAGGCCACTTTGTTCTCCATCTCTTAATTCTACCATTCAGTTGCAGCAGACAAAGAAAACAGGTGGAAAACTATGGCATTTGAAACTACGCAAAAATCCATTCAATTATAATTTAAAAAGTTGAAACAACCAAATGCAATAAAAAAAAAGATACTCAGTCCCTCAAAAAGAAAGTAAACCACAGTTGCAACAAAAAAGTAAGAAAGCACTAGTTCCTAACATGCTTAACATAGATTATCCAATAAAAGTAAAACTGGTAAAACTTAAGCTTCCACCCTTTCCTCCTCCAAGATCAAGGCCTTTGTTGTGGGCTTTGCCAACATATCGGTGAACTCTTGGAATGGAGATTTGCTGAAGCGAGTCTCCTTCCAGAATTCAGGTGTCAAGAAACCATAGGTCTTCATCAGACAGTCAAATGTAGCCTGCAAAAATAAATAGCATTCATAACTCCGTAGCAAAGGTACTAATGAACAAACAAGAATAACAAATTCTGGCATAAGCTAGATTCAATTGCAAGAAAAAAGACCAGAACTATAAACTAACGCACCAAACCAACACATAAACTACACATCCAGCACTGTCTCAATACTTTACAACCAATACAATTTATATAAGCAAAATACAAACAGAATACCTTTAAATTATACAAACATTTTGAGATTTTAATGTTCTTAACCACAAGGGCAACTATTTCAAAATATTATTCCAAGGGCCCCTGTTTTCAATCTACAATTGAAATCTTATAAAAACATGCATAAAATTATTAGATTTTAAAAACCCAACAATTCTGTTGATTATAATTTATCATTTTGCATTCAAAAAATACACAACACATTTCCATTTCATGTTAAATTCGATCATCTGACTTCTACTAAGTAAGCAAATCCATTTAAAATGTAAAGTGGGTAATATAAACATTGATATATTGATGAACAAATTAAAGATTTATATTATACAAATATACATACATAATCATATTGAAATATATAGCCTCCGTCAAAAAAATTACTGAAATATCAAGCCATCATTTAACAAGTAACATCCTAAATTTTACTCACAATAAGAATGATCACTCATGTTTGTCCACGCTTAAAACCTATTTAGCAGTTAGCACCAACACTTCATTTGAAAGTATGTCTGAGTAGAGTTCAAATTTGCTCCATTTATCTAACTTATATTTACTGTCCATTCAAGAGAAATAGATAGATAGAAACAAGTGGAAGATTAGTGGACCCATTACTGAATTCGCTTATTCAAAGGATCCCACTAACCTATCACTTGTGTCCATCTATGTCATAAATTGATAGTAAATAGATAGTAGATAAATTGCACCTATCCAAACTAACACCTGCACTAACCTTGCTACATAAAATCACACCAAGTTTTGGAAATGATTAATTGCTTCAAGTGCCTATGTTTGTGCTTCTTAGTGTACATAACTAATGAAATCAGCTTATGACAGTTTTCATAAGATTTTTTCAACTTAATTTCTACAAGCTCTCCAATATAGCTTGTGAAAACAGCTTTTCTATTAAAATAGATTATGCAAGCATATATAGCTTGTGCTATAAGCAAGTTGTTTATCCAAACAGGCCCAAAGTATACAACTCAAAGGGACATTTTACACATGGATATATATAAGAGTTAAAAATCAAATAAATTGAATGACACAATTATTTCAGATAACATAGAATATTCATCACAATTCATAAACATAAAACATAAATCATAAATATAATACAGAAAAGAATTTAAAATAAAACTAGAAAAAAAAAACACAAACCTTAACGAAATTGCCAAGGGTTTTGGTGGATCCCCTTGAAGATGTAAAAACATCATCAATCCCAGCAAACTGCAAAACCTTCTTTGGAACCCTAGCAGCAACAATTCCAGAACCACGAGGTGCAGGAACCATACGAACAGTAACAGAACCACACTTTCCAGTAACCTTACACGGCACAGTATGTGGCTTCCCAATCTTATTCCCCCAATACCCTCTCCTCACAGGAATCACACTCAATTTCGCAAGAATAATTGCACCGCGAATCGCAGTAGCAACTTCCTTACTACACTTCACACCTAACCCTACATGACCATTGTTATCACCCACAACAACAAAAGCTTTGAACCGGGTTCGTTGACCAGCTCGGGTTTGTTTCTGAACAGGCATGATTTTCATTACTTCGTCTTTCAGAGTGGGACCGACTAAGGTGTCGATGATTTGGTGTTCTTTGATGGGGAGAGAGTGGAGGTAGATTTGTTCTAAGCTGCGGATTTTGCCTTCTTTCACGAGACGGCCGAGTTTTGTTACTGGTACCCATTTTTCTTCCTCTTCACGACGGCCTGCGCCTCTGCGGCGACCTCCACGGCCACGATCTCCGCCTCTGCCACCTCGACCACGATCTCCGAAGCCTCTGCCGAATCCGGATCTTTCTCCGGTAGCTCCTCGGTCTGCCATTGTTGGTTGAGAGAGAGAAGGAGAATGCGGCGCTGAAAAGAAAAGAGATGAAACCCTAGAAATGCAGAGAGAGGTAAGAAAGGGAAGATGAGATTTGTGTTTTGTAGGGTTTTTTGTTATTGGGCTTTTCTTAAATCTAGTTTTGGGTTTTTGATTGAATTTTGACTTTTGCTCAACATGCCCCTTGATATGCTCATAGGCCCCTCGAATTTCTAAAATTACCCCTTCGGTTTGTATCGACCGGTCGCTCAAGTTTGGGATTTTTAAGGAGTAATTTTTTTTGGTGTTGACGGAGGTTTAAACCCTAAACCTTTCATATATTATATATTGTTCTTATCAACCGAGTTAAGTTCACGAGGACTTTTGAGAGTAACTCTTGAAGCATTGGACGGATAATTTGTATGGCATTTTAATGATTGACAACTTTGTATTTTGATTTTCGCTAATGTTTCTAATGAATGAAATAATATATTGGTATTTTTAATACCACAACAATTATGACTATCATGAATTAGATATTTTTGATGAACCAATCCAACTAAACAATAAAAAACCGCATTTAGTTTGTATCATTTTTTACTCAATTGTATGGTTTGATTTAGTTTGTGATTTTTATTTTATCAACCGAATCAAATCAAATCAAACCATATCATAAGAAAAACACTAATTAAGCATATGTAACTTCGACTAATACTCATAAAAACTTAACGGAAACTTTTATAAAAGGACATATAAAATGGCATATTTTTTCTACTGTTAAGTTTCTTCTTTGTTTTTCATTTCAAAAATGTATTTATGTGCTACTTGAACTTTTAAAGAATGATAATAAAATCTTAGCCTTTTGCATTGAAAATATGATTACTTTTTGTTCACATTTTTAATTTGGTCTGGGTAGTATAAAACAATGTTGGATGAAATTTAAAACATTGTTGAGAATATGTCATTATTTAGTTTTTTAATCCATATGCTTTTTATCTTATGATTCGGTTTAATCTCCACCGAACCGCGAATGTTAATTGTAGTCCACGTGCCAAGTGACTCGGGACTATTTGTACATCATGACCAGTGGCAGATCTTGAGTTAATTTGTTGGGGGTGCCAAATGTTTATGAAATATATATTAAGTTGTTTCAAAAAATTATCAAAAAATCAACTGGTCTAGTAGTTTACTTTTGCTTGATTCCAGTACTTGGTTATGGTATATATATATATAGAAAAACTAGGGGATGCCATATCACTTGTGGGTCTAGGAGAAGATCTGCCACTGATCATGACATTGTCGAAATCTTAAATCATTATCATTATAGTTTGGTATTTGCTCATTAGTCCCCACAACATATCTCACCAATCATTGATAGGATTTATTTTTGTTCTAAGTGGATCGGATGTGCATGGTTGTTTTTCGCGAAATTTTGGGCAATTTAGAGAACACGCAGGATTTACCTTATATTAGTTTAAAATTTAATTAACATTTATAGATAGCTATGTACAGCCAAGGTCAAGAATTTTTTTTTCCATGGAGAGCAAAAGTTTAAGTTGTTCTTTTGTAGAGACCAAGGATAGAATGATATTCATTAAAAAAGAAAAGAAAAAACAGGGGAAAATGATAGATTTATAGAAATACAAAGAACATATTGAACCCACGTTACCTACCTGAGAGCGCTTAGATGACATGGAACAAGTCTCTTCTAGCTTAACTAAGGTATTGGGTCCGAATCTAGCCTTGGCATGCAGCAACGTTAAAACTCTTAGGAGAGCTTGCCGTCCATTTGGGTCCCACAATGCTCGAGGGGTTAGTCTCCGCAGTTGCGCGCGGAGATACCCGGTTTACATTGAACCCACAATTTTATATTTCAAAACGGCAATATATTTTCCAGAGAACTACAATAATCCATAAATTGGTAACTTTCAAATGACTCTAACAAAGGACAAAATAATACTCAGTATAGTAACGTGGCTAACTTATTCATGAAAAAATGACCTAAATCTTCTCTAAATAGATCAGCCAAACAATTATCAAAACCACGCAAATCGGTGTTTCTTGTCTTTAAATATCTACATATACACAACAGCGTTGAAAACTCCCATAAGGTGTTATACCTGTTCGTTTCCCTTGAGAATATTGTACTTACAAAGAGGACAAGTTGCATTCATCTTTAGCCATTTTACTATGCATGAAGAATGGAAATGATGGTTGCAGGGAAGAGTATGGAGCTCTACTCCATCCTCATACGGACAGAGGCATATACAGCATTCCTGAAATGCAAAACAGCAAATAAGAATAAAAATACTGAAAATTGTAAGTTGGGTACTTTTCTGGGTACATATTTTTTCTAGAAGACATCTTCAACAAAGTTCCTCTTCCAAGAAATATTTAGAGGAAACTAAACTAAAACCATCAATATAATCTTAATAGACACCTATTATCGTTTTATTTGCTAGTTCCTTTTTTCTTTTGCTACACAACTTTAACATGCATCAATTCTACACTTCTTTCCTCCCATCCTTAAGTACTAAAAGAAGTGGCAAAAAGAAGTTTCAAATAATGCAATCAATTGGTGTTTTGAAAACACAGTTTTCTTTCAAGTCAATCATTTTTTTAACCGTCCATAAAGTTGTAACCTCTTAATGCCTTTAAAGTTTAACTTCTTATAATAGGGATACAAAAAGGGAAAAAGATATTCCCGCCGTTGTCTGTTTAACTCAAATTTCAACATCTATCAGTTCTTTCACAAATTTCTAAAATATGAAGGACTTCATAAGCTAGTTTCTAAATAATTTGTTTCATTAGTTTTTCACCTTTCATGACCAGATTCACATGCATGAAAACAAAAGTGACAATGTTCATGAGCAGTGACTAAAATAGAAAATCAGGGATCACTGATTTCCATTGAACAATTGATTTCCATTTCTCGGAAGTGATCAATTATAAATATACAAAACTGAAATAAATTGTGTTTTAGGAAATCATACCGCATCATCGGGTAAAAGTATTCGTTCGGTTGCCAAGTATGCACTGGTGGTTTCTATGGGAACCATTGATCCAGCTCCACCACTATCCTTCTCCTCATTGTTTGATACTCGAAATCTGTATTTTGGAAGTATGCTAAGATCTGCTTCTGACGCACCTTCCTATATTCATTCAAAATGAAATAAATAGAACAATTAGAAGGTTCTTATGTTATTGTTCAGTCAGTCCAAACTATTTTTTATTCATACCTGTCCCGCAACAGCATAGAGAATAGCAATGATGCAGGGCAAACAACAACAGAGAGCAATGCCAATCAAGCATGCCAGAACAACACAGAAGATGGCAAAGAAGACATCAAATGCCAAAAAGACAACAGCCAACCTGTAAAAATTCAAAAACAGATCATTCCTTTCATTAGTATTATAGCAACAAACTTTGCATAGTTGGTCAGATCATCTATCAAATAGAAAGAAAAAAAATAGAGTAACCGCCCATTTTGGTCATCCATAAATACCCTCAGTATCACATATGCTCTCCCTTTATTTGAGACATCAAATTGGTCCTTCAGCAGCAATTAATGGACTCAGCTTTGTTCTTTTTTAAGGACTGATAGATTTGTCACTCCAAGGACCATACCGATGCGGTTACAAATAGGCAGCCAAAATTGGCCTTCGATCAAGAAAAAATTGTCCCTGGTACTTTTGAAGTCGACTAATTTGAAAAATCCTCTTGGTTCTATTGTAGTAAGTGGTGATTCATATTTAATCATGTGTTTCACTTACTTGAAATACAGGTATATAAGGAAAGATTTTTATATACATAATTCAATTAAAAGGAACCAGCCCCTAGTAGCTAAATATGCAGGTATCCTCTCTTATAAACAAAGGGTATTGAAGGAGGCTCCATCTCTGTATTATTCAAAAACAAACTAATCAAAAGGAGCATGTCTTGCGTACATAATAAATCCACCCCCAAATCAACAAATATATACATATATATAGACACACAAGCATTTTCAGGCACCTTAAGCACCGGAACAAATAGCAAATATCCTATGTATGAGTGTGAGTCTACATAAGTAGATTAGACATCATACTATTAAAATTGATATATGAACATTATTCTTAAATGTTAAAAATAAAAGCTTACCAGTACAAGCGTGGAGCATCTTGCAGAAGGATATCATCGCCAGAGACAACCCAGTAAAAGCCCACCATCCACCAAAGGAATGAAACCCCAGTATTTATTGATTCACATCGCTTGGTGAATCTGTTTTAGAGAAACCAGAATAAGTGTCTACAAATCTAAATTACTTGATAGAGTGCAAGGAAGTAGATGGTAGTAAGCCAAACCACATATCTATACATATAGCCAAAGTAGATTAACATGCATTAGCAGCAAGGTCATTTAAAAGAGGAAATGACATTCTATTTCCTTTTCCAAAAATGTGCCATTGTCCTGTTCTGCGGCAATATCAGTGGACAGAGTCCATACACTGAAATGTTAATGAAACTACAAAATAGGAAAACTTCCAGTGATAGTCGCGAATAGCCCCCTTGATGTAGCTGCATGTAACACCGCCGCTACTTACATGTATGTCGTGTAAAAGTTTCACGGTGCGGCTGTAATCGCTGACAGAGCTTCTCAATGATATGGGGAGTCTTTATTCCACCAGTTTTATTTAAATATTAGGAATATATATGATGTTTAACGTTGATTTATCATGTCGTGCAAGTGACGCAGCAACAAAATGTTAATTTTGCAACTGCTGCCAGGTCTTGGTATTGATTCCAGCGGTATTCAATTTTGCAATTCAACATTGAATAATTGCACAAAATGTTACTAAAGTGTCTTCATTGAGTCGAACTCGGTTCTTGATATAAAAAATGGTTTTTACTTTTTACTGCTTCGCCTAAATGCCAAGCTAATATTTACATTACACAAATAATACATATTATGTAGCTATGCAAACTTATATTAGTAACAAATAATGTTACTAAACTTATAATACATATTATACAGCCCAGCTTCCTACATTAATGAACCAGCCTCCGACCAAGCTCGCTGAGCGACTCTTCAGCCAGCACTAATTGTTTTCCGATCACCACTTTGGGCTTCTTTCCTCCACTCTTCTGCCCACTTTTGTTCACTTTTCGTTCTATTGTAGGTTGCCCCCTCTAGTGTCCCTCTACCTATCTCTTTTGCCCACTTTCTCTTCTCACGTTTTTCTTTCGCTCTCCGGCTTTCGTACACAATAATGCTTTCAATCCTATGTTATAGTATGTTATATTTATGAAGTCTAAATAAAAGACCCCAAATTCATTGTAAAGTAAAAAATATAATATAATCTCATGTTATGTTAATCACAATCAATCTCATCCTATGAAGCACGGACACTCCTCGGATTAGGCGTGTCCCGGTGTCGGCGTGTAATTACACTGAATTATATGATTTTCTTCAAATTATTGCTGCGTCGGCGTGTCAGTGTCCATGTCGTGTCCGTGTCGTGTCCGGTGTCGGTGTTCGTGCTTCATAGATCTCATCAAAACTAGGAACTTAAGTTGCAAGCAACATAAATATCCATTAAACACTATCCTAAACATCATAAATACACTACTTACATAAACCCTATTATGCAAAACAAAAAAAAATTAGCTACAAATAGAAACAAAGTCAAACATCAAAACTAGGAACTTAAGTTGCAAGCAACATAAATATCCATTAAACACTATCCTAAACATCATAAATACACTACTTACATAAACCCTATTATGCAAAACAAAAAAAAATTAGCTACAAATAGAAACAAAGTCAAACATCTACAAAATCAAATAAAATTCACCTGGACTGAGACGAGTTCCCGTCGCCATCGCTATCATCACTATCGTTACCGTCCGAACTGAATTCAGCATCACTATCCCTCTGCCTCCGCCGCGAATCCCTCCGATTACGGCGGTGATACTCAATCCACACCAATACAACATGAACAAAGCACTGCAACGCGTAACCGACGATCCAAACGCGGATCGGCCTGTTCGGATGCTCGTCAACGGTGAACGCAAGCATCACCGCCGATACCACAACGAACGCCATGTTCCACGACATGTCGAGAGCTACGACTGGCTTCGAGTATCCCCAATCGGCACGACGCTCTTCGAGTTCACGCGCCGCCGTTTCGCGGACTAGGACGGATGGTCCTCTGCGTCCAGTGGCGCGTCCGAGAAGTTGAGCGAGGGAAGTACGGCGTCCGCTACCGCTACCGCCTTCATAGTGTGAGCGGAGAAGAGGTGTTTGTGGTTCGATGATTTGTCGTGTTGACATGGTTGGGCTAGAGAGAGAAAACGCGCGTTTGCATAATTGAAATTGAAAAGAAAAGTGATTAATGAAACGCGCGCGAGTTTTTATTTGTTAGTGAAGAGAGTGAAGGAAAACGGAGAAAAGAATAAGTGATTAGTATTTAAGAAGGAAGAGATTAATGCGTTGAAAGGTGGATGTGAAGGAAAAATAATAGTTGTTGAATACGGTTTGGTGATAACTGATAGGTTAAGAAACTAATTTATGATCTCCATTGATATGTTACTTACGTGTTCATCAATTCAATTTAATATACTATACAGTTGCAACCGTTAAAAAAATAGTATAATTGAATTGAATAATTTAATTTTGGTTTGGAAAATGCTAACTAATACTGGTATTTTTGAGGTATTCTTTAAGAACTTTAATTAAATTTTTAGAAAATGTATGTATTCAATATTTTAAAAATTGAAATATTTGATTTTTTATGAATAATTTTTCGATTTGAAATTCTTAAATGGTATTTTTGAGATACTCGTTAATAAATCTTTTTTAGTGTTAATCGTCAAAACGAATCCAATTCAATTAAAAAATAGCAATTGTATATAAACAATGTTGATTTGTTAATTGTTTTTAAGTATTGACAACTTGATTCGACTCTTCTCAAGCCTGGTTGTCTTATTATTTGTTTTCATAATAGATGACTAGTTATTATAAAACTTAATCACTGTTTCAAAAAAAAAAAAAATTAAAAAACTTTATCACCAGTATTGGAAGATTAGAACTTGAAAGGCTATAGGTTCAAACGAACCATCAATTAAATAAAATCGGTATGAAATTAATTTCTACAATTGTAAACAATGAGTTGTTGATAGTTATGCAAACGTGTGTCTGATTGCACAATCTTTACAATTTACAACTAATCAAATATTTTTTATTCATTTATGTGTTCAAGTATATGTTAATTAAGTCTTCCTTCTTTCATTTTTTGTTTTGAGGCAGAAGTGTATTTAGGTACCAGTGTTTTGTTCAAAAAACATATTTAGCTATTTTTGTCTCTCATCATTTGTTTCATTATTGTTTTGTTGTCACTGTTTTTACATTTATATTATAGCCCAGCCCTTGTTTTGTACGATCAGACAAAGTGAGGAATAGATTTTCCATTTAATCCTAAAACGTGTGAAGAACATTCTCCATCATTATCACCAAGTCCTTTTTTCTTATCCCTCCCAACCAAACGAGTCATCGTTATAACACTTCATTCGTCCAACAAATTAGTTTAGTTGGTAATAATTTTACTCAGATTCCATAAATTCTCAATTTTTTGACCCGAGTTCGAACCATAAACCTTGCATATTTTATACACTATCCTTACTAATTGAATTAAGCTCAATCAGGACATAATATCTCAATTGAAATCACATTCGTCAATTTGAGAATTTATTTCGATGAATAATAGTATGTAAGTATCACTTTGAATATATTATTTGAACCTTTGAGAGCTTTCTCAAAATTAAGTATCTTTAAAACCTAACTCGTCTAAAATTTTATCTTATAAAAAAAATTATATCCTCCATTCCTGCAATTAATCTAATGTCTAATAATACATTAAAGTTTTAGGGAGAAAAAAAATTAATCTAGAGATCCTTTGACTTTATTTTAAAATTTTAGACTCATCTTTCATCTTCCTTTTTTTATATTTTTTTCTTCAACTTGATCCTTTTAAGTATAATACATAAATATAGTTGGCTTTTCAAGGGCAAAAATAGTTGGCTAACTAAAAAAAACTGAGCAATACTAACAACATATGTTATTTTTCAACACACTCTTTTTGATTGGTTAAAATAATTTACATAGGACTCACCAAATTTATATGAGATCCACATGATTTGGTGGGACCATGTAAATTTTAACCCATAAAAAAGAATGTGTTGGAAAGTGTGTGTATGTTAGAATGTGTGTTGTAGCGTTTCTAAAAATATTATAGTTGGCTTTTTGTTCAATTTTCATGTACCACGAGTATTAACTTTTTAATAATATATAAGGAACTAACAAAATACAAAAAAGTCCAATATAGCATCTCAATACTTATAGGAACAACTTGAAAGAAAAAGACCAAAGACAAATCTAAAACTTTTAGATTAAGTTAAGAAACACCTACATTGTAAAATTGTCTTTTTATCAATTTCAACTTGAGCAAGTCTTTATTAAAACTTCATTGTTACGTCTATGGTGGAAGTGGTTATTCACAGATACTGAACTTTATCTGATGGTCATGTAGGCTTACATTTTAAGAAATTAGGGGAGTCTCTAGTGTCTGGCCCAATGTAAATTTTTCAATTGAGATTTCCCACATAATTTACCCTTAGAAATATAGGAATCCTTCTTCTCATATAGTCTGGATTCTAGTGTTTGGTCGTTACTGCAGCAATTTTCTAAGTTCAAGTACGGATTCATCATCATCAACGTCGAACCCAGAGTCATTGAAGTGATAAAAGCACGCATTTACACACATTATGCAGTAAACAATTTGGACATTGATTTGAAATGGGACGAGTCAAAAAACATATTCGCAAGCTAATTTCATACAAACTCCCAATGATTTGAGATTTGACAAGCGAAATCAATACTGCACGACACAGTTGGCGAGGGAATCTGTTTCCATGGTCATGGAATCCCACAATCCAATTCTTTCTCCAGTTTTTACTTGTATAAATTCAGTAGCATGTAGATTAGTATTAAGAAGTTTAATTATTAATTCCTACTGAGTGTAATGATTGGACTAATACATAAATACTTTTTAACAAATGGTACCGAAACATAACTGATCCTGATTATAACTAAATGGTATTCCTATAATATATTTGAAATATTAAGAAATTGAATCACTTTCTTTTACAAAATTTTCTGCTTGTATGTGTTCGTCGTAAGTTGGCGCAGTGGTAGTAGGAATACTAGGGGGACTCGGTCGGCCTCCTGCACCTCTTTGATGGTTCCGAAAGAGAGAATGAAGAGAGACAAAATTATGACAAAGACGTCTATGCATTTAAGCATTCCACCATGGCCGAATAGGAGCTCAAAAGCAGAAGGTTGAACTTCAGCAACAAATTTGACAAAATTTGTAGTAGCTTCTAGGTTATCAGAGGAAATATGAACTTTTCACGTCATTCCCATCAGTCGGCGTGCCAAATCAAGATGTAATGCATGGCCCCCCTGCATATATCGTAAGAGTCAATTGCTTTAAAAATCATACTCGTCTCAGGT
The DNA here is from genome assembly GCA_946800305.1 of Medicago arabica. Taxonomy (NCBI): domain Eukaryota; kingdom Viridiplantae; phylum Streptophyta; class Magnoliopsida; order Fabales; family Fabaceae; genus Medicago; species Medicago arabica. The sequence goes on along the minus strand of OX326965.1, from coordinate 12,721,748 downwards.
TGCACATGATACATCATCAGTACTTGTGACACATGAGAAATCAAACTGACAAATCAAAATATATAGTAAAAGGAGGAGAACCAAAGGCAAAAACCTTGTAAGCTACTATGTGTGCCACTGGGAGTCCTTGATTACCAAACTGAGCAAACAGCGAGAGATCACCAATAAGATCTAAAATCTTGTGACGGCATGGTTCATCACTGAAATGAAGAGGTGGATTCAACCAACCTTTATTAGCACTGCAAAAGAAAACAGTGCTAATTATAGTACCATACAACAAAATTTACTAGCAATAAAAAAAGAAAAATAGAACAGAAAAATCAGATTTCAGTGTGTTAATGGAATTGAAGGTCTGTATTTGAATGGTAACAGATCCTCTCTAGTGACTACAATGAAAAAAAACATAAAGTCGAAATAAAGGAACCCAGGCAAATTTTAAAGTGCCTAATTGCTTCCAAATCCCAACTAATTCTAGCCTAACTCTTCTCTCTCTCATCTCCCACTCTTACACTACCAATCCCCTCTCACATACAGAACAAGACCACTAATAGAAAAATCTTGATTGATTATTGATCTTTTATTTGAGATTAAGGTATATGATTCTAATATTGAGTCTTGCAAAGGGTTCATAAAACCATGTCTTACATGAGATTAAACGCCTACGAAAACTCTAGAGTCGTCACAAAGTTATAAATACCATAAACAAATAGTGCCATACTTCGAGGAAATAGTGACTTAATTTATGCATCTAGTGCCTAGATTTATGTACCTAATTTCATGGACCTAAGCTTAGATATGTGTTGATGTAAATGTAAATAACTTCATGCATGAAATTTTGGGAAAATTCTAATGAATCAATGTTGCTGCATAAACTATACTTTAGTATAACTACGAAACTGGTCGCTAGCTATCACATACATAGATGGGCATTAAGAACGGTTATAATACAAGGAACGGTTATAATACAAATTTGTGGCAAAGCAATACCTGCACACAATGGCATTTACTAGAGAACCCCCTTTGATAAGTCCAGCATTTCGCATTTGCTCAACCTACAAGTTAAAGAAGGGTATCCACCCAGTGTTAGTTGCAACTTGCATGGTATCAAACATGTACAACTAAACTAATAGATTCAACAGGCAAGAACTAACAAGAGAGGGAAAAGATGACAATCAATCATATAAGGGATTTAATTGATACAATTGCAGTTATGATGACCAGAACCAATAGATTACAGCTCTGAAGAGTGATCCAACAGTTCCTCAGTAACACTTAACTTTACTTAAAATTGGGTTTTTGATCAAGTGTCAGTTATCTATTTGGTCAACCTCACTCAGTGAAATACAGCAAGGTTTTGTACATCTGGTTAAACTTAGAGAGTTACCAACACATTCATGTGCCATCTAAAATAACATTCTGTTTTGCACTAAATAACATTTGGCAACAGAAACAAGCCATATCTAGACTACAAATGGATGAACTTTATAACTAACCTCTTCATAGATGCAGAAGGTTCTGGACAATGCTATTTGCATGGAATAAACCAAATCATCAAAGGGGGTGGTAGAAAACCACTGGCAGCCAATTGCAGGTGCCTGAAAAAGAAAGGTGTATTTGCTTATTATTTAATGTCAAACCAAATCATCTTATAAGTTGTGACCTTGCTATACAAAAGATTTTGAATGCAAAAATTTAGCTGATTTGTTCTCTAATATTCTTTCAGAACAAGTTAAATTTCCGATTCTCACGCAAGGGTAATCATGATGGGGGCAAAACTTGTCATATTCAATTGCATTATCAATTCTAGGGAAAAATTGTTAGCACATTAGTTTTATAAAAAAAAAAAGTCACTTAAAATGCCAAAACTAGTAAATTTGATGTTCTTGGAAACGCGTCATTTGGGAAAGATAAAAACAACTTTGCAATGGTTATTAGTCCAATAAACAAATCTTCAAACTGCTATACATACTATAATAAACCATATTTGGTTTCCGATTTCTTTTTTATTTTCCTTTGGTAGCTTTGAGTGAGAATTAGTTTTTGCAATATACTATGGCATTTTTTATTTATGTAGCTAACACCACCTAATGGGAAAAGGTTTTAGTTTTTTTTCTTGTTGTTGGAAGCATAAAGTTTGATACTTTCGAATACAAAGATGAAGATTTCCTCAACTCAAGTAGCAGCTTGTGGTCTATTTCCCATGAAGAATTCGTATTAAGTACAGTCTCCTTTGAAAGACTGTAAAATATTGTCTTTCAACCTTGGAAAATTAGGTAACACGTGAAAATCTATAAAGTAAACAGAAAAAAGCAAGCAAAACTTTTCAATTTTAATGGCATATGCTAAAAAAAAAATCTTGATCAATATTCTCAATCTAATGTATCAACCTATCCTTACATGTGGAAAGTTTATGCCATAAGTTACTCGAACCACTTCTGAAGGAAATGCAGCAATAAAAGAATCATTCTTCCAAACATGTACCGGTTCATTCACATGTGGAGCTATTTTCTCACAGCTTTTCCCATCAACATCAGTTGCTATCTCTAAACCAACTTCTTCCAAGGCTGCCACCCATTCCCTTGCCGACCCATCAAATATAGGAATCTGTGCAAGAAATTAAGGAAAATAACACTATTTACGTCAATAACTAAATGTAAGGGACGGCAAGAAAATTTAATCGCGGATTATTTTCTTTCCACGAAATTGCAAATGCTATCTTTATTTTGATGAAACAGAGCCTAGGAGAGTGGATATGAAAATACAAGCCGTACTATCCTTATTAGAGGTTTGTGGTAAACTGCTAAGGCCTTTTCTCGTAAATTATGAAGGCGTTTGGAAGAGTTTATTTAGAACTTATTTGGGTTAATTAATTATATCATGGCATAAGCACTTATATTTTTACATAAATAACTTATAACATGTCCTTTAGTTGTTTTTAACTTATTGAATAAATAAATGCTTAAAAATAGTTTACTCAAAAGTGCCTCTTGTCATATCTGCACCAAAACTTTGCAAAAATCAAGATGTGCATAATTTGTTGGTTTTCAGCAACAAATTACAAATTCAGCATGAGATTAATTAGAATCACAACTAACTGTTACATGTACAAAAGAATACTTTAAGAACATCCATACACAAAATGGACGCATTAAATATATTGTCTACTTTTCTAAGTAGGTAGTATATGTGAAAATTGTAAAAGGAGTTTATAATATGTGACATAGGTCACGTTTGGATAAGCAACTTAATTATGTGCCTATCCTACAAGTGTTTATGTATAATCCTAGAAATTGTTGACGGGCCTTACACAACCTCACAAAACCGGCTTGTGAGGTGAGAGTTTCCCCCACTATAAACACTTATTCAGGCCATCTCCCAACCGACGTGGGACTCTTTAACACCCCCTCACGCCCAGCACTATTGGGCTTTGTGCATGGAATAATGGATATAAATAGTGGGTGGCCCAATAGCGGAAACCTGATAGCAGGTGGCCCAATGGGTCTTGGAGGAGGCTCTGATACCATCTTAGAAATTGTGGACGGGCCTAAAACGATGTCACGAAATTGGGTGAGGATTGCCCCCACTTATAAACATTTATTCAGGTTATCTCTAAACTATTCAACATATAAGACTAAGTTTTTATTTGTTTTTAAATAGCAAATGTTAGTATTATTAGTTTTATGTTCAGAGTGGGATCAAACTCTTGACCACCTTATCACTCAACTCTTTGACTCCTCCACTTTAATCACCAAGTCATCCTTATATTCACTATGTATAAAGATAAAATAAATCAAACTGTTTTCATAAGCGCTGTCCTACATAGCTTATGGAAATAAGTAGAAAACAGCTTATAAACATGTCATAAGTTCTCTCAAACAGTCTCACATGTGTTTAAACTAGTAAATAAGATGAAAACAGCTTATGAAAAGTCGTAAGTTTTTCCATAAACTATTTCCAACAGTCTCACAAATGCGTGCACCAGCGAATATGCTCAATTAAGTCAATATAAACAGGCACATATTAATACATTCTACTCATGAAAGAAAGAACTAGTAGTTTTTCGTTTATTTACCAACAGAATCAATCAATAAATTCAAATTCACCAATCTTCTTACCTCAGCATCATCACCTTGATCATCCAAATTTTCAATCTGAATCCTACAATTATCAACCCCAAAACCCTCCAACGCCGAAAGCAAATGCTCCACAGTCCTAATCCTCACCCCATCTTTACACAAAGTAGTACAAAGCGGCGAAACCTGAGCAAATTCAACAGAAGCAGGAACCAAATTGTTCCTGAACTCAAACCACCTTCCTTGACCTGCAAATCCAGGACACAATCTCACCGTCGATACCTTCCCCGAATGCAACGAGATTCCCTTCCGCTCCACGCTTCCTGCTAGGGTTTGTTGAAGCTTCCCCGTCTGCACAAAGAGAGCGAGATAATCTGTTTTTGTTTGGTTTCAATGAAATTATTTGAAGCTAGTGTGATTTTGGATAGTGGAAAATTTGAAATGAACCAAACAGGGTATAAGAGAGAGAGAGAGAGTCAGGGTATAAGAGAGAGAGAGAGAGAGAGAGAGAGAGAGTTACTGGTCTCCATGTGATGAGTTTTGATGATCTGAGAGCGCTGAGAACAGACATTGTTGCACCGTTTTATCAAACTGGTCAAGGAAATTACACCGTTTTATTTTTGAGTGAATAGACTATTTAGTCCTCCAATTTATATGTATCGACCTATTTCATCCTCGAATTTTGAATTTAAAAAAGGTCAATCAATTTAGTCCTTATGTCAAATCTCGAAGTTAACAACGTTTGACGTGTCAAGTTAAGTGCTTATATGGAGTTACAAGTCAACTTTCACATGTACATGAACGAATTTGATTAAAAAAATATTAATTTTTTTTTTTACTTCTTTTTTGAAACGAAAGTCATTATAAATTGTTAGATCGTCAAATCGATTCATGAATCAATATATAAAGTATGGTTTTTTATGCCACGTGTCACTTTCACGTTCATTCTTTATATATATATATTTTTTTAAACCATTGTTTTATTTGGCAAAAATATCTCAACAAAATTTTGATCTTATCCACCCAATATTTTATTTAAATTTTTATTGAATCTAATATTTTATATAGCAAAAATATATCAACAAACTACATATAATATTTTCAACAAAATTTACATATATGATCTTATTTTATGATTAAAAGGTTCATTGGTGTTTTTTCTTTCTTTTTTTTTCGAAAAAAAAAGCTTCAATTAGTTACTAAATAATGTTTTTTAAAAGAATTTTGGCTAAAATGCTCTTTGGTCCCTTAACAATATTTTTAGTATCGCTTTGATCCTATAAGTAATAAAAACTCCGTTTAGGTCAGAGAAATTGCAGTTTTAGAGAAGTTTTGGACATACCCATATACCTCAACCATGAAATAAACAAGGAATAAAACATGTGGGTACAAATAATATACTTTATTCAACACACTAACCAAAAAAACTCTAATTTGAAACATATCTTAGAAATTAGGGTTTTTTTTGGTTAATGTGCTGAATAAAATGGATTTCTTGTACCCACATGTTTTATTCCTTGTTTATTTCGTGGTTGAGGTATAGGGGTATGTCCAAAACTTCCCTAAAACTGCATCATCTATGCGTTTCTGGGGTTGAAAATAGGAGGTAGGACTAAAACTGCAAAAAAAAAAGATAATTTAAGGACGATTTTGTTCAATTTAAAAGAGGCAGGACCATTTTCGTGAGTTGGTCAAAACGCGAGGACCAAAAGTGTAATTAAGCCATTATTTAATTAGTATTAGTTTGGTCCCTAAATTTAATGTTTTTTTGAATTAAAATAATAGAAATGACCAAACTGATATTGATACTTTAAATCAAGTTAAAGGACCTAAACGGAGTTTTTATTACTTATGGGACTAAAGTGATACTATAAATGTTGTTAAGGGACCAAAATAGCATTTTAGCCAAGAATTTTTGTTAATCAACATATTCACGTAGTTTGAGTACAAATGGAAACCTCAAACCTTCTTTTCTTCGAACATTTTTCCTTCTTCATGTTTGCTAAACATCAATTCTATTATTTTTAATACATATACTTTGATGGCTTAAATATGCATTTCATCCCTGCAATTAGGGGTCGTTTGAAATTTCATCCATGAACTTACTAATCCTCCCATTTTACCCCTGCAAATATTAATCATTTGAAAATTCATCCATTAACCCACTTAATGACTGTCACGTCATCAAATTAGCAAAATGGCATGGGAAAGGACAAAAGTACCCTTTTTTAATTAAAAAATCTGGAAAAAAAAATTAAAAAATCTGAAGAAATTTTTTAAAAAATCATAAAAAAATTCCAATTTTTTTTAAAGATGAGGAAAAAAAGTGGAAATTAGTTTTTTAAATCTGGAAATTAATTTTTCGAAAAAAAATGCTTAAATGCACTTTTCACCCCCTATGTTTCAAAAAGTTGCGATTTTGGCCCCCCTTTAAAAAAAATGGATATTTTGACCCCTTAACTTTTGGCCCTCTTTTGATTAGCTGATTTCGGTGGAGATTATGACAATTTCACAGTCTATGATGGTGTAAAATGGCATGGGGATAGAAGGATGCTGATAAATGGAGTCCATACTGGCACAATGTAACTTTTGGCCCTCCTAAAGAAGGATCACTTATCAGTTTGGACTCCACTTATCATGTCAATTTGGACACCATGCAAGTTTGGACTCCACTTATCAGCATCCTTCTATCCCCGTGTCAGTTTATACCATCAGAGACTGAGAAATTGACATAAAATCAGCTAATCAAAAGAGGGCCAAAAGTTAGGGGGTCAAAATATCCATTTTTGTTAAAGGGGGCCAAAATCACAACTTTTCGAAACATAGGGGGTGAAAAGCGCATTTATGCCAAAAAAAAAAGTAATATATAATTTTCAAATTAATATAAAACTTAATGTTCACTTTTTTTTGAAATTTTTTAATTTTAACAGTTTTTTTCTAAAAAAAAAAATTCAGATTTTTTTTCCAAAATTTTTAATTAAAAAAAGGGTATTTTTGTCCTTTCCCATGCTAATTTGATGACGTGGCAGTCATTAAGTGGGTTAATGGACGAATTTTTAAATGATTAATATTTACAGGGGCAAAATGGGAGGATTAGTAAGTTCAGGGATGAAATTTCAAACGACCCCTAATTGCAGGGATGAAATGCATATTTTAGCCTACTTTGATATATATATATATATATATATATATATATATATATATATATTTCAACCACTTTCTAATGCTACTTTTTTGTTTTGGTAGTGGTCGGGGTTTGAACTCCGGATCTTGCATATATTATGCATTGTCCATACCAACTAAGCTAAGCTCACGATGACTTCCAATGTTACTTTTTAATATAACATGTTTTCATCTTTTTGTTATTTTTATTTTTTGATTTTGGAAGACAACTTTTTAAACATCTTAAACACTTTTACCGATGTTTACACACACACTTATATTACGTCATTGATTCTATTTTAATTCCCATCTAACCAAATCATAAATTTCATCATTCTATTTTTTATTTTTATTTTCTAAAATTATGTAAGATAGTTCTCTCAACAAACTAAATATATCATATTTTTTTCTTTCTTTTAAACGTTTTTCTTATATTTTATCTTTAAAACCTAATTTTTAAAATTGCTTAAATTCTTTGCTATTTCTTTATCTTTTAGCATCATATGTCAATTCAAATTTTAACTACTCACATATTTTTAGGACTATAAAATTAAGGGATTTTTGCTAAAAAACTACTCACGTAATTTTAGCACAAGTAGAATTGCTCCTTTGAAATCAACCTTTCTCATTCTCTAGGTTTGACAAATATGACTTCCTATAGAAAAAAAACATATACTTTTGATTTTTTTTCACAAACTTTATTAACATTATTCACACTCTAAATATAAAATACGGAGACTCAAGATTAGGATCATTAGAATGTGAAGAATGCCGAATTTTAAAGAGATCACATATATTTAATCGATATGATTTTTATGAATGATAGAGCATGCATAAAAAAAATTATTCGTGAAATTTTACTAACATGATTTCACATTAACTTAATTACTTTTCTATGCTAATATTTATTTAATTTTGTTGTTGGTGATATTCTAGGGGATCAACATTTAATGCACTGTGTGAAGCGGTAATGTTACAAAATATCAATATAGGTTATTATAAAAAAAAATAGAGTTTAATGGTGGTGGGTTGACAGTTCAAAACAATTTTGCACTCACGACCGACCAAAACGTTTTAAATTGTCATGTCAATTAAAGTATTGTTCTGTTTTTAATTGATGTGTCAATTCAAAATGCACAAAATTGTTTTGGACGATCAACCCACCACAATTAAACTCAAAAAAATATATCAATCTACTTTGATTGATGTAATATGTTATGAGATAAAAGTGTCTTAATTTCTAATTTCTAATAAAAAACATAAATTTAATTCAACTTCCTATGAATATAGAATATTTTATAAAACTATAACCATTGTGAAGTTGTATAATTTTTTTTAAAGAGTTAATTTATATGTCTTTTGTCTATTTATTCGTTATACATTTTTTTTGGGTAACCATGATATAAGTTCACTAATTCCAGCATCGTTAAAGATGACTAATCTCCGTCAGGAATAAGTGGTGCATAAAAGGTGGGTTCTTCCCTTTCAGTCGTTTTTTTCCTCATACGCACGAGTCAAGCAACAAACTCATGATCACATGTTTAAAGTGACCCAAAACTCTTAACACTTGGACTAATTCATTATTGATTTTGTTACACATTTTATTCTTTCGTTAGACATTCATCTCACCATTTATATTTATTTTTAAGATATTATTATAATTGTAAATTTAAATAAATTCAATTTAATATAATTACACGTGTATTTTTATCAAATAGATCAAGTTAACCTCTGAATTATGTCACTCATTGTCAAATCAATCAATGAAGTATCTATCTTATCTATCAAACTGATCTGATCCTATCAAATAAAATGTTAAAAACTAAAAGAATATTTTAAATTAAACAAAGGGCAGATACCCCTTATTTGTGAACTTTATAGATTTGAAGAAACTTGGTAAAGAAAACGGAGGTATATCTGTGTTTGATTTGCTCAGATTGGGCAAGGGACATATAGTAATGTGTATAAAGCTAAAGACTTTGGTTACAGGGAAGATAGCGGCATCGAAGAAAGTGAGAATTGATAATTTGGAGCGAGAGAATATGAAGTTTATGGCAAAAGAGATACTTATTTTGAGGAGACTTGATCATCCAAATGTTTTAAATCTTGAAGGTTTGGTTACTTCTAGAATGTCATGTATTCTTTCTTTGGAGTTTGAATATGGAACATGATCTTGTTGGCCTTTCTGCTGGTCAAGGTGTTAAGTTAACTGAACCTCGCATACTATAATTTTAAGCTCATTATGATATACTTGTTTCCTTTTATTTGAATTTAATTACATAAAGTTATTTCATTTGGTTGGCATTAATATTCTTTGTAGAGTTTAGCCTTTTGATCTTGCTTTTGGGTCTTTCTAGAGGAAGTTGGGTCCCTTTTCACTATTCTAACCTAATGAGTGTGTGAGTAAGCCCTCCATCCCGCCACAATTCGTTTTTCAACAGGCTAAACGGGACAGGCTAAACGGGACAAGCCAACAACAGGGGACGGGCTCAAAATTTTAGCCCACTCACCTAATATGGCAGGTTAAATAGGTTGGCTTGAAAGATTAGACCTGTTTTACCACCCTCAATTGTAAATAGTCCAATATAAAACTAAGAGTGTATTTGTTTCAAGGTTTGTAATATGATTCACGGGAATGTGAGATTGGAAATGCAACATTCCAATGTTGTTTCAAGTTTTGATTGTTTTTTCCAAAGAATGTTGTATTCTCAGGAATGTTATTTCAACACGATTTCTTCTATTGTTATTCTCATGCTTAAAGTCTCGTCTATTTGAACACTTATTAAAAGCATCATTCATTTAAACACTTATTAAGCACCTTTAATAATGTCTCGACCATTACTTTTTTCATCATATAGTCATCTCATGTGCCTTTTTTTACTTTTTTTTTTTTTTACAAAAATGCTCTGAAAGAATTTTCAGATTAAAGAATCTGAATCGAGTTTTCCCACGTTTTTGGATGGAAAATAAGTTTTTCACTTATTCAGACTATACAATTCGAAAACCCAATGTAACAAGGCGTGTTTCTTATTTTTCGTTGAGTCCTAATTGAAAATCCACTTTTCAAGCTATTTGATCGATTGCTCCAAAACTTGCTCAGTAAACCAAAAGAAAAAAGTCAAGGAACAAGACCCCCTAGAAGGGACACTGCCACTCAAAATCCAAAATTTCATTTTTTAGACCTATTTGTTATTTTGTATTTATTTTTCGTGATATAAAAAAACAAAATGTTTTTAGCATTAGCTTTATTTGATTTTTAGAATTTTGTGCTAGTGTGTGTGTCAATTAAAATAATATATATATATTATTTTAATTGACAAATTTTATTAGTTTTTACTTTGTTTTTAAAAGCAAAATTTATAACCGTTAAAATGGAAGGGATACTCATTGTTAATTATAGGGTTTACAAATTTTGAATTTTAGAATTCAAAAATCCACAAAAAAACGTTCATATCATAGAATCCGAATAAATGATATTTTTGTAAAAAAAATAGGGCACATGAGAAATACACAGGGTGTGGAAAGTAATAAGTCTAATGCCTCGTGTTGATGGACTATTTTGACATCAGTCCTATATGTAATTATTTGTGTGGAGTCGGGTTAGGGGGATTTCGGGGCCCATTCCACGGTCTATTTATGAACTATATGCAAAGGTTGTGAGAGAACAACAAACGCCGAAGAAACCCTACCACAAATACCTAGGTTTGTTTCTTGTTCATTGTCGTTATTCATAACATTATTGAAAAAACCATCATTCCTATTCTTCTCATTCAAATTTGTTTCTATGTTTTTCTCAAATTTTATGTTTTGATGTTACGCCGATTGTCGTTAATTGTTAAATTTTGTGTTTTGATATTTTGAAAGAAGATTTGCTTCATAATTGTTCTCCTTTTTTTAAATTTCATATTTTATCTTAATTTTTTTAACCAGTTTCGTTTATATCTTTTGCGTTAATCATGCTTTTTTTTTATTTGAAATTTCCACCGTTTAATTTCACCCTAATTTCTTCTTACATGTGATTTTAGAATCAAAGGTTTAATCAAGTGATATGCTTCACTTTTACGAATAAAATAGATCTTGGATCTTAAGGTTTGTACTTGTTTTTAGCTCGTCGTACTTATTTCAATAACATCATGAATATTTTTTGTCTAATCTACTTTAAACAAAGTGGTAAACTTTTTACGATTTTTTTCATGACCAACAAAAACCATAAAATTAATGTATTTATATGCAAAGATAATGGTTATAGTCAAACTTTATTTTCTTTAAAATATGTGTTGTTATTGTTGAAAGATTTAAAATGTTGATATGTATGTTCATGTGTGTTTTCATGAGAAAGAAACAATGATTATTGTTTTGTTAACTGAGTATAGAACTTAGACCGTCGTTGTTTTCATTCTTATTTGAGATCAATTAAACATATTAATTCCCGTAGGAAGTAACATAATCTTGTTTCTGAAACTTTTTTAATTGTATCAGCTGGTCCTCTACATCAGATAACTACGTTACATGGTAAAACAATATTTTAATTAAATGATATTAAAATATAGAACAATTGAATTAAATAGTCATATCTCTAATTAATTCAATTTTATCTACAATTTTAAACTCAATTAACACATTGTTCTACCATGTAATGTAGTGTTTTACTTTGGAATATTAAATGATGCAATTCAAAATGTTTTGAAAATAAGATCATATTAGATCTCCTAAACGCAACATGTTCAAATCATCTCAAATAAGAATAAAAACAAGGACGGTCTAAGTGCTACACTCACTTACCAAAACAATAACTATTGTCTCTTTCTCACTAACAAGGACATGAACATAAACATATCAATATATTGAATTCTTTCAACAGTTGCAACACAAATTTTGAAGAAAATAAGTATGAATATAAATATTCTCAATGCATACAAGGACATTGCTTTTATGATTTTCTTTGACAATTAGAAGAATCATGAAAATTTTGCTACTTCAAAAGTAAAGTAGACAAAAGATTTGTGACTTTCTTGCAACAAGTACAATGAGTAAGAAACACTTGCAATTCACTTGATCCAAAAACAATTTTATTATTGAAAGAGAAACAGACTTGAATGTGAAGAACAATAATGAACAATATTTTCAGTATAGTGTGATGAAGAACGAGATGGATGTAGATGATAAGAAAGTTGTAGATGCAGTAAAAGTTGAAGATGATAGTCTTCAAAGTGGTGATTGGAATAACATATACCTCGCCCAAAGTTGGTTCAAACGTATATCATTAGGTGATAAGAAAGTTGTAGATATAGTCAAAATTGAAGATGATGGTCTTCAAAGTGACATAGACATTGCATAAAATTAGTTCAAATGTATATCATTATAAAACTAAACACATGTCATGTACATATACATATACATACACACATATAATATTTTTTTTGTATATAACTATTTATGTTTTTATTGCTCAAATCTTGTAGTTTATGAATATATGTAGATTGAATTTGTAGTTGAAAATGAGTCGAGTCGAACTTGCTTCAGTTCGATTCGATTCGATAAGAAATGGTTCGGTTTGAAACTCGATTCGAGTTCGATATGATCCTTTTTTTTGGCTCGAACTCGACTCGTTTCAAGTTCACAAACAGTTTGGTTCGGCTCGTTAGGTTCAACTCGTTTGCTTAAATCACTATTTAAAAGTCAATTTTAAAAAAATAAAAATAAAATTTTGGATCATTGACCTTTTGATTTTTTTTACTTCAAAAAGATAAAGATCAAATTAAAATAAGAGTTATTTCAAAAAAAATCTTTTAATTCTGTAAAACGAAAATACACAAATACAATTTTTTTTTTTTTACAAAAATACACAAATACCAAGTTAAAACTTCCATAAATATGCATAAAATAAAATATTGAAAATTAAAAACATAACTAACTACATATGCTCCAAAATAAAATTACAAAACCACACTAAAATTGGTACAAATATTAGAGGCAAAAATCAACAAAATTCCTTTAACTACAGAATTGAGAAATCCTCAAAATAATTTTCCGCTTTTAAACTCCAATAGCTCGCCGCATCAAAGACAATATAAGTATCAATCTAAGTGGGCTAATTTACATTCTTAAAAAAAGTAACATTAAAGGGAATGAAGACAATAAAGTTAAATTGCCTAGGTATTTTAAGAAAAGAATGGAGTATTAAATTAATTTAATAAGTATAAAAAGTCTTAAAATTACCAACATAAATTATTTAAATTTATAAAATCAATTATATATAATCGAGCCAACTTATGAACCAACGAGTCGAATTATATATAGCTCAATTTCAGCTCATTTAGATATCGAACTTAATTTACAGCTCAAATTCAGCTTATTTGGTTCATGAATCAAGTTCAACGAATTAATTGTTGAATCGAGTTTCGAACTATTTTCGAGTTAGTTCAGTTCATTGTCAGCCCTACGTATTAACGTATGAATATGGTGCATTTACACTCTGTTCGATAGAAAAGAAACGCTAAAGGGAGAGATATCAAAGAGAGAAAGAGCATAGAAACCAACACTTTCTCTTGTTTGGCACACATATGAGAGAGAAGAGTGACAAATCTAAGATGGGACCCACGTGTTTTTGCTTCTCTCTAAAACAGCGAAGAAAGGTGTGGGAAGTTGCTGATTTTGTTATTTTTACCATTCTACCCTTTAATTTGTGATGTAACACAATGTTATTATATCATGTGACATTATTTTTCTTGGGTTCATTTAATTAATAAATTATTAATTATTTTATTGATTAAATAAAAATCAAGAAAAAATAAAAACAAATTCAGATTAATAATTGAGGCATTCAATTAATTAATTGAATTAAAAATACAAATAAAATAGTTTGATGAGAGGAATATTTTCAAGGGCATTCTTGTACTTTAAAAAATAATCAACACTTCTCTCTTCTCTATTTCTCCTCTTTCTTACTTGTACCAAACAATACCCTAAATCTTCTCTATTTCTCACATATTTCTCTCTTCACAACTTTTTTTTCTAAACCAAATACACCTTTAAGTGGGTTGAGTAAGGAGAAAAAAATTAAGATAATAATTAATATCTTGTAAAAAAATGATAACAATTAATATACTATTATTTATTTTTTTGGTAGACAGACGAAATGACAAAGTCATTATAGGGTTCGAACCCCGATCATGACATCCGACCTAACAATTTCGGCATTTTGCCAGTTGAGCTAGGACCTGCGGATAATATACTAATATTTACCTAATAATAAAAATAAAAATTAATCATAATACAATTCTATTTTCTGTCGTTTGCTGTCTAACTATTATTTTCACATTATATAATCTAAAAATGCCAAAACTCACTTCGGTTTATATATAATCCAACCGGGCCAAAAATGAGAAATTAAGTAAACCAAATTTAAAATATGACATGACGATTAAGCCAAACACGCCCTAAGGTATGTACTAGGCTGTGTTGTGCGTGGCTTTTTTGTTTCCCCCTGTTTTCTACACAGTCTGTGTGTTTAAGGCAGAGACACGAACTGCGAAGTCTTCGTTACCTTAGGTACTTGTCTTTGTGATCCTTCCACATCTTATTCGTGCTTTCTTATGATATAGCTTTTGCGCAATGTTTATCTTCTATGTTATTTTTTTATATTTTGAATGCCTTTGTTACATTGGATGTGAAAATTCAAATCAGTTATTAATTTGTTGATCTTAATCTTTGGTTTTATTGTTTTAATTAGTTCATGTGTAATGCATTTGTTGTGTTTGTTAAATTGACTGAACCAAATGAAGCTGAACTACGCTTTGCCACAACGTGAAGATTGTATTGATTTATTTTGTTAACAATGGTGTTTGATATAGTTTGAACTTTGAACCAGCAATGTATTTACTTGATGTTTTAGAATCTCAACATCTTATACACAAAGGAAGGTGTAGTTGAATATACATATTGAATACATTTTTCTCTGTTTTTTTCTCTTTAACCAGGTTTCTGTATTCGACCATTTTTCTGGTGTTTAGACCGCTGTTTCATTGACTTTCCGTGTTGACTTCGCTGACCTTTGGTTATTCAGCTATTAGAAAATCTACCGAAAACCATAATTTAAGGCTGTAAGTATTGAGCGACGAAGGAAGCTACATAGGAAGTAATATGGAGACTAAGCGCTGCAGTTTCTGGCTTCCGAACAAAAACAGATTTTGTGCAAACACCCTTCTCAATGGCTCCTTGTAAGTCTCGGTCTTTTTTTCGAACAAGTTGTAAGTCTCGGTCTTACTTCTTTCTATCTATTATTTGATTCATTCATTTCACTCACTTTCTTCAAATTCTATGACTCAGATTCTGTGGTAATCATAACTCAAGGGCCGAAGGCGAGTGGATTCAATGCCCCATAGATCCATCACAGTATGTTCTATCACACACTCACCTGTAACTATCATTTTCAATTCATGTTCATTTCTTTTAATCTTTTAGCTCTTTTTGATTTGGATAATGTCCTTTCATCATTTGACAGTTCGGTGCTCGAGCAAAATCTAAATTGGCATGTTAAGCGGTGCCCATTGCTGAAACAGGTTCAATCCCTGTCCGATCAACCTTTCTATAAAAAAGGTATCAACGCTGGTTCTGATGGAGAACAACAAGAGGAGGAAACTTCAGGGATTAATGATTCAAAATTGTCTACTATGACCATTTCTTCAGAAATGAAGAGGAATGCTCTTCATGGGATGAGTGTGCCCAAATTTTGCAATTTGATTGAGAAGATTGAATCTGTTCATGAATCCTTGTGTAAAGATATTCAGGACTCGTTTCAGATGCCGGAAGTTTGCAGACTTTGGATTAAAAGCAAAGAAGAAGAAAGGTAGGTATTGGCAAAACATTGAAATTATTTTAGGGCTAAATTCAGGTTGTCACATGTAGTTTGCATCAAACACATTCTATCAGACTCTGATTTGTTACTTTAACCCAGTAGTTAGTTTCATCAACTTAAAGCCCCTTTTGCTTACTTCAATTAGAACAAAGCTTACTTCCATATCAACTGATAAAGGAAGTAAATACACCGGGCAATATGACTAAGTGAAATTTGCAAGGTTTCAACCCAAACTAAAATGGGGCAAACTGAATTTAACCCATTGTTTGACGGGTTTGGTTTTATTTCTAACTTAGTATTTTGCAGGAAATTGCCATTTCAGGAGAAACATATAATGCAACAGGCATCAATTGTGGGAAATTTGGAAAATTTTGCTGTATTGAAGAATTCTCTTGTAAGCAAACCATCAAAATGTGAGAAACAAGATGAGGGGAAGGAGGACGGTGTCTCTACAGTCATTGAGTTTGGAGCTGGTAGAGGGTATTTAACACAAATGCTTGCAGATTGCTATGGAATCAACAGAGTCTTCCTCGTCGAGCGAAAGGCATACAAGTTGAAGGTGGGACTTAGACCTGGAACTGCTACTAAGTTATAAATCACGACAATCATATTTGGAGATGTTCCTGAAGTGTTTGACTGTGTAGCAATCTTTGATTTATTATTTGTTTATATATTTATTATTAACGTCATTCCAATACTATTTCTAGGCTGATCGGTCCTTGCGACAGAATGAGAATTTGACGTTAGAGCGTTTGAGAATTGACAGTAAGTGTCTTCAGTATTCTTGTTGTATAAGATATTTTCTGAACTTGATATTGTTCTGAGCCCGATAAATTTCAAAAATCCAATTTTGCAGTTGAAGATTTAAATTTGAATGCTGTTGAGTCTTTGCAAGGAGTTCCATTTCTGGCCACTGGTAAACACTTATGCGGAGCTGCAACAGGTAGTTTATGCAATTTAGATATGCACTCCGATGAAATTCATAGTGATGTTTTATTGATGAAAACATAAATGATTTATGTAATTTTTCTAATTAAAAAATGGTTATCCAATTGTTTCCCCAGATTTGACTTTGAGATGCTGCTTTCCTGAGTATAGAAAAGATAGTAGTGAACAGAACATTACTAATATTAATTTTGGAGGTTTAGCTATAGCAACATGTTGTCACCATCTTTGCCAGTGGAAGCACTATACAAGTAATCTTCTTTACCTATGAATACTAGTTTGTTTATATTGATAGCTTCTGGTTACTAGCTAACTGTTATCGTCACCTTGCAGATAAGAAGTTTTTCTTAGATTTGGGAATGACAAAGGGAGAATTTCATGCCATTACATGGTTTACCAGCTGGGCAGTAGATGCTAATCATGATTCAGATCTTCCTGATACTATTAATTGTATATCGCATTTGCAATCAATGTAATCCTTCCATTCTTTACTTATTCATTTTACTAGCTACCAGTCCATTAGTATTTCAAGCCTTGTTACTGAACTATCTAATTTCTCCAAAGTGAGCAATTTCATTTTAAAGTCTAAAATAAGTAAAATCAAGTATCGATGAATAAATCAATGGTTGGTAACTTGATATTACATGCGAATCATGAGTGTGTTGAAATATCAGTCACTTTACTTTCTACTCACTTTAGAAGGGATTTGGCCCGTGTAAGATGAGTAGTTAGTAAAGTCAGAAAATCAATGGTTGATATTGTAACCACCCATGATTTCTGTAATGCAAGTGCATATAATATTAACAATTGATTTGTTTATCATCGGTCAATATTACCCACTTTACTCTATCATTTTAGAGGATCATTGTTTCTTTAGAAATATCAATTAAGTTATTAAAATCCGTATTTTAAAAGTCGTGTTTTGGTTGTAGAAAGGAGCAAGGTAATGAGTATTCGGATGGAGTTGAAAAAATTCTTTCAGAAATGGAAGCAACAAAACGAGCAGCACTGGGATTTAAGTGCAAGTGGATTATTGACATAGGGAGGTTGATGTGGTTAAGAGAACGTGGATTAGATGCAAAGCTTGTCAGATATGTTCCACCAAGCATTTCTCCTGAAAATCATTTACTGTTAGCTAAACCTTTGAATTGATTATTTTCATCCTTCTCTTTTTATCCCTTGTGAACATTGTGTTAAACCTTTGAATTGATTATTTATATCCTCCTCTTCTTTATTTTGTATCCCTTCTGAACATAATGTTGAGTTAAATTTCTTCTCTGGTTGATTATGCACATTGCGATGTATTGAAATACCTTGGGGGATTAGGAATTACTTGTTTGTTATTTATTTTTATTTTTTTATCTTCGCGTAATTCAATGAATTGAAATGGAAGTGTATGTTTTAGAGTTATTATTGTATGGTCACAAGACTAAATGTATGTAGTGTTTATACACACACACAAAAAGAAGACATGTACCATGTATATATGATCATCTTTAATGGGAGCAATTAAAGTGGACACACTGAGTTACTTTTTGTGGGGTCAAATTGTCGTGTAAGATGAGAAAAAAAAACCGAACAGGTGCGAAATAGAAGAAGGAAACAGAGAAAAATGGAGAAAGGTCACTTTTCTTACTCTAATCGGCAGCCAGAGGAAGTCTGCAAGTGGAGGAGTTGACTGTGAGGTCTTGAGAAACAAGGTGGAAGAGAACGGGAAAGTGGAGGAGTTGAATAAGCCTAAGATGACAGTTGTGGAGTGTGCGGCAGAGATTGACAGTACGGCTGATTTGGAGAATTTTTTTGTTGATATATCAACAGGGTTCCCTGTGAATGGCTTGATGGAAAGAGAAGACCCGGGAAAGAGGAAGAGGCGGAGTAAAACCTGATAGAGGACCATTAGAGAAATGTTACAAGTTTTAAATGAGAAGAATCAGTAACATTTTTCCTGGGTGTTGCCGCTTAAATGTTACGTAAGGGTATATGTGTAGTGCTGAGTATTTTACTCTTTCCATTCGGATAGCTTTACCCAAGTTTTACTTAGAACCTTTCAGGTTATGAGGTTATGTCAGCAGGGTAGTTTAGTTAGTGTTGTGGTCAGTTAGGCCGAGTAAGCTAGAACTGCATATGTGTTGAGATGGAGAGTTGGGAAATCAATTAGTTTAGAATTGGGAGAGTTTGGATCTCTCAAATTTCCAGAAATTGGTTTGTTCTTGCTATTCATTCGAAACTAATAAATCATTTTCACTGCAACCCAGTCCAGTTTCTGTATTGAATTCATAAATGTGCCTAGGACTTCTTTTTACAAATAGTGCACAAGTGCCTATATAATTACCTCCTTTAAAACTGCATGGAAGCAAGAATTGGAGACCAATTATTTTTAATTAAAAGTGTTTAATGCTTACCTTGCATCAAGGATTTGATGAAATTTTGCGGTTACACCAGGTCCAAAACCAGTAGAAAAGCCGCACTTACATACAGAACCAAAAATAGTCACCTAGTAAGAAATAAATGGCATGATTTAAAAGTATAGAACATAAATACAAAAGGTAAGATGGTGTTGAAGTTACAACATGCGATACTATGATGCACTAAAATAGGAATGCAGAAATTTCCTCTATAGTATTATAATTTGAGGGGAATTTGGTTGAGTTGGCATAGATTAGATTAAATGGAAGCCAAGGCTAATCCTTCTTCACTTGCACAAGCAGATAAGGTACCACCACCATCCATCTAATTGTTCAAATAGAAAATTTGAAAGAAAAAAGTGTCTTAAAATTCTGGATAGCATGACATTGTATTCCTCTACAAGAAAAAGTGAGATTCGCTACCATTAATTAACCACCAATTCAGTTGGCAGTTAATCTCAAGTAAAAAAACTGGTATTTTGCTTCTATTACACAAATTATTACTAATCTCACTTAAAAGAAACACGGACTTCGCACCCTCTTATTCAAAACATAAATTAACAGGACAAGAGAAATCTAGTCGACATAATTACTAGTTCCTCGGTATGCTAGGTACCAACTTCTACATCACTGCCTGATATGTTTGGAATAACCCCAACTTGCGATGGGATCTTCACGTCTCAGGGCATAGAACTTAAACTTGGGGCTTGCTGCTTTGACTGATGTTGAGACGTCTCATGCATACATCAAATGGTTTTATCCCATCTCACATCCACGCATCATACTTGCGGACGAGGCTTTTCCTATCCCGAGGCCACCTGAGTAGGAGACCCTTGATGAGGCTGCTGTTGAGCAGGATAAAGAGCAGGGGTGCTTGGTGCTGACCGGAAGTTTGGGCCGTATCAAAGACCATGTCTATGTCGTCATGGCCAGTGGTGTGGTGGATCAAGGGACTGATGAATTGAGTCATTTGGAAGTAATCGTGGGGGAGGTTCATGAAGGGTGGGTTTATCGCCGTAGGCGTGGTAGAGGTGGAGGTGGCGGAGCTTAGTTTTACGGTGTTGTAACCTTTGGATAATTTCTATTTTGAATTTTATGTTTGAACATTTGGTTTGTAACCTTTTGACAATTTCTGTTTTTAATTCAATGTTTGAAAATTGTGTTGTGTTTTTAATTTCTGTTTTGTATTAAAGTATTTATTCTATACGATCACGAATGCATGTTTATATTAAATTCTTACAATATGTATGTCTCTACCAAAAAAACAAAGCTTATGTCTCTGTGCAGAGACAATTCGGATTATATAATCCGAAATGTTTAAAACATTTCGGATCGTATAAACCGAAAAGTGTATTTTTTACTCCAAAATTCAAAATTTCTGGGGTGTTTGATACTTTTCGGACTTTATAATCTGAAACTGACTAAAATTGTTTGGATTCTATAATCCGAACAATACCAAGGTGCTTCAGGTTCCAACAACTTCAAAAAAATTTGGATTTTAGAATCCAAACATATTTCAGATTATAAAATCCGAACAAAAGGTATTTTTGAAAAGAAAAAAAAAGGGTGCGTGAGAAATTGATAAAGTGGAAAAAGTAATAGTCTAATTATTTTTGTGGAATCGGGTCAGGGGGTTTGGGCCTAATTCCACCGTTTATTTATTATTTATGCACTATCTGAGAAGGCCGAAAGAGAACAAAAAACACCGAAGAAACCCTACCACAAATATCCAGGTTTGTTTCTCGCCCATTCTCGTTCTTCACTGCATTATATTGGAGAAACCATCATTCTCATTCTTCTCCTTTCTCAAATTTTGATGTTATTGTGATTCTTGTCAATTTATAAATTTTTCATTTTGATATTTAGATCTGCTTCATAGTTGTTCTTCTCTTTTTAGATTTCATGTTTTTTATTTGAAAATTCCGTTGTTGAATTTTAACCTAAATTTTTCTCACAGGTGATTTTAT
Source organism: Medicago arabica (assembly GCA_946800305.1). Taxonomy (NCBI): domain Eukaryota; kingdom Viridiplantae; phylum Streptophyta; class Magnoliopsida; order Fabales; family Fabaceae; genus Medicago; species Medicago arabica. The sequence continues at coordinate 12,700,339 of OX326965.1, read as the reverse complement.
AATCGAAGGCTTAAATAGCTGATTTGTTTCACTTTTGCGAGTGAAATGAGTTTTGGGTCTTGAGGTATGCACTTGTGATTTTTTTTACTAATCATACTCATTTCAAGAACATCATGAATATTTTGTCTAATCTACTTTAAAGTGGCAAAATTTATACGATATTCTTTCCATCACAAAGGAAAACCATCAATGTCTCCGTAAACCATGTTAATGGTTATATTCATATATATGCGTTTTCTTTTAAAATTTGTGTCCTTATTGTTGGAACATTGAAGATATTAAATGTTTGACTGAATTACACCAGAGATTCTTTAAGTCTGAGGTTTGTAACATATAGTTCATTTAAGTTATTCTGGTCACATATTGATCCTTTAAGTTTGTAAACGGTTTCAATTTAGTCATTCTATTAACCAAACGTTATAAAAACGATGATGTGACAATATGATATGGCATGTGATGTGGCAGTTTAGTTCAAGTGTTTTGCGATTTCGTGCACAAATCAACTAGAATCACATATTTTCCACCCAAATCAGGGTTGCGATTTCCCCAATTTTGTTCATCTCTCTATCTCTTACAATCCCATATTCAATTTCCTTGTTTCCAAAATGCTGGGTTTTGCCATGTTTGCTCATCAACATGCCACATCATAATCTTAACCGTCACATCATCGTGTTTGTAACATTTGGTTAATAAAATGACTAAATTGAAAACATTTACAAACTTAAAAGGACCTATATGTGATCAAAATAACTTAAAGTAACTATCCATTACAAACCTCAAACTTAAAAAACCTTTAGTGTAATTTAGTCTAAATTTTTATGTTCATGTGTCTGAAGGTGAGAAAGAAACAATAAGTTATTGTTCTGGTCATAGAGCATAGTAGTCAAATTTTCCCTGTCTTCATTCTTAGTTGAAATCAGTTGAATACATTGATTCCAATAGAAAATAACATGATCTTGTTTCAATTTTTTTTTTTAATTGCACCATCTAATTCTTCAATGTAAAATACTACATTTCATGATAAAACACTGTCAGTGGCGGAGCCACATTGACTTGAGGGATGCACTTGCATACCCTGAAATCTAAAAAATTGCACCTACCTTCTCATAAAAATTGAACTATGCACCCCTGAACTAATTTCTTTGCACCGAATGATGAACTGTCACTAATTTCGTGGCATTTTTACTCTTACCCATTGACATGCTTAAAAGCTGTGCAGTTCAATTTCACTTGGAAGAAAGTCAATTTTGCATTTTCAATTGCCATTGAATTGTAGTTTCGCACCTTGTTATTCATATACTATCTTCCATTTTTTAAATGGTGCATTAAATTAAGTAATGGTAATATTTAATTTAAGTAATAATCCTCGTATTTTGTCAACAAAAAGAAAGTAATAATTCTTACGGTCTTAATTATAGAAGATGTTATGGAGATTTTTTTTGGTTTCATTTATAAAATGTATTCATTGTTTAAATTAATTTTTTTGTCAAATAATTCAATGACAAAAATCACGTGAAAAATGAAATTGAGAGTTTGAATCCACGCCCCCAACCAATTTAATAATGCTACAAACTTTTTTAATTTTGGGGTTTGGTCAATAAGATATTACGTTTAGAAATGATTAAAATGTTTTACACTTTTTTTTTTACAAAAGAATGTTTTGCACTTATATATAAAAATAATTGATATTTTTTTAAAACTTTTGTTGAACCTAAAAGACATATTATTTATATGTTAGCAATGATTTTGTCGGTTGCTACAAAAACCGTTGAATAATCCTTTTTTGTTATTTAGATCGTGAAGACCAGATTGTGTAAACAAATAGAATATTTTTTTTTGGTAGTGCAACAAATAGAATATGAATGGATGGACGGTTGTCTCATGACTTATATTAAAAGATAAGTGTTCAACAATTTTGACAATGAGTTGGTTATTAAGGAGTTCATAACATGAAACCACATAGAGGATAATTATATGGTAGACAATTATTTCAAGAGTCCTTTCTTTTATTTATTTGTAACACTTGAATCATTTTTCCTTATATGTAATTATATATATATATATATATATATATATATATATATATATATATATATATATATTAAAATTCAAAAGTTTGAACCCTCTAATCATGGGTCATGGCTCTGCCACCGAACAGTACTGTATAAGTGAGATTAAAATCGTAGAGAAAATTAAATTAATTAGTCGTATCTCTAATTAATTTAATTTTATCTACAATTTTAAAATCAATTACCACATTGTTCTACCATGGTGCAATTCAGAATTTTTTAAAAACAATATCATTTATTTTTCTAAAGAAATCAATATGTTCAAATGATATCAAATAAGGATGGAAGCAAGGAAAATCTGGCTTTTACACTCACTTGCCAAAACAAGAACTATTGTTTCTTTCACACTAACAAACACATGAGCATAAACATATAAGTACTTTAAATCTTTCAACAATAACAACACAAATTAATTTTGAAGAACATAAGGATAACTATAACAATTCTCTATGCTTACAAGGACATTGGTTTAAAAAATTTCTTTGGTAGTTAAGAAGAATCACGAAAATTTTGCCATTTTCAAATTAAACAAGACAAGTTATTCATGATTTTCTTGCAACATGTGCGATGAGTAAGCATCACGTGCAATTCGCATAACCTAAAATCCATTTTATTCCTGAAAGATAAACAAACTTGAACGAGAGGAACAATATGCATGGTTTCTTCCGTACACTGCGATGAAGAACGAAAAACAAACTAATATTAATTTTGGAGGTTTAGCTATAGCAACATGTTGTCACCATCTTTGCCAGTGGAAGCACTATACAAGTAATCTTCTTTACCTATGAATACTAGTTTGTTTATATTGATAGCTTCTGGTTACTAGCTAACTGTTATCGTCACCTTGCAGATAAGAAGTTTTTCTTAGATTTGGGAATGACAAAGGGAGAATTTCATGCCATTACATGGTTTGCAATCAATGTAATCCTTCCATTCTTTACTTATTCATTTTACTAGCTACCAGTCCATTAGTATTTCAAGCCTTGTTATTGATAACTTGATATTACATGCAAATCATGAGTGTGCTGAAATATCAATTACTTTACTTTCTACTCACTTTCAAAGGGAGAAAATCAATGGTTGATATTGTAACCACCCATGATTTCTGTAATGCAAGTGCATATAATTTGTTTATAAACGGTTACTATTACTCACTTTACTCTATCATTTTAGAGGATCATCGTTTCTTTAGAAATGTCAAATAAGTTGTTAAAATCTGTATTTTAAAAGTTTGTGTTTTGGTTGTCGAAAGGAGCAAGGTAACGAGTATTCAGATGGAGTTGAAAAAATTCTTTCAGAAATGGAAGCAACAAAACGAGCAGTACTGGGATTTAAGTGCAAGTGGATTATTGACATAGGGAGGTTGATGTGGTTAAGAGAACGTGGATTAGATGCAAATCTTGTCAGATATGTTCCACCAAGCATTTCTCCTGAAAATCATTTACTGTTAGCTAAACCTTTGAATTGATTATTTTCATCCTTCTCTTTTTTATCCCTTGTGAACATTGTGTTAAACCTTTGAATTGATTATGGGAGCTTCTATGAAGAAGTCGAAAAGTTGACTTCTTCGGTGCAGTCGTTTGAATAGACCAATCAGATTTCAAGTGATGACACGTCAGATGTAAGACAAATTCTAATATGGACCACTTGCTCCATATGTTCCACCATGGACAAGTTTATTTCATGATCTTAACGGTTAGATTTACTTGATCTCTATGTTATTGTGATACACCCTCTACACATGATTTTTCATATAATTCCAATTATCTTTCCTCTTTATCACTCATTCATCTCTCTCATATTTCTTTCTCTTTCTTTATTTATACATTTTCTCTCTCTTCCAGATTTTTATCAAATTATTACGTCACTCTTCAACATCTTCATCATACATTCATCATCTTCATATGAAAAAAATCCAAAAAATTAAAAAAAATGAAATTACATAATTAAAAAAAACATAACAAGTAATTACATTTGCATAGAAACAACAACACGTAAAAATGTTGATGAAGTTAAATTTATTTGTTGAAATCACATTAGCAAGTAATTACATTAGCAAATTCGTTTTCTCTAATTTTGGGTATTCTTTTGTTGAAATTAAATTTATTTATTTCAATTTAAGTGTTTAAAGCTGCAAAACATTGTTTAAAATCTGAAAAAATGTTATTTTTGTGTATGATTATGTGTTTAAAATGAGTTTGTTCTGATAAAATGACTTAAAGTTATGGTTTTTTTGTTTCGGGTCGCATGGATTTTAACTGGGTCGTTATGATCCGTCTGAAGGTAGAAGATGAAGTATTAAAAAAATTAAAAGAAAAAAATAACATTAGAGGAATCGATCCTGCGACAAACCCTTAAAAAAAATATACATTTTTTGAAAGAATTTTTAATACTCGGTTGCTAATCCGATCTAATACATTTTTTTTTGTGTGTTTTCGGCCATAATTAGACATTTATGAGATTCATTATTACCCTTAATTCTTTTCTTTGGAACAACCGCTTTGACTTTTAATTCTTGTTTGTGTAAACTGTAATGCAGTAAATTCCCTTAAAAATATCAGAATTTCAGTAAATGCAGTTTATTACCCTTAAAAAAATCGGAATTTCAACCATGCACAGAGAAGTAAATTATTAGAAAATCGACCTCTGCAACATCTGCTTGTTTGTGTAAACAAGTAAATTTAATTATTTTGTTTTGAATAAAGTAAATTTAATTATTATACATCTAAACATATTAAATCTTCATTTGTTCTGTGCAAAGAACACATCATCTTATTTTGTTCAAAAAGCAAATCATTTTTAAATGTAATATTTACATAATAATAATATCCATAACATTTTTTTTGAAGGAAATAATATACATAACATCTTCCCCTGTAAAAAAATAATATACATATAATTTTTTTAAATCTACATATTGTACTAATATTAATATTAATAGATATACAAAACATAATCTTTTTTTTTTTGAGAGAAAAACATAATCTTTTTTCTGTCAACAAAATATAGCTACACCTACACCCTTTAAAAACAATATAGTTATACAAATATTAATATACATTCTTTCCAAAAAAATATTAATATACTTTTTTTCAAAAAAAATAAATATTAGTATACATATTAAATGTTATTTTTTTAGTTTTTAAGTGGTCTAGTCATCGGTTCAAATTGATCTAATCTAGTTAAATACCTATAAAAATTTAATCTTAAGATCGAGTCATGTAATCGAGTAATTCGGATTAATCCGGTTCAGTCATGCGGTTCAACCAATGAGTTAGTGGTTCGACCATTAAAAGACATTGCTCAGACGGGCGCGGTGCAAATATTTAATGGATTTTTGCATATAAAAGAAAAAACGGGGTATTTAATAGACCCATTAAATTAATGCTAATAGTTTCATTTAATATATTTAAATATTTCATAATATTATCAATATAATTATTTTTATATAATTACCGCAATATTTAAATTAAAATTAATTGTCTCCTATTTTATATGTGACATTAAGAATTTAATTGTGAAAGTGTTTAAATTAAAATTAATTGTAAGTCGATTTAACAATCAAAACGGACCCAACCAACTAACGGTATCAGATTTAATCAATTGTACAGTTGAATATTGTAACACCATGTTCGCCCGACAGTTATTAATTCACAAGTTAAATCAGAGTTTTTCACCAAAAACGGAATGCTACATTTTCATTCAAATAAAATTCCCAAAATTAACGGATGAATAATTTATTCTCCAATTAAGTAGTCAATAATAATTAACTTCAAAACTTCGCAGCGGAATTAGTTTTAAAACAACTAAACAAGTCTTTGGCACGCAGGCCTCTTCAAAAGTTTCATAAATCATTATTAATACGTAAGGAAAGAGAGAACAAGCAACAAAATTCCCGTCCCGTTACGTATCAGAGCCCTAAGACACTTTGAGCCGACATCTCTACTAGTCTTCGATACCTGCACTTGCCCACAAGGCGGCAATTCCAGCAGAAGGGGTGAGATTCACAAACAACAATAGATAACATAATTCATCAATAAAATTCAACAACAGTAATATAGCGAATAATTAATTATTATTTATAATTGAACAATTCAGCAACATTATCGACAACGACACCGACAATTCAACCTACAACAACAACGACGACAACAATGCGACTAATGCAGATGCATGTGGTACCATTTTACGCGCGTTGAATGCTAAGCATTCCGGGGCATAAGCACCCAACGGTTGAATGAAATAACATTCCAGGGCATAAGCCTTCAACGATTGAGTGATAAACACTCCAGGGCATAAGCCCTCAACGGTTGAGTGAAAACACTCCAGGGCGTGAGCCCTCAACAGGGGTATGAGTATGAAATGGACTCAATGGTGTATATCTACATACAACTCGGCAACAGCAACGACAACTACGATATGCATAATCAACTATGACATAAGACTCCAACTTAATCGACAGACACGACAAAAGGGTACAACAAAGTCTCACACAAAATTTGAGCATTATTTCCATGATATTTTGAGTTCACAAGCAAGCTTAAACAGCAAGAAAAGCGAGAAAGACTAAGGAAACTGAAAAAGGTAATCGTGTCACGATTACTACAAAACGTGACACGATTTGGAGCTTCAGGAAACATGCATTCTGCCAAGGAAAATCGTGCCACGATGACCAAATCGTGCCACGATTTGAAGAAACCCTAATTCAGTTGTTTATTTACAGGGCAAGATCGTGCCACGATTACACTAAATCGTGTCACGATTCTGGGCGAGATTCTGCTGGCAGAACTACGACTATACGAACAGGCTTCTACTTTTCAACCCTAAACCCCAAATTCAACCCCCAAAGGCTCAATTTTGATGAATTTCATTATCCCTATGCATTCTAACATCAGAACAGCAATAACATCAACAGTTTTCATGAATTAATCAAGTTATTAACATCAATTCATCATTAACCTAATTCAATTCATCAACCCTAACAACCCTACATTCATCAACGAATTATAGAACCTAAAGTTGAGAGTTAGTCTCACCCTTACCTTAGATTATCTTCCTGAAAAAGCAGCGTTCTTCCCTCCTCTTGCTTCTTCTCTCTTCTTCTAGGTTTTTCTCCCTTTTCTCTGTTTCTCACTGTTTCTACGTAAAACTGCTTCTGACCTTTCTTTCCTTCTATTTCCTATTAATACCTATTAATTTCTCCTTAATTCTAATTAACTCCTATTAAATTATTAAATAATTCATTTTACTCCCCAACCTTCTAATAATTGTAAATATCACCTATCTTACTTAAATAATTCAAAATAACTATATAATAAAATATATAACACGCCAAAAATCAACGTAATTATTTAAAATCATAAAAACTTATTAAAATCAACTGAAATAAAATAATCGACAACTAGGGCGTTACAACTCTTCCCCACTTAAAGAATTTCGTCCTCGAAATATTACCTCAAGCGAACAAAACAGAGTTCTAAAACTCAAGTTATAGTGGTCTGAGACCACATTGCTCGCTACGGCGAGTGGGTCTGCTCGCCACGGCGAGCTGTCAGATTTGCATTCTGCCACTTGCTCGCTACGGCGAGTGATGTTGCTCGCCTCGCGAGTGAATACCTAACTGCTCGCCACGGCGAGCTATCGCAGAGGGTTTACGGGTTCGCTCGAAACCCCGCCAAAATTCGTCCAATTCTTCATGTTACGCTTCTAATCTATCAGAATTATAGTCCTAGTGATTAATCTAGGTTCTGTAACAGGTTTCTACATCAATTCACATCATTCCCTCGTCAATTCATCATGAAACCTACAAAACCCTAACTTATGAAATCTCTTAAACTCTCTTTCAATCCCTATGTTAATCACAACTAGATGAATTACAGTAAATACAATTGAAGTTAGGCTCACCCTTACCTGGTATGTGTGCAGAATTGGGGTTCCCTCTTCTCTGGCCACTTTTCTCCCTTTTTCCAAAGTCTGTAACGTACTGACTGTTTCTCTCTAAACCCTACTTCCTTTTTATAATTCCTTCTATTCTTACTTATCCCCGCAACTCTATCTTATTTATGAAAACAACCCCATCTCTCAAAAATTTTGTTATTATATCACATCTTAATTTTCATCACATATTTTATTTTATTAAACAATAAAATAAGCGTCACACCACAACATCATCTCATACATCACAAACATCATTAAAATCATATAATATATAATAATATACTATATACTCTAATAAAATAATTAAATAAATAAAGTGGGCGTTACAAAAGGACATTGCTCCAACGATTAAAACGGACCCAACCGACTAATGCTATCAGATATAATCAATTAGATCGTTGAATATGACCTTATTGGAGTAAGAACGAAGCATGAACTGAAGTTTCATATATCCGAATCTTCAATGTAAGTCGATCTGATGAAATATCTCATTAGAAACCCATTCAATATGAAACGACATTACTACGACGATCAAATCGAACTCAGTCAACTAACATAATCAAATATAATCAATCAGACCGTTGAATTTGACCTTATTGGAGTAAGAACAAAGCATGAACTGTAATTTCATATACCAGAATCTTCAATGTAAGTCGTTCTGATGAAATATCTCATTAGAAACCTAGTCAACATGAAATGACATTGCTCAAACGATCAAAATGAACTCAGCCAACTAATGAAATCAAATATAATCAATCGAACTGTTGAATATGAACTTATTGGAATAAGAATGAAGCAACAACTAGAATTTCGAAAATCAGAATCTTCGGTGTAAGTCGATATGACAAACTATCACATTTGAAACCCAGTCAACATGGAATGACATTTCTCCAACGATTAAAACGGAGCAAACCAACTAACAATATCAAACATAATCAATTAGACCGTTGAATATAACTTTATTGGAATAAGAACGAAACATGAACTGGAATTTTGGAAATTAAAATCTTCGATGTAAGTCGATCCGACAAAACATCACATCAGAAACCTAGTTAACATGAAAACAACTTGTATATGGGTGGCATTTAGGGTGGGAAAAACAAAAGGTGCTTTGAAAGAATAATAAATGGGTGGCATTTAGGGTGGCATTTAAGGTGCTTTGTAACATAAGGATTGTTAGTATCTTAATGAATCAACTTATTGGCCTACCCAAATTTAATATCTTTACTTCATATATGAATCAGAAGCAAAAATCAAAGCAAAATCAACATTCAATTCCAGCAACCCATAAATCAAAGCCATGAAATCAAAGCAAAAATTTACTTCCTTGAAACAAGCTCTCACCTCTGCCCTTTTGACAAATCCATCCTCTCCGCTGCAAATCAAAGCCTAGTTTCACCTCTCTTTGTTATTTTTTGTAGTTTCACTTTCAAAGATGCACACAACCTCTTGTTTGAAATTAATTAAAAAAGGAATGAATAAACTCTCAACATACAAACTCATTTCATCAAATTTATGGGTTTTCCGGTCAAACCCAACCTACAAAATTTAGAAAATGAAAATCTGAAATTTAATTGCATTTTTCCTTTGTCTAACTCACGATTTTGAGCCAACAATTTAATAGCCATGGAGATTTGAGACATGATAACTCATTTCTCTAAAACCCAAAATGAAAACCAAGAAAACTTCAGTAAAATAAAATGGTTGAAGATAATGAGATTTAGGAAAATGAGTTTAAGTTGAACGGATGTAGGGAAATGGGTTAAAGTGTCACGAAGTATTGAGAGTTTTTTTCCTGGATTATTTGCAGGTTGAGAGGTTGAAAACAATGGAAAAAAGAATACGGTGTGGAGAGAGCATGATAAGATCTTAAATCTAATGGTCAAGAGCTATTTTTCCACGGTGGAAAACTTTTTCCCATTCCCATCCTAAATGCCACCTGTAGAAATAAGTGCACATAACAAATTTCAGTATGGACGTATGGTGAAGGATTTTTAAGTATGTTGATGTCATTGCGCATGACAAATTTTAGTTCTCCAGAATTTAACACAATATAATAGTATTAAATGCAAAAGAAAAGAATTTTTAAAGTTTCATGTAGTCTAGGGGAAATTGGTATGTAGTTGAGTAATGTGTCACGGGTTCAATCCCACGTAACCCAAAACATAAAAACCACTAATTCAAGCCATTTTAATACCGAAATTTGTGATTTAAACACAGATTCTTAAAAAAAAAAAAACATTTTGTTTGTGCTAAATGAGAAACGAGACACAAATTAAAAAAATTGCTGAATTGATTTCTACCATGTATTAACCTTTGTCAAATCCATTGATTACTTTGAATTTTTAATGCACGCTCAAGACACAATTGCAAGCTGTTGTTTACATTAGATTTCAGAGTTCACGATTGTTCCCATTCAATTCACGTGAATATGTTCACTTCCACTCTTGTAAATCAAGTTCAGGTAAAAGAAATTTACGTTAACATTGGAACAAGGGCTGTTTTGGTATTCGAATGAAATATTAATAAAATCTGGGTGTAACAAGATTTTTCATGGGTGTAACTTGATACAGTCTAATCTCACATGTTTGTTATATAAAACAAAGTGAAAAAAGTCAGAAAAATTAATCCCAAACATAATAAGAAATTAATTACTAGTTAGGATCTAAAACAATAATTAAATAAATAAATTGGAATAAATGTGTTGTTGAAATAGAAGGAAGAAAAAGTCAAAAAGGAAAAAGAAATAAATATAGTGTGAAAGGCAATACAATAACATTAGTGAGGTGCTTAATCTGATGGTTCAAAAAATCTAATAAAAGTAGTCTACGGTGGAACATATTGAGCAGGTACACGGTACATACCATGCAACAATCAATACACATGACATCATTTAAAAACGTGGCACATTATTATTGGATGCAGGGTAACTTTACCGAAAAAGTCAATTGAATAACTTCACCATAGAATTTTCCATTGATTATTTATATCCTTCTCTTCTTTATTTTGTATCCCCCTCTGAACGTGTTAAATTTCTTGTCTGGTTGATTATGTACTTTGCGATGTATGAAATACCCTGGGGATTAGGAATTTTTCTAAGACCCTAATTTCAGGTAATATGTCTTAGAAATTAGAGTTTTTTTGATTAATGTTAAATAAAGTAGTATCCTTGTACCCACATGTTTTATTCCTTGTTCAGGGTTGAACATAGGTGGTAGAACTAAAACTGTCATTTCTGTGCGTTTTTTGAGTTGAAAATAGGGGGTAGGACTAGAACTGAAAAAAACATGATAGTTTAGATACGATTTTGTTCGATTTGAAAGAGGCAGGACCATTTTCGTGAGCTGTTCAAAATACAAGGACCATAAGTGCAATTAAGTCTAATAGAGATAAAAGAGTAATTAACTACTCCCTCCGTCCTAATAGAGATATAAGGTCAATCTCTCATTGGTGCTTCCACCGAATTAATGCGACATTTCAATAGAGATAAAAGAGTAATTAACTACTCCCTCTGTCCTACAATAGCTGACTCATTTTAAAATATGCAATATTGACCTAACTTACTTTGACCATATTTTTCTACTAATATTCAAAGATAAATAATATCATATAAGATGTCGTTAGATTCGTCTCGATGAGTATTTTCAAAATATCAAATTTTATAATTTTTTCCAATAGATTAGTAAAGTTATTTAAGATCAAAATAATGCATTGGTGTGTGTGATAAAGTCAACTTTGTCATTTAATATGGGACAGATGGAGTAATTGATTGAGAGTTTTCTTCATAATTCTTGGACCAACCTATTGTAAAGTCGCTTCCTCTCTCTTATTTCTTTCTTAGTTTTTTTTTTCATTCTTCTCTCCATATGAGAGCTTCTAATTTTACTTGTAAATAAAAAAATTCACCTTTTTACCTGTACAAATATTTGCTCAAAATCGGCTAGCCGCGGTTTAACCCATTTGTAACTAGGAAACATGGAGAAGTGCCTCGATGGGTGAAAGAGAGAACGATGTTGAGGAGAGATGGGAGGGTGTGTGAGGAGATGAGAAAAAAATCGAACATGAGGGAAATAGAAGGAATATTGTTGTTTTGAACACTTCTTCGATGGATCTGAACATGAATATGTTGTTTTGAACTTGATCTAGTTGCCCTGCCAATAGAAATATGTCAGTTAGTAGGGCAACTTAATCAAGTTCATTAAAACATCTTGGCACACCTTCATTCTCATCGTCATTCAACATTTTATATTGTTTTACATGCAATGTTTGCTTTGAAGAAATTTGGGGATGTGAGTTGTTGTTTTGTTATAAGCCAAAACACAATGATAGTTAACTGCCACCGTTGGCACAATCGCAATTAACTTTAGTTGAGCAACGATCGAACAGTCAACTGCCATCAGGGGTATTTAGGTAATTTTGAGGTGCAGGAGAGCAATTCTTGAAGGTTAAAGAACAATTTCCTAAAAGAAAAACAATATAATTGTAAAAGATTATATTATAAAAATAACAAATAAGCCCTTAAACCAATTAGGATTATATAATCCGAAAAGTGTCAAACACCCTAGAAATGAAAAATTTTGGTGTAAAAAAAGGCATGTTTTGAATTATATAATCAGAAAGTTATCAGCACAGAAATAGAAGCATTGTTTTTTGGTTGATACATACATATGGTAAGAAATTGATATAAACATGCATTCATGTTCGTATAAAACAATACTTTAATAGAAACGATAAGAAACAACACAATTTTCAAACATAAAATTTAATACATAAATTATCCAAAAGTTACAAACCAAATATTCAAACATAAAACTAAGCCCTAGGACCCTTGCCACTCTTACCACGCCTACGGTGATAAACTCGTCCTCCATGAACCTCCACCAGAATTGATTCCAAACTATTCCATTCATTAGTCCCTCTCTCCACCACTCCACTGGCCATGACGAATATAACATGGTCTCTGATACGGCTCAACCTTTTGGTCAGCTCTAGGTACCTGTGATATCCCTTATGATCATCAGCAACCTCATCAAGGGCCCTTGCTCGTCTGGCCTCAGGATATGAACAGGCTCGCCTTAAAGTGTGAGGTGTGGATTTGAAATGGAATAAAACCATCTGATGTAACCTTTTGCCGCCTCAACACGAGTAATAGCAACAAACCCTAGTCCCGTTTCGTCAGCATATGATCAAGATTGTGCACATATCGGTAACTTATGTCTGATACGGTCGTTCGGGGAGATGCAACGTCACATGGATGTTTGAGGACGGTTTGGACAAAAATAAACTGGCGCATCACCCGCTCTCGTAGATATCTCACTCTACGAGTCTCGTATCTGAGCCATCCAGAGTAAAGACTGCCCTGCTCGAACGGAAATATTTGACGGTGTTCAACATATGGGGGACATGTAAACACCCCCTAGATCTAGCTTATCCATACTCGTTTTGTAAGGATCAGGTGCAGCCAGACCCTCAACAGTAGAAACATCATGACACGTGGATGGTGATGGTCATCATATCCAGCCCATGCATCACTGAAGTGCTGAAATATCCAAGTCAGCAACAAAGTCAACAACATATAAGTATACTAACAATCAACATATAGGTGAATAAACAAACAGTCCATTATTATTTATTTATTTATACATGCAACACATATAAGTATTCTGCCAGATGTTTGGTCTTATAATGACAGACATTATTAAGCTCCTTGTACAGGTGTGCAAGCGCACCATCTCCCCATGCATAATCAAAGACAAACTTCAAGTCTCTAAAGTACTTCAAGTACGTGACATCCACATAGGTGGCGCTCTTGTCAGTGAAGAGCGTGATACCCACCAAGTAGAGCAAATATATGCGGAGAGACTGGTCCTGCTTTTACTGCATATTAGGTATATCACCAGCCACACGAGCCTCATGTGCCTCTCGAAGACACTTCTTGAAAATATCCTTCAACCAGATAAAACGTGCATATGCACCATTTGTCCTTCCCACCTGCTCCCAGACCTTGACCACATCAGCCCCCAAAACCTGAACCATCATGTCAATAACAACAGTTCTGGAAGCTGAACCATGGTGGTTAAGAGCATGCCCTCGATGGGGAGATGTAGCAAACAAGACACATCATTAAGTGTCACTTTCATCTGCTCAAACAAAATATGGAAGCTAGATGTCTCCTTGTGCCATCTCTCAACAAAGGCAGAACACAACCCGTGGTCAATAACACTGTAATTGGTATCTTGCAGCCATTGAATACCAGTGGCTCTTAGGGAATCATTGAACCATCGCCCTACCATCCGAGTGGTGTTTTCATCATCATGTAATGCTGCAATCTTCTTCCCATTGTTTATACATTTTAAATTGTCACACCACTTCGAAAAAAATTAAAAAAAAAATCAAATTCACAAAAATCAGAATAATACATGGAAAAAGTTAACAACAATTTAAAATAATTGAAACAACATCGAAATTCAATTTTCATTAAATAAAAGGTGCAACGCCTTACCACTTCATCAACCAACATCTTGGTCACGTGAACATGATACATGGTCAGCACAAACAAGTCATGTGGGCCACCAGGATAGCCCTCTAGCTGCTCTGACTCTGGCTCCAGTTGCTGCTCAGCATCACCCTCCTCTTGCACCTCCACATGCTCTCCATCTCCATTTGGGGCTCGTAACGTGGCTCATAATTGTTCCACTGGGATGTTCCCTCAACATCAGCATGGCATGCATGCCTTGTAACACCCCAAATTTCTATTTTATTAAATTAATAAGGTTAAATAGACGGGGATTTATTTATTATTATAGTTGATATGGGATGAGGATTAATATGATTAGAAAATAGAAGTGGGAGGTGCAGAGTAGAAGTAATAAAATAATTGGGGGAAGATGAAGTAAAATTATGGTAAGTTGAGGAGCGAAAAATTAATAATAGGCAGTGGCGGATCCAAGATCCTGGATCAGGGGATGCAGATTGCAGACTTTTTTTTTTTTTTACCTCTTTAGCAATTCTTATAATATATAAATAAAACCATAAATTTAGTTTTAAAATCCATTTGTAGACAAACAAAAAAGATCAAAATAATGTGGAAAAAGATAAAAATAAAAAATCAAATCGTTTACATGAAATTTAGCAGTGCACTTAAAAAGGAAAAATAAGTCACGTCACATTAAAAAAGAAAAATAATATTTATTTTAAAACATTTATATGTGATATATCAACAATTACTTTATAAAGTAGTAAAGAAAAAAGAGAATGAGAAAAATCAACAATTACTTTATAAAGTAGTAGGGAAATTGCGCTTTTGGCAAAGGATCAATGTTAGAGCTTTTATATAGAAAGCTTGAACCTGATGGTCATTTTTGGAGAATGTTTTGGTTT
Organism: Medicago arabica; assembly: GCA_946800305.1. NCBI lineage: Eukaryota > Viridiplantae > Streptophyta > Magnoliopsida > Fabales > Fabaceae > Medicago > Medicago arabica. Next base: position 12,684,953 of record OX326965.1, on the reverse strand, counting down.
TAATTTCATTTGTATAAATAAATAATTCAAAATACTTGGTGTGTACTTTGACCAGACCAATGTTGCACTGACATATTGACTTTGTGTGCTATCAGGTTGAGAGTTGCAGACTTACAATGAGAAAAGCGCAATTGGTGCAAGCAAAAAAGTTGAGGGTGTGCAAAATGAATAAAAGCAGGGTTATTGGTGTAAGTATAAAAGGTTGAGGGTGTGCAACTGCACATATGGGGAGAAGGTATATTCTCCCCTGATAATAGGTGAATAGCCCAATTCTCTAGTATAAATAGAGAGATAGAAAATCAAAATAAACACTCATGTAGAACTGGAGAAAAGGAAAGAGGACAAGAGAGAAGAGAAGGAAACCCTAACTAAGGAGAAGAGAGTTAAGCGTCGCATTTTCAGAGAATTCAAGGTATGGGGGAGAATCCTTTCACTTTAGGGTATCTTATTCTATGATGGGGGGTTGTTTAACTTTTATGATGATATTGTTGTTATGATGTGAATGTTGATGAGAGATTAACGATCAAAGTGCATGATGATGATGTTGAGAGATTAGAATTGAGGGAAATTTTTGTAGGGTTTTGAATGAAGTATTTAACCTTAAAAAGAGTGTGTGGTTTAGTAGGTTAAGGGAAAATCAATATTTTGATGATAGGGTAACCCTAGATAATGCTTCCTATAAATTTGGGATAATAAGGGGTCGAAAACAGGGATTTTCAGCCAAGTTAAGATCAATTTCGAAGGCAAAAATGATGTTTTCTGGGTTCTTGAACTGCCACTATCGTTCCACGATGGATGTCCAACGTGCCACAATTTTTGCAGCGACAAAAACCTTTTTTTTAGGTGTAAAAACATGCCACGATGAGAATCAACGTCCCATAATGCAGTGCAGACTTCGAACACTTTTTCCACCTTCTTCTGTTCCGAATTGAGCTTAGGTGTCTACACGAAAGTTGTAGGTATGAATGTTTGCTTTCAATTAGATTTGGTTCGACCTCATCCAAACATCCACAACGTGAGTTACGACCAAAATACCACACATGGGTCAGCATAGTCGTGGATCTCTCCCAACCTTAAAAAAAATACACTTTTCCACCACTTTCTGTTCAAAATATGATTTAAACACCACACCTGGGTCATGCTGCGTTATTAATGGAATTACAGTATAATCCTTCTAGTGGACTCTTCAACATCTATAAAAGCAATAGTAAGTTTAAAATGAGGAAGTGTGTTTTAGGCATAAATAGAAGTGATTAGCTCAAGGTAATGGCAAGTCTAAAACATGAACCAGTGATAGTGGCTTAAGACAATAGAAGATAGTAAGGATGAAACTATATATAAGGTTAGGATCCTAAACTTAACGAGCCTAAAAGAATAGGGGGAAGACAATATGAGGAATGACGAACAAAGTGATAAAGATCTTAAGACCGAGTACGAAGGGTAAGACATATCACTAGGACAAAGGACGTAGGAAATGGTGAACAAAACTAATGATGGGTGTGAGTTCTAAACATGCTGTTGATTTAACAGAGTCGTGAACTATAACATGTAGATATGATATTAATCAACGAATGCGATGTTAACGTTGTAAGATGATGATGTATGACGATAATATAAATGTCATATGACGATGATGAACGACGTAATAAAAGATGCTTATGAAAGACTTAAGAGGAAAGTAGAGAGAGTTGTAAGAGGGTTATTCATGAACTAATAAAGATGAAAATGATAGTGAATTAGAGTAAGGTATAAATGTAGAGACGAGGCTATATGAAGAGTGTGAACTTAGGAAAGTTGTTAGGTTGAAGCAGAAAGAAGTCGAGATAAAATGGTAAAGATAAAGATACGATGATGCGTAGGTAAATGAGGATTAGAGATGAGCATGTTAAATAAAGGGATGTGGTGAAAGATGCAGTCGCGGTAATGATGAACATAGAGTTACTTACGAATAATGAGACAATATCATAACGGTACAAATAACAAGGATGAATTTAGAGAATTGATGATGATGAGGGGGTCGCTATGGTGAAATGTAAACGGAGATAGGGCTGTGTATGAAGAAAATGAATGACGTGAGGCATATTAAGAGCGGTGAGTCATGATAGGAATCTAACAAAAGAGAGTAAGATGAATGAGAAGAAAGATAAGGGATAAATGAAGAAAAATGGATTGTTTTAGGAGTAGTTCATAAACAATAGACGAAGATAATATAAGAAACTTAGAATAAAGGTTGAGTCTAGTAACATAAGTTAAAATTAAAGAGTACAAAACCTAAGAAAAACGAGCATATGATGTAAGCAGCCTAAGGCGGTAGACGACGAAGATGAATCAATATATAAAAATAGGAATTTATAAGTGGAAGTACTGATGAAATAAGGGCTAAAAACTAAGACGGAGAATAGGATACGCCGTAGAGGGTAAGGTGCAGAGCCAAAATGAACAATTAGGATGGTGAAGTGGTTTAAGGTAAGGTAATGAAGATTCTAGGTGAAGAAATAAGACGAAGGTAATTGAAAATACAAAGGCGTAAGTTAAAGTAAGGGATAATGTTAGAAATAATTATAATGGTGAAGTAACGAACTTAAGTTAAAATGAATAGAGTGTGGTCAATTTAAGAGGATATATAATGCTTAGAGAATTGATAAAATGAAATAGAACGGGAATAAAAAGTTGCGTGTGAATTAATGAAGTCAGGGGAAATATTAGTGACGAGACAAGATAATAAATCACTAGAAAAATAAAGACCTAAGTTAGAACGAGGTAATCATGATGAGGATGATTGGAGTTATAATTGATGATGAAAGAGAAATATAATACTACATTATGATATAGTTGTGACAGAGAGCAAAAAGTCTGCTCATGGTGAGATGAAATTAGTGTCCTATAGGATCATTAATGATGAAACAAAGTAACATGCTGTAAAATTGTTTAATATAGGAGAATAACTATGATAATGGTGAGGTGGAACCTTAATTAAGGACAAAGAATTGAATGTTACCGTTAGGATGAAACACGTAGTGCATGAGAATAGTTAATGTTAAATACATGTTTTAAAAACGATGTTGAGTAATGACGATGTTGTATAATGTTGAACAATAACGTAATGACGATGTTGTATAATGATGACATAAATGATGTCTATGATGATGTATAAATGATGTATATGAATGACGAATGACAAACTTGTTTTATAATAACAAGTAAAACGATGAAATAAGCTATGTTGTGAAGATGATTTATTGTCGATGTATTTTCTATATGGTGTAGTTAGTCTTCATGCATCATATCATACTACTGAAAAATGATGAAAGACGAAAGACGAATGATGTATGTATGTTCAGTAACACAGCTCTGACATACAAATGTTGATTAGGATGTATGTATGTTCAGTAACACAACTCTTCCATACAAATGTTGATTAGAAACTGGTACCGGGATGCATATAAGTCTAGGAACGAAGTGCATTTTCATATGTTTTATGTTAGGTGTATAAGATGTATATGTGATATATGCGGTATATGTGATATGTGCCAACATTGATGTATTGTGAGTGTTATGTGCATTTCTTTAATGTTTTAAAACTGAAGAATTATGATAATGATGATGCGTGAATGTTGTTGTATAATCTGATGAAGAATTGTGAATATATTCTAAGTGATGATCAATGATGCTACGCCTATTTATATATTAATCTTGTATCCCAATATATGTTATGATGAATATTCTCACCCATTTGTTGTTGTTGTGTATTATGGTGTATGTACTCTTGGGGTACAGACACTTAGGACAAGGAGCTCTAGTTTGCGGGACGTTTAGAAGGTGGCGACGGAGATATACTTATGTAGCTATTGTCTAATTATTTACGTAGTCAGATAATCACGTGCTCTGATCTGTAACACTAAGCTTGGGGTCAAATGTTGAATGTTTACCTTTATGAAGTTTATGTATTTGAAATCTTTATGATACTTTCTATAATGACGGTTGAGATTCAGGCTTGTTTATCTTATGAAATATTTTTAAAGTATTTTCCGCACTCTGAAATACGACGTATTATTTATTATTTGAAGAAATGAGTGATGAGTATGTGTAATATTCTTTTTGTGTAAATTTGTTCGCATTATTTATTAAATCAACGTTGGGAATTCGGATGTTACATTCCCTCCCTTTGCCCCTACCCCTGCCACCACTCTCAGACACTACCCTCTCCGCTACCAACCTCTACATACGCTCTCCCCTAATAGAAGCATGCATTGCTTCTCTTTGATCCCTGATGAGTTCCATACCTGTAACATTCATAATCAAGTATGCACACAATTAAGAAAAATTCAGAAAACTACCCAAAAAAATGCCCACTGGTACAATTTGGATTATAAAATCCGAACAACGATAATACTGTTAGGATTTTATAATCCGAACAACTCCAGTCTATAGGAAATAAAATCCGAACCCAAACAATTGCATGCAAAGAAAATGAGACCTAACCTTTAGTTTGATGTTTGATAAAGCTTGAAATGTGATGATTTAAGCAAAAAACCTCCAAGATTCAACCAATGTGTGAATTTCGGATTTTGGGATAGGGAGAGAGAAGTTTTTGGGGTAAATGTGAAATTGTAGAAATGGGGGAAGTTACTAATTTCGTTTTATATATAGGCATGTTTCGGATTTTATAATCCTAACTTTGTTCCGATTATAAAATCTGAAAGGCAGTTTTGAAAAAAATATAGGGCGTGCGAGAACTTGGTAGAGTGGGAAAAGTAATAGTCCTATGTTGATGGGTTATTTTGGCCCTATCCCATATGTAATTACTTTTTGTGGAACTGTGTCAGGGGGTTTGGGCCCAATTCCACAATTTATTTATGCACTATCCAAGAAGTAGGGCTGACAATGAACCGAACCAACTCGAAAATAGTTCGAGACTCGATTCGATAATTAATTCGTTGAACTTGGTTCATGAACTAAATGAGCCGAACTTGAGCTTAAAATCAAGTTCGTTAAATAAACGAGTTGAACTTGAACCATGTTTGACTCGACTCGTTTGGTTCATGAACCAGCTCGATATATATATATATATATATATATATATATATATATCAATTGACACTCTCTTCTTTTGAGAGATTGTCAAAAGATATGGTATTGTATTGTATCAATGGTAAAGTTCAAGAACTAGTAAAATATAACATTGATAAACAAGGCAAGACCATTATTCTCTGCCTTCCATTACATATTTACATTTATAAGAAAAATGCAATCAAATTTCATATTACTTTTCCCCAATTGTTGATTAATATGTCAGATGCTTCCATTCATACTTGTTTTGGTTCCTCTCATACCATGTTCAAGATTTTATGTTTAGTTTTCTAATTGTTTTTAATTTTCAATCGAGATGCTATCTATATTTAAAGTGGAGGCTTGTTATACTTGGCTTCTGAGAAGAAAAAAATCAAAAAATATGGCCATATCTAATAGCAAACAAGCTTGTATATATCAAAGTAGCAATCCTTTGTTTTCATAAGTCCCACATCGGAAGTGGGTAAACAATAGAGGGCAAGCTTTGCCTATAAATAAATGATGCATATACCGCACTATTCAAGGTGGTGGTAGGGACCCAATTTCACTACGGTGTCCCTCTATCAATTTATTTGTTAAAATTGTTTTTTTATAAGTATTGAGCCATAGTTCTGCTCAAAATTGAGTTGATCTGGGCAATTGATTATGTGTCTCTAGTAATATTTTTTATTTATTTTTTAAAATTGTGGACCTTAAAAATTAAGAGGTTTAAATTAATTGAACCTAACGAGTCGAACCGAGCTTTTTACGAACAGTAAACGAGCTGAGTTTGAGCTTAAAAAAAAGTTCGGTTTGAACTCGAGTCGAGTTTTGAGTTGAACCAATTCTTAACGAGTCGAGTCGAGCTCAGACGAGTTCGGTTCGACTCGACTCATTTCGAGCCCTACCAAGAAGGCAGAAAGAGAACAAGAAAAATCGAAGTAACCCTACCACAAATGTTCAGGTTTGTTTCTCGTCCAATCTCGTTCTTCACTGGATTAAATTGAAGAAACCATCATTCTCATTCTTCTCATTTCTCAGGTTTTGATGTTATTGTGATATATATATATATATATATATATATATATATATATATTTTTTTGAAATGACAAAATTTATTCTCATTGCGATTCTTGTTAATTTATAACTTTTTCATTTTGATATTTAGATCTGATTCATAATTGTTCATCTCTTCTTAGATTTCGTGTTTTTTATTTGAAAATTCCACTTTTGAATTTTACCTTAATTTTTTCTTACATGTGATTGTAGAATCGAAAGCTTAATTATGTAATTTGTTTCACCTGTGCCGGTGAAATGAATTTTGGGTCTTGAGGTTCATGCTTATGATTTTTTGCTAACCGTACTCATTTCAAGAACACCGTGAATATTTTGACTAATCTACTTTAAAGTCGCAAAATTTATACGATATTCTTTCCATTACAAAAGAAAACCCTCAATGTCTCTATAAACCATGATAATGGTTATATTTATATATATGTTTTTTCTTTCAAAATTTGCATTCTTATTGTTGGAACATTGAAGGTATTAAATGTTTTATGTTCATGTGCCTCATGGTGAGAAAGAAACAATAAGTTATTGTTTTGGTAATAGAGTATAGTAGTTAAATTTTCCTTGCTTTCATTCTTATTTGAGATCAATTGAATATATTGATTCCAACAGGAAATAACATGATGAATTGCACCATCTAATTCTTCAAAGCAGAACACTACATTACATGATAGATCATTGTGTTAATTGAGATTAAAATCGTAGAGAAAATTGAATTAATTAATCGCATCTTTATTTAATTCAATTTTATCTACAATTTTAAAATCAATTAACACGTTGTGTTGTTCTACCATGCAAATGTAGCATTCTGCATTGGGGTTTACATAGTGCAATTCAGAAATTTTTAAAAACAATATCATTTATTTTTTAGTAGGAATCAATATGTTTAAATGATATCAAATAAGGATGGAAGAAAGTGAAAATATGGCTTCTATACTCACTGCCAAAACAAGAACTATTGTTTCTTTCACTCTAACAAACACATTAGCATAAACATATAAATATAAGTACTTTAAACTAGACAAGATATTCACGACTTTCTTGCAACAAATACGATGAGTAAGCAACATGTGCAATTCACATAACCTAAAATCAATTTTACTCTTGAAAGATAAACAAACTTGAACGAGAAGAACAATAATGCATGGTTTCTTAGGTACAGTGTGGTGAAGAACGAGAAACAAACTAAAATATTTACGGTAAGTTTCTCTGCCCTTACCCGTTTGGTTCAAAAGGATTGAAGTGTTCCATGACCATACCAGATAGAGAAGAGAGTCCGCGAACGATTTTTGCATAAGTTTATACCTGAATTGAGGATTAAAAACAGTGAATTCCACAACTTAGAAACACACCTCAATTGCAGAGGATTGCTGTTTTCAACCCTCGAAAGGATTTCAATCATCAATTCATCTGGGAGAACCGTATTTAGTGACTCTGCAGCTGCTTCCGCCATTGTATCTGTCGTTTTAGGGTTTCAATGATTGTTTTTTGGGTTTTCAGGTCATAATTATCAAATCATAATTTGTTTTCGGGTCGGTATGTGGTGCGGTTTCATTTTAGGGCCCAACTTTGATGGTTTAGCAAATCTCAGTCTTTTAATAAGAATTATTTTCATTGTTTTAGACAAAAACAAAAAAAGACTGAGATTTTCCAAACTATCGAAATCGGAGCCCTAGAACGAAACTGTGCCACATATCGACCAGGAAACAAATTATGATTTAATAATTATAGCACTAAAACCCAAATAAATCATCGAAACCCTAAAGCGACGGCTGCAATGGAGGAAGCAATTGTTGAGTCATCGAATGCAGTTCGAGGGTTGAATTGATGATCAGAATCCTTTCGAGGGTTGAAAAAAACAATCCTATGCAATTGAGGTGCGTTTGAAAGTTGTGGAGTTCACTTGTTTTTAATCCTCAAATCGTGGATAAACTTCTGCAAAAATCATCCGCGAACATCTCTGCTATATCTGCTATGGTCATGGAACACTTCAATCCTTTCGACATGCAACCCGAAATGGTGATGGAAGCACTAGATGGTAATGATGAAGATGACGATGAAGAAGAAGAAGAAGCATAAGAAGAAGGATAAGCAAAAGATGAAGCATACGGAGAAGAAGAAGAAGAAGAAGAATAAGAAGAAGAAGATTATGATGAGAAATAATCGTTGATGAATGCAGTTGATGAGTTGGATAATCTTTTGGTGCAACTCCAGTCTATCAGAGGGGATATGGAAACTGTCAACGTTAAAATGCAAATACACCATGTTGAGGATGAGATAAAGTGTCTCAGAAGCTTTATGCGAATTTATCTCATCAAATCAGCAAGATCTTCATCCTCTCACCTTTGATTGGTAACAATTTCATTTTATCTTTACTCTCTTTTGAAATGGTGCAGCTGTTGATTTATTAGATAATCTTATATGGTTTCTTCTTTTTTAGTGATTTTGAAGCAATTGTTAATGTTCAGAGTTAGTTCTTAATCAGATGGTTGTAAATTGAAATAGGTTAGCTAGTTGATTTGAATGTGAGCCACCAAGCATTTCTCGTGAAAATCATTTACTATTAGCTACACCTTTAAATTGATTATTTATATTTAGGCTTTTATATGTGTTTAATCTCTGCAGATAGGGGTCATTTAAAAATTGGTCTGTATTCTTTAATCCTGACATTTTGCCCTGTCAAAATTTAATCACTTAAAATTTCGTCCCTCTCTCCACTTAATCACTGTCATATCACTAATTACAGGAGTATTTTGGTAATTTCACGTTTGTAATTACAATGACGTGACAATAATTGATTGGGCTGAAGGACCAATTTTTAAGTGATTAATTTTTGGCAGGCCAAAATACCAAAATTAAGGAATACAATGACCAATTTTTAAATAACCCCTATTTACAGGGACTAAACACATATAAAAAGCCTTATATTTATCTTGTGTATCCGTAGCGAATATTGTGTTAAATTTTTTGTCAGGTTGATTATTAAATTTCTTGAGGACATCATTATTGATGATATCACGTCCGCATATTTCATGAGCACCAAGTGCTAGCCATTCAATCTAACCACCTTGTTCAACGATATAAGATCAGATGATTGAGATTAAAAGCAGTTTAATACAATTATAGCACCAAATCCATCGCTACCCAGACCAACCATTCTTATTGTTAGACTTCACAATAAAAGGGGTAGCTCTTTGTATACAAAAGATCTCTTCTGAATACACAATTTCGGAATTCTAATTGTTATTTTCAGAAACTTAATTTTGGAACAATGCAATAAATTTGAAGATAAAGTTTTTCTTGTAGTTTTAAGACGTTGTTTTCTTTCGCCACCAAAAAAAATATTGTTTGGTCTATTTACCTCAAGAAGAAAAAACATTGACTTTTTGGCAATTCAAACTCGACACACTTAAGAAAATTGAGATGCATGTCAATAGTCTTAGTTCAAACAAAGAATGTATGTTTCTTAAAAAGACAATTAATAATTTTCAAAAAATATATTACGTCCTAACTATTTCATTTAAGAGCCATTTGACTTTTTCATTTGATCAAGTTAAAAACATATTTACATCAAGTATTCATATTCATTTGGGTTAATTGTTTAAACTGACCGTGTAATATAAATTATATCTAAAAAATGATCTTGTAAAATAAAAAACATATTATAGTCTTGTAATTTGAGATTTTTCTTATTTTTGACCCTTTAATAGACACGTAGTCCAAAAAAGTGACTTAGAAGTTGTATTTTTCATAATTTTTTCTAGGCATGTTTAGGACATTAAATATGACTTTACACAAAAAAAAAAAAAAATCCGACTAGGGACAGATTAATTATGAATTTTTATTCCCCATAATTATGAATTTCTTAATCAATTTATAATTAATTCGTCTCTCATTTAATAACTGTGAAATTTCATTGTGAATGTTCTTTTTATGTTCTAACCATGCCTACAAAATTAGGGATGTTAGTATACGCTTACTAGGAATAAAATTCCAGTTTTGCATATTTTGGTTGAAAAATAAAAATATATGAAAACGTCTTCGAAATGCTATGAAACTTTGCAGATCCATTTTATGTATTTTTATAGAGGTCTCTGCAAACCATGAGCTCAAAATTTGATTTGTAGATCGAGATTTTTGTTGTTTTGTTTTTTGAGTTTTTGACGTTTTAAAAATTCGTAATTAATTTTTCGCTTGTCAAAAATTTCTAATTTTTTGTGTAAAGCTATTTTTAACGTTCTTAACATGCCTCTAAGATATTATGAAAAAAATTCAATCTCTAAGTTGCTTTTTTGGACTTCCCATATGTTACATGGTCATAAATAATACGAATCTCGAATTAGATAGTCAAAATTTGTATTTTTTATTTTACAGGGTCATTTTTCTTCTTCAGATTTCATGTATATTAGAGAGTCAATTTCAATAATTAACCCTATTAATTTTTTTTAGCAAAATCAAGATTAATTAATTTCATCCAAAATCATAGAGTACAAGGTAGTTTTTGCATGATAGAAAACATGGGGCTAGGGTGTGTAAGGATGCTCTTGCAATGCCATGAGCAACCTTATTAGCTTACCTCCGAATAAACGATACTACAAAGTCGGGATTACTATTCAATAAACTTCTGCATTGGATAATAAGATCACCAAACTCGTTTTGAGGTGTTGCATGTGATTTGATGACCTCAACCAGAGTCTTACTATCCGTTTCAAATAGAACATCATGCATTCCATTTGTTCTAGCCTTTTTTAGAGATTCTAGCAAAGCAATGGCCTCTGCTTCTAAAACGGTGGTGGAGGAACGTAAGAAATCTGATTTACCGATTAACGGTTGTCCCAAATGGTTGCGAAAGCATATACCATAGCCTACGATGGAGTTATTATGAAAGGTTGCGGCAATAACATTGCATTTTGTCATTCCTACCGGTGGCTTAGTCCAGGAAGATAAACATGGCATGTATTGCACTTGTTTTAAGCTCTATGCATACAACTTCACGCTTGAAGGATATCTTTGGCACGAGAAACTATGAAGGCCGACGATGTGTCCAAGGCATCCCAAAGTTTAGAATTACAACTCTTCCAAAGCCCCAAAAGGAGCATAGCGGCAAATTGTTGTTGTGTTGATCATAACCTGCAGAGAAATTCAAACAACATGACATTCAAGTTGTTTACCATCCCCAGTAGCTCGCGGTTCAGATTTCCAAGGCCGATAAGGTCCCAACACGTTGTGGCCTTAGAGCATACAAAAAATTTGTGCATACGAGTTTCTGCTAAAGCTTCACAAGTCACACATGAGTCATCACAATGAATACCGCGGTTGATGAGATTTGTACGAGTTAGAAGGTTTTGACGAGCTAGGCGCCAAAGGAAAGACTAGACTCGGTGATGGACCTGCAAGTTCCATAGAGTCATCCAAGAATTGTTATCATTACGAGTTGTTGGTGAGTGGAAGAGGTCAATGCAAATACGATATGTTGATTTAATTTTTCAACCGTATATGATAAAAGAATAGCCTAATTTCCTTTTTCCCTCCCTCCCTTTTTTACGTAATTTTCTTTTCGTGCATTTGGTTTGCTAAAAAATAAAAGATAAGACATAACAAATGTGTTTGATTTTAATTTCTTTCATGTGATTGGACAAATGGAGGATAAGAGACGAGACACAAAGTGTAATTCTTGTCATTCATTAAACTACAACACATTTTTTTTGTTGACAAATACAATATAAATTATCTAAAATATCAAAATAACATTTTTTTCAACAAACATCAACAAAATAAAAAATTGTTCAATATTTTAAAAATTTGTCACATACTACTCACTCTTATGCTATTATCACTCTTATGCTATTATATGTCTTGTGTTGTTCTATCAAGTTCATAACTTTAAACAAATAAAACACATATGCTTTCCTTAAAAAGTTCATCAAATCATAGCCTACACCCAAAGCCAAAAGCAAATTGGTTCATCACTTTTCTTTCTAAACAATACCGTGGACTAAAATACCTTTTAAAAAATAGGTTAATATATTGTAACGTAAAGTAATTTGGATGGACGATGCAAAAAATAATAAAATTAGCCACTATCCAACAAAGAGTCGATCAATATAAGATTTTTGATGGTAAATAAATGATATTTATATAATCATTTTACGATAACTTTTTGATAATTCTTTCATGCTTTTCTCTTTGTTTCTCTCTATGTTGTTTTCGATAATAGTAATAGTAGTTAGTAATAGATACGAAAGTTTACATGGCAAGACGTGGATCATCTTCACTAATAAAAAAAGTTAAGGAGAATTCCGTGATTTCCTCTCTTTTCCAGCTCAACAGTTTCTGAGAAACAGAAACTCACACTCATCATTCACACCTAATTTGTTATTAATTATCTTAAATCCCAAAAAAGAAACTCCAAAATTCATATAGCTCCAAATTTCAACTCCAATTTCACACAAACGGAAACTTTCCACAGACAATTCAATTCCATTTCCAATTTCAATTTCTAGATCTGATTTTCAATTTCTCTTCTGAATCGCAATTCCAATAAAATCAAAATTTCCATTCTCGAAACGAAATCCGCAATGTTTCGTTTCGAGCAGGAAAAGATCCGCAAACGAATTTCATATTAATTTCAATTCAATTTCAATTTCAATTTCAATTTTCACTTCATTCGTTTCTGATTTCAACCTGTTTCCATGGCGGATGCTCTCACTGTCATGCCGGCCGCCGTGCTCCGTAATCTAGCTGATAAACTTTACGAAAAACGCAAAAATGCTGCACTCGAGGTTTTTTTCATAGTGATTTTCAATTTTCATTTTTTTTTCAGTTGATTGTTGAAAATTTGAGGGAATTGTTGTGGAATTAGGTTGAGGGGATTGTGAAGCAGCTTGCTTCTGCTGGTGATCATGATAAGATTACTGCTGTCATTACTTTGTTGACTACCGAATTTACTTATTCGCCGCAAGCAAATCATCGCAAGGTAGTTTATACCAAGAGTGAATTATCACAATTTTACCGCGGTCCAATTTTGTCTCTGACAAAAAATAATACCCAATAGTCTCTGACATTTTCATACTGGGACAAGTTAGTTTCTTTGTTATAATGAGTGGGGACTAATTTGTCATCCGTATGAAAATGTCAGAGACTAATGAAAATTGTGAGGGACCGAAATGGGTTACATTCTTAAACTTATGTTTTTGTAAGCATGTTGTGATTATTGTTATTGTTTTGGTTTGTTGAAGGGTGGGTTGATAAGTTTAGCTGCTGCTACTGTTGGTTTGACTAATGAAGCTGCTCAGCATCTTGAGGTGAGGGTTGTGTACATGTTACTTATATTTGTTTATATGTGTGTGTGAGAGAGTATAAGCTTCAGGGCTGTGTTTGTCATATGATAATCGATAAGTACCTGAGCACTTAAATAACATTCCATGAAGGGAAAAAACCCAGCTACTTAATTACTATACGAAACATCTCATACTAATCGATGTGGGACTTAGACAACCATAATACCCGAGTTACTAACATAGTATCGCCCTTGAATGCTGAAGTTCAGGCAGCTGTATTCTGCGAGTGATTCATTTGGCCTTTCCAGTCAACCCCTCTCTGATACCAATTGATGAGTATCAAAGTACTCTGGAAGTCCTCCCTTAAAGTTAGCTATCAATTGGTTAGAGCCTATGATGCATGGGTATGTGTCTGGTACCGGGTACAAGATACGTCATTTTCAAAATTAATCTAGGTACGGGTACATCAATCTAAAGTATGAGAGTTTTATTCTATAACGTAACGTGAGAGATCTAAACTGTTCAATTCAGATCAAAACATTGCAATAAAAGTTTTAAAGTTAAAAATTGTGTTAGGTTACAACAACAAAGAAGCTCAACTACACAACTTATATTATGTATTTATGTTATTACATTAATATATGAAAAAACCGCAAATTTCACTTAAAACGGAATACGTGAAATACAGGAGTCCCACAGGTACGGTAGGCATACCTAGTACGGGTACATCATCATTTTAAAATCACCCATGCTTCAGCGTAGAACAAATCCAATTAAGTACTTCATTGAGCATCCCATACCAGGCGATGTGAGGCTTAGGCACCCCATATTTCAAATCTCTGTTGAGGGTGAGATGAAGGGATTTGACGAATCACTTATGTTTTCCGAATATAGAAAACAATATAAGACAGTATCTTGGTGCAAAATTTCATATACCCTTCCCACTTTATCTTATGATGGGGTTGAATAATTCACTTTTCATGGTGCATTAAATCCTTTATTTAGTGTATGTAGCACTTTTCCCTTCCTATTGAGTAAGAACATAGTGTTATTAAGCCTATGATTAAAGTATTTATTTTTTTAACTGCTTTCCATTTAAACTTATATCAGGCTTCCTTGGGATGGCTTTTACTACAGTTGAACATCCTCCAACTGCACTTTTGCATTGTCTAAATAGCACGGGAAATTTTGGAAAACCACGTCATTTAGGATTATCTGTTGCACAATTAATTTTGGAAAATCACGTCATTTACATTATTATTCTCTGTCAATGTGTGGCTTTTACCATAGTTGAACGTACTCCAACTGCACTTTTGCTCTGTCTATATAGCACGATAAATTCTGGAAAACCACGTCATTGGCATTATCTGCTGCACAAGTAATTTGGAAAACCACGTCATTAGTATTATCTGTTGCACAATTAATTTTGGAAAACCATGCCATTCACATTATTTTTCTGTGTCAATGTGTGGCTTTTAATATAGTTGAACATACTCCAACTGCACTTTTGCATTGTCTATATAGCTCGAGAAATTTTGGAAAACCACGTCATTTAGTATTATCTGTTGCACTATTAATTTGGAAAACCATGTCATTTACATTATTATTCTGGGTCAATGCGTGGCTTTTACTATAGTTGTACGTACTCCAACTGCACTTTTGCATTGTGTATATAGCACGGTTTTTTTTGGAAAACCACATCATTTAGTATTATCTGTTGCACAATTAATTTTGGAAAACCACGTAATTTTCATTATTATTCTGTATCAATGTGTCGCTTTTACTATCGTTGAATGTACTCCAACTGCACTTTTGCATTGTCTATTTAGCATGGGAAATTTTGGAAAACCACGTCATTTAGTATTATCTGTTGCACAATTAATTTTGGAAAACCACGTCATTTAGTATTATCTATTGCACAATTAATTTTGGAAAACCACGTCATTTCGTATCATCTTTTATTTTTTTGAAAGCTTAATTGACATTATTCCATATGTGCGTGACAGCATGTGTTATATGAGAGCATGTTTTATGTGTATATAATGTGTGTTTGTATTTTCATTTTCATTCTTCTTACCTACATATCTTTTATTTGATAGCAAATTGTGCCTCCTGTGTTGAATTCTTTCTCCGACCAAGATAGCAGAGTTCGCTATTATGCTTGTGAAGCACTATATAACATTGCTAAGGTGAGGAGTTGATCATGCTTACTTATATAAAGCTTGAATCTAATAATATAAAATCATCCAATGTGAATTGTGTTTTGTTGCTAGGTTGTGAGAGGAGACTTTATTGTATTCTTCAACCAGATCTTTGATGCCTTATGCAAGCTTTCTGCAGATTCAGATGCCAATGTACAAAGTGCTGCACATCTCTTAGATCGACTCGTGAAGGTATAATAAGTTTCTCCCGAACTCCAACAAGCCTTTTAAAAGTCCTACATGCTTTCATACATCAAATGTCATCTAAATAGAGATTAGCTAATTAATGATTCAAATCTTTTTAGATTAACTATTGATTGCACTCTAATCTTTTAACACAGGATATTGTGACCGAAAGTGATCAGTTCAGGTGCACTCTCTTACTATTAAGCTATATGCTTTTCTGTATGACTATCTTGCCTTTCAAAGAGACTTGTTGACACGTGGATCTCCTAATGTAACTTATACTGTCATACTCCTCTGCTTTCATTTTTTGATATTCAGTATTGAAGAATTTATACCATTGTTGAGGGAGCGCATGAATGTACTAAATCCATATGTCCGCCAGTTTTTGGTAGGATGGATTACTGTATTGGACAGTGTCCCAGATATTGATATGCTGGGATTTCTTCCTGATTTTCTTGATGGTGAGTGCATCAATCAAAGAACGAGTTTTTCCCGGCATTTTTGTACAAAATCAATATAAACCATCTAATCATTTATAAATGCCTCAGGTTTGTTTAATATGTTGAGTGATTCAAGTCATGAAATACGTCAACAAGCTGATTCAGCTCTTTCTGAGTTTCTTCAAGAGATAAAGAACTCACCAGTAAGATTTCTTCTATTATATTTCTATATTTTGTTTGAGTAGCAATTCTTTTGGAATTATTCAGGTGCCATTTCTGCTTTTGTCATTTTTCCCCTGTTAGCTCACTGGGGAAGATTCAATTGCAGCAGTTATCCACTTTTGTCTACTGTTTTTTTGTGCATTTTGTGTTGATCAACTATGCTGTGCATCATTTATGTGTACTATTCTGAAGCATTTGCAACATGTTTTGTTCATTTGTCATTTTCTGACTCAAGCAGTGCTACTCTTGAAGTCTGTAGATTATGGTCGAATGGCTGAAATTCTGGTACAGAGGGCTGGTTCTCCAGATGAATTTACTAGGTTAACAGCTATCACATGGGTAAGTGGCATTGCAATTTTTTGACTTGTTAAACAAGTCTTTACTGTCATCAGTGTTTTGCTTAGCGTTGGCATCCTGTCAAAATTATTATTGTTTTGTTGTTCATTATTTTTCTCAAATAATGTCTGCTTTGTTGTTTCAACAGATAAATGAGTTTGTCAAACTTGGTGGAGACCAGCTTGTTCCATACTATGCTGACATTCTTGGAGCCATTCTGCCTTGCATATCCGATAAAGAAGAGAAAATTAGAGTGGTAGGGTTGTTTTTTCCTCACTTTCTTTTTACAATTTACTTTTCAAGTTCTCCATTTTGTCCCATATTTTAGTGTTGCCTGGCATGTACAGCTCAGTACAAGCACATCAACGAATGTTAAATAATTTGTTTGTGACTTATTTGTAAGGTCGCTCGGGAAACCAATGAAGAGCTACGGACAATCAATGCCGATCCAGCTGAAGCGTTTGATGTGGGAGCAATCCTCTCCATTGCAAGGAGGTGCAGTTTTCTAACCTGGGAAAAAGGCTGGGTTTGAATTTCATATAACTTGTAACTGAAAAATATGATTTTTACAGTGGTGAGCAATAGTCAGGCTAATGTAAAATGATCGCGAGAATCCTATTGTTTAACCAACTATAGTTTGCACTGATTATTCTGTGTAATGATTTTGGGAATGGTTTGCTTGGTTAGGCAACTCTCGAGTGAATGGGAGGCTACTCGAATCGAAGCTTTGCATTGGATATCAACCCTGTTAAACAGACATCGTATTGAGGTGAATTAGATTATTGTCATATTCTGTTTTGATACATTAATGCTGCTATATTAATATCCTCCTTGATGTCTATATCATAGAGCTCAATGTCATGCCCGTTTTGACGCTACTGTCTCTTGAAACATTCTATTTTTTAAGCCCTATGTATAGATTTTTTATTATAGGTTCACCTTCAGTCCAAGAGCCAATGAAACACGGGCACTTCAATTTATTGTTTGGTCATGAGGATTGAAAAACATACAATTTGGCTACCAATTTATTCTGACTTTCTCTATTTTGTGTAAAACTTTATTTTGTAATTGTCAAGCCCTTCTCGGTCACTTTTTTCACTTCACATTCCATATATCCGTTGGTGATTATGACTTGCAACTGATTACTTGTCTGAAACAGGTTTTGACATACCTAAATGACATATTTGACACCCTACTCAAAGCACTTTCAGATCAATCTGATGAGGTAATTTCACCTAATACCTTCTTTTATCCCATTTTTTTTAATTAAATCAAATAATTTACTTCTAAATATCTAGAAAATGCGTAAATACATACTAAAATGCCTTGTCAAATAATTGCAATACCGAATATGGTGTTTTGGAAAGTGGAGCAGGTGAGTGGCTTGGGATCTCTATTTGTGATCCCTAGCCATAGGATTTCAACTTGTTCTTATACATGTTTATTTTTCTTTGAAGCCACATTTGGCTTGCCCCCATAGTAGGAATGACTTCTTACCCTTTTATGTATTTCTTATCTCTAACAAATCAATCTCACTCTAAAAACTCATTTTTGTTCTATAATTCTGAAACTCTTGATTACCATTAGTCTCTGGTTTGTTATTTAAACATTGCTCTTGTGCTGACTGAATGAAGAAGTGATATTTTTGACGATTCCCTTGTATGCTATATTGTTTAATTGTGGAACCTGGAAATTATTCACATGAATTGTCATTAATTCATCTGAATTTTTTAATATCAAATAGGTTGTTCTTTTAGTTCTTGATGTTCATGCATGCATTGCAAGAGATCCTCAGCACTTCCGGCAGCTTGTCGTTTTCCTTGTGCACAATTTCAGACTAGATAATTCTCTTTTGGAAAAGTAAGCTATTTTCCTTCATCCGGTCATATGTATTCTTCTAGTTATATAATATTTTATCCTTTCATTAAAACTTCATTTTATACAATAAAATCTAGGCGTGGTGCTTTGATAATCCGTCGCCTTTGTGTGCTTTTGAATGCCGAGAGAGTCTACCGTGAACTTTCTACTATATTAGAAAGAGAATCTGATTTGGATTTTGCATCAATTATGGTTCAGGTTTGTTTGACTTTTCCCCGAGCTAAACAAATAGCTGCATTAGACTTTCATGTTGCTGTTTCATTAATAATAATATGCTGTGTTATGTGGATGGCGAGACATAACTATTTCGATTAATGGGTAGGATTTGGTGTTCACTCTTTTCTTACAACACAACCAGCTAACTTTTCAAGGTTACTGTAGCTTTTGGATGCTGTAGATTCATCCAACATTCATGTTTAAAAAAATATTATGGAGAGTACATGTGTTTTGGTCCCTCAAAATTTTGCTATTTTCCCATTTGCCCTCCCTATTTTAATTTAAAAAAAAGAAGAAGTCCTCCATAAAGTTATTTCGTTTACCAAACGATCTCTTCGTTAGTACTCCATTGCATTCAATTGTTAAGTGCACACGTGGCATGCAACTAGACAGAGCATTTAGAAAACAAAAATATTATATTGAGGACTTGTTAAGGTCATTATGATATTTTTAGAGACCGAAAACATAATTAATGGTGCTTAGATAATAGTGAAATGTAATGGAGGGGTTAATGGGAAAATCATAATATTTTTTAGGGACTAACCAACAACATATTTAGCAAACTTAAATTGTACTTCAATGGAGTTGGAAGTGCAAGATTGCAATGCTCAAGGCTGCTGCTGTTTGATGGAAATTTGTTTTTGTTGTTGCCCTAAAAATGCTGTATGACCCTCTATTGTAGGCTATAATCAATTTTATAGAACCACAGAAGTTAATGCTTTGTGCACCAGGCTGCCCTTTTTTAGATGTTTTTGGGGTAACAGTTCTGGGACACCATTGACAATATTATCTTTTTGTTGCCTTTAACTGCTTCATTGTTCGATTTCTCTTTGTTTTTCATGAGTCTGAAATTCAGACAATCCTATGTGGTGAAACAGTATTCACTGTATATGTTTTTCTTCCCTTTGAAAAAACTTTTCAGGCTTTGAATTTGATCTTACTTACATCATCAGAATTGTCTGAGATTCGAGATCTTTTAAAGCAATCACTGGTAAATCCTGCCGGGAATGACTTGTATATTTCTTTGTATGCCTCTTGGTGTCATTCTCCAATGGCAATTATAAGTCTCTGCTTTGTAGCTCAGGTATATATCATCTATAACTTGGTTATGTTCATTTGTTTCCATTTTAAGTTTTTCTTTCTCCAGCCCATTGTGCAATTGGACACACACACACACACACACACACACAGTAAACAATTTTTTTCTGTGGATCTAGCATTAGCTTTATTTGGATAACGCACCCCTCATTTATGTAATTAAATTATGCATCTTCCACTACAGACTTACCGACATGCAAGTTCTGTGATTCAATCTCTGGAGGAGGAGGATATAAATGTGAAGTTTTTGGTCCAACTGGATAAATTGATTCGCTTGCTGGAAACTCCAATCTTTGCTTATCTTAGATTGCAGGTGCTTAATCAAAACAAACCATTTTTAATCCAATGTGCATGTTTAAGTTTTGTAATACTCCATTCGTCCCTAATTATAAAATATGATTCTTATGGTGTTTTTTGTGCTTATAATAGTATTAGTTATGTGGCTAAAGGGTAGTTTTATTTTGAAATTGTGGTTGACTTCTCTCATGTACTCGAACTTTAACTTTGCAGCTTCTCGATCCTGCAAGATATTTATGGCTATTCAAAGCATTGTATGGTCTTCTGATGTTGCTACCTCAGGTATCTACAATTAAAAAGTTGTTAGCTCTTTAATTCTCTTGTAAGAGTCGAGTGTGTTTCAACATCCTTTCTTGGTAGGAGGTGATTTTTTAAACTTCAGCGCTGGTTATATTACTTGAATTCTCTCTCTCTCTCTCTCTCTCTCTCTCTCTCTCTCCTTTTTTCTTTTTAGAACTTAGATGTGACACTTTGCCCAACATTATTACTCTTTTTACTGGTGTATATTACTTCGTTCTTAAAATGGATACTTTTCTTATTTCAATTCAGTTATGTAACAGCTATTTCCAAGGAAGGGATGTGGTATATTATATGCATTCCCTTCATTTTGCACACCTTTCGATTTGCAAGACATTTAATATTAGGATATAATAGGTCTTTTTTGTAATTGAAGAACTATTCAATCTATGCATATAATGACATTTGTGTAACCTAAAAGAATACATTTATCAACATACCTAGTATACATGTCGTCGTTCAGAATCTACTGGTGCAAGTTTTGAATTTACGGTATGCTGTTTACAGTTTGACTCATGATTTTGTACCATCATGCAGCAAAGTGCAGCCTTTAAGATACTAAAAACTCGTTTAAAAGCTGTGCCATCGTATTCTTTCAATCGTGCGCAACTGAATAGAGAGCCTTCCGGGGATTATTACCAATTTCTTCCTCAGATGCCTGATGGAACAAAAGAGGATGGTGATGTAACTGAAGATGGCGGGAGCTCATATAATGCAATTAACTTTGCTGCAAGGTTACAGCAGTTTCAGAAAATGCAGCAACAACATCGGGTACACGCTAAATCACGAAGAACGTCACGCAGTTTATCCACTTCATTACCAAAGGTTGCTAGCCTCAGTTTGTCCACTTCATCATCAAAGGTTGCTGGCCTCTTAATTCTGCTTGTTGGTTTTTTATAATTATAAAATGTTTCATATAGATTATGTGATTATTTTCATACACTAGCCTTGTACAACTTTTTACACCGTCAATCAATCACAAACATCCATTGTAGAACTTGTAAATAGTTAAACTCAAATTGTTATAGTGCTTCAACGGTTGTGATTGACTGTCGGTGTAAAAAATATTTACACTGTCGATGCATATGAATTAACTTCATAAATTATTAGTGCATGAGTTTAGACCTTCTTCTGATTCACTATGTTTTCTGATGTCGTTTTCACTATATCCAGGAGGCACAACAAGAGGAAGAGCCACAGAAACCTCAGTCTGTTGATCTTAATGTCCCTCCTTCAAGATCAAGGAGAAATTCAGGGCAACTACAACTATAATTCTAATGTTGTTTCTATCTATGTGGAGTCTAATCAGTGCATGTGAACTTTGAATGGGGTCGGGTATGATTTGTAAAATTGTAAATCATAGTAGCTCGTTTTATTTATAGAGGTTGGGATGGTGAATATTGGGTTTTGGAATCAAGATGAAGCTTGGGGGTTTTCTGGGCTATTCTTTGACCTTGTAGAAGAACGTGATGCTCACGTGGTTCTGTTATTTTTGTTGAAAACCTTGTGGGCTAGATGGGATATTTTATCTAGTAAAGTTTCTTATATAATTTAGGGTAAATTATATGCTCCTCCTATGCCTCCGAAAGATTAGAAATAATGCTAAAATATGTTTCATCCATTTTATATCGAGTGTAATATTAAAAGAGAATAATGTCTCTTGTTATACTCTTTCGCTTATTTATAACTTTTTTAATTTGTGTAAAATAACTCTAATTGACATGCATTTCTAATTTTAGTTTACTTGACTACGCCCTATCAATTTGATGCCTTACTTGCCTAACCTATCTTTAACGTGTGCTTCACATCCTAACCCAACACAACCATGGTAAAAAAAATTCACATTAAGTCATAAGAATAATTTACATAAGTCGCACTATACTACTACTAATCATATGCAAACATGTAATCATAAGCGTGCAAAGAAATCAATAATCTGCATAGTTCCCCACTTGAAGTATCAATACAGATTCTAACATTTTTCTCCTTGTGTTAGAATTAGATGATCCGAAAAATGTTGTCCATGGATTTTTTCTTCAAGTGATGATGCATTGGAAATTTTTCTTCAATGATCTTGTTAACAAATGTTCTAAGACATTGTTTAAGGTTTTCAAACAATTTTGCTTTTAAAAGTTAAATATATCTATTTTCAATGTAACGAAAACACAACTTCTTATAAAAAATTACTTCTTTAGACTTTATTAAACATTGTCCTTGTGGAAATGTGCAATGAACTTAAGGCACTTACTTGCGTATTTATTAAAACACAAAATTGCTAAATCCCCTTGTTTAGTAGCATGAACAAACTCCAACAAAATACTACCAAAACCCTCTTTTCAATGTACTTTATTTTATCAGGTGAAATTTATAGGAATCTCATTCCATATCTAAGACATACTCCCAATGTGAACATCATCACCTCATAATGAAGAGTATTAAAGCATTGCTAATGCTTATCAACTTACAAAAATTTGAGAGATGTTTGCATGCAACTCACTTTTCTAACAGTCTTTGTCATAACTTCATTTTACTCTTAAAAAATTAACCTGTAAGACAGCCAAAATGGCAATTTAAAAAATGAAATAATTATAAAGAGTGTGATACTAGTCGTCCTTGTACCTAAATTTCATAGCAAATAAAGCTTCTCATAAGGTTAATAATTAGGGTCTAACCCCAACAAAATTATGTAAAACTCTTCTCATGACTCCAGATTAAGGTATAAGCATAGTAGAAGTTTATTTGTATTTTTTATGTACATAAATCAACATCAGGCTTCATATTATCAGTAACATAATATGAAATCCCACCAATTTTCTCAGAAGGCCTAATAGCTAACTGCAAATTAAGCAGCCAAATCCTAACAAACAATATAGTAAATACTATCCTGTTAAAAGTTTACCAGACCTTGGCACATGAGAATTTTATGTTTATATCTCCTATCATATACATTTACAAATTTTGATAGAAGCCACTCATTTATTATCCAAAAGGGAGAATTTTCACGTGAGAAGGCCATTTCAAGACTCGGATATTCTCCAGCCCCTCCATTCGCTCGAGTCAAATCTCAGGTGTCGAATTAATCGAACAGTTGAAGGCATTAGTCTCTCGGCCGTTGGTTAATCCAACAATTGAGATTTCGCTGCAGAGGCAGGAGAGGCTGCAAATGATCCCACTGTGCCATTCAAAATCTCAAGAGAACTTGTTTTCGTGTTTCACTTTCTCTCTACATCGGTTGAATAAACACACTTGCTCTGCTCAAAGAGCGTATATCTTCTCAACATCAGAATTATATTCCTCCTCATCTGATATATGTGCAGAGTAAGACCAGGAGTATGATTTGCTTCCACTTGGTCTCTTAGCTAGTACTCTCTGGGATTCACTTCGGAATCCAAAATGTCGCCGAAACACAAAGTAGCACAAGTAAGCTAATGTCCCAACTAGAATTGGTGTTCCCAAAACGGTTACAGTAGTAGCCATCCATCTTTCCTTTCCAACAACAACAAATGCTATTGCAAGAAAAGCTCCACAAGTGCATGCACAAGCCGTCCACATTAGCTTGTTAATCACTGACACAATCTGTCTTTGAGCCATTGTGTCCCAAGCTACCAAAGTGATTTGGACAACAACAACTGCGAGAGAAATGAAAAGAGACGTGGCATTCAAAAGACAGAAAGCACTGAAGGCAACTTCGTGAGCTATATTTGCCTTCCCTGCCTCCGGCTGTAGCTTTCTATATTGACCTGGCAAACTGAACAAAGCCATGAATGCTATTGATGCAAAAAGGACAGCAACTACGGTGACAGAATTTATGGTGTTTTGGATTGCTTCCCTATGAATTTTCCTCAATTCTTTAGCTATACCAGAAACTCGTTTGCGAGTTTTTTCGTTCTGTACGAGTTGTGACTGCACCTCGTGCTTTATGTCACTCACGACTCTTTTAAGTTCCATGGCTTCATTCACTTTGCCTATATTCCTGGCATTCTTGGCACCACATTCCGAAAGGGCTTCCTTGATTTCCAGAGATGAATCTCCGTATGGAAGTTTATCTGCCAAATCTAAGGCTGTTTCTTGCTCATTATTGACTGCATTGACATTAATAGATGCAAAGCTTAACAAAAAGCTCACTATCTGAAATAGATAGGATAACCATGTGTCAAGAAAATTACGAACATGACATAATTATACACAGGTATAAAATAATGGATGAACTAGTTTATAACAAAACTGAAGCAAAGCAACCATGCGGTAAAAAAACAGAAATCAAATATGGTTTAATTGACCTGCGAACGAGCTTTCCGAGTAGCCATGTGAAGAGCTGTATTACCCTTCTTATCTTTTTCGTTTAATACCATTGGGTCAGCTAGTAATATCTCCTCCACAACTGACGTACACTGTCCTTTTACAGCCATATGAAGTGCTGTTTGACCCTTTTTATCTTTGATGCAGACAATTGCTGAGTCCCTTGCAATAAGTGCTTTCACGACGCGGAGAATGCCATACCTAGCCGCATTGTGCAACGCAGTTTTGCCGTTTTTCCTTACTATCATCATTGAACTGACATCAACATCCAAAATAGCATTCACCACATCCAAATGGTCTTGAACAGCAGCTAAATAAAGTGGACTAGTGTTCGAGGAGTCGCATAACTTACAAGCCTCAGGCCAAGTACTCAAAACCTCCCGCACAATTTCTGGAATAAAAAGATTGACATTTTAACATTCATAATTGAAATCCTTAATATCAGCAATATTGAAGGGAAGCAAGAATATAAATCTGCAATATGATAACTATCCAGTGTTGTCAAATAGCAGAAATAGTGGTACTATAGCGCAATGGAATTTTAACAAATTGCTGTTATTTCGTGATATGCAATTAAGAACAAATTGTGGCCAGACTCATATAGCTGCTATATCAGTGCTACAGCATTGTCGAATCACGAAATTTGAACAAACTCCAATTTTTCGCAAATTAGGATCGACAACATTGTAACTATCCCTTAGCCTTGATATTTTACTTTTGTAGGACCTGTCATATGAGACCTTATGAATACTGTAGCGTAGCAGATACTGCAGCTAGCAGATATTGCAGTTATAAGCTTAGGAATTATTATCAAACTGCAGCTACTATCCTAAATTTTGTAAAAGATGTGTTATATCACCATACCTATTTCATTCATGGCAGGGTCATAAAAAGAGAAAAAAAAATCAACATTCAAGAAGACACATCCACAATTCATGATTCAAGTAGAATAACTAATCACATGATTTTGAAAAACCGTAGTCCCTAATTGCAATTGGGAGGAGCGCAATATACATAATCATTAGGTCTCTGCAACGATATCACAACATCAATTTGGACCGAATCAGCCCCATTTTTCCGCAATATAAAGGCTCGCAGCATAACCACAACCACGATCGCAACTAGAATAAAAAGAACAAATTACTCTAAAACATCGCATGTTACATGTATATAACAACAACAAAAAATCAGAAACTATTCTGATGGTGTAGCTCAGTGGAGTAACAAAAAAATCATGTCTAGGTTTGATCCATCAATAAAATACACCCAATTGATGACAAAAAATGAAAATGAATAACTAGAAACAAAATGAAAGAAAAAATATACCCAAATGGCCACGCTTAGCTGCAACATGAAAGGCATTCATATCAGATTTAGACCTGATTTTGAGTATCTCCAAATCGCATAACCTTAACAAGAAGCTGAACAAATCCTTAACACCATTTTCTGCAGCTATATACAATAACGTCTCTCCAGCATCATTCTGCATGGACAAGAATTCACAAATTGATGATGGCCCATTTGAGGATTCACCTTTGTTAACATGATTCAGCACCTCTTTGAGTCCTTCAAGATCACCAGATCGAACCACATTGAAAATATCTTGATGGGTTATGAAGCATAGTGACTTTGAATCCATGTCATGCAACAAAAACACACACTTGAAGAGTTGAAGTGTTTTTGTTTAGAGACAAGAGAAACACATGTGAATGAAGAGGAGTGAGAATCTAAGTAGAGTTTGAAGACAAAAGTGTTGCATTATTTTGGTAATAAATTTGTCGTTTGGTTTTGTTGCACAGAAAATGCATGTGGTGGTGAAGTTGATGGATTGTATTTAGTTGTCTTTTTAATGATGTCTCTTCAGAATCTGTTTGGTTCCTTGTACCTGTACTTGTTGGTTTTCTTATCTAAATATCTATCTATGTACTAGGAGATCATCCTCGAATGACTAATTAGCTCCACCAAAAACATATTGTTTAGAAAAAAATCTGAGTTTGATTTTTAAGCGAAAGAATTTTTTTACGAGACTTTATTTACGTTGCGGCTGAACTCTAGATTATAAATTCATGTTAATTGTAGTTTTGTTTTGTCCCTTTGTTTTGGTTGATGTCCTATGTAGGTCTTTCTATTTTTTTTTTAGGAAGTAGATTCCCACCACTTTAGATTTGGACCGTTCAATCTAAGTTAATCATTAAGACTGAAATTCATAAAAGTCATACACAATTTCATCTAAAAAATTATCACCGCAACAACTCCGATGCGAAACTAAAGTTCCAAATATACTATCTACCAATTAGACAGCAATCCAATCCTAACCTTAGAGAATCAAGACTAACCTACTAAAATACTTGCATGTGTAAATGGAGGGTACCAAAAAGATAATATGTGTTTCCTAAAAAAAATAAATGATAATATGTATGTAAGATAAAATTGTAACAGGAGTATTTTAGTATGTCTATATACCAAAAATAAATTGGGTGGTATCGTGGCACCTATAAATCTTTAAAGAGATCCGCCATGGAACAGGATCATTTAAAATTAATCAATTTATGTAATTTAAATCGTTTAACATTAAATCAGCAACATAGACACTAATTTTTTAAGTAAATTACATTTATATGCTCCACGAGAAGTTTGAATTATACTTATTTCCCCTTCCTTTTCCTTTTATGTTAAAATAGACATTAATTTTTATTTTATTTGAACATGTTAAAAAAAATTACACTCATCTTCTACGAGAGAAGTTTGAATTACACTCGCCGCCCTCCAATTGGAGGGTAAGAAAATAATTTCTCAGAGGAAATTCTATTTAGCCTATTAGTATTATTTCTTAAAAACAATAGAATAAGAACATTGCTCTTCTCCCAACAGAGATTGTCCACTCCTAATTGAACTTCCCAAAATGCCCCTATGTGACTTAAGTTACGTAGGCATTATACCCAACGTGACTTAAGTCACGTTGGAATACAACCTACGTGACTTAAGTCACGTTCAGTACATCCAGCGTGAGTTAAGTCATGTGACATGTATTTAAAGCTCAGATAGCACCTCATTCCTCATTCTTCTCACTTCACATCTAAAATCTCTAAAAACTCTCTCAAATCAACCAAATCCTCAATTTCTTCAAGTTCAAATCAATCATTACTCCATTAACAAGTAAGTTTTCATAATCAAGTATGATTAACATTTTATGTATATATGTTACATTTTTCCTCTTTTTATGGTTAACTTGTTTAAATTTTGATTTTTTTGGGCAAGAAAAGATATCATGTTTACATGTAAATGACTTATGTTGCTTAACTATTTAGATGTTTGCATGTTTATGTTGTAGTTTTTAGTTTTAGGGTTTATGTATAATTTGCACTTCAAGTGTTTGATGAAATTTTTGAATGAGCTTTTCATTGATTGTTTAATTTCTTATGGTGCATATCTAAAACAATGGACAATTTGTTCAGCGCTAAAGTACGCTTCAACGATGGAAATTCTTATTTGTTCAAGGATCGGGACGATGTCACGTTAAAAAAACTGAAGGATCGACTGAATAAAATCAACCAAAGACTCAATCCCAGAGACATAAGGAGGGTGGAAGACGTTTAGTATGGACGTCCCGGGATATTGCGGTCCGACAAGATAATGCTCACGAACAATGACTGAGTGAAAAGCATGTACTCCACATTTCATCAGCACAACATGTTTCCGATGATCGAGATGGATGCTACGTTGCTGAGATCAATACCTGATAATATTCTCAAGAGTTTGATTTTGCCCCAAGGTTATGTTTAGGTAGCATCATTATTATGTAGTGTTTTTATTTTGTTGAAATTTAAGTTTAATTCGTGGAAGTTTGCTGAAAATGTTGGTATTAAAGTGTCTTATACTTAGCGTAAAAGTTTGCAAGTCTCTTTGAAAACTCACAAGAATGAAGATAACACAACATGCATTCTGCCGAATCAACTATATAGGTTTTCACATCGAATTCCTTCGTATAAGTTGAGTGTCACAAAAGGGAATGCACTTCTAAGATGTTATTTTGTGTTTGATCATGCGCCTCTGTCAATGAAACTTGTCAGTTGGCAGGACAATAGGATTAAGTTCAAAAGAATGTATCGAAATGCATTCCTTTTTGTCATGACTCATCTTATATGAGAGATTCCAATGTAAAAACATATATAGTTGATTCAGTAGAATACTTGTGATGTGTTCTCTTCATTTATTTTTTTTTGAGTTTTCAAAGAGAGTTGCAAATGTTTACACTAAGTATAAGACACTTTAATACCAATATTTGGAGCAAACTTTCAAAAATTTAATTTAAATCCAACATCATGATGATACCACATATTTAGGGAGAATGTAATGTAACATAAATGAAATTTATCAACATCTAACGATTCAATCAAAAACTAACATCCAAATCAAATCCTAAAAACCTAAATATGTGAAATTTATCCAAAAAAAATCTAACAATTCAATCCGAAAAATGCAATGCAATAGGATAATAAACACTTACTTGATCTTGGGGTTGTAATTGATGTTGATTGGCTTAAGCTTGGAGAAAATCACAAGAATGGAGATCAAAATTGCAACAATGAAGTTTTAGAAATTCATATGGCAAAGTGGTGATGTTATGTTTTTATAACATATCCCAACGCGAGTTAACTCACGTTGAAATATTCCAATGTACCGAACGTGACTTAAATTTCTTCGGGAGGAGCAACACTTGTTGGCAGAAGAGCAATTTTCATAGAATAATGGATCATGATATGGAATCAGGACCCAATTTGTTTGTTAACTTTTTCTTGGGGTATAGTTTTGACTATTACTTTTCCCAACTTACTAGTTTTTTACGCGCCCTATTTTTTTCTTCCAAAAATACCCTTTGTTCATAAATAATGGTTTATATTAGTTCAATGACATAATTATAAATGACAAAAATATAAAATAAATGTAAATGTACCGAAAATTATAGGGGCCAAAATCGCAAGATTGTGAAACATAGGGAGCCAAAATTGGAATTAAACCTTTATTAATATATAAGAAGATTTGGGGCGGGGCGGGGCGGGGTGGGGGGGTGTGAGGAGAAAAAGATGGAAGGGGGAGGCGGTTGGGGTAAGCTTTGTTTCCTCTTTAGGGTGAAAGAGACCTTCATGGTCAACCTTTCACCCAAGCAGACCAACCTCGCACCCAGATAAACCGCGATTCTTTGCAGCGTGGCACCATCCTCATTGACTATTCGTACAATCCCTAAATTTCCAAAGTAACCTTTTTGTATGAAAGACCAACGATGAAAACACATTGTTGTAGAAGAAAGGAGGGGGAGAAAGTGTGAGATGATGGGATGAAAAATTGTGAAGATTTAAAGGGTATTTATAAGGGAAAAATTTGTGAAGAATTAGTTGCATAAAGTGTAACGAATCTTAATTATGGGTCAAAAAACATGTTCAAAGGTTTTACCAGACATTAAAGCTGGTAAAACCCTTTGAAAAACATGTTCCATGAGTTACTCTTGCTGAGCAAGTAACCGTCCAACACACTGAGTTGATTCAGATTATACAATCCGAAAATGTTCTAGATAATTTCAGATTATATACTCCGAAATGCGTCATTAATAAGTCAAACTTCGTACTTTGTAGGGTGAGGGAATTTCATATTATATAATCAGAAACTATTATTACATGATTTTTTTGTGTTGTCCACATTGCACAAACAATTTATGTGGTCCACGACGCACATAAACTTCTATAAAGATGTGTGCTCGTTTCTTTTGCTGTAAAACACAACAATAAAACTCTAAAAAGTATTCCGAAAGATATGAACACTAAGAGGTTGCTATGAGCTAGATCTTGTTGCCTTAACAATATAAATAAGTTAGTTGGCAAGGCAACATGATCTAACTCAAAATCATCCTCTTGAAAAACCTTGTCTTTCATCGTTATGTTGCATATTTGATTTCGAAGAGGTTCTTGTGAACTTGACCCAGCTAACCTGTCCATCGAAATATGTCAGTTGGCAAGCCAATTAAATCAAATACAAAAGCACATCTTCGAGTACCTTCACATAATCTCCTTTTTCCAATTTTTAGTCTCAATTTTCCAATTTCAAGAGCATATTATAATGTTTTTCTTTATTTCCTTTGTTCAAAATTATACAAAGATCAAATAGATCTTGGAGATTTCAACCATGTCTAAATGGGTAATTCTTCCATTGCTCAACCATAAATATTGATAAATGACAGACTAGGAAAATCAGAAGTTTGGCAATCTTCAAGGACAGTCGACATTAATATTAATAATTTTTCACTAACTATATGATATTCAGATTATTTTTTTGAAGGTAAAATGAAATATATTAACTGAAACTCACAGTCTTCCCAACACAAAGAGTGCCAGAAGAAGACCAGAGGAAAGACGAATATGTTACATAAAAAGTCCAAAAAGAGACAACAGAAGATGAGAGCAAAAAACAAAGGTCACTACAAAACAACTCCCAAATACAAAAGGGGATTAAGCAACAACATATGATAATTAAAAGC
The DNA here is from genome assembly GCA_946800305.1 of Medicago arabica. Lineage (NCBI taxonomy): Eukaryota > Viridiplantae > Streptophyta > Magnoliopsida > Fabales > Fabaceae > Medicago > Medicago arabica. Next base: position 12,653,557 of record OX326965.1, on the reverse strand, counting down.
AAAGTTAATTTTATTCGTTTTCAGCCACAAAAAATATTGAAGCTTAATTTTTTTTTCGAAAAGATGTTGAATAGTATACCACCTTGAGTAAAGCTAGCAACACTCTCTTTTGAACATTCTCTCTAATACTCACTCTCTTATTGACTTAAATTATTGCGGGTCTACACTTTGAAAATTGAACCTCCACAAAGTGATGGGACATACATTAATTTTATCCAATAAATGAGTGAGTTCTAGACAAAGTGTTAAAAAGTGAGTGTTGCTAGCATTCCTCATACCATCTTTTACTGAAAAATCTGAGTATTTATTTCGTGCGAAATGACCCAATCACATGAAAACCAAATTAGATAAAGAACTTAGCCGATATTATTTTTAGATAAAACACTCAATTTGGTGTAAAATTTATATTTAATTCATGTGATTGGGTCATCTCGCACGAAATTTATTAAAACACTCAATTTCGCACGAAATTATTAAAACACTCAATTTCGTAGAAGAAAATATCCATGAATGTTTAGAACATTGAGTGTTTTAATAAATTGAGTGTTTTAACAATCATTGAGTGTTTTAATAAATTTAATTCATGTTGCTAATATTCTAAAATTTATATTTATTAAAACACTCAATTTTTTTTTAAGAACTCCTATAATATTCTAAACATTCATGGATATTTTCTTCTAAAAAATATGAAAGATATACACAAGTTGTCTTAGAAGCAGGGACTAAAAGTCTATGATTTTTTTTAGAAAGACTAAGAGGGGTGTATTGGATTGAGATTTTAAAAGATTGTTTTGACAAACAAAATCCTGCAGATTTTAAAAGACTTTGTGAGATTATACAAACAATTTTTTTGTATATTTATCTATATAAAAAATATATTTAACCTTTAAACAATTGCAAAATAGAGTGGTATTATATCTCAATACAGTATTAAAGTGTTTTTATGACAAATTCAAAATAATATCTTGCTCATTTATTGAATTTAAAACGAAAATCAAAATAATCATGATATTATTAATTTTTTTTTAAGGGAATATTATTAAATATTCGAAAGACCCTTTATTGTAATATTTTATTGTTCAAATTAAATTGTGCGTTCCTAAAAAAAGAAAAGAATAATCATCGCATGGATTGAAATATTAATTCTCGGCAAAACAAAATACTGATAAAACAAAATTGTTCATACCAGATAAAACAATTTTTACCCTTCCTCAAAACAAAAAAAGACAATTTTTACCCTATATTTTTTTTAACTGAGCTACATTCTTTTATTGAATTTAATTTTCAAAGCTAGTGAAAGCTAGGAATGTCGATGGCCGTCCATACATACAGATAGTATGATGCCCGTTCCCGTCTTATTAAATGATCAAATATCCGCTGCCACATGACCATATTTTATCGGTGGATACTCCGCGTTTTTTTTGCCATTTCTAAGTGAAACAAACGCATAATATCCGTTTTTTATTTAACTAAAAACACATAATAGCTGGTGTAGGTCACAAATCACATCTAAGAAACATTTAATTCTACACTATATATCACGCGTTCCATAATTCACACAAAATCTTTTTTTTTACCTCTCAAAAAAAATAATTAGCAAAAGGGCAGCAAATGGTGAACCATGTGCAAGACCCTAGATAGATATATAAAAAACAAGAACAAAAGGAGGGGGGAAAAGGACCAAAACCCTCTTCAGTGATAAAAGCTAACCAAAACAAGAGAGGCAAAAGCCAAACCAAAAGAGAAGAAAAAGAAGAAAATCAAAAGCAAAAAACCCAAAAGTAAAACAAAAGAAACATGAAAGAAAACAAACTCAAAGAGAGTCTTATAGTTAATCAGGCAACCTAGTCCTAAACCGGGTATTGTGAACATAAAAAACCCTTTTTCAAATTCTTTTTCGTGGCCTTTGAAACCACTTCAATGAAGGGCTCCTCTGTAGCAGCAAAACGATTCCTCGGATAACTGATAGCAGTCTCTTTCGTCCTGATCAGTATAAACCTGCTGAGTGTTTATAGCATCTTTTACCCTACAAACATACCGACTCAAAATCTCCATGTCGTGAGCGACATTGGGATTTAAAATTATTGAATTTATAAGTTGACAGATATACTCACACCCCAAAAAACCCAAGTTACACCCCAAAATGACTAATATACCCTTTATCTACAATAAAAACTGAGTTTACATTAACCTCTTATATACATATGTTAACTAAATTTACACTAACTATTATATATGTAAACTGAATTTAGGTAAACTGAGTTTACACTAACCTCTTCTATACATACGTAAACTGAATTTACATTAACTACGTAAACTGAGTTTACACTAACCTCTTATATATATATATATATATATATATATATATATATGTGTGTGTGTGTGTGTGTGTGTGTGTGTGTGTGTAAACTGAATTTTACATTGACCTCTCATATACATACGTAAACTGAGTTTACACTAACCTCTTATATACATAGGTAAACTAAATTTACACTAACCTCTCATATATATATATATATATATATATATATATATATATATATCATAAACTCATTTTACATAAACCTCTTATATACATACGTAAACTGAGTTTACACTAACCTCTCACTACGTAAAATCAAATTACCGTTAACAGAGGCATATCTCATACGAAAACAAACAATAAACAAATAGAAACTCTTAGAAAATGAAATTCATGAAATTCACCAATCTTTATGAATAAAGTACAAATCAATGAAAAAGATGTTGATTCAATCTTTAATTTTGATTGCACATCTATGGTGATTTGTGGATGAAAGGAGGTGAGGGTTCAGAATGATAATGAAACAAGGGTTTTTAGAAATTTACATGAAGAAGGAAATTTTACTATTATTGTAAAATTTTAAATAAATTTGGATGTAACTAGAATTATATGAGGTGAGACTAGAAAGAATCTTATAAGTTCTTCAAAAGCTAATTAAAAAAAGCTCTCCAAAAACTATGTAAGAAATATTTATATACGTGGATATAATATATATATATATATATATATATATATATTCTTAAATTCATAGAGAATAAATATTGAATTTCTTTTAAGTTCAGTCAAGAACTTGACAACATATGTATTATTTAGACAATATAAATTAATTTAATTCTTTGTGCAATCCTTTAAGAGGCATATTTTTTGAGTTTTTTTTAGGAATTTATAGAGAATAAAAATCATTTCTTTTGTCCTAAAAATTTGTGTCTTTAAGCTCTTATACAATACTACATTTGATTCTTTTTACAAGAGACAAATGAGTCAATAAAAATTGATATGCCTAATTCATAATATGAACCAAATATAAAGGATTCTAAAAGAAGAAACTATTTTATTAAAAAGTCAAATATTTCGATTTTCGATGCATTGATTACATCTATTTTCATGATAAGTTAATTTTTAAAGGTCTTAACGAGTGTCCCGAAGGCACCTGTTAACATTTCTAATCATTATAATATAAGAACAATTCTTTGTGCAATCTTTTAAGATGCATGAATATTTTCTTAAGGAATTCAAGAAAAGACGCGGAATGCAATCTTATAAGATGCATGAATATTTTCTTAAGGAATTCAAGAAGATACGTAGACATGAATAATTTATTGGCAATATCAAAAGGAAAATTTTCCATATATACTATACCATACATATCAAAATAAACTATACTTTTTTTACCGGCAAAAAAAGCTATATTATACGATACCATGTGAAAATGTCAAAAGAATATATACCATTAAAAGGAACTGGATTTTCTATCAAAGCAAAACAACTATAAACAAAGTAACGGATTGACATACTTCCTGAATGAAAATTTGATTCATATCATAGTTCATCATATCAAAAAAATATCCCATTTTTTATGTAAAGAAAATCTTTTTTTTTTTTAATATCATATAACAAAAAAGAAGGGTGGATTCAATATACCGAAAATAAAAATAATGCATTTAAGTTATAAATGGAAATTAATTTATAGAGTGAAAGAAGAAACAAATTAAAAAAATCAGAAGGCCAAATCAACTATAGAGGATTAACAAACTCAACAAACCCGATTGTCATGCATGAATCACGCATAAATTGTTCACCAAAAATAGAAACAAAATAAAAAATTAAAAGCTTTCACATAGTTAATGTTGCCAATAATAAACATCTAATTAGTAATTACAATTAATCCACCCTTAATTATTTGATTGTCTTCCCCAAATTCACATTCACAATTCCTTAATATCAACAAGGAGTTTCTCTCATTTTGTTTTTGGGATCAATTCAAAAATCATGGGTTTCCGATCCCTCTTCCATCGAAAGAAGAAACTCCAGAATACAACATCGTCTTCTCCAACAGCGGAAACCACAAACACAACCTTTCTCTCTCGAACCACATCCCTCCAATCACGTGTCCAATTCACCGAGGATTTGGAGCACGTGTTTCGGAAATTTGATGTTAACGGTGATGGCAAAATCTCTTCTTCCGAATTGGGGTCCATCATGGGAAGCCTAGGGCAACCCGCAACGGAAGAAGAACTTGATAATATGATTCGTGAGGTTGATGCTGATGGTGATGGTCACATCAACCTCGAGGAGTTTATTGAATTGAACACCAAAGACATCGATCCCAATGAGATTTTGGAAAATCTCAAAGATGCATTTTCCGTTTTTGACATTGACAAAAATGGTTCTATTTCCGCCGAGGAGTTGCACAATGTTATGGTGAGTCTTGGAGATCAATGCTCCCTCGCCGAGTGTCAAAAGATGATAGGCGGCGTTGATAGCGACGGTGATGGAATGATTGATTTCGAAGAGTTTAAGAAGATGATGATGGGCTCCAACTTTGGATCGATGGAAAGAACTATTCAAGGTGATAGCGAAACATGAAGATTTGATGTTTGGTTTTAAATTATGGTTATGGTTTGGTGTTTGTAGTGGTTCTATTTGGTCACACACGTTTATTGTGGTTGTAATTTTTTCGCAAACATTTTAAGACCTACTTAATTAGGAAAGTGCTTTGCATCCTTGGTTGTGTTTTCTTGTTGTTATAAATGGGTTTTCATCTTGCATGCACTTTTGAATCGTTTAGTTTCTACTTTTTCTTTCCTTTTGAAGGAATTGTTGGTTGAAGACAATGCTTATGAGTTGTTTATGCAAAAAACATCATCTTATGTGAGTACATTTTAAGCTTTCTTTGATGAATATCTCAATTTGTGTGTTGATGGTTTAATAGATCGTTTATTTTATTCACTTGTGATTTGTGGTATATATATGCTTGATGATTGATGAACATTCAAGACTCACTATTACATTTTCTGCAAAAACTAAAAAAAATACTAGTCATCCATCGTATTTTTTATTTTATTCTACAAATTAGACATATGATTCGTGTTATGCATTGGAAGAGAAAGTTATTTGAACAAATGACTTTAAGTTCTTTTGAGGGATAAGTATTTGAACAAATTATGAGATCTATCTCTCATGCGCGCGAATGCACTGTCTTATCGCCTCCCTCCAGCTCGTATTATTTCCATCTGCGACATTATTGGCGTGTAAGCGCAGAGGCGGATCCACATACATCTTAGGGTGTGCACTTACACCCTCTCGAATTTTGAAAATTTTACTTACCCCTTCACGATCTTTATTCCGACGGTTACATTTGCACCTATTCTCACAATTGCACCCTCTCAAATCTCAATCGTAAACACTCTACACATATTCATGCCCCAATAGATAGTAAAAGTAGTACTTTATATTTTTCAAAACCAACAAACAGATTTAAAAAGTAAATTGTCCACACATTGTTCTCTAAAAAAAAATAGTGATTGATTTATGTGAAGTGTACTAAAATTTGTTCAAGTAGTAATTAAATTCGTATTCTTAGGGATTATTGTCAAACTAAAACGCAACAATTACAATGATATTTATGTCATAAATTGTAGGTTGGGGTTGATTTTTTTAAATAAAAGGGAATAGGACTTCAAGTCGCATCTTTGCTTGCTACTACTTGGTAAATTAAGATCCTAGTTACAACAATTGCCTATCCCATGATCACGATAAATTAATCAAATAGACTAAGATTAATTAATTCCTTGGCTAGTTCCGTTTATCTAACACAAAACCCTGATTCCTTAGGTCAACTAATGATATAAAAAACATGAATGAACACTAATTTCTGAGGTGACTCTATATTTTCTACTCGTATTATAACCGCTCCAGTCATTTTTACAAGAAATAATTGGTGTTTTACATACATTGAATAAATTAGGTATCTGGTTTAGATTCTAGACCAGATACATAAATTATTCAAAGTATCTTAAGGAACAATTGTTTCTTGTAAATAAGACCTGAGGGACTATCAGTTTTAACTTAATTTTCAGTTCGTTATATTATGGTGTAGATTTAAATATAAAATTGAAAAATAATTGATTTATTAAGGGTACAAGGACATGTTTATAGAAATTGAATCATAATAATGGATTTAAGAGTACAACTGTTTGAGAATAGAAATTGAAAATAGGCTCCACCAAAAGCCAACATCTAAGCTCTATGTTCGGTTACAAAACCTAGGGTCAATAGTGAATTATTTCCCAAGTTCAATTTCAAATTGATCGGATAAAGAAAAACATTAAGCATAAGGGTAACTGAATAAGCATAAACAATCAATTGCATAAGAAGGACTCATGAATTACATAGTTCAAATAGATTCAAAAAGTTACATCTAGTTCTAATTTGGAGAAATTTAGCTACTCATAGAAGTGATAGACACTACAACAAAGTTTGGGAAAGTATTTATTCAAATGAAGAATTTGAGCTATTCAATCTTGTCCCCAAGAGTTGAAAATTGACCGCCACCTTCAGCCTCCAAAACGCGATATGATGAAGAATTTGGAACCGTTTCAATATGATGAAAATTCGCTTATAAAGGGATATGAAATGTCGCTTGAATCCGTCTTGAACTTTGTGTGGTCTATCTTACGCTTCAGATGTTTGATAACGGGCAGGAATGTTCAACGCACAAACGCCCTTCAGATGGGATGCATCTTTGAGGCCTATAAGACAACGTGTTTCAGCGATTCCAACTCATGCAAAATGCCTTGTGAGTTGTAAAATGATCTCAAGTGTGAGGCGTGTCAAGAAATGAAGTTCTTCAAAGACAATTCATGTAATTCCGCGAGTCGGAAGAGATGCATCCACTAGGCGGCGAAGGCAAAGAATTTTAGTTTACTTTCTATGCAAAATTTTCCTTGGGCTTCAAGTTCCAAGCAAGGTGTTTGAATAAGAGATTGCCATCTTTACTTTCCTACTCTTTCTTCAATTGTGTCATGACATTGTATCTTTGTAACTTTTCACAACAACACTTATCTTGATAAATTAATCTATTCGGCTAATACCAAAAGGTATAAACACACTATATAGTTGTCAGGTCACGAAACATTAAAGCATAACAATGGATTTTCAAAACATTAGTAAACTTCCCAACTTTATGCAAAACTTAGCTAAATATACTCTAGACTTAGCTAAACTTAGCTAAAATCCTACAAAAAGACTCTTAAGTGATAGTAAATATCTGTTGTTTGTGAGTCATCAAAAAGCCAACAACTTGGCAACTTGGATCAAACACAACTTTTTGACAATTTGATCAACCACATCTATTTGGTGATATATATGATAGTAAATATCTATTACTTGTATTGTGATATTTTTTCAAAGTAATAGGCTTAACAACTCGATGTGATTCAATTCAGTCTGGTTTGGTTTGATTTTTTGTAATTTTGTTTTAATCTAAAAGCAAGCAAAACCAAATCGTTACACCTTAATTAAAAGAATTAACGATATATTGACACCAAATAAACTATAAAGTACAACCGATATAAGTGTTGATTTGAAGGAGATGGAGAACACATCAACACTGCTTTTGATATAAAGGTTTTGCAAAGTTTCTGAACATAGTATAAATAAGATGGAAGATGAGTTTAGAAGAAGGGGACATCCATTGCTAGCAAGAAATACGAGGAAATTGTGTGAAGATCCGACACACCAAACATTGAGATTATCCTTGAACATGTTCCATTCATAGTGTTTGGTGCTTGTCATTGCTATCATACTTCCAAGCCAGTAGTAATTTATTTTTCTATATATTAAAATACATTTTCAAAAGCAAAACACCAAAGGAAAATTCATATTTAATCCGTCCCTTGTTGTGGTAGATGTTGTTTTTATGTCCTAAACATGCCCGTAAAAAATCGTGAAAAATTCAACCTTTAGATCACATTTTTGGACTTTATGTTTGCAGAGAAAATTGACTAAATATTGTTGATGTCATACATCTTTAATAATCAATTCCCTTATTAACACAAAAAAGACAATAATCCTATTGTTACAAGTACTACAATAGTCGATCTATTTTCTTTGTTTTGATTTTGAGATTTTCTGAACAAACGTCATTCTTCTCAAATAAATTTCTTATTATTCCAAATAACCATAGGCGTCGGCGTCAATGTCTTATGGGAAATTGTAAAATCCAAAGGAAAAACAATTTCCAACAACTCCTGCCAATAATGTTCTTCTCTCCATCTACACCATATTACAAAAGAAGTGAGTAGAAAAACAAGGGAGCGCATTGAAAACATTAATATTTTATAGCATTTAGATCTCTACATCTATTTGCTCTATTAACGGTGTACCAAGTGGTTGCATATACCAAAAATTTTGTGAAAAACTAAAATATGAGAATTGCATCAAAAACATAAACTGAAAAATTAAATTAATAAACAAAATTTCTTCATGTTATTTTCAAAGACTTCAAATGCTAATTACGACACTCCTAGAAATAAAATCAATAAACTCAAAATAAAATATAATAGATTCAAGATATTATATATTAATTTCATAATTATTAAAATTTAAGACAAAATCATGTTTTTTTCGTACATACCATTTTTCTCATATTTAATCAAAGAAATTACACTCGTCGGAGATTGTTTTTGACATCACAAAAGTGGATGATATAACAAATCCGAATCGGTAAGTCATAGGAGTGAAAGACCACATCAATGATTTTCACTCGGTCAATCGGAGAATGATATTCAATGAATCAAGTTTTTGCCACCTCGTTATAGATCTAATAGAGAAGAAACAACACAAGATTAGACAATAAAAATTAAGCAAAAATTATAATAGATACAATAATATCCTTAGATAATATATATATATATATATATATATATATGTATGTATGTATGTATGTATGTATGTATGTATGTATGTATGTATGTATGTATGTATGTATGTATTTGAGTAAAATGAAATCACAAATGATGTCTCTCCCTTACATATATATGAACGAGACAAAGAGAGAACGAATACAAACGCCGCTCTTCGTATTGCACAACTGAACCTAAGAGCAAATTTATAAGAAATTCAGACGAGGAAATTTTCATATTAGGTTAAGTTTAGGAGTAATTCATTGTCAGATCCGGCCCAATCCATATTGAGCCCAAAGAAAATTATAAAAATGACGCCTTTTTAAAATTAATATTATATTTTAGTAAAATTATTATATATATATATATATATATATATATATATATATATATTAATAACCAAATCGTTAATTAAATTTTAAAAAAAGACAAATGGGGGTTAAATCTAGACACATGACACACCAAAGTTGGAATCCTTACTCAAGGGGTTATTCATATTTATTGTCTGACATATCTCAAATATGATTACCTCAAGTGGAAGAAACCTATGAGCCTTGGAACCAAAAAATCTATTGTAACAAAATTCATTTAATATTTTATTTTAACCAATAATAAAGTTAATTCATTAAATTTTTATCGAGGCTTGATCTTAATTTTCTTTTAGCAAAAAATAAAGTAGATTAATAAAAAACAAAGGTACAAAATTCGGGGGACATAAAACCTAATCTAGTAAATCCACTCAAAAGTTTAGGTCAACTCTAACTCGTAATAAAAATAAGTAAATCAACACAAGTGAATTCCTCCGTAGTCAATTCTAACAGACAAGCATCAATCACAAGCACAACATAACAAACCAGAATACGAACGTAAAACCAGGCTGCAAAAAAAAAAATGATGTATGAATATTTGCGAGTACCAACTTGAGATCTAAAGAATAGATAATGAACCGACCATAAAGATGGAAAAGGATACACACATCTTCAACTCTTTTCAACTAACAAGATCAAGTAGTAACAACTCTTTCGAGCCAAATAGTCTATAGTAAAGCAGATTAAATGACAAGGATATCACAAAAGTATGAAATAATCACGAGGGCTGATACATATGTTAAGATGGCACCAACATGGTGGAGGTAAACCTTAAACTTTGAAACATACAGATCTAGAAACATTAAGAGAAACCAATACCAAGAATGCCAATTATTTAGAATAATCACAAAATCCTTTTTAAGTTGATGTTTTAACGACAACAAACTTAGTTGTTGTAAGTTTTTACAAATATATTTTCATGAAAACTTGTGAAGTATTACATATACCCATTAATATTAAAATCATAAAGAGTAAATGAGGGTTAGAAAGTTCTTTTAAACAATAAATAAGCTTTAGAGGGTTCTCCATTTATTTTATAAATATGACCCAAAAAAATTTAAATTTTTTTCTTATCATAAGGATTCAGGGGAGTATTGATGGAGATCGAACATTGATCTCTTTATCACTCTTATCTTGCAAATACATAATTACAATGTGAAATTCTAGCGTACTTGTTTTAAGATGTTCTATGCGATGTTTCAACGTTTATAATGTTCTGTTTAATGTTTCAACATCATGTAGTAAACAAATAAAAGAAAGAAAATAAATGACAAGAAATTAAAAGGCATAGTGAGTTTGTTGACCTAATTCGGTGACAAACACACCTACTCTGAGGGCTACCAAGCTAGGAAGGAAATCCACTAGTGTAGTCCTTATTCAAAAGCTCTCAGCAAACTCCTCGTTTACACTTATGACCTAGGACCTACCCGTATTGACTTCAACCTAGGAACTCCTAAATCTGAGATCCCATCTCACTATCCTACAGTCAATCACAACCCCTGTGATTATCAGATTTAAAACACAAAAATGGTGAAGTTACCTTCAAACAAACAGCTACGACCTTGCTTAAAAGCTTTGGTGTAGCACAACGAGTTTACAACTCAACACACAGTCCTTAACATGTATCAAGATGATACAAGAAAGGCTCACAACTAAAACATGACTAGACTTGCATCAATACGATACACGAGTAGAACACACAAAGACTCAAAACCCTAAAAGTTAAACTTTTTAGAACGACAGCTTGAATACCTAATTAGGTCTTGAAGTCTTCCTTTTATACTGAAGCAATATGGGCTAATAAACCTTCTTGGGCTTCAAAACAAAGTAGATCGTCCAACTAATCTACAAAACATGAATCAGTAACAAATAAGGAAAATCCTAAGAAGTAGGAACATCTTTCGGAACTTCCAATCATATCATTTTATTCCCTAAAATATTGTTGCTCCTTTGAGAATAAAAGCACAACTGATTATGTATAGATAGGCACGTTGCTTTTGGTCATCAAGATGAAAGTGGTTTCCTTAAAAAGATAAAGCGCGTACAAATATCCATGAGCCCAGGCACGCTGAACCGATGTTGGAACATTGTGTCCAACATCTCACAGAGATGGCTAAAACATGTTGGAACATATCATCCGACTACACATAGCATGGATATTTGTTCTAGCAGTAATGCAACCAATACAAATACCCAACACAATGAGTTTTTTCTTCTTTAATTAAATATTGTTTATCCCCCAGTTCCCGTGTGCTTAACTCACTTGGTAAGGATATTGCATAATATATGCAGTGGCCACGGTTCAAACCCCGGACACCCCACTTATTCAGTTTTAAGGTGAATTTCTCTAGCCGAAAAAATTATCCCCCATATCGGTCCACTTCTCTTCCCTCATTTCTCTCTTGTATCATAGGTAAGTCAACATTATTTATGCAATACTTTACCGTTTTTCATGAATTAAATTTTGCTTAAAAAGGGATATGAAATGTCACGAGGATCCGTTTTGAGCTTTGTGCTGTCTATCTTACGCTTCATATGTTTGATAACGAGCAGAGGTGTTCAACACACAAACACCCTACGAATAGGATGCATCTTGATAGATTATTTTAGCAAGTGTACTAAAAACTATCGAAGTAATAAAATAAGTTCGTATCCACGAGGACTGTGTTAATCTCAATTTGGCAATAAAATAAATATTTAGGATGTATATATTACTTTGTAAAATATAGGTAGTAGATTTGATTTGATTGAATAAAATTAAATAACAGAAAATATAGATTCGGTTAGAAAATATAGATTTGGTTTAGAAAATATGAAGCGAGATGAGATCAGGTCTTTCAAATCATCTAAGTTCCCCTAATTGGTATACTGCACTTATTCTTATGAATGATTTTCTAGTCCCACGATAGTTAACAAAATAACCCTAATCAATCCCTTGACTTAGGACCCTCTTCTCTAACTACAACCCCTAATTCCTTAGGCGGTCTAATAATCGTCGAAGGTTTTAAGAATGTTAACCTAATATCACTAACAAACGATTATCCATTTCCTAGACTAACCATGTTTATTAGAACGATTCAATTAGGTTTAAGTAGAAAGCTATGGTCAGTAGTCATTCATTCTCACTAAATCATGTTTGTATTTGATCAGGATATAAAAAGCATTAAGAACAATTGAATTGAATAAAGACTAGAATAGAGTTTCACAGCAACGTAGATCAATTAGGGTTACAAAAATCATCTCTGACCTAATTTCTAAGAGATTTAGCTACTCATAATCGAGTTTACAAATATCATAATCAATGGAAGAATTAAAACATACATGAACTGGTTACAAGGTGATGAAATCACACTTTCTCTCTCCAGGATTCTTCACCCTTCTTTTCAGAATAGTCTTCAGCTTAAATAGGCAACAACTGCTCTTAAAATCGTGGCACGATTTAAATAAATCGTGACACGTTTCTGCCTTGTGTAACAAACCACCCAAATTAGGGTTTCCATAATCGTGTCACGTTTTTGTCATCGTGACACGTTTTCACCAATGTCGAATGCATGTTTCTTGAGATTTCCAAATCGTGACACGTTTTTCAGTAATCGTGACATGTTTCCCTTTTTTCAATTTTTCTTGCTTTTCTTGCTTCTTAAGCTTGCTTGTGAACTCAAAAATATCATAAAAAGACTCTAAAAATGTGAAATGACGGACTGTCATCACATCTTTTAAGCGTGTAAGGTAGCGTATTTCAGCGATCGCAACTCGTGCAAAATGCCCTATGACATGGTCTCAGACGCAAGGCGTGTCAAGAAATAAAGTTCTTCAAATGCAACTCATGTAATTCTGCGAGGTCAAAGAGATGCATCCACTAGGTGGCTAAGGAAGAAACTTCTAGTTTACTTTTTATGCAAAATTTTCCTTGCGCTTCAAGTTCAATGCAAAGTGTTTAAAGAAGAGATTATCATCTTTACTTTCCTACTCTTTCTTCAATTGTGTCATGACATTGCATCTTTGTAACTTTCACAACAACACTTATCTTGATTGATTAACCTATTCAGCTAATACCAAAAAGTAGAAACACACGATATGGTTGTCTGGTCACGAAAAGTTAAAGTATATAAAATCTAAAAAGAGTCTTTTCGTAGGATTTTCAAAACATTAGTGAGTCATAAAATCTTACGAAAAGACTCTAAAGTGATGGTAAATATACGTTATGATTGTGAGTCATAAAAAAACCAACACCAACTTGGATCAAACACAACTTTTTGACAATTTGATAATATGATAGTAACATATATAATCTTGTTTTTTTAATAACATATTATTGTTTTTTAAAAACAATAATCAAATATTTCAAACGAAGGGTAAAACTTAGATGGAGTTTCTCATATGATGTTGGTACTGTGCCTAAAAAAAACTATGTTCATTTTACATATTTTACTATACATCACATTGACTCTTTCAATGTTGAATTCCAGCTTATTTCTTTTGTTCTTCATAGATCAATTGCACCTCCGGTGCTTGTTCTGTCTGGATTTACTTGTATTGTGATAGTTTTTCAAAGTAATAGGCTTAAGGACTCATGTGATTCAATTCAATCCGATTTGGTTTTATTTTTTTTGTAATTTTTTTGTCTTACCAAGCAAAACCAAATTATTACACCTTAATTAGAAGAACAATGATATTTTGACACCATATAATTATAAACTATAAAGTACAACCAATATAAGTGTTGATTTGATAGAGAGATGGAGATAGAGATAGAGCGAGACCCTATAATTATAGGGTGACATTTATATTTTGTGCCAAGATATATTTTCTTTAACAAATATAAAGTATATGCAAACAAGTTTTTACTTAAGAGAGTTGACATTCATAAGGTATAATAGTTTATTGATTTTTTTTTTTCAAAAACACAAAAGATGATTATTACCAAATTAAAATTAACATGAGATCACCAACGCCACCACAAGAGACTTGACTTCTAGTGATAGCCTCCCAAATATTCTAGCAAGTATTAAATTGTACTCTCATGTTAACGCATTGACATTTAGAGTCATTTGACACTAATAAAACAAGGAAATTGTAACATCCCGCCATTAAGGGCTCGTTTGATGGTCAGGATAGACAGACAGGATATGATACATTAATCATATCCTGCTTAAATCTCATGTTTGATGCACCAATGTGATAGGATAAAATAAACCATTTTCATATCCTATCCTGACTTTCCTTTGTAATTTATATCCTGAGTATAGGCTGGGTTAGAAATTATCCTGATGGATTAGAAGATCATTCCTTATTTATTATCTTGATATTCTGCCGATTTTAGAATATTGTCATTTTAAAAATAATGGTAACATGTATTTTTCTATTATAATTAATAACATTCCATTTCTATAATATTTAATTAATTATGAGAGCAATTTTTTCATTTAATTATAATGATATCATGTTTGTTATCTTGTCCGCGTCAAACACATGATAAGATTAATGTTTATCATGTTCTTATCATATCTTATCTCTATCCAGCTTTATATCATATCCAGTCTCTATCCTATCCTGACCATCAAATGAGCCTGGGTTAATCAGCGTCAGCTTCATGTATCTTAGCAAATTTTTTGAAGAAAGGGGCAATTAGGTAATTTTACCTAATGACTATTTATAGGCTAAAGTCTTCTTTCCCTTCATTTTCTTCTTGTTTTTCTCTCACTTAAATCAGAATTTCCTCCTCACTTCTCTCCCATCTCCCTCGCCCCCTCTACTCCACCACCAATCATCCATAAGTCTCCATTTAACCACTCTTTTACATATGCAGCTCCATATGTGAAAGATATGAGGAACACATAAACAATACTTTTGATATAAAGCTTTTGCGAAGTTGTTAAACATAGTATAAATAAGATGGAAGACGAGTTTAGAAGAAGGGGACAACCATTGTCATCAAAAAGTACGATGAAATTGTGTGAAGAGACGACACACCAAACATTGATATGTTGTTCCATTCATAGTGTTTGGTGCTTGTCATTTCTATCATACTTCCAAGCCAGTAGTAATTTATTTTCCTATATATTAAAATACATTGTCAAAAGCAACATATCAAAGGGGGAAACACATTAATTTGTGGTAAATTGCCATGATAAAAAGCAAATATAGTTGATGTCATACAACTTTAATAATCAATTCCCTTATTGCTACAAAAAACAACAATAATCCTTTTGTTACATCCTTCAAAAAATAATCCTATTGTTACAAGTACTACAATAGTCAATCTAGTTTCTTTTTGTTTTCTTTGTTTTGATTTTGAGATATTTTGAAGAAGCACCATTCTTCTCAAATCCATGAATAAATTTCTTATTATTCTGAATAACCCTAGGCGTCGATGTCAATGTCTTATGCTAAATTGTAACATCCAAAGGACAAACAATTTCCAACAACTTATGCCAATAAAGTTCTTCTGTGTCACCATCTTCGTATCGAACTATGTACCACCCAAAATCTTTGGCATAGTCAATTACCTTACCTGAGAAATAACTTCCCATATACAATATTTGGATATCCCTCCCAAGGAACCATTTGCCAAAATCGAAATCCGAATTCCCATCAGTTTCGACCATGCTCGTGTTATCGGAAGGGACAACACTGCTACCACCAGGGATTATTTCAGGCACCTCATTAATTGAATCAGCAGATGCTCCAGGCAACAAACCAATCCCTGCTGCAGAAGCATTCATTCCTTTGCCTTCTTCCATTTGGAACATAAACTGAAATGTTGATAAAATTGTTGAGCCTTGCTAAGGAATTGTCATGATAAAAAGAGAAAATAGTCGAATTAAAATATTGAAGAAGACTTTAATTAGTCAAAAAAAAATTCTACCGTTATGTCTAACTAGACTCATGAGATAGCTAGACTTTCAAAATTAAAAGATGAAAAAAAAAAAAAAGGAATCAATAAACACGTAGAACATAGAAAGGAAAAAGGTGAAAAATTGTTTTTTTTTATTTAAAATATTCGGTATCCGGTCCAAGGACCGACTAATCTGAGAGGATCAATCCCACCAACCACTTGCGGGGGACCCTTACTAAGCCAGAGCAATGGTGAAAAATTGTTGAAAACAAATCAACAATCTTTATAGCTTTGCTCACCGATACATGTTTATTCTCAAAATTTACAAGAATCACACCTTATTACAAAAAGAGTGAGTAAAATAAAAAGGAGAGCATTGAAAACATTAATATTTTATAGCATTTATATCTCTACATCTATTTGCTCTATTAACGGTGTAACAAGTGGTTGCATATACCAAAATTTTTGTGAAAAAATAAAATACGAGGATTGCATCAATAACATGAACTCATAAATTATATTGATAAAAAAAATTCCCTCATATTATTTTCAAAGACTTCAAATGCTAATTTACTTCAACCAATAAATGTTTATAATAATAAATAGTTTATCTTCGTAATTCATATAAAATAAATTTTTTAATTTTAATAATTGTGCCTCATTAGTTTAAAATTGTCAAAAGTTAGTATACTTATAACAATACATCATATACCACTCAGGAATTCAACAAAAATATAAGAAGCGCACACACACTACATAAGAAAATAGAAAAATAGATGAAAATATATTGAAATACTATCAAATAAATAAATATATAAAATATTATCAACCATTGACTAAATCATGCCATTACGACACTCCTCGAAATAAAATCAATCAACTCAAAACAAAATAGAATAGATTCAAGATATATATATATATATATATATATATATATATATATATATATAAATTTCATAATTATTAAAATTTAAGACAAAAACATGGTTTTTTCATGCATACCATTTTTCTCATGTTTAATCAAAGAAATCACACTCGTCGGAGATTTGTTTTGGACATCACGAAAGTGGATGATATAACAAATCCTAATCGGTAAGTCATGTGAATGCAAGACCACATCAATGATTTCCACTCGATCAATCCTGAAATGATATTTCATGAATTAAGTTTTGCCGCCTCGTTATAGATCTAATAGAAAAGAAACAACACAAGATTAGACAATAAAAAATAAGCAAAAATAATAATAGATACAGTAATGTCTTTAGATAAAATTACATATGACTAAAATGAAATCATAAATGATGTCTCTCCCTTACATATCAAAATTGATTCATTCATATCAGTAATATGTGTGAACATGTATGTGAAGGAGACAAAGAGAGAACGAATACAAACGCCGCAGCTCGTATTGCACAAGTGAACCTAAGAGCAAATTTATAAGGAGTTTAGACCATGAGATTTTTGTTTTAGGTTAAGTTTTTGAGTAATTCATTGTCAGGTCCGGCCCAACCCATATTGAGCCCAAGGAAAATTATAAAAATGACGCCTTTTTAAAGTTAATAGTTATATTTTAGTAAAATTATTATATATATTTTTTTAGAACCAAATTGTTAGTTAAATTTTTGTAAAAGAAAAATGGGGATTAGATCTAGACACATGACACACCAAAGTTTGTATCCTGATTTAAGGGGCTATCCATATTTATTGTCTGACTTGTCTCAAATATGATTACCTCAAGTGGAGAGAACCTATGAGCCGAGGAACCAAAAAATCTATTGTAATGAAATTCATTTAATATTTTTTTTAACCAATAATAAAGTTAATTCATTTATTTTTTTATCGAGTCTTGATCTTAATTTTCTTTTAACAGAAGAGAAAGTAGATTAATAAAAAAAAACAGGTACAAAAATTAGGGGACATAAAACCTGATCCAGTAAATCCACTCAAAAGTGTGGGTCAACCATAACACGTAATACAAATAGGTAAATCAACACAAGTGAATTCCTCCATAATCAATTCTAATGGACGAGCATCAATCACAAGCACAACCTAACAAATCAGGATACAAACGCAAAACCAGGCTGCAAAAAAATATGATGTATGAACTTTTGTGAGCACCAACCCGAGGTCTAAAGAATAGGCATGTAATGAACTGACCATAAAGATGGAAAAGGATATGCGCATCTTCAACTCCCTTCAACTAACGACCACAAGCAGTAACAACTCTTTTGAGCCAAATAGTCTATAGTAAAGCATATTAAATGACAAGGATATCACAAAAGTCTAAAATCAATCATGGGGAGTGATACTTATGTTAAGATGGCACCAGCGTAGTGGAGGCAAACATTAAACTTTGAAACATACAGATCTAAAAACAATAAGAGAAACAAATATCAAGAATGCCAATTGTTGAGGATAATCACAAAATCCTTCTTAAGTTGATGACAACAAACTTAGTTGTTGTAAGCTTTTGAAAGTTTTTACAAATATTTTCATAAAAACTTACGAAGTATTAAATATACCCATTAAATTAAAAAGACAAAGAGTAAATGCGAGTTAGAAAGTTCTTTCAAACAATAAATAAACTTTAAAGTTGTAAATTTTTTTATTTTATAAATATGACCAAAATAATTTTTGAATTTTTTTCTTATCACAAGGATTTATGTTGGATGGAGATCGAGCATTGATCTCGTTATCACTCTTATCTTGTAAATACGTAATTACAATGAGTTTTTCTTCTTCAGATAGATATTTATCCCCATATCGGTCCATTTCCTCTTCCCTCATTCCTCTCTTGTACGATAGATAAGTCAACATTGTTTATGCAATACTTTACCATTTGGAAACTCAACGTTGACAATGCACAAACATAGTGCTTCTACCCACTAGTTGTTACAATATTAGAAAACAAAATAGCGATTTATGGATCAAACCACCACCAGGTTCTATTATTTAGAATACTGTTTAGAAAAATTTCATCTAAGATTTGATATCATTATCCTTACTATGCCATACATTTTTGTAAGAGAGAAGGAATATATACGTGAATTTTTATAATGTTCTTGATACTTTTATGCAATTGTTTTCGTCTTTCTACCTTTTTTTTATTGCATCCTATGATGGTGAAGATACTGCTCTTTTATGAGAAAACTGAAAATTGTCTTCTCTTCTGAAAATTGTTTTCTCTTCATTGTCTTTTATAGTTACGGTCAGTTATATAACTACCATTCACCGGATTAAAGTTAACACCAAATTTCTTGAAGAAAAAATAAAGTTAACACAATGTGTTACATGAACATTATTATCGTGTATAGTGAGTAAAACCTTGTCTTATGTTGTAATACAACATGCTAAAACTCAGTGTTACACGAACAATATTATCGTGTATAAATGAATAAACACCTTGTCTTATTTAATAGATCATACTAACTAGTGTCATTGGAGCACTTGTTAACAAAATATAAAAAGTGATTTTATATTGCAATCAAGAACTTTTTATTATATTTATTTCCTTAGTGCTTCAAGTATACTCGTTAACATTTTCGAATTGTAAGCATTTGAACCATTTCTCTGCATATGTCCCCTATAAGGCATTCTATAGAATGATAATGTATCCAATACAGTAGCGCACTCAATGGTGTGTTACGCATAGGAAAGGGGACATGTACACTTTTTTTATTCCTTCCTTTTCACTATTACAAGGGTAATATTGTTTGTGTGGTTATTGTTTGGAGATATATATTAACAACTTTATTATACTGATTTGTTCACAGGAAAAATGTGAAGTAAATGCCCCAACCTCCCTACAAAAAGAATAGAAGAACAACTTCTTTTTTTTTGAACTGCATTTGATGATGTTAGTGCAAAAAGATTATCTGTTTACTGGCATAGAAAGAGATTTCCACAATATGGTAAGAGTAATGATGATGTACTAAGCTGAAAGTTTTTGGTCTTTTTGTTAGTTCAATAGTAAAGTTGGCCTATTTACCAATAGCTTTGTATCAGTGATATGTAAAGTTTATTATAAAAGCCTAAAATGGCATATCACATATTTGGTATTAAGGTGGATTTGTCTGAATCATAGTGACTTTGTAACTTTTACAAAATCATAGTCGTTAATCGTGATTATGACAAAGTCACTGAGATGCACATAATATATTAAATATGCACATAATTTCAATGAGTAAATATATTTTTATATAGATAAGTATACTTCCATCGTGCTACAAAGCCTGCAACTATATTTTATGTGAGTGCTACATCACTTTGTTTTTCCAACCTCTACCACACAACAATTGGAAATTAAGTCTAACAATCAACAACAGCTAGCTAAATAACAAGACTAGGAATCAGATAAGATAAAAACAACTTCAACTCACAATACCAGACACAACATCAGATTCTTTTCCACTACTACACTTTTTCTGGTGGCATCACCATTTGTAATTTTGCCCATCATATTGGTCCACCACATGAGTAAGTGACCGTACAAGATTCTCCAAAGACGACTGAGTACTTATGCCAAGGTCTTGTAAGAAAAGGAGGCAACCTAACTAAAATCTCACACACACATTGGTTGTCCATTTCTCTAGCCCACCGGCAACAGTTATCTTCTTGCGAGGTATCGTGCTGTCGGTGTCTATGGCCGTGCCTGTGGTGGTGGTGACTTTGGTGTCCCTCATCATCATTGGAGGATGAAGGAGAGTGTGGAGGTAGGATCGGAGAAGATGGTGATCCTGGAGTGTAAGGTAACATTCCACAAGCATAGCTTACTAGTGCTAGTTGGGGTGCACAAAGTGGACGAAGGGCTGGTGGTGGCAGGTGAATAATTGGTGGTATGATCTCGCTCTCCATTTTCGGCGCAATTGCAAGAAATGTGAGAACCAGAGTTAGTGATTTAAAAACATTGATGGTCTTCATATTATGTCTCTTTCTAGTTTCTTCCTCTTAAGCTAATATATCTGAATATGAAAGTACTTTAATGTTCACACTAGCTCCTTAGAAGTTGAATTGCTTAAATACTTACAAATTCATTAACTTGTTTCTAGTAGCTTGTTGATCAGGTGAATTGCTAATATATAAAATGTAACTACCAAGAGAATGAGGTCAGGCATTGCTTGCTTGCATTTCTCATCCATTTTGTGTGATGACTTTGTAGGTAAGAACAAACTATACTAAATTGGGGTTCAAGCCACCAACATTGTTCCTGAACAACATTTTCAACAATGTTTAGAAGTGTGGAAATGGGTGTGTATCAGATTAGTGCAAATTAATAACACCTACTGAAGGACTTTTCAAGCAAAAAGTCCAATATATTAGACTTTGTAGAGTGACAGAAACACAAATATCTAATGAAAATAAAAACTTTAGATTTTTCAAGAATTTCTCAAGAACAAAGTTTAAATCCCCTCGTAGACGATTGTAAAAATGACCATTGGTGCTACTGCTACTTTAATTAATAATAATTTCCCAGTCCCCAGTTTTTTAAAAAAATAAAAAATCCATGCTTCACCCACACACTCAACAGTAACCACATAAACAGAGTTTTTTAATGATAATTTACATAGATTTCACAATGTCTATCAAAGTGCAGATTACTTCAATATTCAAATAACTTTAACAGAGATTGAGCCATGGACAGACAAAAATATTTCTAATTTTATTCCGTTGTAAATCAAAATTGATAATACATACCGTCACATTATATCAAAATAAAAAATTGTAAATGTTTTAGAATCTACAAATGGAAGTAAGAACTAAGAAGCCAGATGGGTACACTAGCTTTCTAAAATTAACATCATGGTGCCATGGCAAATTTAAAGTATTTACACCTTTTCTTATCTTGTTTTCAAAAGTAGATACTTCATTGCTGCTCTAAGATGATTTGGATGCAAAACTCGGACATCATCCGACAATGCAGCTCATTTCATCCATAGTTTGCATATAAGTGTGGGTTTCTTTCACTCTGAATTATAAGAGGAAATCCAACATCACATGTCTTCAACAGAAATTCAGTGTTTTTCATATTTGAACTTCAATGCAGGACTTGTCTGATGCCAAAAGGATTATTTGAATTTCGGAGCACCATGAAGTTAAATTCCTAAATTCCAAAGCACGATGAGTTAGACAAACACAAATTTTAAGTCCACTCACAACCTCCTTCCTTGTTAGCCTAACTTCTGTAATTTTTTCATGCATTTATTTCATATGTTGATAAGGTGCATAGTAGTTCAATTCATTGCCAAGGGCAAGTTTATGATAGAAGTGCATTCCTACAAGACGGAGTTAGTTGAAATTAAATTAGCATTCAGCTTCCAACAATTTCATGTAATAAACTTAGACTTTTATTCAAGTGTAAATAATGGTTTATATATATATATATATATATATATTATTTGCTTGCACTAAAAAAAAGCAATACTTAGACTTTGGTAATTCCAAAAGTAGGTTGACCGTTAATACCCCTGTTTAAAACGGAGTATCATTTAAACAGCAATCTTCCTCTACCCTAGAGTAAACATGAATTTTGTCTCAACAACGTAAGCATGGACAAAAAAACTTTGATATCTAGAAATAATAAAAATAAGACAAACAACATATTATTTAAGCACTTTTTAGTAACAAGGTGCTAAGAGGCAACCCATTCAATTTTCTCTAAAATAACCCATGCATCTTCATATATATCCACACGCTGATCGTACATTATTATTCAATAACTCTTGTGGCCACAAGTTCCATATCTTGCTTAATTTTCTCTTCTTTCAACTTCAAGTGCTCCGCTCTTTGTCGCCAACCCTCCTTCAGCAACTCAGCAAAGTGAATCAACTTATCCCCCTCATATGCTTCTCTCAGCATTGCAGTTTCAATCCCACCTTTCAACGACTGATAGAATATACCAGAATGCCTTGCAAATTGAAAACAAACCCAACAAAAAACAATTAATCTTTTCTTTCATTTTAGAGGATAAATTCAAAAGAGTTAATTTCATCGTTGTTTGGTTATGGATTGGAATGAAATGAACGCAAAAGCTGGAGGGATCATTGGTTATGGAATGGAATGGAACTTGCAGCAACAATGGCCATGCTGGAAAAAAGAGACGGCAAGGACCAATTGCACTAACGAGGAAAAATGTAGAGATTTTAAAAATATTTATTGAAATGTAGGGACTATTCTCAAAATCGTGCAAAGTTAGGGACCACCAAAAATATATTTAACCCTTTTTTTAATGAGTTTTAATTTGTAATGTGTTACCCCCTTGTTTTTGAAAAAAAAAATAGATTTTGAGAAAAGCTAATCCTAACAGCTTTTCATTTTAGGATCAAAATAGATTTTTTTTGATAAAATGATTTCTAAAAATCCTAAACAAACAGTTAAAAATAAAAAAAATATGATTTTTTTAAAGAAAAAAATAGATTTTTTAAGAAAAATTTGAAACAAACGAGGCCTAAGTTAAAAGTAACTTCTATCATTTTATCTAAACGCTCTTGGATTGTTCCATGATGGTTTGCTTTCTAGTTTTTGAAAAATATATCACTGAAATTATCCGTGTTAAGTACATAATGATTTACCATGACTCATACGATTTATTAATTAGGTAAATAAATACGTTGGAGAAACATGAAATTAAAGTAAGGGTCCGTTTGTTACGAATTAAAATAAAAGTGATTTTAACATAAAATAATTTAGAAATTATATTTTAGAGATTCCATTAAAGACAAATAGGAACGATGGACAACTGAAATGAGAAATAATGCTTACCGGTCTGCTTATGTTAAATCAGATGAAGCCTTCGAATTACTTCGTCCAGAACAATCTATGTATGTTAAAATAGGGGAAGAAGATGAAACTCCGGTTTTTGTAGATGATGAGGAAGACATTTGTAAATCCTTAGAGAAAGCAAGACGACTAACTATTAAGAAACATGAGGAGAAAGGAGCATCTGGCCCTTAAGCTATTGCCATACTTGCCACTTCAAATCCTAGTAATGAGACTATTGATGATCAAACTGCAGCTGAGAGTCAAGAGAAAACAAGGTGGTCTTTACAAAGATGAAGGAATTTGTCAGAGAGATGAAGGAATTTGTCAGGGGTCTTCACATCGATGAAGATGCACGTGAAGATGAAGATGTTATCATGCATGATGACGAAGAAGCAAATGTTTCGGTTAAGGAAAAGAAAGACGAGGCTGGTGAGTGGACTGAAGTTAAAGAAACTCAAAAAGACGAGCAGCTCAACTCAGAAGACAAGGAGGAAATAGTTCCATATGACACTATACGCGAAGTTGCTCTAGGGAAAGGAATGTTTGGTGCATTGAAACTGTGTAAAGACCAAGGAAAACTTAAAGAAAACATTGAATGGGGTGGCAGAAACATGGATAAGAAAAAAAGCAAATTGGTTGGGGTATTATAGGATGAAGGAAGGGAAGCACAAAATAAAAAGGAGATTCACATTGAGAGGACAGATGAGTTTGGGAGAACTTTGACTCCTAAGGAAGCCTATCGTATATTATCTCAAAAGTTCCATGGTGTAGAACCTGGCAAAATGAAGCAGGAAAAGCGTAAGAAGAAATTTCATGAAGAATTGAAATTGAAGCAAATGCAGAGTTCAGATACTCCATTTCTATTTGCGGAAAGAATGAGGGAAGTTCAAGCTTGTACGAAGACACCCTATGTCGTTCTTAGTGGTCGTGTTAAACCCAGACAAACTAGTGACCCGAAAAGTGGTTTTGCTACAGTTGAGAAGGATCTTCCTGGAGACTTGACACCTATGCTAGGTTGAGCACTTCCTAGGAATCAAGAGGAAAGCTGGACAGTCAAGCTCGGATACCCCAAAATAGAAGAAATCCAGATTCCTTGGTCGTGTAATATTAAGCATTTCAAGGATGCAACACTACTACTATTTCGTAACATTTTTCCGATAACAGCCAAATATATGTTACTGATTCATATTAAGTAACACTTTTTTCTTAACATTTATGAAAATATGTTATCGGTTTTTACTAGTTTAGTAGTACTGTTAATTTTTTATATTAGACCCTTGGAACTTTTTCTCCAAAGAAAATCGATCAACTTTTTCTCTCACGTGTTCCAATGGAAATTTCTTTATCTTTCACTGTGAATTTTCTACATCAAGATCATCATGTAGACCTCATCTTAGGCTTCATTCATCGCAATTATGCCAAGTTTCCCCGCATTCATCACTATGATTGAAACCCTACGATTTTCTTTGTTAATTGATGTAATGTTCACCTCTTATATCTATGCTCTAATCTAGTTATTTTTGTGATGGATATCTCAAACCTTCAATGGATATGTGCTTACTGTTTTCAATTTTCATATATTCGTAGTGAACTCAGCAGCAGTGAAGAGCATTTTTCGTAATTTTACTCTCATTATTGCTTTAATTCGTTAAAATTTATGTATGCTATGATTATTGATTTTGAGTTGTAGCATCAGTGTTAATTTTTTATTTTAACTTTGATTTTCGTTATATTTTGAAGAGATATTCCATGGCCAAGAATTTACTCAACGAGTAAAGTTGAATTCAACAGCTAAATTTACTGCAAATCCATTTTCATATGATGCAATTTTTTCTGATTTTGAGATTGTTAAGATGCTATGTTATTTTGGTCTTCATGTGTAATTTTATTCTTGATCTTGAATTTTCAGGAATGGCTTATAATGCAGGAGAAAGCACTTAGTGATTGCTTGTTTTCTAGGTAAAGATGCTTACTAAATACTCTCATGGTTTATTGTGTTTTCTATTTTAGTTGCTCTTTGTATTTAAATGGCTATGATTCCTCACACCTTTACAATATGCAATTTAAGAGAATCAATGATTAACCTAAGTTAAGGACATTTTTCTCATGAATCAGAGGTATAGAGATGATCTTGCAGTGGAATCAAGAGATAAACACAACATATGAGTATCTTTTCTACTCCAAATTACTGTGCAGAGTTTGACAATGTTCGAGTAATCACAACTCTTGATGAGACGCATATGTTCTCTTTCCTGATATTAAGTCCTGTGGATCATACAAGGCCGAAGTTCATTGTCAGAAGCAAAACTACATTCAAGGCTATTTCTCCAACAGAATACTTCATATTTCTATTATTAAATCCATAGTTTGCACATGTTCAGTAATAAGTGATCAAAACATTGTTTTGATGGTTTCTTCATGTTTTTTTTTAGACAGTTTCTTCATGCTTTTAGTAATAATAACATAAGGTGTGAATATTACAGTCAACTACTGCTCTCCCCTTGCACATTTCGCTCTCACCCAGCTGAAAAGACATAATGGTCATGCGCTAGTTAAGTCACGTTGCGTGACTTAACTAACGCACGTTGTAATTTCAGCGTAATTTAAGTCATTTAACAGCAAAACAGACGCACATTTCCTTCATTTCCCAAACTTTCCAACTTCGAATATTTTCACCCAAAATCCGAATTTCATCATTCTTGCGTCTTTCAAAGCCAAATTTCCTCCACAATATCAAGTAAGTGATTATTATCCTACTTCTTTGTATTATTTTGGTTGAAATTTTCGAATTTTTGAAGAAAATTAACATTTTTAGGTTTTTATAAAATTGTCTTGCATGTTAAAGATTATGATTGTTAGTGATGATTTAACTTAGGAATTGTTGTTTAGATGTTGTTTAGGGTGCAATGTAGTAGTTTAGGGTTTATAAATTGTTAGATTTCTTAGTTTAAAAATTGCACTATATGTGTTTGGTAAAATGTCACAATAGTTATTTTTTATTTTTTTTTGGATTGCTAATGATGAAATTAGTTAGAATATAGTTTGTTAATGTTGGATATAGTATGTTTCAGGACAATGTGGTAGTTTACGGATTGAATTGTTAATGTTGGAATTGTTGTGCAGGTATGCCTCGGAGGAATACGTCACAGAGACTGCCTGAGCCGCCTCAGGATAGGAGTGACAGACTTAGGGCAGGGAGGCCTGCCCCCACTAGTAGTGCACGAAGGGAGAAGCAAGTGGTAGTCCCTCCTTTAGCTGGCCGAGGTAGAGGGAGAGTGGGGGCACGAGACTTGTCAATGTTGATGCTGCTGGGCCCTCATCGTCACATATTGGCTCATCCCAGACGGTGGACCCGACGCAGTATCAGCAGGATTATCAGGTTTATCAGGATCTCAGCCTCAGGCGTATCATTTTGAGGAGCCTCAACCTCCCCAATATCAGTTTGAGGTGTATCAGCAGCATCAGTAGCATCATCATGAGCAGTCTATTGTTGAGCAGGAGGATCAGCCTGATATTGAGGAGCCTGAGCAGCAGGAAGATATTGTGGAGCCTCAGCCTCAGCAGCACTATGGTGGGGTTCGTTTTCAGGAGGTGACAAGACACGCTTTTACCTCGCTTTGGTGGACATGTGGCATGCAAGATATGGGTCGATGCTGATGTAAGTATATTTTAATGTTTATTTATTATTTATTCAACTTATTCTAATTATTATTTTACTTATTTAATGTTAGAATTAAAATTATGTTAGAATATATTTAATGGTGTTGTTTAATGTTTTTTATATTTCAGTTTCGGAAAAAACATAGGGTGAAAGATATCTCGCACGGAAGAAACTGAGCCTTAAAAACTTGATATTGTCTCAATCGGGTGCACAAAACTATTGGTTTTGGTCAGAAGTGAGTATGTCCAGACTTACTCCCCTCCTATCTAGTGGGTACGAGAACATCTCTCACGGGTTCTATTGTGCGATGTCAGAGAGATGGCATGAGGAGACCAGTAGCTTCCATCTACCTGTTGAGGAGATGACCATCACATTAGATGATGTGGCGTGTCTCATAGGCATTCCCATCGTTGGGAGGATCCTTTCTGATAGAGAGTTAACCCGTGAGGAGGGGATGGAGATGATGCAGGCAGACTTACTTTTTACAGCGGAGGCTGCCGCTAAGGAGGTGACAAGTCAGGGTGCTGCTCATATCAGTTTTGGTGTACTGAAGAAGCGCTACGAGGAGCTCTTGAATAGGTGTAATCAGCTGGTTGAGGTTGACACACAGGAGGAGGAAGACGAGCGAGGTCAAGTTAGATTGGTCTGTGTTAAGGCGTTTATGTTGCTCTTGCTTTGCTGGACCATTTTTGCCAGCAAAAACAACAAAAACATTAATCTGCTATGGCTGCTTGCGCTGCAAGATATGGGCGAGTTCGACAGCTGATCATGAGGTGGGATGGTACTTGTTTTCCTATACGAGCAACTATCTCTTACCTCTGACTCATTTGTGGCCTCCTGTGGTAGTTACATAACCTTGCTTGTGGTAATATTTGTTTTTCTTCTTTTTTTACTTATTAGATCGTAAATGTATAGTTGTTTGTATAAACTTGTGCTGAAATAAATTTGTTTCTTTGTGTTTGCAGGGATGGACTTTTGCTCACTTCACGAACCTCATTTCGAGTTCGTGTTTGCAGTGATGGACTTTGGCGCACTTCACGAACCTCATTCCGAGTCTGAGGGTTCTTAATGATGCGTATGACCCTACTATTGCCCCGCTTGTGAGTCAATGAAAACCTCCTAGGAGCTTTACGGATCCTAGACACTACAGAGATGTCATTGATTCGTTGGACCATTCTCATGTCATCTGGAAGCCGTACGAGAGACGACGAGACACCACGTCATTTTAGGACATTTGTTGGTACTCCAGATGGATCATGGTCGGCAGAGACAGTATGGTCCTTCACTTGCCAGAGCGGGTTCTTAGGCAGTACGATATGTCCAGACACGGCTCATGCCTCCTACAGATATTGAGCATCTTGCGTCAGATGACGTCGATCATGTCTTCATGGAGTTTGCTCTACATGTCCTCACCCATTAGCAAGGGGGTCAGTCGGTTCTGGATAACCAGTCGTGGGCTCATATTAGGGGTACATGAGATGGTTCATTAGAGTATCACATCCTATTGTGAATCCCCTGCGGCCATTCCTGACTACGCAGCTCAGGCCCCTCCTCGTCCTGTCCCTCCTTACGAGGAGGTTCTTGTTGACCAACAATGAGCCAGACATCCTCCTGACCCATACCAGATCATCGACAGCATCAGAGTCAGAGTGGATAGTGCAATGGGGCATCTTGATGTGTTTAGTAATCCAGAGGTTCTTCGCATGATGCAGGATATACAGTCTGAGTGGAGCATGTTGGAGCATATGTTGGTTCCATGGAGGAGTAGGAGTCCACAACAGTAGGGTTTAGGCATTATGACTTTTGTGCAGTGTTTTTTATGACATTTTGTTGGATTTGGTTGCAATGATATTACATTTGCGCTTTTGAGCGCTTTTATGATATTTCAGTTATTTTATTCCGTTATATTTCGTAATTGGATTATGAGTTAATGCTTGCTTGAATGAATGATGAAAAATGTATGCAAATGAGTGAATGAATGAATGTATGAAAGAATGACTGAAAAAATTAGGAAAAAGAGATGTTTCTGCCAGTTCTGACTTGCTGCACAGACTGGGCGTGAATTAACTCCCACATGTGTGTGCGTGAGTTAACTCATGCATGTGTTAACGTTGTGCGTGAGTTAACTCACGCAGCGTTAGTTAACTAACGCATTGTTTTACACCTGCGCTAGTTAACTAACGCAGAGATATTTTAGGCACGGCTGCAAGACGGGAGTGTTTTGTGCAGGAGAGACAATATTCAAACCAAAATAGGATGGTTTATTCCCACCCAATCATGATATAAACTGCGACATTTTTTTTTATGACCCCGCTTTTTTCTTTACATGTAATGCAATGGACAATCCATAACAAGAATCATTAATAAATTGATTTACCTTTTTTTTTTTGAGAGATTAAATTGATTTACCTGACTACTTGACATTAGGAATTTAGGACATCTTATTTAACTAAGTACCTACTTATTGATGCTTCCTTCTATAATAGTTTAGGGACCAAATTATTGGTTTATTCTTGAAACAAAACAATGCATAGCAGTGATTTTTATTAACAAATACAAGCAAATGCATGCATCAACTGAGGTGGAGGGACTCTCTCTGGTTATGTTGTTAACGTGATTTATTGAAACTATTTGCACTTGCATTTGGTTGCTCGTAAACACGGTTATTGTCTTAATAATGTTGACAGTGCCAAATAACAAGCTAGTAGATTTTGGCTTTGGTTGATTTACATGTTAATGTAATTGGATTAGAATATATGCAGGAACGAATGACAAGATTATTCTTTGGTCTATGGACCGTGTTCTTCCTAGGTTTAAGAAAGGACTCTCTTAACTCATTTTCAATGGAGATTGGAAGCAATATTATGCAGGTCCTCAATCAGATTTTTTGCTTTATCCCAGTCTTTTTCCGATGACACAGGAAGTGTGTTGTCCTTTTCTTTTTATCATTCAGTGAGTCTTATGCAAGTAAACTTTTGTTTTCTTCTACACAACTTGGACATAATAATGTATTTTTGATGCAGATTTTGGATGAAAATTTTTAGAATAATTTAAATAGAAAAGGTACTTATTATGTTTTTGTTCTTACTTTTGATTTTTAATTTTCTAATTCATATTAGACTTCTGTAATGGTTTCCACTGATTTTTACATGTCATTCCTTGATATTGGGCTCTTTTTCATATGATGTCTAACCTATACGGAGTATAGAAAATGCTCTAATTGCTGAATAATACTCTCACTGTGAGGGTGATCGATCACTCTAATTACATTCATAATCAAGAGTCTAATATTTGAGGAACAACTGATATTTTGTTATTCACTAACATAAGTAACTAATATTCTGATCAATATATAATATTCTTCACTTTCTTTGTTAAATTAGATATAATAATGCGTATGTTAATCAGTATCAACATTTTATATCTTACTTTACTCATGTCCATGGTTAATCTAAGTTGAATTTGTTTCAGCTTCTTACAATGATATTCATGAATAATTTCCTATATTCTTGTTTAGGAATGCAACTTTTCAACAATAATTAATCTTTGTTTAGATCTATATTTTCACATTTTCACTCATGTTAACAATTTCTCATTACCCGTACTTTTTTTTTTCTTTCTATTTGGTGGTGTTTGCTAACCTTGTTTAAATAGTTATTTATATCAAATGCTTCTGCCTTTATTATATTTCACCATAATTTATTTTTTTTAAATATTATATACTTTAATACTTTCTATTATATCTTTCATTTGTTGCTCATCGTACATTTTTCGTTTTTGACAGATGACGAGAGACTGATTGTACCGATTAATTTTTAATTTTTAACTCTTCCCTCAATTAACCTATACAATAGCAGTCAGATCTGACGGTGGGTTGTGACCGTAAACCTAACCATATTCCTAACAATTAGCATCCACATGAATTTATTCTATATTCATTTTCTAACAAGTATTTTTCAAACACTGATTAAATCCTAGGTAGTCAATTCCGACCAATCTCAACGCGATCTCATAGGAAAACTGCTATATACATGATCTTGCGTGATCCTGGGCAATCCTTGACTTTTGTTGGTATTTGAAATTGGATGTACCATTTT
Source organism: Medicago arabica (assembly GCA_946800305.1). NCBI lineage: Eukaryota > Viridiplantae > Streptophyta > Magnoliopsida > Fabales > Fabaceae > Medicago > Medicago arabica. The sequence goes on along the minus strand of OX326965.1, from coordinate 12,621,628 downwards.
GATCAAGACTTGTGAATGTTTGAGTATTTTATTAAGATTTGTGTTTTGATTTATGAATGTTTCAACAGTTTTGAGTTATTAGTTTAATTTTATATAAAATATATGCTTGTTATATTTTATATTATTCATGTAATTTGTCCAAAAAATATCAATCCTGATGATCCCATTACCTGCTATATATCACACTTGTAGGGTCAGCCACTCTGCCTGGTATTGACTATACCTAGATTAAATCAAAATATCAATTTCATTGTTTATGTAAGACCTATAGCTTAGAAATACACTTATATATGTTTTTGTTGTGGAAATTATTTTAGATGTTGTTTATTTACTCCGTGTGGTTAGGTTTTAAACCTATTATTTTATATTAATTAAGTTCTTTCTAAGGATTGTATTAATTAGGTCTCGGTAACCAAATAAGGGGTGAGTGGTTATAAAACAACAATGGCATTCTTTAAAAAACATATACTCCCTTCTATTTTTTAATTAAAAATTACATATTGCTCCCCCTTACATTTTACTTAGATCATCTTTAATGGAATGGAACTGTCTTAAACTTTTAAGATTTGGTATCTATTAGATACTTTTAATAGGGAGAATTTTGTTAGAGGTTTTATAAGACTCAAAGTTTTACTTAAGACCTCCAGTTTTATGTGGAACTCACCCCTTTTTAATATTACATAATTGAAATATAATAATATAAAATTATGAGCAGTGCTAATGGACACGACAATTTGCTGCCCACGAAACCACACGACCAATACGTGGCTTCACTCCCTTTTTTATAATTAAGTTTTAATTAATTTTTTTTTTTATGAAATAGCAATAAGTGGAATACAAAGTCGTGTAAATCACACGACAAAGCAGGTCGTGCATTTAAGCATTTCCGTAAAATTATTGTTTGTGGATTAGTGGGTTCGATTTCCGTAAAATTAAGTATTATTATTAAAAAATTATAAATAAATGATGTGTGCACGTGAGATTCGTTTAAGTATAAAAAATGAATGTCTCCATGGTAGATGATGCTAGTTTCATTTTCTTCTATTTCGTTATTTAGAGAGTATGGGTGAAGTGAAAAAACACAACTTTATAGTGATCACCGAACCTATGAAGGTTCTACTATTGCAATGATTAGCTATTTTGGAGTAACAACACATGTCTGGCATGGGTTCCTTTGAACTCTTTCAATTATGGAGATGACATAATTGTCTCACCTGGCCTTTAACTTCTTAACTTGTTGAATCTCATGATGAATTATGAGTTTAACAATAACATTAAGTTGTTGAGAGACATAATACATGATGTCTTATAACCCGTGTTTATTTGTTGTCTAATTAATGATGTTATTACCACTTAAGAATTAGGTGGATCAACCGGTGGTTCTCCATAGGCATTAGGAGGAACCACATATATTAGCATTCCTAACGTATGTGGAGGGTAGTTCGGTCTTTGATGAACTGACCTCTTTGGTATGAATGATGATGGTTGCTCCATATTGTCAAGACTCTTTTCAAACCTCAAGTGCATATAATAAATGTTGTCTTTATCCGATAAACTGGATTTTTCAATGGTAATAGTTACAGTGTCCTATTAGGTGCGTCAATTTGTTGTTGAACTTGAACGTTAAGTACATGAAGAAACTTTGTCCCTCAATTGTGGATTCTTTAACTACTTTAAAGAGCGTTAAGTACATTGTTGTTGGGTTGTTCGAGCTACTAAACTAAGAAATGTATGAAGTAAAGATAAAGGGCTAAAAATATATAAAATAGTTTGTTTGATTAATTATGTGTGTTGAATAAAACGTACAAGTCGAATCTTTATAGGGAGCCACATTCTAAGGGAGCCGCACAAAGTTAGATAAGCTCAACAAATTATGATGTGAATTGGAAAATTGTAAATCAAACATAGGGTGCCACATACACTCACATCGGAGAACTCGTGCATTACTAGCATAAATATCTGTGCAAGACTAACTTCTTTTGGTTGGTTGCATCGTTTTGGCTAGTAGGACCAATGTTTGCCTATAAAGACACCAAAATTAATCAATGCTTAGTGCCACTAAAACATGAAAAACAGGTTGATTGCCTAATTGTTCAATTGTTCACTACCCCTAAGCATTGATTAATTCTGGTGTCTTCACAACCTTTGTATACCTTAGTAAACTCGAGAGAGATTCTGCTAACTCGTATTCGACTATCTTTGAGCTCACCTAACCAATCATCAACTACTTTTTTTTAACAAGTACTTGCTCTGTCTCATAAAAAAGTGTTACAATTGCGTTTGTACTCCACTCACATTACCAAATATTACCCCATGTTAATATTATTAATTTATCTTGAAAAATGAAAAGTTAAAGTGTGCATATGAAAAATAGAAGAAGAAGTACTACATTCAACTTTAAAAACGAAAATTAAAAAGAAACATTATTTTTCTGTGAAAAACAACACTTAAAATAAAATAGAGAGTACTAATTTTATTATAAAAATTAGCGTACAACTAATATTTTCTTTTTTTTTTGTTGTTTTTTTTTGTTGAAAAAAACTAATATTTTCTTAATTCCTAAACTATGATACTCAAAAAAAGTTGTGAAATTTTTTTATATATGCTATGAATAAATAAAAAATTATTGTACATATTATGATAATTTTTAGAAATAAGTTTCTTATAATAATACAAATTTATACTAATGCAACTTTTTCTGATTTAACTATTATAGAATGCAATATGCAAAATGGTAGTTGAAATATTTGATGTATTTGGATGAAATTTTAGTCAGATACATCAACTTTTCACTATTTTTACTTTATACTTAATCGTTCCAAAATATATGTAACATTTTTATAATGTATATCATTTACATAATTTACTTTGATCCTATTTTTTAATTTATGTATAAACATAAATGTTAGTATGTAAGACGTTGTTCGATTTGTTTCAATAAATATTTTTAAAATATTAAATTTTTATAATTGTTTTTTTTAGCAAGTCAAAATAGAATATAATATCAATCAAAGGTGATTCCCCCGCACAAGGCGTGCTGGAAGAGAAGCATTGAACACTACAATGTCACAATTGGTGCCTCGCTGAGAAGCACCAGAAAAAAAAAAACGAAAGATAATAAATTACATGGAAACACATATACAAAGAAGCGGGTGCCCGACACTAGTCGTGATAACAAAAATCAAAAGACAGTTGATTTGTTTTCAACCACATAAACGAATTCAACTTCACTTTGTTAGATAAGATACACGGATCGGAAGCCACATTTTTTTAAGATACGGTTGTTTCGTTCTTTCTATATTATAATTGTTAATATAGATACTTAAAGACATCAACGATTAAAGTTGTGTATTAACATGTCTGAAGTGATTGACAGCGACATGTGTTTTGAAATGGATGAAGTATTTTATTTTGAAAAAAATACACAATTATTTTTGACTTTTTATTGGTCATTGTTACAATAAAATTACTAATATGTGCCCACATTCATTATCTTCAAATGGAAAAAGAATAAAGTAATCAAAGATGACACATCCATGAACATTCCTCCCAACAAAGATCGTCTTCAAATCAAAGACTCCTGTGAGTGCGTGTGCAGCCACCAAGATAGATTAAATTTTAACGATGACTCACATGATATTTTAATGCATAAATATTTTTATAAAATTCATGTCTTTTTGTTTTGGGAAAGAATAATAAGTGTTCTCGGCGCTAATTAAGGGTTATAAAAGGAAATATTGAGCATTCAATGAATTAAAATTGAAATAATCAACTTCATCAATACTCCATCCGTTTTCAAAATATATGTCCAATTTTTACAATGTGTATTTCATTTGACTTACTTTTGACGATATTTTTTAACTAAAATTAATGTATAAATACAAATATTAGCATGTAAGATGTTGTTTGATTTGTCTTTTTTATATTTTTTACTTTAGATAATTAAAGATGTCAAAATTATACATTGACATATGTGAAGTGGTTGACTTCTTGAATTAAAAAATTTAACTGAAATTCTTAAACAATATTCTCAAAATTTTAGTCCTCGTTTTAAAATTTGCAAAATGAGCTTACGCACCTATTATATATTATCGATTCATGGGTTTCAGTTGCTCTAATGGAACAATTGGCAATATATTTCTTTTCCATTTTTTAGCTCACTTGGAATAGACGGAGTATTATTTCCTGAAACAAGACAAACATTATAATTACCTTTCACAATGCTGTCTAAGTTCAATTTTTCCATTTTTAGCTCATTTGGCTAAGAAATTTTTGCTCTTAGTGCCGATGTAGTTTGATTTCATATCTCAATTTAGTTTTTTTTTTTTTTTTTCATTGAATATTTTTCATACGCGTAACTGCGAAAACCAATCCCTCAAATTTTCCTATGATTTAAAGAGACGACAAATTCTTCTGAATAATTTTAAGATTGATGCATAAGGCTGAATGTAGTTTGTGTTACAACTCTTATAAACAATGTTTACCAATGTAAAATATACTTTCTTAAGAACTAAAATTAGCAGGCTAATATTCAATTTTGCACATGCATAAAAAAATAGTTGCCTGGTTGCCTTTTCGTTGACTTGTGTTATGGCACAGTACGTGTCAAACAAAACAACTAGATCACGAGAAGATAAATCTTGACACCTCAACGTCATGCCATACGCAGAAAACAATAGCATCACATTCTCACTGAAATGGATTCTTTAATGTTCACACTCTATAGACTAGAATTTGATCCTCCATTGTTTGAAAATTAGTGAGATACCTGTAATAAATTTAGATTGAGTGAATTTGAATAGAAAAACCGTAAAAGATGGATCTTTAAGTTTGGTTATCTTATAATGCAATTGTTATTTTAAAATATATAAGCGTGTGTTTGGTTATGCGGTGGAAATAATTGATCTTGTTTGAATTGATTTTACATAATTGATTTTGGTTAAAAGTGAGTTGAATAAAAAGTGATTTATATTTGGATACTTTTACAATAGAAGTGATTTACATGAAATTTTATGTCAAAATGATTTTGATTGTGTAAATGACCAAAATGGTTATTTTATGTAGGCACTTAAATTCTATTTATTTCATTTAATTTTTTCTACAAATTTCATTTCCATTTTTAGTTTTATACTTTTACCTTTAAATTTAATTCCGATAAATTAAAATAAAAACCTACCAAAAATAATTTATTAAAGAAACTATTGGTAACAAGTAAAATTCATATTATTATTTTATAAAATTTCAAACTACTGGGCTCCAAAAATCTTAGAGGGCTTTTTGATGGGCTTTCATAAAGAAGGAAACAAACAATATTGAATACTGCTCTCCCCCCTGCACATTTCGCTCTGACCTAGCTGAAGAGACGATAATGCAGCGTGACTTAACTTGCGCATGTTACAGTTTGCGCGCAACATAAGTAGCGTTGCGCATGTTAAGTCATGCAGCGTTACTTAAGTCATTTATCAGCAAAACAGAACACACATACCCCTCATTTCCAAACTTCCCAACTTCGAATATTTTCACCCCAAATCCGATTTTCATCATTCTTGCGCCATTCAAAGAAAATTTCGCCCACAATATCAAGTAAGTGATTATTATCCCACTTGTTTGCATTTTTCAGGAACCTCATTCTGAGGGTCCTTAATGGTGTGTACGACCTGACATTTGCCCTGCTTGTGAGTCGGTGGAAACCTCCTAGGGGCTTTACGGATCATGGACACTATAGAGATGTCATAGATGCGCTGGATCATTCTCATGTCATCTGGAGGCCGTACGAGAGCCGACGACACATCATGCCCTTTCATGATATATGTTGGTACTCCGGATGGATCATGGCTGGCAGAGACAGGATGGTCTGTCACTTTCCAGAGCGGGTTCTTATATAGTACAGGTATGTCCAGACACGGCCTAAGTCTCCTACATATGTTGAGCTTATTACGCCGAAGACGTGGCCCAAGCCTTCATGGAGTTTGCTCTACATGTCCTAAACCAGCGGCAAAGGGGTGATCCGGTGCCAGAGGACGAGCCGTAGGCACATAGTAGGGGGTACATGAGATGGTTCTTTAGAGTATCACATACTATTGTGAACCCCCTTGCGGCCATTCCTGACTACGCATCTCAGGCCCCACCTCGTCATGTCCCTCCCTACGTGGAGGTTCTTGTTGACCTGCAGTGGGCCAGACATCCTCCCGACCCATACTAGATCATCGGCAACATCAGAGCCAGAGCATATAGTGCTCTGGGGCATCCTGATGTGTTTGGTAATCCAGAGGTTCTTCGCATGATGCAGGGTATACAGTCTGAGTGGAGCATGCTGGAGCAAATGCCGGTTCCACATATGAGGAGTAGGAGGTCACAACAGTAGGGTGGTTTAGGCATTATGACTTTTGTGTAGTGTTTTTTATGACATTTTGTTGGATTTGATTGTAATCATATTACATTTGCGCTTTTGAGCGTTGTTATGACAATTTCCGTTATTTTGGTCCTTTTTTTTTGTAATTTGATTATGAGTTAATGCTTGATTGAATGAATGCTTGAATGAATGATGAAAAATGTATGCAAATGAGTGACTGAATGAATGTATGAAAGAAGGAATGAGAAAAACAGGGAAAAAAGAGGTTTCTGCCTCTTTTGGGTGTGAGTTAACTCACGCATGTGTTAAATTTGTGCGTGAGTTAACTCACGCAGTGCTTTACACTTGCGTGACTGGGCGTGAGTTAACTCACGCAATGCTTTACACTTGCGTAACTTAAGTCACGCAGCGCAAGTTAACTAACGCACAATATTACACTTGCGTTAGTTAACTAGCGCAGGGTAAAATTGACATGGCTGCATGGGGGAGTATTTTATGCAGGACGGAGAGCAGTATTCAACAATATTTCACAACAAAAAAGCAACACGTTTACATCAGTGTTTTCTACCCTTAAAAAAATTTAAAAACGGTGTCTTCTTCCTTGTGTTTTCTGCAACACAAAAAAAAAACTTGACAGGAACGAAAAAACAGGCATACATCAATCAACAATGAGATGGAGTAATAGATTTATTAGGTAAGTAAAGGGATCTGTTAAAAATATAAAAAGGTATTTGATAGGAAGTAACAAGACTCAAAGGTAAAAGAAACAAATGATTATATGTACTTCCACTTTTGATAAACTCGATTCCAAGAAGCTAGGGAGAGCAGCTTCTCCGATAATCGATTTTGAGGACGAAACCGTACGACGGCGGTAGGGTGTTGATGGGAACCAAACACGGTTAAATCGCTTTCGAAGGTCAGGACTCGTGTTTAAGTGTTCCTACCAGGTAACCAAACCTAGACTAACTTTAGTCAAAATCACATTAACACCTATTTTAGTGCATGATTGGATTGGCGACGAGTTTGAAAAATCAAAGTAAACCAACTTAATTTTGCAAAATCTCGAAAAATCACAAGATAATTTGGTCACAATGTCACCAATACATACTTCATATCATATGTATTTGCCAAAATCAAGTCAAACATCTTAGTTTTGCAACAACTATCAAAGGTAGTTTTTACAAAATCATGATATTTTTTATTTTTTTTTATGGTTGGAGTTTGAACCTCGTCCTTTAAATATATTATATATTATCCATATCAACTAAGTTAAGCTCACGTAATGTTTAATTCACCGTAATTTCAACAAATCTCTGGTAACATCAAACATATACACACTGTTTTATTTCTAATGTGAAAACGAAAAATTAGAGAATCATTTTTTTTCCTTTTTATACACTTTCGCCTTCTCTCACCAAATCCTTATCCATTTACCAAACACTCCACTTTCACTCTCACTCTCACTCAACTACAATACTACAATGAATCCACCTACAGGAACCATCGTTTTCAACACCGTAGGAAGAACCCAATACGGTTTCGATGTTTTCTACACACACCTCAACAACAGCAACCACCACGACGATCACCGTCTCACCGACGGCATCTCAATTAACTTCAATGCACAATTCACCAACGATCATCAAAGCATTGTGTTCGTCTCAGAACGAACCGGTTCGCCCCGGTTTTACCTAACCCAGTCCGAAAATAAACCTGAACTTCTTCTACCTTCTCTTCCAAACAACACACTCTTCCAAGACCGACCAATAATTATAAACAGTAAAATCTACTTCTCTTCAACGCACGATCAACCAAACGCGATTTTCAAAAGCGCTTCTGCAGTTTACTCCACCGCCGTCGATGGCACCGGAACTTTAACAAGGCTGACACCTCACGGTGTTGTTGATTATAGTCCCACTGTTTCTATTACTGGAAACTTAATCGCCGTTGCTTCCTACGGTTCTCGAAACTGGGACGGCGATTTCCGTGAACTCAAAACGGATATCGTCGTGTTTGAAGAATCTGTTCCGGAGAATCGTGTTGTGGTTGCTGAACGCGGTGGCTGGCCGACGTGGTTAGGCGATTCAACGGTGTTCTTCCACAGAATCGCCGAGGATGGTTGGTGGAGCATTTTCCGAGTCGATTTACAGGATTCGAATCTTACCGGAATTCAATCCTCACCGATTCGTATCACTCCGCCGGGTTTACACTGTTTCACTCCAGCTGCAATCCAAAATAGCAACCACATCGCCGTCGCAACTCGTCGGAAAGAAAGCGATTACCGTCATATCGAAATATTCGATCTCGAAACGAAAACGTTTCAGAAAATAACCGATTCAATAAATCCTAATTTTCATCACTATAATCCATTTGTTTCACCTGATTCTTGTTACATCGGTTACCACCGGTTCAGAGGCGAGTCAGTTCAGGGCGAGTCAACCTATCCACATCTCGACCCGGTGATATCTCCGGTTGATGACATACGGTTACTGAGATTGAACGGTTCGTTTCCAAGTTTCTCACCGGGCGGTGACTTCATCGCGTTTAATCATGATCTCGACGGCAATCTTAATGGTGGCGTTAAGATCATAAGATCCAACGGTTCAAAACGGTGGTGTTTATTAAAAGGAAGAACATGTTTTGGTAACTCCTGGAGTCCAACTGAGAAGAATGTTATTTACACTTCAATCGGTCCAATTTTCGAGTCTGTTACTAAAACGGTTCAAATTGCTAGGATCGAGTTTGAACCGGATCATCTCACCGATGATCGTGAAGAGATTCCGTCTATGTTAAAGATCCTTACCAAATATGATAGTGGAAACAATGCTTTTCCATCGTGTTCACCTGATGGAAAATTCATAGTGTTCCGATCTGGTAGGACCGGGTTTAAAAACTTGTATATTGTTGATGCGGTTAACGGAGAAGAGGTTGATGGCGGTTTGAGGAGGTTAACGGAAGGTGAATGGATTGATACAATGCCGTATTGGTCACCAAAAGGTGATTTGATAGCGTTTTCATCGAATAGGCATGATGCTAAGAATAGTGAAGTGTTTGGGATTTATGTGGTGAATGTGGATGGGACTGGTTTGAGGAGAGTTGAGATTGGAAAAGGTGTGGATGGTGAGAGGGAGAGGTTGAATCATGTTTGTTTCAGTGGCGACGGTGAGTGGTTGTTGTTTACGGCCAATTTGGGTGGTGTGTCAGCGGAGCCGGTGGGGTTGCCGAATCAGTTTCAGCCGTATGGGGATTTGTTTGTGGTGAGGTTGGATGGGAGTGGGTTGAGGAGGCTGACGTGTAATGCGTATGAGAATGGAACGCCTACGTGGCATCACGGGGAATTGTTGTTGTGTAGTGATGGTGATGAGGATGAAGATGGTGGTGATTGGGATAAGTTGAAAGGTGCATTTCAAGAACCGTTATGGATTACATGTGACATTTGATTGTGATACTAGGGTCAGTGTTTTAATACCATGCATAATAAGTTGAAATATTCTACCTAAAAACAAAGTAAGTTGAAATAAAGATTAGTAGTGTTTGTAATCTGATGTTTCCATTTATGGATGTTAAGGTTTGCATTGATTCAAGGTGTTATGTTGCACTATTGTAATGATTGGGAAGTTATGAAATAAATTGACACATGCTGATAATGACACATATTTATGATTTCAGAAAATAAAAGTAATTGAATATGATTGTGTATGTTAGTATGTTCGATGTTAGATATCATCACGTATAAGATATTACAACATCTTCAGCTTGGCTTCCCTGGTTTAGTCATTAGTGGGAACAAATTTTTGAAATCTTAATTGTATAAGAGCTAAGTTAATATTATCACAAGTGGGAGCAAGTTAAAGGGTGTGATCAAATTTAGCATTCGTTCAAACTCTGAAATCTTAATTCTATTACCAATTAACGTTAATGAATGAAATGAATATAGAGCCTCATCTTCAAAGTTTCAGAAAATATGGAACCGTTATACGCAAAAATGAAAATCAATACGCTCTGCATTCTTCTCTTTTGTAGAGGATTGTGATTAAAAACTCTTAATTTTGCTGGTTTATCTATTCTGATATGTCACAATTCACAACACGTTGCTAATCTCTGACCTTCATGACTCATAGTTCCTTTTATTACTTGTTACATATCAGTCCTCTTTATTTTTAGTATATGTTTGATTTGTTCCATATATGTACAAGAGCTAAGTTATAGATTATAGATATCTGTGTGTTTGTTGTGTAAAGACATTCAACACTTGTACCATATTCTTACAAGCCGTGACATTAGTTGGCTTTATTGAGTCCTTTGTTTTTGTGGTCTGAAATCATAGTAACCATCAAGTGTTCTACGCTATTTAAGCTTAGTTTATTGAAAAGAAAAATAAATGCGGAAAATAAAATGCTGAGTTGCCTTTCATTCAACGCTTTTTTTTGGTCATTAGCTTGGCGAAATAGGTTGTCTTCTATTCAACGCGTGTTTTACGTTTCGAGCCTGACGGATATGTCTACGTGATGATCTTGGACCTCTTTGGAGCAGGTTCATCTATTCTATTGTCTAGTCCCTGAACATAATCTCGCAGGTGCATTACTTCATTAGCTGGGACTCTTGCAAACCATCTTGTGTGATCCTTGATCTCAACACAATTGTTCTTGCAGATGCGGGTTACTTCGAAAGGACCATACCACGCCTTATGATTGAGAGTTGGTGGATAAAAAAGTTTGTGAGATTTGATCATTATGTTGTCTCTTCTTTTGAAGGTTATGTTGGCTTCAGTTTACACCGGGACTTCTTCAACCAAGTCGACTTCCTTAATCTCTTCCTTTTCTGCTAGCTTTGTCGCTCTTGGCTGTGCTCATGTTCCTCTTATCCTTGATGTATGCAGTGTCCTTATTTTTCCAATTCTTTCTTGAAAAGTGCCTTACTGTTATTTCCTCAGTTCGAGAACTTCAATAAGTTAATAGAACAATTTTTCACCGCAGCTTGTTTTTAAAGTTGATTTAAAAATTATTACTTAATCCTTGATGAATTTTTAAACGACTTAAGTTGAATACCTAATTCTATTTGTTCTTTATACTAGTTCGACTTATAAATAGACTATTATTACCTAAATGTTGACTCTTATTACTAACTAAGATCTTATTGTTAATATTACTAGATGCTAATCCTAATCCTAAATGCAAAACTAATTGATTGGCTCCTAATTTTAAATGACCTAATGTTAACTAGACCCAATCTAATAAATGTAGTTATTATTTCTTAATGAGAAAATAAAAGAAAAATTGTTAGTACTAAAAAGAAAAAGAAAAATAAGCTGGATGTAAAAAGAAAAACAATATGTTAATAACATCTAGGAAAAATAAACTAATAGATGAATACTAAACTAGACTATAAATAATGACTCAACTACGACTTATTTTTTTGAATTTAAAAACAGAAAAATTAAGTGCGGAAAATAAAATGACAGAAAATTAAAATGCAGAAAAATAAATAAAGCAGATATGGATAACTAATTTAAATTGTTTTGTCGAAAATATCAACAATTCCCTACAATGATGCCAAAAAATTGATGGTCAGATTAGGCAAGTGTACCAAATCGTTTACCAAGTAATAAAGTAATAAGTAGAGTATCGTATATGAATTGTCGTTTTTGTTGTTCTATATGGCCAATAAGGTTGTAAGCTAGAGGGGAGGTGAATAGTTTTTTGAAAAAGATTTACGGAGTTTTATCAAAATTGATTTTAAAGGTTTTGACTAATTGGAAACAAGCTTGAACAATCACAACAATTACAAAAGTTAAAACTATGTGCTAATAAGATTCAATATAAAATTGAGAGATTCATAATATAAATTTTATTACAATCAAATATTAATAGTTCTTGACAATTTGCAAAGCAAGACAATTTTAAATCCAAACCTATAATGAAATATAACAAGTTATCAAACTAAATCACAATGTATATGCAATTGATGAATTGTATTGGAATTGAAATTAATTGATCCAAGCACAATAGTAAAACCTAACTCAATGAATTAGATCAATTTTTAACAAAAATTACTTAGATCAATTATCAATTTTATACACTATCAATTAATTAATTAACATATATAATTAACAAAAATTAAAGAGGATAAGGAAAAGAGAACGACACCGATAATTTTATAGTTTGATCGTACCTGATCAGAAGGTGATTGTCGGCGCTTTGAATGCGGTCGTTTGAATGGTGGTGGAATGCGTCAAGAATGCTTCTTGGAATGGCTGGGGAGGGGTGTACCTGCAGACACTCCAACACTCAAGTCAGTAGAGATCATAGAGTGGGGGTTTAGAGAGAGTAGATTCTACCTTGGGGACCGTTAGGAGTCCCCTATATATAGAGGCGGGTGGCTGCAAAGCTGTTGTAATGGCACATGTGTATGGCAGTTACGAAATCGTGGGAAGTCTAACTGTCGAGGAGAGCTTCGCGGGAACGTGCGAAGAGACGTTGTAGTTCGTTTGAACTGATCTTATTTTCTATGTGCACCCCCCTCACAGGGAAGGGGTGTGTTGCGAGTAATATTGCCAAATGTGGTATTTGGGCTTGGATTGTATTGGGCCTAAGTAAATGAGCCTTATGTCTTTCGACTGGTCCAGAACAGTAGCCCCCCAAGTCGTTGCTCTTGGTAAAGAGTGATGGATTAAGGCGGGCAAGGCTATTGCTCGTGGATGTACAAAAGAGATCGCTCATTTATTTAGCAAGTGAATAATATGAGGGATAAGCTCGTCTTTATGCTTAAGCTTCCTTGACATTCCGTGATAAAGAACGTTTGTTCTTAAGGGAACGTCTTGCAGGTCCTACAGTAAAGAATGGGTCGAGCTGGTGGGTGGTATGAAAATACCTTAAGACTTCATAACTTGTTACCTCTGGTGGCTATGTCATCATTACGGTTTGACGGGAATGTGAGAGAACGTGCTCTCCGACCCCTTGGTATATTTTTTTCATGGCTAGATAAGTTTGTCAATTGAGTAGTTTATGTTCGGCATACGAATGTTCGATTGATCTTGATCAGATGGAAAGATTCCCTCATCTGGGAGTTGGTCGTTTGTCACTCAACAATTAATGCCCACGTCTCGAGGGAAAGATTGAGGGGACATGACCTTCGGTTTATGAGTGACACGTGTAGAGGCTATTATGATACTCGGGTACCTAATGCCTGAAGAGTGTTCTTGGTTTGTGTTTCCAAGGCATTATCATACAATACCAAAATTCTATCATAAATTAATTTTTAAATGAATGACATAGATTTGAAAAAACATAGGTTTTCATATGTGTAATTTGATTTTGAGATACTTTTTAGCTATCTCACAATAAACTAGAATACATGACATAAAATAAATAAATTCAATTAGCCTTAAGAAAATGTATGTAGAATTTTATTTTAGTTTTTACGTTCTCTTTTTCACAAACAATTTAAGCCTTGTTGTATAAAAATACAAAGTAGACACACATATTCCTAACAACTCAAGTCAATTAAATTTTATAATATCACAACCAATTGTATAAAACTATGACACTAATAGTTGTTGTTATCTTTCAAATATGTATATGACAAATTTTATTTAATTTTTACTTAATTAAACTGCCATTAAATTATAAAGTTAAAAACACCCCAAATAAGGCAATAAGCAAATAAGATTATAAGTGAAAGAGCATAGGTAAAATTGTGGGTGTGTTAGCATCAAATATTTCAAACAACCAAGTTAATGATCTTTGTCACTAGTACTTAGTTTGAGAATTATTATTATTTTGATCTCCAAACTAATTTCTTGAGCATCAGTTTTCCAAGAATCAAAGCTTTCCCTGGAATTTTGGAAGACATTCTTGCATCACAAATTGGTAATAATTTTGGTACCCATAGTGATTTGGGTCTTTGGAGGTTAGTATTTATCTTCTCAAAAGAATTTTTCTTACGATCACATTCTGATTTAAGATGATCAAATTTGTTGTAAGAAGAACATATTCTTCTACCAATCTCAACCTTTTGAGACCATTGTGATTTAGTGAGAAAAGATGATTCAAATCTTTTATGAAAAGACTTTTCAAATATAATATTTTCAAGTGTTTTCTTATGATAACAAAATGATTCAAGATGACCATATTTGTTACAATAAAAACATTTTGTTCTTTCCTTCTCAACTTTTTCCTTACAAGAACGTCATGATCTAGGATGATTAAATTTATTATAACAAGAACCTTCTTCTTTAACTTTCTCAAATTTGTTCTTATGATAACAATTTGAGTGTAGGTGTCCATATTTATTACTGTATGAACATCTTTTTCTAATTGTATCATCCTTCTTTTTTGATGCAAAAAAGTTTTCATAAAGCATTTGTTTTAGAGAAGTTTTGAAATTTAAATCAACTTTGTTAAATATCCTCGTTTCAAATCCAATGATCTTTTGAGAGGCATCAATGGATTTTACAAACTTGGTTAAACTATTTTTCAATTTGTCAACTTCTATTTTTAAAATTACATTTTTGTTCTGAGTTCCAGAACGTTATGAAGGATGATTTTCGAGATTTTTCTTATCGAGAATCTTTTGATGATGAGTTGATTATTCAACAATTTCATAATATTATTATTTATTTATTTTTGAAAACTCGGTATCTGATCCAAAAAACGATTTCAGAATATGAAACCTCGTAGAGGACATTTGTAAAGAATTGATTGAGTGTAAATTAAATACAATATAATTTTTTGAATATATATTATATTATTATAAATTCAAGTTCAAAAATTTGACATTTTGATCCAAGATCTTGGCAAGCCACTATTTAGTGTTTAAGTAAACTAAGTTTGTCTATTTAGACTAATAACTTTTTTTCGGGGGAGAAAATGAATAAATTAGTTACTTTAGACCAGGTTGAGAAAGTCCAAAGTTATCCGCAATTGGTTTTCTTAAATTTGGTTTAGAAGAGTTTTTTAGAGTTTTCTATAATGAACTAACCTCAAGCATAAAAAATTATGGACATGACAATAAATATATTTTTATAGGTTGCAATAGTTAAATACAAATGATTTTTTATCTGATAAATACAAAGGAACTTGTACATCTCTCATTTTTAACTTCTGCATTGCAGGAAATATGAACCCTCTCATGTGACAAAGAGAAAATATGAGAGAGACAAAAAAATTCCCACTTTGCTTAACACTCTATAACTTTTTTGCAATATTTATACTATAGAAATGTAAAACATTTTCCAATAATTATTTCTAGCTATAAATGTTCTTATTTTTCTGTAGAGTTAGCCTATCAACAAGTATATCTAAAGCTTCCTTCATCCACCAATGCTGACAAACATCTCTGGCTTCAACAACATTCATCTGCAAAAAGTGATTGCAAAACAGAATAATTAGTATTTGCAACTGCAGAATTAATTTCTAAACATGTTTATTAATTTGAACCATATAGAAAACATGTCTTCACTCATAAGCATTATTTTTATAAATTGTGGTTTAGACTTGGAAATAATATTTGCAATTTGTTAATTTTTTATCAAGATGCAAATATTTATAAAGACTAAAAACATACCCATAATCTTGTACGTAGATTTTTCTCAGGCCAGTGCTCAAGTTGTTCCTTGACAAGTAAGGGAAACATGTGACCTTCATAATATGTACCATATCTCTTGCTAATGAAACTCCATTCACCCAATTCATGCTGCCATAATTTGAAATAAACACAAACAATTTCAGTCTTGTTTTAAATATTTACAAGTGTCTAAAATTATGTAAAAACAATTTTGAAAAAAATATATATACAATTAATTAAATACCTCAACAATTCCTATAACTCCTGCTTCTTCAAGGGATTCTCTGCAAGCTGCTTCTTCTAAAGATTCATCAAGTTCCCATCCACCCTGAATAAAAACAAATTAATAAAAGGATGTTAATTTTAGTAAATACTTATTAAGTGAACCTAATTAAGCCATTCTCTTTATGTGAAAGAAGAAATCCCTACCTTTGGAAACATAAATGATTGACCCTTTTGTGAACTAACAACAAGTACTTCCAATTCATTACCCATATTGCCATCAATGTCTTGCTTATATCTGTATGGGATGCACCTACACAATTGGACATATTAATAAATGTTAGTCAATGAATGCAAGAAACAATTAATTAATGAATTATAATGATGGAAATGAAGCTTCTAGGCCAAGATTAAAAAAATCAAGCAAATGAATGTGGTCTATTTCTTGCATGATAGTGCAACTCTAATCAAGATATATCAAAAGCATGGTAAACATTGAAATAACTGAATTTTTTTATAGGCAAATGTTACTATAGTTTGTTTGTTTGGGAGGGAATGAAATGTTAATAGCAGAAGGATATAACTCATTTGATGTCCAAAAAGAACGAAAACGAATTCACTTCGGTTAGTCTGATCTTGATCTAACGGTCACCAGACTGATAAAACTATATATAAAGTGAAAATTTGAACAGATCTGCAGGCAGCAAAAATGAACTCACCCTACAACTTGACGGCCACCAGATTCATTGTATCTTTGCATCTGTCTTCCAGAACGAGATACCAAACAAACCATCTTCTATCTCAAAAACACTTAATTAACTTTTTTCAATTAACTATCAACTTCAAAGAGAGGATCTTTGATCTATGTAGATTGATAAAGTGTAGACAAAGGAAGCTATATATAGATATAAAGAGTTGAAACCGTTGGAAAGGCGTGTGTTGTCCTTGTATAATAATATATAGTCAATACTAAGCAACCTTTATATCTTAGTCAAAAAAAATATAAATAAAGGAACATTATTTTTTAATATATGAAATGAAAATTAAAATATGATACGCGTAATTGTCGTTTAGTTGGAAGTATCTATGAGACAATGAGATTAAATTTAAGATAGAGGCTTCTATGTGGTTTCTCTAACTGTTTGTTTACATTGCTAAGTCTACTTCTTGCTGCTGCTATTTAGTGTACTTGCTTAGTCAATCAGCTGACAAAAATTGAATACTAGTATTATTGTTTTTAGATAGGTACTCATTCAATAGAATATTAGATCATGATTGAGTCGTGATTAATCAGTTGACTTTATAGAAGAAAAGTAGTTCTCTACATTATGTTATATGCATGCACAATTGATAGTTTGAGTTAATATAATTGATATTGGATTTTCTAGTTTAATTATTAAGAGAAAATTACATTCTTCTCTTTTCTTAAAAGCTTAAATAAAACACATCTCATGTATTAAAATATACTTGGTATATTGCTCCATCATGTCATGGATAACTTCAAATATACTTGGTATATTGCTTCATCATGTCATGGATAATCCTCAGCATCGAGTGATTGTACACCGGCACCTTCGAATCCTTCTTTTTTACGGAACCATCACAATCGATTCCATGCCATTTTATAGGTGATTTTTCTTTCTTCTTCTCATCACCCTCCTTTTTGTTCAGCTCAACGTTACCCTGATTCTGATTCTGAGACATATCTACATAAACAAATTGGCGATCAAAAACTAAACTAATCGTAACAATTCTATCACAAATTCATAACAACAATAATTCATAACAAACCTAAACTAATCATAACGATTCTACAACAATTCATCAAAACCTATCTGCAAGGTATTGGCCGACTTTAGGTGTTTCGAAATATTGTATTAATAACAGGGGATCCTTGTTGCCTAATCTTTGGGCTCTTTGGGGAGATGATTTATTGGCTACTGTTGTTTTTGTGTCTGACCAATGCATAGCCTTGGAAATCTCTTGTTATCAGTCAACTGTCTATATTGCCGTTATTTATGCTTGTACTTATTATTTGAAGCGTCGATAACTTTGGGCTGATCTTACTCATCTTCAAGGTTGTTTTTAAGGACCGTGGATTTTTATAGGTGGTTTTAGTGCGGTTTTAGGAGCTCATGAGAAAAGGGGCAGGCGCCCTCCACCAAAATTATCTTGTGAAGATTTTTTAAATTGGAAGGCGCCCTCCACCTTCCAACTTTGGGTTCTTTTTTCACTTGGACAAATGGCAGATTTGGCGATGAAAATGTCGCTCTTCGACTTGATAGGGCAGTTTGTAATGATGAATGGGTAAATTTTTGGCGTAATTCTGCTTGTACAGCTTTGGTGAGGCATCAATCTGACCACAATCCACTTTTGCTTTCGGTTGTGTTCTCATCTATTAAACATGCAACTCCTTTCAAAAAAATTAAGATGCGGACTTCCCATGATGATTGTCGCAAGTTGGTGATGGATACTTGGTCTATAGGTGTTAGAGGGCAAGGCATGGCTCGGTTTCAAGCAAAGCTTCGTAATGTGAAAAATGCTTTCAAAGTTTGGAACCGAACGGTTTTTGGTGATGTCGATATACAGGTGAATCTTGTTGTGGATGAAGTGAACCGAATTCAACACTTAATTGACTCTGAAGGTTTCTCCGATCAGCTCTATATGCAAGATCTTGAGGCGTAACTATTACTAACAAAAGCTTTAAATTTTCAGGAACAATTATGGAAAGAAAAGGCACGTGATCAACACTTTGTTAATGGTGACCGCAACACTGCTTATTTTCACAGAGTCTCTAAAATCTGGGCAGCAACAAAGTTCATTTCTTTTTTACAGGATGGTGACAATGTGATTACGGATCCCACAGAGAAAGAAATACATGTTCTTTCTTATTTTCAGGCAATTTTCAGCATGGATAACAATTGTGCTCATAATACTTTGGTTGATGATACAATCCTCTCTTTAGTGACTGATGCTAACAACCATACGTTGTTGCGCCTTCCCTTGAGACCGGAGATTAAGGACGCGGTGTTTTCCCTCAATGGTGATGGAGCTCTTGGTCTAGATGGATTTGGCGGACACTTTTATCAGACATTTTGGGACATTGTTGGAGATGATGTGGTGAACTCGGTTGAAGAATTTTTCTTAAACGGTATGCTGCCCTCTAATATTAATTCTAATATAATTATGCTAATTCCGAAAATTCCATGTGATAAGACTATGGGAGATTACAGACCTATAGCACTCGCGAATTTCCAGTTTAAAATTGTTACAAAAATTGTGGCGGATAGACTGTCTAGTATTACCTCTCGGATCATCTCTATTGAGCAGCGGGGTTTCGTTCGGGGCCGAAACATTTCTGATTGTGTTATTCTTGCTTCTGAGGCAATAAATTCTCTTGAAAGGAAACAATATGGTGGTAATATTGCTCTCAAAGTCGACATATCCAAGGCTTTTGATACGTTAGATTGGAATTTTCTGGTTATGGTTCTGAGCAATTTCGGCTTCTCAAATTTATTTATTAACTGGATCCTGGAAATTTTAAAATCTGCACATCTTTCGATTTTGATCAATGGTAAAGCGGATCGATTCTTCAATTGCTCACGTGGGGTTTGACAAGGAGACCTCATCTCCCCTCTCTTATTTTGTTTGGCCGAGGAGGTGCTCAATAGAACTCTCTCGGATTCCACAACAAGGGGGCGACTCATCCCTATTTCTTATTGACGTGGGACTAATTTTCCGACACATGTTCTATATGATGATGATATCATGATTTTTTGCACAGGTTTGAAGAGTAATATTCGTGAACTTCTTAATATTTTTCATAAATATTCAGAGGTGTCGGGTCAGATTGCGAACAATGCTAAAAGCCGCTTTTTCACAGGCAATATGTCTGTATCTCGTAAAAATATGATTTCTGATTTGTTGGGCTTCAATGTTGGGTCTGTTCCTTTTTTATATCTTGGTTGTCCTATCTTTCAAGGGAAACCGAAGGTAATTCATTTCAGAATGGTTACAGACAAGATCAAAAATAAATTAGCTACTTGGAAAGGAAGCATTCTATCAATTAAGGGCAGGGTGCAGCTGGTTAAATCAATAATGCATGGGATGCTTGTTTATTCTTTCCATGTCTATTTTTGGCCTAGACGCCTGCTGCGTTTACTTGACACTTGGCTCAAAAAAATTATATGGAGCGGTGATGTCCTTACCAAAAAAGTTTGCACTGTTTCGTGGAATGTGATGTGCCATCCTTGGGAAGAAGGTGGGCTGAATATTAAGCCTACGCGTTTCATTAATGAAGTAGTTGTGGGATTTAATGGGAAAATATTCACAATGGTCGACTTTTTCAGGAGGCAATATTTTACAAATGGTCAACCACTCACGCATTATGTCAAATCATCTGTTTGGTCGGACATTAAAATTCATATTGATACAGTTTTGGCCAATGCTATTTGGATTGTAGGAACGAGGGAGCGTATACATTTTTGGACTGATAATTGGCTAGGTGAGCCTTTGGTAGATTTGATCCATATTGACTCTGACTTCCACAGACACCTCAAAGGGACGGTTTCAGAAGCTATAGTGAATAGAAAATTGGAGTTGCCTGCGTCTCTCACTGATTTTGGGACGTGAAAGACTGTTTAGACAGTATAGTGTTGCCTATAGGGAAGCTACTTAATGCTTTAGTGTGGCCTCACACATCGAATGGGAATATTACTTCGAAGCATGCTTTTTCTTTTCTACGTCCAAGTGGCCCTTTGCTGCCTTGGGCGGAAATCATTTGGAGCTCTTCTATCCCGCCTTCTCACTCTTGTATTTATTGGAGGCTCCATCATGGTAAGATGTCCACAGATGATAATCTTAGAAGTCGTGGCTGCATTGTTGTGTCGATTTGCAACTTATGCTTGAAAACTGATGAATCTTCCGAGCACCTTTTTCTTAGATGCCAATTTTTCAAGCATCTTTGGGAATGGATAGGTGTTAAGCTTAATCGGGTTATTGACTGTTCTACTGTAGACTCACTTATTTCTTGCAGGTCGGTTAGGTGCTCATCACAGGTGTCCAAAAAAAAATTGGCAGCAGTTTTGCACACGCTGCACACTATTTGATGGGCCAGGAATTCCTTGCGGTTTATTTAATTGGCACCAACTTTGCATTCAACCAAAGTTTGTATTCATTCCTTTATTGCAATTTTCGGAAATATTTCTAAGGGTAAGTGTCTCCCATCTGATTTACCTTTTCTTGACTCTTTTGCAGTTTCTCCTCACTGTCATCGAGTCAAGGATATTATTATGGTTCTGTGGAAGGCCCCAACCGCTTCGTGGTTGAAGGCCAACATGGATGGCTCATTGATTGGTGGGCATGCGGCCTGTGGGGGACTGTTTCGTGACAACCTAGGTACTTTCCGTGGTGCTTTCTCTTGCAATGTTGGTTTACAGTCTGTTTATTATGCGGAGGTCCTTGGAATTATTATAGTTATTGAGTTTGCTGCCCGGAAAGGGTGGAGAAATGTTTGGATTGAAAGTGATTCCACAAGTGCTCTATTGATATTTTCGAACCATCTTTTGGTGCCTTTTATGTTACGTAATAGATGGCATAATGCTAGACAGCTTGAGATTCAGGTTATTTCTTCTCACATTTTCCATGAAGGGAACTGTTGTGCTAACAAATTGGCTAATTTGGGTCATTCCTTGGTTGAGGAGATATGGCTAGACACTCTTCCAGATGAGATGAAGACTGATTTCTTTCAGGATAGACGCGGATTACCAAACTACAGATTCCCTTAATCTGTTTCCGATGGTTTAGTTGTTTTTTGTTCTGTTTCGTTGGATGGTTTTGGTATAGTCCCCCCTCCTTTTGTAATTTTTCCCTTTTTTTTAATGTTCGGCAAATCCGCACTAATTGGTTTAGTGGCCCACCTGAAAAATTAAAAAGCTAAAAACCATAGGTCTATTTTGCAATGTTTTAAACATTTTTTTCAACGATTTAGTTTTTCGGCAGTTCCAAAAGTGACATGTGTGATTTTTTTTTCATGTTTATATTTGAGTGGTTAGCATAGGTTTATAGACCTTCTAATTTTTTTGGGTTTCAAATCTCTTTGATATTGTTTTGTCAAATGAAAATTTCTCAAATTAAGAATTGTATCATAAAAAAAAATCATAATTTTTATCATTAGTAAACCGTGTAATTTATTTTTTTAACTCCATCATTTAAGTTGGTCTATGTTATCTTATTTTACACGGATTAATAAAAAAAAATAGCAAAATGGAGCAGATTGACTCATTCTGCCACCCCTAATTTCATCATTAAACATGTCATGCCAATTTTTATAAAGGGCACACTCTATGTCCCTCTTGTAGTGACTAATTTATTTCCATCTTAATTATGTTTACACCGCGAAGTCTACATCTTGCTGCTACTATTTAAAGTGCTGACTCATTCAGCTGACAAAAATGAATATTAGCATTATTTTTGAATAGTACTCGTTCAATTCAATATTATTAGAATGAAAGAGTCGTGACTCATATTGACCGTCCAGTTGACTTTATAGATGAAGATGAAGTACTCTCTTATGTTTTCTTACTTTTAAAGGGACTCTAGTATGTTCTATGCATGTGTACCGTTCCATTAATGCTAACTAGAACATCTGATAAATTCTTATATACTTTTCGGGGTTGATTAATATGCACAGTTAATAAGTTGAGCTGATATCATATATTCCAATGATTATTTTCACACCTGCTCTAGTTCAAAATACATATAGTAATCAATTACTCTATATACATTGAGACACAATTTTTAGTGTTGATATATTTAATAATATATAGTAAAGAATCATAAAAATTTAATATTTTAAAAATATTTATTGAGATAAATCAAATAACATCTTATTTGTTAGCATTTGTATTTTTTTTTGACGTTAACATTTGTATTTATATGTAAGTCTTGTTAACAAATGATTTTAGTGCATTTGTTAAGGATTCAAAAAATGAAACAATTGATAAATTTTATGTTGAAAATGTTACTTTTTAATGTTTTAATATGTTGAATACATAACTTCTTTAAACTTCTTATCAAGTGTCATAAGAGCATTTGTTAGTATTTCACTTTGTATATAAGATAAAAAATATGGTCAAACTTATGTGAGTAATATAGATAGTAAAATGCAACGTGTATTTTTTTTTATGTTCTGGAATTTCTGTATCATCCAATTTTTCGATATTCAACTTGAATTTTTTTCTTGAGGTGTTTAGTTTGCTTCGAGTCATTTGTTCCTTTTATTCAAATGAATAAATAAACGATCATTTGTTAAATTAGATAGAAAAATGAGAAAACATAGAAATGATAAAATATAAGACTAGATTTATTAAGTGAAACAAAAACAATAAATTGTTAAATTATTGTGAGAAGAGATAGAAAAAAGAGAAAAATTAAATTGATAAATTATTTTTCAGTTTTTACAAAATTGTTATGCGTGGCAAAAAAGGATTTAAAGAAGGTAGTCTATGGCTAATTGACAACGACATGCTCATTTTAAAGAAGGTGACGATGGGCGAAGATTTTGTATCTATTATGATGACTAAGATAGATATATGGGTCCAAGTTCATCAGCTCCCGTTTGGCTTTATTGAAACGAGCGTATGCTCGTTGGTGGGAAGTCATATAGGTCGGATGGTCAAATATGACGATGAGAACAATTATGATCCTTGGAGAAAATATATGTGAGTACGGGTCGAGATTGACATGGAAGAACCTCGAAGCAGGATCTGGTGATTGAAAGGGACGAGAGAGACATTATAAAGCTCATTTCCAACATACAAGACTCATTGTTTTTACCAGGCCTGATTATCAGGTCCCGCTTCAGAGGTTCTTCCATAATGTCACCCTCGTCCCTTTCAATCACCAGATACTGCTTCATAGGTTCTTTCGTGTCAATCTTTACGCTTACTCACATATATTTTCTCTAAGGGCCGTAATTGTTCTCATCATCACATTTGATCATCCGACCTATGTGACTACCCACCAATGCACCTACACTCATGTCCATGAAGCCAAACGGAAGTTGTTGGACTTTAACCAACATATTTGTCGTGGTCATGGAAATAGATACATGATCTTCACCCACCATCACCTTCTTTAAAGCATGTTGTTATCAATTAGCCATAGACTATCCTCAGGGATTCTTTCAAGATCACCCCTATGGAACAGCTGAACCATGACTTTGTTGTTCTCCATTTCGATTAAATCCATTTTTCTCCATGGTTACCAAATTGGACCATTCTTTTCTTCTATTGTGGATATGTGAATTGGTTTATTTACTACCAATCTACCAATAAGGCAAAATACCATCAATTCGGTTCGGAAGAGTTTCAGTTGATTACGAACTATCATCACCATTGATATTCATGTTTTCCATGAGGATGAAGAGAAAAATGAGTGTGAATATGGCTTATGAATGACACGGTTTTAATTTTCATTAGCTGATGCGCATAGTTGTTCCACCACCAGCCATATATAAGGGTGGGCAAAAAAAAACAAAAAACTGAACTGAACAAAAAAAACTGAACTATTACTAACAGTTCTGAAATTGAATTGAAACAATTATGTTCAGTTCAAAATAGTTTAGTTCAGTTCAAAACAGTTCAGTTTGATTCGAAACAGTTCAGTTTGGAACAGTTCATTTCGATAACTAAAATACGATTTTGTTTTTTTTTCATATTTTTTTCTAAGGTATCAATAATAACAGTTCGGAACAGTTCAATTCGGTTTGAAACAGTTCAGTTCGAAATGCAAACAGTTCAATTCAGTTATTTTAAATTTAGCAAACAGTTCAGTTTAGTTAGTTTTCATTCTGAACTGAATCATGCCCACCTTTAGCCATATATATTTGCCTTTTGATTAACTTTATCATGTAATAGTTAGATATTCATCAATAATGAGATTGAATTCTTCCTATTGATGACAAAGGCCCCGTTTAGATTGAGTTTATTTTGAGCTTATGAAAAAGAGTTTATGCAAATAAATAAGTTTTTATCTTAATTCATAAGTTCTCACTAACGAAAATTGTACCTCCAAAAACTATTTTTTCATAAATTACATTAACAAGTTTATAATAGTACATAGAAGCATATTTATTTGCATAAGCTTTAAAATAAGCTAATCCAAACAGGGCCAAAAATAAATCCATACAAACTAGGATACCACTTATACCCATTTATTGAATTGAGATATGCAATTGGCGGCTTTAAACAACAAATCTATAATTTCACATACCATATTGGCAGAAAGTTCCTATTTGCTTTGAAAATTACAGTAGACATGGATGAAATGCTAATAAAATGCAAGATTCGTCAATGATTCAAAAGGTCCACGAGAATCACACAAAATCTCAGTGTTTTTTTTTTTGGTTACATAGCTAAAAGAAAAGCAAAAAACAAAGCGAAACAGGAAAAGAAAAAGGAAAACTAGAGACTACTCTTTAGAATAAAAAGTTCCAGTTGCATCCATCTGAAGGAGAGGCAGAAGAGCTTCTGGAGGGGAGGTATGAAGAAGCAGCTCATTATCCGAAGAGGTTCCAAGCTTAGCCATAAAATCTGCATATTGATTTCCCTCTCTAAGGGTGTGGCAGATAGTAACAGTGAATTCCTCAATCAAATCCTTCACGTCTTGAATCAAGACCGCACAAACATGGAACCTCATAGTGGAACCTTTTAGAAGGTTGATACATAGTAGAGAATAAGAATAGCAAACTAGCTCAGTTATGTTCAAACTTTTGGTCAAAATAAGACCCTAATAGATAGCGTAAAGCTCTGCATACAAGATGTCAGACGAGTCATTGATATAACCAGAAAATCCTGACAAATAAAAACCTGCATAATTTCAAATAACTCCACCATAGCCAGCTCTCACCGGGCAGCCTAGACAACTTCCATCAACATTAAGGATGGCGCAAGAATGGTTACCATTGTTCCACTTAATGAATCTATCATTATGTATAACATTAGTGATATATGCCAATTCTCATTGTTTAAGCACATAAGATTACGGTGTCGTCAAGCCCACCAAACACTAGAAGCAAAAAGGAAGGATTGAGTTTCCACGAAATCTCAATGTTGATATACCTCATTCGGTTACATTTATAAGAAAAAAATAACTTTTTAGATTCATTGGTCACATGTATAAACCAGATACATTACTTATTTAATGAACTTAAAAAATTATGTTTTGACCGGAGGGAGTAGTAATTAGGGATAGATACGGAAAAGAGACACAATCACACATCAAAGACCCAATCAATTGTAACCCAAAAAAAAAAAGACACAACGAATTAGATTAAGGATGATCAATCGGAACACCAAACTCCTACTATAGGACAACAAAGAAAGAGACCTTAGGAGAGAACGTGCTTATTTCTTTGTAACACGTTATAAAGAGATGTTTCAATATATGAGGAAAGTCTATTACAATTACTTCTAAAATGTTTATTTTACTTTAGCGAAAAACAAACCAATAATCAATAAGAATAATTTGGTAAAATAACAATTTTCGTTCTTCTTATCAAGATATGGTATAATATATATAACAGACACTCCACTTACTTATATGGTATAATATATATAACAAGCCAATTGCATTTTTCTTAAAGAAAGATTGAAATATTCCATAAATGTTTCTGTATTTTTTAGATAGACAAAAAGATAATAGTCAACTCAAAACTCATACATACAATGAAAGTCAATCTAGCCAGTAGCGGAGCCACTCTTACTTGAGGGGATGCAGGTGAATGCATCTATGTACTTTAACGCAGTTTGCTTCTTTCTTATCAGCTTGGCAATTAAGTTGTGGTACACTGCTTGCTTGCTTCTTTCCTTTATATAATTATTGTACCTTTTTTACTTTCCTTCATTCACTCTTTGTAAATTGTACTGATCAACTGTGGCAATGGCAGATATAGTATATAGCGAACATGAGTATGAGTTGAGATCCTTTATATTTTTTCAAGTTTTTAAATATTTTAAGGTGTATAAGAAAAATTTGGATTAATTTAAAATCATATATATATATATATATATCGGTACGATTATATTTATATTTTTAAAACTATAGTAATGAAAAAAATACAGAGATTATAAAATAGAGAAAATCCTAACACAATGAAGATAAACACGATAGTTCCATTCAATTTTAGTTTTTAGTTTTATATTGATTTTTTCTTTTATTTTTTATCTATAGTTTTGTTTTAAAAAAAGGCAAGCCTAAGGGTTGATTACTTGTTATGGGTTTGAATTAAAAATATCCAGCCATTATACTAAAATGCAAATTGTGAAATATTAATCGCAAATGTAAAATATAAATGTATACTATGTAATAGTTCTATGTTATAAATAATTAAAGTTAAATACCACCCGTGCTTTGGTGGCTAAAGGCTAATAATGTCACGTTCATGTATGGTTCTCATAAATGGTGGTCAGACCTTTTATTTTGTTTAGGTATCGATTGACCGTATTTCTGTAAATATTATGTTTGACTGACTGTTTATTGGGGTGGCTTCTTTGATACATCTTGTGCTAGGGAGGTATCATCGTCTGCTTTAATATAGTCCATTTTTTATTCTTCACAAATAAAATGTTATAAATAATTAAAAAATATAATCATGATTAAGATTAAGTGGTTAATGATTTTATACTAACACGAATTCCGGATTTAATTTATCTTGAGAACAATCAAAATGTTAGATTGTTGATGTTCTAATTAAATTTAGGCTTAAAAGCATTTTTTACCCATTAACATTAAAAAGTTGCGATTTTGACCTCTAACAAAAAAAAAACAATTTTACCTCCTCCCTAACTTTACAAAACCTTGCAAAACTTCTGAGAAGTCGACACGTATCTCAAAACATAGGTCAAAACTACAATTTTTTCTAAAGATAAAAGGTCAAAAAAATTTATTTCCGTAAAGATAGAGGGTCAAAAGAACATATTTTTTCTAAAGATAGAAGATAAAAAAAAAACATATTTTTCTAAAGATATAGGACAAAGTTATCATGTAACCAAAAAAATAAAGCCTTAAATTTATGAATCATATAACCAAAAATTATCATGCATGAAACTTAGATGAATCCAATAAAGAGTAGTGGGAAGAAATGATCCAAAACATTTTGAAACGATGTCATCATTTTCACTACAACCCAACAATTACAAATTTGAATGGCAAAACGTTCCACACTTCACTCATTCACACTCTTTCCAATCCAAACCAAAACGAGTTTGATGAACCCAAATGGAAGAATCAACAACAACGTGAAAATCCTGCGTTTCAAATTTCTCATCCATGGCCTGAATGGGTAGACTTGATGGAATGTTTGATCAAAAAGGGTCATTTCCATGCAGAGGGTAACCCATTTGAGAATCCTCATTTGGGTCCAAAAGAATCCAATCTTATTAGAACTGCTTGTCTCAATTTTGGTAGAGACCATTCTCATATTTTAAGGTAAATAAAAATGAGTTCTTTTTATATGATTTGGGTTTGTTCTGTTTTTGTGAAAAGTTTGGTTTTTAATGTGGTGTCTGGGTTTGTAGGTAAGGTGTTTGTGTTTAGAACTGTGTGACATTGATATTTAGATAGTGTAATTATGGTTGTCTTGTTTCAGTTCACAATCATTATTTGAACGTATTTACTGAAATAAGCATGTGTGAGACTGTTTAAGAGAGCTTATGAAACCAAATTATGACATGTTTCTAAGTTGTTTTTAGCTTATTTCCATAAGCTGTCTAGTATAGTTTATGAAAATAGCTTATAGCTTGTATAAAAATACTCTGACTATATTTTATTGTGTTGTATAAATAGCTTACATAAGCACTTATATGACAAGCGTTTGTGCTATAAACACTTAACGAAACTATTTATCCTAACAGGGCTTTAAGCTAGAATGAGTGAGTTGAGTGAATTATTTGTAGTTGATTGAATTGAGTGATACTAGAATTTTGACTTTTAGTTCAGAATTTATCCCTATATAGATCTGTGGGTTCAAAGAGGGAAAGAACACGAGTTCCATTTGAACTTGCTAATTGTTAAGGCTGTGATGAAGTAACTTATTTCTGAACGTGGGGATTCTGTTTCTAAAATAACCAGAAATATGGAGGGGAAAAAAGGGGGTTTGTAGAAGTAAATACTTCCTTACGTGCGTATTAGAAAGGTAAATATGGAGTATTAGAAAGGATGTGGGTATTAGACTATTAGATCCTACGTGCTTAAAAGCACATCGCAGACTTGATGCTTTTGAGTTTGATTTAGAAAATAATGAAGAGACAAACATGTGTGAATTGATTGGTCATAGGAATACTTCAAGATTATCTACTCCATCCACTTGGACATGTTCATACTGTGTTTCATATATTTCTTTATATTCCATGTTCAATACTATAGACATTTTCTGCAAATAATTGTACTATCAAATGCAGAAAACTGCAAAGGATTTGGTGGTTATGCCGCGTCTTAAAAAGTTTATTCCAATCATGAGAGTATATAACAGCGTGATTTTTCTAACCTTTCTATTTGCCATTGATCATATTCATAGCATAATAGTTTAGATTACATAACTGTATATGTTACTCGCAATCATAAGGTTGTAAATCTAAAAAAAAAAGAAGGCTTGGTATTTAACATACCATATCTAGTCTAGTGTAGATTTATTTGAGGATTAATGACAATTATGGACTTGAAAAAAAGTTAATGTCGATTTGGAAATGGTAATTTGTGCAACAATTTTTTTTTATTTCTTCTTGTTGCAAGATAAATATAATTTGCTTAGAAGTAACTTTCCAAATGACTTTTCTTGCCAGGCTTTTGTCTCGAAAAGATATAGGAGTTATTGTAACATTTGGATGTCCAAGCTTAGATAGAAAAGTGATCAACTCAGGAAAGCGTTTGAGAGCATATGCAGGCATTGATGAGGGAAATGTTGGTGATGACCATTTTCTACAGTCATTTACTTTTCTTTATTGCATAGTTCACAATTTTGCTTTTACATACAACAAAATTTTCCTCACCTTCAATTCACTGATGTTTCAACCAGGTGTGCAGCTCGTGTAATTTGAGGGGGGACTGTGAAAGGGCATTTGTGAAAGCACGCGAAGATGAAGGTGGAAGAACAGTCGATGTTATGCGTATTATTTTGACTTATGGACTTGACCCAATCATCGGTTCAGTGGATAACAAACCATCTCTTAATAAAATGGTAAAAGAATCTGTTAGAAGACTACTGAAAAAGATAGTAGAGTGCAGTACTGAAGAAAAACCCCCTACTTTTCCAGACATCACAGAAGTTGCTGTCGAAGAAGTTCATCCGAATCCTCTAGATAAGGGCAAAAAAGATGTTCCATTGAAGCAAGGCGATTGGCTTTGCCCCAAGTATAGAGCTTTTTTTCTATCTAGTAATCATTCATTGTAAAAAACTTGCACTATTTTCTCTAACACTTGTTTACGTTTTCGTTTTGAATTCATTGCTAGATGCAATTTCTCTAACACTTGTTTACGTTTTCGTTTTGAATTCATTGCTAGATGCAATTTCCACAATTTCGCTAGAAATATCAAATGCTTACACTGTGACAACTTCTGCGAGGAAAAAATCAAGCAATTGAAGGAGGATAATAATCACTTACCTTTGAAGAAGGGAGACTGGATATGCGACAAGTAATCTCTATTCATATCGTGTAGCTTTATTATATCACTAGTATTTAATTTCTAAGTAAGACTATTAATTTGATATATGCAGATGCAACTTCCTCAATTTTGCAAAGAATACAAGATGTTTGCAATGTAAAGAGGGGCCTTCAAACCGCCGCATTAATCCAGGGGAGTGGGAATGCGAGTCGTAAGTTATTGTTATTTTGCTTCAGTTATTTTTGATATTTTGTTTTACTCGATACTGAAATGTAAACTGTTTGTGTAGGTGCAACTACATCAATTTCAGAAGAAACATGGTTTGCCTGAAGTGTGATCATAGAAGACCTAAGGTGTCAAATCCTTCAAACTCTTCGCTTCAATCTAAGAGAGAAGATAGAAACCACTATGAAAAAAGCAGACCGGCTTTTGCAGGATATCAGTTTGATAGTAACAAAGAATCACCAATGGTATCAGAAAGAAAGAGCAGGAACAGAGATTCACATAAGTGGAGATTTGTGGAAGAAGGAATTGAAAATCACAAATACTTAGAGAACTCAAATGATAATTCAGAATATTTAGATTTTCCTATTGCTGGAGGTAAGACCGGCATGTCTGAGGCACAAAGGGGAGAAACATATAAGAATGAGTCGCCAAATCAGCCCAAAAGGCATTCGTGGCAAAGTGAAACCGATGATGAGTTTTGCTCTTCTGATAACCCGAGTACTGATGATGAAGAGATGGCCGAATGGTTTGGAAAGGGGAAGAATGCAAGGTAGAATTCCAGGAAGAAACGCCTTGACCATGGTTTTTATATTTGTAGGCATTGAATTTTGTGGACAATACCAGAGGCAATATAAGTGTTGAGTAAAGAATATGTTGCCCCTAGGTCAGTGTCTCAGTGGAGTTGTAAAATTTGGCATATCCATGTTATAAGCTATATTGGAAAATTATATTTCTTTTGTGGACAAATAGAAAGATGCATCGGGGTTTTTCATCTTTCTAGTTGATATTGGAGAAGTTTGATTACGAACACAGTGCTGGCAAGTGGCAAGCAAAGGAGAATATATTACAATGTTGCTTTTCATGTTCAAATTCTTTTGGGATTTATTCATTTGATGCCAACATACAATGATTTAATGTTAAAGCTCGTAATACTTGTTATACCCTTTTAATATGATCATAAGCTGCCCAAACTCTCTAAATTCATGAGCTGTGATGTAGTAATGCTTATTATACCCTTTTAATAAGATCACAAATGTTGGTTTTCTGTATGTATTTTGTGAAGGAAAAAATTGTAGAAAAAAAAAATTGCTAATAATTAACTAATTAATCATATAGATTTCTTTGAAGCTGAACCCATACTATGATGACAGGAATTGATTTTGATTCACAATATCATAGGACTTTATTCATCAATGGTACCAAAACTTCCTTTAGTATTTGGGACATGGAAGCACAGGCACTCATGACTCATAAGTAGAACCCTTTCAAATACTACCCTTTTATAATGCAACTAATTACAGCACAATCAGCAAACAGAAAATTCAATAAAGTCCAAAATTCAAAATTAACAGATTATTGTAACGGTTTGGTAAGCATTGTGTCAATATAGAGCACATGATAAATTCATATATTATCTATAATAGTAACTTTTTGTGAACATGATAAGAATATTGTGAACTTATGGAAGAACAAATGTGCTCCTATTATATACATATAAAGCACCTTTATTCAGCAATGTACTTCCCCAATAAAGGATTGAAAATGCTCATTTTGGATGAAGATGGGAATCCATGCACCTCTACCATCAATGTAATTTTTCCGGAGGTTTTTGATAACCTTTAGGAATTAGCATCTCAGGTTAGACTTTTATTATTTTAAGTTTCATGTTACATTTATACTATACAACATACATTAATAAAA
The DNA here is from genome assembly GCA_946800305.1 of Medicago arabica. Classification (NCBI taxonomy): domain Eukaryota; kingdom Viridiplantae; phylum Streptophyta; class Magnoliopsida; order Fabales; family Fabaceae; genus Medicago; species Medicago arabica. The sequence goes on along the minus strand of OX326965.1, from coordinate 12,588,903 downwards.
GGACAAAACATTTATTTGTTAATGTAGTTTGCTCTTCTAGCGGTATACCATTGATGCGCCATTGTGGATGAAAGCTTTTTGGCAGATTTTTGGTGTTTCATAAGATTGGAAATTCGTTACTGTTATTTTCTATTTATGTTTAAATCCTGACAATGACAATCCATTATGTTTAATTTTTTGTTCTTAATTTTAGGAGCATTACCTAAAACTGTGGCAATTGATGAATTACTATTAGTTATGTTCATAACACCTTATTTATCATCATAATTCATTATATTATTTTTGGGTGTGTGTTACATTTGTTTATATCTTTTGCCAATGCCTCTACAACTTTTTTGCCCGTGCAACTGGAAATCCTAGTTATATACATATAAAGCACCTTTATTCAGCAATGTACTTCCCCAATAACTTAAATAGATACATTGATATATCACCTTTATTCAGCTCCTATTGTGAACAGTACAGTTGCCATCTTACAAAGTTACTATTACATTGATATATCACCAGAAACCACTGCTTTATAGATACATCACTTTCTGAAGAACTTAGTCAATGATTTACCATCCAGCTCTTTCTTGAAGAACCTTGTCATAAATTCGTTGAGCGTGAAACCTCTATAAAGAGCTGGCTTCTCTGCTGATGTTAGCTCTGGTAAAGGACCAAAGAGCTTCTCCCTATTACCCGGGTTGAGAAAAACAGCAATCGAGACTCGTGGCTCGTTAGAAGGATTGGCTAATACACGATGATCAGCACTCTTATACTCCTCGTTTGAAATTATCTGAGACACAAAATTATGGATGTGAGAAATCCAAATTAAAAAAAGAAAGTAAAATGATTGGCATTACGAAAAGAAAAGGCACGATACAATCACAAAACACGCATTGGCCATTACAGCATTACCCCTTTGATTTCCATCAAAACACGGCAAATTTTCTTCTTTCCTTGAAAAATTACTCGAAAAGAAAAGACAAGGAAAGAAAAAAAATATATATAAAAATAAGAGAAAGAAAATACAATTGACCTGAAGTAAATCTCCAATGTTGATGACCAAAGCTCCGTCAAGAGGCTTTACATTAATCCAACCATGTTGGGTCCTAACCTGTAAGCCACCAATATGATCCTGCAACAATACCGTCAATGCCCCTGGATCTGCATGGGAATTGAGTCCAACGGTAAGATTAGGCTGAGGGCAAAATGGGTAATAGTGGCCAACCATCACCCTCCCTTGCGACAAACCCAATTCTGGGAGCCTTTCTTCACCTAATCCTAAACCTTCACTCAACAAGCCCAGCAAAATATCTCCCACACGCACCACTTCTTTATCCCACTCCGTCACTTCCTTTCTGCATACCTCTGGAATCTCCTTCTCTTCAGCTGGGACCGGTCCCATCTTAATCTGCGAAATTCCATTGAAATAATGATCAAATACCATTTTGATTATGAAAATCGTAGAAGACCGATAATTTAGTTTATAAAATTTTAAAATAACTTCTGAATTTAAATTTGTCGAGCACATTAGTCCCATTGGATTGATCATGTTAATCACTGAAATTGTTATGAAAGAATGATCAAATTGAGGATTTTTAATTTCAAACAATTTGTTTGTTCCTACAATTTTAGAAACTAAATGGATGCACAAATGAATGAACCAAAATCACGTATTCAGCGTGTGAGTAACACATGATCAAACACATCAGAAGAAGGCATTAAGAAAAGAAGAAAAAGATAAAGAGCTTGAAAGAGTGATAAACATATAAGATGCAAACACTACAAATTCAATCAGTAAGTTTATGAACTAGCTTATCAGTTATTCATTATTCACTATTTTTAGCATGGCGAGCCTAAGTCATTTTGATCAAAGGGCTTGTCTTCTTATAAATAATTTTCGAACCTGGAGTGTGTCACGCCAGCTGGCAGCTTTAGAAGCGAACAGATCAACATTCGAAATATACGAAACACCCGTCTGTATCTCCCTACGGTACACCTTCTTCCTCTCGTCCGCAGGCTGTTCATGAAACTTCTTCATAGCACCGATCACACTTCGCATCAATTCCGGCGCGACTCCATGGTTGATCACCTGAAAGAATCCAAACGTACTCGCGGCGGAACGAAGCTGATCAACGACGGCGGCACGGGAGTGGTGGACGGCGGAGAGGTCAATTGTAGGGATTTCCGGTTGTGGGAAATCTGATCGTGGAGTGAGGTCGGATAGAGTTTCGGGTGGGTGAATGAAGAAAGATGGAATGGTTTTGATTCCGGAATCTATTAGGCCTTTTACGCCGGATTTTGTTTCGTCGAATTCTTTCACGGCTTTTACACGGTCGTACGGTGGTGATGAGACGGTGGTTGGTGGTGGTGAAGGGGTGGCAATTGGTGATGATGACATTGTTAGGAAATTAAGGAATGAATGATGGGAATGTTTGTGTGTGGGGTTTGGTTTTGATTTTGAAGGAAGAAAATAAGTAGTTGAGTTGAGTTTGATTTTGAGTAGTAAAAGTTGTGCACTCAAACTCTACAAAATGAAATCGATTGATTTTGATTTTTCAGAAATGGAGTTTTCTGGAATGGTCAGATGTGATTAGGATATATTAGCTAACATGATAAGATTAAACTGTTTTTTATTTTAATTTTGAGTATACATCCAAAATTAGTTTAGTTTAGATTAGATTAGATGTATTCAGATTTTTGAATCCAAAATTTATGAGCATTTTTGTAAAAATTATTGAGTGAATGAGAAGTATATAGGACGGGTACAGTAAAGCCCTAATTTTGATCATTTGAACTGGGACTAATTTATTAGTATGTTTTAGCTTACGAGGTTAATAAGTTTTTAATTATTAAGTACAAAAATTAGAAATGTATTAGAGAGAGACGTGGTGAAATCTAAAATGACACGTAACATAACCAATAGTCAATGCGGAATTTGGATTTGCTGCATTCAGACTTGAGACAAACCATAGTCGGTCAAATCAAGAATACCGTTAAATTCATGCAAGGCTTCCTATGGCGACACGTTATCTTTTGGACCTATTCGACTGCCTACATCCTCCGTAAGTACTCCCTCTAGTCTCGAATGTTAGAAACAAAACAAAAACATTGTTGGTCTCAAATGTAAGTAAAAGTATACAAAAGTCATCATATTAAATGTCATCATCATTTCAATTTTAACTTCATTGACTTTATCCAATTTGTTTCACATTTTTATGTTTAACGCATTCCAAAGATTTTTCATTGGTGGAGTTCAAAAGTCATATTTCCAAGACAAGGGCATAATTGGAAAAATGCTATTTTTTTTACAATGATTTAAATGCAATCAATCAACTTTCTTAATATGTGTGATTTTTTTTGTTTCTTACATCCAAGACCGGAGGAAGTAAAGAATAAGAATTTCATGCATTTATCTCTTTTTCTTTTCTCTTCATATATCAAGTAATTCCATATAAGCTAGAGCATTACATAGACGTAAATACAAATGAAAAATATTTGGACATATTCACATAAATAGAGGAAAATAAATGAAAAATATTTTAGTCGTCATTCAATTACTTTCTCTTTTAATTTTTTTCACTATATATGTGTCTAACCACTTTTTATTTGTGTTTATGACCAAGTAAGTATTTCTCTCTTGGTAATGTGTTTACATCTAATAGTAATTTGAAATAACCTTGTATATATTATGCATTATTTCTAGCAACTGAATTAATTTTTAGAGAACTTGAACCAATCTAATTAACCAAAAAACCATACAAAATTAAAATTTATTGAATTTGATTTTCTAACAATTATTTGGATGGCATCAGATTCGAACCGAACCAAACCCAAAAATATTAATACTTAATTATTTTTCTACTAGTATAATATATTTACATTAATCTATTATTTATTAGTTTTTAACTTCTTTAATAACACTTATTTTACTATTTCACAATTTTCAAACATAATTGATTGTTTATCTAATTGTTATATTTTGCATCAAAATTTATGATTTTATTGTGTCTTAATAAAATTAATTTTAATAGATTTTTTTTCACAAAATTGTAATTTGAATTTCCAAAATCACTTCAAACTAAACCACATAAAATTGGATCGAATACTTTTTGTCTCACAAGTCCCTCTTGGTATGCAGAGCTGAATTGCCTACAATAGCAACCCCCGAGTCCGACAAATGATTACTTCCTCCGCGTCACAATCAGCGGTTCATTTGTAAAAAATTGACCTAAAATGAATCCAACCTTTCCAAGGCAATACTAAAAGTAACCCCTTTGATTTTCACGGCAATACTAAAAGTAACCCCTATTGAACATGCAAATTTCTATCTGAAAGTATTTTACACGCGCTCAGAACGACCATTTCGAGTAACCATATCATTAAAGATAAGTAAATGTGGTTAAAAGGTAAGGGGACAGCAATGTGTGTAGTCATTCAATCTCCTCAATTAAACATTTGCCTCTGGATTCTGCTTTTTTGTTCAGTTTTTCAGCCTTATTGCTCCCCTGAAATTCCATGGCTGATGTCTTTTGTGCCGTTACAATAGCTGCTAAAGAGGACCAAACTTCATCTGGCTGCTCATGAACCCAACACATGATGAAATATATCTTCCTTTCTGCCTGCTTAATACTACTTCTAATCTCATTCTTCCTCGACTTTCTCGGCTTTTCTGATTTGGCCTCCTTGTCTCCTTCTTGAATCAACCGACGCAAGTCGCAAAGGGCAGACACCATAGCAGGACTTCCCAATGAAAGTAGACTGATCACATCATCAATAACACCTAAACCAAACTGCAGCCCTCCCATGTGTCTGTAAGCTGGAGAGCATACCTGCTCCAAGCAATGACTGAGGGCTTCCAGTACACTCTCTGGCTGCCCACCTTGACCCAAAACTGAGGACACACTCAACACAACCATGACTGACCCTATCGGATCTGACCTCCAATCTCCGTTGTAGAGGCGAAGCGTGAAGCAGTAGCTGTATAATACATCAACTAGGTGAACACTTAAAAGGGGTGATGCCTCCTTGGAACTAAGCCTACTTAGAGGAGGTAGCGGAACCTCAGGGCCGAGAGGAATTTCGCTTGATTCATTACTTTCAGTTTCATTTTCCAATTCCTGCTCTGAAAGAGTTTGAACAAGCTGAGTTCCCTCTTTACTAAGACGGATTTCTCTGGCAGAAAGCTTTGACCACCATGGATCCCATGGTTTGATCATTTTGCTCAATTCCCCACTAGCAATAGCTCTCTGAAATTGTTTCTTCTCTTCAAGAGATAAATCATCGAAACTGATTTCTTGTCCTGTGGGGAAATGAAAATAAAATCAGCCTCACCCAACCATAGATAAAAATCTGTTTTACTGGTGGTGCAGGGGTAGAGCGGTTAGAAGACACACGGAATAAAGGATATATATTCAATAGGAACATACCAGACATTATTTTTTCCATCGTCTCCTCGGACAAAGTTGAATCTTCAAAAGCTGGGAAAACAATCAGATAGAAATTTAGTACCCTTCTTTATTTGTATAATTAGGGAATTAAAAATTATGACTTCAAAAACTCTCCCAACATAATCAAACATAACAATAAGAGTTCACTTATGATGTGATAATTTGTTTAAAAAATTACATTCGTTAAATGATCAACAATGCTAGGCTGTAGTTATTCTAAAATCCACTAAACCGAATGCTTCATTGACTGTACATCATTCAGCAACTATGAAAGGCCATCTTTTAAAAAATTAACTTGTTTACAAAGTCACAAACATTTAGTGGTTTTCATTTAACGAATAGCAAAAGCAAACGATGTTTTTCATTGCCAGAATACAATAAAAAGCAAACTGATGACAACTCCTTTTATATTGGTGGTGTTACACTTTTTTGCGGAATCTGCCTCTTGAAATTTACTACATTAGATCCATAATGAGTCTGACCATTCAAATGGCACAAGGGTTCTCACATGACATGGCAACCGCAACAGGTATACTGGGCAGTGGGATGACAATGCCAAGCTAAGAGAGGAGGGTAGCCCATCTTATTCATTAGGGGATATTTCAGATTATCATCAATCTAATACTGAAAATAATAAAAGGAAACCCTTATTCTATGAAAGTGTCGGATGAGCAGCGAGATAACACGCATAAAAAACCTCAATTGATCTTCTCTCCCCAATTTCTCTCTGTATCTCAGTCAGTCAGCCCTCTGGAAAAACCGTACCCATCTTATGGGGATAACACAGGAAAATAGGTGTCGTTATAATAATTATCGGCCAAGTGCTTCTAATGATACATGTTCCGTGTATGATAGGAGTACATGAATACTGCTTCCCTAGTCTGTCTCACTGAACAGTGAGCAGAGCACTGCGAACTGCAGTTCTTAGAGCTTTATAGATAGTGTTTGTTAACTATGTCAGCTATAAATAACTGACAGAGTGACAGTTAATACTGTTGTTCATGTATTGTTAAGTTCTACAAGCAAATAAAAATTAAATTCAGTTACAATCAAATTCTCTCTAACACTAATTTTCCAAAACTTCATTAATAATAACTTAATAAGGATGTTGTGAAGCAGATGACGCATGGGCATGAGGCCACATTTTTATTGTGAATTTTGATATTTTCATGCTTCTGTGGGCTCCTTGTCTTGAAAACATGGCATTTTGATTTCTCTTGGACAGTGCAGTAGTCCAAGGTATGCTATGACAAGTGAGTAGGAGGAGTTATAGAATGCCGATCTCCAGACAAATAGGGAGATGGATAGTGATGTGGGCTTATGCTGCCCTACACAATCTGCCATTTGGTGCTGCAAGTCCCCCCGAGTCATAGTAAAATCAACCCAGAAGCCGGACTCATCATGCAGCAAGAGAAACGTGTATTATATGTGTGTATGATGACATTGGCCGCTCATTCCACAAGACAGCTTTGATTTCAACAAACTCTGAAATGGAGAAGAGAAGTAAGGGATGGGGTGTTCCAGGATTTACATATTTGGGTGAGATTTGCAGACTATAAGTTATTATTGGCCCATGATGCTTTATTCTCAAGTTGCCACATTAAAAGTTAGGCCTATTCAATCACCCGGTCCCTTAACTTAATTGATTGTCTCAATTTGGTCCTCTAACTATAATTTGTACTAATTTGGTCCCTTATATTTTGCTCTGTTACTAGTTTTAGTCCTTTCTGTTAGTTTCTCTCAAAAAAAGTTAACTTATGTACCAATTTGGTCTCCTATGTATTGCTCCATTACTAGTTTTAGTCCTTTCTATTAACGTTTTTTGAGAGAAACTAACAGAAAGGACTAAAACTGGTAACGAAACAAAACATAAGAGACCAAATTAGTACAAATTATAGTTAAGGGACCAAATTGAGACAATCAATTAAGTTAAGGAATCGGGTGATTGAATATTCCCACGATGTTCTATTCTCAAGCAATCTTGCATGTAGGGGTGTAAGTGGTTCGGACAAAACCAACAAAACCGAAAGTCCAAACCGAAAAAATATCCGACCTTGTTTGGTTCGGTTTGAAACCGATCCGAACCAATCAAAACCGATCTAGTTTGGTTTGGTTCATGGTTTTTTATTTCGAGATCCGTGAAACCGATGAACCAATCCAATGATAACCGCACTCCTTATTTTACTAATATTATCCTACCTCAGGGACAAAACCAATGTTGTTTTTAAGAATGATGGATGAATGAATCTTGGATCATATGTATGAAATATTGAGTAAGGTTAGTTATAAAAAGTTGTTTGAAAAATAGAGAACATGAAAAAACAAAATATGAAATACAATTATACAAAGTTCTATGAAATATTTTATGAGCATATGAATTTTTTTTAATTGTATTTTTAAACAAACCGATTAACCGAACCAAACCGATTAGTTTGGTTCGGTTTCTTTTTTGAAAAACAGTGAAAACTGAAAACCGAACCAATCCAAACCGTTGAAGGTTTCATCGGTTCGGACTTTTTTTTGACTGAGAACCAATCCAAACCGAACCGTTACACCCCTACTTGCCTGGACTAATTTGAATGACAGTAACATCTCTCAGGAAGTACAGGGGCATAATCCTTCAAGTTCAGGGGCCGATTTGGAGGTTTAATCAAATGTTTCACTGAAATTTAGGTTTTAATAGAGCCAAATACATTGAATCACGACCTCCAGATTTTGGGATAGAGCTAGGAAGTTGTATATTTTTTAGGGAAAAGCTAGGAAGTTGTTGAATTGAATGTCATTATTATAACTAAAAATATATCCTTCAGAAAGAAAAAAAAAATACATAACTAAATAAATTCACATGCAAAGATAAATATCAAACAGAAAGAGTGCAGTGAAACAACTCTTAAATATCTGAATTTCTGAAAGCAAAGCAAAAAATACAGATAACTTACAATCCTCATCCATGCTATCCATTTCCTCTTCTGAATGAAATCTCTTCAGTATGTCCAACATTTTTTGTTTGGTTTGTTCGTTAGGTTGCATTTGCTGGAGCTCTTGAACTACATTTTCTTTCATGAAGGATTCAGTACAACGAAGACTATGGGACTGTAAAAATTACAATAAAAGGGATCAAAAGAAGTTCATAACAAGCAAGGAACAAGATTTAAAATTAGAGTATCTATAGACAGGAGTGAATTACTAATATAGTTTCACGTCAACAAGATGAACTTTGGTTTTGGTCTCCTAATTTTTCTTCCTTTGATGATATATTCCTTACGAGAGAAATGTAATGATTGACAATTTTCACTAGAGAATTTTGAGGATACGAAGAAGATTTATGAAATCTTTTTTTTTAGGAAATTTTATGAAATCTTTTAAAGCAGAGAAAAGACTCAATAATATAGATCACTGAAACTAGATTAAGTTTCTAGATATATTGAAGCAGATCACATGTTGACATATTTCCCTTACCGCATAGGTAGATATTACATCATCCAGATCTTGACTTAGAACTTTACACCATGTTCAAAGAACACAGCATTTGTTTCTCTTTCAATTTTTGTTCTTCTCCTTGAGTATCTCTTACGAGTTTAGTGAAGAAATTAAAATTCACGGCTCAAGATATCATTGAAGAATGATCAATAAAGTAAAAATTCAAAAGAGATTTGAAAAAAAAAAATAAGGCTAGTATTAAAGTATAAAATTATCCAATTAACCAATCCAAGATTTAAAAAAAAAAGGTTATAAAAACAATATCATCAAAATGAAGTTAAAAAATATCCCTGAAATTAAAGATCCTTGACTGCGTTAGTCTTACTGGGTTGGTACTTTTAGTCCCAGACATGGATTTAAGTGGCTAATGTGATCAAGGGTTTTTAATTCCACAGTTCAATTAGGAATTTCATTAATTACAAGGACCAAATGATTTAACCCTTTACAATTTCAGCGATCAAATTGATGATTACATTAACAATTTTACAAAACCATATACATCAAATTAAAGAATAACATTTCAAAATAACAGAGTTGTCATCACATAATTGAACCATTGACCATAGTAAAGTAGGCACAATACATGCAAATGAAGATACATGCACAGAAACAAGGCAGCCACACTATACCTTGGCTTGATAGCCTCATCCAAATATATCTTCTAAAATTAACATTCAGTATCAAAATTGAAATGATACTTTCTTTAAAATTTGTTGAACACTAGAAGTGAAAAGAGAAATGGAATGGAAAACAAAGTAAGTATACTTTCTCAATCAGTAAATGTTCTGTCCAAAACATTTGTAGCATATATATTATTGACAGTTGAGTCTTGACACGCTAGTGCCATATAACATTATGCAAAATCAACTAGTTAGTTAATGATGTTGGGTCACACACACAGATTTGCAACACAAATTAAACATACTTTATAACATGGGAGGGAGCAGTATCGCGAATTGCATCGAGGACATGTGTATTGGGAGAACTGCTTCTGACATCTGTTTTAGTATGAAAAAGGTATTAAAGAGAGTAGTTTGATCAGTACTTCTACAGAGAAATTAATATTTGAAAAATCTAAATGAAATGGTTAATTTTCATTGCAATGGCTAACACCATAGAACTCAAATCAAACCAGTTTTCCAAAACTAGGGTCTATTGTCTTAATACCGTATGATTTTCAACTCAAGGAAGTGAAATCCAAACTATTTTGCATACACATTCAGTGATAAAGCTAAGAATGCTTTTAAGTTTCAAAAGTTATTCTAGAAAATAACTATCCATCTCTTGGCAAGTCTCACAGATTACCATTGGTAAAAGTAAATTTATTTCATCTACACATGACATGACATGCTGCATGACTCAACTATCAAGCTTAAGTGCTTAACAGCTGAAGGTGAAACTATTGAAAAAATGAGTAAATATCAGCATCAGTCCTAATAAAGTTCACTTATAAAAATAGCTAAAAGAAACAGAATTATATTTCTCTTGCATAAGATGAGATTTAGAAAATTAAGTAAATGAATAAAAAACAAAATTCGCAGACATTATTTATTCATGATATCAGTATAAAATATCTAATATGTTAAAAAAACTATGATAAGTTCCAGAGTAACATACACATGGCAGATTATTCGGGCAGGGTTCAGCGAGGAAGTAGAAGATTGGTCAGATGTAACAATAGTATCTGCCATTATTCAAACACCGGAGCCAACTGCAATTTTCTCTTGAGAAATCAGTATTTCAGTTCCAGTCCAAGGTATTGGGTCCAGATAGCAAATGTAAGTATTTGATATTTAGGTATATTCAGATAATACTCAAGCCACTTCAAATTGACACAGAACCCTATTATGCAAAGGCCTGCACTAAGTTGTGATCACTAATCAGAGTCTGCAATCAGCAATCATTCTCCAAGGAAAATCACAACACAATCAGCTATTAACTACCTCATACTACTTTCTACTCCCGGGAGCCTGAAGCGTTGCAGTGGCATGTGATTTCTCAAAGTAATCAAGTCAATCACCTAACTTCGCCGATGAAGGTACTTTGATTCATGATTTTCTTTGTGCGTTCCGTAGACGAGATGAGATGGCTGTTGGTTTAGAACTAGCCGAGAAGGTGGTGTTTAAAAATCTATCCGATCTAAAAATAAACTTAATAGGATGATAGATGAGAAGAAATGGATCAAGATTGTGAACAGTGTTGCGCCGGCGGCTAGGGTTTGGCTCAGGAGGAGAGCTTCTCAAAATGAGTGTCTGTAAAAATTATAAAGTAAAAAACGGAGGTTATTCAAAAGAAGAACATTAGAGTACATTAAAAAATATTAAATTAAACTAGAGTACATAGGATCGTTGGTACCATTGTAACAAAAACGGTCCTTTTTTAATGGCTTAATCCTATATTCTCCATGTCACTATAAAAAAAATCATCAAAAATCTATTTTAGTTATATAAAAATAATGTTATATAATACTATACGGTTTTGACCAGATTTATTTTTATTTCTTTTTACATTTATATAATTTAAATGTACGGGATAAGTTATCACTGATTAAACTAACTTTTATACAGATGACAAGTTGTTATTTGTATAAAAAAAAATTCTTGCTAAAAAGTTTACACTATTTAGAATATTACATCACTTTAATTCTACAATAATATTGAACTCATGAACTAAAATGCACGGGATAGACATGGGAGAAGTATGATTGACTAAATATTTAACGATTAAATCAAATAATCAAGATAACTTGTCTCTTAGTAAACCAATTTTGAATGACGGAACAATTTGTCATTTATAAAAAATAAAAAAAAAATCGTTCCTTCTAAAGCATTTGTATTATTTATATAAATATTATTGTTATAAATTTAAACAAGTTGTCATTTATAATAACAATTGTTCCTGCTAAAACATTTTTGTAGTATTTAAAATATCGTTCCACTTCAATTCTATAGTGATATTGAACCTTTATCAACTAAAATGTGTATGATAAGTGGGTATATACTAAAATTTTAGAAAATACTAAAATGTATGAAAGAAGTTGACATCGATTAAATAGAACTATCATGCATGAGACAAACTGTCAATAATAAAATACACAAAAACATTGACATTGATTAAACTAAATTTTCACGCACTTGAAAAGTTTTCGGAGATCCTATTTCAAAATTTATTTAAATGCACGGGTTAACTTGTCGCTGACTAAATTAATATTGATGAAATATATATTACATATTCGATTTCTTCTAATTAATATATTCATAAAAATCAGATGATTAATTATAAAAAGGGTATTTTTACTAGTACAGTCACAGAAAAATATAAAAAGGGCAACTTGGTGGTATAAATCCCCTGCCATTGCAGGGTCTAGAAAAGGACTGGTGCTATTGTGGATCTCTTTTCTCTTATAAGCAGCCTTACATTGCATTTGCAAAAGGCTGATTTCACAGCTTAATTAGAACTTTTATTACTAAGCTAAAATAATGTGTTTTCACTCAAACAATTGGGTAATGATACGGACCAAGCTACTGCTCTAACAGCGGAGTCTCTAGTAAGTATTTATACATAGGCCTGCTTAACAAGCTTTTGTGCTCTATTGAGCATGGACACACACACATACACCAATAATAATTTAAGAAAATGACATAATTCAATGTAATCATTGGTGTTGGTGTTGGACACTGATGCGTGTCCGACACTGGGACAAATAATCAATGAATGATTTGAACCCTTCTACTTTCTAGCTCTTAACTAAAATATTATTACTGAAATTCATAACAAATTTATTAAGGGTCTTGCTTAAAATTCATCAATTGTTACATATATGATTCCAACTTCAAATTTAATCAAAACATAACAAAATAACACAAATTTCTACTTGCCCAGTTTTCTAAAAGAACACTATATTTCACACAGAACATTTAACAATCAACAAGATGATACGAGATTGAAGTAAAGAGAGAATATTGTGCGCGCGAGAAGATACGAAACGGAAGTGTGACACAGGGAACTTTTATTTGGGCCTAGGTATATAGATTATAATAATAGATGATGCTATTCACACCTCCTGTTTTTATTTGTACACTCCCTCATGTCTCATTTTTAATTTCTTTTCTATAACTATTCACTATTATTCTATGCATCCTAGTCTTTTAAAAACATGGTATGTTACAATAAAGTCTGTTCAAAATTTCTGTCGTAAGCCCCAAATCCATATACATATAGTCCTAAATAAGTTTTCATACTAGAATAGATTGTATAGTTCTTTATAGTAAGTAATTTGACAAGTTTCTCATACCATCTCAAACTCTTGTTTTGGTCCAAGAATAAAATCGAGTTAGTTGCTACCGAAATTGAAAAGAGGGTTAAACCATCACTTTTATAAAAAAAAAAAATTGATATCTAATTTAAGAACCGACTAAATTGTAAGCCTTTGTTTGATGATGTATATGCATACTCTTCACCTATGACCATTCAAATGTCCTTTGAATTATGGCGTTTTTTTTCTTCCAAATGGTGTACTATTCCTTGGTGGTACTTCAATGGTGACATTTTGAATACACCTCTTACCTTCCTTCTAAATAATTCTAATTCTAACAAATATACATATTGTTTTCCTTAATTGTCCTTCATGTCGTTTGAACAAGTTTCTGTATATTTTTTTATTTCTTCCTAACAAGTTTCTGTATTTTTTTTTTATTTTATCCTTTGTCTTACGATGAATGTCACATTTGAAACAAAACAAAATGAACGCCACAATTAATTTATGATGCAATATCAATTTTTTCAAATTTACTTTTTAGTCAATTATGTGCATCACTCACAAGGTATTGTATTCTACTTTACAATTATGATAATAATAATAATGTACAAATCAACGTGTATGATAAATGATAGATAATATGGTAAATATACTATACATTTTTTTTAATATACAAAAGAGAGCCGAAAGCCCGATAGTAAAAATATTCTTCTATTTCTTTTATAAAGTTTTATCTTGCACCCTTACACTTAATACATTCACCTTTACGAATTACAAAAAAATCGATTTTACTTCTTTTATCATTTGACTTCATCCCCACAAATACGTAAGAGTTTTATGGAAGAAAATAAATTTCTAAAAAACTTGAGTTAAGTTTTTCAATGGCCAAAATTGTAAACCGGAATATTTAGGGAAAAGATTTCCGAAAATCTATCTAAAATGCTAACCGAAATTTTGTGTTTTATAGAGATGAAGGTATAACGGTATAAGGTAAAATTTTCATCTTCTTTTTATAATTTGATTATTACTTTTTCCATCCTATGAGGTTCTCGCGCGCCCTATTTCTTTCCGAAACTACCATTTTTTTAGAGAATGGAATCCGAAAATTTGCTATATATAACACGAAATTAGAAAACTTCCTCATTTCTACGGTTTCTACAAACACCATAAAACTTCTCCTCTCCCACCCCAAATCCGAAAATCACTAATTGGGTCAATCTTGGAGGGCTTTTGCTCAAAATCATCACATTTCAAGCTTCACCAAACATTAAAGACAAGGTAAAGTCTCATTCCCTCGATTTGTCATTGTTGGGTTCGATATTTTTTATGAGCCACTGAAATTGTTCGGCTTATATAGTTCAAACAAGGTGTTGTTTTTTTGGGATTATATAAATTTATCGCTGTTTGGCAGCTTTGTGGTTTTTTTAATTGTATGTATGTGTGATTTTGCATATTTCAGATATGGATCGTATTATAAATGCAAGACAAATTATGCATGCTAATGTTAGACGAGAGCAGATGGTGAGGAATAAAGCGGAGAGAAAAGTGGGCAGAAGCAGGAGGAGACTGAGTCCTAGCATGATTCCTAGTCTTAGCACCAATAGATGGAGGAACAGGAGCAAGTTAAGGTTAATGATGAGTAACTACAAGAGGAGGTGGAGTCATAGCAATTGGATGACTATGCTAGTGCCCCACATGACTTGTCTGTGTTGACCATGTACCATGTTCATGAGGTCCGAAGATTTTGTAATGGAGTAGTAAGATTTTACAACTTTAATTTTTTGTGTTATGATTATCATTGAAGTGAAATCCATGTTCTTTTTAATTAATGTAAATTGGTGTTAATTTTCTAATTTTAATATGTAGGTGCATGACAATTTAAAGTGCAAGAACAACGGAAAAAAGTTGGTGGTATACATGATATTCAAAGCAAGGATTGGATGGAAGCGCAATGTATCAGAGATTCCATAAACGCCATTTTCCTTCAATGGCTACATGATGTACGTTATGGTATTCTTGATCACGACTTGCTTCCCGCTTTTGTTGAAAGATGGCATGAGGAGACCTCTAGCTTCCATCTTTCGATTAGAGAGATGACAATGACACTTGAAAGATGTCACAAGGAGACTTTTAGCTTCCTTCTATCCTGATGGCCCATCCAAGGCACACTCCTAGATCACAATGGGATGTCTATGTCTAATGCAGTTAATTTGATGGTGGAGTTGTTAGGGGTTGATGTAGACAAGGTTGAGGAGAAGGTGCAGAAGATGAATGGTTCTCATGCATGATTAACTGGCCGAGGGATATTTTTAAGGAAGTGAAATCTAGTAGGCAGCTGAAGCTACGGATGTTATTGATGATGCAGAGATGTAGGAGAAGCGGGACCAGGCAGTTCATATATATTTTCCCTACTTGGTGGGTATCACACTCTTCACTGATAAGAGCGCCACATATGTGGATGTGTCATACCTGACATACTTCAGAGACTTGGAGTTGGTTTCAAATTATGCATGAGGAGCGGCTGCCCTAGCTCACTTGTACATGAAGCTTAACAATGGCTCCCATTGTAAGAGTAAACATCTTGCATGATACTTGATTTTGTTAAATGTATAAATAATAATGGATTACTTTTTTATTCACGTGCATGATCATGTTTTATATATTCATACTTATATATGTTGTTGACTTTACATGCTTGGGTATATCAGTATTTTCAAAAAATCAGGGCCAATGGTTACTGGGGTGGATACTTGGATGATCGACATCCATGTATTATTACGTATCTAGAGCTGAAGGGTATGTCTAAACTAGTTTCCATATGAGTGCATCTTTATTAGCTGGGTCTGGGGTGTTTACTTGAACTCGTACCAGTATTACCATCAGATATGTCTATTCGAGATGATCAATCTTTTCTTTGGATGGCTCCGATATGGACCTCGTAAGGTGCGGTATCTTCTGAAGTGGGTGTTGCGTCAGTTTGATTATGTCCAAACCATCCGTAGGCATCCACATGAGAGTGCAAGTCCCCATACGACCTTAGGGTAGATCAGCCACTTCTGCGTGCAGTATCTTTATCATACATTGAGAGGTCAAGGATTGGGCATGCCTACTATGACTAGTATTGAGGTGGAAGTTGGTTACATAAAATGGTTTTGTACCATTTCATATCCACACATCATAAGTCCGCTGGAGGATGTTGGTATCCCAAGGTCACCTGAGTAGGAGGCCCTTGATAAGATTATTGTTGAGCAGGCTGGAGATCATCAACATCTAGACATGAACTGAAGGTTAGGGTGTAACACCCCGCAATCCCGACTTAAAAATTTCATTCAAATAATCAGAGTATATCACAATAAATCAGGATGTCACATTTCATAAAATCTTTTAAATCAAGTCGAATAATAATTTATTCTAAAACAATATTCAAACATAGCAGCGGAATTCATAAACGTCTCAAAATCTTAAATAAATAAGTCTCGGCACAAAAGCCTCATAAAACATCTCAAATCAAGTTACGTCGCAAACATCATAATTAATCAACATGATACATAAAAGGAATAGAAATAACAATAATCCCCATCCCGTTACGTATCAGAGCTCCTAAGACTCCACAAGAACCTCTCATATCGACGAACCTAAGCTTGGTCACCTGCACTTGCCCACAAGGCGGCAATTCCAACAGAAGGGGTGAGATTCACAACAATTATATTAACATATAACTCAAATAATTATGCTTAACAATAACAACATTATTCATCACATAGAGCAGAAACGTCTCAAACATCCACATATACAAATCATCTTAGAACACCTTCATAAATAACCGTCTCAAAACGTCACAGACACATGACTCGACAAATGCAACTCTAACATCTTAACATCATGCATGTGGTACCAATATTTTACCTTTAATAAGCTTCACCGTCGCTTTGAGCAAATGCTCCACCGTCGCTTTGAGCATAAGCTCCACCGTCTCAAAATATGCAAATGAATGGACTCGACTCTTTATTCTTAAACAAGTTATCCCAACGTCTTAACATCAAATACGACTCTTTATCGACACATGCAATTATACAATACATGGCAGCAGCTCAGCACACTTATATATATATTTGCAGCACATAGTTATCATCACAATCATCATTTATACTTCATTCATAAACTTTACTTAATAAGCATTTAATCAAAGCTTAACGCCAACAATTAAATATCATCTTACAGCGTCATTACATGTTCTAATTAGGTCTTAAACATCTCTAATACTATCCAAAGGTCTACCCTCAAAGCCCCGCTCAAAACAGAGTTCTAAAACTCAAGTTATAGTGGTCTGAGACCACATTGCTCGCTGTGGCGAGTGGGACTGCTCGCCACGGCGAGCTACTTAAATTGCATTCTGCCACTTGCTCGCTACGGCGAGTGAAGTTGCTCGCCTCGCGCGCACTAAAGGGGTTGCTCGCCACGGCGAGCTCAGCTGCTCGCCTCGCGAGTGAATACCTAACTGCTCGCCACGGCGAGCTATCGCAGAGGGGTTACGGGATCGCTCGAAACCTCGCCAAAACTCGTCCAATTCTTCGTGTTATGCTTCTAATCGTTCAGAATTATGGTCCTAGTGACTAATCTAGGTTCTGTAACAGGTTTCTACACCAATTCACATCATTCTCTCATCAATTCATCACAAAATTCATTAAACCCTAACTTTGGAATTCTCTCAAAACTCTCTCCAATCCTTAGGTTAATCATAACAGATGAATTACAGCATAACATAATTGAGTTAGGCTCACCCTTACCTGGTATGTTCGCAGAATTGAGGTTCTCTCTTCTCCGGCCACTTTCCTCTCCTTTTTGCAAAAGTTTGTAACGTACTGACTGCTTCTTTCTAAACCTAACTCCCTTTTATAATTCTTTCTATTCTCACTTATCCCCACAACTCTATCTTATTTATGAAAACAACCTCATATCTCAAAATATTTGTTATTATATCACATCTTAATTTTCATCACATATTTTATTTTATTAAACAATAAAATAAACGTCACACCACAACATCATTAAAATCATATAATATATAATAATATACTATATACTCTACTAAAATAATTAAATAAATAAAGGTGGACGTTACAACTCTCCCCCACTTAAAGGATTTTCGTCCTCGAAAATCTTACCTCGATTAAACAACTCTGGATATGACTCCAGCATCTTACTTTCAAGCTCCCAAGTTAAGCTTTCACCGGTCGCTCCACCCCAAACAACTCTCACTAGAGGTATCTCCTTGCCTCTCAACAACTTCACCTTGTGATCATCGATCCTTAAGGGTAGAGTCTCAACCGTAAGGTTGTCTCTCACTTGTACATCGTCACTTTGGATCACATGAGACGGATCCGGAACGTACTTCCTCAGTTGCGACACATGAAAAACATCGTGCAAATTCGATAAATGCGGTGGTAATCCAACACGATAAGCCACCGTCCCAATCCTCTCTGATATCTGATACGGACCAATAAACTTTGGAGTCAACTTCTTCGACTTCAAAGCACGACCTACACCGGTCATTGGAGTAACTCGCAAAAACACATGATCTCCTTCTTGGAACTCAAGGTCCTTTCTACGCTTGTCATGATAACTCTTTTGTCGACTCTGCGACGCTTTCATCTTCTCTTGGATCATTCTTACTTTCTCAGTGGTTTGTTGCACAATCTCCGATCCTAAAACCACATGTTCACCCGACTCAAACCAACACAACGGAGTTCTACATCTCCTTCCATACAAAAGCCTCGAAAGGTGTCATTCCAATACTGGAATGGTAACTGTTATTATAAGTGAACTCAATCAACGGGAGATGATTATCCCAAGCTCCTTCTTGTTCAAGTACACACACTCTCAACAAGTCTTCCAACGATTGAATCGTCCTCTCGGATTGACCATCTGTCTGCGGATGATACGCCGAGCTCAACTTCAACTGCGACCCTAAAGCTTCCTGCAAACTTTTCCAAAATCTAGAAGTAAATCTTGGATCTCTATCTGACACAATGCTCGAAGGAACACCATGCAATCTTACTATCTCTTGAATGTAAATCTCTGCTAACCGAACCATAGGAAAAGTGATATTGATCGGTAGAAAATGAACTGACTTAGTTAACCTATCAACAATCACCCAAATAGCATCGTTCCCTCTTGGAGTAGTCGGTAAACTCGTCACAAAATCCATGGATATGCTATCCCATTTCCACTCTGGCACATCCAACGGCACCATCATACCAGCAGGTTTCTGATGTTCTATCTTTGATTTCTGACAAACTAGGCAAGAATACACAAACTGTGCCACATCACGTTTCAATCCAGACCACCAAAACAACTTCTTCAAATCGTGATACATCTTCGTAGCTCCTGGGTGAATACTCAAGCTACTTCTATGGCTCTCTTCAAGTATTGCCTTCTTCATCTCATCGTTGTCCGGAATACAGATTCTACCTCGGAACCTCAACACACCGTGATCATCGACTCTAAAGTCACCATCTGCAGTCTGGTTACTCGCAACCAGCAAATCCACAAACTTAACGTCTTCTTTCTGTGCTTCCTTAATATTTTCCAGAAAATCATTGTCAATCCTCAACATCCCTAGCTTTACACTCTGGTGTGATCTTTCACAAACTAAGCTCAAATCTCTGAATTGTTCCAATAGTTCGAACTCTTCCGCCATCATAGCAGACATATGTAACGTTTTCCTACTCAAGGCATCAGCAACTACGTTAGCCTTACCCGGATGATAACTCAAACCAAAATCATAATCCTTCAATAACTCGAGCCATCTCCTCTGTCTCATATTTAATTCTTTCTGATCAAACAGGTACTTCAAGCTCTTGTGATCACTAAACACTTCAAACCTCGAACCATACAAATAGTGTCTCCAAATTTTCAACACAAACACCACTGTAGCCAACTCAAGATCGTGGGTAGGATAATTTCGTTCATGAATCCTCAACTGCCTGGATGCATAAGCAACCACTTTACCGTCTTGCATCAGTACACCACCTAAACCCAACTTAGACGCATCACAATACACCACAAAAGGTACTTCCGGCTTTGGCAAAATTAAAACTGGAGTTGTCGTCAACCGCTTCTTCAACTCATTGAAGCTACTCTCACATTGAGCATCCCACACAAAGGATTTACCTTTACACGTCAACTGCGTTAACGGAAGTGCCAACTTAGAAAACCCTTCTATAAACCTTCTATAATAACCAGCCAATCCCAAAAAGCTTCTAATCTCCGTAACCGACCTCGGAGTCTCCCATTGCGACACTGCTTCAACTTTAGATGGATCAACTGCTATTCCATCACCAGAAATAATGTGACCAAGAAAACTAACTTCCTTCAACCAGAACTCACACTTAGACAATTTAGCATACAACTTCTTTTCTTTCAATACTTGCAATACAATCTTCAAATGTTCAGCATGTTCTTCTTCGGATTTGGAATATATCAAAATGTCGTCAATAAACACCACCACAAAACGATCCAAAAATGCCTGGAAGGTCCGATTCATATACTCCATAAATACTCCTGGCGCGTTCGTAACACCGAAAGGCATCACTTTATACTCATAATGACCATATCGAGTTCTAAAGGTCGTCTTCTGCATATCTTCATCCTTCACCTTTATCTGATGATAACCCGACCTTAAGTCAATCTTGCTAAACACACGTGCACCCACTAACTGATCCATCAAATCGTCAATCCTCGGAAGTGGATACCTATTCTTTATAGTGACCTTGTTCAACTGACGATAGTCAATACACAACCTCATACTCCCATCTTTCTTCTTTACTAACAGCACATGCGCTCCCCAAGGTGAAACACTTGGTCTTATAAACTTCTTCTCAAGTAGATCCTCCAATTGCTTCTTTAACTCAACTAACTCAGAAGCTGACATACGGTAAGGTGTCATAGACACAGGCTTCGTTCCAGGAACAAGATCAATCGCAAATTCAACTTCTCTTTCAGGAGGCACGTCAGGAATTTCATCAGGGAATACTTCAGGAAACTCGCACACCATTTGCAGTTCGTCAATCTTCTCTTGATTCTCAATAGATAAGGATGCCATCAGAGAAAACATCAAAACTCCATCTCGTTCTAATTGTTTCAGCTGCTTGGTAGATAAAAATTCTGCTCCACTTTCTTCCTCTTCAGAGAAGAAATACACCGTTTTGCGAAAACAGTTGATAAGCACACGGTTGTACTCTAACCAATTCATCCTGAGAATTACATCCATACCAGTCCAAGGTAGGCAGACTAAATTCATCTCAAAATTACGATCAAACATAGACAACGGACAACTTAAACACACACGAGAAGTAGTCACCGAACCCTTAGCTGGAGTTTCGACAACCATCTCTCCATTCATATCAGACATAACAAGACCCAACTTAACAGCACAATCATAAGCAACAAAACAATGCGTAGCGCCAGTATCAATAATAGCAACTAAAGGTATATCATTAATATAGCAAGTACCTCTGATCAAGCGATCCTCGTTCTCAGTCTGAGTGCCGGTCAATGCGAAAACCCTTCCAGTAGTCCTAACTTTCTTTGGCTTCTTGCACTGCGAGCCAATATGTCCTTGCTCATCACAGTTGAAACACACAACATCACCAAACTTGCAGTCTGGGGTAATATGTCCTTTCTGTCCGCATTGGTAACACCTCTTCACATCAACAGGACACACATTACTCTTGTGGCCTTTCTGCCCGCAATTATAACAGGTAATCCTCTTTGCTTACCCTTATCTCTAGGAGCATCATAAGGTTTGGGACGACTCTGCTGACCCTTAGCTTTTCTATCATTCACTACCTTGTAGTGAGCCTTGGTATCCTCCTCATAAATCCTGCAACTACTCACCAGCTCGGAGAAATTTCGAATCTTCTGATAACCAATTGCCCTCTTAATCTCAGGACGTAAGCCATTCTCAAACTTGATGCACTTGGAGAACTCAGCATTCTCAGCTGTATAATGGGGGTAGAACTTTGCCAGTTCCACAAACTTCGACGCATACTCAGTCACGGACATATTTCCTTGCTTCAACTCAAGGAACTCGATCTCCTTCTTTCCCCGGACATCCTCAGGAAAGTAACGGTTCAGGAATTCCCTCCTAAACACCGCCCAAGTCACAGCAGCACCTCCTTCTTCTAGGATAGGTCGGATACCAACCCACCAATCATCAGCCTCCTCTGCCAACATATGGGTACCGAACCGTACCATCTGACCATCTTCGCATTGCATCACCCTAAAGATCCGCTCAACTTCCTTGAGCCACGTCTAAGCCCCGTCAGGATCATATCGCCCTTTGAAAGTAGGCGGGTGGTTCCTCAAAAAGGTCTCCAACATCCTCGTCCCATCGTTTCCACCAGCGTTGTTCTGATTTCCCACAGCTTGGGCCATTGCTTGCAAAGCAGCAGCAAGAGCAGCATCATTCCTTCCAGCCATCTTATTCCTCTACAAAGCAAACATAAGTTAGAATAATATAACTATAATATTCTAACTCTAAGACACCGTCACTCGACTCTCTAATTGGCCGGACGGACCGACCTGCTCTGATACCAATTGTAACACCCCGCAATCCCGACTTAAAAATTTCATTCAAATAATCAGAGTATATCACAATAAATCAGGATGTCACATTTCATAAAATCTTTTAAATCAAGTCGAATAATAATTTATTCTAAAACAATATTCAAACATAGCAGCGGAATTCATAAACGTCTCAAAATCTTAAATAAATAAGTCTCAGCACAAAAGCCTCATAAAACATCTCAAATCAAGTTACGTCGCAAACATCATAATTAATCAACATGATACATAAAAGGAATAGAAATAACAATAATCCCCATCCCGTTACGTATCAGAGCTCCTAAGACTCCACAAGAACCTCTCATATCGACGAACCTAAGCTTGGTCATCTGCACTTGCCCACAAGGCGGCAATTCCAACAGAAGAGGTGAGATTCACAACAATTATATTAACATATAACTCAAATAATTATGCTTAACAATAACAACATTATTCATCACATAGAGCAGAAACGTCTCAAACATCCACATATACAAATCATCTTAGAACACCTTCATAAACAACCGTCTCAAAACATCACAGACACATGACTCGACAAATGCAACTCTAACATCTTAACATCATGCATGTGGTACCAATATTTTAGCTTTAATAAGCTTCACCGTCGCTTTGAGCAAATGCTCCACCGTCGCTTTGAGCATAAGCTTCACCGCCTCAAAATATGCAAATGCATGGACTCGACTCTTTATTCTTAAACAAGTTATCCCAACGTCTTAACATCAAATACGACCCTTTATCGACACATGCAATTATACAATACATGGCAGCAGCTCAGCACACTTATATATATATTTGCAGCACATAGTTATCATCACAATCATCATTTATACTTCATTCATAAACTTTACTTAATAAGCATTTAATCAAAGCTTAACGCCAACAATTAAATATCATCTTACAGCGTCATTACAGGTTCTAATTAGGTCTTAAACATCTCTAATACTATCCAAAGGTCTACCCTCAAAGCCCCGCTCAAAACAGAGTTCTAAAACTCAAGTTATAGTGGTCTGAGACCACATTGCTCGCTGTGGCGAGTGGGACTGCTCGCCACGGCGAGCTACTTAAATTGCATTCAGCCACTTGCTCGCTACGGCGAGTGAAGTTGCTCGCCTCGCGCGCACTAAAGGGGTTGCTCGCCTCGCGAGTGAATACCTAACTGCTCGCCACGGCGAGCGGGTCTGCTCGCCACGGCGAGCTATCGCAGAGGGGTTACGGGTTCGCTCGAAACCTCGCCAAAACTCGTCCAATTCTTCGTGTTATGCTTCTAATCGTTCAGAATTATGGTCCTAGTGATTAATCTAGGTTCTGTAACAGGTTTCTACACCAATTCACATCATTCTCTCATCAATTCATCACAAAATTCATTAAACCCTAACTTTGGAATTCTCTCAAAACTCTCTCCAATCCTTAGGTTAATCATAACAGATGAATTACAGCATAACATAATTAAGTTAGGCTCACCCTTACCTGGTATGTTCGCAGAATTGAGGTTCTCTCTTCTCCGGCCACTTTCCTCTCCTTTTTGCAAAAGTCTGTAACGTACTGACTGCTTCTTTCTAAACCTAACTCCCTTTTATAATTCTTTCTATTCTCACTTATCCCCACAACTCTATCTTATTTATGAAAACAACCTCATCTCTCAAAATATTTGTTATTATATCACATCTTAATTTTCATCACATATTTTATTTTATTAAACAATAAAATAAACGTCACACCACAACATCATCTCATACATCGCAAACATCATTAAAATCATATAATATATAATAATATACTATATACTCTACTAAAATAATTAAATAAATAAAGGTGGGCGTTACATAGGGTGTATCAGAGATCATGTCTTATCTGTCATGGGCAGTGGCGCGGTGGTGAGAGGGAGTGATGAGTGGGAGAGTTTGGAATTAATTATGCAAGAGGCTCAAGAAGGTAAAATTTATCGTCGTAGGCGTATTAGGGGTCCTAGAGCTACCCAATAGTTTTAAGTTGTTGTTGTAACATTTGAACAAATTATGTTTTTAATCTTATGTTTGAATATATAGATGTAACCTATGGATAATTCGTGTTTAATTTGCACGATCTATGTATAATTTTTGTTATTTCATACCGTTTTCATCAAACTATTTTCTTATAATTTGACTGAAAGCATGTTTAAATAAATCCGATTTGCCATTTTATGAAAACACGTGAATCAGCCAAAAAAATCCTTGATTTTGTCTCTGTTCTGAGACAATTACGATTATATAATTCGAATATTATATAATCCAAAATAAGTGTAATTATACACTAAAATTTGTCTCTAAAGTAGTCTTTTGCGGTGTCTTACACATTTAAGATTATATAATTCCAATTTTTTAAATAGGTTTCAAGTTATGTTTTCCTAAAATTATGTTTTATTGAAAAATGTACAAACATCAGCAAGATGCTTTGTCTTCCTTCAGTTTTTATCCAGTTCGGATTATATAGTCCAAACAAATGGTAATTTCGAAAAAAAAAAGCGCATGAAAAAGGCATATGGTGGAAAAAGTAATAATCTTACAATTTTGCTTGTTTGATTTATTAAAAGTTTGTTTGGGTCGGGTTGTTTATTGGTCTACAAATCTAAAGGATATTCATTGATGTCTTTTATTTTTTACTATTACTTTTTCCACCTTATGTGCTTCTCGCGCGTCCTATTTTTTCCCAAAATACCCTTCGGATTATATAATCCGAATTTGAGTTTTTTCCACCTTAGGGTGAAAAAAATGAGTTTTTCGCCAATTCGGATTTTATAATCCGAAAACCTCAACAAAAAAAGGGCCCGCTATTTGATTTTTTTTCGGATTATAGAATCCGAATGTAACACCTCATTTTCCCAACTTTAAAATAACATAGATTAATCAGAGTTTTTCAACTTAAAAACAGAGTGTCACATTCAACTTTACAAAAATCCAACAAATATAAATATAGCTAAATTGCTATTTATTAAAACTTCTGCTTTTATAAAAATTTAACAAACATGCAGCGGAAATAATTTCAACATCTTAAATAGTCTTTGGCTCTAAAAGGCCACATCATCAACATCTTAAATAAATTCTCATAAAAATAGTTCAACATTGTTTAAAAGGAAATATGTAACGAGGAAACATGCAACAAAACAATCCCCGTCCCAGTACGTATCAGAGCATCCTAGACGACACGACGGAGATTACTCTCAACTGCACTATTCTTGGTCACCTGCAAGTTACTCATACGAAGAGCAACATTTCCAAGCAGAAGGGGTGAGATTTCACATTCAATAATAATAAGCATATAATTCTTTAAAAGAATTTAACAACATAAATAACAACAAATTTAACAATGTTAAACAACAATTATACAACATAGATGCTTCGCATAATTACTCATTAATCAACTCATTAAATATAATGGCAACTTGACAACACGACTACTTATGCAACGACAACTTCATCAACTTGACAACTTATATGCATGTGGTACCAATCATGGCATAAGCCCTCATCGCTTTTGAACATAAATATACTCCTCGGGCATGAGCCCTCGTCGCTATTGAGCAAAAGCTTGTAGGACATAAGCCCTCATCGTGTTAGAGTAATAACTCTCAAGGCCATCAGCCCTCATCTTTTAGAGCAAAGCTCTCGGGGCCATCAGCCCTCATCTTTAATGACTATGCATGGACTCATCAACCAATACTTTGACGACCAACAACTTCAACGACATCGACAAACAACTTACAACTTAAACAACATTGACAAACTACTTACAACTTTGAAGACATTGACGACAACTGTGGTAACGACAACGACAACGACTTCACATCATAATTTCATATTCATCAATCATAAACAACGTCATATAACATCGTATTTAAACATCAACAATTCATTATATAACATCATATTCAAACATCAACAATTCATCATGCACCTTTGTAAAAACATAATAAATTATACATAACATATTTCCATGTCAAACCAAGGATACTAGAAAGATATCACAATTATCGACAACTTTCATATTTATACCAAAGACCAATTTAAAACAGAGACGTGTGAAAAAGACGCAAAAACATGAAACAGAGAATGTTGTCACCGTACAATTTGCTAAGACCTCCTTGGAGTATTTTCATCATAACTCAAAAACCAAAAGTCATTTTCACGTCAAACTAAAGCCACTGGAAAGATAACAAAACTATCTAAAACTTTCATGTTTACACCCAAGGCCAATTCGGTGCCGATCAATACCAGTTTTCGTTTCAAATCCGAAAAAGTTGTGTAGAAAGTTCATAAAAATTCACTGTGACCTACGTGCAGTAATTTGACCATAACTCAAGTTCTATAAATTGTTTTGACGTCAGACCAACGTCATTAGAAAACTTACATCCATACCTACAACTTTCGTGTTTACACCTAAGACCAATTCTGCACCGATCAATACCAGTTTTCATTTCAAAATTCGGGGCAGAGATAAAAAAAATCAGAAAAAAGCAACTTATATTATTCAAACTTCACATTCATTCAAAATCATCACAATCAACAACAACAACTCAATATAATTCATACCCAATTCATAATATGACATTAACAACAACAATCATCAACAATTCATTTATCCACAAATTAACATACCCAAACATATCACTACAACTAGAGCACGAATTTCATCAATTAAATTGCCATTCAAAACCCTAACTTCTTTTCAAACCCTAACTTCTCTAATCATCAAAATAAAACAACAACAAACATGTTAAACCCTATTTCAGAACCATATACTTATGATTAAAGAAGGTTAGTCCCACCCTTACCTTAGGTTGGTTGATTTACAGAACTCTACAAGCTTCTCCTCTTTATCGCCCAAAAACTGCTTCTATGTGCTCTCTGTTTTCTTTTTCTAACCCTAATTATCTAATGTTCTCCTCTATATATAACCACCAAGAGTTTGTTTCTCACTAAATCTTATTTATTTCTAAATTAAATATATCTCTCCCCCACTTAATAATAATAATACACCAAATAACAAATATATCTCTACACAAAATAACAAATATATTTTTATACTAGATAACATATATATTTCCACACAAAATAACAAATATATTTCTACACCAGATAACATATATATTATACAAATAAATACCAACATATAACATAACAAAATATCACTTCATCAAAATAAATCGACTAAATTATACAAAGACATCTAATCTCAATAAAATAATAAATAATAAAAGTAGGGTGTTACACCGAATACCCCTAAACACCCTTTTTTTCATGGTACTGATGCAGTTCGGATTACGTAATCCAAACTGCACCAACACCAATTCTGAACATGTTTGTAACATGGATAGTCATTTTAAGGATAAAATTAATCTTCCTAACTCTCATCTCTGTGTTTTTGGATCAAAACTCCGTTAAAATGGACTTCTTACGGTACTCCGCCATTTAAAATCCAAAATCCTATCGTTTAGACCATTTTTTTAATGGTGATAATGCAGTTCGGATTATGTAATCCAAACTGCATCAACACGAATTTTGAACATGTTTGTAGCATTGATAGTCAGTTTAAGGACAATATTAATCTTCCTAACTCTCATCCTTGTGTTTTTATGATTTTATTTGACATGGATAGGCCCTTTTTTTTTGTTTTTAAAAAGTAAAATTCAAAATTGCTGAAATGGAAGAGATTATGATTGTTGATTATACATAAGTATAGTTTGGATTATGAAATCCGAACTCGTCTGGATTATGAAATCTGAACTGCAAAGGGCATTTTTGGAAATTTTACAGGGTACGTGAGAGTGTCATAGGATAGGAAAAGTAATAGCCTTTATTTTTTTCCACCCTACTTATTTATCACGTGCCTTATTTTTTTTACAAAAACACCCATGACATTTCTGAATATTTAATTCGAACATAGTAGCAAATTTTGCTTTTAAAAACAACATAAAAACAAAATAAAAAAATGATAAAAACATGTCAAGTAAAATCAAAATAATATAAAGATACCACAAAAAAATTCTAAAAATCAAATAAAACTAATGCAAAAAATTTTCGGATTTTTCAGAGAATATGAAAAGAAAAAAAAAAGGTCTAAACGATGGAATCAGAGCAATCCAATCAAGTATCCTGAAAATCGAATTTCCGATTATGAACAACAATGACCTAAAATAGAAGGATGAGAGTTAAGAAGATTAATATGATCCTTAAATTGGTTATCCATGTTACAAACATGCTCAGAATTTGTGTTGACACGATTCGGATTATCCCCATGAATAAGGGTGTTTGGATTCTAAAATCCGAAAGAAAAAAAACAATGAACGCACCATTGGTTATTTCTCTATCAATAATATTTAAATTCCATGTTTTTTTATAGAAAAGAAACATTCACGAGTGCATGTGAATGTGATTAGCTGTTTATCACCACTAGTGAGGTGAATTCCACAAATTCCGAGATTCAGTTAACAAACGTGATCCCCATTTTGGCTTGCTAACTCACAAAATAACAATCGTGAAATTTCCTAAGAAAATATTTCAGGACATATAGCATCGCTGCTTTTTATATAAAAGCTACTTTTAATCTTTCATTTCTTTCAAATAATTTGTTGGCTAGAATTTCACATTTAATGTTAATAAATATGGAACCCAAACTTCAAATTTCAACCTCTACATACATAATTTAATGTCTTTATCGATTGAGTTTATGCTCATTGCCCAAATGACTATCAACCTTTAATATTTTTTTATACAATCCTTCCTTTAAATTTTATGATGATGAAGATATTGGATATGTATCTATCAAAACATTAATTATTGCTTCCAATGGAAAGTGGCCATTACGTAAAGAAGTGGAAAGAGATGAACATAGTGCACACGAAGTAAACAATTAGGGCTAAAATGGGTTAATTAATCAATCAATGCTTTTGAAGCTCACATCACATGTACAGATTGAGCCTAAACTCAAAATTTCAAAAGTGGATTTATGGTTGTGCATGATTGCGTGTCGTGTGTGTGTGGCTATGGCAATCTTAGTTAGTTTCGTAAAGTGTTAGCAATTAATAGTTCTGCGTGGCATGGATATATTACATGCAGACAGAAAAAACGAAGTTTGCATGGGATTCAATTAATGGAATGGATTATTAATTAGGATCTTATATTCTTATGAACAAATAACAATAGTATGAATAATTTTTTATCTGTCTGATGAGAACGGTTGAGTGGCAACGACGGTAGAGAATGTTTCGGTGTGATGGTAACGGCTTCCG
Organism: Medicago arabica; assembly: GCA_946800305.1. NCBI lineage: Eukaryota > Viridiplantae > Streptophyta > Magnoliopsida > Fabales > Fabaceae > Medicago > Medicago arabica. The sequence goes on along the minus strand of OX326965.1, from coordinate 12,558,839 downwards.
GTACGGTGGTGACGAGTCTTCGCTGTGGGACGAAAGGCCTGCTAGCACGTTAGCACTCCGACGCTCAAGTCAATAATGTAACTGAGAAAAGTGTGTAAGAAGTGATGTGTACCTTGAAGGTGAAGCAAATTCACCCTTATATAGGTGCAGTTGGTCATAACCGTCTTCGGGTTATGCGGCGTGTGATTAGGGACGAAGTATGACACATGTAGGATGATCCTTGTGCGAGGGCACACTCTTGTGTGGCACGGCGCACGCAAGCTGGCGTGCTCCTTTAGGTGCGAAGTCTTGAGGCGGTACAAGTCCGACCATGTATCAGCGTGCGGTTGGTCTTTTGACTGGTCCAGAACAATTTTAATGACAAATTTAGACGGAAGTGGTCAATAAATTGGTTTTATGTGGCCTTGATACATCAACAAGAAAATGATCCTTTTGGCAATATGATGTGAAAACAAGTAAAGGATAGATATGCAATTTCCAACGTTGTCAAACCTTTAAATGGTAAATATGAATATGATCATTCATTTTAAATTGGACACGTGATTGTAATAACTGGAGTAGTAAGTAGGTAAAGTTTGGGCGATCGAAGGATGGTATGGTATGGTCGTCGTATGTATCATTATTAACTATGTGATATTTTTAATCCACTTCATTTCATGTGTGGACCAACAAACAATGCCGTTTCTATCATTCATTATTTGCTTGTGGAATTTTCTTCTAAACATGTCACTCTTTTACATCACCCGGATTCCTTTTCGGTGCCCTTTCTAAGTCACTCTTTCCTCATTGATGCATAAGTTTGTCCTTCTTCCTTTTATTAAGTCACCATGAGATTAAAAAACAATGATAACACCTCAGTATTTTTTATTAATTAGTTAATTTTATTAAAATGATTACCCATGTCAGCATTTTCCTTAGCGACATCGAAAGTTTAAATGAAGTTTACTTTAAATTTGACGGAAGGGTAAAACTTATTGGAACTCCAACAATACAAGAGATTAACTTAAAACTTTATAAATGTAAGAGACCAAATGTAGAATATATATATATATAAAGGAGCAAACAAGATATTAAAGCAGAAATAATTTTTTATTGATATTTTAAAACAACAATTAAAACAAGGGTTAATAGGCTTTTACCCTTCTGTAATATATGTTATTTTTGGTTTATTCCTCTGTGAATATTTTTTTCTTAGATTCCGTCCTCGTAAAATGAAGATTCTTTAGGATTGCCCCCTATGCTAGTTGAGTCAGCATAATCTCCGACGTGGCAGCCAAGTGATATTTTTTTATGCCATGTCATTAAATAATTGTTACACGTCATTATTTATTTTTTTAAAATACGAAAAAAAATTAATTCATTTTTTAATTACTGAATTTTTATTTTAATAAATTAAGAAAAAATTCATAAATAATTTCTTCTTCTTCTCCAAATCGCTTCTTCTCTTCTTCTCCAAATCGATTCTTCTCTTCTTCTCCTCTTCCAAATTCGTTCCTTCTCTCCCTTATCTTCTTGTATCTTTTATTCGTTCCTCTCTCTTCTTCTGCATCTTCTATTTGTCCAGAATTAGGGTTACTGAAATGGGAGGAAGCAAAGCATCTTCTGTTGGGGTCTCTAATGGAAGGAACAAACCCAAATGTGGATGCAATGCATTTATGAAACTCTGGGTATCAAACACAGAAGAAAATCCAAAGAGAAAATTTTGGAGATGCAGAGATTTTTGGGAGGTAAGTTAGCACTACAACTTGTATATATTCGAAATCCTTTTATATATGATGAATTGATTTTGTTCTTGTGTAGAACGCTGACCACTACAACTTGTTTATATGGGATGATGAACTTGATGATCCAAAAGTAATAAGCTTGCTGAAAAAATTGCTGAAAAGAATCGTGAGGCTGAAGATGGTTGGAGCAAGCATCATAACCTGGGTTCAAATTGCTTGAACATTGGCTCTAGCAACATTGAAAATATGTCTTCAAATGTTGAAGTTGGTTGCAATAAGTGTCTATTGTTGTCTGAACACCTAAGGGAATTTGGCAAAGAAATTGGAATTGAGCTAGGCAAGGAATATGCTAAGGAAAAAGCCTCAAAAAAGCATATGAAAACAAAGAAGAAGTTGCAGTATGAAAGGAAGAAAAGCTCAGGACTAACGATTGAACTTGTGTTATCCTGGATCTTATTTTTAGTCGTCTTTAAGTTGATGTAATTCTAGTTTAGTTAATCTAAGTTTATCCTTTTGTGTTTTGTTTTGGTTTGGTTAAATGTAATGACAATTGAGATTTATCTCTATAAATGAAGTTGACCTTTCTGTCAAATGTTTACCTATCTAGTTAATTTAATTCTTAACATGTCAATGACATAAATGAAAGAGAATAACATTAGACAATAATAATGCACATACTGTGCTATGTTTTGCAAGTGAACATTACATCACCATAATGCACATAAAGTGCTATGTTTGAACACAAAATTACACCAAAATATTGCACATAAAGTGTTATGTTTCAACACAACATTACACCAAAATATTGCACATTATGTGCTACGCTTCAATAGAACCTACATCATAAAGTTGCACATATAGTGCTATGTTTTCAGACTCAACAACCTTGGATGCTTGCGTTTCAGATTCACCAACCTTCTCTGGTTGTGTTTCAGACTTACCAACCTTGGATGCTTGTGTTTGAGATTCACCTTCATTCTCAGCTTCTGTTTTAGATTCAGCAACCTTCTCTGCTTGTGTTTCAGTCTCACCTTCATGCTCAACGTTTCAATCTCACCTTCATGCTCAACTTGTGTTTCAGTCTCACCTTCATTCTCAGCTTGGATTTCAGTCACAATGGTAGGTAAAGATGCTAACACTTCATCACTTATATCATCAAAGAAATTAGTAGCTTGATGAGCATTTGCAGGTTGAGGGTTCACAGTTGCTTGACTTGAGACATTAATGACATCACTTGTTTGAGGGTCAGTTGTTTGCCTAGTGTTGACATTTTCCACTTCATTTCTATCCCTAAGTTTTATCAGTTTCATCTGCATCAAATTTAAATGGATTTATATAAGTCAAAGTAGACATCGGGAGTCATAAACTAGGACAAGGACATCAATTTGTTCTTTACCTTCTTTTTAGCAGGTGCAGGGTTCTCAGTTCCTGACTGAGGAATGTTTGCATCAGTTGGTGGAATGTTTGCAGGCTCATTATTAATTGTTGGCTTTCTCTGTAACATAGACAACCACTTAAGTAATATACGGATGTAATGTATTAAGCATGACAGTTACCTTGCATTAACTACTTTAACTTCTTTTTAGAAGCTTTAGGAGGCATGTTTGCAGCATCAGATGGAGGCATGTTTGCAGCATCTGGAACACTTCCTGAAATGCCAACAATGTCTTCAACAGGAGATTTCTTTGTTGGCTTCCTCTGAAACACAAACAACCAATTAACTTGTATAATTGAAGTAATGTATAAGTTTACAATTGAACTTGTATAAATTTACCTTTCTCTTTGCAGCATCTGGGTTATGAACTGTAGATTTGCATCTCCTAGCATTGTGACCTATTTTGTCACATCTGGTGCATCTGTCAGCTACTCCAGGCCTTCTTAACCTACCACCAAGTTCATCAAACTCTCTTATCCTCAGTTTCTTAGGCCTTCCAGGGCCTCTTTTGTATTCAGGTGGCAGGACATTTTCTTGCTCAACTTCTGGCCACATCTCCATACCATTAATGACACTTATAACATTCTCATAACATTTCTCATATGAACTTCTTGAGTAACATTCATCAACATAATTCTCATGGTTCCATTGATAATACCCCAAAGTTGCCACTGCATGCCTGCATGAAATTCCAACCAACTCCCAGAAACCACAAGCACAAGTCCTATTAGTAGTATTAACAATAAATTGTTGATCGTTATAGCTATGTTGTACATGCCATTCCTCATCAGTAGAACAGGTTGGTGTCAAATGCCTACTCATAAAAACCTCCTTATCTAGTCTATTCCTAGGCATAGGTATGATGTTGTGATGCCATCTAGGAAGTTTAATTCTAGAAGTAGACATTTTATTCATGAGGTAATTCCTAATCCACTCACACATAGTTAAAAAAGGCTTATCTCTAGCAACTAAGATTGTAGCATTGAAAGATTCAGACAAATTATTCATCAGGACATCACACTTAGAGTAATAACTAAATGCATGCTTACACCAGCTTTTTGTTGGGTGTCCCATCAACCACTCCCAGGCACCATTGTCATCCTTTTTAATCTCATCCATCTTAGCTTTCCACCCTTGATAATATGTGGCCTTAGCAGCTCCCATCATCGGATCTCTTATGAGAGTTCCTCCCCCAAATTTCTTCTTGAAGTTTGCATAAAGATGTCTTAGGCACACCCTATGCTCAATTCTTTCAAACAACTCTTCAGACACACTCATTAATCCCTATAATTATAAAACAATATAAAAAATTTAACAAATAAAGGGAAACAATACAGAAAAATATAGAAAGTATGTGAATTTATGAAGTATACCTTCTGTTGATCTGATATGAACACATATCTCCTATCCCTTCCAATATCATCCATTAAAAGCTCCATGAACCATTGCCAGCTTGCCCTACACTCAGTTTCTACTATTCCAAATGCCAATGGAAAATATTGGTCATTTGGGTCCCTACCAACAACTATTAGAAGCTGACCCCCATACTTTGTCTTTAAGTGACATTCATCTACCCCAACAAATTGTCTACACCCATTTATGAACCCTTTCTTCACATTATTTCTTGCATTCACCCTTTTAAGTTTTGCAGCATACCTCCAAATCCTGGCATATTGGTTATCAGCATCACCATCAACAACACTTTGAGCAATCTGTTTTGCCTTCCAAGCTCTACCCATTGTAATATCCACTGCATGTTTTGTCTTCATGTCATCCACAATATATGAGATTGTTACCTTTTTTGAAGTTTGTAGCTTTTTTACCACATCAAAGTTTGCCACCCACCTTGAGCTTGCAGATCTATTTCTCACAGTCCTAGAGCATTTATGTTTTGGCTTTAAAGTCTTTAGTTGGTAAGTGTGCCTGCCCCCCACTTTAGAGCAATAAGCCAAATACCCACATCCACCCTTACAGATTGCCCTTGCCCTATAACTTTCATTTTTCAAAAAGATAATTTCATACACATTCAACACATTCCATTCACGTATTGCATCCTTGAAGTCTTTAAGTGAATTGAATTCCATACCTAACTTAAATTGATATTGTGCATTTAATTGCTCCCTTTTAAACTTTTCAAACTTTATACCATATTCACCATCGGATGCATCTGGGTCTGAACTGTCAAGTTTCTCACTAAAGTACTCCTCATCAGATACTTCATCATCTTCATCTGCAGTTGCCTTTTCTTTAAGTTTCAGTTGCTTTTTAGGAGACTTCTTCATAGGTGATTTAGATGCACACTTCTTCATCCTCATAGACTTACCACCAACATTGACTCTATTGCTACCATTAGCTGCTACTTCAACTTCGACATCTTCAAACCCATCATTAACTGGAGCACCCCTCTCATCCTCACTGTCATCAAACCTCACATCTTTAGCACCACCATCATCACTACTATAAACAAAGAGGTTGTCTTCATCTTCATCACTAGACCCATTTATATCAACACAACGAGGCTCCTGAACTTTCACATAATTGTCCCCCACATTATGCTCCACATATATGTGACCATCTACTTCTTGAGCAACAACATACATACAAATCTCATCTGCAATGTGGTCCACAGTGACTTCAAAAAACTCATTGTCCCCCCAACCATCATAAACTCCTTTCTCTCATAACCCCAGCTCCTAACAAGTTCCTTGATAACTGCTACTTTCCAAGCATCAAGGTCTATATCAAAGACAATTGTTTCAATACCACCTCAATAGAAAATGTTTTTATCCCTAAAAAACTCCCCACCATGGTGAAAGATGCAGTTGCATACCCATTTCTTCTGTCAAACACAAAAATTAAACCAATAACGTTAGGACACATGTCAATCACGACCCCACACAGATACCAACATGCAGCAAAGGACAAAACAAAACAAAACAACACCACATACATGAATAAAAAAACCCTAAAAAATTGATTCTTTTTCCAACTTTTTGTTCAATTAGAGCATTCTCTGGGACCACAACAGCAATATACACCCTTTTCTTATACTAAAAATGATTTTTTTTCCAACTTCATTCATACATATGCAAAAGAAGCGAAACATTACAAAGTACGAAAAAGGATAAAATTACATTTCCAGATGCGCCATCTTCATTGTTGTTCGTTAATGCTCTTCCTTTAATCGTTTTCGTCATGTTCGCGTTCTTAATCACTTTCATCTTCTTCGTCTTCGTAATCTTTTTCTTTGTCTTCGTAACCTTTATCTTCTTCGCATCGTTTTTCTCCTTCGCAGACTTCCCCTTCCACTTTATCGTCTTCTTCGTTCTTACTGTGAATCGACTTGCTTTTCTGGGTTTGGTTTGTTTAAGTTATGATTCTTAGTGATTTAGGGTTGCTAAATCTGTTTGGGTTTTGAGTTTTCACAAGTGTTGGTGGAAATGGTAGGGGTGAAAAGTGAAACCCTTCATATTCTAATTACTTGTTTAAATTAAAATTAACCTTTAAATAATTGAATTAAAAAAATTCGTATTTAAAAAAAAAATTGGGGACATCCAATAAAATTGGAACGATACAAAGAAGATTAGCATGGCCCCTGCGCAAGGATGACACGCACAAATCAAAAAATGGTATCAGAGCAGACCTCTCCCAGTACGGTATGGTTCAGGGACGAACCAAGCGGAAGCTGGTGGGCTTGTAACACTCACGGCTGACGACGACAGGGGAGTGGTCGCCGGTGCACAAGGCACGACAATGAGCGGCTCCCGACAGTTTTTAGTGGAACCGAATCACATCGGAATGAGAGGAATCTTGAGGCCGTGTAAGTATGAGACTATATGGTTGAAGGAAGGCCTATAGTAATTGTTTGGTACTACCTATATCAACAAGATGCATTTTCTTTTTGGTAGCTCATTCCATAAGAACTCCACAGTTAAGCGTGCTTGACTTGGAGTGTCTTTGGATGGATGACCTACCGGGAAGCATGCAAGTGAGGACAAAACACGCTGAGAAGACCTGTGTTGGTTTGTAGGGTCAGTCGACAATGCTTAAAGTCATCTGGGATGTTGCAAATGGTATCAGAGCCTGGTTTCGATCCAAGGACCTGTGGCATAAAAAAAAAACCACTTGGCTGCCACGTCGGAGTTTCTGCTGACTCAACTGGCATAGGGGGCAATCCTAAAGAATCTTCATTTTACGAGGACGTAATCTAAAAAAAAATTCAATGGGGGTAAACCAAAAATGACATATATTACAGGGGATAAATGTCTATTAACCCTTAAAACAGTATCTTTATAGTTTGCTAATTTATATCTAGAGACATAGTAAGAAAACATTTTTAAAGCAGTGGCTACTAAAATTCATTGTTGGGTCTTATTTTGATTGCGATAGAATATTTATATACAATAAGGAGACTTACCCTTGAATATATATATATATATATATATATATATATATTTTACGAAAGACTTACCCTTGAATAGACATTAATAAATTGTCTTATTTATATTAATATTAAAAAGGAGACTTACCCCTGTAAATTTGCTACCCATTTTTTAATTTATCGTTACAAATTGATAATTGTTCTTCGCTCATATGTTTTTCCTCATTTCCGTCCAATGTGAGTTAAGTCACGTTGAAAATGCATCTATGTGAGTTAATTTACGTTCGACTATTTTGACGGAAACGAGCAAAAACATATGGGAGAAGAGCAATAACCGTACAAATTGGACTTACATGGTCTGTCATGTATTTACAATTTCCGACATCTGAATAGTTTTATATTTGAAAGTTGCTTTTCTGACTTAAGATATTCCTAATAACACATGAAAGTTACGAATTTACTCCCGGTGGTAGTTAACTACCATTGGTAAATCCGACAACAGTTAACTACAGTTAAGAGCAACGGTAATTAATTGCCGTTGCGTTATGAAATTTGCTTCAGAAAGCTCAAACACAACACAACTCTCTATTACAAATCTCTCCAAACATCAATAATCCATTTTTCATGTTATTCACACTTTTCATTTTATTTAAAACCATTTTACCACATTTTTTTCATTGCACATTTTAAAAAACAAAAATTATATTAATACATTTGTTCGGCATTTTCATATAAAGTGGCACAAGTACACACAATTTTATTTAGTTTTAATTTCATCTACAGTACATTATATTACATATCCCCTAAATATATGCGGTATCATCATGATGTTGGATTTAAATTTAATTCTTGAAAGTTTGCCGAAAATGTTGGCATTCAAGTGTATAAGTTTTCACATCGAATCCCTTCATATAGGATGAGTAGTAACAAAAAGGAATGCACTCCAATACATTCTTTTGAACTCAATCTTATTGCACTTGCTACTTGACAAATTTCAATTGATAGAGGAGCATGATCAAGCACAAAACAACATCTTAGAGGTGCATTCTCTTACGTCCCACTCATCCTATACAAAGGAATTCAATGTGAAAACCTATATAGTTGATTTGGTAAAATACAAGTTGCGTTCTCTTCATTCTTTTGACTTTTCAAACAGATTTGCAAACTTTTACCCTAAGTATAAGACACTTCAATACCAACATCTTCAACAAACTAACAAGAATTAAACTTAAATTCCAACAAAATAAAGATACTACGTAATACTGATGCTATCTATACATAATCTTCTCGTTCTGGCAGAATCAAACTGTTGTGAATATCTTCAGACGATCTCAGCAACGTGACAAACATATCAATCCACGGAAACATGTTGTCCTGCCAAAAAAATCGAGAACTTACTCATCACGTCATCGTTCGTTAATTCTAGCCGACTGAACGTTATTCTCCCATCGTCCAACGTTGGACGTTTATACGAAACATATTTCACCCCCTTGTGTCTCCGGGGTTGAGTCCTTGGTTGATTTCATTAAGTTGATTCTTCAGACCTTTTAACGTGACATTAATGCACCGAACCTTGAACAACTAAGAATTTCCATCGTTGAAGCTTATGCTTACGCTGAACAAATCAGCCATTGTTTCAGATCAACACCATAAGAAAAATAAAACAATCAATGAAAAACTCATTCAAACATTTCATTAAACACTTGGAGTGCAAATTATACATAAACCCTAAAAAAACTCAAAAAAAAATTATATATAAAAAAAAATAAAAATTATGCAACATAACTTCATTATAACAAGTATTCATAATACTTGTTAATAGCATTTCAGATCTACAACAAAATTCTTTTAAAACAAATAAACAAAATTTCAAAATAAAACTACAACTAAAACTATAAACATATATACCAACTAAAATGTATGATAATAGCCTAAATGATTACTTGTGATTTAGTGGCAAAAAAATTGGATGATTTAGTAGAGTTTTTTTTAGAGAGAGTGTGATAATTGGAATTTTTAGAGAGATAGTGTGATGAGAGAGTGGCTGGAAGCTTGCTTCTGACTTGAATATGTAACATACACAGCGGTAGTAAACAACCGTTGGCATCAGCGGTAGTTAACTGTTGTCAGATATGCCAACGATAGTTAACTACTGCCGGGGTAATTTAGAATTTTCCATGTGTCATTAGGAAGATACTGAAGTCAGAAAAACAATTTCCTTTACATTTTGAAAGTCCAAAAAGAATCAAATATTTTGCAATCATTTTAGGATCCGTTTGGTTCGAGAATTAGGAGGGGAGAGAAGGGGAGGGAAGGGGAGGGATTTTAATGCAAAGGGAGGGGAGGGATTTTAAAATTATTTTACTGTTTTAACCTTAAACTTAAGTAAATATAATAAAGTAATGAAACAATAACAATGTAATCGATAACAACATGATGTAGACGATGAAATAATGGATTAGTAATAGGGATGTTACAAGTAGTAATAAAAGTTGTTACAAGGATAAATTGTTAATAATAATAATAATAATAATAATTTGGGGTCTCCTTGATACACCTTGTATTTATTATTACTATTATTATTATTATTTGGGGTCTCCTTGGTACACCGTATACCTTGGAGAGTCAATGATTTGTTAATATATAAGTTCCATTTTTTTTCACCAGTCTCTCAAACTTTAACGACTTCTTTGTTGAAGTGCTCGATATAATCCACGAGTGGATCGTTCTTTTCTAGGACAATATCTTTTAGGGTTGTTATTGTATTTGGGTGGTAACACCATGCATTAAAGTGGGTAGTGAAGTGGTGGCATTGTTCTTCCCATGAATCGTTGGATTCATGAGTTAAACTCTTAACCAGGCCATCACACTTTTTCAATGTTAAAGTGAAAGAGTCTTCACCTTACCGTGCCTCATACTCCCTGTAGTTAAGGATAGATTCAATGTTTTTTATATGCTCATCTCGATATGTGGTTCCATCATATTAGTCCATTGGGTGGCAATTTCCCCAAACTGGTTGAGACACGGCGACTTTGTATCTTTCACGTAAAGGGTCTGCGAGGTTTTCTATTTGTGTCGCTGAGGTTGGGGGATTTGTAGCGCAAGGTTGGTGTCGAACCTAATGATGGTGAGGACTGAGGATGTTCATCGATTATTAGTTGTGGGGACCTTCGAGGACGACCAACGAGAGATGGTCGCTGGGGACCTTGATCTCTCGGGAGTGTGATATCAAAAAATTCCATACATAAAAAAATTGATGGTACTAATTATTTACATATTATTATTTTGTAATTTTATTTAATCAATTTCTCTTAAAAGATCGATAAATTAATGTTTTCTTTTTGCAAAAATTGATACTTTTTTTATGACAAAAAAAAGGAAAGTATTAATTTTTATAAAAAAAAAAAAAAAGTAATTAACTTTCCCATGCCTGTAAGAGAATTTGATTAATGCTTTCCAATAAAGAAAGAATCTGGTGGAAAGAATGAAACGCAAGTATTGGGAATTACACATAACAGACATCAAACCAATTACCAGGTTCACACCACCATCATAATCATCATCATTATAATAATTAACTTTTCCATCTCTATATATAATCATAATCAATATCATAATCATAACAATTCATATCAAGTTTTTCTCCCTCTTATTTTGTTTCTTCTCCATTCCCCAGCATTCAAATATTTCTTTTCATTCTCTCTCTGCATCAAATATCTATGGCAACCTCATCTTCCACCACAAACAACAATGGAGGTATCTGAAAATCTTAACCTTTTTGCGTTTCTTTTTTATTTATTTATTTATTTCTTCATTTTCTCTTGATATACATTTTTTTACATATTAATTTGCACATATAAATCATGCAGAGAAACAAATAGAACATGATCAAAATGTTCTACAAAAACACGTTGCATTCTTCGACAGGAACCATGACGGCATCGTCTACCCATGGGAAACATTTCAAGGTAATATTCTTTTTTTTAAATTCTTCTCATTGTTTGCTAAAAATAACTTCTCATACATAAAAATAAAAAATCCCATCTGAACCGTTTTTTAACAGCCACTCCATTTAAACAGTAATTCTTCTCATAGTATCTCACAGATCTTAGAATTATATTCCTTCGGTATTTTATTATGAGTCGTTAAAAAAAAGTTCTATAGTTTTGTAGAGAAATATATGTATTTTCCAAAATAAATCTCATGGTTACCCTTGATTGCAGGATTTCGAGCAATAGGTTGTGGAATTATATTGTCAAGTTTTGCAGCTATTTTCATAAATTTTGGTCTTAGCCAGAAAACTCGCCCGGTATTTCTCCCTTCCTTTTTTTTTGGGTACAAAGTATTTATCTCTTCCTTTTACAAATATATACAATACATGGTTGATAAATAAATAGTCCGAACTTCTCTCAAAAAAATAAAAATAAATAGTCCGAACTTATTTATATCCATATGTTTTGGGATTTTATTTTATGCCAATGCAGTTATGTTAGGAGAAAAAAAAAAACTCTTAGGCCTTAAGATAACTATTATTGAAAAGAAAAATAAAATAAACAAAAGGCTAATGTTGAGGAGGAAGAGTACAACAAGTTAAAGTCCGATTCCATATGGAACAAACGAATACGTATAAAAAAAACAGGAAGTTTAAAGTGGAATAGGAATCCGACTCTTTAATCTTTGTATCTTTATTCTTTTGGTACAATAATTAATACAAGGAAAGAAAACAAAAATGGCTAGACCATAGTAAAACTGAATTAGCATATGCAAATTGAGAAAAAGATTGAAGAGAATCTGCAGCAGGTGAAATATGATTTAATTTAGCTTACTTTAAAGTTAACCATTAGGACTCTACCAAAAAAGAAGTTAAACATCGGGGTTTGATTCATCTGCCTGCAATATTTTTTTGAAGGGAAAAAATATTTTTTGCTTTCCTTTTAAAACAAGTAAGTCAAATTAGATGTACTAAATAAATGGAACGGATATATATCATGCTTTTCATGGGAATAAAACTCAAAATTTATCAATTATTTGGTTCACAAAATTTAGTAGGCTAAAGTGTACTTTTCACACCCTTAAGTTTTAAAAAGTTGAGATTCTGGCCTCCTATTTAAAAAAATTACAATTTTTGTCCTTTTGTTCCAAAATTGCTAGGAAGACGCCACGTGTCCCAATAAAATGGTCATAATCGCAACTTTTTGAGAAGATAAGGGGTCAAAAGATCATATTTCTCTAATGTTAGAGGGTCAAAATAACATATTTCCCTAAACATAGGGGATCACTTTTGTCATTTTCTTTTATAGGGGACCAAAATCGCAACTTTTTAAAACTTAAGGGGTGAAAAGTGCACTTTAACCAATTTAGTATCCATTAGTCATGCAAAGTGCACTTTAGCCAATTTAGTATCCATTAGTCATCCTCTTTTCTCAGAAATAATTAAAGTGTTGATAAGCAATCGGCACATAAAACCAAAACGTGTAACACACCATATGAGATTTTTTTGTTGTTGAGAGGAACACAGCATAAGACATAAGAGGTCATTTCCTCAAAAAGGAGTTAAGAGGTCATGATTTGGAAAAGCATTGAGACAACAATTTGCGGTCAAGACAAAGACTTGAAAATTCCACAAAAAAAAAATAGATGAATAATTATTAAGTTTAAAAAAAAAATACTATTGTGGGTAAAAAAAATTCTCATTTTTATTTATTTATGATTTCAGTTTGTTCAAGGACTCACTAAAACTAATATCGTTTTGTTTTACAAAAGTCCCTGTATTGATCGTGATTTGTTGTAAAACTTCTCTTTTTCCACAATCAATCAAATGAATGACTTTAAAAATATTTATAAATAATCAGTTTATATGGATTAAGTTTATACTTTGATGATTTTGACAAGGAAGGAAATTATTTGTATCAACCTGAGATATAATTTACCTTTTGAAAAAATTAACCGTAGTTAAGTATATTTTGCATTTGCAATCTCTTACAATCATAAGAGGAAGAAACAAATTATGATCACCAGTCTTGTACTTTAATTTCGAGAGAAAATTAATCATTTTATTTGGTCTCTTAATACTAATTGTTGCGAATGTTAATTTTGTGTTTGGCCATCGGAGATGGTGGTCGTGCCCACATGTTTGTTTGGGCATCAACTAATTTGACTTATTTATATATTCTTTGTGAGTAGGACTTGTTTGTAAACTTTAGTCGTCTTTTTTGAGATATCTTGTGCTAAATATGTTCTTTTGGTGTTAATATAATTCATTTTTGCTTAAATTTGCTTCTGCTGTCAGACTTGTAACTTATATTTCATGATGGTGTAGGGAAAGTTTCCATCTATATTTCTACCAGTAGAAATTAAAAACATAACGAAAGCAAAACATGGAAGTGACTCTGGTGTTTATGACAACGAAGGAAGGTAAATAGTTTAAACTAGTGTATACCATCATCTAATTATATACATCATCCGGTCACTATTATAAGCAAAAATCAGCATTTTAGATTTTTTCATTAAACAATGTATGTAGCTTATAATAAAGACTATATACATCATTAATTAAATGAATCTAAGACCGGAGGGTGTAGTCATTATAAGGTTAATACATACTCAATATTTTTCTTACATAGTTAGATTGTGAATTTTAGGTTTGTTCCTTCAATATTTGAAGAAATTTTCAGCAAGCATGCACGTAAACACCCAAGTGCTTTAACTTCTGATGAATTGATGGGGCTGCTGAAGGCCAATAGAGAGCCTAAGGATTACAAAGGATGGTAAGTGTTTTTTTCATAAACAAAAAAATCAGCAGTAACAATTTTCTACCACCGCCTAGCGATGATAATTTAAAAAGAGAAAATATGAAATAATCTAAAGTAACGAAATAACTCTAGTATATACACATGATCCAATGATAGACCACATTGTTTCATTCTTATCGTTTTTAAAATCTGTTCTCGTCTGGATTTACCCATCCAGACGAGGAAAAACACTTTTACCTATTAGAAGCACCTGTGTATATACTATATTTATCCAATTTTGTATATATTATTTGTGAATACACAACACTTGATGTATACTAAATTGTTGCGAATTGATTTTCAGGCTTGCTAGCTACTCAGAATGGAAGATCTTGCATGTTCTTTGCAAAGATAAGGATGGTTTACTGCACAAAGAAACCATTCGTGCTGTTTATGATGGGAGTCTATTTGAACGTATGGAAAAGGAGCACTCAGAAAAAAAGAAAAATAAATAAATATCGACTATTCACATTGTGAAATTAGGATGTACGTGTCTATTTGAATTTCTATTTGTGTTTCTGATCAAGTTATTTTAATCATCTATCTAGTAATAAAAGATAATTTTATTTAGAGATTGTGATATTCCTATGGGTATGTTGTGTGAGTATGGATCCTAAGGATTGATGTTTGAGTTCTACTTGTTACATTTTATGTTATGACATAGATAATTTGATCATTTGATCATGTTTTTACTTTGACTCTACAAAGTATCATTGTGTGCAGATTAATTCTGAATATATTAACTTTTATGCATAAAATGGTGCATTGTTTGAGTTCGAGGCTCCAATATGGAGTCTATGTACTAAGCTCAGAAGCACGTTTCTTTATGCATCTCAGTGTGTGACTTGTAGAGGAGTACGTAGGAGTGCTACTGAGATCCGAACACTGTTTTCAATCTTTGTTAACGAGTAAATCACCAGTTCGTCTTTTAAAATTGTAGGGGTCTGACATATACACCATTGAAATTTATGATTAGGCAAAAAATAAAAAACTCTAATCTTAAATGACGGAAGGAGCACATTCTTCGACGAAATTAAAAAACAAGAGTCTTTTTTGTTTATTCACAAATTTCAAGGGGTAAATGTCCAACCCTTATTGACTGATATTCCATAGATATCTTCATTCTAGTGGGTATGGACTTTGAAATGGCTTTACAAGTAACACTATCAAAGATGATAAATCTTAATAGACTTAAACTTGTTCCTTGAAATGTGTAGAAGTAGAGAGAAGGGAGGTTTAGGTATCAGGAACATCAAAGCGTTTAAATTATTAGCGTTGCTTTGTAAGTGGTTGTGGAGAGTATATTACAATATAAGTATGGGGATAATTTGGGAGTTGGGAGTAGAAGTTCGATTTGCAAATCAGTTGGTGGAAGCCGTGAAGGTTTCTTAAACTGATTTTCTAATGGTTTAAGGGAAAAGGTAGTGGATTGTAGGAACATTTTTTGCGAGGACCCTATGATTAACAGGGTAGCATTAAGAAATAGGCTCCCAATGGAAAGACAATCTTATCAGAAGAAATGTGCTCAGTTCGGATCAAACTCATTGTGCGCTCGATTGTGGAAAATCGGAAAACATAAACAATCTTTTTTTCCGACTGTGCACTGGCTGCAACTTGTGGATCGAGATCTTGAATTGGATAGGAATTGCTTCAACTTTCATTCTCGGAGGATATGCTTACTTTAAACAATTTGAAGGGCTTCTGAATGTTGGTAAATTTTCAGAATGGGATTCATGTCAATTTGGTTTGCATGTGTATGAATGATTTGAAAAGCACGGAACAAGTCTATAATCAAAGATGAATCTGTGGAAGTATCTAAAGTGGTGGACGGAATAAAATTGTTAACATGGAGTTGGTTAAAAGTGAAAATGAAAGGATTTAATATCGGTATTTTGGAGTGGAGTTATCAGCTTGTTGTATATTGTCTTCAATTATGATTCTGGGAATGCACAAAATCGTGGTACGATTTTGAGGAGCGTAACGCAATTTGGTTGGCAGAACGGGTGGTTTCTGGCAAAGGAAAATCATGACACGATTTGAGAAATCGCGACACGATTAAGACAACTTTTTGAGCAAGTTTACCTGAAAGTGACTGTTCACAACGGTTGGAAAAGGCAAATCGTGGCACGGTAGATGTAAATTGTGGCGCGATTTGGTACTTATGTGTTAAGTATTTAAGTGGTTTCTGCATTCTTTGAAGGAGAGCTGAAGCAAGAGGTCTAGGGTTCACAAAGGGGGAACTTGAGGGTTGAGTACCTTTGTAAGGATAGTCTCTTGGGTTGAGATAAACATTGTAATCACCTTGGGTAGTGAGATTACATCATTGGAAGGATCATAAGCTTCCTCTAGTGTAATCTCTTGTAAGATCTTTTGAGTGGGGTGGGTCAAGACAAAGGGTAGAGATTAGGAACAAAGGCTGATTTCTTGTAACTTTTGTAACATCTTATCATAGTGGATTGGAGAGCCGCTCTCTCCCCCATATTAGGTCATATTGACTGAACTGGGTTACCATCTTGTTTGTGTTTGTTTTCCTTAAGCTTTCTTATCTTTATGCTTTGTTAGTGTCATTGTTTTAGCTCTACACTTACGACTTTGGGTCTGTATTGTTGTTGTTGCTTGGAGACTTTTAGACCTAGGATTACCACTACCTTTTGCTCCACACATCTTTGTTTTCATTGGTGTGAATTCGAACCGTTCAATTTCACAACACAGCTGTTAATATGTTTGGAGTTGAAGCCAAATGAGAGAGTTCGTATATAATTGTCATTGTATGTTCCCAAATCGCCGCTGTTCTGTTTTGTAAAGGATGGTCGTGAATTTGAAGTTGGGTGTTTTTGTTAGCGAAGCAATTACTTGTTACTCAAGAAATCAATGATTAAGAGAAAAGTTGAGAGAGAAAAGAGATAGATGCAATGAATTGTGATTCTATATTCTCATTAGTTAATGAAAAGTGAACATTACAGTCATTTATTCCAAGCATGCGTAACTAACTTGTAAAACAAGCAACTACTCCTCTAACCAACTTCCAAAACAGTTGCTAACAAACATAACTGTTTTAACTAACTTGAATAAAAATACAACAGTTTTTGATCGTGAGAAGCTTTGCATCCAAGTCTGGTTCGAAAAATTCCATCAGTATATTATTGTTTTTGGTCCTTAGCAAAATCAAAAGATATCAAGTGTGATATCAAGTGTGGTGCAAGTTTGGTGCTTTAACTAGTCCTCAATTTCTCTGTGCGAAGTATTTTCGATTTGGTGTCATTATAGTTCTTTAGTATTGTACATATGGGCTGGTATGTAGGATGTCTATTGCATCATTTTAGCACGTTAGGTATTTTTCAGTTATGGGGCAATATGAAACTGAGTTTTGGTGTTGTGATCATATAGTGGTTGATCATACTTGTGATTGTATTTTTAACTTTGGTTTAATCTTTGTATTCCTTGTGTTTGATTAGAGTTATTAATAAATTATTTTCCGTTAAAAAAATAGACTTAAACTAGTGGTCACAAGGACTTTGGGGATGAGCAACGAGATACTTTAGTTAATTTTCATTAATACTATGAGGATCATCTATATAATTGGGAGAAATAATATTTCTACAACCATTTTTGAACAACTTTTATGATAACTTTCTCTCTCTCATTTTTGCACAAACTCGTGGAATTAATTATTTATAGTCTTTTGCTTAATGCATTTCAAGTAATATCATCAACTAATGATTTTCTACTTGAGGGAAGCAATGGTCTTGCTTTATTTTAAGCCAAAAATTTGTCAATTTTTCTACTTAACCAAAAATAGTAAGCCAGCAATTTGTCTACTTGACCGAGCAGGCTTATGGTATGCATTGATAAGTAACATTCATGTTATGCACTTGTGATTTTTCATTATTTTGTCTGTTCTACCGATAACTTTAGCTCTCTATGATCACATGCAAATTATGAGAAAATGACCCTCAATATTGTGCTATCAAAGTTAAGACTATAGAGAAACCAAGGTAAAACCTTTGAACATGTGAAGACAGGATTGAAAAACTTCAGCTGATTATGTTTCAATCTTTAAGTTTGTTAGAATGACTCATAATTTTTAGCATTGATGTGTGTACTTCACATTTCACAAAAAAGAAGTGAAGACTTGCAAAAATCCACTGAGTTCTATGTGTAATACTTTAGTTTATAATTAATATTGAAAAAACGATTATGTTTATTGTATTAAATTATAACAACATATTTTAGGACATTGTTGATGTCCTGATTTGTTGAACGGATACTCCCACTAGTATTACACATTTATGAAATGTGACAGGGTGGGGGGTTAGCGCATCCTCTCGCACTCAAGACTGAAACATGACACCTAACAATATTAAATAAGGATTTGATGCTATCTTAAAACTAGAATTTAACCTAACTCAATGTGCCCTACAAACCCAATGTATATGGTAAGAGGTGTCTCTAACTTATAAATATTTTTGCATAGTATATCACGTGTAACATGATATTCTACACTTTATGTAACAATTAAGCACTAAGTTGGGTGCTGATTGGTTCAAACACGTTTAAAATATATTTTATCTTTCTACTTTTTAGGAGACTGACTATCACATGATTTGGGACTATCATATATTTATCTTTATGAGGAAAAAAAAATCATTTCTTTATTAATATTTTAATATTAGATTTAATCGTCCGTTTAACAGATTGAACCAGAAATTGGCCAACTCATTGACTGAATAAATTGAACCATAACTTTTTTTTAGCAAAAAATTGAACCATAAGTCTAATAAATTTTGATTTTCAATCGATTTTTAAAACATCAATTTTTTATGACCAGATTATAGACTCACTCACTTCATGAATAAGAATAAGAAATCTCCCCTTATGGTATGTCGCTAACTTTCTTAAAACATCATTTTTTATGGTCGAGTTAATTAAAAAAAAGTCAAATATAGCTTCACATCATCACATGTTTAGGTGGTCTATTACAAGGAAATTGCTTTTCTCTCATTTCCAACTAAACTGCCTAAAATACATTCGCGTAAGTTAACTCACGTAGGTATTACACGCAGCGTGAGTTAAGTCACGTTGGATATGACTTAAGTCACCGTGAGTTAACACACGGGGTTCTGTTATAAAAAGAGAACAATATCATAAGAATTTCTAAAACTCCATTGTTGTGGTTTTGAGTCATTGTTGCGATTTCTTCAACCTTCATTCAACGCCAATTGCAATCACAAAATCAAGTATATGCTTATTATTCTATTGCATTGGCTTTTTTGATTGAATTGTTAGATTTTTTGGATAAATTGTCACATATTTAGGAATTTTTTTTTTTTTGATTTTATAGGGTTAGATGTTTATGATTTGATTGAAATGTTAGGTGTTGATTAGAGTAGAATTGATTGAATTGTGGTGGAGATTGTTAGAAATTGTTGGAATTGTTTGAAATTGATAGGTATTTGTGGTAAAAAAAAATTAGGATTAGACAAGGTTTTGACCATTGATTTTTACATTGTGTGTAGAGATGTCTCAGAAACAGGGTGATGCTCAGTTGAAAAAGGAGGGTGAGAAGAAGAAAGCAAAAATCATTGTGACATGGCACAGTAACAAATGCGAAGGATCCGGACAAAAAAAGCAAGGTGGATGTGCCCGTGTACAATTTCAACAAGATGAGAAGGAGCGAACAAGCGTGTTATTTTGGTCCTCAGCCAAAAGCAGGTGTCATAGACTGTCGAGGACAACCCAATTGACTTAAGTGACGATGGAGAAGATTAAATGTAATGACGTGTAATGTCTTATTTGTTTTTATGTTTTTTGATATGATGCACATTTTGGTATTGAATAAATTTGAATAAAGTTGCGTATTGAATAAAGTTGAGTATTGAATAAATTCGAATAAAGTTGCACAAGTATACGAAATCAATTCAAAAAATACACAATTTTATTTAGTTTTAATTTCATCTAAGTTACATTACGTTCTCCCTAAATATGTGTTATCATCATGATGTTGGGTTTAAATTATATTCTTGAAAGTTTGCCTAAATGTCGACATTGAAGTGTCTTATACCTCGGATAGGGATTTGCAGCATCCTTTGAAAATTTAAAAGAATGAAGAGAACACAACACATGTATTATAGCAAATCAAGAATATAGGTTAGCACATCGAATCCTTTCATATAGGATGAGTAGTAACAAAAAGGAATGTATTCCAATATATTCTTTTGAACTTAATCCTACTACACTACCAACTAACAAGTTTCAATTGACAGAGGAGCATGATCAAACACAAAACAACATCTTAGAGGTACATTCCTTTTCGTACCACTCATCCTATACACATAAATTCGATGTGAAAACATATATAATTGATCTGGTAAAATACATGTTGTGTTCTCTTCATTCTTTGACTTTTCAAAGGATCTTGCGAATCTCTACACCAAGTATAAGACACTTCAATACCGACATATTCTGCAAACTAACAAGAATTAAATTTAAATTCTAACAAAATAAAGACATTACATAATAATGATGTTACGCAAACATAATCTTCTGGTTCTGGCAGAATCAAACTGTTGAGAATATCTTCAGGCGATCTTAGCAACGTAACAAACATATCGATCCACGTGAACATGTTATGTTGACAAAAAATCGAGAACATGCTCCTCACGTCGTCGTCGTTCGTTAATTCTAGCCGACCAAACCATATTCTCCCCTCGTCCAATGTTGGATGTTCATACCAAATGTTTTTTCACCGTCCTTGTGTCTCCGGGATTGAGTCATTGGTTGATTTCATTCAGTTGATCCTTTAGACCTTTTAACGTGACATTAATATACCGAACATTGAACAACTGAGGATTTCCACTGTTGAAGCGTATGCAAACACTGAACAAATCAGCCATTGTTTCAAATCTACACCATAAAAAATTAAACAATTAATGAAAAACTCATTCAAACATTTCATCAAACACTTAGAGTGCAAATTATACATAAACCTTATTATAACTCATAACTACAACATAAACATGCAAACATCTAAACAATTAAGCAATATAAGTCATCTACGTGTAAACATTGCATCATTTCTTGCCCAAAAAAATCAAAATTTAAACAAACCCTAAAACTAAAGAAGTTCTAATTTAAGAGGAAAAATCTAACATATAAACATAAAAGGTTAATGAATTTTGATTTTGAAAACTTACTTGTTATTGTAGTGTTGTTTGATTTGAACTTGAAGGAATTTTGGATTTGGTTGATATGAGAGAGAGATTTTAGAAGTGAAAGAGGAAATGAGTTGTTGTTTGATCTTTAAAAGGACACGTAGCATAAATTAACTCACGCTGACCTTCAGCGTGACTTAACTCACGCTGCGTGTAACACCAGCGTGACTTAAATTACGCTAGAGGCGTTTTCGAAAGTGCGATTGAGAGTGAGCAAAACGTGATAGGAGAAGCGCAATTTTTCTATTACAATGGCATAAAATAACTTTATCAGATGTCCATTTTGCACTAGTTGTTTGATCCATAATATATCTAAACCAACAAAATTAGGTTGTATAGTTGAAGAGTGCACTCTTTGTTTCTACCAGAAAAAAAGATGAAAAAAGAGTGTACCCTTTGGCAACATAGTACTGATTAACAACACAAAATATTTTTGCCAAAACCTTAAGAATTCATTACTACCCTTCCAAGTTTTGTTTATGTGCCAAGTCTTCTAACTTTCGGCAGAACCAAACAAACAAACATGCACTTAGTGTCTTACGTATATTCGATATACCTGTAACAAAATCAAAACAGCAGGATAAGATGAACCATAACAAATAATGAATGTGACATTATCCTTCACGCTACGCTTTCCAACTATAGGCTTATATATACACAAACACAAACTAAACCAAAAAGCAACACTTATAACTCACTTTGGCCAAATACTAAAAAGCACTTTTTTCTAAAATTCATTCCTTCTTGCTTAAGCGTTTTCTACACTAATATGGCATCTTCTTCTCCTGTATCATATGATAACAAAAAACTAGAGGAAGGTATTATGTTACAAAAAATTTCTTCTATTCAATTTTTTTTTTTTTTTGTTAATTCTTTTATATATTGATGTTTATTTAAATTTCAATACATATGTAGGATTTGTTGGTGGTATTGAGGAGAAGAAACCCATTCCAGATCATGAAAATGTTCTTCAGAAACATGCTGCTTTTTTTGACTTGAATCATGATGGTGTTATTTATCCATGGGAGACTTTCCAAGGTATTTTTTTACATAAAGCTTTTAACTAGGGTTAGTAATATTTTACCTCAGGTGATTTCTGATAGTATCCAAATTCAATGTCTAATTGAACAATTCTTTACCAATTTATCGTAGCAAACAGAGCCGAAATAAATTCGGCCAAATCAATTTTCAGCCAAATAGTTTGTTTATTGTGTCATTAACTAACTTACCACAATTTTTTTTATAAAATTTAAAATCAAAACAGTTTTATTTAACATTGTTATGTACTCCATAACAATTCACATGTTGAGAACACTTGAAAACATTGATGCATTGGAAAAGCACTTAAATTTTGTAAGGAGAAAAAAAGAATTTGATAGTGGTATTAACAATTTTGCTTAATGAATTAACACCAGCAATGCGTGAAATTGGGAGTGGGGTGTTGTTATCAACTGCAGCTGCTGTTTTCATCAATGTTGCCCTCAGTCAGACAACTCGCCCTGTAAGTAAATCTCTTTTATCAGTAAACATCTTCTAGTTTTCTTCTCGGTGCAAATAAATTTCTTTAATTGGTATATGTGTACCCAAATGTTTTGGAATAAATGTAAAACTTTGTTTTTAAATAGACGAAATAATAATAATGATCGAAAACTTACACACATAAGTTAATGAGTTAAGGTTTGAATGTAAATCACGACGTTTGAACAAGCAATTGTGACATTATTTCCGGTTAAACTACGCGTTATTGACAATTATTGTGAAACTTTAATTTGTTAAAATATCATTTTAACTCGGCATAAAGTATGTGCATACTATTTATGATCCTTAGTGTAAATAAGAGTCAGGCTAACCGGTGTCCTTAGGGTAATTACTAAGGAAACCAAAAAAGAAAAATTTTAAGCTAAAATTACCATTTTTTAGACTTTTGATGAGTTGAATAGACAAATTCTTATACGAAATTACTATATTTACTTCCTTAACCATTGCTCTGAATGCGATGGTTAGCATTTTCCATACGGGATTACTTGATAGAGAACATGACTTTCGAATAAAGTTTGATTCGATGTATCAACCAAAAAAACTTCAGTTTCAACCAAAAAAAGATTTATTCGATGACTAAAAAAAGATATTTGAGCGGTGAAGTGAAAGGAAGTGCAAATGCCACGAATGAGGATGGTGATTTTGATGTTGAGTCGATGATGACAAAATAAATAACTACATGCCACAGATGATAATTTGGCTATATTGAAAAGGTTATGGTTATCAATTTCAACACGAATTATGTCACCGAATATATGGCAAATTCAATAGTTTAAAACTCTAGCTTTAGATCTACAAATGAACAATTAATTTTTATTAAATTTTATAAAAAGAAACCTCATATGCAAAAAAAAAAAAAAAGATTATATGTATTAAAACTTGTTTTAGGCTTCATTTACTATTAAAGCTATTAAGCTAACCTGTTTTAAAAAACCAATAGTACTGTTGTACTAAGATAAGCACTTATGCTCCCATTTAAATGATTCTTGTTGTGTAGGGAAAATTTCCATCTCCACTTTTTCCAATTGAAGTTAAGAATATCCAACGTGGCAAACATGGGAGTGACACTGGAGCATATGATTCTGAAGGAAGGTTGTTATTTATAAAAAAATAATAATACTTATAAACTTTTTTCTTTAATTTTACTCATCAAATTTTTAAACCCTTTGATTATTATTATACTTAACACTTCATATGGGATTTTATAACTTTTAGGTTTGTTCCATCGAAATTTGAAGAAATCTTCGTCAAACATGCACATACACATCCAAATGCTTTAACATATGATGAGCTAAATGAGTTGATAAAGGCAAACAGAGAGCCTAAAGATCTCAAAGGAAGGTTAGTTGTTGATTTTCAATATACGATGCATGTAATAACATTTCTTATAGTAATATTAAATTTATTTTCCCTATTAATAAAAGTAATAGCCATTAATTAGTACTCCTATGTTGCGCAGGGTTGGTAGCTTTGTTGAATGGAAAATTCTTTACAAACTTGCCAAAGACAAGAATGGTTTGCTTCAGAAAGAAACAATCCGAGGTGTTTATGATGGAAGCTTGTTTGAAGTGCTGAAAAAGGAACATACAAAAAGAATTACTTCATCCTAATTCGGTTGATAATGATAATTAGGATGCTCTATATCGACAACGCAAAAGGCACAAGTTATTATTATTATGTATACAAAAGTTTAATTTATAGAATATATGCTCATACACATAATTTACACAGTATCTCAATTTGTTTATAGTTTCATCATTCATTTATTTGTTAATGTATCTCTATGTATACTCATCCATCATGTTCTGGAGTATACATATTGAAATTGAAATGACAATTTATATTATAAGTTCACGAGTGTTTTTGTATTTCCATATAAATTGTAAATTTATTCTTACATTTAACTAAATCATATTTATGTGACACTGAAAGAGAGGATATGTTTCATGTCTTGTTTCTTTGCCCTCGAGCAAAGGGTGTGTGGTCCTTCTGCCTCCACTAATCGATTGCCACTCATGATTATAATAACTTACGCACTTGGTTGAAAAACTTCAGTACTAATTTAGGTATGGTTGTTCCCATTATTCTTTCAAAGATTTGGTGCTCTCGCAACAAATGTATTTTTGAAAATATCAAGCATTCTATTTAGGAAATTGGTGCCCAAGTGTTCTCCCTTTTGCATTATGTTCTTAAAGCATTTGCTTCTTCTAACTTGGATTTCACCTAACTTAGGCTTAGTGATTTTAACGTAGATGACAATGTGTTCTTCGAATATAATTTGGGTGGTTTTGGCAGTTATCTGCGATAATACATGGCCTTTTTTGCATGTTTTTCGACAACATTAGTAGACCCTGCATTCTGCATGCTGAGATTTTGGGCTTGTATCATGGTTTGAAAATGTGTTGGGACTCTGGCTATAAGCAAGTGTTGGGTCTCTCAAACTCAAGTACCACGGTTGACCTTGTTCAAAAAGGTTTGAATGTATTTCACAAATATAGAAATTTGATATGGGTTATCATGCACCTTCTGCTTATAGATTGGGTGGTTAATTCGCAACACACTTTGCGTGAGGGTAATGTTGCAACTAACTTTCTAGCTAAGAAGGCTACTTTAAGTGACAATGATTTTGTTGTCTTCCATGGAGCCCCTCCTAACATGTCATTTATTCTCTTAGTGGATGACATGGACGTTGAGTTCGTTCAACTCTAATTAGGGTCTCTTCTTCGTTTTGTTTTGTTTTCTTTTTTCTTATTTCCCTTTTGTCACAAAAAAAAATCATATTTACTAATTTATAGATTAATATGTTTCAAAATTTACAAAAATAAAACTTAACAACGGAAATCGGATAAGAGATCAAAGAATGTGATAAATTAAGTGGATAGAAGTTGTGTACTTTCCATTTGATGAGAAAAAGACATTTTATAAGCATCGATAATGAGTTTGGGGATGATGGAGAGTCTTTTACTGACTGCACTCATCAATGTTTGGCTTCAGTGACCATTACTAGACATTGAGGCGTTAGAAAACAGTAAGGGTCTGAAGCTAGCCGTTGAGATGTTACAAGGCAGTGAGAACCATTAGGTTGAACCTATATGTATTTAGGTCTTACATAATGAAAATTGCGAGTCTTTGACCAAAATCCATAACACACAAATGTTTAATGACCGCTTTTTTTTTCACCTTGCTTATTTTTTGTACGTCCTATGGATTTCGGATTATATAATCCGAAAAGCGTAAAATACCATCCAAAATCCTCAACTTTTTTCGAATTTTATAATATGCCAAAATAAATTTAACAAGATTACGGTAAGAGTCATCCTTGCACTAATGGTGATTAGTTGTTCGACTCTGTCTATTATATGTGAGTTATTGAATGTTCACATGTCGTTACGATCCTTCATTTATCTTGTTCAGAAGTAAGAATAGAAACAAGATAAATAGAAAAAGACAGAGAGGGGAATGCGTTATGCATGAGATCTTTTTTAATTTCCCTTTTCCTTAGAGAAAGTCACACCCTACTTGCAATACCACAGTCAAAAGATGCATTTATGTCCGATTGAAATTGGACGATCTAAAGTTTAAAGTTCATAATTTTTTTCTTTAAATCATACCAATGTCTTTTAAAGACGGTCCCATTTTGATTGAGTGGTTATGAAACACTCGACGACATGACTGCATTGAATAATGGGAAGCCTTGCATGAATCTAGCCACATACTTTCATTTGACTGGAGTGGTTTGTTTGAATACAAAGCTTAGTGCTCCACTCGAGCAATTTCTAGGAATATTAATCTGCAAGAAAAAAAAAATCTTTAAACACATTAAACTCTTGCATTGCATGTTTAGTCAAAAACCAAAATAGTTGAATCTTATCGTGTTAGCTAAGTCTCATTTGACTATTCAGAAAACATGCAATGGTTTGTTTGAAAAATCAAAATCAATAATCTACTTATTTCCATTCCTCGTTTTATTTCCATTCAATTACTAACAAACAATGTCATCATCATCAACCACCACCCCTTCTCCACCACCTTATGACCGCGTGAAAGCCGTGAAAGAATTCGACGAAACCAAATCAGGCGTAAAAGGCTTAATAGACTCTGGAATCAAAACCATCCCATCATTCTTCATACATCCACCTGAAACTCTATCCGACCTCACTCCACGCTCAGATTTCCCCCAACCGGAAATCCCCACCATCGACCTTTCTGCCGTCCACCATTCTCGCTCCGTTGTCGTGGAACAAATTCGTTTAGCGGCGAGTACGTTTGGATTCTTTCGAGTGATCAACCACGGTGTGGCACCGGATTTGCTACCAAGTGTTATTGGTGCTATAAAGGCGTTTCATGAACAACCTGCGGAGGAGAAGGAAAAGGTGTACCGTAGGGAAATGGAAACGGGTGTTTCATATATATCCAACGTCGATCTTTTTGCTTCTAAAGCTGCTAGCTGGCGCGACACGCTCCGGGTTAGGACAAAATCATGTGTTTGTTGCTATAATGTTTCTTCTATATGCTTTTCTATTGTGTTTAATGTTTTGTTATAAATTTTTAATGCATACCTTCATTTTAAAGTGTAAAATGATTTTTTTATAAAATAGTGTTCCTCTTTTTAAAATATTCATAATCGTTGCTATTTAAAATTTGAGAATAAAAGGTTTAGTCCTCCGAGCATGGAAATCGATAAGTCATTGGGAATATATTAAAATAATAGCTGGAATAGTAGTTTCCAATTCCATGTTAATATCAACCAAAAAATAAACCATCAATCCAAACATACAACATGTAAGCATTAGTTTATGTTAATTTACTCTGTTTGTTTTTTGGTGCTTTAATTACATTTTCAAAGTTTATCGCTCTTTCAAGTTCTTAAGCTCAAGATGCTTTCCTTGTTTTTCTCTATGTGCACAATGAAGCCTTTGATCATGTGCTACTCACACTCACACACTAAATAGGTGCTTTTGCTTGATTAATATTTGTAGAAGTAGAAATTAATTTTAAAGAGAATCATCAATTCAATTTAGTTTCTAAAATTGCCGGTAGAAACACTTTGTCTAAAAGTTGAAATCCTCAATTGGATCAATCAACATGACTAATGTGCTCGACAAATTCATCTTTTTGAGTGACAAATGTTAGTAATTATTTTGTTAGATTAATATTTAATAGAATTTCGCAGATTAAGTTGGGGCCGATTGCAGCCGATGAGAAGGAGATTCCGGAGGTGTGCAGGAAGGAGGTGAAAGAGTGGGATAAAGAAGTGAAGCGTGTGGGAGATATATTGCTGGGCTTGTTGAGTGAAGGGTTAGGGTTAGGTGAAGAAAGGCTCATTGAAATGGGTTTATCACAAGGGAGGGGGATGGTTGGCCACTATTACCCGTTTTGCCCTCAGCCTGATCTTACTGTTGGACTCAATTCCCATACAGATCCAGGGGCATTGACGGTATTATTGCAGGATCATATAGGTGGCTTACAGGTTAGGACTCAACATGGTTGGATCAATGTCAAGCCTCTTGATGGAGCTTTGGTTATCAACATTGGAGATTTTCTTCAGGTCAATTATATTTTCTTTCTCTTATCTTCATTTCTTTTCATACTGCTAAGTATTTTACTTTCTTTTTAACTTGGATTTCTCACATCCATCGTTTTTTATTTCAGATAATTTCTAATGACGAGTATAAGAGTGTTGATCATCGAGTATTAGCCAATCCTTCCAACGAGCCACGAGTTTCGATTGCTATTTTCCTCAACCCAGGTAATAGGGAGAAGCTCTTTGGACCTTTACGAGAACTAACATCAACAAAGAAACCAGCTCTTTATAGAGATTTCACACTCAATGAATTTCTGACAAGGTTCTTCAAGAAAGAGCTTGATGGCAAATCTTTGACTAATTTCTTTAGAAAGTGATATACACCCTACATTTTTTTTCTTTTGATGTTTTAGACTTTCAACTATATTCCAAATTTTTTGATGTTTTAGTATATTTAATATTGTTTTCTCAAGTTTACCCTCGTTGAAAAACACACCATAAACTTATTAAAGAAGTTATGATATTTGGCTTATTACATGTGAATTTAATCATAAATAAGGATATTTCAATCCAAAACATACAAATATTTATATACTTAATTACTTCTTAAGACTTGTGTCAAGAGTTAAAATATCAAAAGATAAAAAATGAAGGTAGTATATGTTAGTGGTTTCTGATGATATATCAATGCAACAATAGTTTTGTAAAATGGTCAATGTCCTACTAATATTGGGAAATGTTATGACGCAAGTTAATAAATTAAATACATAAGTATATATATGTTTATTTTTTTGGAATTTGTGTGTGTAACAAATGTATCTTTTCATACAAAACTTGTTTTTAATTCATTTTTTAGCTCGTTAATGTGTACCCTGCATGTCCCTTATTTATTATGCAAATATATTGTTGAATAAATGTGTTGTATATGTATATAATATATAAGCACGCTTGTTCTTCCATTAAGCTTACCATATTCTTATCATGTTCAAAAAAGAGTTGGTATACATAATATACACATACACATTTATCCTCCTGAACTTAAAATGAAATGAATACTATTTGTGTATAGCACTCTTACTATAGTCTTGATTGACACTATTATTACCAAGCGGTAACACATTCATTAATTTTTAATGTTGAATTGTCTGCTTGGTGGTTGTGGTTGTAGTTAATGACATTATAAAAGAGGAATTGAAAGGGTTCATCCATGACACTTAAGTCATTCCATGTGTTAAATACTCCCTTCGTCCCATCCTATAATAAGTGAGCTATTTGAAGAAGAAAAAAATGTATTGTTTTACAAAAATTGATCCATTTCACTTTTTAAGATAATATTAATTACTTTTTTTTTCAATTATAACTTAAATTAATATTATTTTCATCACTCTCAATTCAATATATTTTACTTTGCATTTGTGATAAGGAGGAATGCACTAATACTTGATAAGGGCACTCAAAACAATTTTTCTCTATCTTTCATTTATACATTTTTTTCTTAATATATGTTAAATGAGCAAAAGACTCACTTATAATAGAATGGAGGGAGTACTAGACAAGTGAGTTGTAAAGTTGGTTAGAGGAAAAGAGAGGAAACACGTGTGGCAGTGCGTGAGAGGGTAGATTGAGGGATTTCTTTTAATCATCTTTCAGATAGAGCCTTAGAGGTCGGATAGATGGAGACTAAGCTTTCCTATGAAGAGTTGTCTCTGGGTTTCTGGCGAACCTACTCACCGACAAAGAACATATCAAGTTTCACATGCTTGTTCTAGCATGCATGATCAGCGAATTATGAGTTAGAGCAATGACACTCATGTTGTCACATAACACAATTGGAGTTGAGAATGTAACTTTGACCTAAGTGAAGATTGACTGAAGCCTGGGACGGATGTATGTTGTCGGATGTGTGGGAACGTATCTACACAAAAAAATTAGAAACTTTTTTTTTAGTAGTATAATAGTCAATATAGGCTGAATTACACCAGGGGTATTTTAAGTTTGAGGTTTGTAACATATTAGTCCTTTAAGTTATTCTGGTCACACATAAGTCTTTTATGTATGAGGTTTGTGACATATTAGACCTTTAAGTTATTTTGGTCACAAATAAGTTCTTTAAGTTTATAAATGTTTTCAATTTAGTCCTTCTGTTAACCAAACTTTACAAAAACGATGATGTGGTAGAAAAGGAATATAAAAAGCAATAACGTGAAAATGTATTCCATAACATCATTTGCACTAAAGGCTATATCATGACATTAAGGCTATGTTTGGATAACTTCAAATTAACAGAGAGGAACAGAATGAAACGGAATGGAATGGAACGGAATGAAATAAAGATTTCGTTCCACTGTTTGGGTATTTTATGACGGAATGAAACTAATTTCCCACTCTATTGTTTACAAAGTGAATGGAACGAAATGAGTTATAATTTTTTATTTCAATTTTACCCTTTATTTCAAAAGAATCAGTTTATTAAATTGTCGGAGTAAACGAGTTCTAGAATAAACATGAGTAGCACTACAAGTTCAATATATTTTGCCAAAGTTTTTTTTAACGAGCATCTTCATTAAGCTGGAAGCTTGATAAATAGGAAACTAAATCGATAAATAACCTAAAAAATTTCAATGCATTTATCATAAGAACATGAAGAAAAAAACACAATATACAGCGAGAAGGTTGATAAATTGGTTACAAACCAAAGGGCTAATCTTATTATTGTTAGGATCACCATTGGATCAAAGTCCTATGAACCTTCGTGAGGAGGAATTCCTCTCATGCCTGCTCATGTTCTACAGCAGGTTTGTTCCATTTTTGTGACTTGTTTGTTTGTTTTTATATGAAAACTTCAAAATCTTTATGTCCGATTTTGATTTTGTTTCTATCATTCTCATGAAATCTAAGTAGATTATTAACATCTTTTAGATAACATAACAATAAAAATAAGATACATATCTATACTCATAAACTCATTAGATTGTTCTCTTTTGATTGAATGTCTACAACAACCATTTTCTTTTGATTCACGTTTAAACTTCAAAGTACTACCTATAATTTATGAGTAAACTCAATAATTGAATAAATAAATTTAAATCAGAGAAATATAAAATGGATAAATAGATAGAAAATATAAATGTATAACAAATTATAACAATTAGCACTACACAAATATAAACAAACTTTAAAATTAAAAATGAAATTAAAGTTTATCTTTAATTTGTTCAAATATTAGAGTAAAATATATATACTTACGTGAGTTATAATTTTATAGGCTTCTCGAACATAAATCTTTTTTATCTTTTTCTCCTCATCTACACAAAAAAATTATTCATATTAAATTGGTGTGAATACTATTGATGCACCAAAAACATGAATATAAGTCTCTTTTATTCTCTTCTCCTCGTCTACACGAAACAATTATTCATATTCACGTGTGGTTAAAATTGTAGTGTATATTATCTCATCAATTCGTGGTTTGCTTGTTAAAAGTTATATTATTTAACTGAAACTAAATGTATAGTTATATAACAACAATGGAATAGGAATATAAGCATAACATTTGACTAAACATGTAAGTGGCTTCTATATTAATACTATATACCACTATCAGTTTTTCTTTTTTACAAAAACAACTAACATAAAAGAGGCACAATCCTCTGCAACCAATGCAATTCACTATGCAAGAACGGTTTTCGTTCAATAGGAATTTTTACAATTTAAAATTAAAATAGAATGTGAGGGAGATGATGCATAACTTACGGATTGGAAATGAAAACTTATAAATATTATATCAATAAAGAAAAGTAGAGTTCAAATATTTTTCTTAATCTAACAGTAATTTGAGTTTCTACCGATAGATTGGAAACTAATGAGTAGGGATGAAGAGTAAAAAGGTGGTGGTGGGTGGTATCATAGTTTCTTAAATGGTACCAGAAACTAAGAACCAAAGTTATTTCTCTTAGAAAACATGAAGAGAGATGAGATCAGGTCTTTCAAATCATATAAGTTCCCCTAATTGGTATACTGCACGGGTGGGGGAACCATGAGACAAAATTGAAGAGGTATCATAGTTTCTTAGAGAAATTGATGGTGAAAAAACAGTGATAGATTTTGAGATTGATGATATTCACCATGCAAGAACTAATAGCTTTGGTTCAACCACAATTTTTACTACTGAAAATGAAAATAGAATGTGAGAGAGGTGATGCATAACTTGGGTAATGAATTCCTTCTTTTATAGCATAACAAATGCAATTCCATTAAAAATATAAAACAAACGTAACTATAATATTTTAATAAAATACTATAATATCTAACAAATGGCCTATATAAATAAAATGTTCCGGTAATAAACGTTGCATAGTAAAATGCACCAATAATAAATGTTGCATAGTTTTTTTTTAAAGGAAAAACAAATAGAGTGACAATCATCATTAAAGTAACTTAATGATCTTAAGAAAATGGACTTTATTCAATATGCAACATACATGAAGTCAAGATATTGGATAGTTTATCCTTAAAAAAAAGATATTGGATAGTTTGAAAATAGATGGAAAATGAATGGGGAAATTATTGAATTAGTGATGAATAAACATTCAATTTATTTAGTGAAAGATGATTGTAAGGTTTTAGTATAGAGTGAGATGCTTTTCTAGAGATGCCACATCATCACAATGGAGGTCTAAAAATAGTTCAAGTTTAGAATTTATATAGGCTCACTGAGTAGCAATGATGCAACGAAAGAAAAACTATAAGTGCGCTTTGTCCTTTTCTCCCCATCGACATGAAAAATAGGAATATCCATATTAAATTATAAAAAAAATTATGAAACAGATATAAAAAAAGTAGACTAATAAACATTACATCAATAAAAAAATGAAAGGTGAAATATTTGACAAATCTATATAATTGAGTAATTTGAGTCTCTAAGACCTCCTAAAAAAACCAATAAATAGTTAAGACATGTGTAAAGATCGGTGGGAAAAGGAAACAAAAACTATCGTACAAAATTGAATCATCCCACAATTGTTTGAAAAAGATGACAATGATCTAAAACTTCACAATTCAACCCTTTCTTCCTACTCCATTTTTCCTAATTTCATATGACACTCTTTTGCTGGGATGCAGGGTAAGATAAAAAGACCTCAAAGCCTCACCATATATTTATACACACAATGATCATGAATATGAATAGGAAAAACTATAACTAACTAATAATAATACAATGAATGAATGAATGTTCATATATAAGTAATAGAAGTTAAGGAATATGAATCAAATTGTATTTTAAAGGTCACAAGTGATAAACTTATTTTTAAAAATAATATGACAATACAAATTAAGAGAAATTGTTACTAATTAACTTAATAACTCTCGTTAGAGCAATGGAACTTGAATCCTTAACTAAACATGCCATAAAATTACAATTGATTATTATTATTATTATACAATTAATCCATGACTATACAATTTTTAAAACGTATAACTATAAGCATACAAAGAAAATGAAAAATAGGATGAGTGTTTTATAAGTTTAAACTAGGTATATTACCCGTGCGTTGCACGGGTTTGATTATAATACATTCTTAAAAATTTTACATGTGCGAAAATAATAATCTTGTAAAGCATGATCACATACATAGTTTAGTGATTGAACATATTTTAGGGACAACTAATATAGTTTTTTAGGTCCAATAACGCATTCATCTAAGAACTTTAACAACTTTGATAAATTTGTGTAATATTTTTATAAAATCGAGGACCTTTTTAAAATATTTGTAATCTCAAAGACCTGTTTAAGAATATTGTCCTAAAATATTAAAGACTAATTTGGGTTTACTTAATTTTTTGGTTAGAACCTTTTAATAATAACTCATTGTATTATAATAGTAATTTTAGTAGTCCTTTAGACCATAATACATATAAGAATGGCTAAACTTACACTTAAATTTTCTATTTGTTATTTAGTCTATCACTTTCTAAAATTAAGAAATAAGTTTAATTTATTTTGTACATTGTTGAACATCATTTATGGTATAAAGTATAAAGAAACTAAATTATAGGAAACTTAATTGATGAAAAGTATGAATTTTAACCAATTTCATGGTCAAGGGTTAAATTTCTATATTGTTGCGTTCAAATCATCAAAACATGACTTTGTGTCTCCAGTTTTAGAAAGATTAAGAACGTTCCATAAATTTTTTGAGTAGATGTGTGCTTTTACCGTCAGTTATCTAAAGCCTTCATGCTAATAACTCTTATAAGAAACTCTTCAATTAAAAACGTAACATGCAGACTTGGAATGAAATTGAATAAAAATATATATATTCAATTTTAATATGTTTCCTTCTACATGTTTATTGAACTCTTGATCTTATAACAATGTTAAATAAAAAATAATAATGAAAAAAAATCCAATGAAAAAAATACAATCACCTTTTCATATATGAAGTGTCGTTTCAACAAAATCATCCCTTTTCCCAATTTCTTTGTATATAGACAGTAAAAAATCAATAACAAAAGAGAGCCACATAGCACAAGTATGGGAGATTAATTACAAAAGGGGACTTTGATGAGGTGACACATCATTAAATTGCACTTTATAATACATGTATATAGATAGATAGATAGATCATAAAGAAGACCAATTTATGTAACATGTACCAAAAAGAAGAAAGCAAACAAACAATATTTTTCACTTTGTTCAAGAATATAAGTGATGAAGATGAAACAATACCCATTTTAAAAAGCCAAAACCTCTTAGAAGAACAAATATATAGATGAAGATGAAACTAATATAAAATATATACCAAAATTAAAAGGAAACGGAACACTACTAGAAAAAACAAAATTTGAGAGGAAAATTAGTGACGGAAAAAATAAAATTCCTCACAAATTCTTTGGTCGCAAAATTTAGTGACGAAATTAGAGAGGGATTTCACTTTTTCCCTCTCTAAAATTCCCTCACTAATTTTTGCTTTTTTAGTAGCAGAAGAAGAGATACTAAAGGGACATAAAAAAATAAAGAGCACGTTAAAAAATATTATTGATCAAGTGATGGCTGTTACTAATTAATTGAGAGAAAATGGAAGAGTGGGTGACGATTAATTAATAATTATAGAAAAAGTTAGTTTTATTTATTTATTTGAATGGTGAAAAAATATAGTTGAAAGGTTGGTGTCTGTATATTGTTCATCAAATTAGAGAGGTTATTATAATGTAAGATAAAAAAAAATAAGGAGCTCTGTAAAAAGTATAATGGTAGAAGGAGTATTTAATAGGGAGTTACATTAGTAAGGACATACATAAGGATTGGATTATTATTATTTATTTAATTTAATTTAATGCAATAGGAAAAGAAGATGCAAAATGTGAATAATGGAGAAACTTGTGTATAGAATGACACGTAGGTCACTGCTAAGCTTAGATCATAAGTTAAAAATTTACTAGAAAACTTTGTTAAAAAACACATAAGCAAAGTTTAGAATATATAATATAATATATATATAAATATATATATATATATATATATATATATAGGTATATAACCCGTTGATTATAATGTTTCTTTTAAAGTACTGGAAAAATAAATTAACTTCTTCTGTTGCTTTTGATTAAGCAAAAATAAATTAACTTTATTATTAAAATAAATATGTTGTATTTAAGAAGCATATGAAATATGTTTTGAGCACAAATAAAACTTTCTTATGAATATGGTGTGCTAGAGTTAAAAGGATAAACTATGTACCACAATATTCTCCTCTGTTGACTCTAGAGAAGAAGAAAAAAAGACACAATAAGATCACATAAGTTTTTAAATATTCTTCTACAATTCTCTTACATACCCTCTCAAATTGAAATTTCATATACTCATGTGTACTAAAGAGTTGTTCATAAGACATATTTATAATCAATTTATGCAGCAGTTATTAGTCAGTGTGAACTTGAAAGGCTAAGAATAAACTTAAAAGGTTGAACTCAAAATAAACCCACAATAAAACATTAAAGAGGGTGCATCCTTTCACCTTTCTTTAAATTAAAAGGTGGGCACATTCAAGTACATTAAAAGTTGGGTACATTCAAGCCTAGAAGAAGAATGCACATCTAATATTTAAACTTATAATTAACGCATTAAACTAATTTATATTGTAGACAATGATTTCAATTTATTTTGGTTGAATCTATTTTCTTAATGAATTGTCTTAACCTTTATTTGCAATAAATTTAAATTTATTTTATAAATTTAGCTAGTGTAACTTGAATCATATATTTCACCTTTATCTATATATATATATTTTTAGAGGCACTATTCTATATCTCTCAAATCTTTGTATCTTTCACCTTTATGTAATAAATTTGAATCCAAGTGTTTTTCTAATGATAACGTAACTTTTTAAATTTTCTTAGGAACTTTTCTTAAACGATATATGTAATATGTTTGACTCAGAAAAATAATATATATCATGGAAGAATTAAATGTATGACTTGAAAAAAACTGAATAAGTGAGAAAATGATCAGGATTCCCTGCTGTAATTTTTAACACTATTTCACGCTGTAATAAATATTATCTGTTGATTTAAGATCGGACGGTTCAAATTTCAACTCGGTTTCACACCATCAAACAATCTCAGCCATTTGTTATAATTAGACGGCTGTCCTTTATTATTGCGGGACGCAGTTACAGTGGGGAATCTTATTCCGTGAGGAAAGGGATTAAGGGAGTGAGGAGCGATAAGCATGACAAAAAAATTTAAGAAAGAGTGAAAGAAGTATTTTAGATGGGACACATAAATCATATTAAAACTTAGATTACTCAATACATGCATATGATATAGATATGTATAGAAACTCTTTTACATTCAACTTTAATCTCATAATATTGAAATATATAAAATATAAATTTTATTAAATCAAATATCAAAATATTCGCAATGAAATTTACACCTTAATTAAAAGAAGACAACTAAATGACAAATAAGTCTTACAATTGCTCCTTAATAAAGTAATGATGAAAATTCCCTAAAGGAGTGTGAGTAGGTTAACAATCTCATGTGTTAGCACTCAAATTTACCACATTGCTTTTAAATTATCAAAACGTCACTTTGCACTCCAATTTGAAGAAGATCAAGAGCATTTCATTAGAATTTCAGGTAGATTTATGCAACTTTTCTACATTCAACCTTAACCTCATATTTATGAAATACATAAATTTGATGTAAATTTTATTAAATCAAATCTCAAAATATTCCTAATGAAATTTACAACTTAATTAAAATAAAAACAACTAAATGACTAATAAGTCTTACAATTATTCCTCAAAATAAAGTAACAATGATGAAATTTGTCTAAAGGAATGTGAGTAAGCAAACAATTCCACGAGTTTCACTCAAATTACCATGTTGTTGGTTTCAAATTATCAAAATGTGTTTTCGCCACTCCAATTTCAAGAAGATCAATAACATTTCATTAGAATTCCAAATAGATGTGTGCTTTTACCATTAGTTACTTGGACCTCGATGTTAATAACTCTTAGAAAAAAATTGTTCAATTAATAACATAACATGCTCACTTGAAATTAAAATGAATAAAAAAATATATTCATTTTTTATATGTTTTCTCCCATGTTTTGTAAACTCTTGTTCTGGTCACAATGTTAAATTAAAAATAATAATGAATAAAACTTCAATTTCAATGAAAATTTCAACATAACCCTCCCTTTTCAAAATCTGCATATGTGAATTCAAACAAAGGATACACATTAGAGAATATAAAATATTATAATTAAATCTATATGAAGCTTGAAGAAAAAAATAAAAATTGTCGAAATTAAAATAGAAAGGATATATAAGCTAAGAAAACAAAATTAGGAGCATTGTAGTAAACTTGTGTGAACACCTTGTGATTTAGTATAATTGTTAAAATGAGTAGAAAATGAATGTGAGAAAAGTGGTGGTTATAAAGTGTGAGAGTGAATTGGAAGTTACATGATAAAGAATTCAATAAATATATGTACTATGTAGTAAGTATATGAAGAGAAAAAAAAAGCACGGGATGAATATGAATACATATATATATGTATATATATATATATGAAAGAAGATGGATAGTGAAAAATATGAATATATAGTAAGTTGGAAAAGAAGAGAAGATGGATAGTGGAAGAAGAAGTTATAAAACATACTCCATTGTCTTAATTAATGGATAGTGGAAGGAGTTACAAAGCTCACTCAATTATCAGTTACATATTTAAGAATTATAAGAATGAGCTTATGTAAATGTAAATATTTAGTAATAAATAGATGGAAAATAGAGTAAAAGAAAAGAGAGAGCCACATGATAAATACTTAGAAAATTAGTTAGAAAGAGGGACATTGGTGAGGTGCCATGTAAGCAAAATGTAATTTAGAATACATGTAAATAATAAATAAATAAATAATAATAATAAATATAAAATATAATATAATATAGAGAAGAGATAGAGATAGAGATAAGATAGAGTGTGAGGCTTTTTTGGAGGATATATTAAATTGATACTAGGTATATAACCCGTGCGTTGCACGGGTTTGATAAAAAAAATTCCTAACCTTTTTTAATTGAAAATAATAATTTAAGCATTCGTGCTTATTATTTTTGATTTAAAAAATGACTTTATAAATATTTTAAAATTTTTACTTGTCAAGTGAATTAGAATATAAAGAGATAGATAAAAATTGCTTTTTTTTCATGGTTAAGATCAAAATCTTTCACATTCATTGAATTTTTTTATAGAACAAAGATGCTAAATAGTTGAATTCAAAATATACAAAATGTACTATAAATGATTTGAATCACTACTATTACCAATATATCTTGCGGTAATCATGTCTCAAAATAAATAGAAATTCCATATTCTAATTTTAAAATGGAACTAAGATGTTGAAGCAAACTCGCTCACTTCTTAGATCCTTGTATATATCTAATCAAGCAAAATGGTAGAGAGCTAAAATAAATGCAATTTTTCCTTTTCATAGAAGAAGTTAACAATTCTAGTAGAAGAAAAATAAAATAAAATAACAAATATGTTATTTAAACGTACAATTAAAATAGAAAAAGGATTTACTTATTTGATGATCTTGCTTTAAGTGTAGTCTCTACAATCTGGAGTGCATGATAATTCATATTTATATAGGATATGATCCAACAATACAATTACATAAATAAACGTCATTTTTTCCTATTGTAACTTAAAAGTAACGTAGTTTTAATTGCATTCACTTGGGTATATTTGTTGAACTTCTATATCCATGTTTGATGATTGATTTCCATTTCCATTAATCAAGACAATCAATATACCAATATCTTCAACTTCAACCGTTTTCTTTTCTATCTATTTTCAAGTAATAAATGATGGTGAAAATTTGTGTATTTTCCACTCTTTTTTTGCTAATAGAAAATACTAAACGATGGTGGTTTTGTGGCATTGCTCAACAGTTTTCATAAATCTAGTAAATATATCGATTTTTTAGTTTTCTCATTAGATATTAAATTTTTAGAATGGGGTATAACTCATGTGTTTGAGAATTAATTATTTAAACGTGGCAAGTATATATTCAAGAAAGGTGAATTTTTTTTTTTTAGAAGTGATACATAAGCATATTTCTTGATTAAGAAAAGCTTTTCTAAAGGTGTCACATCATTACAATGCTAGTTCAAGAATTACTCAAGTTTAATATACAATATAGTGTGTGTAGTATAGATAGATGGCTAGATATTTAGATTGGTTTTTTGAATAAATAAAAGTAGATAAAAAAATATATTAATTTCTAATACAAATAAAAAAAAATTCTTTTTGAAAAGATTGCTAATGAACGGTTATGCAAAACAAAAAAGAAAAAGAATATTATAGAATAGATGTATAGATGGACACCTTTTCATGACAAATTTTTTAGGAGTTTTTTTAAAGGCTTTAACCTTTTTTTATTAGGAGTTAGTACCATTGGATATTAAATTTATATTACGAGGTTATATATAACACATGAATTTGTTGCTCAAAAAAAAAATATATATAACACATGAATTTGAAAGATTTAGAATATGAAAGGTGACAAATTTCTAAGAAAGGATGAGGAGGTTTTTTAGAGGTGCCACATAGACACAATGCAGTTTTAATGTTATAGGATAGATAGATAGATGTATAGATGGACACCTTTTTATGACAATTTTTTTAGGAGTTTTTTTAAAAGGCTTTAACCTTTTTTTTATTAGGAGTTAGTATCATTGGATATTAAATTTATATTATGAGGTTATATATAACACATGAATTTGAAAGATTTAGAATATGAAAGGTGACAGATTCCTAAGAAAGGGTGAGGAGATTTTTTAGAGGTGCATATAGACACAACGCAAGTTTAATGTTAACTCAAATTTAGAATTCAATTTAGTATAGTATAGAAGATAGATAGAAGATAAATTGGTGCACCTCTTCACTTTGCATTACAAATGAAAAAGTTTGTTTTTAGAAGTGATACATAAGCATATTTCTTTCTTGCTTAAGAAAAGCTATTTCTAAAGGTGCCACATCATTACAATGCTAACTCAAGAATAACCCAAATTTAATATACAATATAGTTTGTGTAGTATAGATAGATAATTAGATATTTAGATTGGTTTTTTGAATAAATAAAAGTAGATAAAAATAAATAAATAAATATTAATTTCTAATACAATTGATTTTTTTTATCTTTCTGAAAAGATTGTTGATGAACTGTTATGCAAAACAAAACAATTTGATAAAAGTTGAGAGCAATGAATACACATATCTATTAAAATGTTTTTCTGACTAATATCTACTAAAATGGCGTTTCAATTTTTAATTAGAGCTTACAGGAGACCTTGTTAAATCATATGGATGACTGATAAACCGAAAGAACTGCATCATTATAATAAGCACAAAGAACTTCATAATTATGTGTAGATGTCTATTTAAAGACTTCACTAATGAGCAAAAGATGCACTCATACACCGAATTTGCAAAGTGCATGTAGATCTAAATACAAACAAATATGTATAAGATTATCTAGGGAGTAAGGTTAAAAGAGTTGAGAAGTATGCCCATAAGCAAGAAGAAAGTTTAATCCTCTCCTCTAGTATATATTTAGATAAAATCCATGACCTAAATCTCGTTTGAAACCTTCCACCTTTATCTCCCCAAAAAATCTCAATTTTTACGGTCCAATCAAAAGTGTAGCCACCTCTTTTCCTTTTCACCGTTACAAATCAACACATTCAAATTAAAAAATTATACAATAAATATTCCTTCCAAAAAAATTATACAATGAATATAATGCATCAATGGAGTCTATAAGTTAGAGCTCAAAATAAAAATGAAAAGGAAAGATAGGACTTGAGAGAAAAAAAAAGAGGTTGAGTGAGCTCCCCATTACTCCTGCTAGAACCGCCACTTCCTTATATATACTCCTTCGGCTCCTTCCGTTTAATGTCTCTATCTTTTCTCTTTAATTTGTTCCTTTTAATTTAATTATTGTCTTAACCTTGTATTAGAATTTGATAAGTTCATACTTTACATGGATATTATAGTAGGATTTATTAATTATAGCATAACATTATGTTTATGAATAACATATTCCATAAAATAAAATTTAAATTAAAGCACAACAACTCTTGGTCTTCAACTCTACATCCTAGAAAATAAATTTATTAGAGAAGATATTTCTATGAAATGGTATTAGGGAAGAAAAAAAAAACTTAGCTTGACACTATCCTTTCATATGTAAGATGCTGCAAAATTACATTTTTTTTTCTGACAAAATGCTGCAAAATTACTTTTATTAATTAAGAATATTTCAATAAAATCAATCATTAATCTCTATAGATTCATATCTTTCTATGGCTTATAGTTTACAAAAAAAATTAAAAATATGAAAGACATTTGTTCTATTACTGTTATTCTTATTATTATTATTATGTTCATTCCTATTATTATTATTCTCTATGGAAACCTTCCCCCTTCATCTCTCCAAAAAATCTTAAATTTAAAATCCAATCAAGAGTGTAGCCCCCTTCACCTCTTTTTTTTATAAAATTATTATTATTATTATTTTATTATTATATTCCCTTAATTAATGGATAGTGGAAGAGTTAAAAAGCCCACTCAATTAGCAGTTACATATTAAAGAATTATAATAATGAACATGTGTAAATATATTTAGTAATAAATAGATGGAAAATAAGAAAAAAGAAAAGAGAGAGCCACATGGTGAATGCTTAGAAAATTAGCTAGAGAGGGGGGCATTGGTGAGGTGACATGTAAGCAAAATGTAGCTTAGAATACATGTATATAGAGATAGAGATAGAGATAGAGATAGAGATAATGGAGAGTTGTAAAGTTTTATGAAAGGTTAGATATTAAATTGATATAGTGGAGAGTTTTGTAAGAGAGAGTGAGAATAAACTCTTTTAGAAGTGCCACATAGACATAATGCTTGCATATGGTTAGCTCAAGTTTCCTTTACAAAGATAAGATAATATATATATATATATATATAGTAA
Organism: Medicago arabica; assembly: GCA_946800305.1. Classification (NCBI taxonomy): domain Eukaryota; kingdom Viridiplantae; phylum Streptophyta; class Magnoliopsida; order Fabales; family Fabaceae; genus Medicago; species Medicago arabica. Next base: position 12,515,692 of record OX326965.1, on the reverse strand, counting down.
ATTAGTAAGACATTTCATCTTTTATCTTCATTTAAAAAATGCGGAAAAAAGAGAAACATTTGTTTTTTTAACAAAAACAAATAAATGATATTCATTTATTTAAATTGATAGGGTACATCGATACAATGTAAATTTGCTAAAAACAATAAGGATGAATCTGCGAATAAAATCACAACATCGATGTTAATGAAATAAAACGGCAAAGTACAAAAGCCTACACATATGACTATATTCAAGTCTCCAAAATACACATGTCTTCGGATCTGCAACGTGTACGATGTCAAAGTCACTGATTGGATCTTCACTGGATCGAAGCTGATATGACAATCTGAATCGAACAAATACCTGAACGAAACAAAAAAAACAAACAACACCGCACAAAGACGACGAACAAACCAACTTCGCACTATAACGACGAAATCACAAATTGAAAAATGAAATAGATGTAAAAATCACTTATTTCAATAAAAGAAAAAGAGAAAAACGAATTACAAGGGTTATTTTGGGTTAAAATTTAACAATAAATCACTAAGCTATAATGGATGAATGAGAAGAAAATCGAGTTTTTGGTAACGACTCACAGGATAAGAGAGAGTACGGAAAAAGAAAAACATATACATTATAAAAAGAGGGTTAAATATATTTTTGGTCCCTATAAATATACCAACTTTTCTTTTTAGTCCCTCTAAATTTTTCCTTCTACTTTTAGTCCTTATAAAATTTGCAATCACTACTTTTGGTCCCTATTTTTAATTTAATTTTTGAATTTATTAATAAAATTTTGCAAAAATATGTAAAATATTCTAGAAATAATTCCCAGAAAAAATTAGAATTTTTCAACAAAACACACATTAAATATGAATTTTTAACTTTAAAAAATATAAAAATTCATATTAAATTCATGTTTTATTTTTAAAATTCTAATTTTTTTTGGAGATATTCTTATAATATTATGAATTTTTTTGCAAAATTTCATTCAAAAATATGAATTCTACATATGATTTTACTTTAAATAAGGGACAAAAAGTGAAAATGAAAAGTTTTTGAGGGACTAAAAGTTGAAAAAAAAAATTAGGTGACTAAAACGAAAAATTGACATATTTATAAGAATCAAAAACATATTTAATTCTAACAAGAAAAAACGTGGTGGATTCCAACTAATTCCTTCATCATTATTCAAATGAAAACTTTGAGTAAACTCCACGTACCATTCCAATTTTAGTTCATTAGAAAAAGAAAAAAAACATTTTAAATTGTATACTTCGACAGTCTCTAGATTCTACTGTCTGTCTATCTATAATTAGTAAAAGAAAACCAGGTTTCATAATTAACATCATATAAGAGTCAATATTCATGGATATATACACGTGCGTATAATTTTCCCTTGAGGGTGGGTGGCATGTCAAAATGGGGTCGACACGTTACACAAGTGGATAACGTGGTAGGGTATAATGCACGTGGGTTTTAATTTGATGGATCATCCTTTCTCTTTTGAGTCGGACTAATTTCATAAATAATTTTTTTTTAAAGGATTAGAAGTTTAAAAAATATTTTAGAAAGACTAAGATTAAATGTTGATATATTTAAAGTGACTATTTATTTATTTAACTCTTTTATTTGAAGAAATTGATGGATCATCCTATAACTTGTTATTTTATTTTTGGGAAATGTGATAAGTTTTTATGAAAATTATATTTGATACATTGAAAATAATTACTTAATTTAGAATGATTAAGGAGAGTTCTTAGACATTGTTGTCAAGACTGTTTATTTTTTAAAGCTTTTGAAAAATTAATTATTATTATTAATTAAAGTGATTAATCATTCTACAATAATAGTTTTAAAGGTTAACACGTTTTCTAAATTCATATGTTTACTATATCAAAAATAAAAATTATGTTTTAGAAATTATGTCAATTTATTTTTTTAAAAGCTGAAAATTAATTTTTCACAATAAATAGTTGTTATTTGTGGAATCTTAACATGATCGCATATGTTAGTATGACCATCTATTTAACCCTTCCATTCTCTAAGCAAGAATTATTCTACATAAAATTGACCTAGATTCGTTATTTAGTAAAATTTATCGATCATTTGAGTTTTATCACTTGTATAGTATTGCGTACTACTTTAAACTTTATAATTAATGCTTTTTAATTTTTGTCATTTCATATCAACGTTTTAAGGTGATCTTAAATTAACTATTTTTTATTCTCAGAAGCTTAACTCAATTAATAGGAATATTACATATTATGTGCACGGGTCGAGTTCGAACCTCAAACACTTCACCGCTAAACTACTTTTTGCTATAACCACTAAACTATTTTTTAACTACTTTTTAATGATTCATTGATTATAGTTGAATGAGAGATCAAACCAATATTTATGCGTATCAATTAGATTCATTTTTTTTTTCCAAGTAGCCTTGCGACTAGAATTCACCATTTTTAAGGTGAATAAATAGGGTGTTCGGAGTTCGAACCCCGACCCTTACATATAACAATACATGTCGCTGCCAATTGAGTTATGATCACGAGAACTCAATTAAATTCATAAATACACTACACAAGAGACAAATATTTAAATTACTTAAATAGGATTTGTACCACAAATTTATAGATAGAATCAATGAAAAATGTTTTTGTTTTTGGACTGGAATTAATAAAAAATGATAAAGACGTTAAAACTGTCATCTTTTGAGTATACTCCATATTTTTTTATAAACAAAAAATTAAACCTTAATGGTGCTATAAATTCACAATTAAAATAGTTGTTGTCGACGCTATCAAACAACCAACTTTTGTGGTTTTCTTTTAGTTTTATTGCCCAACATGGTAGGACCATGCCTATTATCTATTTTTCTAGAACAAAGTTGTTAGATCACACACTTTAAAATGTGGAGAAGTGGAGAATCCAGAGTTCGAACCTCGACCCCTGCAAACATTATCCTTGATAGTTACCAACTGAGTTACACTTACTGGATAAGTTTTTTTTATTTTAATTATTATTGATCTAAGGATTTTTGTTCATCGAGGATGGTACATCTAAAAGACTAAAACGCACACAAACAACAATTAAATTCAAATCTAGATCCGATAAGTATCAAGTTTAATAATGTCGGGTTGAACTATATTTTGCATATTTATTATTTTATAATTTTCATTTTTCTTAGAGATCAGTTTTTATTTATTATTATTATTATTTTAACAAGCAAAAATGGAATATACATTAACTACACCGCAACCGCATCTTCAGCACAAGACATGTGAAAAGAAAACGAAAAGAGTTACAAAGAGTCCAATGTATAAAATGACAAGACTAACCAATGCCTAGACAAGCAAGATGGCATGTTAGCCAACTATGAACTCCTAAAGTTGAACGACATTCGCCGCCTTCATCGACCGATATGAATGAATTTGCACTTTTTCCAACCGTTGGTGAATGATATTTACCGTATTTTTAAACAACCTATTATTACGTTCGGACCATAAAACCCAAATACACAAGCCACATGGGTCGCATAAAAGATCTTTTAGTTGTCGACCTGCCTAACAAAAAAGAAAACTGATGAAAATGATCAACACCATCAAATGGATCAGTCCTAGAGATCTCAATCCAATCACGAACTAAAGACCATAAATCTCTGAATATAGAACACGAGAAAAATAAATGATTAGTTGTTTCTACTTCGCCGCACCCAATCACACACATATGTACACATATGTGCGCCTCCTGAGAGATAATCTCACGAGCCACAAAATTCGCTTTGGTGGGTAACATGTTACGGAGAAGTCTCCAAGTAAGAATATACACCTTAACGGGGACATGTTTGTGCCAAAATTATTTTTATTATATTTATATTATTACATCCTCAAATCTCCATCTCTGGTTTTTACGGTTAGAAAAAGTATATTATTATTCTGTTTTTAATATAGACAATATACATCATTTATTAAATCAAATTCATTTTTTTATTGTGAAGTGTTGTAAGCAAAAAAAACTTCATTTTAAATCGATTCAATTAATGATGTATACGAGGTATTTGTTATAGACCACAAATATTATTTAGCGGATGAGTCTAAAATGTTGATTTTTGTTTATAATAATGATAAGAGGTGTATTATTAATTATTATTGTTTGTGCTATTAATTTTGTATTTATGATGTTTCTTTCTTACGTTGTTGGGACCAGCAAATGTGAAGAACAGAGCTTGCTTTTCCGTTTGTTTGGTTTAACAAAGAAACAGACTTTCAGTTGTAATTCAAACCAAACCAAACTGGGTTTTCATTGGTTTCTGGGTTTTTTCAAATTTTCTCTCAAACTATGGAAAGAGATTTCTTGAGTCTTTGCTCAAAAGAATCATCACCTGAGATTAACAATGAAGGGTCAAAAAACTCAGGCATGTTTCTTTGCTTTTTTTTTTTTTTTAATTCTTTGAGCTTTAATTCTGGTTTGGTTTGTGGAAAAATTAAATAGTTGAACAAGTTACTAAATTTTGCTTGGTTATGATGTTTTTGAAGTTGTTTTGGTATGTAGTGTGTATAAAATTTGTAACTAGTTTTGTTGATTTGAGTTTGAAATTCTCACAACACAGATGCTTATATAGATGTCAAAAAGGTGAAATTTAACATATAAAATTGAAAATTTATCCTTGAATTTATTTATTTTTTTCTTGTCCATATTGAAGGGTGTAAGTGTACCAAATTGATTATTAAAGGGTGTAGTATATAGTATAGGAATATTTTATATTTTTTTGGTTTTAATCCTCCGGTTTATAGGGAAAAGAGTCCCGGTAAATTGGAGTTTGGTCGGGAGGTAAATAAAGTATGGTCAAGGATTGTTCCAGCCATGGTTCAAAATTAGGTACTCCTAGTCAATTCGAGCTTCAGTGAAGCTCGTTAAGAACTTGAGCTCAATGGGGGGTTGAGTAGCTCAATTGGTTTGGCTAAGGGTTAAGGAGTAAGAGGACTCGGGTTCAAACCACGGTGAACGAGAAAAATGCCAATCTGACAACTAATTATTAACATTGGTTGTTTCAAAGAAAAACTTGAACTCAATCACTTGATTAATTTGCTTATGAACATGAAGTTATTTTAGCTTATGTTAATGATTCCTTTGTGGCTATGTGTAGGTTTTACAAATGTTTCAGCAGTAAAATGGCCCTTCTTGAACAAAGTCTCTGTTCATTCATATTTGACGCCTTTTAAAGTTTCTGAAGACGATAAGGCTAAAATGATATCTTCTGGTTTCATACAGGTTTGATAATATCCTTTCTCTTAATTTCTGTTTTTTGTTAAAAAAATTGTGAAGTTAGGACAACATTCAGTTAATCAGGATTTCAAATTCATCAAATTTAAGTGATTAAAACAAATTCACATTTAGAGGGTCGTTGCGAACTCGAGCAGACAGGTGTTTTAATTTTCAGTTCAATCTGCTTACGGCATTTATCAATTATACAAGTCTTTTTAGAATATGATTCATATGAAATTGATTTTCAAATCCGAACATAATTTTAGGATGTTTTGCAACATATCATATCTGTTGTTCTCATACATTTGATCTCACATTTAATAAGTATAATCTGACGTCTTTTTCCACTTCCTTCCATTGTTTGTTTCTTACTATTTAGAACTCTTTCAAACACGATGGACAAGGTGGCATTCATTTTTCTGTGAATCAGTATCCTGTACAACACAATGTAAATTTTATGAATCGTCATCATGATGTGAAGATGTTTCCAGTTTCCAATCAAGCGAATTCACTTTCTGTGGTACATCCGCTCCTAAAAAATCATCTTGCAACTTTTGGTCAGAATATAAATGGTGCTAATGCGAAGCAATCACTACTTGGTGGATTACCAGTTACCGCACCTCATTCGGTTCTTCCGATCATTGGTACTGTTGCTGGTTTGGTTGAACCATGGTAATTTTAGTTTAATGCTTGAGATGTTTCTTAGGAGTAATGGTTTGAATTCAACTAACTTGTTTGTCTCATTTATATTATGCTTCAACAGTGAGAAACCATCTGCACCTGCTCCTCAACTTACCATGTTTTATGGCGGTACTGTGAACATATTCAATGATATCACTCCTGAGAAGGTATTTTTCTCTCATATATATATTCCCCTATTCTACTTGGATTGATTTATTTGAGCTTGTCTACTATCATATGCACTAATGAGAGTATGAGGCTGTTTGGAGAGCTTGTCGAAACAGGTTATGACATGTCCATAAACTGTTTTTAGGTTATTGTCATAAACTAACTCATTAGGATAGCTTATGAAAACAGCTTATAGCTTCAATAAAAACAATATGACTATTGTATTTTACTGTAAAGTAAATTAAGTTGTTTATCCAAACAAGGCCCAAGTATAAAGGAAAAAGGGAAACCATACATCTCATAGTTAAGCTTAAGTTTGTTTTATTTTGACTGAAGTTAAACATAGGTTTGATCAATTGTATTCAGGCACAAGCTATCATGTTGTTGGCTGGAAGTGGCTTATCTTCAGCTTCAAACAGGGCTCAACCTGAAGTTCAGGCATCTAGCTTGAAATTCGCATCAGGTGATGATGGCTTGCCTATAAGTCCACCTGTAGACATACCACCCTGCTCTGGTATTTCAAGTCCTTTATCTGTTTCATCACACACCGGTCCACAGCTAGGGAGTGGCTCAAGTAGCAGTGATGAGTTTATGGCTGCTAAAACATCTAGAGGCCCTACTCCTACCACATCTGCTAGCAAAGTCTTGACTCCAAAAGCAGTCAATGCAACCACCATGATTCCATCAGGTATGTAACAGTATAATTTCTTGCTACATGATGTTATTTTACATATTCACATTCTTTTGCCAAAAGTTATAATAAATATAGGATGATTCCTTTTGTAGTATGGAGTTATTCACGTGTTTGATCATTTTTAGTGTTTGTATTTAATGATTTTAATGGAATTGACATATAATATTTTATGCAGCTATACCGCAGGCCCGCAAAGCATCATTGGCTCGATTTTTGGAGAAGCGCAAGGAAAGGTTAGATCTAATACACGGGTTCTATTTCTCATCATTACCTTTTCCATACAGCAAGTTATCATCTTTAAATTGTTGAAACTTGAAACATGTTGATTTCTTATTCTATGAGTTTTTCATTGTTGAGTTTTACTTTTTCATCAGATGTGATGCAGCCTTAAAAATCTTTATAAGTGGGAGATATCACTCACCTTGCAAGCCGGTTTTGTAAGGTTGAACTAGGCCACTTCAAATTATAAGATGGTCTCAGAGCCCATTCAAAAGTCTTTATAGGTGGGAGGCATACATCACCTTACAAGTCGGCTTATTAGGGTTGAATTAGGCCAACACAAATTATAAGATGGTCTGTCTGAGAGCCTATCCAAAATTTCTTGGGCGACCCTTTATTGGATCACACTCTAGATGTCAAGTTCATGGTGTGACGAGGGTCTGTTAAGCGTCCTAAATCAGATGTGATATAGCCTGAAAAAGTCTTAATAAAGTGGGAGTCACACACCTTACAAGCCGGTTTTGCGGGGTTGAGTTGGGCCAACACAAATTATAAGATTTATTTTCATGGTTTTAAACTTTTATATTGTCTATACTGCTCGTTTTCCTCTAAATAAATTGGTATGATGTGTTGGAAGGAAGAGGAAGAAGTAACTCACCTACCAAAATAATTCTATACATTTAGTATCATCAAGATTCTCATGTGTTTCTGTCAATACAGGGTGATGAGTGCAGCACCATATAACCTCAACAAGAAATCTGAGGATGCACAAATGCCAAATTCAATAGGTGCTAACATCTCCGCGACCACCAGTACTGCTAATATGCCGGTAGCAAACCAAGGATGACAGTGAGTAACTCCTTCTAATAGAAGGAGACTACATAAGATGGAGAACATTTGCTCCAACATGTAACTTAAAATATTGTTAGAAGATGACTCTATTCTTCTTCCATGATTAAAACTTATGCTGAGATTCTTATGTATGTTTGATACATGGGTAGGCATTTCCCTTAAATAATTTGTTGTGGGGGGTCTTACCTTATATTAAGTGGTTGGATTCTAGCTTAGCTTCCAACAGTATAGCATTAGCATAGACCATTATGTAACTATATGATCTGACAATCTGTTACAGATATGTTGGAGAAATCAAACCAAGATTAGATATATATACATTTATATTTTTGTCATTATGTAACTATATATACATTTATATTTAGTTTTTAGATTTTACTTTCATTCTGATTGCCTCTGTTAGGAGGATACATTTGGATTCTATATAAAGAAAATAGGGATGTGGTTGAGGGAAAGTTTTGAGACTTACCTCATTGCTTGATGGTTTTAGTTTGAAAAATAAACTCTTATTAGGCTCCTGAAATATCTCTAGAATATCAATCTTCTAATAGTAAAATGATACTTTTTACATCAAAGTATTGTGGTGCTATGTTTTATTTGGATATAATAGTCATGCAATAATTAAGTTATCTGTTAGGTTTCACTATCATACATTAACACTCACGTGAAATAGAAAGATGATATATAATGACTTATATTTGTACAACCATAATTAATATATGCCTCCCACTTGCAAATTTGCCAATTTGTCAAAATGAAAAAGATAAGTCCGTTACATGCGAAGTTGATGATTTTGGTGGTAGCAAAGAAACAAAAAAATTAACATTTCAAATCAAAGTGTAGCAGAAAAGATAGCAATAAGAAATATCTAGCAGCTATGGTATGGTGTAACCATCAATCACGTTTTCAACGAAGGAATAATATATTACTGGTATATAGACATGGCGTGCATATGTGTCAAAGCTTCAACCAATCATCAAAGTGATTTGCTTTTGAGGTCATATTTTATTTGTTGCTTGCTACCTTCCAATTCCAAGGTCGTTTTCAAGGCATGTGATCATGTCTGGCCTCAATATACTTCCATCTTTTAGATGAGTGAAAGATAATAAAAAACTTAGAGAGAAGTTCGAGTTTTTTTCGCTAAAATTTAGAATCGGTTTTTTTTAAAATATTAGATACTACTAAAAAATTATAAATAAGTGATGTATACTTATAAAATGATCATTTTGCAAAATAAAATACTAAAATGTTAATATTTCATTTTCAACTTTCACTTATAATTGAATGATCATCTTAGTTTTATTTCAATTGTTCTTCACCCAACTTGATCTCATCTTAAATAAACCTACTCTTATTTTGACTCGTAGAGCATCAAATTTGTTTAGGCATATGAGGGTGGATTAGGGATAAGAGAATGACTAGATAAAATTTAAGATTCGGTTAGGGACAAATATAACATGTCTCAACTTGTCCCTTGCTCGCTCCTTGCTAAAGATTTTTTTTTATAAAATTTATGGAGATTATATTTTCTAATATAACATATAAACAATCCGAATTGAATATATTTGAGGGTTTCATTATTGCAAATAGGTACGGAATTAGAAGAGAAAATGAAATGTATGATTGATGGTTATGGGTCTAGTCATTGGAGCTGGTTGATGGCACTCAGTCAACAAGGCAGTCATCTAGTTTAAATATTTTGGTTAAGTGGCAATGATCTATCGTTAAATCCGACCAACGTAAACCTCATTTGGAAGAATATCACTCTTCACCCAGCAAGTTTCGCTCCCACCCAGCCAAACTGACCAAAATACCCCTGCGTAAGTTAAGTCATGCTGCATGACTTAACTTGCGCAAGTTATGTGTTGTACGCAACTTAAGTTGCGCTGCGCATGCTAAGTTGCGCAGCGTGACTTAAGTATAACAGCAACACAGAAACACAACTCTCTCATTTCCCAAACTTTCAAAATTTGAATTTTTCTCCTCCAAGTGCGATTTTCACCATTCTTGCGCCATTCAAAGCCAATTTCGCCCACAATATCAAGTAAGTGATGATTATCCTACTTCATTGCATTTTTTTGGTTGAAATTTTCGAATTTTTGAAGAAATTTAACATTTTTAGGTTTTTATAAATTTTGTTTGCATGTTAGTTTTTATGATTGTTAGTGATGATTTAACTTAGGAATTGTTGTTTAGATGTTGTTTATAGTGCATTGTGGTAGTTTAGGGTTTAGAAATTGTTAGATTTTATGTTGATTGAAAATTGCACTCTAGGTGTTTGATAAAATGTGTCAATGAAAAATTTGTGTGTTTTTTGGATTGTTAATGATGAAATTAGTTAGAATATAGTATGTTTGACAGCAATTTGGTAAATTACGGATTGAAATGACACTGTCGAAACTTTCGTGTTGTTCTTGAATTGTTAGAAACGACACATTGTCCGTGTGAAAATGTGTCATTGATTTTGTGCTTTTTAAAATGTTGTGTTGTGCAGATATGTCTCAGAGGGAGAGGAGTGACAGACTTAGGTTAGGGAGGCCTACCTCTACTAGTAGTGCACGAAGGGAGAAGCAAGCAGTAGTCCCTCCTTTACATGGTCGAGGTCGAGGGAGAGTGGGGGGCACGAGACTTGGCAGTGATGATGATGATGTGCCTGGGCCCTCTTCATCACATACCGGTCCATCCCAGGCGATGGACCCGACGCAGTATCAGTTTTTGGAGCCTCAGCCTCATCAGTATCATTTTGAGGAGCCTCAGCCTCACCAGTATCAGTTTGAGGCGCCTTAGCATTAGCAACATCATCATATGTAGCATGTTGTTGAGCAGGAGGAGCAGCCTCATATTGAGGAGCCTGAGCAGCAGGAAGATATTGCGCAGCCTCATGCTCAGGCTCAGGCTCAGCCTCAGCAGGATGATGATGTTGGGGCTCGTTTTCAAGGGGTGTCGAGGGTGGTGTACGATGCCGGACCGGACGGCTATGCAGGGGGGCCTTCTAACCTCTCGCTTTTACCTTGCTTTGGAGGACATGTGGCATGCAGGATATGAGTCGATGCCGATGTAAGTATATTTTAATGTTTATTTTACTTTTTTTTTATTTTAATGGTAATTTTACTACTTATTTATTTAACGGTGTTGTTTGTTGTTTTTTGTTTTTGTATTTCAGTTTCAGAGAAAGCATAGGATGAGAGGTATCTCCCACATGAAGAAGCTGAGCCTGAAAAACTTGACGGTGCCTCAGCCGGGAGCACAGAATAATTGGTTTTGGGATGTACTGAATGCATCCGGTCTAACTCCCCTCCTGAATAGTGGGTACGAGAACATCTCCCATAAACTCGTTTGTGCTCTGTCAGAGAGATGACATGAGGAGACCAGCAGCTTCCATCTACCTGTTGGGGAGATGACCATCACACTGGATGACGTGGCATGTCTCATAGGCATCCCCATCATTGGGAAGCTCCTTTCTGAGAGAGAGCTCACCCGTACCGAGGCGATGGAGATTATGTCGACCGACCTGCTTATTTTCGAGGAGGATGCCGCTAGGGAGCTGACCAGGCAAAGTGGTCTGTATATTAGTTTTGCAGGGATGTACTTTGGCGCACTTCACGAACCTCATTCCGAGGGTTCGTAGTGATGTGTACGACCCGGCAGTAGCCCCGCTTGTGAGCCAGTGGAGACCTCCTAGGGGCTTTACGGACCCTGGACACTACAGAGATGCCATTGATGCGATGGATCACTCTCACGTCATCTGGAGGCCGTACGAGAGAGGCGACACATCACGCCATTCCACGACATATGTTGGTACTCATGATGGATCATGGCCGGCAGAGACAGGATGTTCCGTCACTTGCCTGAGCGGGTTCTTATGCAGTACAGGTATGTCCAGACACGGCCCAGGTCTCCTACGGATGTTGAACTTACTGCGGCAGATGTCGCGACCCAGACTTTCATGGAGTTTGCTCTACATGTCCTCAGCCAGCAGCAGAGGGGTGATCTGGTGCCAGAGGACGAACCGTGGGCTCATAGTAGGGGGTACATGAGATGGTTCTATAGAGTGTCACATCCTATTGTGAACCCCTTGCGGCCATTCCTGACTACGCAGCTCAGGCACCTCCTCGTCCTGTCACTCCTTACGAGGAGGTTATTGTTGACCAGCAGTGGGTCAGACATCCTCCCGACCCATACCAGATCATCGCCAACATCAAAGCCAGAGTGAATAGTGCTATGGGGCATCCTGATGTGTTTGGTAACCCAGAGGTACTTCGCATGATGCAGGGTATACAGTCTGAGTGGAGCATGCTGGAGCAGATGCAGGTTCTACGACGATGGAGCAGGAGTCCACAGCAGTAGGGTTTATGCATTATGACTTGTATAGTTTTTGTTTATGATATTTTGTCGGATTTGGATGTATATTACATTTGCGCTTTTTTTAGCATTTTTATGACATTTTCCCTTATCTTGGTCCTTTATTTTTTCGTAATTTGTTTATGAGTTAACACGTGCTTGAATGAATAACGAAAAATGAAATATAACGAAAAACATGTTTTAGAAATATAAGGATTATAATTTAAAGAGTAGGTAAATAGAACCGTTAAAACTGTTGCACATAACTTGCGCATGTGTTAAATCTGTGCGCAAGTTAAATTTGTTGCACAGACACTGCGCAAGTTAACTTGTGCATGTGTTAAATCGATGCGCAAGTTAACTTGTGCAGTGTCTGGCTTAAGTCACGCAATGTTTAACACATGCGTGACTTAAGTCACGCAACGCATGTTAACTAACGCACAGTTTTACACTTGCGCTAGTTAACTTGCACAGGGGTATTTTCGTCCTGCCTGCAGAGCGGGAGTGGATTTTGCAAGGGGAGAGCAAGATTCCATTTGGAATGAGGCTAATGTATTGGGAGATGAAATTGAACATTGTTCTTAGATTATTATATTTTCTACTTTTCTTATACGTTCTATTTTTCCCCCTCTAAAATACTCTTTGTTATGATCATATAACATAAACTCCTTTATATAGATTTTTGGATTATATAATTTGAAATCTTGTTTTGCCAAAAACTTCAAATTACATAATCACTAGATGATATAATTAAAAATGATAAACAATGAAATCAATGTAAAGAGATGAGCATGATACCAATTCCCATTTTATTAATAGTTCAATACTTTTATAGTACATTTACATTAACATCAACATTATTACAATATTAGATACTTAAAGATAAATCTCTAATAGATGAAGATGAAGGAGGGCGAAAGCTGGGTGCAACCTTAGACCCAAAAAGAGCAATGATGCATTGCATTTTGACCATTCAAACTATCCCTAAATAAAAATAAAAGAAACCATACTATGGAAGGTCAGCAATGAAACATTGTAAAAGAAAATAGGAGAGAATGTGAGATAGAATGAAAATTTGTGAAGAATTTGTGGGTATTTATAGCAGGGAATTTTGTGAAAAATGGTGCATAGAGTATAACAGTCCATTAATTAAGGTCAAAATGGTCCGACAAGTCAATGGACAAAAAAAATTGTGTTGAACGAGCCAGTCTTGTTGACCAAGTCATTGTCCAAACTTTGAACTCATTCGGATTTTATAATCTTAAACTATATCATAAATGGTCGGATTATATCATCCGAGCTAATACAATACTGTGTTAAAAATTGTCATTTACATGGAAAGGGACAATTCAGAATTTATAATTTGAACCAGTCAAGTACATGATTTTTTTTATGGTCCACACTGCAACGACAATTTCTCTGATCCATTGCGTGCAAAAACTTCTACAAATTGGTGTGCTTGTTCATTTGTTGTAAACCACACAAAATAAACATGGACACTTCAGTCATTGATCTAAACACCAAACTAGTTGTTTACTACACCACAGGAAAACCCAATTTGTTCTAGGTTAGAAATGATGTCATGTTGTATGAGTTGATGCATCAATTGGACTAAATCAACTTTCGACTAGTTCAATGGAAGCGTACAGTTTACCTATATGAAACTTAGGAATGACAACGACGTGAGAACCATGTTCTCAATATTTGGCTAGTACAATATTTAAGGACCAATCAAGTTGGACATTTTGTTGGTAAGATCTTTCGAAGATATTCAAAAAAAATTGATCCCGTCTCAAATATACGAAGAAATCAAGGCTTGCATGGAGGAACCAAATGAAGAAGGTAGTTTGTCTGATCTGTGATCTCTTATGTTGTGTTTTACATTGTTGAATTATATCGCTTAATTTTGTAATGTATTTGAAGTTGCTATATTTAATGTATGTCGATGAAATTAAATTATCAGTGTTAAAACTTGTATCTTGTAGGATGAAGGACAATCCATATTTTATAATCCAAACCTATCAAGTACATGTTTTTTATGTGGTCCGCATTGCACTAACAGTTTATGTGGTCTGTGACGCACAAAAACTTGTATAAGGTGTTTGATTCATTTGTTGTAAAACACAACAAAGAAAGAATTGTGGAAAATTATTTGCGGATCTGAACACCAAGAGGTTGTTATGAACTTGATCTTGCTTTCCTAACAATAAAAATATGTCAGTTGGCAGAGCAACTAGATCAAGTTCAAAGGAACCTCTTGGAACACCTTCTCTTTCATCATCACTTATCTTATTATGTTGTTTTATGTTGTTGAATTATGTCTTTTAATGTTTTTCATGTGTTATGCACCATGCAAAACCCTCAAAAACTGAAGTTTTAACACAACCTGAATGGTTTGGATTATATAATTTGAATCTTTTTTTGAAATTTCGGATTATATAATCTAAATCATCCCATAATATGAAATGTGACGTTACATTCAAGGTTTAGACGGTTTTTGGTATCTTAATTGTATGTTTTTTTATGTGTGTAGTTTTTAACATTTTAAGTGTTTCATATGACTATAGTTACAGTCTAGGAACGTTTTAGGGTTATGTATCATCTTGCTTCCTTAATATTTTCATTCATTCTTCATTTCTCATCCATTTTAAAATTTTCTTTTTTATCTTTTAGTCATAAGTTGTTCATGACATCATGGTCACTACTGATCATTCATATGATCCCAAAAATTGCTTTGCAATTTTGATAGGGATCGTACAATGGTCAACATAGACCTTTAATATCAATTAAAAGATCATTTCTGGCTAACAGTATGTTTCAGATTCTATAATGCAAAAATCCCTATGAAAAGGTTCGGATTATATAATCCGTATAAAATGTATTTTGGAATGGGGAAAAAAAAAGATACATGAGAAAAACACATAATAGGAAAAGTAATAGTTTTGTTTTTATGTTGCCGTTATCTTCAATTTTCAGAATCCTATATCTAACGTGAGCTCATATCCTTTAGATATAGGGTATCGATAATGAATATCATCATCCCTTTTAACTCCAATTTTGATCTTATCATGATTTTTTTGATATACCCTAAGATATTGTTGGGTTTCACATTCAAGCATGTTTTTGGGAAATATTTAAGAAATATAGATTGAGTGAAAAAAAAAGGATTTTGAGTGGTTTGCAAACGCACCAAAAACCATTCCTACCTTGTACGTATTGATTGCTAGTGGTTTTGCAAACAGATCTGTGATATAAACGGAAAGAAAAATTATTAAATGGTTGGACTCAAATGGATAGTGAACCTCAGCTAAGGTCTCCAATCTTTTGGCACGATCTGATTTCAAATCTTGGCTTAAACAATCTTTGGTCAAACTTTAACTCCAAATTATCCGAACCCCCTTACCCTTGGAAGGTTAACACCAAAAAAAGGATGTGCCAGAAATAACGTAACAGGTTTCTGTCGGCATTTCCACACTTCCTAACTCGTTTTGGAAACACTGAAGGTCAACTGAAATTGAATAAAGACAGATGTTTTTCTGATACAAAGTTGGGGAGAAATGTATAATACATCAATTTATATACAACTCATGACTCTTGCAATATCTAAATTCTATGAGGCACCTGTCACACGCAAATGACAACAAAAAATTTATGAAGAATCCACGATACGCTCTGTCTCTCTATACCAATTTTGAACTCTAAATTTCATTACTCCTATAAATATCTACCCCACACATAACTATTTCAATGTATGAAGAATCCACGATACGCTTTGTCTCTCTATACCAATTTTGAACTCAAAATTTCATTACTCCTATAAATATCTACTCCACACATAACTATTTCTAATTTGAGTAATTGGCACTTTTCTTCAACTTTTCTCTCTAAAATAATTTAAACCAAAACAAAAGACCAGGTTCTGCCATATTAATACTTATGGAAGACAGAACTTGCCATTTGCTGATATGTTAGTAGTATGCTCATTGACCTAAGTTGCATTTGGGACTAACTTCGGATGAGAAGCTGCATAAACAGAAGAATTCACATCAGTATTCAAGTGAGAGAGCAGATGTTGAATATCTGGACGTAAACTCTCCGCTGCCCTTCCAATGAGTGCCAGAACATCTGGTCGAGGTTTGCTGCTAGCCTGCACAGGCCCTCCCTGCCCTTCATAGTGAATGACATGATGACTGAACACCAAGTGATAAAAATTAGTGGCAACGCAGAAAATAGGGATTTCAAAACTTGTTATAACTTCTGGTAAGACGTTTTAAAACAAATTGCCAAGACTTACAGGAAATCAATGATATCTGCTATCTCTGATGCATCAACAGCAGTTGATGTCTGGGAATTCTTTCCAAATACATCCACTAATACACTCAGGAGTATAGATAGGGTCTGTGACATTTTTCAGAAGATGACGGTAAAACAGTTAATACCCAAAAAATTAATGAGACATTAAAGTTCCAATAAATTATGTAAAAATGCATAATAAGATCCAAACAATAAAGAAGACCATGAGCTATGAATAAAGGTAAACTAGACCTGAAAATAAATCAAAAATTCAAAACAGCTTTAGCACACTTGAATTTACACTCCACGTAATTTCATTAATCGATGGATAAAAAAAGGAAGGACATACTTAGACAAGACTTGACAAATCCTGATGTAACCATGTTAAATCCTTCAAAAATAATAATAATAGGAAATTTAAAACCTTGTTATTTATATATGACGATATTTGGTGTTCCTCTCTTACAGTAGTTTACTATGGTGGTAATATTTTACTTCTAGTTTGTTGTTTCTTTTAGTGATGTGGGACTCTTTATCACACCCCCTCACGCCTAGCATTATTGGGCTTGGTGCGTGGGATATAAATTGTAGGTGGCCCGATAGCAGGTGGCCCAACGGATCTTGGAGAAGGCTCTGATACCATCTTATAATTTGTGGTTGGGCCTGACACAACCCCATAAAACCAGCTTATGAGATGAGAACTGTCCCCACTTATAAACACTTGTTCAGGCCATTTCCCAACTAATGTGGGACTCTTTAAGAAATTCTCTTGCTTGGAAACCATGTGTCGCACCACGTTTTAACTAAAGATTCTTGCTGTAGGAATCTGCCTCCTAAGCAAATTATTCTCAAATGGAGGAATTTGCCTCCTAAGCATGGTACTTGAAAGTCTGCTGCTAATATTGATCCTGTTGTGGCTATTCTACGTAGAAAATGATCAATTGAAGAAGTGTCTTTGCTCTTAAAGTTCTAATCAGATGGAAAGCTTTGCCTCTTAAACATGGAACTTGTGATCATTCATCCCTGAGGACAAGGATGCCTGAAGGGGAGGGTATTGTTACAGTAATTTACTATGGTGGTAATATTTTACTTTTAGTTTGTAATTTGTTTTGGTGATGTGTCATTTGTGAGTCGAAAGGGATCTAGAATATTCCAATGGATCATTTTGTAACTGCCTCAGCTATATAGCTAGGTCAATCATCTTGAATGAATCAACTCGTACTTCACAAAACTTATCTTCTTCTCTATGAAAACTCTCTCTCTAATACTATTAAATTTACTCTTCATCACCGGAACGCATTCAATCATTGAGTTCCCTGAGTTTGAGAACAGAATTTCTCGGTTAATCCCTGAAAATTAAATTTCACGTCTCATCCTCAAATGTGTAGAGCCTCAAGTTTATTGCTAAATATTTGGGAAACAAAAAAGACTACAATATCAATAACAATAAACTATAAATAACAGAATCGAGTGAACTCATAGTTCTATCATGACTTCAAAAATAAACTACTCTCTCATGCATCGAAGGTTCAGACTCTTTGTATAGCATTTATTGTTCTCAACATCAAAGTATTCAACCTAGCAGACATATGAAAGTTGTATTAAAACTGTGGAATTGATAATTTTATGTACCTTGTTGAAAAGTGCATGAGCATTGGCAAGTTTTGGAAGGAGGGGGCTCATTATACGAAATGCTATCCTCAACATTGCAACTGACGTTACTGGCCGAAGTTGCTTGATGATAACATTAGTTCCTTCAAGCCATTCTTGAGGCAGGTTACTGAAGAAAGAATGAAGCAAAGCAACCACATTCCCTGTAATAAAAAAGGCCAGGATTCCTTTTAGGCACAACTAACCACTAAAAATGGAATGAAATTCACATAGATTCAATGGAAGCAGCATATCCTAGTAACCGTAAATCGATGTAATAACACTTCAGTTTCCATTCAGATGCTTGCTGAGTTTAATGATTAGAAAATGATAATCATCTATGTAAAATGATTAAATTGTTTCCATACACAATAGAAACAATAACGAAGATTTTTTAAAATATAAGGCTGTGCTATGAGTGTATTGCAGAAGAAGCTTTGTAATAACCAGGGATAAGAATCGGCAGATTCATTCAATACCAAATACAATTTCAGTAACAGTGTTTCTCTCCTCTATCCTAGTATCTCATAAGTGTTATCTTCTTTTGATGTTAACTTTCTCAGGTAATAAATATCTTCTAGAACATCTATTTGTTAGTTGGTAACACTTCAATAGCCATAGACTTCATTTTGGGTATAACATATTTTCAAACTATTGTACTGTCCAATTAGTTTTACCCTGTTCTGTGTGATGTATATTTCCAAACACCTCGTACAAGCCATGTCTGCCTCAACATAAAATAATAGGGTATGTAAACTTTGAGATGCAAATATTGCAACTTACCCCTGCTTCGCAAAGCAGATCCTTTTTGTCAGACACAATTTCAGACACGCAAATGTGTCAAACATAAGTCACAATTTTGAATATCAAAACAGATAAGTGATATAGGGAATTCAAATTATAATGGTTCAATTTAAGCAAGGAATTTTTCATTAAACAACCCTTTGCCAAACCATACCGATGGCTGTGGAGGTATTATCCTGTGCAGCCCATGTTGGATCTAACAAAGCATAGCCAACAGCAGAGTCTATTTCCGCAAGAGACCTTTTTACATCTGTAAGCCACCAATTCTCTTTTATTATACGTGTTGTCTCCAAGTAAAGTTGTGTATGAAAATCAGAAGGAAGCTGAGCCAGAAGGAGGCCACAAGCTTGAATCAACAAGCAAGACAGTTGCTGACATGTATAACCACTTCGTGAAGCAAAGTTAGTGGTATTTACTCCAGAAGTTGAAGGAGTTGATCTACTTGCACCTAAGGAATCTGTGCTTCCCCCTGAAGGTGATGTTGGCAACACTGAACCTTGCCCTACACCATTTGAGGAGCCGTTGAGAGAATCATTAGACTGGACCAATGTTGGTTGTATATTAACAACAATTTGAACAAGTGATTGTACTATCTGAGAGGCAGACACAGGAAGGGAAAGTATTTCAACAACTGCAGTCTCAAGAACCAGCTGGGTATATGTGCCAGGATCCTGAATTTGGTAGAATGCCTTTTGACTCTCTGAAGCATTTGCTGGCCCAGACTGAGAGACAGCTGGTGGCTTGCTTTGTGAAGTACGCTGTGCACCATTTGATGAATCTCCTACGGATCCCGATTTTGAGTTGTTATGTAATGGAGGAATGACATTATTTACTATTCCCAACAAAAGAGTCGTAAAGTAGTCATGAGGAGGGCACATGGCAGGATTTGGCGAACTTATTTGCTGTGGGAATGACTCTGAAAAGGGAATCTAAAAGAAATAAAGGCCGAATAATTGTTCAGAGTAGTACCAATTTTAAGTTAATAAACTTTAAGGAAACAAAAAACTGCCGAAAAAATAAAATGAAGTTCATTACCTTACTGATGTCAAGTACATTGAGTATTCTAACAATGAGCTTTCCGGGAAGATGGCCATAGAAATATGCAAGTATATCACGGACAAATGTAAATCTTAGAGGGTAATAAGCAAGCAATGGAGAATATAGGGCCAGTAGTCTTTCTGCTGTATCCATCGCATCATTTTCAATAAGTCTGTAAATAATTAAGGGGATGATTGGAAGCAAGCGAGCTGCAATATCATCAAAGTACACAGGTTGCCTGGAAAATTTGTAGCAGCCAGCATCAGTTCATGCAATTTTTTAATAAATGGACCCGAAAAATGGATTAAATACTTAAATACCAAATAAAAAATGTAAATACATACAAAAACTCGCTAAATCAAAAATTGATTTAAGGAAGCTTCATTTCTCTTGTGGCCAGCAGAAATGTTGGATGAATTAACAAGAAGTGCACCTACTATTAGCTAAAGCTTATAGGGTAATTTTGGTGTCCATTACAAACAATTGGGAGCCTCTTCGAAAAAAGAAAAGAAAATAAAACTAGAAATGCTTTCTCAAAAATTACTAAATAAATTTAGATTCAACTTATTTTCAGAATTCTTAGTCTTATCCTGCTATGTTACTTCTCGATTGAATCATGTTATATTCTGCATGTAATTTGAATCTCCCTATTTTTAGTTTGTACAATTGGTGCATGTGTGTTGAATAATCAATAGTCACATTGTAGAGTGGCCTAAATCTCATCAATCAGTGAGTGTATTTTAAGTTCAGCTATATAAAGCTATAACTGAAACAGTGCATTAAGTTAATTGTAGTTCTTGTTCCAATTTTCAAATACAACTTTCATTTTCTCTCTGAAATTCAACCTCCCTCAATAAGGAGTCGTAAATACTTAGATATACAGTTCGCCTACTTAATGTAAATTAGTTGAAAGTATCGTAGAAGAGATAGGACAAGGCTTTACAAAGATATCGGGTTTTTATGCTTTTTTGAAGAATGACAGGAACTTTCAAGGATAAATGTTTATCTATTACTTCTTATTCTGATATTTCAAATAAGAAGTTGCTTTTTTTTAATGTCGTATTTGCCTTTTTATATGTATTTACATTTTTTGCCTTTGGTTTTAATTTCTCTTGTTATTTTATGATTTAATGGGGATGTCTTGTCTTATAATTTTGAACTTCACTTGTTTTATTTTTAAGTTTTCTTCTTTTATTTAAAAAATTCTGAAGTATACAACACAAGAACAAAGAACTGATAAAATATTAGAAAGAAATAATTCTCTAGTTTTTGCTTTTAATCAATCTTTTATTATTTGTCTCATTCTTTTCTTATGCCTTCAACCACAAGAAGAATATTTACAGATCTCCATCAAATAACACAACAATTTGGTTTGAAGTTACATGTTTTCAGTTTTTAAGAAAGAGTTTATCAACCGCTGTGACAAATAAAGATGATGGATCACAGCAAAGAAAACTGTAACTCATTGTTTCAAAGGAATGTACCTATCCTTCCAAGAAAGATGATTTCCAAGAGCCTTTGTCAGCTCAACCCGCTTAAACATTCCTGTGTATAGCCAATGTTCAGGGTGCCCACGAGTTAAACAAAAGAGTTTTACTCTCTGCTGAAGCTCTTGCCTATCAAGCAAACTAATCTGCAATTACATCGAAAAAATCATTAATCTTCGTAGACGAAAGATACAGAAGCTTAATTTCCCCTGGTTTATAATTATAACAAATATGTTTACTTGGCCTTTCTATTATGTTCAGCTAGATCGTGATACATTTCCACAAGACATGCAAAGGGATTGATGACTTCTGATATACTGATGATTTCTTTCAATACTTGTTTCTTTCAATTAATAAATGTGATGTTCAGGTATTCTAAATTTGGGAGCGGAAATAGCACTGAATCTCAGGATGTGAAACAGAGGATGAAGAATAAACCTAAAATGTGAAATTTCACCACAAAAATCTAATATCTACATTCTTCGGTAAAAAACATTGAGAAACAAAATGGAAAAAAGTGGAAAAATAAGACAGAGCAAGATGCAAAGAATTAATGAAATCGACTACATAGAAATAGGATAAAACGCCACTAACTATAAGCAAGTTTAGGACCCATTTACTATGTGAAAACATTTTTTATTTCATTTCTCAAAAGTTGTTTTAGTTTTACTTGTTGACAGGAAGAAAATAGATTTTTAAAGCGAGTCATTGTGATGGAGAGAAGATAAAATGCTAGGTTACTGGTGATGCATTTCTAGAAATAATGAAAATAGCTCTCTTGAGATTTTCGTCATTTCCATTTTCCAGAAACACAAGACAGTTGTTCACTTTGAGTGTCTCTTTTCTCCTTGTAAACAAATAAAACTAACACAAATTTTAGGAAATGAAAATAGAAAATGTTTTCACAGTAAATGGGCTCTTACTTTTCTCAAATTTTCAATCTCATTCTTTTTACTTATTTTTCTATTTGGAAAAAGAGGCCATGACTGGTGGAGGGATTAAAAAAAAATAAAAATATATATAATCAAAGAGAATTTGAATGCACGTACCACAATACGCAAAGCATGTGGATCATCATCACGGTCGGTGAGTGCAAGAAGCAAGATATCCAAAGGAAGTATCTCATTTGTCCAAACAAAAAAAGCAAGGCTGGCAATGGCCTTTAACATAAGGTCCTACAAAACAAAACTGTATGAAAAAAAGGATGCTGATTTACAGAATTGAAAGATAAAAAGCCTCATTCACAGCTGTTAACCTGAATCAAGTGTCCTTGTTGAAGCTCTATTTGCATATGATGAAGCATAACATCAACCATTGTGTAAATGTTAGATGTCACTTCTTCAGGTGAAAATTCCCTCAGTACACGTCCCTAGACCAATATATAAAACAAGTTAAGCATTTTGAGTGACTTAGGAGAGTTTTGGGAATAAAAAGGAAATATTTGTACAAAAAGAATATAAGTGTCAATGAAACACGTCGGGGGAAAACTTCCTGGTAAAAAAAGATATATTTATTTAAAGCAGGAAATTTTAAAAGATACCAGCACAATGACAAAGATAGCAGTTAAAGATAAATACCAGGTTTCCACTGTTAATGTTCTCTGCATGGCCTTGCATTAGTATCAATGCACCAGCACACAAATACTGTCTATGCTGAGGGAAACTATGATTGATGTAGGTCATAACATAATTACTATCTGCCGAAGGTGAAAGAAGCTGGTTGCACTGGTGTATAACCGTTGCTTCTGCCTGCACATGTCTCAAAATTAATTTCCATATTTCACAAATGTAACCGAAGAGAAACAAGAAGTAAAGAGGCTTTCAGACAGTGCCTAAAAAAATCTTAATGGTGGGACGAATCAAGGAACAAGATTAAGCTTAAAAAGGTGTTTTATAAAAAAATTGTTTGTTTTAAAATGGGCAAAATTATAGTAAATTTAAGATAGATAAGCAAGACACCAAGAAAGTGGTAAGCAAAAATAGAGCACGAGCATATTGAGTCCTTAGACACCTCGGGGGAATATCGGCATACTTGCTAAAAATAGGGAATATCGGCGTACTTGCTAAAAATAAAGAAAGACAAGCAAGAGACTTGAACATGGTGCGATGCACCAAGAAGATGAAGGATTAGCTGCAAAGCAATATTAAGACAGAATGGAAGACCAATTTTTGTAGACTTTTGAATGAAAGATACAAGTATTCTTTGAACTTAAATAGACTTGACACTTGACAAGAAGATCAAAATTATTCCTACTACTGAAGCATCTTTTTGCAAACCCGATTCGGAGTGCAAAAAAATAGTAAAATAACAACAGAGATGATGGACAATGCATGTTATTGATGGTTGATGATGAAAATAGAAATGCAGAAAGGAATAAACAACCCATACTACCCTAGAGCATAGCTATCTTCAAAGAATGAAAACTTCTCTGCCTAACAGAAATGATTCCCTCATCATGACCTCTCCACTCTCCACAAATTCCCATATAACCAAATTCCCATTAACAAACTTACTGCTCTCCTTCTCTCTCTATCACCTCATCATTCTTCTCACCCTTTCTATTCTATGTTATATAAACTCTCCACACCTTGGGCCTGTTTTGATTGTCCAAGCCCATGATATCAGTTGACGGCCAATCAATACCCTTTTTTAATTTGAACCCATGTGGGTTTGTCCACACCTTGCATTATTTGCCTTTGTTCTTTACTGAAGGCATGTCTGCACATATGAAAATACACCTATGACAAACCTGCTGCCATGTTTGGATTGCAAGGCTCCTTTTATCCGGTCGACCACTCAATGCTTCACGCAGAACAGACGGGAAGTATCGTAATGTTTTTTCCGACCAGGTATGTACGCTGGTTGCCATTATTTGTTCCAACATGTTTTGGAGATAAGGCAGGTGATCAGCGTCTGCAATCCCGCGAGTCTTAATAAGTATAGCAAGTGTTACAACAGTCACTCGGTTCAAAGTTTCCGAAAATTCCGTTGGGCCCTGCAAATATTTTAAAAAATATTTATACAAGAAATAAAACACCAGTCATGCATATAGAGTGACGAGTAGGCTCAAACAAATAGCATAAAATAGAAGTTTTTTTGCCCAAAAAAAAAAAAGGTTACAACTTTGATACCAAAGCAAATACCTTTCCTTCCCTTTTCACCAAAAAGAAATCTCTCAATGAGAATATAAGATTCAGGCACAGATTTTCAGCTAATCTGAATACTCGATGATCTCCCCGTTTTCCTTTTAGAGCAGAAATTATCTTTGTAACATCATACATCAAGGCTTTGCTTTTTCCTTGATACCTACACAAAATGAACAATTTATATTTTTATATTTAAATCAAAACTTTTGGCATATCGAACTACCGGCAAAATAGAATATAGGTTTGAACATGCAAATACACAGTTTTGGCTTTTATTTCCAGTAAAAAAAAATTGGTTTTAGCCCCTAAAACATGGGAAAATTTGCTTCTGATCCTCACTTTTGATTTTAGTCTAAGTACTAGTTGTTAACAATTGTTCTAGTTCCTGTAAGATGGGGATCATGTTAATTTTAGTCTCTGAAATATGGACCAAACAAGGACTAATTCCATTATTAACAGGTATTACAGGAACTAAAACAAACAAGGACCAAAAGCAAATGAAAAAGATATTAAAGTCTAGAATATATAGCCTCAATTAAGTCCATTTCTGAAAACTAAATACACAATTGAGTGAAAAGGTCCAAATGTAATGGTAAATAGGGGTGTGCAAAATATTTGGCTGCCCCTAACCAAACCTTTCCATATGTTAAAAGCCCAGTTACTAAACTAACCAAACCAGCCCATATCACTTCAAGAACGGTAAACTGCACAAACAGGTGTACCCATTTTACTTAATTGGTTTACACCAATTTCACAAATCCCATAAACGGCACAAACTCGCAGTCGCGTCAATACACCTTCTATTATATCTTCTTTTACTTGAGTGTTACTTGTCAACCGCCATCACTCCAAATCAATCTCCAACCTATTTTCTTCTTTTACTTGTCAACCGCTAAATTCTTACAAATCGATAACAATCTCCATGAATGTTGACCTCTTTTAGCTTTCACGGTCTTACTCGCTGGCAACAGCCGCTGCAAGCAGAGGGGCTTCAGGGATTACCTCAGCTCAGTGGAAAGCAAAGGGTAAAATCCTTGAGAAGGCGATGGAATCGAACTGCTTATAAAGTACATTTTTAATTTAAATTATTATTATTTGTTGCAATTTAGTCCTCTCAATTTCTTTGCCGTTTTCAGCACTTTTTGTTTGAGTACAATCCGAGCTGGATTCCTCTATGAACCATCTGCACACCTAATGGTAAATGATCGTCCAGTGTTCAAATTTAAAACCACTTATTGAGCCGAACAGCAAAAACATGGGAAAAAGATACAAGGACTCCTTACAATTGCAACATATCCTTATTTTTGAAAAAAGTAATTTAAACGGTCCATATAGAAACAATCACCTGTAAAGTGGAAGTAGTCGGTAGTTCAATATCTCAAGCACCAAAAGTGTTACACCAGGCCTGCTCAACAAAGAAGGACTCTTTTGCCCCAAATGCTGCAAGTGACATTTTCATGATATGTAATCATAACATCAGCAAACAAACAAATAAGAAGTATATGAGAAAAATGAATGGGCATCAAAATTTATCAAAATGCTTCATGAAACCACAGTGGAAAGGACAAAAACTTGGTAATGACATGACCAAGAAAATGTGAGAGACAAAACAACGCTATATTGTAATTTTACAAGATTCGTAGTCTGCTCAGTACTCCACAAAAACAAATAATTATTATTAATTTCACGTGGACTGTAACAACAAGCTACATCACTACATCAATTACTTCATTTGTCCATATACTAATTTCCACAATATAAATCTAATCCGAAGCTGAAAGCTAACTTTCACTAGATGTAGTAGTTCCACCATGGAACTTCACACATTTAGTACCCAGTTTAACATTTCAACAAAAGTTAAGAGCAAAAGTAGTTTCACCTAAGCAGAAAATGGAATCATAAAGATAAGATATTTTTATTTACATATTGACATATAAACAAAAAAGTAACAAAAGGTTATCACTGAAGGGAGAATGAAATTACAATGAAATGTGAACGGAAAAGTGAATGAGGTGCAATAAGCAGCAGTCTGGTATAAGTTTCAACCATTGCAATGCTGGGTAAAACCTGCACACAAAGAGAAGCTAAATATCAAAAGAGCTGTTCCTTTAGCTGATAAGAAGGGACATTAAAATTATTCATTTCCAATTCTTTGAAGATGAAATCATTGCTTGAAATGGTAATTACCAGGCCTTTCTCAAGTCTAAATAATATAGTATGATAAAAGACATACTACGAAAGTATAGAGCAAATAAATCATGGTGGTAAATGATCCTTAACGTGTGTGTGTGTGTGTGTGTGTGTGTGAGAGAGAGAGAGAGAGGGAGAGGGAGGAGGGTGAACCTGTCCAGAAAACAGAGAATCTTCCATTTGATAAGACAGCTTCAAACATAAGTTCATCGAAAACCCCGATATCAATGACATGGGCAAGGGGTTAACTTCTCGTGTACAAACTAATCTTTCAGGTGGTTGTAGATTTGTTGCTGGTACCAAATCAATAACTCCAGCAGAATTTAACCAATTCATTACTGTTTCAAGAGCAGGCTGTGCCATTGTGTAGGTCACAACCCAAAACATCCCTATTGAGCGTTCATCCATATTCATATAATCCATCATTCGGTCTCCTGATAATTCAAGGGTTAATAGAATGATAAAATCAGATAATACAAGAATAATAGTTTAACTACTATTTAACAATATTTCACTCAGCAAACTGCCAAAAACTATGCAGAAGGATAGAGAACAAATTTAAGGATCTGGAGAGAACGTAGCAAAAGAAAAACAGAAAAGATAAAGAAAAACTTAATCAGAGAGAAGGAGATGCACCATGACACACACACACACAGTAGGATAATAACTGGATGACTTTCCTTATACTTGTGTTAACTATGAAAAGAAATACTACTAGTCTATAACTAAGCTACAACTAGAGTAAACCATGATAACTATTTCCAATTTACCATCATATCCAACAATAAAAGAAGATTAAAGTACAAAGGAGGAGGGGTTCCACATTTCAACATCATGAAAATTGTAAAAAGAAGTCAAACAGAAAGGAAGTGTTGATTGTACATATAATTATATGATATTCTTTACTTTATTATTTGATTTAGTTTCCTTACATAGTTAGCCATTACTGATATTGCTCCTAATCCTGAGGTATTCAAACTCTGTTTCCCCCTTATATATAATTGTAGAGATTTATTGCATAATAAAGACAATTATTCATACTATTCAACTAGGTAAAAGAGCATTGTGGCCGACCCTCTCTCCTTTTTTAAAAGTTTCATATAGTCGTTTCCGTTTAGGTCTTCATCCGTTGTTGTGATAGCCATTGAAATGCAATTGTTTGAATTCTAAGATATATTGAAAGATCACATGACAAGGGCTTGTTTATACAAAGATCATATTAATATTGTTGGATACATAGTTGCAAATTGGGCAGGTGATGCAAATGATATCAAGGTAGTCAAAATCGAGATCCATTGTAGTATCGTGAGGGAGATGAAAGATCGTAAATCGTGTGATCGTAACAGGTATCATAAGATCCTACTGGATTCACAAATTTATATATAAATGCATACAAGACAAAATAAATTCTAAGATATATTAAAAGATCACATGACAAGGATTTGTTTATACAAATATGATCATATTAATATTGTTGGATACACAGTTGCAAATCGGGCAGGTGATGCAATTGATAACAAGGTAGTCAAAATCGGATCCATTGTAGGATCGGGAGGAGATGCAAGATCGTAAATCATGTGATCGTAACACAGATCTTAAGTTCCTACCAGATTCACAAATTCATATATTATTTAAATAAAAGACAAAATGAATAGATGAAGAAAAATACTTCAAAACACACCATAATTACTTGACAGTAAAAAACAAATACTCCTATAATACTTAAAGAATAATATAGCATAATTTGTTTTATCATATGTGTCTAACTTTTTATATCACATTAGAAATTACTATTAATTTGCAAAGACTAAATTGAAAGCAAGTTGAAGAGATGAATCAAAACAACAAACATATCAATGTATCATAAATGTGTTCTAATAGTGATGCAGAAAACTGTCACTTTTATTATAAAAAGGGTCTTGCTAACGAGTGTCCAAAACACATTGGTTAAGGAATCCATAAAAGGGAAGATTTTCTTGGGAATACATGTTAACCACTTGTCAACGTAGTAAGTACAACATTTTTCTATACAAACTTACCTCTTTTGAATGCCCTAAGGACACTTGTTAACATTCTCCAAAAACAAGGTCTGTGTTGACAAAAATCTAGAAAGGGTAAGAAACAATTCAGTACCCACATTTCCTATTTTTTCATCTTCTTTCTTCTCTTTGGTTACCGTTTTCTCCCTTTATTTTTTCCATCAAACTGAAGCACGTCGCGATAAGGAAAAAGGCAGAAAGGGTTGCACGATGAGGGAGAAAGAGTTGAATGACAAGGGAAAAAACATTTTTCCGGCACGAACTCACTCAACCCCAGCAAGATCGTAAAATCATATGATTCTACAACTTGAGCGCAATTTTGACTACCACGAGTGATAGAGGCATAATGTGTTCTTATTAAGCAAAACTTAATTTTGCAGAAAAGCAAGCAAAATGTTGTTGCAAGGTCAAATATAGAGGCATAATATCACGTTATGGCTCACAATACTTATAAACTTTTGTGGTGGAAGGAAACACTTAAAATAAGAGTTGAAGGTTTGTGAAATAGGTCTTATGGAGCTTGTATGTGATAACTAATCAGCATTTTATCTTTCCCCAAACCCATTTTTTTATTTATTAGGCTGCATCAAGACTTCGTCTTAAAGCTCCAACGATTGGCTGGATGATATCTTTATTGAGTCTCTATATCCTATAGGAACTTCAGATAGATTATGTATGTAACAAGTTGGATGCATATGATGTATATGCTCCAACTAGGAGAGTGTACATTATAATAATTATTAGTTAGTCCTTCTCTTTGTTATCTTTGATATATAGTTTCCTTGGATTGTTAAATCGTTTCCAAATTTCGCTCTTTTGAGAGATTTTCTCCTGTATAAATAAATATGCATAATTTCGTTGTATATTGAAGACAATTATTCAGTACCATTTATGGCTCACATTTAACTTGAACAAACAACAAACCATTATCTAGTGATTTTAACATTGTCATACATTAAACCATGATCAAATAGTCATATTTAATCTACCTTTGCTTGCTTGTCTCCACCATTCATCTATTTGCTTTCCTTTTTGAAGCTGTTCATTATTCAGGTATTCTCTGGCTGATGTGTTCAATGACCATATGCGTAAATTTTGACAACTGCTTACGAAATCAAGCAAGATACTTTGAGGACTATTAGGATCTGAACTTCTGTCCTCTCTATGAAATGATAATACCTTTCTGGTTGTTTCCACCTGTCATGCAGTGCGTAGGACCTTATTATACATCTAATGCTAGCAAGAATAATTTCATAAAAATAATGTAACACACCAACTTAAGTAGCCGTCCCAGCATTAAAAAAAAAATTCTAAGTGGATGAAAAATTAGAAAGTCCGGGTATGTAAATTATTCATTCCATAAAACATTGTGCTATTACTGAAATATGTTTTAGACCTCAAAAAATATTCTTTCTTTGCATCACTAGGAAAGTAGAAAGAATAACAAATTTTGATTGTCCAAACTGAAGAAAAAGACAATAATAATATTTAACGTTAACCACCTTTCTAGAATCTGAATTCAAAGCAGTCATGACCAGCTCAATTCGTATAATCTGTGCAAGCAGCCAAGTCACGTGATTTGTCCTAAGTGTATGATGATCACCTTCTGCAAGACGTGACACCAGCTTGTCCACAAAATCGACAAAATTAATGCACCCACTTTTCATAAGAAAATAGAAAATATCAGAGAAGACAAGCCATTCCTGCCAGCAATTTATCTCTGCAAAATTCAGAAGAAATTAGCTTCTGAAATGTGATAGACATGCTTTCCTAGAATCAATCATTTTCATTATGATAAAAGATTATCTTATAAAAGAAAAAAGGAAAGAAGGCATGTCAGAGGGAGGAGATGATAAGGAAAGATCGAAAGAAAGTAGCACAAGATGCGAAGTAGGTATCTAATCGTAGAGAGGTAATAAACACAACTGTATCCACAAGATTCCTACCTAAAATATTACCACAAGATTCCTACCTAAACTTGAATCCACATTACATACACACAGTTCTATGATTCTATCTATGATATATATATATATATATATATATATATAGAGAGAGAGAGAGAGGGGGGATCATTGCCTGAATTTGTTAATTTCAATAGTTCAACGATTCTATCAATAGTTGCCTCACAGATCATCTCCGTAGAAAAAACAGCACCAGCAGTAGGCCCTTGAGCTGAAGGCCTGTAGGGAGAAGCCAGTACCAGTACCCGTCTCCACCAATCAGGTGAAGGTGTAGTACGGAGAGCATGCCTGATGCAACGTACAGCTCTCTCCCAGTCCAAACTTCCCTTCTGAATAGAGATTGCAATATCCTACAGACAACATCAAGACACTAATTTATCAACTCGAGACAAATTATGATCAAACTCAAATACATACATTCCAACAAAATAAAATAAGACTGCAGAATATTGAACAAACAAAAAAAAATTAAATAATTGTTGACATTCTCAAATTGGAGAAATCAATGAATATTAGAAAATTTATAAATGGACTGTCCATTAGAATCAATCATATAGATAGATATATTCAATGAAAATTAATGAAATAAACGGTGACTAAATCTCATGCCACTAATATTCTATCTGTATGGTAGATCTGGAAAAAGCCAGAATCACAGTACATATATACATATTGTTATGTAAGTGGAAACGTGACGATCATATTTAACTTGTTGATGCCCAAAACCGAAGCAAACAGGGTAACTAGATTTACTAACTCAATCATTTTTATAAACAGTTCAGAACAGCTACATCAAATGGGCTGCATAAGTAACTATTAATAACTCAAACTAAATCTATCAGAATTATGAAATCGATTCCCTACTTTAAACAACTTTCCAGTCAACTTTTTATTTGACGTGCTGTGAAGGCCTGGTTGATCAAGTGGTTACTTGGCTAACCATTTTGCCTCACTTTCATATCAAAAATCTTAGTACAGGTAGTGTTGATTACTTTATTTTAAGACGGTCATTCTTTTGTATTTTTAACAAGAGATGAAAAAGGGTATTGTAAATATCTTGTTTGCTGAAGAATATGATAGTATCCGAGCATTCAAGTACAGTCTCATTCATCAATATTGAGTTTCTTGAAATAGAAATGAGATTTTTTACCTCTCCGTTCAATGGTTCCCCAAGTACACTTAAATATGAGATCGGTGACAGGCGCAAGTGTGCTATTCCTTCACCTGAAATAGTAGGTGTTGTCTGATTCAGGATCCGATGGGTCCCAAATGTAGGGCAATGTAGATGCTGGTCTAACATTTGCATGTGCATAGCCATCATATCTCGTCTCCTGTGGATCTCCAAGATAAGTGTAAATAATGCTTCATCATCAGGTATATTCTCTATGAATTGCAAATCACTGCGTAATAATTCATAAAAGGGAACCCGACATTTTCCCTCGTCAACTAAAAGCCAGATCACATCCAAGCAACTATGTAGCCATGCAACTAAGGAATTGTCAGGTCTCCATGATTTTAGAATATCAGATTCATCAACTCCCTGTTGTCCCTGGTCCCAATTCACCAACCAGTTCAGCATATGGTTGAAGATTTCGACATATGTCACGGGTTTTAAACTGAACTCAAGACCAGTTAAAATAATCTTGCAACATAGCTGGCGAAGGCTACTGTAACTGATATCATTATTTCTAACAGATGGGCTGCCTCTTTGTTTAGACTGTTGTCCAGCCGAGGAAATATCAGATGATTTTACAGGAGATAGAGCTGCACAAGACAACGGCTCAATAGATGACTGTGCAGGGGAGCCAATAGTATGGACGGAAGTCAATGGAGATGCGGGATTTGAAGACTGAAAATTAGAAGAATTAGCAATTGTGCTTGGCGGAGGCAGCATTCCCGACTGTGATAAGCTAGAAGAGGTAACTGTTGACACTGCTTGACTCATTTGACCAGCCGGTATTTCTGCCGAAGAAACTGAAGAAACAAGGGCCGGAAGAAAGGTGTCCCAGTTAATGCATCCAATACCGCACAAGCTCCGTAAAACAAAAAGCAGAAAGTCTGATCGTGACCCATGACCACTACACTGTACGACCAGCGTTATAAGAATAGCTTCTGTCACAGACCGCAATTGCTCATGGTCCTGATATTAAAATGCACCATTAACATAAATAAATACAACAAAAACGCATAAACATTGTCCATGACCACTAAGTGAATGTTTGGTTTGGATAAGAGGAGAGATTGGCAAAATCATGGTGACTCACGGTGACTTTGGCAAACGCTACACTTTGTAGCCTCACAAAATCACGGTGGCTCACTGTGATTTTTCAATGTCACCGGTCATCCGAACATGCATTAAATATGATTGAAGATTTTCAAAATATTAATGATTTAGTCAACAACTGCAGTTTTGAAGAATAAGTCCCTATTTCGATAAACAGTTTAATCAATCGTTTATCACATAAGTGCTTATGTATAAGTTATTTATATATCAAAAGACTAATGGACAAGTCATAAGTTGTTCCAAATAGTTCTTGCTAGGATAAGCAACTTAATTTGCAGCTTATAGCACAATCGCTTGTCATAATAAAGCGCATGTGCATAAGCTATCTCCTTGACAAAAGATAAAACATAGTTAAATTGTTTTCGTATAAGCTCAACTTAACTTGATCTTGTTTGTCTCACAAGTGCTCATGTCAGTAGATTAGTTCAAATAAGTCAATCCAAACATAATGACAGTTGATAAGCTCAAATAAGTCAGTCCGAGCATAGATTATGACAGTGGATAAGCTCAAATAAGTCCGTCCGAGCATACGTTATGTTATTGTTATGACATTGGATAAGCTCAAATAAGTCCGTCCAAACATTATGACAGTAGATAAGCTCAAATAATTCAATCCAAAAGGACCCTGAATTGATAATTCCTTCGAGTAATAAAGATGTCTTTGACAAGCTTTCACATCACTCAACACAAGCATGAAATAAACAACAAAACAAAAATCCGTAATTCGAAAAAACTCACCGGAAACTGACTCTGAAGCTGCTCAAAATCAACAATGAATTGCTCATTCGGTGGCGGAAGCTCTCTGTTAATCGCGTGCACACGTTTTTGCGTTTTGTTCCTGAAATCAATTTTTTCACAACCAGAATTACGAAGCTAAAATAAAAAATAAAAAAAATATAACATAACAAAACCCTAAACAAATTCTCTAAACTACAAAACCAAAACAAAAAATAAACAATTCACGAAAATTGAGCATTGTTGCAGTGAGTGAACTTACGGTGGTTCGCGAATTGAGTCATCAGGTTTGTTACGACTGTTTCTCTGAAGAAACGAAAACAAAATGAGGAAGATGAAAATATCGAGGAAAGAAAATGCGGAGAAAGAAAGAGAATGGAAAGAAACTTACTCCAAGTCCTAAGTAGAGGTTGAAGAGATCGAGAATTGGAACACGCGCTGGATGGAATTGAAGAGAACGCGATGGTGTTGCTGTTGTTGTAATTGATCTTTGATTTTGAGATTGATCCATTTTCACGATTTCATTCAATTTTCGTTTTGGTTTTGTTCTTAGTGGTTGGTTTCTGGGTTTAAGCTTTCGAGTGTTGTAGCGGAAGTTGGGAACGTTGAAAGTCAAGTTCAATGTATAACATCGGTTGAATCCGATTTTGGCTGTGTGTGAGTCAAATACATATAACTACCATTAATAACTACTTTTTTATCCTATATTAATTTTTACCGGATATTTTCTTGAACGCAAGTCGAGTATTAGTTACACCAAACGGCATCGCCAAGAATTCACTGTGGTCGTAACATATCTTGAATATTGTATTTGGTATTAGTATGTCTGACTTTTTATCTTTCTTTAATGATACTTTGATCGCAGATAAATCTACGAAAAGATCGTTGCTCTTCTAAATTGATCCAACCGGTCATCAATCTACGGTAACATAATTGCATCCTATCACCTTCTTTTTGATCGACAGAACCGGTGCATCCTAAGGAGTCTTTTTGACCGACAGAACTCGTGCATCCTAAGGAGACATGTTGGGTCTAACGAAGTGTTTATGAATGAGATCCTCCAATTGCGTCTTAAGTTCCTTCGATTCAATATAACACTCGTTTCGAATTCAATTTCAATATCCTCTCTAAGCAGTAGAAGAAAACTTTGCCCTCTAACAAAAAAGGGATTGAATCATCTTATGAACATTGTCTAATATTCCCAAAAGAATTTCTTATACGTCAAATTTTTCAAGAGTGTTAAGATAATTTTCTCTCAGCAACCTATATACACAAAATTATCATAAATTCAATTCATGCCTAAGACGACATCTAACTTCTTTAATGGCAAGCAAATAATATCAATTACAATGAACTGTTCGATGATAGGACAATTCTCACAAATTAAAGTAGTCTCAATACTACCATCTATAGTTGTGGTTACCATCATGGGTGAAAATCGTCAAAAATAATTGAAAGAAAGGAAGGAGTTCGTTGCTCTACAATCAAATAACATCTAATTGTTGATTAATATAGTACATACTAAATAGTTCATTGTTTGGGTTAGCTTTCCTTGCCTCCAAAGTGCAAACTCTACATGTGGTTGACGCATGGTTAGTGACGGAGCTTTTAATAGGCATAATTGGGTCATAGCCCACCTACAAAAGAAAAAGAAATTTTGTTATATAGAAGAAATTGCTAAAACACCCCTGAATTTTTAATACAAATTAATTGCGATCAACCTACCTTTTTCTCCTCACGTGTGTGTTCCACTCCACCGACCACCGTAAACAGGGTTCTCACATGTTTATGTCATATTGATACATTCACGCTTTTCTTTTTTCACCGTATCTCTCACTCTTCTCATCGGAACATTGTCGCCGCCTTTCCTAGTTGATACAACTCTTGGTATTGCCTTAGAATTTAGATAGAATGATCTAAAATTGTTAATTGATTCCCCCTAAGTTTTTTTTCTTCTTCTTTTTTCGTGAAACGACTTATTTAATAGATTATTTGATTTGGTTGGTCTATTAGTGATTATGAATTGATTTATTTACTTAATAATTTCATACTTTCTTAATTAATAACTAACTATGCACTCTCCCGTTATTTTGTTTTGTTATTTAACTTAGTGGGCATGAGTTTCTAAATGATAGCATGATAGTTTCAATTGATTAAATACAAATAGGTCGGACTCAAGATTAAATACAAATAAATCACGGGCTCTGCACTTCCGTTATCACTTTAGTCTTTGGCGTTAAAAAAATTTGTTAAGTGATGATGTGACGCATGTGTTATGCTGACAAGGAGTATGAGGTGTCACAGGGACCAAAGTGAAAGTAGAAAATGGTCACCTTGGTCCCTAAACCAAAAATCAATATCCCCAGATTGAATATCAAATCCCTAAATCTCAAATCCCTAAATGTCATCTAATTCTCTCTTTTATTCAAAATCAATCTTCCATTAAACACCAACTTGCAGTTAGGTCCTTGACTGTGCATACTTACTACCAGTTAGGTCCCTAACAGTAAACACGAAATTTCACTAAAGTCCCTGGAGGTTAGGGACATTTTTAGCTTGAAAGTTGATCTTGAGGCAATGGTATGTTGGGCTAAGGTTTGGAGTTTTATAGTAGTGTCTTAGTGTCGTGGTTCTGTTACCTCTTTTTCTCCTTAGTATATAATAGCATCAAGATTACATATATAGATAAATGAATTATGAACGGTGTGCTTAATTATAATCCATGCAAGTATTCTAAAGTCAGAACTTGATTTTTATGTGTATTTCAACAACAATATCCAATTTTTTAGTGGAGAGATTTAATAACTAATGCATAAATTCACTTACTAAAATCCACATGCATTAAGTTGCCTGTTGTGATTATTATTAGCATAGTTTAAGACATTGTGCATAGACAATGACATTCGGATTTGTATAAGAAGGTGTTGATTCAATGGTATCAAATATCATATCCATGCTATTAAGTTACATGAAAGAACTTATGTTTTAGTTCCTTTAGCTTCTGATGAAATAAAAAATTAAAGTGATAATAATTTGGAAACATAAATGAATTATTATTTGAATATATCATGAGCTCTTGATTACTATATGCTCAGACCTACGAGGTAGATGTATGAATTATCATGTGAATATAACAATAATGCAGGACAAGTTAGAGACAAAAATATCACGATCACAAACAATGTATACCTGTTAACAAATCCATCAGTGAAGTAATAGATGCTAATTCATAGTTTTTGGTTGCGCATATCCATAATTTCATGTGTTATTCCCTCTGCTTGTAATTTAAATCTTGAATAATCTCATACATGGCTTTAAATCTTTAACAATATACTTTAGTGCTGTCAGTAGCAAGTGCTATAATACTATTTTGGAATTTAATACATAACATTTTGGCAAGTGTTAAATGAACAATATGCCAGTGACTTTAGTGAAATTTAGTTTTTATTGTCAAGGACCTAACTGATAGTAAGTTTGTACAGTCAGGGATCTAACAATAAGTTGTGTTTAATGGAACATTGATTTTTAACAAAAGAGAGAATTAGATGATATTTAGGGATTTGATATTAAATTTGGGGATATTGATTTTTGGTTCAGGGACCAAATTAACCATTTTCTACTTTCACTTTGGTCCATGTGACACCTCATACTCATTATTAGTGTAACACATGCGCCACATCTTCACTTAACATATTTTTTAACGTCAGTGACTAAAGTAATAACAGAAGTATAGAGTCAGAGACTTATTTATATTTAATCCTGAGTCAGGAACCTACGTGACAGGGTTGTAAAGTCAGGGATCAAAGTAACTATTTGCTCATATGAAATTATTATTGATGATTTCAAGTCACTTGAATTAGAAAGAGAAGTATTTTAATTTTTTTAAGATATGTAATTTAATTTTTTAATGATCAACTTTGTGTTTAATACTTTCTTTAAAAAAACAACATTTGTGCTTAATATTTATCGCAGCATATATTTTGTGTTTACATATTGTAAGTTATTTTTGCGGCCCATCTAATAGTATTATTTTTGGCTCCGCCACTGCACATTGGATTATCCTCCATTGTTCTTTACAAGAGGGAAATCCCACCTTATATGTCTTTTTTGTTTCACGGAAAAAAAAAAAGACACCTTACGTTATGATACATTTTCTAGGATGGTATTTTATGCAATTCCTACATTGGAATATTGTGGTGGTATGAATGTATGGGTTTGTTTTTCTTTACTAGGAAAATCCTTGGCTTCAACTATTGATCACATTGTTTCTGCAAATCATCAATCTTTGATCCTCCCCCGGCAAGTTAATTGTCACCCAATCAAAGCAGCCTTAAATCGGTCAATCTTCCACTGTTCATCCATAACACACCAACTTCGTGAACTTCACAGAAAAATCAGCCACTGACATATTGTTCTGTTTGAGTTAGAGGAATTCATATTTCATGTTTACCTATGAACAATTTAAACATAATTATTGAGAAAAACTATCTTGAAATGTGTCCAATCCATAGGAGTGTTGTTTGCAATCATGACATCCTTATATCAACTTCCACTAGTCTTCGGTTGCGTTGCGTCTTTTAACATGTGCACATCAAACACCATTTTGTCTTCCCTAGAACAAGGGGCCACCTCAAAAACTCTCTCCATCCTCTTGGTATCCACTCCCTAGCTTCTTTTGGATCATGTTTTACTTCAAAGAAGTTCATTTTATAACAATATAGAAATTTGTTTCTCAAGTGCCCGGACCCTGCACCAATAGCAATTTAGAACATTTTCTTCCTTCTTGAGTTCACCTCCTTTGGTTGTTGCATTCTAAAACTTTACGAGATTTTTGTCAATATGCTTCAACTCATTTTTATTGAAGTATTGATTGTATCGACGCATAAATAGTCCAATGAACTAAAGTTTTCTTCTCTCTTTTCTTAGAATTTTCTTCAACTCATTATTCATGCTCCTTAATATTGAGAATATAAACGCGATAGAAAAATCTTTATTGTGTTTAGTATTCCTTAGAAATTGACCTAATGATGTCAGAATCACCATGATGGATAACATTGAGGCAACACACTCTGTATTATTTTTCGCATGCAAAGTCATGACAAAAAATGAGAGAGTTTGAAATTTTGTAAATTTATATGGGTTTGTAGGTTTAGTAATACTTTTTTTTTTTTGGTGAAATTATGTATGTAGTTATGAAGTATCGAACCACCGTCAATTTTATTTTATTTTTTGGAAGTTCTTACTTCTTTCTGTTGCGTAGGTAACATTCCTCGTGCTCACAATGCAAAAAGAAAGTAGTAAAACTTGTAGTGAAAATAAAATAAAAAAAGCAACACATACCTCGTGCTCACAACGGAAAAAAAATAGTAAAACTTCAATTGGTCTTTTAATTTATGTCGGTTTGGTTTCATAAGTAATAAAAGATCTAT
Organism: Medicago arabica; assembly: GCA_946800305.1. Classification (NCBI taxonomy): domain Eukaryota; kingdom Viridiplantae; phylum Streptophyta; class Magnoliopsida; order Fabales; family Fabaceae; genus Medicago; species Medicago arabica. The sequence goes on along the minus strand of OX326965.1, from coordinate 12,476,428 downwards.
TTAGATCCTTTAACTTTATTTAAAGTATTTGTTTGGTCCCTTATGTTAATTTAATTCAAAAAAGCATTAAGTTTAGGGGTCAAATTAATATTAATTAAACAAGTTAAGGGATCAAATTAATACTAATAAATAAGTTAAGGGACCAAAATTTAACGTTTTTTTGAATTAAATTAACAGAAAGGACCAGACCGTTACTTTAAATAAAGTCAAGGGACCTAAACGAACATTTTATTACTTATGGGACCAAACCGATACTTGAAATCAAGTTAAGGAACCAATTGAACATTTAAGCCCAAAACTTATAAAACGGTCTCATAAGAATTGTTAGTGAAAATTGATTCTTTTATATAAAAAAACTATGAGTAATGATAGGTAGACACCCTTAATATGTACACCTTTTTATACCACTATGAAAAATTTCAACTAACCTAATATATGGTCTGTGTGACCGTATTTTTTTAGTTGCGTGACCACTAGTTTTCTAGAATTTATTTGGTTAATTAAGTGAAAAAATAGTGGTCACCCGCATTTAGCTGCATGATCACATTTTTCAGCATCTAAATAACGGTCAAGCAACTGAAAAAATGTGGTCACGCAGACCATATATTTGATTAACTGAATTTTCAGAGTGGTACAAATGAGTGTACATATTAAGGGTGTTTACCAATCTTTATTCAAAAATTATTTGATTTAAGATCGCTTATGTTCAAGAAACTCTCTCTTACATTAATAGAGTACTCTATTTATGAGACTGATCCAAAGATAATATTGATGAAATATAATGTTAATGAAACTCTCAATTTTTTTGGTACAAAAACAAAATTCTAAATTATTTTATGAGAAACGAAAATAATTCCAAAAAAGTCGTAAGCAACTCGTAAGATACATGTATGTAGGGATGACAATTATACCCAGGTTTGATGGATACCTGTAAAAAATATTTTAAATGGGTAGGATAAAATTTCGCTTTCATGGGTTCGGTTATTACCTGTAAATTTAAATGAGATTAGTAGGGGGTAAGAGTACTATACTTTCGAGACGCGCAACTCACATATACATATTTATATAATATGATAAATAATTTATTTAATTTTTGTGTATAATTAATTAATTAATTTAGTTATTTAAGTCTAAGCCTAAAAACTAACCTTCCTCCTAGTGGTATGCAATTTTTGAAAGATGTATAGGATGCTTTTTATTTTGTTAAATATTACGATTCATATTATTTTATGAGTTTATTTAAAAAAAAATTAAACCATAATTTTATTTCAATTGTGATATTTTTATTGTTTTTCATAGTTAAAATGCGGGTATGGATACTAAGGTACCCATAGAGTATGGAAAAAGACAATAAAATTGTTGCTCGTGAAGATAAAGACTTAAGAACGAGTATTTTTTTACAAACGAACGTATAAGAAAAGACACTATAATACTCTACCTATAGAATACCCATTGCCATCCTACATGTATGTCCAACATGTGAGAGAGTAGCAAGTTGTATTCTTGAGTGTCGTATTCGATCACTATCTCTCATAAATTCCTTTAAATTTTGTTGGTTTAATAGTAATTTTCGTCCCTAACTTTCACGAAGTTGTGGTTTTGGCCCCTTAGAAAAAAACTACAAAACCGCCCCCTAAGTTTTGCAACGTCAGCGTAGACCAAGTCAAAATTGACTTTGGGGGCCAAAACTGCCACAAGTGCAAAACTTAGGGGGCGATTTTGTAGTTTTTTCTTAAGGGACCAAAATTGTAACTTTGAGAAAGTTAAGGGGTTAAAACTGCTATTAAACTAAAAAAATTCTCATAAATTGTACCAGCACAATATACTCTCCAACACAATATAGCGTGACATCATTTTTTTTTTAAATAAGTGAGAAATGCTTACGATGACATAATTTTAATTGCGTTCTTAAAACAAAAATCATTTTAACTGTGAATAATGATATTTTAACATCGAAATCCTTATTATATTATAGTATTGGTGTAATTTGATAAGTCTAGCTTTGGAACTGTGAATAATTTGATAACTGAGAACTCCGATTATTACTTCAAAATTTAACTCTGCAGGTTGATGAGGAGAATATGCGACTTTGAAACTTGGAATCGAGTAATAAATTCATTGTTCGGAATGCTTATAAAGTCTTGGCTCATCAACATTCTTCTGCAACTACGGTTACTACAAAGGTTCTCTAGCATAAGGATGTTCCTTTAAAGGTCATTATGTTCGCGTGGCGGTTGTTCCGAAACAGGTTGCCAACTAATGACAATTTGTTTCGTCGTGAAGTTATAGCTACTAATGCGAGATTGTGCTTTGGCGGCTGTGGTTCATTGGAATCTTCCTCTCATTTATTTTTACACTGTCATATTTTTGGGGAAGTCTGACACTTTATTCATCGTTGGTTAGGTGTTTGTTTGGTTCTTCCAAGTGTGTTGGCAAATTACTTAAATCAATTTGGTTTTGTTCAAGGGAATTGTTCTAAGATGCGGCAATCTATTATGCATCTCATTTGATATGTTACTCTGTGGGAAATATGGAAAGAAAGAAATAACAGGTTATTCAACGGCAAAGAATGTTCAACATATCATCTTGTTGATAAGATTAAGTCACTTTCTTTTTTGTGGTTGAAGGCGAAAATAGCTAATCTCTCCTTCAACTATCATGGTTGGTGGCTTAATTCGTTCACTATGTTAGGCATTGGCTAATGTTTTTTCTTTCTCTATATTTTAGTTTATGTTTTTCTATTTCTCTTTCTTTGTAGAAATGTTTGTGACTTTTATTCTTTTCTAGTATACCTTGTGCCCTTATGCCAAGAAAAACTCTTTGAAGCGGTAATATATTCCAATTAAACCTCTCAAAAAAAAATTGATAAGTTTGATCGATTACCAAAAATTATTCTCAGAAATCAAACTCGGTTGATGTTTAAATAAACGAACTCTTTAATTATTCCTGCACACGCACACCACCACCTTAACAACTTGGTATTAATGAAAGAAAGACCGACAATAACACGTAACTCTGTCTACTTTTCTATTCTGTTTGTGAGATATAGTTGTGTTTAGTTTTATAATGATTAATTTAGTTTTATTTACTTCTTTCAGTTTAATTATTTCATAGAATTGGTTAAAAATTTCTATTCTGTTTTTGAGATACTTGTGTTTAGTTGTATAATACTGTAATGTTTACACCACAAAAAAATAATACTACAATGTTTTATTTAGTTTAATTTACTTATTTCACTGAATTAGTTAACCACAAAGGCATCTATTCACCAGTACCATACGTAGTACATACATACAAAACGCTGAATCAAACATTAATAGAGTAAAGGCTGAACATATTGTCCTGGAATGAATCATAGCCCTGGTCTATCTCAGACGTTATATTGGATTCCTGACACACAATGCATTCATAAATCCTATAAATAAATAAATAATTGGATTCATGACTAACAAATGTTTTATGAGTAGGGATGACAAAATGGGTTAGACCCGTCCGATTGGTCTGTTTAACTTGTCATTTTTTATATGGTGGGTTGATATTTTGAACCCGTCACAAGTAGGGTCTCTACTCCGCATAACCCGCTAAATAGCAAGGCGGTGACGGGGCGGGCGTGGGTTGATATTTAAAAAAAAACTCTCCTTTTCACTTTTTTTTAAAGAACACTTCTTTTTATTATAAATCACAGGCAATTTTTCAATTTTCACCTTCATATATTGTGGGAAAAAATTCAATTAATTTGATCACTTCTGGTTTATGATTTTAGCCCTATACTTTTAACAATCAGTTAATTTATAACTCATGGAGAGTCTTATTGATTTATTATAGAATTTTAGATGTAATTTATATGTTTGAATAATTATTTTTATATTTTTAGTGGAGATCATTAGTTATATATTTAGATTTTCTTTAAATTTATATATTTTTACATTGTTTATGTGAAGATTTTAATTAATATTTTTTAAAAAAACATTGACGGGTTAACCCGTCAACTCGCCGCATCGTCGTAAAACGGGGCAAGATGAGATTTTCAACCCTAATTTTCTAGTTGGCTCGCCCCGTTTCGCCCCTTTTTAGACGAGTTATTGATGGGGTGGGTTGACCCTTTTTGCCATCCCTGTTTATAAGTATTGTTTAAAGAATACATAAAATAAAATTTTGTTTTGAAAATATAAGTATAAAGTAATTGTTACATCGTTATTTATGGAACAGTTATTTTTCCTTTTAATACAATATCATGAGATATCTGTTAAAAAATATTTCAGCAACAATGTATCAATTCAAGTGTCTATAAAAAAATTATCAATTCAAGTGATAAAGAATTTAATTTTTTTAAGCAAATGATTATGCATTGACTAAATTATCAAATTCATTCTTGAATTTGTACGGACAAACCAAAATCGTATTCCAATTTATTAAAATATTTAATTTAGGTACTAATGTGATATTTCGACAAATTAGGAAATGAATTTGACTGATCCTTGCAAATTCAAGTACGAAATTGATACTCACATTTACTCATTATACATTCGATCTCCGACACTTGTATATATAAAAAATAATTAAATGTGAACGAATCTATATTGTGTGTCTTATCGATTTTAGTCATCATTAAACATTCGATCTTTAACTCATATATTAATCATTAGAGTTTTGCTAATAAATGTCCTTAGTGCACTTTTGTTAATGAAACCAAAATTAGTAAATTTGCATTAAATTTAACAATATTTTAATTTTTAAAAAATCAAATCTAAAGTTTTTCATCATTTCTCAATACAATATTTTTAATTTTATCTTTTTAATTTAACCGACGTCTAAGGAGAAAAACTTGGTATTAGTAATTTGATAATAAATGAATAAATATATATAATAAATATTCAAAATATAAATCATAAGCTAACACCTTTTCAGTTTGACCAGACACAAAAAGGACCAAAGCCTCTCCTCTTTCACTTCACAACAGTCCCTACTCCCTTGTTTAGTTCCCATCTCTCTCTCTCTCTCTCTCTCTCTCTCTCTCTCTCTCTCTAACTTTCTTTTGTTTTTCCCTCCCTTCAAAATTCCAACTCTTTTATCAGCTCCTCTACTTAGTTTCATGTTTCTGGGTTTATAGTGAAAAGTTTGAGGCACTGTTCTTTCCACATAGTGCCTTTTTCTAAGGAACAAGAAGCTTTAATGGATATTGCTGTGCTGCTTCTTTTTTACCTTCTTTCAATCTCTTTATCTTTTCATGGAGGTAACTCTTAAATATTTTATTATCATTATTTTTTTGCATATTTTTTCTTTATTTCATTTCTAAGATTTTCAGCACATGCTTTTCATAGTTTCATCAAATAAACATGATATTATTTGATTACTTTAGCAGTTCATAAATTTATGTTTGGAAAAAAATGATGAATATGATTAAAGGGTAACTGTGTAAATGCACAACCTTGCTAGTTGCTACAACAAGAGCATGATGACAATGCTGATACAGAAAGATATAATAAATATAATTTATTTTTTATTTTCCTTGGCTAAAGAGAAGGTTTATGTAATAAAATAGTTTATTTTATGTTGCCTAGAATCTTTGATCAGTCCTTGCATTTTTTTTAGTGAGATTTTGGGATGTTATTGCTACCCAGCTCATCAGATATTTCTTTTGCAGTTTGCACTCAACTTAATTTTTATAAATATATATGTGAAATGACCAAAAGACCCTCTTGTGAGAATGTTGCTAATTTATGATAAGAAACAAAATCAATTGGGTACCATACTGGCCAAGATAGTACACTTGTTTAGCTAAATTCATATCCCAAGATAGTACACAAGGAATGCATATGGGATTGATAGGTATACTAACCTTGATTTTTGTCTTGGCTCATGATAAAAAATTACTAACTGCACAGGTTGTTATTATTATTATGGTCTGTGCTGATTTGTTTGCTCCTAAAGTTATGTCATTTCCAAGATGAACCATTTGACCATTAGTATTATTATACTCTCCCTCCGTCCCTTATTTTTCTACCAATATACAAACATAAATAATATCATATACTCCTTCCATTTCAAAATACATGTCCAATTTTTGCAATATACACTATTCACTTGACTTACTTTGATCATTTTTTTAACTAATGTATAAATACAAATATTAGCATGTAAATTGTTGTTTGATTTGTCTCGACAAATATTTTCAAAATATTAAATTTTTATAATTTTTTACTTTAGATAATTAAATATATTAACGGTCAAAATTGTGCATTGACATATGTGAAGTGGTTGACTTGAACATGTATTTTGAAACGGAGAGAGTAAGATGTTGTTGGATTCGTCTCGATTAATATTTTCAAAATATTAAATTCTCATAATTTTTTCAAATAGATAATTAAAGATATTAAAGATCAAAAATATGCATTGGTACGTGTGTCTGAGTCAACTATGTCATCTAATATGGACGGAGGGAGTAATATTTAGTACCCTTACCAATAGGAGTAATCTTGTTTCCTCATTTTGTTTCTCGATCCTCTACAGTGAGCTTTATAGGGCAGCTGACACTATACCCGTAAATCAAGAGAGATAAATCATCTCTCTCAATTTAACTGTCTATTGTCAGCTGCACCACAAAACCAGTGATAGAGGATTGAATACCCCTATAAAATTAAACTAGTGAAATAATCTCGCTCTCTTGCGGGAATCTTCAAAAAGATGGTAGGGAATAGATGTGTGAAATTATTAATGGAATTTTTTTTCTTGAGATACATAGATTTCCTGAAACTACTATACATGATCCTTTGTGGTGAATGATTTCTCACTGCCCTAAAGAACAAAGCAAGTCGTAGCAATGTAAACCACAAGGCATGGCTCAGTTGGCAAATTTAGTGTTTGTTTGAATCGACTTATTTGAGCTAATTTACTGGCACTAATACTTGCGAGACTGATTGGGAGAATTTATGAAAATAACTTATGACATGTTCACAAGTTGTTTTTAACTTATTCCCATATAACAACTTATGAAAATAGCTTTTATCTTATATGAAAACAATTCAACTTTATTTTATCTTTTGTTCTAGAAATAACTTATGTATAAGAACATATATGGTAAGTACTTAAGCCATAAGAACTTAAGAACTCATTTCATTCTCCTTGTTAGCGGTTTAAAATTACATAAATTTTAGAAATAAAAAACTGAAAATATTTTGAGAAAGTAAACATGCCTAAATGTTCTCCATTTCATATTTGTCTTGCATGATTGCTGCATTTGCATTACTTTTCATATCTCATTTACAGTTCAATTTCATCTGCATCATATTTACAGGGATAATTTATATTCACTAAAAGTGTATATTGCTTATTTTTTCTGCAGATGCTTATATAGGTGTCAACATTGGCACAGATGTAACCAACATGCCAAGTCCAACAGAAACCGTGGCCCTTCTCAAGGCTCAAAACATCCAACATGTGAGACTCTTTGACGCCGACAGATCCATGCTTCTTGCACTTGCCAAGACTGGAATCCAAGTAATTGTTTCTGTTCCTAACGACGAGTTACTCGGAATCGGTCAATCCAATGCAACTGCCGCAAATTGGGTTGCTCGTAATGTCGTAGCTCATGTCCCTTCAACCAACATTACTGCCATAGCTGTCGGTTCCGAAGTCTTAACATCACTCCCAAATGCAGCTCCTGTTCTCGTATCTGCGCTACAATTCATTCAGTCTGCACTTGTTGCAGCTAATCTTGATGATCAAATTAAAGTATCTACTCCACTTTCTACCTCCATCATACTCGACTCTTTCCCACCTTCTCAAGCGTTTTTCAATCGAACTTGGGATCCGGTCATGTCTCCTTTACTTAAATTTTTGCAGTCGACTGGTTCTTATCTTATGCTCAATGTATATCCTTATTATGATTACATGCAATCCAATGACGTAATCCCTTTAGATTATGCTCTATTCCGTCCCTTACCGCCGAATAAGGAAGCTGTCGATAGTAACACTCTCCTGCACTATACTAATGTTTTTGATGCAGTTATTGATGCTGCTTATTTTGCAATGACGTATTTGAAGTTTACCAACATCCCTATTTTAGTCACCGAGTCAGGATGGCCCTCCAAAGGTGGTTCGTCCGAGCCGGATGCAACTCTTGATAATGCCAACACCTACAATAGTAATCTCATTCGGCATGTTTTGAACAATACCGGGACTCCTAAACAACCTAAAGTCACTGTTAGTACGTATATTTACGAGCTTTATAACGAAGACTTGAGATCAGGTCCAGCATCTGAAAGCAATTGGGGGCTTTTTTATGCAAACGGAGCACCAGTTTATACCCTACATTTGACCGGTGCTGGTACTGTATTTGCAAACGATACAACAAACCAAACATTTTGTGTCGCTAAGAGTAATGCCGATAGTAAGATGATACAGGCGGCACTTGATTGGGCTTGTGGACCAGGGAAGGTGGATTGTTCCCCTTTGTTGCACGGCCAACCGTGTTCTGAACCGGATAATGTAGTTGCGCATGCGACATATGCTTTTAATGCTTATTATCAGAAGATGGATAAATCTCCTGGGAGTTGTGATTTCAAAGGAGTTGCCTCTGTCACCACCACAAATCCAAGTAAGGAATGTTTACGTATTTGTTAGTATCTACGTGTGGAGTTCACTACAAAAGTATTAATATATTTCATTAGAACATTTTTGGAACCATAACTAAAGATATAATGGTAAATACATATTTGCACTTTGAACCCTCACACAACTACAGAAGTAAAAACAGTCTATGAAGCTCCGACACAGACACAACACCGATACTGATAATAATTTGATTTTTTTAAAAAGTTAAATGTAGCTACACATGTTAGTGTTGCGCCGGTGTTCGACTCTAACGCATATCAGACACCAGATAAGCCTTTGATCTGGTGTTGGTGCTACATAGAACACAAAAGCCAGATTTAATACATGATGGACTTACAAGCTATATTTCTTGTGAAACGTACATTGTTTGATCTGAAGTGTTGGTGCTGCATAGAACACCAAATATTCTTATTGATCAGATTCTCTCCAAACTATCTGATACAAATATAGATGTCATGTGGCATTTTCTGTTTCTGTTTTTTTTTTCCTTTGAAAAAATTGTTGTGTGATTAGCACTAATTGGTCATATATTGTTTACATCAATAATATTTTATAATCAGTATATTTTTTTTTTTCTAAATCCAGTTACTCACTGTGATTGCAACCTTGCCGCTTATCATTTAATTTGAAACGGTTCTCTATGAATTAATTTATGGCCATTTTAGCAAATTATCAACAACAACAGCTAAAGTGGCCATAAAATTTGTTATTCCTTTTGCAGCTTTTCTCTATATTGGCTATTTTCTGTCAACTCTTCTGTTATAAATCGAAGAATGACTTGTATTCACAAATCTCATTTTCAAGTACATTAGCATTTTGATACAACTGATATATTTATTGTATTCTTATCATTTTACAGGTCACGGTTCCTGTATATTTCCAGGAAGGTATGATATCAATTCTCAAGCTTATGCTGACATGTGCTTGATGTCAAATTATTTTCTGGTTTAATGTACTGGATTCTTGTTCTTATCTGCCTGGCATACTAGAAATGCCCCTTTCAATTATCATCTGATCATCACTACACTTGTCACATGTTTTCTCGAGTAAACATTCATTTTGGTCATTGAATATGTCAAGTTATTAACTTATTATAGTCCTTAAATGTTTCAAAATCACAAAAACATACCTGGACGTGTCTTTTCTTATTCTCTGTGAGTTTGGTCCTCCAATGTGTCTTTCGTTAGTTAGTTTAGTTCTTAAATGTGTCTTCTGTTAGTTAGTTTGCAATTTCAATACATTCATGACAATTTACTCATGCTTTGTTCTTTCTAATATGTATATATGTTTTTTTTTTACATCTTTGTGGTGAGCAGTGGCGGTAAAAACGGCACCAAGATAAACGGCACAGCACTTGCCCCTGCTATCAACTCCACAAATTCAGGCTCTTTTTCACAATACAACAATGGTGGATCTTTCACCAGCTATATGATTCTTGCACTACTTTTGAGTGCACTTGTTGTCTTGTAAAACTAGGCACAACAATTACCTAATTAGCATTAGAATCTAGTTTATGGAGATACACTCTTCAACTACCTTTTGAAAGGTTGTAGCATGCCCAATTTTGTGTTCCTCTTGAGGATTTCAAGGGTGGAGAGGCTGGTCGATATTGGTAATTGTAATTGTAACATGAGTTGGCCATTGAATTTATTTTTGTACAAACTAGAGGAATTATTTTACATCATTGTGTAACTACCTTATTAGAACTATTATTTTTTCTTGTCATAATGTAATGACAAAATCCATTGAAATTAGTTTATATTATGGTCTTAAGTTCATCCTATTGGATTTCCTTTGTGTAAGTAATTATTTTACTTACAGCTTTGTGAGCTTAGGGGGAGGATGATTTTTCGTAATTTAAGCTTTTCTAAAATGCGGGTCATATAGTGGCCATTTTCATAAATGGTCTACGGTCAACCAAAATTTGAAAATCACTCGGAATACAAAATTGATGCCGCCTCTTGAAAGTAGAAATTCACGGTCATCATTGTTCTTAACGTGACATGATTGGTGAAATATGAGTTGAGTTTTGATGATTAATTTTTTTTGGGTACAATGGTATCAAATAAGGACGAAAAAGGATGTAATCTTCTACTTTCAACAAGTTTTATGAGTCATCGTTGGAGTTTTCAGTGATCTTCAAGTATTGGTTCATAGTAGAGTTTGTCTTTTCTAAACACGAAAATAGTTTACCAAATTTGTGACTCACGATGTTGTTACTAGAAACACTTTGACTTTGGCACTTTTTTTTTTTTAAAGAGATTTCGGCACTCATTTGAAGACCAGTTGTTACGTGCTTAAATAAGTTGAAAAAATCGTACAAAACCCACTAGCATGTGGCTGATTATGGTGATATACGACTTTTTGCTCATTAGAGTGATAAGATATTGTACAACCTTAAGCAAATGGTCATAGTTTTGAATCATTATCATGTATATGTTGAAAATTTGATTGAGAGGAAAAAATTCACCTTATTTTCCTAATAGATTTTTCCAACGACACGGTAGATATTTGATATCTATGCCATGGACCATGGTTATAAAAAAAATTAATATTGGAAGAGTAATAAAATATTCTACCTAATTACCAATTTGCGGGATGAAAAAAAGCAAGTTTGAAAAACAAATAGATGGAAAGTTTGGAATAAGAAAATGGAACCAAAATAAGGAGACTGTATACACCATTTTCTCTCTATCCTCTGCATTCATCATCAACCACCAACAGCTCACTAGTTTGCTACCTCACTAATATGTCTGCTCTAATGGCAAATAAGGATTCAGCCCTGCTTTTATGCTGCAGGTAGAGGCACTACAAATCTAGAATGCAGGTCCTTACTATTGAGGTCAAACTTAAGATATGGTGCGGCTAATGACCACGCCTTAGTGATTTTAGTTTTTCAGGTTATTCTATGTGCAAAGCTGCAGAGATTAATCACTTCAATGATATAAAACACATATGAGAACGTTCTCAAATGATAACTTTTCATACGCACGAGTCAAAAATAAACCCTTGACCACATACATAAATGATCAGTTCAGCACACACAAAAATTAGTTCTGTTCAGCTGAGTGATCAACACTAGTTTCTTGAAAAGAAATTACATAAAAAACAAGGTTTCCTCATTTCATTTGTCCCAAATGAAATTAATTTATCTATTAGGAATGAAATACTGGGACATCATGAGAGGCTGTATAAAAACCTTTAGAGCAAGCCGCTTACAAAAAAATTACAAATTCCAGAAAAAAGAGTACTAAACATGTTAGTTATTTAACTGAGCTGACCTAATGGAAGATCCTTGCTTCCTTCAACTAAAAATGGAATTGGCTTCTTCGGGGCAGGCAGCCGTCCAATGCTATCAACTTTATCTTTTTGCTTTGGAGAAGGTCTAGCTGCTTTAGGCAACAATCTTCCTTTCTTCTCAAACCACTCAGGCTTCAATGGTGCCCGAAAGCCTAACTTATTGTAATACACCTTTCTGACAGACCCACCAGCCGCTTCAACTGCTTCCTTGGCCCTGACAGTGACCCTTGTCACCTGTAAACTCAATATGTTATAACACATCCGTCTTTTATGCCTATAAAGTTTATGACTGTATAAAGCCTACACGTTAAATGTTTAGAATCGAAAAAGTACCAATTTTACATTTATTCATCTCATTGATAAACAAAAGCATAACATGTAATCATAACCTCATACTACATGAGTTTTTTTTTTTTTGAATCGGCAAACAAGGGGAAATCGGTTGCCTCACAAACTTCGGCTCGAACAAAAACCCCTTAAAAACCACCCCTAAACCAAAGACCAAACCCAAAAAGAATTGACGCAGGCATATACATATAACAAAACACGAGCATACTCCTGCGTCAACACCCAAGACAACCGTACCTGCCAAAGCGCAACCACCAAACCAACAACACAGCTGCTAGCACCCACCGCAGCCAACCACCGAGAGGGAGCAGCTGCACACAACACGCAGCAGCAACAACTGCACTACACCAGCAAACAACCGCCGCAGCTGCAGAACACCAGCAGCTGATGACAGAGGCACGTCACCTGCTGTCACGCCCCAACATACTACCAGAAGCGCAAATACTGCAGGGACAGCCTGCACTCCCACAGCCGAACCGCAACAGAGAAGGAACACCACCCAAAAATCCTGCGCAGCAGAAGGAAAAACCAGAAGGCAAACAGCAAGGTACAAAACAGCGGTCATCTCAACAAGCAATCTCTAGGACTCCATTCCCACTCATAGAACATACAAGCCGGACCATTTAACCTACCCAACAACCACCTCCAAGACAATACCTTTATAGCTCCGACAACCTCGTCCCACCTAGTCACTCCACCATTGAAAACACAATCGTTCCGAGACCAAATTGCCGCTTGCCAAATCATACGCAAACCTTTCCTAATTTTCTTGTTCATGATTCCGACACTCCAACATTCCCAATGAATAAACAAATTTGGGGGCATAATAAAATTCAAGTCTAATCACTCCATAAGCTTCAACCAAACACTCTGAGCCAACTCACAATGAAGAAAAATATGGGAGGTAGAATTAAACTCATACTACATGAGTTTAATTCTTTATTTGAAATACAAAATGGAAAATACATAAGTTAGAGAAAATTAGCAAGTAAACTTTGAAGATATAAGAGCTATTCCAACTATTCATAGCAAAGTCCAAATTACGAAACCTCAAGCTAACATTTTGTTCTTTATCTTAGACACTATAGAAACTTTATATACCACATGGCTGTTCCCACTTTTGATGGTTTATGCTTGCCGAAAGAGAAAGGAGAGTGCAGGCATTCAAGCCAGCATCAAAATAAGGATAAATAAATTATTTAACAAAGGCAAGAATGGTGATTAGTTATGAGCTTAGGACCAACGACTAAATTCATGATATTAGACAAAGATAAGTTCAAAAAAGTTAAAAAGTATTTCTAAAGATTTGTGGATCAAAAGGCATTGTAGATTTGTAGTGGTCCTCAAAAACACTTATTACTTAGCTTTCAAATCAAAGTATACATACCTCAAGATGAATTGGCCATTGGATCTTCTCAGAACCACGCCCCATCAATCTTACTCCATCTTTAATTTGCTTCCCAAGTACCCCTGCATCCTGTGTATGGTAATAATGATAAACAAAGAATGAGAGGTAGCACATGAAGCAAACAAATTCATTTTAAGTGAGGAAGTGGTCACAAAAACCTTGAGTGTTTTCATTGTAATCAATTCAGAAGAATCTATCTTGCCTGCATCGATAAACGTTGCAATTTTTCCCAAACCTATTGGCTGCAAAAGAAGAAATAAAACAAAATTTTGAATATATATCAATACATATGACTAATATATTGAGGAACAAATGGGAAGGATACCAAACAGGGAAGGTCCAAAAATATAACTCAAACCACGGCTAGGAGCTTATGACTACTCCACTCCACATAAACATATCTAGACATTAAAATAAAAATTATTAAGGAATTAAATTATGCACACAATTATTTAATACAACTTGAATAGGCCCCTACAATACTTAACGCTCATAAATCTGAAGGCTCAAGTATATCAGCCAAGTTTTTTTTTTTTTTTAAATAGCAAATTTATTCTTGACGAGTAAATGCAAGGAGCATTAGAGACTCGCGGTAAAGGGGAAAAGATTACAAGACGATGCCGCAAATATACGGTGTGCACCGAAAATAAAAACACCAAAAAACCACCTTGGTATCAAGTATTGATGCCGACATATACATGCACTAAACGACACGCATACCCCTGCCTCACACCCGAACCACCCAAAACAATGCGGAACCGCCACTAAACCAGAAGAAACAGTGCTGCCATACAGGTGAAAACAGCCGAAGCTACAGGGACCAAAAGGCTCTGCTGGCCGAACAAGAGCTCCAGGGCTGAAGCGAAACCCTCAACTCAAGGCACTACGCAACAACCTGATAGCAGAACAAAACCAGGAAAATAGCAGTACTGCAGAAACAGATCAGCACCAGACATCCTTACAGCCGCATCACTTCCCTCTCGAGACACAATTGTGAACTACACATTTGGCATTATGTCATTCTATATCAAAAATCACACACAAGGTTAAAATACATCCGGTAAATATCCATGAAATGTCAATACAATGAAGTATAAACTTTGACATATATTTGTTGCCGGCATTCATTTCACATTAGTTTTTAGTGCATATCATATCATACTTGGCAATTGACATGTGGAAATAAGAGGTTTATGAATCAAAACCAACACAATCATTGATCAAAAAGAAAAAAGATATATAAACAGGAAGAAGTATACCTGAAAAGTGAGGCTAAACGGGTTGTTGAAACCACGTTTAGGCATCCTACGACGAAGAGGGGTTTGGCCTCCTTCGAAGCCCAACTTAGAACCTTTCCTGGCTCTCTGGCCTTTGTGACCCCTCCCAGCAGTCTTTCCCTTTCCAGATCCAATACCACGACCTTTCCTTGTCTTGTGTTTTCGAGGAACATTATCTCTGAGATCATTCAAGGCCAGAAGACTGTAAGCTCTAAAAGCCTGAAAATCTTGGTGAGCATTGGGATTAAATGTGGCATGAAATTGGATAGACGACGACGACGGGTATCCGAGAAGGGATTTGTTGTGAGTGGAAGTTCTGATGATCGAAGTCGAGAGAACAGAAAGGAAATACAATGGGCTCTATGAACCAACTAATCCTACAAGAATCCTCTTACAGCGAAGCTAACAAATACAAAACCTAACTAACAGAGATAAATCTTACCGATATTGAGCGCGAGAACGACGACGGTGGTTCTGTCAGCGACGGCGAGTGTGAGACGGTTAGAGCCGATTGTTTTGTTTTTTCAGAGCCATACTAAACATTTTTGCAAAATATGAGTAAGAGAAATGCTAGGGTCACACCCACCAACACTCTCTTTTAATACATCAAATAAGAATTGGACATGTGTCACACTTTTTTATTTCAATTAACTTGTAACCTGCTCAACCATTTAGTGTTGAAAATCATTTATTTTATTTTTAATTATTAAATTAGGTTTTAACTTTTCATCTCCTTTGCTCAATCTCCCCCAAAACACGTTCTTTTCACGTTCTCCTCTGTTAAAAAAGAAACGAGTTGCTTTTACAAAATTGACTAAACCTACTTTCTCTAAAGGTATGTACAGGTTCATGTTATCACTTATTTTCACTCTTTACTTGTTAGTTTATTTCTCTATTGCCATGCAAAACTTCTATGTGATTAAATCATTCATTTAATTTCTGTTTTGAAAGATAGTGTTGTTGGAGATGGTTTATTTTTGGTTATTTTGTCTTTGGCACCATATACGTGATTAGTGCTGTTGGAGATGGTTTAGTTTTTTTTTTTTTTTTTTTTGTCTTTGGCACCATATAGGTGATTATCCTTTCTTATGTTTTGATTTAATCTATGTGATTAAAATCATTCATTTAATCTCAGGAACCTTTATTTTTGGATTCTTGTTGATAGATGCATATTTAAGTGCAGTTAACAAGATTATGAATTCTATTGGTTACTATAATGGTTTTCATTTTTGTACGATGGTTTGTCTTTGTTTATTCTTGCAGTTATCTCTGTCGTCATATACTAGACATTAATGGAAGCAACCGATGGTAATGGAGATCAAGTTGTTGATGGGAATGGAGAGCAAGTAGTTGACAAGACTACCAATAATGATTCATGTGTTGATGATTCAGGAGCTAATGATAGTGAAGAACCTTATATCGGAATGGAATTTGAGTCACAAGAAAAGGCATACTCATTCTACTCTCTTTATGCTAAATCTGTTGGGTTTGGAATTTCCATCAAAACTAGTAAGCGTTCAAAGGTTTCTACGGAATTTATTGATGTGACTCATGCTTGCACAAGATATGGAAAAAAGAGAGCATCCACCGCACATAACCCACGTCCTTGTTTGAAGGTGGATTGTGAGGCCAGCTTACGCATCAAAATGAATTGTGATGGAAAATGGATTGTTCATAGCTTCATTAAAGATCACAATCATGAGGTTTTTCCAACATATGCACATTATTTTCCTTGTCATAGAAGAATCAATAAGTCTCAAAAGAACTGTATTGAAACTTTACAATATGTTGGGGTGAAAACAACCAAAATTTTCGCCACAATGGCCAAACAACATGGTGGGTATGAAAACATTGGCTGCTTGGAGAAAGACATTAGAAATCATTTAGATAAAAGTCGTCGTTTGGCATTAGAGTCGGGAGATGCAGCAGCAATGTTGGAGTATTTTATGCTTATGCAAGAAGAAAATCCTAGATTTTTTTATGCAATTGATTTGGATGATGAAGATCGGGTGAGAAACGTATTTTGGGTGGATGCAAAAGGTAGAGATGATTATCAAGAATTTGGAGATGTGATTTCATTCGATACAACATATATCACAAATAAGTACAAAATGCCATTTGCTCCTTTTATTGGTGTGAATAATCACTTTCAGTCAAGGTTACTTGGTTGCGCTTTACTAGTAGATGAGACCTCAAATACTTTCACTTGGTTGATGAAAACATGGCTCAGAGCAATGGGCGGGAAACCTCCAACTGCAATAATAACTGATCAAGACAGAGCAATGAAAGTGGCGATTAGTGAGGTATTTCCAAACACCCGATTTTGTCTTTGGCATATACTAAGAAAGGTTCCTGAGAAGCTTGGTCGTGTAATAAGAGACGATGATGACTTTATGAGATATTTCAACTCGAGCATTTACAAGTCTTGGTCAAGGCAACAATTTTCAGATAAATGGCAAGAGATGGTGGAAAAATTTCAGCTACAGGAGCATGAGTGGATTAAGTCTTTATATGAAGAGCGTGAGCATTGGGTTCCTGTTTATATGAAGGATACATTTTTTGGTGGTATGTCAACAACTCAGAGATCCGAGAGCATTAATTCTTTTTTCGACAAATATGTAGGTAAGAAAACTGCATTGAAGGAATTTGTTGAAAAATATAAAGTTGCCTTGCAGGATAGAGAAGAGGCAGAAAAACAAGTTGATTTTAATACATGGCACAAGGAACCTGTTCTTAAAACTCCTTCACCGTTTGAAAAGCAGATGTCAGTGATTTATACACATGAAGTCTTCAAGAAATTTCAAGCTGAAGTTTTGGGATTACCTGGAACTCATATACTGAGAGAGACTAAAGACAATCAAATAACCACATTTGAAATCTTAGACTTTCTTAAAAATGAAGAGTTTATTGTAGAGTGGGATGCATCAAAAGATGAAATATCTTGTTTATGCCGCTCGTTTGAGTTTAATGGATATCTTTGTAGACATTCATTGACCGCACTTCTTGCTATTGGAGTCTTCAATGTTCCACCACACTATATACTGAGAAGATGGATCAAGGATGTTAGAAGTAACCATCTTAAACGAAAAATGAATGAAGATCTTGGATCCAAAAAAGAGAGATTTGATCGTTTGTATGAAAAGGTTGTTGAGTTTCTTGAGGAATGATCATTAAGTCATGAGAGTTATAATTTTGCATGCCATACACTTGAGGGAGCTCTAACACAATGTGCAACTATTAATAAATTGTTGAAAGTGGACATGGAGAATGTTGGGAAAAAAAAAATTACAAGTGAAGCCACTACTTGATCCTGTAGCTGCAAAAACAAAAGGGGCACCAAAAAGAATAAGGAGTGGGATTGAGAAAGGGCGTAAGAAAGCATCTGGTAGCAAAGAGAAAAAGGTTAGAAATTCTTAATATTATTTATTTGTAATTTTCACTCTATTCAATTTTTGTCCATTGTTCTTATTCTGACGTGATTTCTCATTGCATTGCATTTGTTTGTATATGATTTTTGTTCAAACAGAAGCAAAAAAGGGGCTCCAATGTTCCAAATGATGAAGTGGTGGTTGTGCCAACAGGATTGGTATGAATCAATATTTAAATGTGCTTTGATGTTTAATTAGTAGCTACATTTTGAACTCATCTAATTCTGTTTTATTTTATTTTTCTCATTTTCTTAGGAATGCTGATTTTGAGATAGTGGCTATGAAGACAAGATGGTTGAGTTGGAATTTTTGTTAGCATATGAAGTTAATTGAAGTTCTAATAGGAGATGACCTAATTGACTTTTTTATGAAGACACTGTTTGTTTCCTTTTAAGATTACTCTATCATTTTGTATTAGAGGATTACTCTATCATTTTGTATCTTGCACTGGTCTATATTAAAAATTAAGTGTAAGTTGCATGGTATATTTCTATATGTATTGTTAGTGAATTGGCAAAGTACTCTCTCTCTTTTTTAATTTGTATTTCAAAGATACAACTCATGTAGCATTGGTATAGTCTTAAACTCCATCACAGGTTTTATGAGAATCTATTTCAACCAAAATTTTGTTTGTGAATAATTTATTTTCAAGTTAATCAATAGTACAAGCTATATCAGCTACTGCAAGAGTAATAGAGAGTAACAAACATATTTGGTTGGATCAGTGTTTAAGCTTATGCTTAAAACATTTTCTCATTCCAGTTTGTTCACTACTTATTCATCACTTGATGGTGTTATTCTGATTTGAAATGGTATAGCCTATAAGGTTGTTAGCATTCCAAAAATCAAAATCAAATGTATGACAGAAAATAATATGCCCAAGATGTTGTATAATGGGCACCCAAGTTCAAAGATTGTTTCAGCTATTCAATTGTTTAAGTTGAAAACAAGTTTGGCTCAATTTGTGTGGCATGTAATTATGAAATGTAAAAAACACAAATTCCATAGCAGGGATGCAGACAGTGATGATAGATAAGTTGTGGACAATATACCATTACCAGCCTCTACATTCCCTAGTATAAGAGACACTCTCGCTAATTGAAATTACATTCAACCTTCTAAAATTTTGTGATGAGTGACACTTGACTCATACTTAGCTTATCATTTGGAGAAGGATTAGTGCATTTTAATGCCGCCTGCAACAAGTTCACCATTCTTTCTTCAGAAGCACCTTGTGAGATTAGAGACCTAACATAAGCCATAAGCTAACTCATAAAATTGAATGGCAAATTTTCACTATGCCGCAAAAACTCAATATTATGTATGATAGTGAGTATCATGTATGGTGGTATGCATCTTTTTAACTGGACAATCAAACCATCAACAAAAAAATCGTTTTTTTTTATTATTTAACTCAACATCAATTATTTCACCATCAATTATATCATCGGTGCTGCAAAAACACCACAATTACAGACCCCAGCGCTAAGGCAATACGGGGACAACCAAAACAGGAAAAAGAAAGACCCTTAAACACAACAACAATTCCTGATGCCATTTCTTCTTCATTTCGGTTCAACCAGAGCTGAGTACGTGCAGGAGAAGAACAGAAAACAGAACGTCAGGACATCCACAACACAAAAGCAAAAAAGAACGTCGTCGTGATTGAAGCTGACGGCGAAGAGAGCGGCGAACACCGTCGTGGAGAGAAAGAACGTCGTCGTGAAGAGAGCGGTGAACATCATCGTGGAAAGAAAGAACATTGTCGTGGAGATTGAAGAAGACCGTGTATCTCACTACCGGCGAACACCGTCGTGGAGAGAAAGAACAAATGAAGAAGACCGTGTATCTCCCTACCGACGAACACCGTCGTGGAGAGAAAGAACAAATGAAGAAGACCGTGTATCTCCCTACCGACGAACACCGTCGTGGAGAGAAAGAACACAACACTGTCGTGGAAATTGAAGAAGACGTATCTCACTACCTCTTCTCTCTCTTCTTTTTAATTAAATTATTAAACAAAATGTTTAGAAACAGGTTGAACAAGTTACAAGTTAATTGAAATAAAAAAGTGTGACACATGTTCAATTTTTATTTGGTGTGTTAAAATAGAGTGTTAGTGGGTGTGACCCTAGCATTTCTCATATGAGTAAATTTTGATCTCTAACTCTGTATCTCGCTCTTCATAAAGGTTAGTCATTGAATGTCCACAAAGTAGAAAATGGTCTATTTAATACCAAAAAACAATATTTCTAAGTTGAATCTCGAATCTTGATAAGATCAAGAGTTCGCTAAGCATGTGGACCAAAACTTCAACAAAAAAAAAATACACACAAAATTGAATATTTTATTCATTTTTTGTATACTCACATTTTTTATTAATCAAAATTGTTTTAACTTATAATTTTAATGGGATCTTGATTAGAAACAGGTCATGGATATTACAATAGAAGGAATTAGAATAATCATTTTTTGGATATACTTTAAACCAGATGATATGTAGGAATCGATAAAAACGTGTAAAACATAATTTTGGATAGACTTGTTTTATTTGTGGTGGTCGCGGTTCTAACCTCGGATCTTGCATATATTATATATTGCCCATACCGATTAAGCTCTCACAAGGACATATAGAATTGGTTTTATTTAACTTTTGAAATATAATAATTAAAAATATACAACAAATTTTCTTCGAAGCTAAACACAATGTACTTTGGTAAAATATGACGTTTGACTGTGAGATTAATAAAATCTAACCAACAATTGTATTAGTTAAAGACCAAACTTAGGTATTCCTGATCGATTTGATCTTGATTAAAACTCGTTAACTATTTAAGTCCGATCAATTGGTGCTAATCCGAACATGAATGTGTATATCTTGTGAGTTGCCAGAAGAAATTTTGCATTTAAAGTGTTGTTCCACAGATAAGAAATCCAAATATAAGTGCATCAAATACATCACAAAATATAAAATGTCTTTTGATGTTTCAATTTCTACATATCATCTGGTTTAAAGTTTTGAAATTAATTTCCCAAAGGATGCATAACTTATAGTTGTGGAAGTTATGAATGGTCCAATGGTGCAACAGCTGTCCTGAAGAGAAGGATATGAACCTTATCAATGGAAAAGTACACAAAACCACCAACAGAGTGAGTAACATAGGAACCAAAACTAGTACCAACAATGCAGTGCCAAGCTGGGCCATAAGAAGAGTCAAATTCCTGCAAGACCAGCAAGTTTCTTACTATTGTTAGCCAAAGTCATTTTCCATTTAGAAATGAACATTGAAAATAAGCTCTACACTGCAATAAGATCATATTTGCATAAAGCCATAAACAACTTAATTGTCCCAAAGATAGTATAATTCATTAAAACATCACTATCATACATTTAGTAAAAGACAAAGGATAGATATGCATGCCATTAGTGTAACAAGAGTTCATAGAATTGTAACTTTGATAGTGAAATGTGGAAACAAACAAGTAACATTTTCAGCATTAAAAATGTCATATTCATGCTACTTGTTTTTGGGTTAAATACCAAGACACTTATTTATTAATTTTACAACCAACATACAGCTAATAAACATGCTTTTCAGAATTACTTATACTTGAATACATGGAGAGTCATAATCATAATAAAAAAGTGATGCAACCTTTGTTGTTGGACCACAAAGATATCAAACATAACACCATGTGTGAATGAAACAAGTAGGTTTGCACAGGTTTTGCATCTCATTATATGTCATTTTCATTTTCACTTATTACTATGAACAGAATATGTAGTATACAAAAAAATTTAGGTTCTGTTTCATCTATGATCACTTTTATTTTAGGTTTCAATATGATTTGAGTCCTGCAAATATATAGTTTTGTGCTTTTAGTCCCTGCAAATGTAATACTTATTAGCTTTTAGGCCTACAAAATATGTTCATATTGAAATTGGTCCATATAATATTCATTTTAATCCTTATTTTGAGTGGCTATAATCAAATTTTCTACCCATTCCAAAGACCAATTTCAATGTGAATAAATTTTGCAGGAACTAAAAACAAAACAAGCACCAAAAGCAAAAATTGATACATTTGCAAGTGCTAAAAACAAAAGAAATATTTTTTTGCAGGAACTAAAAACAAAAAATCATATATTTGTGGGATAAAACATACATAAAACCTTCCTTTTATTAAAGCTTAAAGAGGATAAATAAGACCAATATAAAGCAGGATCTGTTATTCTGTTATGTGGATTAACTTCTCCTGCTCTCCTCTCTCATATTTCTTTAAAACATGTTTTAGCATGAAAATTTATAGACTATAGAGCAGAAAAGCCAGAAAGAAAATGTAGACTATAGGATCAAAGTACAAAATACAATTGAAAAACGTATAGCTAAGATTCTAAAGAAATATTTTGTGCACATCACAAGAACATCGATGAAGAAGTAACGGCATACATAAGGAAAATATGTCTACTCAACAAAACATCAACAAACAATTATATACTACGTATAGTTCAAGTAATACTAAGCATGAGTCGATAAATGAAGAAAAAAATCACCATCAAGAAAGACAAAGAAACCAAATCAAGCTTAGTGCATGTTTGGTATCACAATGAGTTTGTTGAAATCACGTTGAGCCATGATGATTTTCAACAGGGTGGTTCACTGTGATTTAGGTAAACCCACCGTGATACCAAACAAGCATTAGTTCATATGATTGAGTGAAGCATTAATACCCAATATCAAATATCGAAAATTTGCACATAGATTTGGTTATCCTGATAAAAGATTTGGAACTTTGAAGTGTACTTCTTTTAAGGTCTTATGTTTGAATCCTCCCGGTGCCAATTTATGTAGGCTAGGCTTTAATTGAGGCCCCCACTAGTAGACAGTGAGACTAGTCTCTCAAATTAGTTAGTCATTGGATCAAATACCGAGTTTTCAAAAACCTATGTTAGATTTTTCAAATTTGTCAATGAAACATGAGTAAGACAAACAAAATAGCTAATCTGTTTGTCTAAATCATCTACAACAAAAATTGATTTGAAATTAAACAGTAAAATTGATTCTGGTTAAAAGTGAACTGAAAGTAAAGTGATTTTATGTCCAAGTACATTCATCTAAGGCTAAAAATCAATTGTAGAATCAATTTTGAATCAAAATTAATTCGACTCGAAAACATCCAAACATGTAATATCAACTCTACACCTCTAAAATGAATCTGTCACCTCTAAATGTGTAACCAAACATAAAATATCAAACATTTCAGCTCAAGCCAAGTCAAAACAGTTTTCAACATAACACAACAAATCATGGATCAAAGATCACAACAACAACAAAAATTGAAAAAAGAAAGAAAGTCTAGAGTAACCTTCTTAAGGGTCAGTGCCAAGTGTTTACTGTCAGGCTTCTTAGTAGGCATAGAATCAAGATGGTCACGTGCACATTGAAAGGCATGTTTCTGCAAAGGGAGAGACATGTCACAAGCTTTGACATGAATGCTGTTGTTGAGTTTAATATTATTATTTTTATCATGATGTTCTTGTTCTTTCTCTTGTTCTTGTTGTTCAGTTGATATCTTCTTCTTGTTCTGTATCAAACTGTTTAGAAACTTGCTCCTTCTCTCTAACTCTTTCTCTGCTTCTTCCATGTGATGTGAATTAACTCACTCACTCTCTCATTACTCTCTTAAAACCAAACCAACCCTTTTCTTCTCAAAGCATTGGAAACTATTTTGCACACTTTGGCTTCAAAGAAGAGAGAGAATGGGGGCAGAGTAAAATGAACAGTGTAAGGGAATAATATGAATAGCAACAATGAAATAAAAGAAGGATTACACTATCGAGTGCTTTTAGGGCACTTACTAATATAATAAACTAAAAATAGAAATTCGTGGTAAATTTTTGGTGTAAACATGTATCTTCCGCGTGTAATTGCGAGATTAATCATTCGAACATTGTGGAGTTCAATTGACGGCAAGTTCTTTGCATGCTCGAGAATAAATTCGAAGAGATATGTTCCATCTCATCTAAACGCTTTTGAATAAATACGTTGTAAAAATTCAAAATAAAAAATTCAAAATAAAAAAGTAAAATTTTAAAGTTTAGAAATGTTAAATACATCACTTTTAAGATTTTTTTTTTAAACTACACTTGTCGTGTTTTTTATAAAAAAAGTTTGAGTTTTTACTTTCAACTCACACTTTTTTCTTTCTTTCTGTATCTTGGGACACTTGTCGGTATTTTTTATACACAAGAAGGTTGAGTTTTTACTTTCGACTCACACTTTTTTCTTTCTTTCCATATCTTGTCCTTTTATTTTTCATTATTATTCGTTTTGATTTTTCACATTTTTCAAACAAATCATTTTAATTTTAGACAAAAATAAGATTTAAAGTAGTCCTTGATATTTTTATATTGAAGACAAATCAGACTTTTATAATATTAAGTCGATAATTAGTTTGACTTCAATATAAAAATATCATAAATTACTTTTGATTTTATTATTGTAAAAGTTTAAAATAACCCACACTCTAATTATAACGGATTGAAATCTAATTTTTAAGATAAGTGATCTTTAACAACGTTGAGTTTGAATAGATGATTATTGATTATTATTTTCTTACAACCAGATGATCATTGATTATTCCATTTAGAATTTATATTTGGGTTCTTTGAAATGGTCGAATTTAACCAAAGTTAATGTAATTATTTGTAATAAAAAATTAGTAGTTGAATTTAATCATTTACGTTTTTCATTATATTTTATTAATTTGATTTTTATATGGTTAGTTTATCTCTAATGCATGTTTTTTTTTATAGCAAAAGTAAACTTAGTGCATTTCATTCATAAACAAAGAGTACATAGTATATGGTACATCATTGAAAGTATAGAGGCTAAGGTGAGATAAGGATGTTCTAGCAATAGTATCAGCAACCCTATTAGTTTGCTTCTTAACAAACAACACTACATAGTCAGGATTACTAGACAACATACGACATTGGGATACAAGATTACCAAACTCACTAATGAGAACAGCAAGAGATGTAAGGGCGTCAACAAGAGATTTACAATTTGTTTCAAACAATACAATATATATTTCGTTTAAGATTGTCGTCTTTATAAATTATAGTAAAACGATAGATTCAGCTTCTAAAACAATGGCAAATGAGAGTAATAAAATCTCTAATGCATGTTATGAATATGATTTTTAAATATAATATTAAAATTTTATGTTAAGGTAGGTGTCATGAGTGTAGGAACAAAACTAACTTTGTCAACCAAATAAAAAAACAACACTGACATTTTCTTGATGTTATTGGAGGAAGTAGATTTGATGCTGTAAAAAATACCACAGTTTTTTTAACTGTACCATTGAATCAACTTATACCATAAGATATTGATTGGACAAATTATAATCTCTACCATCCCATTGATATCCAATGGCTAAAATTAACAACTGTGTTGTTTGCTTACAGCAGTAAATCCTTGTCCGTTATTGGATGTCTCTCTTCTATTCAGCAGCTATAATTCTTTTATGTTTTTTTGTTTTGTTGATGAACTGATGTATCCTCCAAGACAAAAAAAAAATTAGATAACTTAAAATTCATTTAAGAAATTGACCCAACTCTATTTTATTCAAGGGTTTGCTAACCAATATTCTCGGGCAATGGTTAACGAAACTAAAAGTAGTAATTTTACATTGGAAATTACAACTTTTTGACTTTTAGAAAGTTGAATTCAATAATTTTCACTATTTTTCAACAAATTATTTATAGGGTCTTGTTAATGAGTGCCTCCGGACACTCTTTAAGCATCCCAAATTTAGCGATTATTCTTTTAAAAAGTCAACTATTACAATTTTCAATGCATTCAATACACAACTTTTCATTAAAAACTTACCGTTTAAAGTGCTTAAAGAGTGGCCTGGAGGCACTCGTTAACATTTCCCTTATTTATATTTATGTTCTTTTAATCAACGTCCCAATTACACTCTTTATCATTTATACTTGTCCAATATAACAAGTAGAAACATCTATTTTATGCTCTTAATTTTTTTAGTTGTGTACATTATAATTTCGACGTGCAGTTGCACATAATAAGTTTATTTTTGGTTTGTCAGAAAATAATACTCTTTTAAGTTTATAGTTAGACATTCAATCTCAAATTGGTGTATCTAACTTTTGATTGGGTGTCATCCAAGATTAATGGAAAAAATAAATATATGTAACATGCTATAACTTGCATTACATAGGGGTAGAAAATAAAAAGATATACTTAGTCTAGATTGGCTTATACGCAAAAAAAAAAAGCTAATTTTTTTTGAGTAAAATATAAGCAAATATCACCATTGTTCTTATAAGCAAATAGGTTGATCAAGGGCGATTTGGGTAATATAAGTTATGCTTTGTATAAAACTATGTGATATCTTAAATCTACAAGTTCTAATACAAAAATTTTATTTTCAACTTTTGCAAATTTGCATATAATAAAAAAACTATTTTTGCATAATTTTACTATTAAAATAGAGTAATAAAATGAGACATAAGAGAAGAGTATAATTTAAGGTGTGAGAGAATTGGATGGATTTGGTGTTTTGTGTGTTACTTTTGATGAGTCAAAAAAGAAGTTGCTACTTTTGATGCATTTGTTTGTTGTAGCTGGAGCCAGTTTCCTTCTTTTGTCTTTGTTACCTGTTGACGAGGCCATTAGAATTGGACAAAATAGCATAGCAGTGAAGATATTTTAGAAACTCACGCCGAAATTCATGCTTCAACTAATCAACCATAAATAAATTCATCATCCATCTATTATATCGTGTGTTTTGGATCATAGGAGTATAATATAAGCTAAACTATAGACATAGTTACTTGACTGAATTAACAATACGATGTTAGGAACACGAGAGTTTTTTTCTTTTTCTTTGACACAAACAAAACTATTGGAATTTCATTAATAATAATAGACTAATAGTAGAAATACATCTTGGAATTACATAAAGAATATTACGTGAAGCATGGGATAAAACTGCACTTGCAATAGCATGAACGCTTGTGTTTGTTTGACGTTGGTTAAAATTTTGGAGTAAATTTCTGCAACTTTTAACTATTAACTCATACTCCGAATGATTCACTTTATTGGAATACACGTCATCGACTAACATCTTGCAGTCTGATTCAAAGATAACCCACGAGAGTTTTTTTTTTAGCAAAGGAACACGAGAGTTAACATAAAAAAATATCATACTTTTGTTTGAATATTTGTTGAATTTTTGTTGCGCTTAAGTTAAGAAAACGATAGTCTCTCATTGTTGGACCAACAAAATATTACCATCACATTTGTTCGACGCTTTAAACCTGTTCCCCTTAAGCATAGAAAACAATTGCACATTGCTACACAATCACAAACCACATCTTCCAGCAAAAAAGTTGCATCAATCACAACTCACAAAACATCTTCTCACAAATCTTCTTTAAAAAAGACATTTCTCCCAAATTGCATTGATCCAAAACCCTCTTTTACTTGCTCACCATCACACCACATAAACCATGACACATCCCACACCACCAACAATGATCTTTTCTCACAATTTTGTTATGATCCAACACTATCTTTTTACACCTCATCGACGACCATCCACACAACCACCGTCGATCTTTTCCCTCAAATATATTATGATCCTGCACCCTATCTTTCTCACATCCCCTTGATGGTGATGGTCGTCAACCATCGGCGATCACACCACTCGTGAATACTAATTTTCTTTTCTCAACCAATGACTCTTCTTGTTAATAAACAAGATACTACTATAAAACTTGTTCTAGTGGTGATGGACTTGACCATTCCATCACCTTAGACGTCACCCCAATCTTTTTATATGAATGTACCTTTTCAATGATTTAAGTTTAACTTTACCCCTTCTCTTCTCTTCTTATAGACATGACCACCATTTTTATATTTTAATATTTTTCTTACCACTTTTTTCATCAAATTCAAAGCGACCTCCTTTTTCTTTTATATATATATATATTTTTTAAAATTAAGAATAATTTTGGTCATTAATTATTTCAGGTGGTGAAAAAAATTAAACGTTGTTAAAGAAAATATTGACTCTAATAAAGAAAATTGGTTTAATGATCATCTCACGAGAATGATTGGTTGAAAATACGATGTTTTGACTAGATTCTTGGTTCGATGTTGGCTTGCTCTATGAGAGGTTTTGTAGGCTTAATGGGCTTGCTCTAAATAAAAATGTGATTGTGGCTGAGATGTTTAGTTTAGGAAAATGATTCTTAATAATCATTAATGCACGTTTACAAATTCATAACATTTGTAAAGCTAAATTATGAGATTTTAGTCATAAAAGTAAAATCTCCTTTAAGATCTTCCAGCTAGCATTTGCATGAGCTAAATCTTCCTTAGACTTTAACCATCCATCAGTGCATGATTTCATTTCCTCTCCTAAACCTTTCCATTTTTCATAATCTTTGGATACCACCTGAGCGTACTTATCAAGTTGAGATTCAAGAAAGTTCTTCTGAGCAAGAATTTCACTTTTTTCATTAACCAATCTTTGAATCTCCATATCAATAGTATATTCTTTTGCCAATGTCTCAGAAAGTTTGGTTTCCAAGTTTTCAATTTTTTCTTGTCCTTCACTCAACTTTACATTCAGCTCCATGTTAAGGTTCTCATAATTAGACATGAACTCAGAACTTGATTCTAATGTGCTCATGGCTTTAGGAACACTTTCTTTGAAAATTTTCATCCGATTAGCGAAGTCTTTGAGGATGTTCTGTTTGAAAGCATCTGTAGTTTCCCTTGCTAAAGAATTTACAATCCTCTCTACATTGTTGAAAACATTGTTGTCAATGATAGTCTCAAGTGACATGTTGAGATACACAGATAGTTCAGTCTTCAGCTCAAGAATCAGACTAGAACTTGAGTTTTCAGTATCAGGTGAAAAGCAATCAACTTTGGCATTTTTGTCGAATTTATCTTTCAACATGCTACTTGACATTCTTTGTATTGATGATGAAGTGGAACATGTTTCATTGGTTTCAGTGATTGGAGAAATCTAAAACAAATAAAATGAGATCATAGCTTCAAATCATTAGTAACATTCCTCCAAATGCATGTAAACAATGAATAATATAACATGGCTAAAAAAGTTACTCCATTTAAATGGAATTTTTGTAAAAAGCATTTGTTCCTATTTATTTGTCAATTTCAAAGTTTAATAAAACATTAATTATTATTTTGTCAATAATACTCCTAACTATTTATTGCAGAGAGAAATACGTGAAATGAGATAATAAATAGTTAAGATTATTATAGAAAAATGACAAATGATTCCACCTTAAAACAATAATTAACTGTATCGGTTTTCTTAGTATGTGTAAATAACAATAAAACGAAAACTAAAAAAGAACCAATGGAATACCTTGGAAGAGGTTTCATTCAACAAAGCAACCACTGGAGCAAGGGCTGAACAATCCAACTCTTGAAATGATGGGACTACTGATGCAGTTTTGCTTGAAACTACTTTTGAAACACTTCCATTTGTAGAGCTTTTAACATTTTGTGTAAGATTGGAATGTTTATCAGGAGTTCCATTGAAGCTCTTATTTTCTCTTAATATTCCTTGTTCCATAGGAATTTGTTCATCTATTGATTGTTTTTCAACCAACTGTGGCGACGAAAACAAATATGATATAAAACAAGATTTTAGCCATTAAACACATTGAAAAGAAAGAGTATAATTTTGATACACTGTCAGTGTAAAGAGTTTTACCTGTCAACAGTTTGTAATAAATCATATGCGTGTCTTTAGAAGTAGTTATGATTTAAGTAAAACATTTTTAATGGTCTGGCAATTATGATCGATTGACCGTGTACAAATTTTTTACCATGACAATATATATGAATTAAATTCAAAAGATAATACGCATCAAATAAATCTACTATAAGATTTTTTTTTCTTTCTTCCAAGTTATTAATTAATGGGACTAGTTGTAGGCTCTGTGGTCCTAAATGACATGGTGAACTTACTGTGTTAGTTTCATCTGAAGTTGAAACTTCTTCAGCATTTCCATTAACATTCTGCATGGTACCAAGTATATTATTTTACCCACTGCTCACATACTCATATGTACTTTTATATTCAAACAGAAAAATATTACCTGTGTAGATGCTTTTTGTAATGGAATAAGTAATGATCTTGGAGATTGTTTCCTTGGTTCCACTGTTTCTTTAGTACTCTGAAAGAATACAAAAGGATACATAAGTTGAGTTTGCAATGTTTTGTCTTAAGAAGCACAATATCATAAAAGCTGAAATTCACCAAGACATTATACGGCAATGGCACGACAATTTCCAATTTGAAATTTTCTTTTCTGAGCACTTCTTGTTGGTCAAGAAAACTTCTTTCTCTAACTAGTTTTTCATCCACCAGCTCCTATGTGAGTTCATGAAGAAAGGGTTACATTTAAAGACATTTATTTCTATATACAGCGCACTAGTTGTTAATTACAAATAGAGTAAGTAAACCAACTTGTGTTATTTCACATTGATGGATATCTGAAGGGATTGGACAAGGCATTGTTAATGTTATCACTTCTAAATCTGTTGATGAAGTTTCCATTCTTGAATCATGTACAGCAACAATTTCGTTATCTGCTTCATCGATAATCTAAGCAACACCAAAAGATATAATTATGTCGCTTATATGGTAAGATTAATTTTTTTTAAGAAGCTAAACTAGTTCACCAAAATTGGCACCAAGGAGAATCGAAGCTGGTCCCTAGCCAACACCACCAGGCCAACCCAAGTGTGTTCTTATATGGTAAGATTAACTATCAATGATTGAAAACTTCAAAGTGTGCAATGTGACATATATAGATAGATTAGTTGGTACCTGTGAACAAAGAAGCTCCCTTTGAGGTGCTGATTGAACCTGCACCTCTTGAACTTCCTGTACTATCGGTAATTGATGAGTGGTTTCTGATATTGGATTTTCATTTTCAGCTTCTTCCACTATAGTGTCAAATATGTCAAATAACTCCCAGTGAACATCGCGATCAATGTTACTATCTAAAATAAGAAAGAATAAACTGTCAAAATTATAGCAAAAAATAAAAGAAAGTGGTATATTTTAGACGTGAAAAAATATTTCTTGCTTTAGAAGGTACTAGTTTATACCGTGAAAATTACAATAACAATAAAAGTTTTCTTAATAAGTAGACAATTATGATAGATGAAGTGTATACCTTCTAATATATTCTTTAAGTCCTCAAGAGTAGTAGTTGAATCAAATGAAAGGTTAGGGCAATGATCCACAATGCTGTAAGTCACATTCTGCAACTCCATATGTTGGCTCGGATCAGTGAGGTTCGGCAGTTGCATAAGCATCAGATATTTGAGTTTAGGAAGCCGAAGTTTCTGCTTAGGAATCTCATCATTTGGTTCACTTATAAACATGTCATCTAACTGAGAGGCTTCTTTTATGATCATGAGCTCTAACTTTGGAAACTCTTGGAATGTGGTGACAGAGATGAGGCTTTTCAAACTGTGGCAACTCTTGATAATAAGTGCAACGAGCTTCGGAAAGCATATCAGTTGAGATTGAGGAACTGTCTGCCTTTGATTTTCCTCATTGTCTTCCATTATTTTATGTAATCCTTCACAGTTACTGATTTCTAGATATGTAAGCTGTGGTAGGCTTCTCAAGACAGATGCTGAGAAGACAACTTTGAGTTTACAACATCCCTCAATTTGTAAAGTTTTCACATTTTGGAGGCTCATAAATTTTTTTGGACCCATGAATGTATACCTTAGATCATGTAGATTGTTCAATTTCAAGGATTGCAAACTTGAGCTCATTTGTTGACCAATGATTGGATGTTCTTCAAGACAAAATATCCCTTGAATGTCTGAGTTCTCTATGCATAGCTTTTCTAGAGTGTGGAAATGCTTCATGATTTCTCCTAAGTCCTATAGCATTGAAGCATACATTAATTAGTTGAACTTGACATGAGAAACAACCCAAATTTAGGACATGTTTGGACCAAGCATTGTATTGAAGCTATGTGGAGTTTCAAAGGTATTTCTTAAGGAAAGTATGCAGCATTACTCTAAGAATTGTTATTTTACACAAATTTGACATTAAATTTCGTCGTCAATTTTGATGGTTAACGCAGTTCAAGTATATGGTTAGTTACGATCAGTGGATGGTTAATGAAAATAACAAGGTGTCACAACTCATGTGGTTAATGAAGTTCAAATTGATGGTTAATTGTGTTCAACACAATAAATTAACAATCATGTTAAAATAGGAAAATATGTGACTTCATTTAACAAAAAATTCTACCGTAATATAAGAATTTTGGTACCTCAGTGGATGTGTCGGCCAGTTGTCTTGCACCCAAATGAAACATGAAATCACTAATAGAGTTGATGGTAAACTCAGGACACCCTTCCAAACAAAACTCCTTCAAAGATGGATACGTGGCATTATAGCGCATGGAGCAAGTACTGACCAGTTTTGGTACTCTAGAGAAAGTTAAATGCTCCAATTCTGGGAGATCAATATGAACCTCTGTGTCATTATTATTATGTTCTTGTCTCAACATATATTCCATTTGGCTACAATCCTGAACACTCAGGAATTTCAACCTTGGGAAGACTGAGTCACGCGTCATGCAATTCTGGTCATCTCCAACATCTGTTATAATGTTCGTCAATGAATGGCATTCCTTAATTCTCAATTCTTCCAACAACATTGTTCGAGCAACCGATAGACTGAACAGAACTTTTATTTTTAAACAGTTTTTGAGCCTTATCTCTCTAACGTGGCGCAGGATCAGTGACTGTCTCAAAAGGCCATTAGAAGGACTGCTTGTGACACATTCTGTGATTATAAATTCGAATTGGTCACACATTATTAAGTCAAAAGTTTTCAACTTTGGAAAAATTGAGCCGTAAACTTTTTGATCATTATCATCATGCTGAACTATATGCTCTTGTATGTTTTCTTCTTCCTCCTCATATGCTATTATGTTTCTCAGTTCCTTGCAGCCTTCTATTATCAGTTCTTCCAATAGGATAAGACTTGCAGCTGTGGAAGGTGTGAACATAGACATTAACATGCGACAATATTCAACTTGAAGCACCTTAATTCTACCAAGGTTCAAGTTTCCTTCAAATAATCTTCCATGCAACTGGTGACATAAATGGATACTCATCTCTTGCATGTTACCGAAGAAGTCTGAAGGAGGTGGACCATAGCACAGTTCTTTCAAATTATCCATGCTTCTAATCTCTATCTTAACCAACTTAGAGAATATGCTTCCAATGGAAGATGAAAAGTTATTAGTATCAATGAGGCATTCTATCTTAGAACAAATCTCAAGCTTGAGATGGATCATGTCATTCATTTCTCCTCCTATTGCTTCAACTAGTTGCGGCGTTACAGTTGTATAATCTCCTTGAATCCTCTTCAAATGAAGAATCTCTGCTCTTTCCACCAGGTCCTTAATTGTTGCATTTGAAGGGGGATCAAAATATTCAATAGACAAAGCTCTTGATATGGAGTCATCCACTGAATGATATAATCCCAAATCGTGCCCTATCTGTATATGGTACCTCTGCAATGTCGGGATAATGCTGTATTTGTCAAAAATGGTAGCAACAACTTCTTTGTCAAATCTCCATTTGAATCTGTCCGGACTTCGCATGACGTACAATTCTTCTAATTGAGAGAGTTTTCCAATCACTTCAAATGGATTCTTATCAATTACACAACATGTCAAACTCAATAATCTCAACTTCTCTAGTTTCACCATCCCTTTGGGAAGTCTAATGATTGAGCAATCACTCAACTCAAGAGTCTCGAGTATTTCTAGTTTTAGCAGAATAGAGATATCACCGAAATTAAAACCTCTCAAGCATAGAGTGTGGATATTTTTTAAGAATTCAATTGATCGTGGCAAAACTAGACTCGGCTTTCCCCTAATGTTTTCGGACTTGGCTATAGCCAAAACTTCTAGACCTTTCGCTCCTTCAAAAAATGCTTGTGGCATTTCCACAACACCGTCTTTGTCTAAGCAAAGTATTATCAGAATCTTGAGTTTGGTGCAATCCAACTGATTCAGAAGG
Organism: Medicago arabica; assembly: GCA_946800305.1. Lineage (NCBI taxonomy): Eukaryota > Viridiplantae > Streptophyta > Magnoliopsida > Fabales > Fabaceae > Medicago > Medicago arabica. The sequence continues at coordinate 12,441,904 of OX326965.1, read as the reverse complement.
GGGGAAAATCTTTTCACATCGTGGCAATACAAATATGTCATGGTACCTTTTTTTGCTGTTGCATGAACTTTGCATCCCATAATCACCTGAATCTCATAGTTTTTAATCCAATGTGCCGCATCACGAACCAGATCATGCATTTTGACACGTTCTTCCTGACCTTTCAACAACAAACAAGCATCTAGGAGTTTCCTTTTCGCTGTAAGCATTTCTATCCTTGCTGCTTCATATGAGTCAACATCTCCAAATAGGCCTAATCCTTTCCCAAATCTGGTTAAATCTTCCACACGAATTTCATGATCTTCAGGGAATAGAGAACATAACATGAAGAGTTTCTTGGCCTTTTCATCCTTAAGATTTTCGTAGCTTACCTGAAATCATCAACAAGAATTTGGAATTAAAACATTATGGCATTGTTTGATTCATGTAGCTGATTCCACCTAATGGTAAGATACATTCGTTACAATTTTTGCACCTGAAAACATTTATAGATCTTCAAATCTTCATCAACATTGCGGATTTGTTTAAATTCTTTCAAGCTTTTAAAAGCTGCCTTCCAAAGTTCCAGAGGCTGGTGCTTCAAACTTTTTGCTATAGCTGTAATCGCGACAGGTGATCTTTTACATTCATTCGCAATTTGCTGTGCCAATTTTTTCAAACTTTTTGATGAGTCGTCCCTTAATCCAGTATGCTTTTCAAAAAGAATCTTTGCATCTTCCTCAGATAAGAGCTCTAGCTCAATCGTGCTTTGGCAGCTCATTGAATTGCATACACTCATCTTGCGTGAAGTAAGCAAAACTCTACAACCATTGTGATTGTTACCAGAGGGGATACCGATATCCTCAAACTTTAGCTCCTCCCAAACATCATCTAATATTACAAGTATCCTTTCTCCATTCATTAATCTCGACCATAGTTTTTTGGCCCTTTGCAACTGGTCTCCTTCTTCAAGTTTCAAACCTAAAGGGACAGCAATGTTATCTTGAATCTTTCTGATATCAGGGGCATGTGACACTGTAGTAAAGATGACTTCATCAAATAGGTTTGATCTTTTGACTTCATTTCCAACTTTTTGCACCAATGTTGTCTTACCAGTCCCTCCCATACCATGCAATCCAACCATAAAGTTTTGGTCATCTTTTATTGCATCCAAAAGTTGTTTATGTTGGGAGCTTCTGCTCTCAAATTCAATAAAATCTTGTGAAGAATGATACTCCACACCTGGAAGCTTACCAGCACGGCCAACACTTTCAAAGTTAAGTCCCTTAAGTTCTGCAATCTCCAACGTCTTTAACGCTAGTTTCTTGCCTCTTTGGTACTGCCACATACAATTTGGACACCATCCGAAAAAACAGGTCCTTTTTGTTTCGGTATTTTCATCAATAATATTGTCAGCATTTTGGATCCAAACTGTAACATCATTTACTATCTCCTCGGCTCTATTCTTTGCCACATTCACATTTTCTTGTACACCTTTCCTTTTTGCTATCAGCTTGCACTTTTCCCTTTCATGCTCTTCAACTATGGTCTTGAAACAACATAGGTAACGTGCTTCGCCTATAGTCAGATCCAGAAATTTTTCCGCAATAACTTTGAAGCAATCAGAAAGGACTGATGTCATCTGAAATACAAGATAATTAATTAGGAAATAAGAATTCCCAAGTAACAAGCAGTCTTTCAAGCATTGTACTAGTGTCAAAAGCTACTATCTAGTGGCTAATGTTGATAATATGATGTTTATCAGGAACAAAAACTAGATATGCGTTGTTTTGTAGCTATTTACCTCTTCTCCAAGATTCTATCCTCTATTCTACAATGCCTTGACTGTGGCACTAGTCATTCACAGTCATCGTCATAGAGAAATTGTTCTTTTTATTTAATTTTTCCATGCAGAATGCAAATATTGTGTGTGAGAACAGCTACTAAAGTGAGGACCTAAATTCCAACAGGAAGCAAAATATATTGAAAAAGAAAAATGAAAAATCTTATCAAGAAGTGGCAAGTTCACAATCACAAAACAATCAGCTAGATTATCGGAAGAGTTGGGTAGTTCAACTGTTTTGAGCCAAGGATTAAAGGAGGTGATATAATTAAATGATCGAGATTCAAACAATATCATAACAACTAATATACTAACACTTGCATATCCGGAAGAAAAAAAAAAAAAAAACTAGCTAGATTATCACAGATTTGCTAAATCAAAATCATTCACAAAACTGTAAATGGTGATAGTTAGTGAGAATCAAGTGTAAGTTAAAGTTGCAGATTATGGTAAGCAGGACTTACTATCAAACAAACAAACACTTAATACAATCTTCTCCTTCTCTCTTTTTTGTTGCTATTAATGAAGCAGAAATAATTGAACCACTAGTAAGGAAGAGAATATGAAGAAGATTTGAAGTGAAAGCAAGCACAGTAAGAAGTAAAAGAAGTGAAGCAACCAAGATTTCCATAATCATGAGTGAGAGCAAGACATGCACTTTTGGTGTCAATTGTGGATAGGTCCATATCAGTCAACTCTTTGAAATTAAGTTTTTCATTTTTATTGTCTTCCACTGCCCACCATTCATCTTATTGTACTATACTATATCATTGTTTCACTTTCATGCGAAGTCCCATGTTCACACCTATTTCTTTTGTTTTTTTTGTGCACCTGATTTTTCTTTATTTTCCCCATGATATATCAATATGTTGAAAACCAAAAATACTTGTAAAAATGAAGTGTTCAAAACAAAAAATAAGCAATCACTACATGGCTTAAGAAAAAGGGGCCTAAAATGTTATTATTTTCAACTTTCTTTTTATCAAATTAGTATTTCAAAGGGTAAAAAAGTATATTTACGGAGTAAAAAGAAAAATATTTAAGTAAATATCAAATTATTGACAAAAAAAAAATAGCAAATACAAAACAATCTTTATTTTTGGCTTCTCAAAATATTGTAACTTGTCTATTTATTGTCATTTTCAATTTTCTTTTTCAAACGATTTATCCGTATATTATTTTTACTCATCAAATGATATACATTTTAAATTTAAGCTAATTAAAATTTGCCTTGTGCTTGACAAAACCCCCTAATATCATCATTTTCCTACTAAGTTTAAAATTAATTTTACATGTGTCTGTATCATAGCCCACTGTTACAATTACGATTTCAAGTAAAACCTACAACACGCTGAAGCTCTGCACAGCCACCACCCACTCTGCCACAATAGCGACTCTAACTGCCATTGTTGACAACCTATAGTAATGTTAACGACGAGCCCACAAAACTTTATCTTCAATCTTCATGATCATCTCATAAAACCACCTTATCTCTCCTTAAAATTTGATAACTTGCATAGTAACTTCATCACGAAGTGCATGTCATACAAGACCGTGACATTCAGTTGGTGGCTACAAAATGCATCACTTTCTATCGCAATTTAAGATCTTATGGCATCAAACAACCATCTCTAATATCTATAGTGTACACTTAATTAGCAAAAACTACCAAATTACAAATTTTGTCCAAGTCAATGACCGAATATATTAGTGTACAACACATCCTAGTGATCACTAATATCTACATCATGACTCGTCTTCAGCTTCAGCAGAAGCTATTTCTGAATCCAACTTATTCATTAACTGCTCGCTTACATGCTTAGCCACAGATAACATATCAAGAATGACACTTGGATCCAACCCTGCACCTCCTCGTTTGGTTATTCCACAGATGTGCCCTTTCCTATTAATAGAGATAGAAACTGCAGAGCTCATTTGTGATTCCTCTTCAGGCGTGGCATCCACAATATAGTGCCTCCCAACCTAGGAAATAGAGATTGTATGAAATTCACAAAATATTGTCAATCTTAGAACACAAGATAGCATAAGTATGTTACCTTAGTCAGTGTAATTATAACAGGGACTCCAGATGTATCAAACTGCAGAAACTCCTCATCACTTACGTCAACTTCTGGTTGCTCATCACTTGATGCACCAGCAGCAACTTTGACGCTTGGAATACCGGTATTGCTCAAAGCAGCCTAAAAGAATAACAAGAACCATATGTTAGGGCCTTTCCAGTTAAGGTTATGTTTTTGTAAACAACTTAAAAAGTGCTTGTTGAATAAGTGTTTGTCATATACGCACTTATGACTTATCTATAAGTTGTTTTTTATATCAAAGAGGAAATTAATGAAGTTAACTTTTTTGTTTTCATAAAAGTTGTAAGTTGGTTCCATAAACTAACTTGTAAAGGTTGTTGAAATAAGCTAAAAACAACTGATGAACATATGTTATTTTTGTAAGTTACCTTTAGCACTTGCACAAACGCTTTTTTATAATATAAATTCAAATAAGTTGTAAATAAGCTCTACTAAACACAATCTTATCCTAAAATTAATTTTTATATTCTAAACATCATGGTAATATAATATAGCAAATCCATGAGCAAACACCTCCATTTAACCAATTGGAAGATCGTTTGGGATATTTTAAAAAGAAAACAACTAGGAATTTTTCAGTTGTAGCATAACGAAACAATTAGAGAAGACCACAAGTTTCGGGTAACTTCAAAGTTCAAACCATTTCACAAAACTCCTATTTAAAAAAGGAGGGGGAGATCTTAGTTAACATCTTTTAAACAGCCCAATATCATGTTTGTATCATTAACGGCGAAAATATAATGAACAAGAGAAATTGGAAAGTAAACATATTCACAATGTCATGAATGGGGATGGTCCCTCGTGTCTGAAATGTTATTCTCATTTTATGTCCAGGAATCCATTATCATCATCTTTTTCAAGCATTTATAGCATAAAATTTTATATTCATTTGAAGTTGTACCTTGATGGCAGCGCCTAGAGCATCTAACAAATTTCCATCTGAACTGACAACAAGTCCGTCAATATAAAGATCCCAACAAATTTTTCCTTCGACAACAACTAGAGAAGTGCGATCAATTCCAGCACCTGGCAGGGAAAAAAAGAGTATGGCTCAACAGCAATAATTATAAAATTGAAAAGAAATAAGAACATTGGAAGGGGAGTATGAGTAAGCACGATCTTCACGTTAGGAGAAAGATATACCAGCTCCACTTTTAGCACCCAAGAGACATCGTTGAAGAGCAGTTGAAAGTTCTGCTGACAACTCTTCACCCCCTCTTCCCTATATACATATACAAAAGATATAGAACACCAAATAAAACTAATTATATTGAAGCATTAAAAGGTATTTAAAAATAAGAACGATAAATAAGACAGCAATTAATAGAAAACACGACTGTTATTTGTGGCAGAAGGCTGTTTATGGTGACGAGCAAAAATCTGCTGCAAAAGTATTGCAGTCTATGGCAGATGCATTGCGTCTATAAAAGTAATAAATATGGTGCGGTGCCATATTTGAAAGGGAATGGAACAAGTGAAAGAACAGAACAAGGAGGAGAACAAAAGAAGTTGCCAGAAAAGAAAATAAAATGTTTGTTCACTTAAAAAGAGAACTTTGCCATAGAATGGAAGGCGGTGGAGAGGGTCACCGGAGATGCAACAACGCCAGAGAAGTTTAGCAGTAATGGAAGGTGACTAATCAGCTGAGGAGTTCGGTTGCTGAAGAGTTTGACTGGCTAAAGTGAAGAGTAATAGGCTAGCTACTGGAAGTCTTGAAACGGATGCTATTTTCGCTGGTGGTGCCATGAGAATGGCAGCCACCATTGCGCACCGCACCATAGCATGTATATGGTGGGCTTGTAAATAACTGATATTGTACCATCATTGCACTAGCATGGCCACGTTTTGGTAATACTAGAAAACACTATGATTGACGAGAGTCTATCACTTATTGATGAAAAAAATATGTTCCTGTTGAACTTGAGTCAAGCTTTGAGTTGAACTGGTTCCTATTGAGTCATACTGAACCAAGTTTGACTCGGCTTAACTCATTTCCGTCCCTATTCAAGATACTTGTATAACATGAAGTAAACCAGAATATTTGAATGACTTCACTAGATAAAGAGAAGCAAGATATGCAACAGAATATGCAACCTCAAAAGCAGGCTCTGCAGTCGAACTACAGTCAATGTATATGAAAACTTTCCCTTTGTCAGGTTGCATTGAGCTTGGTTTTCCAAGTTCAGCCTGCACTTGTGTAGCCAATATAGTATGATCAGTAGAAAAACTAATGTGATTTTAAATTAAACAAATATTTGTACTATTAAACAAAAGTAAGTTATGAGTCATGAAAGAAGAGATCAGTTCCAACATTTTAACAAACCTTCACACTGGCAATGACCTCTGTAGCACCAATTTTTACTCTAGCCGAACCATTTGCCTAAGGTCATCAAATGTACGAATTAAAACTATTTGAATAAAGAAAAATTTAGCTGGCTGGCGTCAAATCATTAGGATACCCTTGCAAGTGCCAAGTCATCAAAGCATTACCTGAGGAATGACTCCAGTTTCAACATGGATTGGTCGATAAGTTAGTCTCTTTCTACCATCACAGCGAAGATCCTGAGCAATGCCACCTTGGATGAAATGTTGTTCTCCTAGAGACAAACCCACCATTTCTAAAACTGCACAAGTTTAGAGAAACTATATGAATAAAAGTACAAAGGGGAAACTACTGCGTATCAAACAAAGTTGCCAATCCTAGATAGTTTAACATGAAGCAGCCAACCAAGAAAAAGTAAGTGGGATGGCCACCATACCAAAATTATGAATACCATAGTTGTCACCTGTCAGTCCCCGGTAGCAACACGAAGAAGCAAACCCCAAAAAATGCTATAATAAAATGCCCACTATACTGAAGATTATGCATACAAGATTCACAATTTGTAATACAGATAAATGCTCAAAATTAAAATATATATATAAATCCAAAATTGACGACTTTCATGGTTAATAAGTTACTACTGTTATGGTCTTGACACACAATCACCATGGGTTTTAGGCATAAGTATCAAATCAATAAGAAAAAAAAAGTCAAGGAGCATAAAGATACAAACAAAAAGAGAATACACAGATGAATGAAGTAGAAATATCATATAAAAATTGAGAAATAAATTTCTATTGCTTCTGTTGCCAGCAAAATACTTTTCCCCAATTTCACATTATCTCTTGTCAAAGACCACCACATTCGTTTGTTCAAAAAAAAAGACAACCACATTTGTTACCTAGTTTCCACTAAAATCAGGGGAGAAACATTTGGTTCTTTAAGATAAATTAAAATCAAATGAAGATCCTGAATTTGAGTTGCCATTGGCACCACTAACTGATAACTAATTCAATCCATAGTGTAAAATAAGATGGTATTGCAATGCAATCACTAATCACAGGCATACGCCGTGCAAAAAATACATGTTCCCTCTATATCTAAGAACCCTATTGTCTGCTCCAACACACCACAAATGGCCTCGTAAGTCCAAATGCCCTTTCATTCCAGCTGTTTCCCATACAAACTTGAAAAGCCCAAGTGCTCGATCCAACTGCTTCACACCACGCCCTACCATCCTCTCACTATCTGAAGTCAAAATTCTTCCCATAGACAAGCAAAACCTGCTATCATTTCCATTTTTATAAATCCCACCACACAGATCTACTTCAATATCGGTAACTCTTCCATAGAGGTAATACTGTAATAATGTGAATAAGCAACCAGATGAGTGGCCCAACGTTTTTGAAAGCTTCTTCTGCACCAGGATTTGTAGATATCTAGCATCTTTGTAAGCAATACTGTTATCGATTGCAATATCCTTGATGTGTAAAAGTCCCTCCTTCATGACCTCAACCTTAGCCACATGCGACTTTAATCTTGTTTCACTTTTACAGCATTTAATCAGGTCATTAAACATCGCAAGAACATCTTCCCATTTCTGGGAATCAGAAGGATTAACAATTTTTGAAGGTGAAAACTTCATCCAAGACGATGAGTCGACATCAGAAAAACTGGCAGTTTCTGTCAGAAACTTCAAGCAGCTGTGAATAATTTGCTGACCCAAAGTAGTACCTTCATTTGACCCCTGAGAAGCCAAATAATCCAAATCAACTGCAAAATTATTCAGTGTTTCTTTAAGTGCACCAGTCCATATATGATGCTGCGTAACCTGTGGGCATACTTTGAAACGAACCACCTTCCTCTGTTGAGCAGAAACATCGAGAAAATTGCTCACCTTAGTCAGTGAATCAATCACCCTAGGTTCTCTTTCGGTTGTTTTACTGAAAGGGGTAAATGTATCATTTTGCGTATTTGTGTTGGAGGCCAAAACTCGTCTCATTTTGTCCTGAACAAACGGAGACCCAATAAACACTCGGACAAGAGACTTGAACGTATGCATTTTACTCTCAATTTGATCATCAAAAATGGTTGAATTACTATTTATATCAACAAGTCTTCCATTAATTGTATCCACATTTGCAAGCAATTGGGTCAACTTTATTATCTTTGGAAACTCACTCCGATACCATTGCATGTCGTAAACATCTTGTGAAGAATGGTAAAGCATTGAGTTCAGAAAGAGAGCTGCAGTCTTTTTGGTTCTAAAATGATTTCCACTGTAAAGCAACTCCCGAATTCTACAAGCCATCACTACCTGGTATGGCAAAATGCCACAACTAAGTGTCACCTTCCAAGCAAATTCTGGTTTCAAGAAGATGAAAACAAAATCAAACAACCCCCCAAATGCAACTAATATACTATGAGCCCATTGACTTCAAAAGAAAGGTCAGTTTTTACTCCAAGCCATTTTGTCTAACATATTATTGCAGTTGCCCTAAGAAAAGAATCTCTCCATCTCTGATTATGCAACCACATTATAATTCTAATTCTAATTCTAAATTTCTGATACAGATAGAAAGCAACATAATACTCCCTCCGTCTCATATCAAGTGTCACGTTAGCAAAACAAATTGTCCAAAAATAAGTACCACTCTATGTTTTCATTATAAAATTAATTATTTCGCTCCTTAGTTTCTCAGTGGAAGAGGACCTTTTTCTTTATTTCAATTCTACCTCCAAATTAAATATTATATGCAACACCCTCAAATCCATTGTATTCAAATATGCATTTATGATAAGAATGGTCAACACTCAAAGTTTAACAAGGATAATTTTGTAAAATTGTTACTCCTATGTAGCACCGACGCATCAATATAAAAAAGGTGTGTTCAGTGTTCGACATGTGTTGGTATCAGACACTGAAATGACACCAACACAAATGATTACATTCAATCACTTCTATTTTCTTATTTTATTATCAACGCCTACGTTTCGGTGTAAGTGTCATCTGGTGTCTGTGCCTCAGCTAACAAGTAAACTGAAACTTAATTTTCGGATAATCATGTGGAGGGTGTTTGGTATCAGGAAATTAAATTGAACCAATTCAAATAAAACCCAGTCTACTTTTTTTTTTTTTGACAAGTAGACCCAGTCTACTAAACAACTAACATTTACATTATCCAAACAAAAAAGCATCAAAATAGTTCACAATAACATCGCAAAAATTTCCTAGCAGAAAAATATGATCTTTTTCTAATACCAAAATCTTTATGAAGAATATATAAAACACAGACGAGCATAAAATGCAATTCCCACAGAAACATAATCACACAGCACCGTGAAAATCAAATACCTTAGAAAGTGGAAGCTAAAAATCACAATCACAATGCAGTAACGCCGAAGAGAAAGGAGGAAAGTGAATCAAGGAAGCAGGGACCGCCAATTTCCGTGGTATTTGCAGCAATTTGAAGGATATGTTAAAATCTAGGGTTTAAGGAAGTTACATATTAGGGGGTTTTTTATTTTTCAATTAAATATTTTTTTATAGAGGGTTTAATTTTATTTTTTTTAGACATAATTTTTTTTAAAAAGAACAATGGGTTTTAACAGGCCCCGTTTACCGTGGGAGGCATTAATAGGTCTCGTATGATACCAGACTTGTTATAACTTTTATTTTAGTTTTTATGTTATTGTGACAAGCATTATAACATATTCTCTCAAAAAAATACATAATAATATATATTGATTGATATATTGAATGCAATTGTCAATTATAGAGAGGTAAATTTTTAAGTACTATAACCTATTTTATATGGATGATCATCAAGGTTCTTGATTTCCTATTATTCTGTTAATGGGTCATCCAAACATCTATCCATTGTGCCTATATCAATTAATCAAATATTCAATTAATTATCTAATTATAAATCTAATCAAGGCTCACAATTGATAAATAGCTAATATAATTATTATTACGATATTTGTCCACATAATAATATCATAATATTATTAAATAATAAAATATTCCAACTTGATTTTCTCATAGAGAAAAATTGTATGAGCTTGTATGAACTTGCTGGGAATTTTTCCAACTTTTTCAACAATGTCAAAAACACTCTTTTTTAGAATGAATATATATGTTTAAAACATACGATCTTAGTGGGTCATGTAACCTACAAATTTTAACCATTCAAAAAAATTCAACTACATTTAATGGATGACATCCATTTTGCAAGCAAAAAAAAGAAGTCAAGTCTTCTACGGTATGAGACCTAAAGAGGTCTCCCACCGTAGCCTTTGCCATATGTTTCTTTTATTCCTTAAAAAAATATGTTTTTTTTATTGCTGACGAATTCCTTGGATATTTTTTTTTTTTTACAAATCTTTAAACATTTTTTTGTCGTTTTAATTATAATTTTGAAGTCTCTATTTTTAGTTTTTCATTCACTCACAGTAGGATTCTATAGAGGTTACGGTAATGAATCTTTTAGTTTATTTTATAAGAGGATCTTTTAATCATATTCTATTAATTTATTTGGTAGTACTGTTATTTTGTAGTTGATATACCATCTTACCATGTCTATACATCAACTTATATAAGCATTGTATTGTCAACCTATATAATCTATGTTAGAAACGAATGAAGAAAAATGAATGAAAATGTTATTTTATTTTATTTTAGTTAGTTTTATCTTCTTCTCTTTTGGCTTAGATCCCTAGTTTCTTGTTGTTAATAGGTTTTAGATTCATATTAGACATATTGGTCTTCTTATTTTAAAATCACACAGTTTTGCATGATACTCACGCAAACTTTAATGCATAGCTTATTCCAAATTAGAAGTAGCCTTGTACCGATCCATGTAGATATTGATGACTTGTGTGAAAATTGAGTTATCTCACCATGACTAGATTTGATATATCTTTTCTACCACAATTATTTAAATTTTTAAGTACATTAAAAGATCACTTGAAAAAGAGCTTGTATTTATGAATAGAGAAAGACAACACTCATATCATTGAATATTTAGATGTTGTTTGGGTACGAGATACAAGTGATGAACAATTTACATCAAATTATTGTGTTTTCATTGATGGAAACTTGATCTTAAGGAAAAAGCAATTTGATCAAGCAAAGAGAGGAGGCATCGAGACATGGCTCAAGCCACTCGTAAGCTTTTGTGGTTGAAACATTTTTTACCGAACCTACATTTTTTCATGAGAGGATAAAATATTTTTTATTATGAATGAAATGTTATAAGCATTCTTTCATAAAAAAAAAAAACATATATTAAAATAATTAAATTTTGAAGTTGGATGCAGTGACTAATTTTTTTTAATGAAAATATTAGGTGGTACCGGTGGATCATGGTGAATGTAACTTGCCAATTTCTGATATTGTTTTTCCTCTAAGGTTCCATTTGGATTGATGAAACATAGCGGATCGGAGCAGGATATAATGGAATGGAGCAGAGCATAATGGAGTAGAGAATCCATTCCATTGTTTGGATATTTTATGATGGAATGAAACAAATTTACCATACCATTGTTTGGCAAGTTGTGAAGGTGAGAAAAATACAAGAAGAAGAGGTTGAATTGTGTTAACTTTTTCGCAATTCTTAAATAGTATGAATCTGTTTTCCAGGATCAGAGTCTGAACAAGTTCAGAACATGATGGAAGATCAGAGTTTGTTGCAGCGGAAATAGTAAAGAGATAAGGGAAAGAGAGAACACAAACAATTATACAGGTTCCTTCCACAAACCGGAAGTAGTCCTGTCCCCCTTGCACTTCCAAGGAGAGTTTCACTAAAATGTAATAACAATTACAAGTTGCTCAAACACACAGTAAGAGACTTCCAATGCTCAAGCACACAAGCAAGAGACTTCTTTGCTCAAGGACACACCCAAGAGACTTCAAATGCTCAAGCACGCAGGCAAGAGACTTCTAACACAATTTACAGAAAATTGAAAGAGTGATTGAACACTTGATATACAATCAGTGTGTTACAAAATATAAAATAATGAGAGACTATGTTTTCTGTGATACTTAGAAATTTTAGGATAAACAAGTTTGTAAGAATTCTCTAAGTTGTTGATGTGTTTATATGACTCAGGGAGAATAGCAAATAGCTTGATAAAAACGTTCAGAGTCAGTAGTTTATTCTCTGAGTCTTCACTGCCTTTATATAGGCGTTGTAAAGAGACGTTGAGACAATTCATCACATCACATAGTCATCTAAAAGCTTGATCAAATACTGTTGATCTGTTGCTTGATATGGTAATCGTCCTTCAATACAGATTTTGAATTTCATTCCATTTGAGGCGAGATACCGGTAGACAGAGTTGCCAATTTGTACTAGGTAGTGGAGTAGTGGAAACAAAGTTCGTACAAAGTACTTTGTCCTAATTCTACATTCTTGTCGTTAAACATCTCATGCTCAAGTTGACTTTGAAGCTATCCGTTATACCATATAAATGTTCCTTTGCAGTCGAAATACCATCAGAGATTCATATAACCAAATACTTGATTAGCAATCTTCAGACTCTCTGTAGACCATATAGACTCTGATGAGCTTCAGACTCTCTTCAGCTCCTTCAGACTCTCTTTGTTCTTCAGATGCTCTGGATCTTCAGAACCTCTTGCTTAACATTTCTTTGAACCAGCTTCTACAGACTCTCCAAGTCTTGTACATCTTCGAGACGGCTTCTTCAGACTTTATTTGTCTTCAGGACCTCTCGAAACAGCTTTTGATGATTCTTCAGGCTTTCTTCAGAATCACTTGCAACGAGTTTCTTTTAGGATTTTTCTCTTCATTTGTTTTTGTAAGATACTTTTTAAGATTGACAACTTGAATTAAGATCCTGTACACTTGAACAAATATTAGCATATCCAATTGACAATTTTTAATACCTTGTTATCAATCAAAACTCAAAGTGGTATTGTTAAACCCATTTGTTCCAACAATCTCCCCTTTTTGATGATGGCAAACATAAGTATTTAAAATGTCAATTGTTATTAATCTAATTAACAAATTGACTTAAGGGTCTGAAGTTTATAAGCCGAGAGTCTGAGGCTTCTAAGAATGTAACTTGCAAATTTGTGATATTGTCTTTTCCTCTAGATAAAACAAACTTTACCACCTAAACCACCACACCACTCTCTCTACTACACTACACTCTCTTCTTCAACAACAAGAGTCAAGAACAAACACACAAACAACAAAAATGGCGACCACCACATTCACTCTCACACCACCAAAACCAACCCTCTCTCCCCTCCCCACTAAATCCAACTCCCTCACCACTTCAAATCTCAACTTCAAACTCACCCCCTTCTCTTCCTCCACACACATGGCAATGTCGTCGCGAAAGGATTCAACACTTCTCAAATCCTTTCCCGACGACACCTCCATCACAATCACCACCACAAACCCCACCCCATCCTACCGCAACCTCAAATCCCGTCTCCGTTCCAACGAAACCCTCTACGGCCTCTTCCTCCTCACCTTCTCCCCCACCCTCGCCGAAATCGCCGCCCTCTCCGGCTACGATTTCGTCGTCATCGACATGGAACACGGCCACGGCAGCATCTCCGACGCTCTCCCCTGTCTCCACGCACTCGCCGCCGCAAATACCGCCGCAATCCTCCGTGTTCCAGAAACCACTGCTGCATGGGCCAAAAAAGCTCTAGATTTAGGCCCACAAGGAATCATGTTTCCGATGATCGAATCCGGTAAATCCGCAGCTAAAGCTGTATCTTACTGCCGTTTTCCACCTACCGGAGTTCGTGGGTCAGCTCATCCTATTGTCCGGGCTTCAAGCTATGGTATTGATGAAGGGTACTTGAATAACTACCTTGATGAGCTTTTGGTAATGGTGCAGGTTGAATCTGAAGAAGGTGTGAAGAATGTTGAAAAAATTGCAGCAGTTGATGGGGTTGATATTGTGCAAATGGGGCCGTTGGATTTGAGTGCTAGCATGGGATATTTGTGGGATCCGGGGAATAAGAAAGTGAGGGAGACGTTGATGGAAGCGGAGAGGAAAGTGTTGAAGAGGAAGAGTGAAAAAGATGATGTTTTTTTGTCGGGTTTTGCATTGCCGTTTGATGGGCCCAAGGATCTTCGATCGCGTGGGTATCATATGGTGTCTGGTGCTACTGATGTTGGTTTGTTTAGAAGTGCCGCGGTTGAGGATGTTAGGAGATTTAAGGAGAGTTTGGTTGAGGATGGTGAGGATAGTGATAGGGAAGATTTGGGTAAAGATGATGAAAAATACTGGAGTGAGTGAATGACAGACTCTATTTTCTCAGTTTTTCGATTTATGTATGATTAAGTGATGTAGTGTTGCTGTTAGTTATGGTATGCATTTAATCTTCTATGAAAATAAACTCTTTTTGATCTGTTATGGTTATAGTCAAGGGTTAGAATTGCAGTTAAATGCTGCTTCAGTTGCAGTCAACTTCGATCGACTTACAATTGTCTGCTGAGATTGTGGTTGGTTTAGATGTACTGGTTATTGTATAGTTGTAGTTATTTGATTAATGGTAGTGCTGTTTTGATTTGTTATAGTTAATTGTTGATTAGGCTGAGTTATAATTGGTCTTTTACTATATAACAATTCTTTGATCTGTTGAGCATAAATTACGGGAGTCTCAGCTTCCAACTTAGGTGTTATTCGACCCTTTCATTGTGTAGTGTAAGACTTGCTTCGTTTTTACTTTTCTTTTCAGTGATTGGCTTATTTTGATGACTATTGATATTGCTTTTTGGGCATAAATATGATTTTCATTACTCATTAGCGTTTCTTTGTATTTTAATCATTAAGCAAGACATTTTTGTTCAGACTTATAGTTGAATTTGGTTTATTTGTAATGCTGATTGTTTGTGAAGGGACCAAATTAAGTCAGTTTGTTGTATTCTAGCGTTTTCATTATCATAGTACAGTTTCAGTTTTTGTTTATGGCATTTCAAGGAATTTGTTGCTGCATGCATTTCTGAAATATCGAACAAGAAGGTCATTAAGAAGAGTAGCTATTGTGTCACTCTTTAGAATAGGCCAAGTCTCTTGATCTTTGATGTAAGAAAATACACACTGATCTATTATTTCAAGTAGTGAAACGGGTACTCTTGGTGTGCTATAATACATTTAATACTATGGTGCTTGTTCTGTGATTCCTCTTGTCATGGTGATTCTTTACAGATTCAGCTCCAAAACTATACCTTCATATGGAATATGAACAAACATGGCAGGTAATAGCTGATATTGAAAAACATCATTTGATTTCTCATAATGTGATATAGTAAATTGATTGCCGGGGCCATCTTCATTGATTTTTTGTTGCTGTTGTGACTCTTCACTCTTGATGGATATTTTTTATTTTTTCCTTGAAAATTGAAATATGGCTGGTAATAACTGATATTGAATCGCATCACGTTATTATATTTCTCATAGTGTGATATGATAAATTGACTGCCAGGGCTATTTTTGTGTTTTTTTTTACTATACCGACTTGCATTTTATTTGAGCATCCCACTATAAACAAAGAGGAACGGATTGGAAACAATATATTTGGTGGTGAATTTGATTTGGTCTATTGTAGGAGAACCTTAGAACTCAGAAAAATCGCTTGAGAAAGTCTCACAATTTGTGAAATATACATGAATAATAAAAAGTGACGAGGAAGACATTCACAGCGTTTTAAGTATACATCATATTGCAAGGAACCCTAAAACGCCCACCCGCAAACCTGCAAACCGACTAGAATCTTCCAATCCCTCATATTTCTCTAGTGAAGTGTCTTCAATGTCACAAATATGGGACGGTATGACGTTGGGGAATCAGAACATGTGCCACCGTAAGAAAGCCACATTAATCTTGAAGATCTAACCATTTTTGAAGGATTTTATTAGAGTCGTTGAAATTGTGGCAAATGAAATTGACAGAAATCCGAGGTTGCAGTTAGGAGTTGATGTTGATAGGAGACAATTTTTATTTTTGTTTTTAGTTTTTCTCAACTCAATAGATTTTTGACACAAGAGACTCCATCCCATTTCCTTCTCCCTTTCTTCCCCTCTTAAAATCAATTTTACCTTTTGATTCACATTTTAAGAGGGGTGTTTAAGTTAGTGTGATTAAAAAATGAATGATTACAACAACCGTGCATTTGATCTTGTTCTTTGAGAAAAATGAAGGAAGAAAAGTACTAAAAACACTTTCTTTTCAACATTCTCTTACACCCACTTTTTTGTTGAAAAAAATCAAGGTGGTTCCATACAAAGTGGTAGGACCAACATCAACTGCAGCCAATGAAACAGTGAGTGTTAAAATACATGTCGATGTTAAGCTTATGTCAAATATTCAATCAGTAAAACTGTTTAGCCATTGGACAGTTTTGTTGTATGATGTCATGTTACTTCACCATTGAAGCTAACCTTATACTGTCAAAGGAAGACAAAAGAAGGAACAAAAAAAGCACACATTTGATTTCAATCCATCATTCTTGACCTACTCCTATTAACATTTACACATGTAGAAAAAAAATTATGCTACCAGAAACAACAAAAGAATCATATATAGCCGGGAATCTCTCCAATGAGAGAGAAGAATTATCAAATGATAACATCAAGGAAACATCGGACGTTTCCCTCGAGAGTCTACTTGTGCAGTAGCAGATGCTGTTCTTGTTGCAGAAGTGGAATTGGTGGTGGTGGTGGTGGTAGTAGTAGTAATAGTGTCACAATTGCTGGAATCAATGTGTGAAGCAGATGAATTCTCATCATCAGTAGTGAAAGGTGTATGACTACGAGGCAATGCTCTTCTGTATCTGGAACCGGGCACACCTGGTCTCGTTGGTTCTTCCATGTGACTTGGTGGCTTCTTTGACAACATCAACACAACACGCCCCATCGTTGGACGAAGTTGTGGATCTCCTTGCGTGCACAGCAGACTCACTCGAATGCACACTTCCACTTGCTCGGTGGTTGTCACGGAAGATGCCACTGTGGGATCCACCATTTCTAACCACTTCCCTTTCTTGTATAGTTTGTATGCCTGTAAAACAATATAGAACAAATTAAGAAGCAAAGAATCTGATTGAGATCACCTATTTATTAGAGTATCTTCTGCTCACAACGAAGAGATTAGTCTCTTCAAAAAATTTAGTGCCCGTTTAAGGCAATGATGAATTTGTATTTGTATAAATCAGATATCAAACTCACGACCACATAAGTTTACTTATATTATTAGATTTTTGTTGGTAGGACAACTGAAACCAGAAAAGAGACTATTAAGTGGTTATTTTCTGTTTCTTCTTTTACTTTTCACTATAATTTGTTTTTACTTTGTTTGTGCTGCCAAATATCTGTATCGAAATAAGATTTCAAAAATCAAACGGAAATACAAATTTACCCAATTAAGGAGATTGTCTCCATTGAAGGCTGAATCAGAGGAGGAGTTTCGATGACCAGTGATCAATTCCAACACCAAAACTCCATAGCTATACACGTCTGCCTTCACAGATAGATGTCCATGCATCAAGTACTCCGGAGCCATGTATCCACTGCATATTTCACAAGTTTCATCATCATCATCATCATTATTTAACTATAGATGTCTATGCATCAAGCACTCTTATGATTTAATTAAGACTTCTCAAATTTTCAGTTTCAAACTCCATTTATATGCAGAACTATATCAAAGTGGAGTATTTTTTTTTGCTATCAACATTATGTTGGGTCTGAGTGGAATTGAACTTGAATCCCTTAAGATCTTTAGTTCGAAACTTGGGGATGAAAAAAAAAATGTTACTGAGAGAATATACTTCACGAAAGGAGACTTGTAAAGTTCTCCGATAGATATTAGTCATTGATAAAAAGCCGTTGAATATTTTGCATCAATAACATGATTACTGAAAACATGTTTTTCGTCAATATATCAGTTTGTCAAAGTATGTCATTATTAGGGCAGTTGTATCTACTGCAGAGAATCAAACCTAAGAGCAGGTCAAATATGTCAAAGTATATTTGATGTAGTGTTTCATGGATATGGTTGAAACATTCACCAATTGAAAACTTGGCTCACATAACACGTTTAATCAATTGTTGACTATTATCACATAGTTTGTTTTTTAGGTGCATTGACATTGACTTTTATATAAATAAAAATAGCCATAAATAAATGCATTTTGTTGAAAAATTAAAAGAAGAAAGAGTAATTTACTGTGTTCCAGCCACACGTGTATTGACATGGGTTTCATCTTCTGGAAAGAGACGAGCCAAGCCAAAGTCAGCAATCTTAGGGACCCATTTTTCATCAAGTAAAATGTTGGCTGCTTTTATGTCACGATGGATTATGCAAATGTGAGAGTCTTCATGAAGATAAAGTAAGCCTCTTGCCACTCCATTGATTATGTCAAATCTACGTTTCCAATCTAGCTCTTGTTTCTTGTTTGATCCTACATACATTAATTTCCACACAATTATGTTTAGCAGTAGTGGAGGGAAATTTCTATGATCCTTCCTAAAAAGTGGTGGGAAATTTCTATGATCCTTCCTAAAAAGTGGTGGGGTACTACAATGTTTTTATGTTTGTTTTTGGAATAGGCTTACTGAAAAAAGAATATAGAAAGAAAAAAAATACAGAAATTGCAAGTCTGACTGTTTTTATCTAGATTTTAACAAAACTATTTTTAATAAAAATAAATAAATTTATTGTCAAAAAAACAATAAAAGCTAATGTCAAACATAATAACAGCTACAAACCAAGAATATATCGTTACACTCGTGTTCGACAAAAACAATGAATAACAGATATGAGTAAGTTATGCACACATGTTCGTTTGCTTTTGTCTAGCCGAGTACCGGCACTGATCATGTCGCCATCTCAACTGTGAGAACGAGAACCGTACACAGCTACTTCTGATAGGCGAGGTCTATTGTTATTGCAGTTGTGAACGATTTTGAAATGGTGCAACTCCATGCCACATTAAATATTTTAACACTTCAGTATGTTTTAATTTCAATGATGCAACTACATAAAAGACTCATGTACCAACTTCAATGATAAATCCAAGTAAGGATGGATGGGTTTTTAGTTGTAATGGCACAATAAAGCACTTTGAGATGTTGTCAATTGTCAAACTTGAGAAAAACCTATCCTGAGGTACTAAAGGGAAAAAAAGTCCATATTCAATTGACACAAGAAAACTGTGATGGATAAATATACCTATTCACACACTTCATGGCCATCCAGATATTGAGTTAAACAGTTAATTAGCTTAATAGACAATCTACAAGATTACAAAAATATACAGGGTACTTCAAATAGAAAAATTCTACGACAAGGAATCAGCAAGTCAAATCATTCACTGGATTTTGCATTGAAAACCAGGGAAAGTAAGCTCGATGTTCATACCAGATAACTTGTTTAGTTATAAAATGGTGCCTTATTTTATATTTTTAA
Source organism: Medicago arabica (assembly GCA_946800305.1). Classification (NCBI taxonomy): domain Eukaryota; kingdom Viridiplantae; phylum Streptophyta; class Magnoliopsida; order Fabales; family Fabaceae; genus Medicago; species Medicago arabica. The sequence continues at coordinate 12,422,199 of OX326965.1, read as the reverse complement.
ATACTTTATATTATGTAGAAAGCTATGGAAATGTTCCTCTGTGTTCCCAAAGACACTTAATTTGGATTTTGGAGGTAAGTTTAGTTTAAACATTTCTGAATGGCTTTGATATAGTATGTGATCTTATTCATCATAATAACAGAATTCAACAGAATAGAATAAGAGAATTTGAAAAAGAAAAACTCACTGAATAGGAACTTGTCAAGGCTCTCAAGAGGGACATACTCATACACAAGAAGCTTCTCTCTGCCATGGATACAATAACCATACAAATTCACCACATTACGGTGCTGCACACGAGTCAGCAACTTTGCCTCCGCAACAAACTGTGTCTTCCCTTGATTGGAACCACGTGATAACTTCTTCACGGCTATCTCTCTCCCATCATTCAATTTACCCTTCAACCATAATGACACAAATAAAGACCAAAGTTGCCACAAAAGTTTCAAATCAATGTCTGCAGTTATGATAGCAGCTCTAGCAGACTAGCATTAAGGTTTAATTTGGTGGTTTCTTATTCACAATTTTCTATAAAATTCGCTACATGTAGAGAATTGCAAGCGTGCCTATAATTAATCACAATTCAAAAGCTTGTTTGAGCCAATTGAACCTGAGGCAGTATCGTTGCCACCTTTCCAAACAGCAGGACATAAAATCAAATACCTATCTTCTTGTAAATTCTATGACTAACACCAATAGGTGGTCTATAATGGACCAGTACAGTGGTACTTGAAGTTTGTTTGAAACTTTAATGACAAGAGACATTGTCTTTCAAAAGTAGAAGTTCACAGTCTTCTTCATTCTCATGGAGTCGCAAATGAGATGACGAATTGTTTCAGTTCGACAAAAACAAGGGAAAACCCATGTGCATCTCTCAAAACTCAACTCGTATTCGTTTTTCCTTATTTTTGTCAAATCGACACCAATCAAGTCACGGTCTCAACTGTAAAGACGATAAGTACCATAAGCTTCTACTTCCAAGGGACGTTGTAGATCGTCGTTAGAAATTCAGGTGATTTTGAAATATGGGGAAACAATAGAACCAACCTTATAAGGCTTATATTATCTTTCTTTTATTTAATACAAATCTTCTACCTATTTATCTAGCTATAAACTCTACTAAAATCTTATTCTAAAGATACTTGCCACAATTTCACATCTCTATTTTTTTGCCTTTTTTTTACATTTGTGTAAACTTGCATGAGATTTTTACTAGAAAAGACTTTATCTAATAACATGTGACAAAATTTCACACCTTTTTCTCCCATTCATACAATATTGAACTAAATTTTTACTAAAAACAGCTTGATTGATTTATAATATTTATAATCTAACTACTAATTACTAACATTTTGCCATTAAAAAAAAGAAGAAGCATTTACCTTGTAGACAGGTCCAAAGCCTCCCTGACCAAGTTTGTTATGAACATGAAAGTTGTTAGTAGCAGCAACCAATGTTTCATAGGTAAATGTTCTCTGCTCTTGTGTAGCTATGTTCTGTATATCGTCTTCACAATTTCCCTCTAATAAAAAAACACCATACAATTATTATAAAAAAAAGATTCTTCAAAAAAAACAAAGAACTGGATTTTGTTGTTTACCTCTGGTGGAACCAAATTTGAAGGGCTTTATGAGATTATGAAAGAAATTGTTGGATTTGCTCATAGCGCTTTATGGTTCTCCCAAAACGAGTCCATGAAATGAAACCTCAAAAATTAGTGAAAAATATGAATTTGATGAAAGTGGAAAAGTATTTGAACTGAAGAAAATTGAAAATTTCTGAGAAGGAGTTGTTATGAAGTGAAGAAGATGAACAAGTGGTGCAGTTGATGACAATAGAGACGTGTTGGCCTATTCCTTATGTCATGTTGACCTTTTTGGTGCTATTCTTGACTTTCTCATCCTTTCATTCCTTTGTCTTTTCATTTGTTTCATACATGAAAATTATTTTTTAGATCCAAATTTTATTTATTTGTTTTTATCAAATTTTTATTTGACAAAAGTGAGTTGATGCATAATAGGTATATATATTTAAGGATCTCATTTATAAGTGGATTCTATAATATTTTTTATTAAATTAATTTTGTAATGTTTGTTTGAGATGGTTTGTTTATTGGTGGGACATATTTAGAACTTTTCTTAAGGTGTTGCATTAGAGTGATCGAATGTTTATTATGCACTGGTATTAAAAAATTAGGCTAAATACCTCATTCAGTCCTTTAAATTTCACGTTTGTTTCAGATAGATTCTTTAAGTTTTTAAGGTTTTAGATATGTTCTTTAAGTTTCGAGTTTGTTTCGGATAAGTTCTTTCTGTCAACCTCCGCTAAATCAAAATTGGTTTGTTCGTTAAGCCAAAGCTGATTTGTCAATTAAGTGGTGAGGTGGTTCTCTCTGACACTTGACATCAATTTTTTCCTCAACCAGATCAACTTTGGCTTAGTGGACAAATCAACTTTGCCTTAACGGAGGCTGACATAAATGACCAATCTGAAACAAACTCGAAACTTAAAGGACCTATCTAAAACCTTAGAAACTTAAAGTATTTGGCCTAATTTGAAATATTATTTGAATTATGGTCATGTTAACTTGTGTCCTTATGACACATTTTAAGCAACTTAAAAAAACAATTTTGCATTGGAAAATACAATATAACAATTTTAAGAAGTTGAATGCACGTCTTTTAATATGTATATTTCTACAACAATATTTCAACACGTGCGTTTGAGGACACAAGTTAGCATTTGTTTAAGATTTCATGAGATTTTAAAAGATTTTTAAAAATAAAAAAGTCTTGTGTGGTATTCAATCAAGACTTTTATAGAATATAAATAAATCTTGTGGTATTCAATCAAGACAATCAAGACTTTTTATACAGAGCAACAAAATCCGGTGGTATTCAAACGAGATTTCGGCTAACTTATAAAATATCTGTTGGTATTCAAAAGTATACAGATTTTAATGGATTCTTGTATGAAATGGATTTTGTGAGACTTTTTATCTAAAAATACACATAAGATGTTCATTCAACAATCTCACAAATATCCTTGAGATTTTTCGAGATTTCCATAATTCTTGTTTTGTTCTTGTCTCAAACCAGACTCATACCATTTTGTTGTTGTTGTTATTATTATTCACAAGTCATCACTGTTTCCTGTTCACCATACATTTGAACCTTTTACCTTTGCCTTGTTGTTTTTTATTATCGAAATGTTTTTCCTGTACGCATTGCATACTTTTCCCTTAGTGTTAAATATTTTCAGATTTTTTTCCTCCACTGTTGTATCCTTATTTGTTGTTTTTTAAGCAGATTTGTTTTACTGTTGTTGTTAGCAGATATGTTTCCCTCACCGGTAATATTTTGTTTTTTTTAAGGAATTAATATTTTGTTGTTGTTAAATAGTACACTACTGTGAAACATTTTGTTATGATTATAAGTATTATTTAAATATTATATTATATTTTTATTTTTATTTTGAGTAACTTGTTATTATTATAATTATTATTAGTTAGTTCCATATCGTAAAAGTTCATAATTTTTTTCATTCACTCTTGTTATTTTGAATTTTTCTTAAGAATCCATATGATTCTTTCAAATCTTAAAATCTCATAAAGTCTATTGAAATCTTAGCAAATTTGTGTTATAAATCCATTAAAATCTTGTGTTAAAATCCTGATTGTAAAATGTCATTTAAAAAAAGTCTTTTAAAATCCCATAGAATCAATATAATCTCACAAAGTCTTTTAAAATCTACAGAATTTTGTTTGTCAAAACAATCTTTTAAAATCTCAATCCAATACACCCCTTAATAAACGATAAAAAATTACATTGAAATTTCGATACATTCTCGGTACACATTTAAGAATAAAAAATGACTATTTAAACCATTTGTAAAAAAAAAACTATTTACACAGAACAAAAAATCTATCTTGTTTCCCGACGAAGAGTCTGGAACTGGAACAGTTTGAGTTTGCAGTATCATCAAAAGAAGAAGAAGAAGAAGATGTTTGCAGCATGCAGAATCCCAATCCTCCTAACACCATCTTCTTCCTCCAACCTTAACACTTCTCATTTCGCTCTCTCAACAACAACCAGACTCACTCTCTCTTCTTCCAAATCACACTCCAAACTCCCTCTCTTTGCCAGGTTCACTCGTAGTTGCAGCAGCAGTAGCAATAACGGTCATTCTGATCACTCCGCTGCTCCCGCCTCCCCCGTGAGTTTTAATCTCAACCCTTCATTTTCATTTTCTTAATTTCTTAGTCTGTGTATTCTTTTGAGAGCATTTTTTATAACTATTTCTATCTCACTTTATTGCGTTGAATTAATCCATATAGTTAGTGACAAAATACTTTGGTTCATATTTGTTTTAGCCTCTTTGCGGTTTGTCTGTGTTTATTATGCGTATGAAGATTAGACAACTATTGAATGCTTCAATTTTGCTTTCAGGAAGTTGATGAAGTAGAAGGTGAATCATCTTCTGACTTTGGTGATAGCTATGTGGCCTTGTTTGTTCGTATGCTAGGCCTAGATCATGATCCTCTTGATAGGGAACACGCTATAATTACTCTTTGGAAATATTCACTTGGTGGAAACAAGTCTATTGACAATATAATGCAATTTCCTGGTTGTATTAATCTTGTTGTCAACCTCCTTAGAGCAGAATCTAGTTCGTCTTGTGAGGCAGCTGCAGGCCTTCTGCAGTCACTATCTTCAATCGACCAATATAGGAATTCTGTAGCAGATAGTGGAGCTATTGAAGAGATGAATAGATTGCTGACACAATCTTCCTTGGCTTCTGAGGTATAGGAATTAATTAGTATACAACAACTTTGATGGGCGTATACTTTGTGTGTGTAAAAACTGAGAATATTTGGAATTCTATTTTTGCAGGTAAAGGTGCAGAGTTTGAACACACTTTTCAATTTATCTCTTGATAAGAAGCTCCGAGTAAAAATCGCGAAGAGCGATCTTCTTTTGTTAGCTATTAAGTACCTTGATGATGAAGATATGAATGTGAAGGAAGCTGCAGTGGGTATTTTGGCAAATTTAGCATTCAGCCATGTTAACCATGACATGATGGTTGAAGCAGGTGTTATTCCAAAATTGGTGAGACATTGAAAGATGGTTTACTCTAAAATATTTACATTTCATGCCACTTTTATAATTGTTGATATATGAGCTTATCTCGTTCTGGTTAAGATGAATTCTGCAAGATAAACCATAATTTATGTGTTGCACCTAAAACATTATGCTCTTAGGATGATATAATTATATTGACATGGTATCAAAACATGACAGCTTTTTTTTTGGAGAGGGAGAAACATAAGTTACCTTGTAATTGTATAGTGGCCTGCTTATGTATAGTAGTTTACAAGTCTTGCTGAAGAGTTGTGTTGGTTTTTTCTCTCCAAAATTATTTTGATACGTTCCTATAGAAAAGAAGAGGATCCAAGAAGATCAATTCATGATTCTATTTGGTCTATTGATGGCAGTGCTTTAACTTTGAAGCAATGTTGAAATTATATGATTCTAATTAGGTAAGGAGGAAAAAAGATGGCTAATTTTGTGTAAGGACGTGGAACAAAAGACATATCCCATCTGCACAAGCTTAAAAATCAAAATCACTTCTTAACTTCTAAAAGATTATCCACGATACTTTAAAATATTCTAAAGATACAAGTATTTGATTGATACTCTAATGAAGTTTGGTATTCTTATGTTTATTGAGTTTATTTGTGACAAATTAAATTCTGTATGCTTTGAATGGAGGGGGAGTCCAGAAACTGGCGATTTATTATTAATTGATTGATTAATACTGAAGTCTTCTTGGTTAATGTGGGTTCTAGTTGTCGCAAACCCTAAGTTTTATCTCTGTCTCTTTATAGTCATAATTTCATATAAATAAAGGTGTTACATTACATTTATTCAGTGTCTCCCTAATAAAATATATTTTGAACTGTGCACTCTCTCATCTTCTCTTATCCATCCAATCCCTAAATTTCAACAGAAATGTTAGCTTCAGTGCCTTCTTATAAGTTGGAGGGAAAAGGAAATAATTAGAAATAATGACAATCTGAAGTTTACTGGTATTTTCCTTTGGTATTGAATTTTACTGATATTTTAATTCTATAGTTCTTACCGAAGGTCCTTTCTCTGGATGCTTAGAACATTCCAACATGTGATGAGTTTTTATCTTAATTCAGGCGAAGTTCTTACCGGATGACTCGGAAGTATCTAAAGTCATTAGAAAGGAAGCAAGGAATGCATTGCTAGAACTTGTGAAGGACAATTATTACAGAATTCTTCTTATTGAGGAAGGTTTAGTTCCTGTGCCATTAATAGGTGCTGCAGCCTATAAGTCATACAACCCACGTTTATACGAGGCGCCTGCATTTCCAGACGGCACAGAAATTGAAAGGACTTATAACAAACCTTCTAGATTTGGCGCAGCAGAAGTACTTATTGGATTGAATGTTGATAATAATGCTAACGTAGATGAAGCAAAAGTCAATGCAATTATTGGACAGACACATCAACAATTTCTTGTTCGTGTTGGTGCTATAGAAAGGGGAGAAGCAGCAACTCGTTCTGAATGTTCAGATGATCAGCCGCGTTTGACACTCCTACATTGGATCGACGGTGTTGCTCGTTTAGCGCTGATACTAGAGCTAGAAGATAAGTTAGCAATAGTAAGAGCTGCAGAGTCAATTGCTAGTGCATGTATAAATGAGCATATGCGTATTGCATTCAAGGAGGCTGGTGCAGTTAGGCATTTAGTACGGCTTTTGTATTGCAATGATACTGCAGTCCAGCTGGCAGTGATTCAAGCTTTGGAAAAGCTGTCTGCTAGGTAATGTTTGTAAAGTTAGTTCGTAGTTTTATAATTGCATCAATTAATTTGTATTACAACCGTAGAATGTAGATGATATTTTGGAAGTGTCTCACTAGAAAAGCCTTATAGAGTACTTCCTTTCATTGTAAACTGAAAAATTAAGGATATAGCTGTTATAGTGTAAAAGAAAAATTCTTATAACTGATTGAGTGTGTATAAGAAATTATCAGTTGACAGGGAGAAAAAATGGACATTCTGAATATTATGATGAGAAAAAAGCTCAGACTTTAATTACAACTTCATAGACTATTGTACATAAATCCGATTAATAACCATTCTAGTGTTGAGGGAAATAAATCTGTCCTAAAACCACAAAATAAGGAAATGAACCTATTCCAGAATTAAGGAGAAACAGTTGTACATATAACGGAAAAAGGGATATTATACAAATTAAGGAAAGAAAATCAAATTGTACACCAGTATCACCTAGATGGTGAAAGGTAGACCCTATGGTAAGTTTGTATTTTCTATTATAAAGTATAGGAAAAATAAATGAAAAGAAGAAGATAGAGGGAAGCCAACCATTGCATAATACGGATGATGTTTTGGAAAATGAAACAGGGATGGCTTTGACAGTGGGATAAGATGTGGTCATTGTTATGTTATGAATTGCTAAAATGGTTTTATATTCTGCAATCATATTTTGTAAATTGTAATCATGCTTTATGGTTTCTTTATGCAGCAATGCTGTTTGCCGGGTAATTGAAACCGAGGGTGGTTTAGCTCCTTTAGTTAGTATTTTAAAAAGCTCAGACGTAGCTGGAGCTATTGCGGGAAAGGTATTATTTAATTATTTTATGTTAACTAATTCTGGCAAAATCTCAAATATAAAATGGAAAACTTAACAAGGTTTTGATTTTGGTATGATGTAATTCTACAGTCGTTGAACGTACTTGCTCAGATATTAGATCCCAATAAAGAGATGCAGTTAAAGGTTTGTATCACATATTATGCGTTTATTTAGAATTGCATTTTTTTCTGATTGATTTTCAAGTACATTGATTCTTTTCAGTTTTATGATGGACCAGTTACTGGATCCAAGAAGGCATTTGGTGGAGCCAAAGATGATGGGTCAAAGGAATTAAGCAGTACTGAGCAAGCCGTATCGAAAACAAACCCAAGGTTAGCTAAAAGGATATGAACCACAGTTTCTGAAAGGGTGTAGGTTTTTTTGCTGTTGAAATTCATCTACATAGAGTTACAAGATTGATCTGCATTATATTTGATTGAGTAACATGTGATAAATGCTCTGAAAAGTTTAGTTAACATTAGCTTATTTTATCTTCAATAAAACATTCAGGAGTGATATACTGAACTCGGTTTTCACTGCACACCTTGTGGAGATTTTGAAGTCCTCTTCACCCAGTTCACAAGAAAAGGCCGCTTCTGTTCTCGAATTTGTGGCATTGACTGACCCATCACTGAGTCCGATTATTTCTGTGGATATTGAAAATGGTCTCAATTCTACTTTTCAGAAAAATCTCTTGAAAATTTCAGGTAAAAAATTTCTGCTCTTTAAAGTGTGGCTTATTTTCATTTTCACTTTAGAATGTTTAATAAGTACTAGATGAAAATGATTACAAAGATTATCATATCTGTTTCATTTTGAGTGTGGTTTTTTTATAGTGAAAAAAGGCTTCTATTTTTAGTTGTTATTCTTTAGCACTATCTATATGGCACTAACCTTCATCTTCTTCTGTAGATAAAAAATGTGACTCATAATTTGTTATGCCTATGCAGCAGAGACAGAATCTGACGTGGAAGATCAGTTTTCAGCAGCATATGCTATTGAACTTGAAGAGGCCGGTCTTGCAATATCTGCAGCATCGCGCTTACTGACAAGACTACTTGACTCTAAGCAGTTTCGCGAAAAAACAAATCTCTCCCATTTCATTGACACGCTCCGCAAAATTCTCAAGTCCCATATTCCCCTCCGCAGCAAAGATTGGGTAGCTGCTTGCCTAGTTAAACTAAGTTCTCTATCTGGTTACGACACAAATTCTAATCCGATCAACGTAGAAGTTACACTTTATGACACAATTCCGAGACTTGTAGAACAGATCAAAACTACATTCTCTTTAGAAGCACAGGAAAAGGCTGTTGTAGAACTTAGTAGAATAGTATCTGAAGGGGTGGTCAATTCCACAGGAGCTATTATTTCGGAAGGGGCTGTGTATTCTTTGGTGAAGCTGATTGAAGAAGGTAGTGAAAGAGGTATTGAAGCAAGCTTGAAAATACTGTATAATCTTAGTATGGACAGTGAGAACCATTCAGCACTTCTAGCTGCTGGGGCAGTCCCAGCCTTAAGAAGAATTGTTCTGTCAGAAAAACCACAGTGGCAAAGGGCACTTCATTTGCTCAGGAGTTTGGAAACATGATGAGTCCAAGGGAAGGAATCTTTAAACAATTGTTATGTTGTAGTGTTGTACTTTATTATATGTTTAGAAGAACATCTTTGGTCCTTATTTGTAAAAGGTATTTTGATTCTGTTAGTGGATTCTTGGTTATGTATCTTAGTTTTGGGTCAGTTGAGGGCAAAGTCTACTTGGAATAATGATGATATATGAACTCGAGATTCTATAATTGGTTATCAATGACGAGATGCTTATGCATAATCATCTATGTCACAAGTCATACGCATTTTGAAAACATTTTGTATGCAGAGCAAGTTACATCTTTGTACGGCGTGAGTCGATGGCTGGTTTTTTGTGAACTTTGGGGCTTGCTGAAATTCCACTAGTAATCAAGGGTAACATTCTTGAGCCGTGGTGCTTTGTGCGATGAGTAGTCCGTAATTTATATAATAGTCCAGTAATAAGAATAATATACGGTCATCAGTCTAATAAGTGAAGTAACTATACAATCATGCAAAAGACTAAAATTCCAACGTCTTTTTACTATAATACAAATGTACTGTATTGTTCCTTTGAACCCCTTAAGTAATTTACAATTATTCAATCTACAAAAAGAAACTGGATGGTCACAGGAGGAGGTCATCAAGAAAAGGGAGACTGAATGGTAATTTGATGACTCCAGAAGCTATTAGGAATGATATAGCCCAAATTGGCATCATCCATTGAAATGCGAACACCAGAATTCCTCTTCCTGCAACAGTTTAAATCACTGAATAAATAATAAATAAAGGAAAAAAAAATATCAAAGACTATTTCATGTTCAACATTATTTAAAAAAAAAATTGATTAAATGAATTAGAAAATTACAATGTTAATCAGTGACCGCAAAATATGCTACAATTCAAAAAATGTTGGTAAATGAAAAAGATAATATTATTCAATACCCTCCAAGTTATCTTGATTCTTGAGGATTTCTTACAGGTGGAGTTCTAATGGTAGAGATATGAAAGGAATAAAATGACTTTCTTGGAATAAGCTATCCGTGCCAAAACAGTTCGATGTTTGTCTTTTCGAAATCTTTGTGCCTTCAACATAGCAATTCTTGGCAAACAAGCAAGCCTCAAAGTTTACCATGCACCCGGATGCTATGTCGTCGAGGAATGTTCAAGGCCAGGTATTTTCCTTGGTCTGATTTTCTTGAAAAAATAATTGGTCACACAATACGGAGGAATCTGCTAGAATCTGAGGGGCTGACTACAAAGGGGCGTCAGAAAGAGTGTTAAAGCAGAAAATCAGATCCCAATTTCAGAAGTTCCTTGGTTGCGCAATGGTCAAACCTGCTCAAATTTGCATCTGGAATGCTCCTCCATCATGGTCCTTCGAGGGTAATGTAGACACAGGCTGCAGCACAGAATTGGTGAGAACCTTTGGTATGTGCATCAGAGAAGAGACACGGAATTTCATCAGTTCAGCAACCGACTAGATGTCTCAGTTACAACCTATTGTTGAGGGAGAGGCAATAGGTCTGCCAAAGGCCCTGCATTATGTTGGGTGGTTGGATTGGGTTTTCACCATGTAGTGTTTGAACTAGATAGCCAAAGGCTTGTAGATCCTATTCTGATTCTAAGGATGATATTTTCGAACTAGGTGCTGTTAGAGATTTCTTCAATCTCATTTCATCTTTTCCAAACTTCAGAGTAAGTTTTGTCTGGAGACAAGCAATGGACGAGGCCCACAATTTAGTAAAGGCCTCATCTTCATCAGCTAGTCTCCAAGATTATTACATCCTAGAACTGGTTATTTCATTTTTGATTGATAATAAATTGCATCCAGTTTCTTATTTAAAAAACAAATGTTATCTCAAGAATAAATGCTATAAAGATATGTGCTCAAGTAATCATTCATACTATTACTCCATAACTTCTGTTTTTCTCACTCATCACCTATACCTGTGCAATTTTTCTTGTATTACAAAGCAAAACACATGCTACAATCCTTGTTAAAGAGACAAAAAATACAGAAAACCCGTTACCAGCTACTACTTACTAGAGCTAGTGGAGCGAAATCTGGTCTCCCCATTTTCACCCAGCCACTCTCCTGTTTCCCTCAGCTTTTTTTGCACAGTCCCTTCAAATACTTGTCCCAAGAACAAATCCATCGTAGTCTTCTTTACGTCTGAATCGTTCTTCATTCTTTACATAAAAATCAAAATCCAAAATGAAATCGGAGCAATTTTAATAAAATTGGTTAAAAAGCCATCAAGATTTTGGTAGAATTGTAGAACTAAGAAAGTGTGAGAAAATCATCAAGACAAATATGGAATCACAATATTAATCAAGTGTATGAACCAATTCAATTACATTTGAATCTAGCTAGCTAACAGAACCACAACAGTTACAACTGACTCCAAACTAACTCTTGTAAAAGTCAGTAACAAAACCACACTGTACTCAAGTTGATTCAACTAGGTCAAATCGTTCAGATATAACCATATCGCTACTAGAAATAATTATTATCCAAATTTTACTTAGTTTCTGACCGAACTCTAAATTAAGACACACACAATAAGAGTTTAGACCACATAATAGTCTGTTAGACTTTACTAAGCTGATAACCTAATCATAAAAATCAGTTGATACTTACTGTTACAAACCAAGGGTATGTTTGGACTGACTTATTTAAGTTCATCTACAGATATAAATACTTATGAGACTGTCCGGAAGAGATTCAGAAAACAGTATAAGTTGTTTTCAATTTATTTTCATAAGCATTCTATGCTAACTTCTACTAGCATAAATACTCGTGACAGTATTTAGGAGAACTTATGAAAACAACTAATGATACTGCCTTGAAGAATTTATGAACATAGTTTATGACATGTTCATAAGCTGTTTTCGGTTTATTTTCACAAGCTCTCCAAAATAGTTAACGAGAACTATGTTATACGAAAGTAGTTTGACTTTATTTTATCTTTCGTTAAAGAAATAATTTATAGTCATAAATTCTTATACATTATATTATGATAAGTTATAAGTGTCTCGAACAAACTGAGAAAGTAAATACAGAAGGAAGAGGAAGCAGAGCATATATACTTGAAGTCAGGTTCACCGTCTCTGAAGCTTCCAGCACCAAGGGCACGTTCAATTTGCATGAGCGAAGATGGTGAAGGTCGACGGCGAAGCTTGTTTGGAGGTAGTGAAGTAGTGGAGTTTTTGGAGCCTAGTGAAGGTTTTTTATTCTGAGGAAGATTGGTTTGTTTTGGTGAAGTAGAAGGAGAAGAAGGAGGAGGAGGAGAAGAATCTGGATTTTGTGGAAGAGTTGCATTAGTAATAACAATGGGTTTGTTTATAGAAAGATTATTGCATAAGCAAAACATTGCAGAGTGAGTGCTTTTTGCGTCGTTGGTCTTTTTTTGCAGCTTCACATAATACTATATAACAACGATAAGATCAGGACCTGCCCTGAAATAATATCTTAGCAACACTTCTTCTATCATCTATTTATCTGGATCAGTAGAAAGATAATAGTCCTTGAAAACTCATACACATAAATTAAGTTTTATATCATTTAAACTCTTATTTTTTAGTCACACACAAGCAACTAACGATTTATGAATGAGTTAGTCCAACTCACCGATATAAGGTCAAGTCTACATCATACCTAAAGCAGATTAGACTTTTTGTTTTCAAATAGAGAAGGTTAACACTTTTTTAAAAGTCTATTTAACTAAAAATGTCAAATTATAAGTCATTGATCAATGTACTTAACTAAAATATAAACAACATTTTTTAATTTTGATATTAAATTAAATTTTGTTTGTACCAAAAAAAAAATAAAAAAAATTGAGCTTTGGATTAAAATAAAAATTAGCAACACATTAATTTTTTACATATTTAAATGTGTTATTATAAAACTATAATTGAAATATAATCATGTCTAGTCAAATTCTCTAAAACATTATCCCATATTTTGAAACAGAGTTTGATTTAATTAACCTATTTTAAACATATATCAAATTACTTATTTTTTTGTTACAAATATGAAATATGTTTCTTGTTAAAAAAAAAAAGAAATATGTTTTATAAATAGATTAACGTGTTATATCAGACTTAAAATGTTTTTTTCGAAGGTTTTAAAAACGAAATTCTATATTTATACTTAATTAATCCATAAACCCTAACTAACTCAGAAGCGCAAGCAGAAAAAGTTACCGTCGTGTTGCACCGTTTTCAGGTACCTCTCCGTCAACCTAACTTCCTTTTACGTGAGTTTGAATTCTGAATTCCAATTTAAACTTTTGAAATTCGAATTTCAGCATCGTAAATGGCTGGCAGAGGAGGAGGATGGGGATTCCGTGGACGTGGAAGAGGCGCATATGTCCGACCAGTCCCATTTGTTGTTTATCCCGAGGTAATCAATAATCAATAATTGCTTCATAGTGGACTGTTTCTAAGTTTCTTTTCTCAGTATTTATATTGCTACTTTGTAATGTTTAATGCTTGTCTTTATCAATCTGATGCTACAGGATATTAATTTGCCTGATGTTAAACAAGTCGATGCTTCTATGAGACGGTTATGTAAGTTGGATATTGAGTTTGATGAATATTTTAAAACGGCTCCTTATTTCTTGGAGGAGAAGGCACAATTCAATGGTATGGATTCAATTCCCTTTACATTAAAGATTCTCATTTCAATATAAAGTTATAGAGAACTCCGCAATTTCTTCCTCTACAAATTTGGAAAATTCTGTCACACTAGTTCCTCAAACACGCATAATTCTTACCAAAATACAGTTAAAGTTGTGACCATGACATTGGACAAATTTAGGTATACAGCATCTAGAATATTTTCAATGGCACCTCATTTGTCCTAAATATCTGGCTCATCCATTACTTAAAAAGTATACTGGCTTTTCCTGCTTAATTGTCAGGGCGCAGAAAGAAGATGCATGTACAACGATTCTCTGACAAGAAGAAGAAGAACATTTTTACTCGTGATTCTCTGCCACAGGTTTTAGTTTTCGACGAATTTATTAAGGAGTTGGTTCCAGGTATGATAATGGAATGGGCTTTGCGGGCAATGGTTATGTTTCTTGTGGAAAAATCTTTTTAGTTTTCTTTATGTATTTGAGTTCCTGGTAACTAATGGTTTAGACTTAAATTGGTAATTTCAGGTAAAACTATGCTGAGCCGGAAAAAACGTAAATGGAACCCAGAAGAAGGTGATTTCATATGACCTTTTTCTTTTTATTTTGTTAAGCTATTAGTTTTCTGCAAATATGTGTAAGTTATTCAAATTTGAAGAGCAGGATCTATTTTGGAATTGCACACCTGCCACTCCACTGAATATTGATTATTCCATGTACATATGGCTTTGCTATTCTAGTCTAGTCTATATTATCATGGGATATTATCCATGTTACGAGGTGGATCTCTGTTTACTTATAATAATGATAAAGCCTTTATATATTTTTCTTTATACTGATCAAGATGTTTGTGTGGCAGGTCAGAAAAAACTAGCGGCAATGTTTGATGATATAGAGAAGAGTCGTCTGGTGGAGCACCTATGCCTACAATTCTTTCCTTTATTTTTTCTTCTTCATGTTAACACTTCCAGTCATTTTTTGATTCCTTAATTGATTAAGTGTGAGTTATTGAGTAATATTGTGGTACGAGATATTGATATGGTGACAATGATTTTCTGAATTCTTTCAGCTCCTGTACAGGACTTGGGCTTAGACTTTGAATTGAAATCTGTAATTCTATTTTCTAGGTTTAACATGCCTTTCTCTCTCTCTCTCTCTCTCTCTCTCACAGAAGGTTTGGAATATCCTTTAAAATTAGAATTCTAATTTAAAATGTCCATGAATTTGGGATAATTTAAATAATGATCTTCTCAACTTTTTTTATAGTTCCTACCAATAATTTTTTCTTTTTTGGTTTTTACTTAACAAATCTTAGCATAGTTAGTATTTTGTTGGGCTAGGGATTGAATCATCTTCCTCCTTATCTCTCAATTCCTTAACTTCTCTACCCAAACCACCTAGCTAAGAATCAACCAGATGCAGTCTCTGGCCAACACATGTATGGTGTTATACGTTATAGAGCAACCTTAGTTTAATACTTCAACAACCATCTGTCCACCTCTGCTGTCTTCACCATGGCCGTTAGCATTGCCACCACCTCTGCTGTCAACCGCCTGTACATCATCACCATTTTTTCTGTTATTACAGGCGGTGCCTGTTCCCTTTATTATTGTCTTCCCACTGTTATCACTTATCACCAATGTTGTTAATTGCATGAGCTGCCACCGCTGCCACTGCCACCAACACGACGCTACGATTGACACAACTATTCATTAGCATCATTACCATCTCTTCTAGAACAGTAAACATCACAGAGAATCGAACCCTTGATCATTAGTTTTTGTAGTAAGATTTTCTTGTTTGATTTACGTTGTTGGGTTACCTACATTTAGTCTGGTGAAATTCTATGTTGACGATTCTTCCACCTTTAGGGGAAAGTGTTAGGGTTATAAAATAAATGTAAATTAGAGTTACGAATTGTTAGAGTAAGTTAGTTAGTTATTTGTTTTGTAAGTTAGTTAGCTAGGATTAAGGTTTAGTTAGATTTCTATTTTCTGTTATAGGTTAGTTGCTATGGACCCTTACCCATTAACAATTTCTCTTTGTAACATATTGACATTGTCTATAAATATAACCTTCCCTTAGAAAAGGATCTTTGGCATGTATCTTAGTTATAATTGGTTTTTTAACGAGTGTAGTAAAGCTTATAATTGGTTTCTTAACCAAAAGCGTTATTTCTTTGGAATCCAACTCTTGGGTTCGTAACAGGAAGAGAGTAAAAGAAAAAAGGAGGTAAAAGATGAAGAAAGTGAAGATGAAGAGGAAATTGAAGAGGGTAACGAGTCCGAAGACGATTACAAAGATGGTGATTATAATGAGGTTGGTTCCACTCTATCCTCTACTTTGATGTGTTAATTTTACCATTCTTGTACTTTGTGAAAAGAATATGTTGCATCTGTAAAGCTCACCCCATAAAATTTTCAAATTGAAGTTCTTAGAATATAGGAAAATAGTGTATGTGTGTGTGTGTGTGTATAATGAAGAAGCCGTCCAAACTGGCAAAATTTAGTGATGCCAAATTCAAATTGAAAATCAACTAAATTGAAAAAAATCAGATATAGAATTCGTAGACTATGAAGGAATATACCACATGTTACAAATCCTCATGAAATACATTAGCTTGAAAAAACAAAAGAAATTATAGTTTTCTAGCATAATGTTTGCAAGAATGACAAAGACATAACCAATAGTAACATGACAATGTCTCTTTTAAACTTAGAAGCTAGCATCTAGATTCTAGAATACAAAACAAGCAAAGTTCAGCCAAACTGTAATGAAGAAACACAAGTTTTTGTGATTTTTCCTCTATAAACACAAAAATATTGCTACACTGTTATTCATCACTGTAAATTCAAACCTGATCACAGTGAAGCAGAAAATATAAATAAATCATTATAGCAAGTAAAGCAAGAGCAAAAACATACAAATAAAATATCACATGATTGAAATTCCAAATTTACAATTAATTAGAAACTTAGAAATAGCCCACATGAGTTCCACAACTACATAAGGAAGTCTAATATAAAAGAAGTGAACATTTAAAACTTCAAAACATAAAACTAAACATAAATTTGAGTAGAAAGAAAACATGAGTCAGACGAGGCAAGTCAGCTTTTTGATAATTATTTTCCAACACAAATTTAATCAAAGCCAACCATGTTTATTAAAAGTGCAATAGGTTTTATAGAAACCAAACCATGTGCATGTCACGTGAAAATTTCAACCTCGTCGTAGCATAAATTATATCCATTCCCAATGGCGCTGTTCATGCTACAAAATTGCAGTCTTGCTTGCATCAAACATATCAAAACAGTCATACGATGAGAAAACTATATCCAATGAATTCAAATCTCTAGATTGCAACTTTGAAGGCACCTTTTTAATTTTAGCATAATAGATGGTGACTGTGCCTAACAAATTTCAAGCTCTACCTGCTCAAATTTCACTCAGTAAATGCTATCGGTCTTATACAAGTAAAGTACATGTCCTCCACATTGAATAAATGAAACTGAAGCTATAGAGAACTCTACAATTAAAATAATAAACAACAACTCTGTACACACAGTGGAGATTTGCAGGAGTGGAGAAACCTCTATTGGGTTCTCTGAATCAAAACCTGGAAAAGATTGAGTTATCCCAAACAGTATGTCGCAAGTACAAAATCGAAGTTTTAGCAAAACCACAGTTGGTCCGTTTTGAGAAAAAATTGGTGGTGCAATAACTGTCTCAAAATATGAAACATGGTCCTCTACAGATTGACTATAGACCAATATAATTGTAAATAATAGTAAACTTCTTCAAATATGTCATAAAAATAATAATGGCATGAAAAGTAGACGGGGCATTACACTTACCAAATGTTATGTTTATCACTTCAAGGGCAGTACTTTTATAAAAGAAAGAAGCAATTGAACAATTCAGACTGTTAGTATTTCTTGGATTCCATCATAAGAGACAATTTCTCTACATAGCCAAATATCATTACAACCTGTATAGCTATGCTTTCTTTGAAATTTTTGAAGTCGAGTCTACAAGAAAACCTAGCATTCGTATTTCAAATATTACACATACTACTTGCCCATGTGAAGGAAAATAAATTATAAAACTAGACTTGTTAAGAGTGTAGACTATATTGCACTTGGCATTTGTTAATACGTATGCACTACACATTCGTCCTTTGACTCACATAACAAACCTATTTCAGCATTCAATGTAATATGTTTGTAAAATTGGATTTTAGAAATAAGGGAGTAATGTGGGGCATCAAAGAATTATCAGTAGTTTGGGGACAATGATATAGGTTGAAGTTTGAATAGTCACTTCACTTTTTTCCCTCTTCTTTTTTGTTGAGTGTGTTTTATTTATTCTCCCATATGAAGCATTCAATTGCTAAGATTTGTTTTCATTTTTGTATTAAATGGAGGACTAACAAATTAAAATCTTGCAGAATGAGTACTTTGACGACGATGAAGACGATTATAATGCTGATGATGGGCCTGGTATTATCACTTTACTGGTTTAACACATTTTTCATTCCTTTTGCCATCGTATTCCAAATTACAGCTTCGTAATTCTCCAGCTTAACTGCTACGTAATACGTATATTTTCATGTATTGCAGTTGAAGCTGAATTGTAAGCTATCTATATGGAGAATGATCGTTTACTCATCCTATGGATACCTCTATATTAGCATGGACTATTGCTTCAAGGCTTTTACTCAGCCGCTATATGAAATTATTTGATTTCATGACATCACTGTCTACTTTCTTGTAAATCCTTATGTAGTTGATTGAGTAGTTGAATACTTATATTTTGGGCATGCTTATTGGGAAGTTAAATAAGGTAATCTTGGGTTATTTTTTACTTGGGACCTCTTGCTGATGATAATATCTTATTTCATCATGCATCCTAGGAATTGGGTATGGTTTCTTCCTGCATTTCACATTTCCTGCAATCTGGCACTACTTGGGTTTGCAATAATTGACTCTAGTGTGTTAGTTTGATTTTTTATTTTTTTTAAAAATTGATCTTTTGATTAAAAGATGTTATTTTGGGATTTGGTCCTAGACTCCTGGGCAATATTAAGGAATCACAGATTGTGATTTTCTTTCGGTGAACGTTCAATTTGTTTCCTCACAATTTTCTCTCGGCCAAATTTAGTTCCCGACATTTATGTATGAAACCAAATTAGTTTTTGATTCTTTATAACGTTAATGTAAAAATATCAAGGATTATTTTAAGTTTATTTTGTGCAAGACTAAATTGGACTGAGAGAATCTTGAGAGATTAAATTAAGTCTTCAATCTTTTTTGTTTTTGTTTGTGAAGTGCAATATTTGACATCTTTAACATACTCCCGTGCCTTCAATCAATTGTGCCCAAATCAGATCCCCTTCCTCTACGTATCTTCTCACTACCGACGAAGACGTCCGCAAGACCGTCTAGGCCTCTATCCTCGAGACATTTTCTAATATAGGACTAATTTGTTGAAATTTTTTTGGAAGGTTATTTGTTGGAATTGAATTAAATTTGTCAAATTAAACGATATAAAATATAGGACTAATTTGTCGTAACCAAAAAAGAAGACTAATTTGTCTGTAACTCAATGTTTTAAAACATGGGCCATTAATCGACCTAAACAAGGCATTGAATCATTTATTGGTTGGACCGTACGACTATTGATCCGATCTGTATAAAAAAATCAAAAAATATATTCATGACTTGAATTCCACAACTATAAAATTTAATAAAACCATTAAAAAATTAACATTAAAAGAATATGCCCTCGTTATACACATGCTTGTATATTTTTAGAGAAATGTTATCAACGGGTCCCACCAAATCAAATGGGTCGATATAAATTTGGTGGATTTCATGTAAACTTTAATCAATTAAAGAGAATGTGTTAAAATGAGTGTTACTAACTTTTCTGATATTTTTAATTTGTACACATGTCTTTTATTTTTAAACATACATTATAACACAGGTCAAGATTAAACTTGAGTGGTAAAAATAGGGATAAAAGTGATTTAAAAAAAAAGGGGGTAGAAAAATGTGTTTTGACAAGTCAAATATTACTTTGATGAAAGTACATTTGCATCGTTGAAGTGTGTTTGAGAATCTAAACCAAACAATACTTTTGTAAAAATACCATAAACTGACAAAATAGTGCATAATGTCACTTGAAGAGATTACCATAGTGTACGAAAATCCATATTATGTTACTATTCTATTATATATACAATACTGCCCGTGTAAATTGTAATCAATGTTATTTTAATAAAATTTTGATTTTAAACCATTCACATTTTCGATCTGATTGATTCGAGTTATAAAATATTGTCTCAATTCATTAAATTAAATTATAAAATATTATATAATTTTGGTGGGTCTCATGTAAATTTTAACCGGTGATGTTTGAATTTTTATAAGTACATTAACAAACAAACATTGTTAGCAGGAGTGGTGATGTAAGCTCCACGAGTTGTCGAAGAGTTGTGAAAAAATGAAAAGAACCTAAAAACACATGTTGGGGTTTATGAATGAGAGAGATTCTAACACCACTCTTAACCCACCGCCGCCACCACCGTAACCGATCCCGGCCACCATCACAACAACCACAAAAGTGGCGGTGGCTTTTCATGGCATCATCCTCATCAAGTCAATGACCCTCTCATTCAGACCTTCTTCTACAACCTTCTTCTCTAAAACCATAACCCTTCTTCTCAAACCCCATTTCCGATTCTACCCTTTCTCCACTAATCCCCAAATCGATAACTCCTCCTCCGTTAACCCCCATTTCCATTCCGCCGTTACTCAACCTGAATTCCTCCTCCGCGTTCTCAACTCCGTCAAACACCGTCCCTTAACTGCACTTCGCTTCTTCCGTTGGGTTGAAAAACAACCTAACTTTCGCCGATCCGAAACTGCTTTCGTTGCGATTCTCGATATTCTCGCGAAACACGGGTTTATGAAGCCTGCTTATTGGGTTATGGAGAAAGCAATTGAAGTGAAAATCGACGGTGGTGTTTTGGATGTTTTAGTTGGTAATGGCGGTGGCAGAAATTCAGAGGTATCTGTTAAGCTTTTGGATTTATTGTTACGGGTTTTTGCGAAAAAATTGATTTTGGACAAGTGTTTGATGGTTTTTTATAAAATGATTTATAATGGGTTGTCGCCTGATGTTAGGAATTGTAATAGGGTTTTGAAATTGCTTAAGGATAAGAATATGGGGAATGAGATTAAGAAGGTTTATAGTGAAATGATTAAGTGTGAAATTAGTCCGACCGTTGTTACTTATAATACTATGATGGATTCACATTGTAAAGAAGGCGAAGTTGGAAAAGCTGTCGAGGTTTTGGATGTGATGCGAAAGTTTGGGTGTGATCCAAATGATGTGAGTTATAATATTTTGGTGAATGGGTTGTCGGGGAAAGGGGAGTTTGAGCGAGCGAAGGAATTGATTGAGCAGATGTCAATGTTGGGACTTAAGGTTTCAGCTCACACGTATAACCCTTTGATTCGTGGGTTTTGTAAGAAAGAGATGTTTGAGGAAGCTAATGATCTCAGGAGGGAGATGTTGAGTAGAGGAGCTTTGCCCACGGTGGTGACGTACAATACGATTATGTACAGTCTTTGTAGGTTGGGAAAAGTGAGTGATGCGAGGCGGTATTTGGATGTTATGGTGAATGAGGATTTGATGCCTGACTTAGTTTCATATAATACTTTAATTTATGGTTACAACAGGTTGGGAAACTTTGCGGAGGCTTTACTGTTGTTTAGTGAGTTAAGATCTAAAAATCTTGTTCCGAGTGTTGTGACCTATAACACGCTTATAGATGGTGGTTGCAGATCGGGGAACTTGGATATCGCCAAGGGGATGAAAGATGATATGATTAAACACGGGCTTTGTCCTGATGTGTTCACTTTTACAATTCTTGTTAAGGGATTTTGCCTGATGGGGAACTTGCCAATGGCTAAGGAACTGTTTGATGAAATGTTGCTTAGAGGATTGAAGCCGGATCGTATTGCTTACACGACTAGGATAGTAGGTGAACTCAAGCTTGGTGATCCATCTAAGGCTTTTGGCATGAAGGAAGAAATGAAGGCCAAGGGCTTTCCGCCTGATTTAATCACGTATAATGTCTTCATCAATGGGCTCTGTAAATTGGGCAGGTTGGATGACACAAATGAACTCGTGCAGAAAATGTCCTTCGAAGGATTTGCTCCAGATCATGTGACTTATACTAGCATCATCCATGCTCACTTGACGTCTGGGCTTCTTAGGAAGGCGGAAGAGGTGTTCTCTGATATGTCAAAGAAAGGGATACACCCTTCTGTTGTGACTTACACAGTTTTGATTCATTCATATGCTGTTAGGGGAAGGCTGGATTTTGCTAAGAAGTACTTCGATGAGATGCAAGATAAGGGTGTTTCTCCAAATGTGATCACCTACAATGCTTTAATCAATGGACTTTGCAAAGAGAATAAGATGGATGTTGCATACAATTTATTTGCAGGAATGGAATCAAAGGGTGTTTCTCCAAATAAGTATACATACACTATTTTGATAAATGAGAACTGCAACTTGCAGTATTGGCAGGACGCTTTGAGGTTGTACAAGGATATGCTAGACAGAGAAATAAAGCCCGATTCATGCACACATAGTGCACTAATGAAGCGTCTAAGCAAAGACTGTAAATTGCATGCAGTTCGGCGTCTTGAGAATGTAATTAGAGTGGGTGAATAAACTTTGATGTAAAGATGAAGAAATGATTATTTGTTATTTCCATTTTGGCATTCCCACATGGTAAACGAGTAAACGAGATCCCTACATTTGGATGGGTTTTACCTCATTGAGGTGTAAGTTTGCTATGATGTGACCGTCAGACCGTGTATAGTTTTCTCTGACACGGTATGAATTCCTTTTTTCCTCAGATGCATGGTACCTTGTGTTACTAACTACCATATTCCCTTAGCTCTTTACACATTTCCTAATTTTTTTCAGGATGAAGATGCCAACGGTTGTTTCCGATGATTAAAAGGGGCAGACTCCAACTATTTTAGCCTTTTTGCATGTTAAATTCTGTGACTAGGCGATACTTGGAAGAGTGTGGGTTTTATCAATTTAGATTCAAAGATACGTGACACTACATGTCAAAGGCAACTGGTATACAAATGAAGCATAATCCTCACTCAAGATATTTCAAAGAATTCTATCACACAATCATACCCCATTTTTTATTCATTTCTTAGTCTTTTGGGTAGAAAAGATTTTTTTTTTGACACACTGGTGCTTATTCTTTGCATCATAATTGTGATTATTATTTGTATCTGTAGTGGTACACATTTTTTACACCACAATTTGTATACGGAATGGAAAATAAAAAGTTTGACCTCTTCTGTACAAGGTGGTCATTGAATGCAGAACAACTTTCTCAGTATTGTATTCTATCCTGCTGTTCACTTGCATTTTTTTGTTAGTTAATATATTTTTACCAGTTAAATGCTACCAATACATTATCTGTATCTTAGCCCTGTTTGATTAGTCTTTTAAAATAGAAATGAAAAATACTTTTTTGAGCATGTTTTTTGAATATCTTTCCAGATCTGTTGTTTTTTGAGTTTGCTTCCTGTTTGATTAATGTTTTAAATATTCAGTGTTTTCTTTTAATCTGTTCGTAAATGATTGCAGCTTCCTTTGGCAATTGTAGCCATTGGTGGCCTACTTTCAACAAAAGATAAAACAATGATTGTTACTAGTTATGATGGCCTACCTTATTACTTGAAACCATGCATTTTGTATTTTGGTGTATATCCAGAGGACTATGCTATTAATCGCAGTAGATTAACTCGACAAGGTATAGCTGAAGGGTTTGTTAAATCGGAAGAGAGAAGAACTCCAGAGCAAGATGCAGAGGAATACTTGTCTGAATTGATTCACAGAAGTCTTGTTCAGGTCTCAAATGTTGGCCTTGAAGGAAAAGTTCAAACATGTCAAGTCCATGATTTACTGCAGGAAGTGATCATTAGAAAAATGAAAGACTTAAGTTTTTGTCATTGTGTGCGAGAAGATAGTGAGTTAATTGTGGTTGGACAAACTAGACGCCCATCTATAACCACTAGTCCCAACGATGTGTTGAAGAGCAAGAACAATTCACATTTTCGTGCTATTCATATTTTTGAAAAAGGTGGATTGTTGGAGCCCTTCCTGGGTAAATTGTGTGCAAAGTCTACGGTTTTGAAGGTACTTGATATGCAAGGTACATCGTTGAATTGTATTCCAAAAAAATTGGGGAATCTTTTTCACTTGACATGCATAAACCTAAGGAATACAAAAGTACAGGTTCTTCCTAAATCTGTTGGTGAGCTACAGAACTTAGAGACAATGGATTTAAGAGAAATACTTGTGCATGAAATACCAAGTGTAATAAACAAGCTAACAAAGTTACGAAATTTTCGTGCTTTCCATTGTAACTATGAAGAAAAATATTCTGTTTTGGGCTTTTCAATTGGTGTGCTTATGGAAAAAGGTATTAAAAACTTGACTTCCCTTCAAAATATTTGTTATGTCGAGGTAGATCATGGGGGAGTAGATCTTATTGAAGAGATGAAAATGTTAAGGCAGTTAAGAAAGTTAGGTTTAAGGCATGTGAAAAGAGAACATTGGAATGCATTGAGTGCTGCAATAGAAGAGATGCAACACCTTGAATCACTTAACATCACTGCAATTGCAGAGGATGAAATTATTGACTTGAACTTTGTGTCATCCCCACCTAAACTTCGGCGACTTCATTTGAAAGCTAGACTAGAGAAGTTACCTGATTGGATTCCAAATCTTGAGTATCTTGTTAAGATAAGGCTAGGTTTATCTAAGCTGAAAGATGATCCAATGCAGTCACTGAAAAACTTGCCAAATCTGCTGAAGCTCTCTTTGTGGGAGAATGTCTATGATGGTGAAAATTTGCATTTTCTAAGATGGAGGATTTCAAAAATTGAAAGAACTGATTCTCAGTCACTTGAATGGAGTGAATCATATCCTTATAGAGAAAGGAGCTTTGCTCTCTTGAGCATCTTAAATTGGAAAAGATCCCCCCGACTAAAGGTGGTACCCTCTGGCATCAAACACTTGGATAAACTCAAAGCCATTGACTTGGTTGATATGCCAGATGAGTTTGTTAAGAGCATTGATCCAGATGAAGGACACGACCACTGGATAATCAAGCATGTTTCTATTGTGTTCATTCGTCGATGGTTTGGCCCAAAATTCTACGATTATGAGGTTAGCACTATTAACTCATCCTCCAAGGAGTCTTGAGCAACTGAGAATGCTAAGGTGTCTAGCTAGCTTCAAAAGAAGAAGGTACCATTCCTCTGATCAAAATTTATCTTTACAATTCCCGAGTTTTTTAACTATTCTTTCTCTTATATATCTTTTTAGATGCGTTTTTAATATTTATCTATACAACTCCTGAAATTTTCACTATTCTTTCTCTTATATATCTTTATGCGATAATAGCTCAGAACTACCACCCATTACCATGGCCGCAACATAACCACGGTCACAAAGCTATGTTGCTTTGTAAAACCACTACACATATAAAAGATGAATTATGCTAGCTGCACGTTCTCTAACAGACACTATTTTAAAGAATATTCAAACTGCATAAGTAATTTCAATATCTTGTGAAACTTTCAAAGAATGAAGTGTCTTATTATTCTTTCTTTTTTTTAAAACTTTGATGTGCTGTTGGATACAGCATTCACTGGCAAACTGTTTTATATTGTTTTAACGTGTTTAATTTAGTAGACAATTGTATGAGATAACTTACTCAATTGTTTCCTGCGTAAATTTGGACAGGATTTGGCTTCTCAAAGATATCGCTCAAAGATGGCAGATTTTGTTCTTCATACCATCTATGGTACTTCAATTTAAATAAAAAAAATCTTCTCATCCTGCAACTATAAAAGAAAATGTGGATTTCCTTCATAATTTGGTTGTGGAAGAACAAAATCTGGTTGTGGAAGCTTTGATTCAAAACCTTGTAATCAAGACCTATTTCTGGATTGACATTTCTTTCCTACTTTTTCCATTTGTGTGTTTAAGATCAGTGGGAGCTTTTTTTCCACCCTTGTAATAATAATATTAATAATCAAAACCACTTCAAGTTCATTTGAATAAATATGTATATTTTTCCAACCAAGATTGGCCTTCCGATATCTAGGTGTAAATTTAGATGCCTTGTTGATTTGAAGTTAATCAGAAGGACATGTATGTGTCTCAGCCAACCGGTTTTATCCGTCCATCATATATGATCTAAACTGACCCCCGGGCCTAGTTTCAGCTCTATTTGACATCCTCACCGACTATGGAGGAATAATCCATACATTTAAAGTCAGACACTTGCTCTTCATCTACACATCAGGTTTCATCACTGCATATTTTCTAATATAGTTGAACTCACTTATTAAGTGTTGAAATTAGTCCTACTTCCACCGGACTAAGCAACACTGCATAAGGCAACTTCTTCGCTCCTAATTTGATTGCTTGCTCTTTCAGCCATTCTGATTGTGAATGTTTGGGTTTTTTAGTTTTGTTCTTTTCGAAGGAAAAGAAGGGGATGACTATAGATTTCTCACAGATGGTGCCATCGCGAAAAAAGATGAGGGTGTGGATAGTAGGGGTGAACAAACGGTCGGTTTCGGTCGGTGGCAGACCGAAACCACCAATCCGTTTGAACCCACGGTTGCAATATCTACACCCATTCCTGTCCGTTTAAGCAATCAGTTTCGTCGGTTTTCGGTTTCAACGGATGGCTGTTTTCTCGAATGGTTTGTTACGGGTACAAGTTTCAACCCATTAATTTCTTTCCAGTTCAAAGTGGTAAAGATAGGGAGAAAGAGAATGCAAAAAGAAAGAGAGAACAAGATGAAAAAGAGAGATACAATCCTTTTCAATACAAGGAACCGTTTTTGAAATGTGTTGGTGATTCAGTTTTCTTAGAAATGGTCAAAACTTGAAGTAAACATTTGTTCAGTGAAGGATCATGGGAGGTTGTGATGTTGGTCTTCTTCAGTTCTGGTGTGGAGAAGAAGAAAGGTTAAAGGTGTGTGTGACAGGGAAAAGAGAGAAGGGATAAAGTTTGTGTGAAAATAGGTGACTGTTTATCTTAATAAATAAAATTAATTATATTGTAACTTCTAAAAAATAAGCCTTAAAAAATGAATAAAATAGAGAAAAAGCATTAATATACTTGTGATAGTGACATAGTATTGGTTTTAAGAAAGTTGCCTGTTGTAACCAGTCAAAAGAAAGAAAAATAAAAGATAACCTACTAATAACAGTGCTGAGTTCTATGCCTTTTTCATGAATATAGTTGAACGTGTCATTGTTATGTCTCATCACGTCACAGTTTA
The DNA here is from genome assembly GCA_946800305.1 of Medicago arabica. Lineage (NCBI taxonomy): Eukaryota > Viridiplantae > Streptophyta > Magnoliopsida > Fabales > Fabaceae > Medicago > Medicago arabica. Next base: position 12,394,891 of record OX326965.1, on the reverse strand, counting down.
AACATTGACAGTAAAACAAAAGACTACAAGTTTAGTACACTCGGACGGTTTCGGCCTTCAATGAATTGATTTTTACCATCCGTGCTCGACCGTATGTAGCCACACAAATCCGAAAAAGCTTCAACTGAAGACCCAACAACCCGCTTGCACCGACCCGTTTGCTTAATTTTTGATACGGTTTCGGTCGGGATTCGGTTTTCTGTCCACCCCTAGTGGATAGCATAGCATGATTGGGCCTAGTTTTTGGGCTCTAGGCTGTAAGCAAAGGCTTTTGAGTAGTTTAGAACACGACCTGATTAGGGTTTACCGCAAAAAATATCAACCGAGAATGACAATTCGACCGGTTGAGCAATTTGAATTGCCTATTGAGCAATTACCTTTTTTGAAAGTCAGTAGATTTTGGTCTACATATATCCAAATAACAAGTCATATTGGCAGCAAAGCCAAAACAAAATTAGGTGCACCACTAAAATAAAATATAACATATAAACACAATTTATGTAGTAATAAACATTATGTAAAAAAAAAAATTGGTTACGACATTAAGTAAAAAAGTTGATCATTTGAAAATTAAACTACTTATCTTAAAAGTTTAAAATAATTCTCTATGCATTTCGAGTGACTTGAAGTCTGACTTGGAAGGGGAGAAAGTGAAATTGTAACACATAATGAGAGAGATGAGAGTTGACCATAATGGTTTTTGAAAGCCAATGGTATGCACTAGTAATTTTCCGCTAGAGAAATGTAATTTTTTGCAACCTCAAGGGAATCACTTGGTTAAACTAAAAGATTAATAGAGTTTCGGAGTTAACGGTTCAGAGTTATAATCCTGACAATGAAAAAAAAAATACTAACATGCTTAAAAGTATATGAGAGTTTAAAATAACAAGGTTGATGCTATTATTAATTTGCTCTCCCGTAAGCCAACTAGTACTACCCCCAATATTAAAAATAAAATAAATTAAAAGATAAAAAAATAAATGGTCCTGAAACTATCGTACTACATACAAACATTCACATCATACAATTTTAGTGATTATTTATGATGAAGTTGCCCGATAATGATACATCCACTTTGTCAAAAAAAAAAAAAATGATACATCCACTTGTTATTAGTAATATTTTTGTAGGAACGGTTGGTCGAATGATATTGGTTTGAGACTTTGAAATGTATTTCTTCTCATGTTTAATTCTCGTTGGTGTCAATTTAGACGTGTTAGTTTAACTTCAAATATTTTTGTAGGACTTGGTCCTATTTTAAGTCTTGAGCCACTTGAATTTTCAACGAGGTATAATAAATAAAAGCATTGAATAAAACAATCATACATACATTGATCACATTCAGTTGTCCAATTACAAACATTTTTCTATTAAAAAATTGGTCTGCATACACCACCAACTAATCATGTTTCCTTTCCTTTGACTTTTGTAGATGCAAAAAATTGGCTGGTGTACCAAAAGGAAAACATCAATACTATGATGATGTATAAATGATCAAAACAGTTGAATTGTAAGGTAGCAGCAGGTATGGATATGAGATGAGAGTGATATGGCAGAAACTGCAGTATGGTTTGTCCTGGGGAAAGTGTTCCAATTCATAAAAGAAGAAACAAATCTTCTGAGAGGTGTACACAAAGATTTTTCAGACATCAAAGGTGAACTAGAAAACATTCAAGTCTTCCTCAAAGATGCAGATAGAAGGACGGCGGATGAAGCAGACACCAATGATGGAATAAGAACTTGGGTGAAGCAAGTGAGAGAAGCATCATTTCGAATTGAAGATGTCATTGATGAATACCTTAGGCTGATGCATGGAGTCAAGCCTCCGAGATGTGGAGAATTAGCCAACAAGATTGCAAGCCCAATTAAAACTTTGATTCCCCGTCATCAGATAGCATCTGAGATTCAGGACATTAAGGTGTCACTTCGTGGAATTAAGGAAAGAAATGAGAGGTATAATTTTCAAATTTCACATGAACAAGGATCATCAAGCAGCTGTAGTACTAGAGAGACAGAAAAAGGAAGATGGCATGATCATCGACTGTCTTCCCTTTTCATTGGGGAAACAGAAATTGTAGGAATTGAAGGCCAAAAAGAACAATTGTCAGGTTGGCTATTGGATGGTGCATCTGAGCGCGCAGTGATTTCAGTGGTAGGAATGGGGGGTCTAGGAAAAACCACTCTTGCCAAGCTAGTTTTTGACAGCCAAAAGGTAACAGCCAACTTTGATTGTCGTGCTTGCGTCACAGTTTCTCAATCATACAGTGAGAGGTTTGTTGATAAACATGATGGAGCAATTTTGTCGGGGAACTGAAGACCCTCTTCCACAAATGTTACACAAAATGGACGACAAGTCATTGATTATAGAAGTGAGGCAATACCTGGAACATAAGAAGTATTTGATATTCTTTGATGATGTATGGGAAGAAGATTTTTCCGACCAGGTTGAAATGGCCATGCCTAACAACAAAAAAGGTAGCAGGATCATGATCACAACTAGAATGCTGCAAGCTGCAGATTTTTTCAAGAAATCCTTTCTAGTCCATGTTCACAACCTGCAACTTTTAACTCCAGACAAAGCATGGGAACTCTTCTGCAAGAAAGTATTTAGATTTGAACTTGGTCAGCATTGTCCATTAGAGCTTGAGGTTGTGTCAAAAGAAATTGTTGAAAAATGCAAGCAGCTTCCTTTGGCAATTGTAGCCATTGGTGGCCTACTTTCAACGAAATATAAAACAATGATAGAATGGCAAAAGGTGAGTCAAAATCTGCGCTTGGAGTTGGGACATAATGCTCATTTAACAAGTCTAACAAAGATTTTGTTACTTAGTTATGATGGCCTACCTTACTACTTGAAACCATGCATTTTGTATTTTGGTGTATATCCAGAGGACTATGCTATTAATCACAAGAGATTAACTCGACAATGGATAGCTGAAGGGTTTGTTAAATCGGAAGAGAGAAGAACTCCAGAGCAAGTTGCAGAGGAGTACTTGTCTGAATTGATTCACAGAAGTCTTGTTCAGGTCTCAAATGTTGGCTTTGAAGGAAAAGTTCAAACATGTCAAGTCCATGATTTACTGCGGGAAGTGATCATTAGAAAAATGAAAGATTTAAGTTTTTGTCACTGCGTGCGTGAAGATAGTGAGTTAATTTCAGTTGGACAAACTAGACGCCTATCTATAACCACCAGTCCCAAAGATGTGTTGAAGAGCAAGAACAATTCACATTTCCGTGCTATTCATGTTTTTGAAAAAGGTGGATTGTTGGAGCCTTTCCTGGGTAAATTGTGTGCAAATTCTAGGGTTTTGAAGGTACTTGATATGCAAGCTACATCGTTGAATCGTATTCCTAAAAATTTGGGGAATCTTTTTTACTTGAGGTACATAAACCTAAGGAATACAAAAGTACAGACTCTTCCTAAATCAGTTGGTGAGCTACAAAACTTAGAGACAATGGATTTAAGAGAAACACTTGTGCATGAAATACCAAGTGTAATTACCAAGCTGACAAAGTTACAGAATTTTCTTGCTTTCCATTGTAACTATGAAAAAAAATATTCTGTTTTGGGCTTTACAACTGGTGTGCTTATGGAAAAAGGTATTAAAAACTTGACTTCCCTTCAAAATATTTGTTATGTGGAGGTAGATCATGGGGGAGTAGATCTTATTGAAGAGATGAAAATGTTAAGGCAGTTAAGAAAGTTAGGTTTAAGGCATGTGAAAAGAGAACATGGGAGTGCGTTCAGTGCAGCAATAGAAGAGATGCAACACCTTGAATCACTTAACATCACTGCAATTGCAGAGGATGAAATTATTAACTTGAACTTTGTGTCATCCCCACCCAAACTTTGGCGACTTCATTTGAAAGCTAGACTAGAGAAGTTGCCTGATTGGATTCCAAATCTTGAGTGTCTTGTTAAGATAAGGCTAGGTTTATCTTAGTTGAAAGATGATCCAATGCAGTCACTGAAAAACTTGCCAAATTTGCTGAAGCTCTCTTTGTGGGGGAATGCCTATGATGGTGAAAATTTGCATTTTCAAGATGGAGGATTTCAAAAATTGAAAGAACTGATTCTCAGTCACTTGAATGGAGTGAATCATATCCTTATAGAGAAAAGAGCTTTGCTCTCTCTTGAACATCTTAAATTGGAAAAGATCCCCCGACTAAAGGTGGTACCCTCTGGCATCAAACACTTGGACAAACTCAAAGCCATTGACTTAGTTGATATGCCAGATGAGTTAGTTAAGAGCATTGATCCAGATGAAGGACCTGACCACTGGATTATCAAGCATGTTTCTATTGTGTTCATTCGTCGATGGTTTGGCCCAAAATTCTATGATTATGAGATTATCATTATTAACTCATCCTCCAAGGATTCCTGAGCAACTGAGAATGCTAAGATGTCTAGCTAGCTTCAAAAGAAGAAGGTACCTTTCCTGTGATTAAGCAATGATTCTCTTATTTATCTTTACAATTTCTGACTTTTTTCACTGTTCTTTCTCTTATCTATCTTTTTAGATGCATTTTTAATATTTTAGAGATGGGATGAACAGATCCAAATCCAATTGACCACAAATTGAATTTTTAATCAAAGTGGAATAGTTTTTACCTTTTTTAAATTTTTTTACTAAACTATGAACTGGATCGTCAACATCCGTCTAACCAGTCTATCCAAATCTTAGTGGTTGGATCGAATTCCAACTCAAGTCCAGCATCAAGCATTTTGTTGGATGGACTGTAGGGCTGCAGAAGATCCCGATGGACAAAATAAACTCAAATTTGCTGCATATATCTAGCCAGCCCATCTAAATCTCCGGCGTTAATGACCAAGATTTGGCTAGACAGGAAGAGATTATGGACTTTCTCATCCACCAAAATCTAATCTTCTATTACTACTACAAAACAAAACCAACTCCAACAGCCATTAAACATGATGTACCCACATCCATTCCTGTAAACACTCAAAAATCTTCATGCCTACAATTAACCATATAATAACTATGCAGTACTAGCTCAGAAATACCATCCATCACCACGGCCGCAACATAACCACGGTCACAAAGCTATGTTGCTTTGTAACTCTACTACACGTATAAAAGATGAGTTATGCTAGGAGCACACTCTCTAAGATACACTCTTTTAAAGAAAATTCAAACTGCATAAGAAATTTCAATATCTTGTGAAACTTTCAAAGAATGAAGTGGCTTATTATTGTTTTTTAAAAAAACTTTGATGTGCTATTGGATAAAGCATTCACTAGCAATCTGTTTTATATTGTTTTAATGTGTTTAATTTAGTTGACAATTGTATGAGATAACTGACTCAATCGTTTCTTGTGTAAATTTGGACAGAATTTGGGTTCTCAATGATACTGCTCGAAGATGGCAGATTTTGTTCTTCATTCCATCTATGGTACTTCAATTCAAAATAAAATATTTCCTTCTCATCCTGCAACTATCAAGGAAAATGTGGACTCCGTTCACTGAGTGACTTTGGCTTTTCATTTTTAGTTTTGTCATTTGTGGTGTTTGTTTTATAAATTGGTTGTGGAAACTTTGATTCAAAACCGTGTAATCAAGACCTATTTCTGGATTGACATTTCTTTCCTACTTTTCCATTTGTGTGTTTAAGATTAGTAGGAGCTTTTCTTCCACCCTTGTAATAATAATCAAAATCACTTCAAGTTCATTTGAATAAATATGTATTTTTCCAACCGAGATTGGTCCTGCTATCCTTATCTAGGTGTAAATTCTGGATTTGAATTTAATCAGAAGGACACGTATGTGTCTCCGCCAACCGGTTTTATACATCCATCATTTCCTCTTACTTTTGAATGCTGAAAAATACCTTATATATGGTCTAAACTGACCTCCAGGCCTAGTTTCAGCTCTATGCGACATCCTCGCCAACTATGGAGGAATAATCCAAACATTTAAAGTCAGACACTTGTTCTTGATCTACACATCAAGTTTCATCATTGCATAGTTTCTAATATAGTTGACTTGTTGCTGATGTGGAATAATCCAAATTCATGCACCAGTTCAAGAAATCGATTGCTGCCAAAATTTCTTCAAAGGATCATGGTCCATGAACTCACTTATTAAGTGTTGAAATTAGTCCTACTTCCACAGGACTAAGCAACACTACATAAGGCAACTTATAATTGGATGAGCTACCATGACAGTTTCTAAACCGATTTTAATACGAATGGCCACTTTCTATTTCCTTCTGTACTGGTGCTACCTAGACTCAACATGCGACAAGAACTTATTTTCAAGTATGGCTGGTTACTTGCATTATCTATCAATCACTCGCTCGGAAGTTTCATTTACTAAAAATCTATGATGCCTACAACTTTAGTCCATATGCAAGCATTGAATCCTATTCTATGATGTCTCAAATCAACCGATTCACAAGGACTTCATCTCGCCAATGCAAATAATCCAAAGCTTACATCATTTTCTGATCCAATATATAAAATAAAAATTTCAATGGCGTTTGCTACTATAACCTTCCCAACCAAGTTTTTTTTTTCCAAGTATTTAACCTAAATGATCAACTGTATCGATACTACTACTAGGTATTCAAAAAATGATGATTTTGGAGAAGACATTGAAGATACAAACGTCACTTTAGTCCCAAAGTGATTTCACAATCTGGTAAGAAAGCAATCTACAGTTGCAAGCTCTTCAACATAGGCCAAGTACAAAACAATAGCTGCAACCACTATTCCAACAGCTAGAAATCTACTCAGACTATTATTGATGTAATAACCCTTCATTTCATTCCCACGTGAAACTCTTGATCATAAATTATCATTTGGTACAGGACCTGTTAGAAGCCAAGCAACTCAATGTTTCTCCCATGCAACAAGTCACCAACTAGCAGACCTCCCGACTAATCCATTTTCTTCCTCACACCATAATTTCGTCAAAAATTATTGTAGAAACTATACTCTTAAGACCATTTTTATTTTCGAAAGGGACATTATAACTTGAAGGGACGATTGTTTTAAGAACAATCTTTAAATTCGAAGAAAAAAAATTAGAAGAAAAAAATAGCTCGTCAACAAAAGCTGGAGAAGGGAGAAAAGAGAAGAGTTCTTCGACAATTCAAGAGAAACTTTGGTGTGAGAAGACAAAGATGAATTACAAATTCAATGGTAATGATCATTTGACCGTTACAAAATCAGTGATTTAATCTCGTCTCATAAATAAACTCTAACTGTGAGAATTGAATATAGGGAGAGCGCACTTGGCATGTGTTTAACATGTGTTCGGGTGTGCTAAGCATATGTTGACGCGTACAAAAAGCTTACATGACGGCGACTTGTACCGAAACAAAAAGTCCCAAAAAAAAGTTCATTAAATTTAATGTTTTGGGTCCTTAAAAAATAAAATACACCACACAACCCAGCCCAAACCCAACGACGGTGTCATGTTTGTGGTGGTCACTTTGAGTGTGTCACCGGCCGTTTACAAAACTGTGTACCCCAAGCGCACACCTTTTGGAATGACACCTCCACTATATAAACACTAGTGTTGTGTATAAACTACTCGATACGAGACAAAAAATAATTCAATCCAAACATCAACATTCATAGTGTTCCAACAATCCCCCACTAGAATTTTAAAACGGACTAAGAGGTATCTATTAAGATTGCATAAACAAAGTGCATTAGTTTTATTTCATCCTTATTTTGACATCACTAGTACAATATACTAATTAATTAACAATGTATTCATTCAATACCATTCTTATTTTCTTACCTTTACAATAAATAATAAGCAATGACCCTTAACATAATGAGTAAAAATGAAGCAAAAGATAAAGACATTTGTGTTAGTTACTTAGTTTGAGAGGAACAATTCGAAGTGGTTGAGCCTTTTGCAAAGTAATCCCAAATTTATCATCCATGTTCATATCTTCTGGTTTCATGCCATCTTCAAGCTCCCAATCAAATGAATTAATTAATGAACCCAACATTAACATCAACATTCTATTAGCCAATTGCAGACCTGGACAAATTCTCCTCCCACCACCAAATGGAGCAATCTCAAAATTCCTTCCTTTGACATCAATATCCGATCCCATAAACCTTTCTGGATAGAACAAAGTTGGGTTCTCCCACAAGGTTGGATCCCTACATATAGTCCACATATTAACTAGCACTTGTGCATCTTTTGGGATTGTGTAGCCACATATCTCTACATCTCTCTCCGCTTTTCGTGGCAATAAAAAAGGAACTGGTGGATGCTTTCTAAGCGTCTCTTTTATAATTGCATGTAAGTATGGGAGATGAGAGATATTTGACTCTTCAAGTGGCACACCGCATCCGATCGTCTGTTCCAACTCTTTCTTAGCTTTTCTCATAGCTTCTGGATTGTTGATAAGCTCTGCCATTGCCCATTCTAGTGTTGATGTTGTTGTATCCGTTCCCGCAACAAATATATCCTATATAGAGTAAAACATAACTCACATTGATTAAGTGAAACCGTTGAGCATGGCATCTAGGAAAAAAGAGGAGAATATATATTATACTTACAAGTGATAGATGTTGGATCATATTTTGGTCCATAAACTCATTCTCCTTAGAAATGTTGAGCATGGCATCTAACATGTCTTTGCATGTGTCTACACTTGTGCTTTCCCTCATCTTCAAACGTTGATTAATCAACTCTCCAAAGATGTCTAACACTTTCCTTACATTTTTTGTTTGTCTTCTTTTTAGGCCTTGTGGGTCAAGCATCTTCAATATAGGGAAAAAATCTGCCACATTTGGTGTTCCTGCAAGTTTTGTAATATCGGTCGCCAAATCCTTAAACTCTCCAGCTGCACCATTAGAATGAATCAAATCTGCAGAGAAAATAGTGTTTGATAATAAATTGATGGTAGTCTTGAACACTATTGTTCCAATATCTATTGCTTCACCAATTTGACTGCTTTCATGAATATCACTAAGAAGTTGTTGAATTTTCATGCGCCTAACATCTTGGCTAATATCAAGACTCTTATGAGAAAGTAACTGAGTGTTGCATATATTTCTCAATTCCTTCCAAAGAGGTGAAATGGGTGTGAATGCAAGACTATATTGGTCATGCTTAAGAACTGAAACAGATTGTGGAACAGTTCTATTTGACAAGAATTTGTCATTGGTGAGAAGGACTTCTTTGGCCATTGTTGATGAAGAGATAACAACAGTGGTTATTTGCCCTAGCTTGAGACTCATTAAAGGACCATAAATTTTGGCAAGTTTTGCCAATGATTTGTGGGGTTTTTGTCCTAATTCAAGAAGGTTCCCTATGATGGGAAGAGGGGAAGGTCCTGGTGGAAGTTTATAGTTTGGTTTTGTTGCTCTTTTAAGTAGTAAGCAAAAAACATGAATGAATGCACATGTTAACACAAGGACAAGAGTACAACTGAAAATGTCCATAGTTTCTAGTATTAAGATTTTAATGTGAGAGTGAATATTTGTGCTATGACAAATTATGGTAAGGGAAAGAGAGAGGATACTTTAGAGAGTGTTTGGTTGATGCTTCTCCTTTTACCTTCAACTTCTATTTATACATGATCACTCAAACACTAGTTGAATTAAAATCCCACTTGGTAGGAACTTAGTATATGTTCAAATTATTATGACAATTTTGAAGAAATACACGTATGATGTACGTACATAGACCGAGTCTATACATTGCATATTCTTGTGAAGTTGAGTCAATTCAAAAAAGAAACCATTTCGGCAAAGTCCAAGAATTGTCCATGGTTTGATTAAATGCAAATTTAGTTTTTTTTTTTTTTTCCAAAGCAATTTGAAATCAAGATTCGTAATCCCAATCATGCTTTCATATATTAATAACTAGAAACTATATTTTTCAATAAATACTTTTATTTTTAATTTGTGAATAAGTTCAACTTGTACACTTTAAACTAGAGTTTAAATATTATAATTTGATAGAACTATAACTTAAATTTTTGTAGAGTATAAATTAAACATGTTGTATGTTAGCTGTTATTGACTAACGTGGGTTGGTAAACCCTAAACCCAACAATTAAAAGTATTGTTATTTTGGTCAAGATCCAAATTGGGTTCTTTTGGTGTCAGAAAATAATTAGCTTGGCTTCTCTTAAGATATAATTGTCAATTATGTCAACATGGGTTTAAGCACATTATCACTAAGTGGAGGAATTAGCAGTAGAAATGGAAAAAAGGAAACCAAGAATATGTAACACTTTTTTTATAATACGCAAGAGATGGTCTGCTATTTTCTTGAACCTATTTTTATATGCATGATGATTATGACTTGTTAAAGCCATTGACCTGGCTAAATTATGTTATTATCGTTCTTTTTCCGTACCTCATCCACCAACCACGTAACAACGTTTTCTTTTAGTCTTTGTCAAAAAAAAAATCTTTTAGTCAGTTTGTGGAAAAAAAGTTTCGCTTTGTCCTTTTCCATTTGAACAAAAAATATCAATTAGTTAATTTAACCAAAAGATACTAACTAAGCCTTTTGTCAAAAAAAAAAAAACCTATATTAAAGTTTATATTTCCGCTAAAAAATTTATTTACATTCTCTCTACCTTTTTTTTTCTTCACTTTACACTTACTCTTTCTCTACTATTTTTCAATATACTTCTATTCTCTTTAAACTTTTTCTCTACTATCTCTATACTATTTTCATATATTTTTATTGTAGGGATGGCAATGGCTCCCACATGGCAGGCTACTATAATGTCCGTTTTCATGTTTGTGTTTGTAAAAAATGCCTGTAGTGAACTCATACTTTCGTGGGCAGCGACTATACCGTATGTTTCCATACTCTATAAGTATTTCAGTGCTCGTACCTACGTTCTTTACACGCGTTTAACATCGAAAAGACAATAAAAAAAATAAAAGAAACATAACAAAAATTTAAATATGATCCAAAATATTTTAAATTGACATAAAATATTACAAATAATAGTATTTTGCCAAGTAAAAATATTAAAAGTTTGTAAGAAAAAAATGCATATTCCGATAAATTTCAAACAAAATAAAATCATAAACTTGTGACTCTTCTTAGCTCATGTTCTCCTTATCTTGGAAAAGGAAGAAGAAGAAGACAATTCCCATTAAAAAGTGTAGTTTTTTTTTTAGAGAATTAAAAAGTGTAGTTATTATATGTTATATGTTAAAAAGTTATAAAATCTTAATTATAAGTTGTCACTAAATATGCTATATATTTTACCTCATCTTTCCATTCAGTGTCTTGACTCGAAAGAATGCAAATGTTTAGTGCTCTAATGACACTCTTTAAGAAATTAATAGTAAGATTTTATAAAAAAAAACTAGATTGATGACCCGTGCGCCGCACGGGTCTTAGGAGCTGGAATAACTATTTAATTATGTAATTTCAACTTATATAAATAATTGTTTGAACCAATATAGTTAAGAACCAAAAATGATAAGTGTAGGAGAAAAATAAAGTTTATTGGAAGTTGAAAAGTTGGGATAAGAAGTGGGGGACTGTTTTAGAGGTTTGCTAATAAGGTGTAATTAAAAGTAATGTCGTGAATATATATTTTAAAAACGAAATTAACTCAACCAAACTTGTGTCGCAAAAACAGTGGAAATTGATCAGATTTAACTAAAATTACATTTATGATAAATATGAAACAGTAAAATAGTAATTGACATGAATAAAATTATAGTTATGAATTCAACTCAAAAAGTAACGTGTAATGTGTATTGCTATCATTAAACCTTAAGATATTGATCAATATTATCTATTTCATGCATTTGATTCATTCGTTTGCATATTCATTTTTTTTGCAAATTAATAGAAAAGTCAAATGATAAATTCATGAAAAGAATATTATTACCTTCATCAAATAATCTCTGATAGTCAAAGAAAACAAAGCAAATAAAGTTTTACAAACTACGCCTTCAATGACAATTTTACAAACTTTATTAAAAAAAATTAAAAGTCATCTCTCAAGTTAATTATCATTTTTTTTTACTAAAGAAAGTTACTTAACATCCCAGTAAAAATAATGTAACTTATATTTGAACTGCTATAAACAAAACAGAAGCCTAAATAATACTCTCTCTGTCCCTATATGTAACCTCCTTTTACATTTTTCACATTTCTTAAGAAAAGTTGTCGGTGTAATTAATGTGTTTGTTTTATATGTTAATATTACCAAATTGTCTTTTGTTCGTATGTGTATTAAATTTGACTTTTCATATTTCAAGACAAGTTAGTAGTATTAATTAGGGGTATGTATAGGAAAAAAAATAAATGCATCTAGTAATTTGAAAAAGGGTTTAGATTTAGGGACAAAAATAAAATCAATGGGTGCTTAGATATAGGGACGGAGGGAGTAATAATAATAAATGAACTGCTATAAAAATATGAAAAGGAACTGCTAAAAAAAGAATCGCTAATGTTAGTTACTTTAAAACCATTATTTCAGCAAAAATGTGAGCAGCCTAGTGGTTAAAGTAGAGATTGTTGTCATGTGTTCAATCATTCAATGCTAATAAGTTGATCACATAACCAATTTACACCATTACAATGCGACAAACAAAAGAGAATCACAACGCCAAAACAACTCCAACTTCATCAAAACATATATATATATATATATATATATATATATATATATATATATATATATATATATATATATATATAGACACACACACACACACACTTAAACTGAGAGAAACTTGATCACCTAAACTCAGATAACTAAACCAACAGATGTAACTTCTACCACAAAGAAACATGAGCTGTAGAATTATAAAACACCACTCAGCAAATATAGCAGCAGTCCAAATGAAAGTGGTGAGAAGAAAAACAACTTAAAATATTATGCTGATACTGATAGATTTACTCCCGACTCAAGATACAGCTGCCAAATTGAAATATTATTCATATATCAACTAAAATATTTACATATGACCTTGAAGTCAAATAGTATAAAAAAGTTAGTGTCCTTATTTACTCATTTTCCTGAAGCTTAATCCAAAATTATAGTTCCTTTAGATGTTGAGAAACAAACTTTTTTTTTCTTCTCGATTGTTGCCAAGATGAAATTTTGCAAACACATCATATACACAGAAGCAAGATGACATCGGTCTTGCTCTCTAATGCATTTTCATAATCCAAATATCAGCAAAAGAATTAAGTTATTAATATAATTTATATAAGTGACTTAATAATAAAGGCTAAAAAATGTGAATGACTTAATATTGAACCATCATTTTCAATGTCAATGTGTTTTTATAAATTAAGTTGGGAATAAGACTTTTGGCTACAACAAATCATAAATAGAATATGATTACTAAGATGCAAAGTAATATAACAAAACATGTGCCTTTTACTATATACCATGCTTTTTAGAACAATCTTGTATAGAGAAAAATTATGAAGTGGCTTGAAATAATGAATTTGGAAGTAAATATCAATTTTTAAAACACAAACTTGGATCAACTTAGTGCCAAAAGGTTACAGAACAACACTAATTCAAATACCTCCACCTAAACACCACATTTTTAACACCACAGTTCACAATTTCATGAAGAGTGGTCCAAAAGTCATAGTTTTAAGAAAGAAGCAAGAAAAACTATTATGAAACCTATTTCAACTACATTACACTCACACATGCCAAACTTTTATTCTGTCGGAGTTAAACTAAAAAAATGTAAACTCAATCAATTATTGAAAGTTACCGATACACATACAAAATCAAAACTCTAGCCACATCAGACCAAACAGGAGCCGAAATATGTCCTGTTACACCAGAAAAATGAAAAAACATGAGATAGTTGTAGCCTTTTTAAATGAAAAAAGTGCACGTGCACACGACAGTAAAATGAAGAAGAGAGAATTCAGATTTGGATCATAATCTTGAGAGATAATGTTGAATTTGTATTGGGATGGAGAGTTAATTTGTGAACCTATCAAGGCTAGTCAGCTACCCAATTCATTATGGGAAAATACACATAATTAATTTTTTGCTACGTGGTTTACATGTGGTATAGCAATTGACAAAATTAAATGCAAGAATTTTTATGGGAAAGGAAGTACATCTAACCAAAAGCCACCGAAATTTTGTTAGTCTGATACATTGACACAAATTTTGAAATTGAAATAGCAAAGGATGAAATTTAATGCAGTTCAATTGCTACGTTACAAATTGGAGGATAAATAGGAGAAAATTTCTCTGATTCCTAACATTATTTATTGAAATTCAATTATTGGAATTATTGGAATTCTTTTTCAAATTCAAATCTTGGTATTTAGAGGGAAATTTTTAGGGCTACAATTACAACATTTAATGCAGCAGATTTGGAGCCAAATTTCTAGGGTTAATTGTTTGCAGACTGTCGTACCCTAATTTTTGACCGATTTATTTTATTTTATTCGTACGTTGTTTGTTTTCCAGTCGTCCGTTCGCGCGCGAATTCCCGTAATGTCTGCTTAGGTTCGTACTTGTGGTCGCATTTACTTTTCGTTCGTCGTTTATTTTTAATGTCGCTCGCGTTTTATTTTCGTAATTTTTAATCGCGTTTTGTGCGTTTTTTAGCGTAGCGTAACATTTGCGTTCGTAAAATTTATTTTATCCACGTCGTTGATTTATCGTTTTAATTAGCGTAAAAAGCCGCGTAATCTCAGTCGTATCAGATGAAATTTCGGCATAGAGGTATTTTAAAATACCTCATTTTTTTGGTTCCGACGGGACATTTTTATTTTTATTTATTTAATTTTCGTTTTCCATTTTTAATCATTTATTTAGTCATTTATTTTTTTTTCATTTTTACTTATTTATTGTTATTTATTTATCAGATTTATTATTTATTTTAGTCCTTGTCCACATGTCAATTCATCATTGGTCCTATTCAACTTTTTCCCCAAGTTTCAGCCAAGGGTATTTTGGTCCTTTCCATGCGTCAGGTAATTAAGAGAGTGTATCAGAGTTAGTCAGGCAGGCACAATTTTCAAGACAAACAGATTTCCCAATTTCTCACTTCACTTTTTCAGATCAAAAACCACTAAAATTTCATGAACTTGCCAAGAACACCAAGAACAAATTTTTTTTTTTTTTTAAAATGATTCTCAGTGGTTCATTGCAGAACCATCATCATTGAACCATTTCCTCTGCAATTCAAGTGCGAGTTCATCACCATTTGGTGACAAACTCAAGCACGATCACAGAGAAATTAGTGAGAAAAGAAGAAAAATTCAAACCCTAGCCATAAAAAAAACAGATTCGGCCAACACCATAAACAACACAAACCCATACCAACAAAACCTCAAATCCGAAAAAGCAACCACAAATCCGAACCAACAACACAAACCCATACCAACAAAACCTCAAATCCGAAAAAGCAACCACAAATCCGAACCAATAACATGAACATAGCAACAGAACCAAATCCAAACCCTAACCACCAAAAACAGATTCGGCCAACACCATAAACAACACAAATATCCAGGATCCATAACCATCAAATCCAAATCAAAGGCAAGGCATCAAAACCGAACACTCAATATAAGGTGAAACGAGGCCGAACCACAAGTTTGAAAACGTGAAGAAGCTCAAGGGACGAACACGCAACATACAAGGCGAAAACGAAAACGCAAACGGACTTAATCATAAACGTAAAAGACAAGAGAAGAGGAATACGGCTGTTCTTTGTTCGTCTTTCTCCGATTTAACAAGAGGTATAACTTGTTTCTTTTTTGTTCGTATAGATCTGTTGTGGTTTAAGTCTTATCATGTGAAAATTTTTGTCAAATTTATATGCTAGATCTAGGCTTATGTGTTTCTTTCCTCTGAAAACCGAGTCCATATTTGTGTTTAGAAGGGAAATATCTACCTAAGAGAAAGAAAAAAAAATTGAAAAGCAAGAAAAGAAGGTTTTTCCGACGGCGGCGCAACCACCCTAGGGTGGCCGGCCACCGCGCCGGAGCGGAAAAGCCCGCCGGAGAAGATGAACTTCATCTTCTTTCTTTTTTCGGAACCCTAGAGAGAAGGAGGAGACGTTTTTGTGTTTTAATTTTTAGAGTGAGAAAGAAGTGAAGGGAATGAGGGAAATACACTAGGGTTTTCCTCTTATACCTAGCCCATCTGGGTTCTGGATCAACCCATGGGTTGAACCAGAACCCGCCCCAGCTCCTTACCCAGTGCCCAGCCCACTTTGTTTCTACTCATTTGCTGTTTTCACCCCCATTTTTGCTACTGCACCCCCCTGCCTTGTGTAGTATTTTTGTTTTTTTTTAATTTCATGTGTTTATCTTCTTAATCATTTCATTTAAATGTTATATTATATTTTCATGCATTTTCAGTAGTATCTTAATCTTCATATCATGCACTTTTATTTTTTTTTATTTCTTATGTTTAGTTCATTTTAAGTTATGAAGTAACATTTTATATTTTTCCTATTTTTGATTAATGTTTTAATTTTATGCATATATTACCTTTTAATAGTTGAATTCCTATTTTTATGCATTGTGTTTAATTAGCATCTCATATCATGCATAGTATAATCTACTTAGTAATTTAATTTCAAACTCATGCATTTTTCTAACTAATATTTTCTTTTTTCTCGAACACTTGCGTTTCATACTTTTTTTAAAAAAAATACGTTGGATATCATGCATTTTAGTTGGTAGTTATTTTTTTATATGTGATGTTCTTTTTTATGCTTAATGTTTCGTTATATCTCATTTTGTATTATCTCTAGTATAATCCCATGCATCGTTTATTTTTTTTTGTTATGTATTATATTTAGTATGTGATTAGGGAATGAATGTAATTTATTTTATGTTTTTTCTTTTAAGACCATAGAATGTATTTAGGGTATGTAATATGTAACCGACACACGCACTGACACGCGCACCGACACACCACTTTATTTATCGCTTTACGCTATTTTATTTTTATTCCGCTGTTACGCGATTTCGTCGTTAGTTTAGAAAAAAATATTTTCTTCAAAAAAAATCAAAAAATTAAATTCAAATTTCTTTCAAGTAAACCTTGGTATGTAATCCAAGTGATTTTATTTTTTTTCCTTAATCAAATGTTAATTAATTTAATATCCACATTAGACATGGATTTCGTGCAATTAAAATTAACCAACTTCATCGTATTTTCTTCTCATGCCTTGAGGCCTCTCATCTCTTCTTAAAATCTTTTCAAAAAAATGTTAAAATCAATTCAACTCATCAAATAAGTTCTTTAGCCGAACTACTTGATTTTGATCCCGATTTATTTGGGTAAGTAGGCAAAGGGTTTCGACCCTTCCAAATCAATAAAAAAAATAACAAAAAACATGCTTCTTCTTTCTCCCTTCTTTCACTTTAACTCTTAACTTTTTAATATAAGTAAAATCAATTTAGCGCAAGATTAGAGAATAGGTAGAAGGTTCCTATGGGATACCATAGTCGGTTCGGGTGCCTAACACCTTCCCCAATCGAAACCAACCTCCGAATCCAAGGTCTTAAGGGTTTTTACTCACTTTTTCCCTTCCCGCGAATAAAAGTTGAGAGTTCAATGATTCAAGGTTCGAATCTAATCAATGATTTTGACACCCGAAAATCACGAGCACAGATATGGCGACTTCACTGGGGACCTTTTTGAGGGTTAAGCCTATTTTATCTTTCTTTACTTTTGCGCTTTATTTGCTTATACTTTTGTAAATACGTGCCTAATTGTTTACTTTTTTCGTGAGTGGCGAGATAAGTCCCCCTACCCGGACTTGAGAGGAAATTAGGATAGGATGGTGGTATAATCATAGTACCTTACCAAGAGTGATTTTTGGTTGTGGTACATGTGATAACCCCACTCAACTAAGGAATCTTGGAAGTATAATTTGTTAACATGAGTATTCATGTTTGGCATGCTATTTTCAAGTGACCGTCGAAGTTGAGAACCTAGAGTTACATTTAACCCATCTCAGCCTTTTAGGATGTAGTGCGGTGGCTAAAATCATGAGTCAGTCTTGGTTTAGTCGTTACGCGATACTACACTCAAACTAGACTTCCTTGTGAATGTTATGGGACTAGGAGTATTTCTAGGCCCCAATATATTCAAAAGGGGGTTGTAATTTGGGAACTTGGTAGAACCCGTGATACAGGTACATTTGAAATCATAGTCCTTACCTATTGACGTGTTTTACCCTCAGCTCCAACTTTGTGGACTTAACCCCCACCATGTTTTCTATGTTCTTTAGCATAATTATGCATACATGCATTCATCCATAAATATATTTTGCATCCGATGAAATATCGAAGGACTTATTTAAACTTTTCTTGTAAACATCTTTAGATATGGACAAAGTAAGAAGGTGCACCAGGAAATATGTTTTCCACAAGCCGGATGTTTTAAAGCTAAGAGATTTGGCAAAGAAGGTAACTAGTCAGGAAGCTTTTCACGAGCGTCATGGGAGATTGTTGGGTATCCTCAAAACAGATGTTGAAAAAGGAATCTTGGAAACCTTGATCCAGTTCTACGATCCACTCTACCACTGCTTTACTTTCCCTGATTACCAATTGGTTCCCACCCTTGAAGAGTATTCCTACTTAGTTGGTCTGCCAGTGCTTGATGAAATACCATTCAGTGGCCTTGAACCCGCTCCTAAGTTCGCAACTATTGCCGCAGCTCTCCACCTTGGAGCCTCTGTCATAAAAGCCCACCTCATTACCAAAGGAGGTCTCCTAGGCCTGTCTACTGATTTTCTTTACCAACAAGCTTCCACCTTTGCCGACGCATCCAGTAATGAGGCATTCCATTCCATTTTAGCTTTGCTCATATACGGCATTGTGCTTTTCCCAAACCTCGACAACTTTGTCGATATCCATGCTATCCAAATTTTTCTCACCAAAAACCATGTCCCTACTTTGTTAGCCAATACATACCATTCTATCCATGACCGAACCCTCGCAAGACGTGGAACTGTCTTTTGTTGTGCGCCTTTACTCTACAAATGGTTTACCCCCCATCTACCTCAAACCCACTCATTTCAAGCCAATCAAGAGGGTCATCCGTGGTCCCGAAGAATCATGTCTCTAACTCCATCCGATATAGTCTGGTACCGTGCAACTAATGATGTGGAAGCTATCATTGTCAGTTGTGGTGAATATTCCAGTGTACCCCTTCTCGGTATACACGGGGGAATTAACTACAACCCCATTCTAGCCAGACGTCAGTTTGGATATCCGTTGAGAACTAAGCCAGATAATATTTATCTAGAGAATGAATTCTATCTCAATAACAAAGATCATCTGAACCAGAGAGGTTTGTTTGTGAAAGCTTGGCGTGGCATCCATAGACTTAGTAAAGGTCAATTAGGAAGAAGAGAAGGCTTTGTGCACGAATCCTATACCCAATGGGTCATTGACAGGGCTGCAGACTTTGGAATGCCTTATGTTTTACCGAGGTTCCTATCTTCAACTGTACCAGCACCGATTTTGCCTTTACCTCCTCAGACTGCGGAAGAGTATCAGTTACGTTTGGCTAAGTTAGAGCGTGAAAAGGCTGAGTGGGAAGGAAAGTATCAAGTAGCTAAGCGTGAGAATGACACCCTCATGAATTTGCTAGAAGAAGAGAATTGGAAAAATCATAAGAAAGATCAAGAGATTGCTGAGCTGAAAGAGTGTATCAGGGTGAAGGATGCTATGCTTGAACAGGTTCCCAGGAGTAAGAAGAAACGCATGGATTTCTTCGCTGGTCCGCATTCAGATTTGGAGGAGTAGTCTGCTTCAAGAGCTTGAGATCTTCACTTTTTGTTTCCTTTTATTGTATTTTCTTAGTTTTCTGTTATGTACTTTGAAGTCTATCCCTTGGCTCAGTTTGTTAAAAGGGAATTATCTTGTTTTTGTTTTTTATTTTTGTAATGAATGTTTAGGGTTGTTATGTTTACAAAAGATTGTTTCTATAAGTTCTTCGATGAATCAAAAAAATTGCATTATTTTTTGCATCTAGCATATCATGCATCATACTGCATCCATAAACTGTCAAAACTGAGTCTCATGATTCTCTCATTTCTGCCTCAGTCAAGGAAAGTGGCCCGGCGTATTCAGTACAAGCCTTCTCGCATCCACAACACTCGGGCAATTGTTAAGAAGAAGATGGATTTGATAGAACAAGAGAACAGGGATCTCAAAGAGCAGGTTATTACACTCAGAGAGGGGATGGATAAGTTAACGGTTATGATGGAAGCTATAATGGCCAATCAGGCGCAAACGGCAGCTACCCAGCCGATTCTTGATGTTATCCCGGTTCAACCAGTTCTTGATGCTCAGCCAATTCCTGTTGTTGTGTCTGCTGCACACAATTCTCCTGTGGTTGTTTCGTATGCCCAGACTGGTCCTACGCATCCGATCCTTACTGCTACGGCTGCTGGCACTGCACAACCCACCCCGGCTGGTTTTTCTTTCGGAGATGCATCAAATATGTACAATGAAGGTTTTCGTCCTCCCGGTTTTGCTTATCACCCTCAGAACTACATGTCCAAAGAGTATCCTTGGAGTATGCCTCTTACAGCTAATGAAGGTGTACGCTTTGCTGGCCCAGAAATGCCAACTCCTTATGGACAACAAGCAACACCACTTTTTCATCATGGACAACTATTCCCTCAAGCTGTCATGAATCATACGGCACCCATTGTGCACACTGCTCAGCAGGAGGAAGGACCAATTTATCATTCGGGTAGTGTGGTGGGAGATGACAGAATGGTAAGTCTGGAAGAGAAGTATGACGTAGTGCAGAAAGAACTGAGAGCTCTTCGTGGTAAAGACATCTATGGTCAGAATGTGCACGATCTTTGTTTGGTCCCAAATGTGGTACTGCCTCCTAAGTTCAAGACTCCGGATTTCGTCAAATATGAAGGGAACACTTGTCCACAGAGTCACCTGGTTATGTATGTAAGGAAGATGACAGCCTACAAAGACAATGAACCTTTGCTCATTCATTGTTTCCAAGACAGTTTGACTGGTCCCGCACAAATATGGTACATGAATCTGAAGGGTATCACCACCTTCGAAGAACTGGCTAGGGCTTTCATACAGCAGTACAGGTATAACATACATCTGGGGCCCACCCGAAGGGAACTGCAAGCTATGACTCAAAAGGATAAAGAGTCTTTCAAGGAGTATGCTCTCCGCTTTATCCAAAAATCGGCCCAAGTTCGCCCTGCTCTGGAGGAAAGAGAAATGGCTGATCTTTTCTTTGAAACTTTGAGTCCCTACTACTCGGAGAAAATGATTGGTTGCGCATCGCAGAAGTTTACTGAGATGGTTGATGCGGGGGTTCGCATTGAAGATTTGGTCCGCAAAGGAATTTTGGCCAAAGAAGGTAGTGTGTCAAGTGCTTCGTCAGGTGGGTCGTCTAATGGACCCAAGAAATTTGGAAGCAGTTATCCAAAGAAGAGTGCTCAGGAAGTCAGTATGGTAGCCCAAGGGGGATCCCAGCCAATATATCCAAACTACCCCTTTATTGCCAATATTCCACCACCTTTTCCAGCTCCACAAAATCAACATTACCACCCTCAAACGCCCCAGAGGCCTCCACCATTCTACCCACCGTTATACCAACAACCGTATCCACAACCTTTCTACCAACAACCATATTACCCACCACCACCTCAACAACAACAGCCTCGTAATCGAGCCCCACAACAGCCAAATCGCCTACCCAGAAAAGAGTTTCCCCCCATACCCATGTTGTATGCAGACTTGCTACCCTCTTTATTAGCAAGGAATCTTGTGCAGACTAGGCAGCCTCCTCGCCTGCAGAACCCATTACCTCCATGGCACCGTGCTGACCTTACCTGTGCCTTTCACCAAGGGGCACCTGGGCATGATGTTGAGCATTGCTACCCACTCAAAGAAGAAGTTCAGAGACTGATTCAAAGCAAAGAGTTGTCCTTCGAGGACACCAATTCCAATACTCAGAATAACCCTTTGCCATCTCATGGACCGGCTGTTAATATGGTTCAAGAGGATCAAAATTTGAGTCTAATTCTCAGGGCTCAAGATATCAGAACTCCTTTGGTCCCGATTCACGCCAAGATGTGCGAAGCCAACATGTTTAACCACGATCATGATGCTTGTGAAGTGTGTTCTATGGATCCCCGAGGGTGTGAGAAAGTCCAGGAGGATATACAAGGATTGATTGACAGAAAAGAGCTGATTGTCAAGAAGGAATCCAGGAATGTTTGTGTTATTACTCCGGTGTTTAAGAATCTTGAGGTAGTCCGTGATGGTGCGAAGTCGGACGTTACTCCTCTGGTGATCCGTTTGCCAGGACCTGTTCCCTATTACTTCTCAGAAGGCCATACCCTACCGGTATGAGGCAACTATTGTGGAGAATGGCAAAGAGATCCCTCTGCACTCTGCAGATGCTGTCATAAATATAGCAGGTGTGGGTAAAGTAATGAGAAGTGGGCGTATTCTCCCCACTGTTGTGCGCAACGAGAATACTGCTCCGAATGTGCCAGTGCAGAATCTTGACAAGGGTAAAGGTGCCAGCCAACCTGAGGGGATCATTCAGGAAGGTAGTGATGAGATCTTGAAGCTGATCAAAAAGAGTGAATACAAGATAATCGATCATTTGTTGCAAACTCCGTCCAAAATTTCCATAATGTCTTTACTTATGAACTTTGGAGCTCATAGGGACACTCTGATGAAGATTTTGGCTCAAGCATATGTGGATCCCGATGTTACCCTGGGGCAATTCGGGAGTATAGTGGGGAATGTAACTGCGCGTAATAACCTGAGCTTTAGTGACGAAGACCTCCCGGCGGAGGGAAGAAACCATAACTGGGCTTTGCACATTTCCGTCCTTTGTAAGTCAGACTCGATGTCGAATGTGTTGATAGACACCGGTTCCGCCCTCAATGTGATGGCAAAAACTACTTTGGAAAGGTTGGCATACCGTGGCGCCCAGTTGAGGCCAAGTGCAGTGATGGTAAAAGCATTCGATGGATCTAGGAAGTCGGTGATTGGGGACATAGACTTGCCTATCACGGTGGGCCATCATACCTTCAAGGTTACATTCCAAGTCATGGACATTCAAGCTTCATACAGTTGCTTACTTGGACGACCGTGGATTCATGAGGCTGGAGCAGTGACCTCCACTCTTCATCAAAGGCTGAAGTTTGTAAGTTGTGGAAAGCTGATAACGGTAATTGGTGAATCAGCCTTGTTGGTTAGTCATTTGTCTGCTTTCTCCTATATTGGTGCTGATGATGTAGAAGGAACTTCTTTTCAGGGGTTCTCTGCAGAAGAAGGAGCTGCTAAGAAGGGTGAGACTTGTATGGCCTCTTTGAAGGATGCCCGGAAGCTTGTACAAGATGGTAAAACAGGAGGTTGGGGTCAGTTGGTACAGCTGCCTGAGAACAAGCGGAAAGAGGGTCTCGGTTTCTCTACCAGTCAGTCGAGCGCCAGTTTCAAGCCAGTTGAGGGTATTTTTCACAGTGCTGGGTTTATTCATGCTCCACCGGAAACCAATGCCATTCTTGAAGATCAGTCGGAAGAGGTTGCACCTATCTTTGTCACACCTGGAGGAGCCTGTTGCAATTGGATCGCTGTGGATATTCCTTCTGTGATGCATGTGTCTAAGTAATATGTTTGTCTACTTTTTTTCGTTTTTTTAAGAAAACTCTTTTCGTCATGCCCCAGACGAAAATGAAATCTTGTAGGGCTTTTGGTTTTATCTTCAAGTATTGTCGTTATTAAGGAAAAATGTCGTTTCTATCATGACTGTTTTATTTTTACCTACTGCTTTTTCTGGAAAAATGGTAATAGAAAAATCCCAAAAAAAAAATTTCATTCTTTTTTTTCTTTTTACATCAATCAAATTCAAAAGTCTGCATTTATTCATTTACTAAAATCAATCATAAATCATGTGCAGACTGAGCATACATAAGCCCGTTGAACACAGTGACCCTATGCTTCTGCCCAACTTTGAATCCCCTGTTTACGAGGCTATGGTAGAGGAGGATGTTGAGATTCCTGATGAGATCAGATGGATGTTAGAGCAAGAGAAAAAGATCATTCAGCCTCACGAGGAAGAGTTAGAATTGATCAATCTGGGTACCGAGGAAGATAGAAAAGAGATCAAGATTGGAGCGTCATTGGAAGTTACCGTCAAAAGAAAGGTAATTGAACTTCTCAGAGAGTACGCTGACATATTTGCTTGGTCATACAAAGACATGCCGGGTTTAGATCATGAAGTGGTAGAACATCGCTTGCCGTTGAAACCTGAGTGTCCTCCGGTCAAACAGAAGCTCAGAAGGTCTCATCCTGATATGGCTCTTAAGATCAAAGAAGAAGTGCGGAAGCAGATTGATGCAGGCTTTCTAATTACATCCGAGTATCCTCAGTGGTTGGCCAACATTGTGCCTGTTCCGAAGAAAGATGGTAAGGTCCGAATGTGTGTTGATTACCGAGATCTGAACAAGGCAAGTCCGAAGGATGATTTCCCTCTACCTCATATTGATGTATTGGTTGATAGTACTGCTCAATGCAAAGTTTTCTCCTTCATGGATGGTTTCTCTGGTTACAATCAGATTAAGATGGCTCCTGAAGATAGAGAAAAGACATCTTTCATCACACCGTGGGGTGCTTTCTGCTATGTAGTAATGTCATTTGGTTTGATAAATGCTGGTGCCACTTATCAGAGGGGTATGACCAAGATATTCCATGATATGATGCACAAAGAGATAGAAGTTTATGTGGATGATATGATTGTCAAGTCTGGTACTGAAGAAGAACATGTTGAGTATCTGTTGAAGATGTTCCAGCGGTTGAGAAAGTACAAGCTTCGTTTGAATCCTAATAAATGTACTTTCGGTGTCCGATCAGGGAAACTTTTGGGCTTCATTGTTAGTCAGAAGGGCATTGAAGTAGATCCCGACAAAGTCAGGGCCATCCGGGATATGCCCGTTCCAAAAACAGAGAAACAAGTCAGAGGTTTTCTCGGAAGATTGAATTATATTTCCAGGTTTATCTCTAATATGACTGCTACTTGTGGGCCGATATTCAAGTTACTCCGCAAAGATCAAAGGATTGTTTGGACGGAAGATTGTCAGAAAGCCTTCGACAGTATCAAGGAGTATTTGTTAGAACCTCCAATTCTTGTCCCTCCAGTTGAAGGAAGACCGTTGATCATGTACTTGACTATGTTAGAAGATTCCATGGGTTATGTACTCGGACAGCAGGATGAAACTGGTAGAAAAGAGCATGCAATTTATTACTTAAGCAAGAAGTTCACAGATTGTGAATCCCGATACTCGGCACTTGAGAAGACTTGTTGTGCTTTAGCCTGGGCTACCAAACGTCTTCGGCACTATATGATCAACCATACCACTTGGTTGATATCCAAAATGGATCCAATCAAGTATCTCCTGGAGAAGTCGTCGATATCAGGAAGAATTGCTCGTTGGCAGATGTTATTGGCCGAGTTTGATATTGAATACCATACTCAGAAAGCAATCAAAGGGAGTATCCTTGCAGATCACTTGGCTCATCAACCGGTTGAAGATTATCAACCTGTTAAGTTTGATTTCCCTGATGAAGAGGTCATGTATTTGAAGATGAAAGATTGTGATGAACCGTTGTTTGGTGAAGGTCCAGATCCTGAGTCTGAATGGGGTTTGATATTTGATGGGGCCGTTAATGCTTATGGCAATGGAGTTGGGGCAGTCCTCGTCACACCTGAGGGTACTCACATCCCTTTTACTGCAAGGCTACGATTTGATTGTACAAACAATATGGCAGAATATGAAGCTTGCATCATGGGCATTGAAGAAGCAATCAATATGAGGATTAAGAATATTGACATATGTGGAGATTCAGCCTTAGTGATTAATCAGATCAAAGGGAAGTGGGAAACTCACCATGCTGGTTTGATTCCTTACAGAGATTATGCAAGACGGTTGTTAACTTTCTTTAACAAAGTGGAGTTGCATCACATTCCCCGTGATGAGAATCAGATGGCAGATGCTTTGGCCACCTTGTCTTCAATGATCAAAGTAAGTCGTCACAATGATGTGCCATTAATCAGTGTGCAGTTCCTTGAAAGACCCGCTTATGTGTTTTCAGTTGAAGTACTTGCTGATGGTAAGCCATGGTTTCATGATATCAAGGTTTTCCTTCAAACTCAAGAGTATCCGCCTGGGGCATCTTACAAAGATAAGAGGACTTTGAGAAGACTGTCTGGTAATTTCTTCCTGAATGAAGATGTATTGTACAAAAGGAACTTTGATGCAATGTTGCTCAGGTGTGTGGATGAACGTGAAGCAGATTTATTGATGCATGAGATACATGAAGGTCCCTTTGGCACTCATTCCAGTGGACATGCAATGGCTAAGAAAGCATTGAGGGCAGGTTATTACTGGATAACGATGCAAAATGATTGTTATAATTATGCCAAGAAGTGTCACAAATGTCAGATATATGCAGATAAGAGCCATGTACCACCATCTATGCTCAATGTTATCTCTTCTCCGTGGCCTTTCTCCATGTGGGGCATTGATATGATTGGTCGGATTGAGCCAAAAGCTTCTAATGGACACCGTTTCATACTAGTGGCTATTGATTACTTTACCAAGTGGGTTGAAGCGGCATCTTTCGCCAATGTGACCAAGCAAGTACTGGTTCGGTTCATCAAGAATAACATCATCTGCCGTTATGGTATTCCTAACAAGATCATCACGGATAATGGTACAAATTTGAACAACAACATGATGAAAGAATTATGCGATGACTTCAAGATTGAACATCACAACTCTTCCCCATACAGACCTCAGATGAATGGTGCGGTTGAGGCTGCAAATAAGAATATCAAGAAGATTGTGCAGAAAATGGTGGTTACCTACAAAGATTGGCATGAGATGTTACCCTATGCCTTACATGGATATCGTACCTCAGTGCGTACTTCAACAGGGGCAACCCCGTTCTCTTTGGTATATGGTATGGAAGCAGTGCTCCCTGTGGAGGTGGAAATCCCATCTTTGAGAGTCTTGATGGAGGCTGAATTAACTGAAGCTGAGTGGTGCCAGAGTAGGTATGATCAATTGAATTTGATTGAAGAGAAACGCATGACCGCTTTGTGTCACGGACAACTATATCAGTCAAGGATGAAACAGGCGTTTGATAAAAAGGTTCATCCCCGTGAATTCAAAGAAGGAGACCTTGTGATCAAGTGTATCAAATCTTTCCAACCGGACCCCAGGGGCAAGTGGTCTCCCAATTATGAAGGTCCTTATGTGGTCAAGAGAGCGTTCTCTGGTGGTGCTTTAATCCTTACAAATATGGATGGAGAAGATTTACCTCGTCCAGTGAATTCTGATGCAGTCAAGAAATACTTTGTCTAAAGATATATGAAAAGAACAGCTCGGTAGGTCGAAAACCCGAAAGGGCGGCCTAAACCAAAAAAGAGCGTCTCGGTAAGTCGAAAACCCGAAAGGGCGGCTTAGGCAAAAATTAGAGACACAAAAAAAAAAAAAAAATTGAAAAAAAAGAGTTTATCCTGATAGGTTGAAAACCCGAAAGGGCGGCCTATGCAAAAGTTAAGGACTATGACAAAGTAACTGCATCAGATCAAGCATCACCCATTTGGGGCACCTTAGCTGTCAAGAAATCCTCCGACACTAAAGCATCTAAACAGTGGTTCAAAGTTGTTAGGGAATGTAGTGGTTGTTGTGTTCAATGTACCTTCCCATGTAATTACCATTTTCCAACTTTTGTAATCCGTGGAACCATGCCTTTGGCCGGTTACCACCCTATTACATTAATTTGAGCCGGTGCACTCTTTTGGAATTCTTGTTTATTCTATATGCATTTTTCTTCTTCCATCTTTAATGTCAATACTTGACGTAAAAACTTTGAAAAATTCTTTTACTTTTATGTTTTCTTTTGAAAAAAAACAAAAAAATGACAAACATATTATCTGTAGGTTCATATATCATGGAAACATATGTCAACATCCATTCAAACGCAGGTGAATTCAACAGAGTGGATCATAGTCTTGCAAAAAAAAAAGAGCAAAAAAAAAAAGAAAAGCTCGCTAAGTCGAAAACCCGAAAGGGCGGCTTAAGCCAAAAATGAGCGTCCCGGTGGATCGAAAACCCGAAAGGGCGGTCCAGGCAAAAATTAGGGACATACAAAAAAAGAAGAATATATTCCCGGTGGATTGAAAACCCGAAAGGGCGATCCAGGCAAAAGTTAGGGATTTCAAAAAAAAAAGAGAAAAAGAATACAAAAGAAGCAATGACTATGTGAAGCACGATTTTGAGAAGGTACTTTGGTTCAGTTCAGAAATGGCGACCTCAGCCAGGTTTTCGTGCTATGTGTTTCTTACCCAGCTTTGGTTTGGTTAACGGGTGGTACCCCAACTGTGGTTTGATTCATCTCCAGTGATTTTATCCCCAGTGAAGAATGCTAAATGTTGGCACTGTAATGCCGGGTCACTATCCTTACGACCTGCCCAATCTTGTCTCGTCAGTTTCACCAATATATTTTCATACATGTCATTCATTCATGCATACATATCATGCATACTGATATCATTCATATGCATTTTACCTGTGTGTCGTACTCTGTGTGTATCCAGTAAAATTTGTCATCACCAATGTGTTCATTTCGGTCTGTTTATCAGTTAAGTTTCTACAAGTGGCAGGTCCCACCTTTCAATTTTCCCCAGTATCTTGTTTAAGCTACATTTCGTACGAAGAGTATTCGTTTGTACCCTGTATTTTGTTTGGCTAAGTTGCCTCAGTAATAATAACGCATCACCAGTATTTCCTTTCGTGTGTTCGTCGTTACCTCAGTAAAGGTAATTGACAGTATTTCCTTTCGTGTGTTCGTCGTTACCTCAGTAAAGGTAATTGACAGTTTTATCCTTTCGTATGTTCGTCGTTACCCCAGTAAAGGTAATTGACAGTTTTACCCTTCGTATGTTCGTCGTTACCTCAGTAAAGGTAATTGACAGTTTTATCCTTCGTAGGTTCGTCGTTACCTCAGTAAAGGTAATTGACAGTTTTACCCTTCGTATGTTCGTCGTTACCTCAGTAAAGGTAATTGACAGTTTTACCCTTCGTATGTTCGTCGTTACCTCAGTAAAGGTAATTGACAGTTTTACCCTTCGTATGTTCGTCATTACCCCAGTAAAGGTAATTGACAGTTTTATCCTTTCGTATGTTCGTCATTACCCCAGTAAAGGTAATTGACAGTTTTACCCTTCGTATGTTCGTCATTACCCCAGTAAAGGTAATTGACAGTTTTACCCTTCGTATGTTCGTCATTACCCCAGTAAAGGTAATTGACAGTTTTACCCTTCGTATGTTCGTCATTACCCCAGTAAAGGTAATTGACAGTTTTGCCCTTCGTATGTTCGTTGTTATCTCAGTAAAGATAATGACCAGTATTTCTTTTCGTATGTTCGTCTTTACCCCTATAAAAGGTAATAGACATCTTTTTCTCCCCAGTAACATTTTATTTGGTCTTTGAGTTTAGTGTTTTAGTCGTCATTGCATTCGTACTTGCATAACAGACAACTCATATCATTACAACCATAGAGCTTTCTCGATTTCTGAGTCGGTCAAAAATTGGTGTACTTGATATTTAAGTCTCTCTGACCCGTCGTTTCGAAAATATCCGTCTTTTTAAAACCCTCGTGACGGAGAAACTTAAATAGGGGCATCTGTCGTACCCTAATTTTTGACCGATTTATTTTATTTTATTCGTACGTTGTTTGTTTTCCAGTCGTCCGTTCGCGCGCGAATTCCCGTAATGTCTGCTTAGGTTCGTACTTGTGGTCGCATTTACTTTTCGTTCGTCGTTTATTTTTAATGTCGCTCGCGTTTTATTTTCGTAATTTTTAATCGCGTTTTGTGCGTTTTTTAGCGTAGCGTAACATTTGCGTTCGTAAAATTTATTTTATCCACGTCGTTGATTTATCGTTTTAATTAGCGTAAAAAGCCGCGTAATCTCAGTCGTATCAGACGAAATTTCGGCAGAGAGGTATTTTAAAATACCTCATTTTTTTGGTTCCGACGGGACATTTTTATTTTTATTTATTTAATTTTCGTTTTCCATTTTTAATCATTTATTTAGTCATTTATTTTTTTTTCATTTTTACTTATTTATTGTTATTTATTTATCAGATTTATTATTTATTTTAGTCCTTGTCCACATGTCAATTCATCATTGGTCCTATTCAACTTTTTCCCCAAGTTTCAGCCAAGGGTATTTTGGTCCTTTCCATGCGTCAGGTAATTAAGAGAGTGTATCAGAGTTAGTCAGCCAGGCACAATTTTCAAAACAAACAGATTTCCCAATTTCTGACTTCACTTTTTCAGATCAAAAACCACTAAAATTTCATGAACTTGCCAAGAACACCAAGAACAAATTTTATTTTTTTTTAAATGATTCTCAGTGGTTCATTGCAGAACCATCATCATTGAACCATTTCCTCTGCAATTCAAGTGCGAGTTCATCACCATTTGGTGACAAACTCAAGCACGATCACAGAGAAATTAGTGAGAAAAGAAGAAAAATTCAAACCCTAGCCATCAAAAAAACAGATTCGGCCAACACCATAAACAACACAAACCCATACCAACAAAACCTCAAATCCGAAAAAGCAACCACAAATCCGAACCAATAACATGAACATAGCAACAGAACCAAATCCAAACCCTAACCACCAAAAACAGATTCGGCCAACACCATAAACAACACAAATATCCAGGATCCATAACCATCAAATCCAAATCAAAGGCAAGGCATCAAAACCGAACACTCAATATAAGGTGAAACGAGGCCGAACCACAAGTTTGAAAACGTGAAGAAGCTCAAGGGACGAACACGCAACATACAAGGCGAAAACGAAAACGCAAACGGACTTAATCATAAACGTAAAAGACAAGAGAAGAGGAATACGGTTGTTCTTTGTTCGTCTTTCTCCGATTTAACAAGAGGTATAACTTGTTTCTTTTTTGTTCGTATAGATCTGTTGTGGTTTAAGTCTTATCATGTGAAAATTTTTGTCAAATTTATATGCTAGATCTAGGCTTATGTGTTTCTTTCCTCTGAAAACCGAGTCCATATTTGTGTTTAGAAGGGAAATATCTACCTAAGAGAAAGAAAAAAAATTGAAAAGCAAGAAAAGAAGGTTTTTCCGGCGGCGGCGCAACCACCCTAGGGTGGCCGGCCACCGCGCCGGAGCGGGAAAGCCCGCGGGAGAAGATGAACTTCATCTTCTTTCTTTTTTCGGAACCCTAGAGAGAAGGTGGAGAAGTTT
This sequence comes from Medicago arabica, assembly GCA_946800305.1. Classification (NCBI taxonomy): domain Eukaryota; kingdom Viridiplantae; phylum Streptophyta; class Magnoliopsida; order Fabales; family Fabaceae; genus Medicago; species Medicago arabica. The sequence goes on along the minus strand of OX326965.1, from coordinate 12,363,589 downwards.
TTGTGTTTTAATTTTTAGAGTGAGAAAGAAGTGAAGGGAATGAGGGAAATACACTAGGGTTTTCCTCTTATACCTAGCCCATCTGGGTTCTGGATCAACCCATGGGTTGAACCAGAACCCGCCCCAGCTCCTTACCCAGTGCCCAGCCCACTTTGTTTCTACTCATTTGCTGTTTTCACCCCCATATTTGCTACTGCACCCCCCTGCCTTGTGTAGTATTTTTGTTTTTTTTTAATTTCATGTGTTTATCTTCTTAATCATTTCATTTAAATGTTATATTATATTTTCATGCATTTTCAGTAGTATCTTAATCTTCATATCATGCACTTTTATTTTTTTTATTTCTTATGTTTAGTTCATTTTAAGTTATGAAGTAACATTTTATATTTTTCCTATTTTTGATTAATGTTTTAATTTTATGCATATATTACCTTTTAATAGTTGAATTCCTATTTTTATGCATTGTGTTTAATTAGCATCTCATATCATGCATAGTATAATCTACTTAGTAATTTAATTTCAAACTCATGCATTTTTCTAACTAATATTTTCTTTTTTCTCGAACACTTGCGTTTCATACTTTTTTAAAAAAAAATACGTTGGATATCATGCATTTTAGTTGGTAGTTATTTTTTTATATGTGATGTTCTTTTTTATGCTTAATGTTTCGTTATATCTCATTTTGTATTATCTCTAGTATAATCCCATGCATCGTTTATTTTTTTTTGTTATGTATTATATTTAGTATGTGATTAGGGAATGAATGTAATTTATTTTATGTTTTTTCTTTTAAGACCATAGAATGTATTTAGGGTATGTAATATGTAACCGACACACGCACTGACACGCGCACCGACACACCACTTTATTTATCGCTTTACGCTATTTTATTTTTATTCCGCTGTTACGCGATTTCGTCGTTAGTTTAGAAAAAAATATTTTCTTCAAAAAAAATCAAAAAATTAAATTCAAATTTCTTTCAAGTAAACCTTGGTATGTAATCCAAGTGATTTTCTTTTTTTTCCTTAATCAAATGTTAATTAATTTAATATCCACATTAGACATGGATTTCGTGCAATTAAAATTAACCAACTTCATCGTATTTTCTTCTCATGCCTTGAGGCCTCTCATCTCTTCTTAAAATCTTTTCAAAAAAATGTTAAAATCAATTCAACTCATCAAATAAGTTCTTTAGCCGAACTACTTGATTTTGATCCCGATTTATTTGGGTAAGTAGGCAAAGGGTTTCGACCCTTCCAAATCAATAAAAAAAATAACCAAAAACATGCTTCTTCTTTCTCCCTTCTTTCACTTTAACTCTTAACTTTTTAATATAAGTAAAATCAATTTAGCGCAAGATTAGAGAATAGGTAGAAGGTTCCTATGGGATACCATAGTCGGTTCGGGTGCCTAACACCTTCCCCAATCGAAACCAACCTCCGAATCCAAGGTCTTAAGGGTTTTTACTCACTTTTTCCCTTCCCGCGAATAAAAGTTGAGAGTTCAATGAATCAAGGTTCGAATCTAATCAATGATTTTGACACCCGAAAATCACGAGCACACAGACCTAATAACATTAAGGAGTAAGGGATGTGTGCATTCAATGCATTGACAATTGAAATGTTTAACTTTTTAAATAAATACATATTTACTCGGTCAGTCGTATGTAGTTTTTTGTTGGTGTTCATCGGATTTCGGTCGAATTGTCTTCCCTAATATTTTCTTATGTTAATTAAGATTTTCATTTCTTTCTCCTTTTTTTTAAATATATCATTGTTCTTTTTATATAAAAAATTATATTTTTTCCAACACTAAAGTCGGTGTGAGATTTTAAAGAGTTTTGAGGTCTTCATCAAAATATGAGTTTGTACCCTATATTAACTCTTCAAAAAAAATGAAAATAGTAGAAGATATATATTCATACTTTAATATAGGTTTAGGGGGGTGTATTGGATTAGGATTTTAAAAGACTATTTTAATAAAAAAAGTCTTCAAGATTTTAAAAGACTTTGTGAGATTGTACTGATTCTGTGAGATTTTAAAAGACTTTTTATGCAAAAGACTTTATACATTCAAGATTTTAATGGATTTATCACAATGACTTCTAAGGATTTCAAAGGATTTTATGAGATTTTATGGGATTTTAATATTTCAAAGGATTCAATGAATTTTAGGGGAAAAAGAACAAACTTACAACCGTAAATGATAAAAATAGTAAACAAATAAATTGCGTTTGAATAAAGAAAAATAAAACCAATAGAAAATTCTTTTACTAGCAAAGTGATTAATGTTTTTATGTAAAAAAAACTAGAGAGATTGATTATTTTCTACATTGTAATATTATAACTTTATATTCTTCTAAGTAACATCTCTCCACATATCTGAACCTATATTAGTCCTCCATAGATTAGCATCTTCTCGTTCTTGCTCTTGTGTTTGAACATTGAGTTCATCATTATTGTCTTCAATTCATAGTAACATGAGAACTAGGTGCATCCATCTAATGAAGGGAATTGAACAATCCTAGGATAAAAAAATTGATCGTAAAAAAAAGTAATTGAACAGTATCAATCCCAAACATAATTTTTATTTGTTTCGATCAATGGTATCAATCCCAAACATTAGAATCAGACAAAAAAAGTATCAATCCCAAAAAAAGTAATTGAACAGAAAAAGAAGAGACAAAAGTAATCGAAAAAGAAAACAATAGAATCAGACAAAAAAAATGAAAGTTGAAGAATTTGATAGAGAAAAGAAAAACCTAGCATAGAAGATGACTGCAGACAAGGGTTTGCAAGACAATGACAAAATCTCAAGGGTTTGTGTGAGATTGTTGGATGGGAGTAGTATTTATATTTTTAACTAAAAAGTCTCACAAAATCCATTACATCTAAGAATCCATCAAAATCTATAGACTTTTGAATACCAATAGACAATTCATAAGTCATGAGAAATCTCAATTGAATACCAACGGATTTTGTTGCCTTAAAAAAAAAAGTCATGATTGTTTTGATTGAATACCACAAGATTTGTTTACATTTTATAAAAGTCTTGATTGAATACCACTAAACTTTTTAATTATAAAAAAGTCTTTTAAAATCCCTTGAATTCTCAATTCAATACACCCCCTAGTTAGTAACTAATTGGTTAAATTAACTAATTGATATTATTTGTTCAAATGGAAAAAGACAGATTAAAGCGATTTTTTTTCAAACAAAATGACTAAAGAATATAATAGGTTCGTGTAACGTAATTGGAGGATGAGGTACGGTAAAAGAACCTTAACAAGTCATGAACCAGGTCAATGGCTTTAACAAGTCATAATGTATTAATCTTCATGTATAAAAAGTTAGGTTCAAGAAAATGAGAAGACCATCCCATGCGTAATGAGAAGACTCTGTCTTAGTACATTACATAGATTCTTCTTTCTTTCCATATTTTCCATTTCCAAACATTAATTTAGTGATGATAATGTCTTAAACCCATGTTCACGTAATGAAACACATTAAGAGAAGCCAAGCTAATTATTTTCTGACACCAAAAGAACCCAATTTAGATCTTGACCAAAATAACAAGACTTTTAAGTTTTAATTGTTGGGTTTAAGGGTTCCGAACCCACGTTAGTCAATAATAGCTAGCATACAACCTGTTTAAATTATACTCTACTAAAATTTAAGCTCTAGTTGTATCAAAATATAATACTTAAATTCTAGTTTAAAGTGTACAATAGTTGAAGTTATTCTCCCAAATTAAAAATAAAACAATTTTTCCAAAAAATAGTTTCTTTAGTTATTAATATATTAAACATAGACAAATCTTGATTTATTGTTGGCAATAATCTTAATGAAATTGGGATTACGATTAAAGAAATTAATTTTCATTTAATCCATGCATATTTCTTTTTCTTTTTTTGGTACAAACCATGCATATTTGTTGGACTTTGCCTAATTGGTTTTGGTTTTGAATTGGGCTCACAAGAGTATGTATAGACTCGGTCTATGTACATAATACGTGTGTATTTTCTAATTTCTTCAAAATAGACAACATTAATTTGATTTGAACCTACATAGGAATTAATTCGTACCAAGTGGGATTATTATTATAATAATTTTAATTCAACTAGTGTTTGAGGGATCATGTATAAATAGAAGTTGAAGGCAAAACGAGATGCATCAACCAAACACACTCTCAAGTATCTTCTCTCATTCCCATACAAAAATTTGTCATCTAACACAATTCACTTTCATTGAGATCATCATCCTAGAAACTATGGACTTTGTACCTTGTACTCTTGTCCTTGTGTTAACATGTGCATTCATTCATGTTTTCTGCTTACTACTTAAGAGAACAACAAAACCAAACCATAAACTTCCACCAGGACCTTCCCCTCTTCCCATCATAGGGAACCTTCTTGAATTAGGAAAAAAACCCCACAAATCATTGGCAAAACTTGCCAAAATTTATGGTCCTTTAATGAGTCTCAAGCTAGGACAAATAACCACCGTTGTTATCTCTTCATCAACAATGGCCAAAGAAGTCCTTCTCACCAATGACAAATTCTTGTCAAATAGAACTGTTCCACAATCTGTGTCAGTTCTCAACCATGACCAATATAGTCTTGCATTCACACCCATTTCACCTCTTTGGAAGGAATTGAGAAAAATATGCAACACTCAATTACTTTCTCATAAGAGTCTTGATGCTAGCCAAGATGTTAGGCGCATGAAAATTCAACAACTTCTCAATGATATCCATCAATGCAGTCAAATTGGTGAAGCAATAGATATTGGAACAATAGTGTTCAAGACTACCATCAATTTATTATCAAACACTATTTTCTCTGCAGATTTGATTCATTCTAATGGTGCAGCTGGAGAGTTTAAGGATTTGGCGACCGATATTACAAAACTTGCAGGAACACCAAATGTGGCAGATTTTTTCCCTATATTGAAGATGCTTGACCCACAAGGCCTAAAAAGAAGACAAACAAAAAATGTAAGGAAAGTGTTAGACATCTTTGGAGAGTTGATTAATCAACGTTTGAAGATGAGGGAAAGCACAAGTGTAGACACATGCAAAGACATGTTAGATGCCATGCTCAACATTTCTAAGGAGAATGAGTTTATGGACCAAAATATGATCCAACATCTATCACTTGTAAGTATAATATATATTCTCCTCTTTTTTCCTAGATGCCATGCTCAACGGTTTCACTTAATCAATGTGAGTTATGTTTTACTCTATATAGGATATATTTGTTGCGGGAACGGATACAACAACATCAACACTAGAATGGGCAATGGCAGAGCTTATCAACAATCCAGAAGCTATGAGAAAAGCTAAGAAAGAGTTGGAACAGACGATCGGATGCGGTGTGCCACTTGAAGAGTCAAATATCTCTCATCTCCCATACTTACATGCAATTATAAAAGAGACGCTTAGAAAGCATCCACCAGTTCCTTTTTTATTGCCACGAAAAGCGGAGAGAGATGTAGAGATATGTGGCTACACAATCCCAAAAGATGCACAAGTGCTAGTTAATATGTGGACTATATGTAGGGATCCAACCTTGTGGGAGAACCCAACTTTGTTCTATCCAGAAAGGTTTATGGGATCGGATATTGATGTCAAAGGAAGGAATTTTGAGATTGCTCCATTTGGTGGTGGGAGGAGAATTTGTCCAGGTCTGCAATTGGCTAATAGAATGTTGATGTTAATGTTGGGTTCATTAATTAATTCATTTGATTGGGAGCTTGAAGATGGCATGAAACCAGAAGATATGAACATGGATGATAAATTTGGAATTACTTTGCAAAAGGCTCAACCACTTCGAATTGTTCCTCTCAAACTAAGTAACTAACACAAGTGTCTTTCCGTATCTTTTGCTTCATTTTAACTTATTATGTTAAGGGTCATTGTTTATTATTTATTGTAAAGCTAAGAGAATAAGAATTATATTGAATGAATATATTGTTAATTTGTATTAATGATCTTAAAATATTGATGAAATAAAACTAATCCAATTAAAATGTATATGTATTGTGTTTGTTTGTGCCATAGCACAAAATAATTACTCTTTTTAAGCTAAATTGTATGTTGTCTTTGGCTCTATCAAGAGAGTTGTTGTGGATTGTGATGTAAGGAAAGACCATATATATCATGCGGGAAACTTTTTCTCATCTATCTATAATGGCGTTTTGTCTTATATTGACTTGCTAACCAAAATTGACGTCAAAGAGAATCGAACCTAATACTTGAGAAAAAAACATTCAAAGACTCTAAATCAACCACTCAACCAACCCCAGATATGTTTTTTTTGCCTTATAATATTATTTTTACGACATCACTTATTTTCGAATGTGTGTCAGTCTACATTCCATTTCACAGCTCCTATACCCATGTTACTATGACCTTTTTTCTCTGACACACTCTCTAAACATGCCTCCTCTACCGTTACTCTTTTCCTAATCATACATAATGTATTATTTCACTCACCAATTCACTATCTACATTTCAAAATTAAATACCCGAGTAAATTACGTCTCCTTGGATTTTAATTTGAAATCTTTTCCTTCCATACTTGTTACGAACTATGCCTTGACTAGCCATAAAAGAGAATTGAGATCTTGCAGTGACATTTAAGAGCAAACTTGTATTGTCGTCAGCCAGAGTCTTGCTGGCGGTGGACACTGCTTGGAGCCAAATGACAACATTCTCAAGGTGTTTTGCCACCATGATGAACGAAATTTGTTGAACCAAAATGAATTTTTAAAATTTTGATGGTAACAAAGTATAAAAGAACAATTAGATATACTAATATGTCTTCAAGTGTGCATGACCATCCATAGAATTAAACTCAAAGTATTAAATCAATTTTGGTTTTGAAAGAACAAAGTAATAAGCACATCTAAGAGCGTCTGAAAATTTATGAGAAGCTGAAGCTTTGGAACAGACTCTAAAGAGCACAAGCATCTGAAGGACCCAGACTTTGAAAGCCAAGTCAGTGACTGGTTTTGTCGTCTTCTGATGAAAGGTCACTATCATACATTGGTAGTATAGTTTGTCTTCTTCTAATCACGTTTAGAAACAAACAAAAACTTCAAGGACAAAGGGAATTAAATCGATAATTTCAATCGATGAAAATGAGTTTAAAACGATCTTTCAATGATATTAACCAGATCAAGAAACATTCTAACGTCTCTGATCAAAGCTTCTCAAGGACTCAAATTTATGCGTTGTCACTCTTCAACGTCTCTCGGTTTTCCCTCTGTATAAGGAGTTGAAGACTTGAAAAACACAATAACTCTCTAACTTTTGCAAGTTTCCTTACTTTGTCCAAATAAAAAACGCACAAACACTTAGATAATTTCTTATAAATTTTCATATGTTAAAAATTCTTAAGTTTTAGAGTACAATCTGAACTGTATTGATTACACCTCTGATTGTATATTAAGTGTAAAACCCAAACAATTTTTTATTTGATAAAGTTTGATTGTAGAGATCTTTTTCAGTTGTGATTGAGCAGAGGAAGTCTCTTTCTTGTGTGATTGAATAATAGAAGTATTTTGTTAGTGATTATAGTGAAAATCTCTTGAAAATGTAAATAGACTAGATTAATATTCTCGGTTTATGATAGAAACTAATAAATTGCCCTGTTTAATCTTAGTGTCTGATTTTATACCGGAACTTAGTAAATAAACCCAAAGCATAGCGTCCAGAGCTACATTCTGCATATTGACCACATAGAATACATTCAAGGAATATATCTTCACTTTTTAATATAGTTAATTTTTTTTTTAAATCAATAACAATACACTAACCAATCTCTCGTATGTCAGGTTATATGGAGATCGGAGGTCATACCATGAACTTCAACACACCACTCTAGATGACTTTTTGGTTGTGGATTTGTTTGGATAAAGTAGAATGACATTTAAAAAATAGATTCGAGTTTTAGTTTAGTTTGCTCCAAGATATAAACGTGCATTGCCTCTTCAACAAAAAAAAAAAGATATAAATGTGCATATTATGTGGAGGTGAATACCAAATTACTAACATTTCCTAAAAAATAAGGTTAAGCAAATATCCGTCCAAAAAATACGTACATATTTTTTTTTCTTGAAAGATCTATCAATAAAACTCAAACACAAATTATGTTCCAATCACAGAATATTGATGCTACTCACACTCCAAAAAACATAAGTTACACCCTAGACTACTAATATACCCTTTAACTATGTAAATTGAGTTTACGTAGTTAATGTAAATTGAGTTTACAGCTAAGTAAACTAAGTTTATGTGCGTGTGTATAAACCAGGCAGGCGCAACAACATAAGTTATAAATCCGTAAACTTAATTTACAATAACCTCTTTAATTGTACATACGTAGACTGTTGGAACATTGGTGTGATGTTGGAAGAAAAATTGAAAGATTAAACACCAGGTAATTTTACTTTGATCTAATGTTGTGTTAATTGAAAAAATAGACTGTGGGGGTCTCACATAAAATAGAACATACACGTTAGTAGTGTTTAAATTAGGGTATTTAATTAAATACTTGATAATGATAAAACTAATAGTAATTATTATTTTTATTCGTGAATATCCTTCATTCAAATCCAATGAGTTTGTTTCCTCCACTTTTGTGGATTTGTTTCTTTTTTATATTATCCACAATTGTTGTTGAACTGATTAATGGATAAATTTCATTTTGATCTTATTCATTAGAGTAATTGCTGCCACAATTTTTGCTAAAACAGTTACAAAATCTATATATAAACAGAGGACTCTACTCAGTTCAAAAAACACACTGAAATTCACAGTTGATGCTTCCTGTGCTTTTCCTCTCTTCTCCCTCCTTCGACTTGTGTTGACAGGTCCTTCTCCTTTTTCTACTCCTTTCTGTCCCTTCGGATTTAAGAGTGTTCTTAAGACCATATAGTCCCTTTTTGGTATGTTGTCCCTTCGGAATCAAGAATGATCTTAAGAGCATAGTCCCTTCTATTATTTATGTCTATTTAAAATAAATAATATTTTAAGATCATAGTCCATTTTCGGTATAATAAGAATGATCTTAAACATATATATATATATATATATATATATATATATATTCTTCTTCAATTCATGAAGAAGTTAGATGTTAGAATGGTCATAATATCATATTTGAGTGGTTGAAATACCATATTGATATTTGGAGAAGTTAAGAATTAGAATGGTGGTAACACCATACTTGAGTGGTCTCAACACCATAATAGAGTGGTCACAGTTGCATATTGGTTTCAGTATTAAAAGAGTGGTCTTAGTACCATATTGAAGGTGTAATTCTCGAACGGTTTTCTACAGTGCAGTAGTTAATCGAACAGTTGTAGCTGGACTTGTTTTATACTGGAGGCGGCGTGGTTGATAGTCTGCCTTGTACAATTTTGGGTAGTGTCACGAAACGTTTTAAAGAGAGCGACCTGGTCGTGACTCAACCTAGTAACAACTTCGGTAGATATTCTCGTAGAAAATAGAATTTGGAAATCCAAATACAACATGTTGGAAATCCAAAAACAACATAAACTAAAATTACACTAACCTTTGTAAATTGAAATTACACTAACCTCTTATATGTACATATGTTAACTGTATTTACATTAACCTAGATCGAACGTACGTAAATTGAATTTACACTAATCTCTTATATACATATACGTAAACTTAATTTACATTAACCTAAATTGAACATAAGTAAACTTAATTTACATTAACCTAGATGGAACATACATAAACTGAATTTACACTAATCTCTTATATACATATACGTAAACTTTATTTACATTAACCTAAATTGAACATAAGTAAACTTAATTTACATTAACCTAGATCGAACGTACGTAAACTGAATTTACATTAACCTCTTATATACATACCTAAACTTAATTTACATTAACCTAAATTGAACATACGTAAACTGAATTTACATTAACCTAGATTGAACGTACGTAAACTGAATTTACACTAATCTATTATATACATATGTAAACTTAATTTACATTATCTTAAATTGAACATACGTAAACTGAATTTACATTAACCTAGATTGAACATACGTAAACTTAATTTACATTATCCTCTCACTTAAAATCAAATTAACAGACATATCTCATACCAAAACAAAATAGAAACTCATCGAAAATGAAATTCATGAAATTCACTAACCTTTATGAATATAGTACAGATCAATGACAAGGATGTTGATATAGATATTGGTTGCACATCTATGGTGATTTGTGGATGAAAGGGGGTGAGGGTTCAGAATGATCATAAAATATGGGTTTTTAGTAATTTACATGAAGAGGGCAATTTTGATATTATTGTAAAATTTTAAATAAATTTTGGTGTAATTATAATTATATGGGGTGAGACCAGCAATAGTCATAACTAAATGACTGCATATTTAAAATCATGTTCTAACATATTAAATTTCATTAAATTTCATTAGAACACTCAATCCATATATTATTTTGAACATCCCTTACTCCTTAATATTGTTAGGTTTGCAAACACTTAACCCTAAAAATTTCCCTCTAATTCTAATGCATTGATTACTAATGAGAGCAACCCTAATTTTTTCCTCCCATCTTATTTGAAATTTGAATTTTGGTGGAACTTAGTGGAGTTTGTATTGTTAATTGGGTCATTGTGGCTTTATGGTTTCTATGCAGAGTTATTTTCAAATTTCCATGCTTGGTAGATGTAAAACATTTAATTGTGGCTTTATGGTTTTTAATCAGATTTTGTTTGGCTTTCCATTTTTTTAGGCTTACTATTATTTATGCAATTTGATTTTCAATTCAACTTTCTTTGTTATTAAACACGACATTTTTGTTCTTCAAATCCCTTACTCCTTAATATTGTTAGGTTTGCAAACACTTAACCCTAAAAAATTCCCTCTAATTCTAATGCATTAATTACTAATGAGAGCAACCCTAATTTTTCCCTCCCATCCTATTTGAAATTTGAATTTTGGTGGAACTTAGTGGAGTTTGTATTGTTAATTGGGTCATTGTGGCTTTATGGTTTCCATGCAGAGTTATTTTCAAGTTTCCATGCTTGGTAGATGTAAAACATTTAATTGTGGCTTTATGGTTTTTAATAAGATTTTGTTTGGCTTTCCATTTTTTTAGGCTTACTATTATTTATGCAATTTGATTTTCAATTGAACTTTCTCTGTTATTAAACACGACATTTTTGTTCTTCAAATTTCCTCACACCACAACCTCTCTCATCCTCCCTTTGTATCTCTTCATCACTTTCTCCATTTTCTTTCTTGATGGTAATTCTCTCTTCTTCGGTCATCTTCTTCGGTCATCATCCCCTGTCTTCTGGATCCTCTCATCCTATGTCATCTACTTCTCATTTCTACACATACTCACTGGAAATCTGATGATCCATTCTCCTCTGATTTGTCTTTCACCGTCAGAAAATTGATGCCATGCTCTGTGCCTCAGGAAGCAGAGGCACAGAGCATAATAATGAAAAAAAATAATGAATGCTGCATTGATATTCAATAAATAAAAGTATAATAATGAAAAAAAATAATAAATGCTGCATTGGTATTCTAAAATGACAATTATTTTAAGAAAAAAAAAATAAGACTATTATTGTGAGACGGGGAGAATTCTCTTCTTCTTTTCTCTCTCGCTCATAAGATTCATGCGGCGCACGGATTATCAATCTAGTTTAGAGTTTATTTTTGCATACATTTATTTATTATTAAAACCTGAAAAGAGAAAAAAAAAAAAAAAGAAAGATAGAAATTGTAGATATTTTCCATTTCCATTTCATCCAAAAATCCAGACCTTGGCGCGCATGAAAACCTGAAGAGAAAAGGGTTTAAGAATCGTTTTCTCTTTCTCACAAATCAAAATCCCTAAAACACTCTCCAATGTCCAAACCCTAAACCCTATTCAACCTTCTTCTTCCTCCATGGCATTCTCTTCCGCACTTCGTCTCCTCACACTCTCCCCTTTCACTCCCACCACTCGCCTCTCATTTCTCCGCCGCACTACCTCCGACCTCCGATTCCTCTCCGCCTCCACCCGACGCCGTCCGTCCACTTCTATCAAGGCTGCCGCTGCTTCCGCTCGCCGGGATGAACCGGAGCGAGACGGAAATGGAAGCGTGACGGTTGTGGATAACGGTAGTGATGTTGTAAAGAGGAGTGAGGGAAGGATTGTGCTTACGGAGCTTCATAAAGAAGCTACGGAAGCTTATATGGCGTATGCTATGTCTGTGCTGCTTGGTAGAGCTTTGCCTGATGTCAGGGATGGGTTGAAGCCTGTTCATCGAAGGATTCTGTTAGTATTTTGTTTTTTGATTTTATTTTGGAGTTTTCTGTTTGAGGAAGAGTTTTTCTATTCACACTCCATATATTTTTGGTTACACTCAGAATTTCTTAAATTTTTTAACCTTGATTCCATTCTTTGTCATCGTAAAAATTCACTCACTCTCTTTCACCCACAATCAATCTTGATATTCGATTGCATATAACTAAGTGAATTTATTCTTCTTTGTCAATAATGCTAGTTTCAATTTTTTGTTCATGTTGTTTCAATTTACATGTTTAGGTTAACTTAAATTCATTTTACATGAACCTACTTAAACCACCGAGTTTACATGACCTACTTAAACTGAGTTTACATGTGCACATTTAAATTGAGATTACCTAGAATCATTGTACAAGATTGAACTTAAACTCAGTTTACATGACCTACTTAAACTTAGTTTAAGTATGTACACTTAAACTGAGTTTACATGAACATACTTAAACTGAGTTTACATGAACATACTTAAACTGAGTTTATATGTACATACTTAAATTGAGATTACGTAAAATCATTGAACAAGGTTGAACTTTTAGATGTGTACTTAAACTCAGTTTGCATGACCTACTTAAATGAAGTCTACATGAATTTACTTAAACTGAGTTTACATGACCTCTTTAAACTAAGTTTACATGTACATACTTAAATTAAGATTACTTAGAATCATTGAACAAGGTTGAACTTTTAAATGTACACTTAAACTCAGTTTACATGGCTACTTAAATTAAATTTACATGAACCTACTTAAACTGAGTTTAAGTATGTACACTTAAACTCAAATTACATGAACCTACTCAGTTTAAGGAACAAACTTTTTAAAGATAAAATTTTATTAAAGGGTAATATTGTCATTTTGAGGTGCAAACGGGATTAAACAGGGTGTAATTAGAAAAACTCTTTAAGGAATTGTAGAAATTTGTGAAGTATATATATATATATATATATATATATATATATTTTTTTTTTTTAATTTTTAGAATGTTTTTCACTATATTTTTTGATGTTAGCTGGAAATTGTGAAGCACTGACACGTCTCGAAGCCGGTAGTAGTTTGAGAAAATGACTGAATTGAATGTAATCACTTGTGTCTGTGTCGGACACTAACACAACTTTCCACACCTAACATATAAATGAGGGAAACTTTAATAGCTTAGATTGTTGTTCCCCTAATTTTCTCTCTCTTGTTGAATGTCTTATACTACTTTAACAATTAATGTGATATTTGAGATTGGATTCCCTGCCGTCAGGATTTTTCCGCGTACACGCAGTCATGGATTTTCCCACATTGGTAGTGGTTCGATCTTAATCTGATGCTCCAACAAAAGTTAACTTTTATTTTATATTTAAAATACTGAGCTTAAGTATGGACCGTCCAATCTTGATCGAAGGATTACTGATGACCAACTGCGTGAATGCAGGAAAATTCTGATTGCTGGGAACTGTGATCAGTGATTTTTCTACGTTGAGGAGTTTTTGAAATTTGTGAACTGAATTGTTTTTTGCTTTCGTTTTTTTATATATTTTCTCAAAATATTGTTTGAGGGTCACTGGAAATTATTTTAAATTATCCATTTAGATTTTTGTTTGGTACAATGCAAATTTTTGTGTTTTATGTTTGTATATGTGATTGTATTGCAGCTTACTGTCAAATTAGTCTTTCACATTTATGCATGGCATGCCAGTGTGCTGTTTTTAATTGTGAGTTATTGGTTGTTGTCATTTTGCTAGTCATGATGCTTTTGATTCAAGCAACCCTTGGTTACATGAGATATTTTTTCGGTCAAAAGCTTCTTTGCTTGCATTGATTTATTAATTGTAATAATCTTTTCTTTGTATGTTTAGTTCAAACCTGCCATTCCTTATTTCATTGATTCTATAGGATGATTTTGAGATGGCCACTTGTAGTTTGCAAAGCAGCAATAATCTAGGGGAATGTAACTAGGGGAATGTAATTTGAACTCCTAATTGTTTATTAAAACTCTCCACCAAGTTCTTTTGATTGTCATTTTCCAACTAAATATCAATTGAATGTGAATAGACAAATGAACTTCATTACTAACCACATATTTTAATATCATATAAAACCTTTGAATTGAGGGGAATTTAGGAAAATAGGAAATTATAATAAAAGTAATTAATCAAGATGTGGATCCATAGTACATCATTCAGTGTACTACAAGTACAAATAGCATCACACTTTTGACAATTTGAGTTTGCTAAAATTTGACACTTCTTAATTGAGATGTTATTGCATGACACTAATTTTTTGAATGCAGATTTGCAATGCACGAGCTCGGTCTCTCGTCCAAAAAACCATTCAAGAAATGTGCAAGAGTTGTTGGAGAGGTTAAAATTTTAAATACTAGTTAATAATAATGAAGCGCTCAATAGATTCATCTAGAAGTATGTTTGAAGTTTGGGTAGTGTATTATCTACTTCCATTTTTATTGTTTGATATATGCTGCTATACCACATTATTATTGTAGGTATTAGGGAAATTCCACCCTCATGGAGATACTGCTGTATATGATTCCATGGTTCGGATGGCCCAGGTAAAACATTGTTTTTTTCTTTATTTTCTCTTCCTCTTAAGATATACCGGATTGCTAGGTCAATGATTACTTAACTGTAGTATCATATATTTTTATCAATAACTGTAGTATCACATAACATGTAGTATCATAGAAAGTTGATAAAAGGAGCCAATGTAATAATTTATATCCCTAAAGTATGCTAATCCAAACACTCAATAACTGCTTTTCTTCTCTAAATTACTACCATACTTTTTTTTTCTGTAAAAATTGCTATCATACTTTGTAGTTGACTATGGCTATTGGTCCATGATTTATTACGTTTTTTATTTTCAGTTGTTATATTTACATTTTTTTCCACTGTTTTTCAGGATTTTTCATTACGAAGTCCTTTGGTCAATGGTCATGGAAATTTTGGGTCGATTGATGCTGACCCTCCGGCTGCCATGCGTTACACAGAGTGCAGATTGGAGGTATGTGTTTAACCACTTACTCTTTAAGTCTGAACTCTACTTTTGTAATAATTTCACCTTCAATTTTATGCCAAAATGTTTGATATAATGGACTCTCCAATCAAATAATTGTTTGTTCTTGTTAATTAATCCTTCAATTTTATACCAAAAAGTTTTATATAATGGACTCTCCAATCAATAATTGTTTGTTCTTGTTAATTACTGGTAAAGAAGATGTGCACTGATTTTTAATCATGCCAAAGTTCTGATGTCAATAAACAAACAATTATTTTTTTTATCCATGTTTGTTAATTGTGAGCCGTTTGAAAAATATCAAACTTTCAAGCCACCAAACTTGAAATTTTATATTCATGAGCATTGTTTCCTTTTCAGAAGTGTGAGAAGGAGAACTAAACTGAAAAACCGTGTAACATACATCCAACCGTTTTTGAAATGATTCTGCTTTTTAAATAATGTTTTTTGTACTTGATTTAGCTAAAGATCTGAAGTCTGAAGGGTCTGTTCTTGAGAAACTATTGCATGATGTGCTAAAAAGAATTGTTAAAATTGGGTCTTGCAGGATTAATCTAACAAGGAACTTCCAGGAAACACCACTTTTATCTTCCTAAACATGAATGATCAGTTCTTGACTTTTAGTTGATTATTGTTTGGTAAATTGGGTTTTAGTTGATTATTGTTTGGTAAATTGGGTTGCTTGGAAATCCTATACATATTCCTGATCTGAATCTTTGTTGTTAACAAATGATTATGGTCTTGAAATACTCTTCTTCAAAGAGTCTTATTCCTTTCTTTTTTTAATTTTTCTTATTGCAAGGGAGTATTAAAAAGACAATTACTTAAGAACTGTGTTCAATGAAACCAAACAACTCACTACCGTTTAATCATTTTTGTATGGGGTGGTGGAAGTGTACTTTTCCATATTAATTTAGTGATTGGTAGAATTTTTTACATAGTTCTTGGTTAGATGAAAATAGAGGGAGGAGATTTTTACGAGTCTTTCTTGTCCAAACACTGCTTTATGGGATTGTCATGAAGTTTTGTTAGCCTTAAACAAAATGTCTAGAGTTTTGGATCTGCGGTTGTTGCTTTTCTTTCATGTTCTTTGAATTGATTTGCATATTGGCATACAGTTTGAAGGAATTTAATTGGTTCTTGGTCTAAATATGCAGGAATTGGCTGAAGCAGTGATGTTGGCAGATCTAGATCAAGATACAGTCAGTCACTGCTGTTCTTTGCCATTCAATTTTTGGGTTTTCTGATTTACTTTGACATCAATATTGAGTACTTTTTATGTGTGTTTGTTCCTCATTGCAGGTTGATTTCGTTCCAAATTTTGATAATTCACAGAAAGAACCATCACTTCTACCTGCTCGTCTTCCTACCTTACTGTTGAACGGTTCTTCTGGGATTGCGGTGATTTCTTGTCCCCTTTTGCATATCGGAACTCCTGATACTTTTTCTTCGTTAAGTTATGCATCTTCTTACATAGAGCTGTGTATTCTTATATTCATCAGGTTGGCATGGCGACTAATATCCCTCCTCATAATCTCGGGGAAGTAGTAGATGTGCTCCGTGTTATGATACATAATCCAGAAGCCACTGTGAGTGCCAAATCTTACCCTCTTTTTTGATCAAATGGAAATCCATTAAAAACACAGGGACAACCAGATGCACCACAACGCTAACAAAGCAGTTTCAGAGTTTTGAGCTCTTATTTTCTTCCACATCTTATTAACATTATTGTTGCAAAAAGAATACTAGAATTATACTTTTCGGGATGCTCTCTGTAACATACTTTATGATTTTTTTTAGACGTTCGTCAAATGTTTTAAAAAGTGATTAATTTAGCTTTTTTGACAATGGATCAATCATAATAATGTATTGAAGAATGTGTTGGTGGTTGTCGCACAACTAGAAAGTCACTGTTACAATAAACCACATTTTCTCCACTAACTAGGAAGAGCTAATTCCACAACAAACTTGCCAGTTAACAAATTAAGAATTGTCTTCTAACATTGATTCTGAACTGTTCATTCGCATAACTGTGTAACGCAAATAGCCAATTCAGATTTCGTAAGAAATGAAAGCATGGTTATTTTATTATTACTTTTCAGTTGCTATTTTGTATGATTTTGAATCTTTTTAATTTTTCCCCCCTTTCCTGTAAAACTTTCTAATTTTTCCGGGTGTGTTGTAGCTGCAAGAATTACTTGAATATATGCCGGGACCCGACTTTCCAACAGGAGGGCTGATTATGGGAAACCTTGGGTAAGTCTATCAAGTTTTTGGAAGGATCCCTTTTTTTATGAATATTTCATAAAGATTTAGTTTTTTATTTTGGCTGACAAGTTTACATTATCTGTGTCAATACAAGCTTAAAATATGTTGCTCATATCATTCCTTTTAGCTGGTAGTGCAATCTAATTATTTATTTATTTGATTGGCAAATATTAGCTTTTTTTCCTCCTTGCCAAGACTTAAACCCTGGACTTCCTACTCCTCAACCCTTAGCTCAAACCTGCTGAGCTACCCAACCCCCCAGTGCAATCTAATTATGATTACTTGTCAGTTGCAAATTAATAAACATAACAAGTACTTTGGTGATGGTATATGGATAATTGATGTGCTGCATAATTCATTATTTGCATTTTCATCTCTATCGTTCTTCAGTCAAGGATGTTGGTTACATAATAGAAATATAGGGTTTTAAATAAAAAATAAGAGTGAATACCCATTTTGGTCCCTCGCAATCTGTTGACCGGCCAATTCAGTCCCTAACAAAATAAAACCCAATTTAGTCCTTGACATTTTCATAACGTGGACGAAGTAGTCCCTGATTTTTCATAATAGAAGGACTGATTTGTCCCAGGTATGAAAATGTTAGGGACTAATTTGGGCTTTACTTTTGTCAGGGACTGAATTGGTCCGTCAGAAAGTTGTAAGGGACCAAAATGGGTCTTCACTCAAAATAAAATGAGCCTTGAAGAGAAGCTGGCAACTTCTGTTACAGAAGTCTGTGGCACTTGAAAGCTATGTGACCTTGTTTTAATCCATAAGTTTGTTTATGAAGCACGGACACCTCTAGGACTAGGCGTGTCGCGGTGTTCGACACGCGTCTGTGTCCGACACTCCTATGACACTCGTACGACACGTGTCGGACAACTAAAACCGGTGTCCCAAATAAAATTATTTTTTTCTTTACTTCGACACTCCTAGACCGGTGTCCGACACCTATACAACACTCATACGAGTTGTGTAAGACAAATGTCTGAAACACTTTTTTTACTCTCTTGGTTCCACACACCGTAGATAGTTACATATCTGTTGAGAAATGTTTTTGATCAAGTGTGTTGAGAAATGTTAATCAATTAGGGGCTTATAGAAATTAAAATTGATTACAACATTTTTAGCTTTTTTGATAGTAGATGAATAAATAAATGTCACATAATATGATATTTTGTTTTATAACTTTTTTCATTGAAATAAATTGCTCAATTTATACGCTTATGCATGTATTTTGATTTTCATTTTAGACCCTCCATAAATAAGTTCATATATATGTGGCGGTGTTGGTGTCCTATATTTTTTACATTAGCGG
Source organism: Medicago arabica (assembly GCA_946800305.1). Classification (NCBI taxonomy): domain Eukaryota; kingdom Viridiplantae; phylum Streptophyta; class Magnoliopsida; order Fabales; family Fabaceae; genus Medicago; species Medicago arabica. The sequence continues at coordinate 12,344,616 of OX326965.1, read as the reverse complement.
CGTCGCCGTGTCCGTGTCAGTGTTGTGTCAGGTGTCCGTGTCGGAGTCCGTGCTTCTTGTGCCCTTGTTTTGATTTTGTGCCTTCCCAAAAATTATACAATATGATGTCTTGTATGATATATTACTTATTTTTCTTAAGGATCTTAGAAGCATACCGTACTGGTCGTGGACGTGTTGTCGTCAGAGGGAAGACTGATGTTGAATTGCTTGATTCTAAGTCAAAACGGGCTGCAATAATAATTAAAGAGGTAGTTCTCTAGATTCTTTCAGATTCTGACATTTGAAATACTTGCTTTGGAAGATTCCTTACAAATTCTATTTTATGATTGGAATAGATTCCTTACCAGACAAACAAATCAGCTTTGGTTGAGAAGATTGCCGACCTTGTGGAAAACAAGGTATTAATGTGTTTCAATCAGATTTTTTTTTTCCTCTTTTTTTCATCCAAATGTAGTAAATGTCTTATTACCAGACATTAACTGACTTCTGTTTTAAGTGAAATAAGGCACTGTCTGAGGGATAAAGATAGCCATGACTTCTAAAACGAGATATCTAACTGCTTTGAGGTCACTTTTTAAATAAGGTGTTTTGTACCTGTTGAAATTTGGGGCCTAAACTCATCCTTACAAAACCGGTTCATAAGGTGAGGAGTGCCTCCTCTTTATAAACTCTTATCAAGAGTCTTGTCTATCCGATGTGGGACTTGAGTTTTTCCCAATACACCCCCCTCACGCCCATCACTCTTTTTGGGCTTGGTGCGTGGATAGGTAGGTGTGTCCCTTGAATTCGACAAGCTCTGATACCATCTTAGAAATGGTGGTTGGGCCTAACACAACCCCACAAAACCGGCTTTTGTGGCGAGGTTTGCCCCCACTTATAAACACATTGTCAGACCATCACCTATCCGATGTGGGACTTGGGTTTTTCCCAATAGTACCTAACATTTTGAAACCTGGGTGCCATGTAAAGAGACATACTAGTTAATATTATTTATATAAAAAAAAAATTTGAAGCTTTTTTTCTTTCCTAGCCTAACTTTTCCGAAGTTTTTTTACTAGTCATCGCCCTTGACATCCTCAACTTTGTCGCCATTCGCGTCTTCCCTACATGCTAACATTGAGTCGGATGGTTTAGGGGGTGGTGGTGGGTCTTCCGGCATGCACAAGATCCCCTTTTCAAGGTTGTCACCTGCATAATATTATCCGCGCCATCAGCCACACTACATTGATGCTATCACTGTACCTCACAAAAGTACATGCCTATGTGCCCTCGTCCACTGCATGACCTTTGGCTCTGCAGGTTCTTGCATTTTTAGATTACTTTCCATGACCTATCCCCATACATGATAGCTCATATATAACTCCGATTCTTGACCATTTTATGCCTTTGCTTTTGCTTCCACATTCTTGGCCTCTTTATTGGACATTGCCCTTGATTATTTTTCTTTATCGATTTCTACCTGTTCCTTTGGTTCTTGTTAGCTCTCCTTTTGAACTTCAGCCAAACTTGTGATATCTTGTTTCCCAGAGTAATACAATTTTTATAGATATTTTAGAGATATTGTGTTGGCCTTGTATCTTGTTGTGTGGGTATTTGAGATAGTTATTTCAGGGTTTACTCTTCATATCCAATATGACAGCTTGTTACAGGGCCATATGGCAATAGTTAGTTTTGTTAAAGTGCGACATCAGCACCAACAGTCTAACTGCCTCTTGGTTTGTTAGAAACGAGTCCAGGTTTAGCCCCAATAGAGTGAAGAATAAGATTCATATAAACTCTTGTATTCTTCAGTTTAGAAAAGATCTTGTAATCTGATGACATTCTGCAGTTTAGAAATGATTCAATGAATGTATGAAATAACAATTTTACTTTCTCTTGTTTTCCCACTTCTAACACTTTTTTTAAACCTTTTGACTTTGCATATGATTTTTGTCTCATACTCATATCTTTATCTTATATGTTTATATGTAAGAGGTTTCGACTTGGTATGTTTTCACATATTGTTGGTGTTTTCTGCCCTTTTTGGTTTTTTGAAGGGTGCCAAGCATTTGTTTAACAGGCAGCTATAACCTAAAAAATTTCCTTTTGCATTTTTTTTATTGTTTTTTGTTTTGTTTTCTATGCAGAGTTTAGATGGGATAAGTGATATTCGGGATGAGAGTGATCGTTCTGGAATGCGTGTAGTAATTGAGGTGAAATATATAAATATGCTATGGTCCTAATTCCTATATCCTCTTGTTCTATGACACGTGCAAGAAACCAAAAAGAGATGGAAAAAAATATAGTTTTGTATTAGATAATGACTAATTTCACCCACTTTGCAGCTGAAGCGGGGATCAGATTCATTGATTGTGTTGAATAATCTTTATCGCTTAACTTCTCTGCAGTCTACATTTAGTTGTAACATGGTGGGGTAAGTTGGTTGCCTTCACCTTTTTCTTTTCTTCAAAATAACCAATTTAAATACTCTGATCGTTGATGCCATTCTGACAATCGGTTGTTATTACTTTCCCCTCATGTCTAGGAATTGTATTTTAATAAATAAATATCTTTTGGAATGATTATAGTTCTGTACTCACTGAACCCCCTGGGGGCTAACGGGACTATTTCTGGCATAGAACTTGTACTTGGGATATTTGAGGAAAAATTTGTTAGACTAAACATATTGATTATGAATTATGGAATAGCATAGGCCAGAGCCAGACCTCTATCTTATTCCATTTGATAGATGGTTCTTTTTTTTACTCATGATGAAAGGGAAAGCTCCATTAGTTCTTTATACACTAAACCAAATACATATGGCTTGTTCTTGTTCATGATCTGAAGCTCTGTGGGTTCTATCTAATTTGTTAGCTTATTTTTTTTCTCACTTCTTGATTTTGTTATATCTGTGTTATTATAGTTTTTAATACTTCACATCTTAATTTGAACATACCTTTTTTACCTGAATTTTGTAGCATTCTTAATGGAAGACCTAAACAAATGGGACTGAAAGAAATTTTGCAGGTGAGTGCTTACTGGCCTCAGTAGTCTACAGTTTGTGCCAAATTCATGGTTATTTGGAAAATGATTATTTCTAAAGAGAGAGACCAAACTACATGGATCTGTGAGAGAATAATCTTCTCGTTCTTAGTTTATTCAGGTGTTAGTCAATTTAGTCAGTTTCCAGTAACAACTGAATAGCTAACCATTAGCTATCACAACTGTAACTGCAATTTTTTCAACCTATCTTTAAATTTATTGCTCACAGTTGGTGTAAAGTAACATTTTCCATGTTCAAGCTTCATCATCAAATTGCTTTTTTAACTTATTTTCTCTTTAAAAGGCCTCTAGCCAACAAGCCTTCTTTGGAGTTTTTGGTGGTGTAGTATGAATTTTCAGTTTTTTTCCTGTACTAGCTATAGAAAGTTAGAAATATCTAAACTTAACCTGTAATGCAGCCACAATTACTAATTTGAAAACTACACTCAATATCCATTTTCCATAATGACCCATTCTTTCTGCCAGGAGTCACTGATATTTTTTAGCATCTTATACCGGTGTGTATCATGTAATTATTTTTTTTCCTATTTGGTTTTGGTCATTTGTGTGTAAGGTGATGCATTTGTTTTTTGAAGTTGAAGTGCTACTTTTTATTTTCCTGGCTTACTTTTTAATGTTACTTCAGGCATTCTTAGACTTCAGATGCTCTGTTGTTGAGAGACGTGCAAGATTTCAGTTATCAAAAGCACAACAAAGAAGGCATATTGTCGAGGTATGTCACAAAAAACATAGGATCTATTTGCGTGTCTGTACTGTCAATTTGTCATGTACATAGAGTATAAAGCTTGTACATATGTCACCAGTAGAGTGGTTTACGATCATTTGGTTGAAAGCTGGGAAACTAGTCTGGCTGAAATTGGTGAACCACAAGATGTTCAGTTTGGTCCCTTCAACCAAAAAAATGTACTGATCACAATCTTTAGGAATTGGGTGAACTGGTGCTAAGTGATGAATTTAACAATTTTTTTTACTCAAATAAATGCCCAATGCGAAGCTACAAAGTCCGACATATGGATTTTTTTCTTTTTCTGTGGGCAATATTGAACTCTAGACCGTTGTCAATGTGCCTTTGGTATTATGTCAAGAATCAACTATCCCCAAAAGCTTAAGCAATTAGGTGAAGATGAATGAATGCTTAGAGTAATTAGTGAAAGTACACTTTTCTAATCAACATTTTGACTGTAAATAAATGTATGTTATGTGCACACTCAGGGTATCCTTGTTGGGTTTGATAATCTTGATGGGGTGATTCGCATAATACGTGAAGCTTCAAGTAACTCAATTGCTGCAGCTGGGCTACAGAATGGTGAACTCCTAATTTTAAGCTTGTTTATTAATTTTCATTGTTCCAAATTTTCTCCTTGGAATATGGAATTCCAAGACATGATATTGAGAGGCTACCTGCTTAGACGTTGTTGCTCTGTTGGAAACTATTTTTCATCCGTCTTTTGAAAAATGCTTTTTTATTGAAATTAAGTCCTTGCAATCATGACTTGGAATTGTCTATCTTTTAGATGTTTAATGTGAATGTGAATATCTTTATGCAGAGTTCAATATCTCTGAGAAACAAGCTGAAGCTCTTTTGGACATGAGCCTAAGAAGACTGACCCTTCGTGAGGTGCACTTGAATCATACCTTTCACTAGACTAGAATTATTGTTGTTCTATTATATTTAAATTTCTTTAAGTTTACCTGTGCTAGGAGCATATTTAGAACAATAAGCTTTGTACTGTGCAGAGCGACAACTTTGTGGCTGAAAATAAATCTCTGAGCGAACAGATTTCCAAGTTAGAGGAACTTTTGTCCAGCAGGAAAAATATACTGGAGGTATAGTATCACTTCGAATCTATATTCCTCTCATTCAAAACTTACTGAATTAGCTTTGTAATTTTGGTTGGTTAGGCTAATTACTGAGTTAGCTTATTAAATCTATTTATTCAGTGCAATACTGGAATTACCTAATTGCTGGTATGAAAAATTATGAAATTGTATTGGTTTCAAGCAAATTTTTAACGTTGTTCCTATAATTAACAAATAAATATTATGCATAAGTAGAGGATAATAGATCATACTACTGGATCACAAATTATAAAAAGAATTAATTTTTCTTTGAAATTTCTAGGTCCCAATATGCTGAACCCGGACAGTAAATGACCCCATAACTGTGATTGCTTGCAGTCCGGGACTGCAGGCAATCCGGGTTCCAATGTGCTCCAGTGTTGCATTGTTATGACTAGTCAGAAATACAGAATTATAGTACGAAGAATTGAAAGAATCATCCAGGCTATTAGATTAAAAAATTCCCAGACATCCTAATTCTTCATAGTATTCCTCCTTACTCAGTTTTTTTTTTCAACCTAATCTTACTTACTCCTAACTGTACTTAGTTTCTCTGTTACTGCCATTCTGCTTTCGTCATACAACTTCCTGTTCAGGGTTCTCCTACCCATAGATACAGAATTCGTTGACTCTCTTAGGGATCCGTGTACCAATTCGTACGAGCCGGTTCGCCATTCGTTTGCGTATTGGTTCATGATAATTCGCCTATGAATTCCCTAAAAAGAGAGTACCGGCGAACCATATACAATCCCTCACAAAAGATTAAAATATTTAGACTAATTTACTTCAATACTTGGGCTTTGAAAGTAATTACTATCGAAAAATCCAAATGCCACTGGTCCACTATTTCAATGTACTGTAGTACACTTGGCAGTGGATAGATGTGGTAGAGGATGGATGTGTTGGAGACTGTATTTATAGACTTGCTTATCTCTCAATGTTAGAAAACCTTCCGATGTGGGACATGCTAATTTTCGATGTTAGATAAAACACATGCTCTTTTTCTATTAGACAAACCTCTATGAAACATCACAGGTCCATCTTCCTTAGGTCTGAAAGGATAGAAAATGTACAACGAACCCATAACGTACTGACTATGTAATATACTGAATTCTTTGAAAGTTACGAACCATGTACCATAGCGAATTGCGAATCTGTGTGACTATGCTCCTACCAATACCTCACTTCAAAAATAAAACAAAACAAAGCCACCCTGTCGTCCAGCTGAGAGGCTGGGAATGCCTCTTAAATGTTGTGTTTCCGCAACTGGACAGCAGCATCCAGGTGTCCTTTTTGTAGTTAGGGTAAACAGGAAAAAAAAATGTCACAATTAGGCCTTTGTCATAAACATTTCTGAACAACCTGTAAGTAAAAGATTGGGTTTGACTGCAATTCTTTATATTGGAGATCTAATGAACCAGACTTCTCTTTAAGTTTTGTAATGGTGACTCATGACTCGATAGAGAGACTATTAGCATTGCTGAAAAATAATTTATTTATCTGGGATTGACCATTTTATTGTTCTCATTTTTTTAGGTTATAGAACAAGAAGCAATTGATCTGAAAAATAAGTTTGCTAGTCCAAGGCGTTCAATTTTGGAGGACACTGATGATGGTCAACTTGAAGACATTGATGTTATTCCAAATGAAGAAATGCTATTGGTATGTGGCAACTATAGTTTAAATCTTACTTTTGCATCTTTCTTCTATCTATTGGTCACTAAATGAGTATTATGTTCATGACAATGTGTTTTACTTTCAGACACTTAGTGAAAAAGGTTATTTGAAACGTATGAAGCCAAGTACTTTTAACCTACAACATCGTGGAACAATTGGCAAGTCAGTAGGCAAATTAAAAATGAACGATTCAATGTCTGATTTCATCGTTTGTCGCGCACATGATTTTGTCCTTTATTTCAGGTATGTTTTCGTTGTGGTTCCTAAAGTGAACTGATCTCTGCCTATTGAAATTTGTGCAAACCCACTGGTCAAGGCAGAAAAAACATGAAGATGCTTGGTTTTATTTTTTTGTTGAAGAGACTTATACCTTCCTATGATGTACGAATACAGTATGCATCTTACCGATATGGCGATATGTCGTACTTGAAAAATATAGGATACTCTATGTTTAGGAGACATATAAAAAAGGTCTCTATATTTAATGGCTTTATGTTTTAGCTTCTTTCTGGTGCCACCTTCTTTCTTGAGATGCGCTCTATTTTTTTTTGGGTCCTGACTTGTTTCTGGAGATGCTCTCTAGCAAGTACTAAACATGTAGGTGGGCTTGTTGTATGGTTTAGCTGTTGTTATTAGAAGTCGTTCTTTATCTGAGAAAAGACATTATATGGTCTTTTATTTCGAATCCTTTGTTTTTGTTTCTTTTCTTGGTTGTGGTTAATTATATTACTGTTAGTCTTTGAAATTATTGCCTAGCAGATGATTTTATTACATCACATTTGAATATTTTTTTCGCTTGTGAAATCCAATTTTCAGCGATAAGGGAACAGTATACTCAGCTCGGGCATACAAAATTCCAGAATGTAGCCGGACTGCTTCTGGCACACCCCTTGTTCAGGTATTTCTTTCTTTCTTTCTTCCTATTCTCTCTGTACACACCAACATTCCCTCACATATACCACAATAATCGGTATACTTGTATACAATGCCTGTATGCAATAACATAAAGGTTTGGCTGAAAGTGGGATGATGGAGAACAATGAGAAACAAATACCTTTGTGTGTTTAATTTACCTATGGGCTATGGGCACATAAAATGGTTTAGAGAGAGTGTGGCGATTGAGATAGTACAATTTAATGGAGTTATTGACTATCTTTAAAACAATGTTTTTATACGTACACTTTTAATTGCGCCTCTTTATAAAAACAGTTGAACAAAGGAATTGAAACACAAGTTGCCTTAAATAACATTTTTTTTTTCTTTTGCTTCATTTGAGCCAGATCTTATGTTTATCTGACGGTGAAAGAATAACATCCATAATTCCTGTGAGCGAGTTCACCGACGATCAGTTCTTGCTGATGCTTACAATGCAAGGATATATCAAGAGAGTACCCTTGAATTCATTTTCGTCAATCAGATCGACTGGAATCATTGCAATTCAATTGGTTTGCTCTCAAATTTGACTTCTGTCTACATTGCTCAATCTTCGTATTATTGTCCTATGACTAGATTAGTGGTTAAAATCTCTGTATATAAATCTTCATACATATCATTTAACTTCAAAGGTTCCCGGTGATGAGCTGAAATGGGTCCGTTGCTGCACAAATGATGACTTTGTGGCTATGGCTTCACACAATGGAATGGTCATACTGAGTCTATGCAGTAAGGCAAGTTTGCTATCTATTAATATTTCTATAACAACTAAAACCTTTACCTGAAGTTGCTATCTTTTACCTCTTTAGAATAATTTTGGTGTTTGAAATTTAGAATTAGGCATTAGGGGAAAGGAAAGGAGAGGATAGAGATATAATACAAAAATGCGAAGTTCATAGTAAGTTTTGAATGTTGGTGATGTGAAGAACTGGCCTTTAATCTTCATTTGTGCTAAATGACTATACAATGACATTTGCACCCTGAATTTGGGTAGACTACAAAGTAATCTGTTCTTCAACTAATATGTATTTCCTTATGAAAGAGTGATACTTAGTATAGGTAAGTTTTTACTGTTTTTGGAATATGTAAAATATATTGTAATATCTTCACTGTATCTTAAAAGTAATTTAGAGAATCTTAGCTTATATCTTAGGATTAGTTTCCATATTTCCCTGTATATGTTTTCTTAATTAGTTAATATTAGGCATTTGGTAGGTAGTATTTAGTATAATAAATAAAAATTAGTGCTTTGTCTTTTGTAATAATACTTAATATATCATTCACATCATATCAATTTTATTTTATTATTTTGAGTATTCTTTTTCTTTCTAAAGGAGTAAACCCTATAACTTCAAAAACAGAAATCACATTTTAATCATATGTTTTAAACCTCTCAAACAAGCTAATCCCATGTACTTCTATCGAAGTAAACTGCTATAAATACTTCTTTGCCGAGTCTGGTTTGTAGTTTATTGCCATGTGCTGTAAAATTTTGTTCTTACACACTCTGTCTTGATTTAAGTTCAGATCCGTACACTTGGAAGAAATACAAGGGGTGCACTGGCAATGAGACTCAAAGAAGGGGATAGGATGGCAAGTGTGGACATTATTCCAGCGGCCATGTGGAACAACTTGGAAACCATATCGAAACTTCCTGAGAGCAAGTAATAATGATGAGATCTTGCTTGCTTTTTCATGTCATAGTTCGGAGTGATCTGGTTGAGAAAATTGTCCTCGGTCTTTTTGATTGTTCAGATGTGCTCATAATTGCCTGTTTTCCATAATGGGAGTGTTTTAAGGTCAACAAAATGATCATGTAGTTTCTCTGTTTTGATTATATGTTTTGTATATTTTCTGATATAAAATTCATTTTAATGATATTGGTATATTTTTGGGATGTTCCGTCAACAAGAATTGCATTTGGCACTTTCTTCAGAAAAAGAATTGCATTTGGCTCTGGGTAGTAATGTTGTAGTTTTAATATTACTAATTAAAGCTCGAAATTTGGAATTCCTTGGAAGGTTTAAATATATTTAAATTACAAAATAAAATCTTATCTATGAAACGACATTGTGATTTGAAGATTCTAGTGGCATGCATAGGCTTATTTATATAATAAAAATGCTGGGAATCTCTTTGTATAGTTATTGTCATCGGTATTATCATTATTTTGTTATTTTTATGCTTTTTGGAACATGATATTATTTTTTTTTACAAAATATGTTAGATTATAATAAACCTATTTCACTGTCTTTAGCTTTTGATATGACTTGAATTGCACAGATGGAATTGCATAGATTTAATCACTAATTCTCATATAAATGCTAGTTGGGAATAACTTATTACATTTGTTCTTAATATATTTATCTACTATATGTCCACAGTGGAAAGAGCTACGATGGCCCATGGCTGTTGTTTATTTCCGAGAGTGGTCATGGAAAGCGGGTTCCTTTAAGCCGTTTTCGAATGTCGCCTTTGAATCGAGTTGGTCTGATTGGATACAAGGTATTTTTCCTTTCACTGCCATGATCCTTTTGACAATAAACTGTTCATTCAAAAATAAATACGTTGTCTTTCTATGTTTCAGTTTTCTGCTGAAGATCGCCTTGCTGCTGTATTTGTGGTAGGATTCACATTAGCAGGTATTCCCTCAATGTAACTTAGTTTAACATTTATAATTTGGTTGGTGTTCTGATCATTGTTTAATTTAAAAAATTGGACTGGACTAGACTAGATGGTATAGTGAGTTAAACTGGAAATTGGTCACGTGTACATTATTTTAATCCAAAAAATTGTTAACCACAACCATTAAGAATCAGTCAAAAACTGATTAACGTTGGAGTTGTTTTCATTAAATAATAATTGTATTGATTTTTTTAATTAAGAAATTCTTTTAGCCAAATAAAGACTTAACAAGTTATTTTGACATACGCACATGACTTTTCTTGACACACACTCACATGACTTCTATTATTTATTTATATTTTTATAAGTAGAAGGCATATAAAATTATTTTATTGTAAAAATCATTGTCTCGACAGAGGATGGTGAAAGTGATGAACAAGTGGTTCTTGTTAGCCAAAGTGGTACAGTCAACAGGATTAAAGTTCGGGATATTTCAATTCAATCCCGATTTGCTAGGTAAGTTTGAATTATGGCCATGTTGCATATTTCCCACTTATTTGATTTCTGAGATTATAGCTATAAGCTTATGACAAGTGTCCTGGATACCTACTCTACTTGTTGCTTCTGTAATGACTATTTTATTTGTTGAATTTTGGTCAGGGGAGTTATTTTGATGCGACTTGATCATGCTGGAAAGATTCAGACTGCTTCCTTAATCTCAGCAACGGAATGCGAGCCTGAAGAAGAACTTGCTATCGCCCAAGGCTAGTTGTAGATGAATGTTTAGAAAAGTTACTTGCCTAGGTACTGACTTGGAGTATATCCCTTCACAAATGACACTGCTTGATCTTGAATCCGTGGGTAGTGATATGCTTTCAATTGTAATTGTTCTAGTTCTCCTCGTTACCTATTATGTGTAACATGTTTATTTTGTCCGAAGGGCGGGGATTTTGTCTTCCAAAGGTTGTTGAGAGAAGAGCTGCAGTTTGTTTGTTACATCTGTATATTTTGCGACCGAAAACTATTGAAAATACACATCTGAGGTGACATTAATTTAAAGGAAAATCATTGTAACGCAAAAATCTATGAATGTATTTCAAATGTAGATTAGTATTGAGTTTTTTTTATTTATAATCTTATTTATTTTAAAGAAGCAAAAACCAGACTGTCTTTCGTGAGACTTTCTTTTGTGCTATGTGGCATTGTATAGTATAAAACACCAATCAACTATGCTTTGTATTAGTAGCATTGTTAGAAAAGCCAACTGTTATCATTATAATTCTTAGAAAAGAAAACTATCATCATTGATCTTGTTTGTTCTTAATGGCAAGTTTGTAATGGAAGACCGAATGATATCAACAGTGGTTGTGGAGGAACTATAGAAGCAAGTTTGTGGTTATTGTGCATGGATAATGTTGAGATTTTACAGTTTGTTTATGCATTAGAGTTGATTTGGTCAATAAAGCATGACATACTGATATACTAATTTGGTTGGTTAATGTAAATGATCATGAATTTGAGATGGAAAAAGAGATCGACCCTGACAAAGGCACTTAATTCCTTTTATAGTCACCCAGTTAACCAAATTAGCACCATTTGTGAAGGGTCAGACGGTTTTACTTGTCAACTTTGGTAAACTGACATGATTTTTATCATCAGTTAAGATTGCACCTGAGGTGAAAAATAACTAAGAAATCAACATCTTTTGCATGAATGAATTCAACCAAAACAAACTTGTTTTGAAGGGGGTGCCATCATATAGGAACAAGAAGGAAGAGTGCATGTAGGAGTGAGGAGAAAAAGAATAGAAAGAAGATACAATATAGTTTTTATTTTTATTTTTTATAGACAAAGTGAGAAACTCTCCCAAAATACAATATATAGGTTATCTCGAACCACTTATAGTGAAACTGAGACGGGCTTTACTTCACGGGAAATCAAGTCTTCGGAGTCAATTCTTGTGTGGAAGCATGGTAGAGGAAGGGATCCATATCAGAGCCATGTTGCTTATCCAACAGATTCTCATTTATGGAAAGCAATTGTGTAACTTTTGCCAATAATAATGCAGAACAATTTAAACTGGATTATAGGTGACTGTAGAACTAATAGTTTTTGGGAGGATAATTAGATTGATAAGAATATCAAATCGTGTGAAGTGAGCGCATATTTATTGTTTGAATAAAAACAACAACCAGCCTCTGTTGTCTCACTTAAATGATTAGTGTACTGGTCCTAGCAGAGAACCTGTACACATTACATTTCTGATTTCTTACTAACTTGTATGATTAGATAAGTAAAACTTATATTCTTTCCCACGTTGTCAACTGAATGGAAATCTTTCTAAAACTAAATTCGATGAACCCAACGCACAACATCGAGATATAATAAGAAAGCTTTAAGCCAAAAATTGGCAAAATGCAAAACATCAATTCAATTGTATTCCATCAATAGTTAAATGACTTATCACCAAATACATAAAAAATCAGAAATACTTTATTCTTGCCAGAATTCAAAGGTGTTGTCTCTGGCTACTGTGAACAGAGACAACCTAGAAACAAACATAGCCAAGATGGATCATTAAAGTAAAAAAAACCAAACAAACAATTATATAACGCATTGTAGCAAATGTTTGATTACCCACAATCTCAATTTGATCGATTAATGGGAAGAAACCTTAAGGTTGAGGTTGAACCAAGACTTCCAACTACCACTTCCCCTGCGTGGAAGTGATGAAGTCCCACTTCCATCTTCAGCAGCTGCCTCATTTGTAGCCGCCTGTGGCTTCTTGCATAGCACGAAATTCCGAGCTCCATGTGATCCAATTTTATCCCAAGGATTCAAAGCCGCTACACCATCAAACCACAATCCAGAGAGAGGGTTAGCTTGATTAGAAATCAATTCTAAGCATTAAAAAACAAGTATGATGGAAGTAATGGTGATTTTACCATAAACTTATGTTGAATTGTTTAATTTTCATTTCACAGAAAGTAATATGGTATAGCTTTTCTTGACCCAAAAAAAAATAAAAAATGGTATAGCTTTTTCACCGTAAAGAAATTCATTACTAAGACTTAAACTAAATTTATGATAAAAACTTTCAATTATAATAAATCAATTTACTTTATTCAGACTCACTTTTAATCTAAATCAAGATAATTCAAAATTAATGTTTGCAAATACTTTACATTCATCTCAATTCCAAATAAAACCATACACCCCTTTGGCTTCTGTCTCTCTATACTCTATACTCTACACTCACACATACATGCTCCCTTTTCAAAGAGAGGGTTGATCCCCAAAAAATCCATATGCAAACTAAAGTATGAAAAATAATCAACTATAACTCCTAAGTTCTGCCAAACTTATTCTTTCAAGTTCTAAAAGAATCTAGCAAGTCGAAAGATTTAAAACAATGCAATGCCAATGCAAAATTAGCTAGGAACTAACAACACGATGATTAAAGACTCAATTATTAGTTTCAAAAGGATAAAACATAAATATCTGAATAATTAACATAACGCAAAAAACTCTTGATCACTAAAAACACATATTTCACGGGTTAGGAACTTGCCGGCACACACACACACACGATGTGCACCATGTTTTTCTAAGTTTTTTCAAACCAACATTCTGTGACAAAGTAAACAACATAATTTCTACCATTCAACAATATCAACCAAAATGTTTTCTCACTAACCATAAGTCCAAAGATAAATCATTTATCATCAATCCTTTCTTAACAACTTAGCCTATAGTTTTCATTCATCTCTCTATATCTTCATAAACAAAACTATTGGTTTCATGTTTCATTTCAATAAACAATAATAAATTGAGTATTAACAGAACAAAATTATGCAATTGAATAAAAATCAATTACCATCAGATCCAAGATGAGGACAATAGAGAAAGAAAGCACTGTGATCATTCCCAAGAACAGGTAATCTCCCTTCACGTGCATAAGACTTCAGCGTCGTATCAATAACAGCCTCAACAAGCTCTTCCTCATTCACAACAAATCGAATCGGTCCAGCACTTCCAAGCACATTGATGCTAATCAACAACCTCCTCTTCGCATTATTCGCATTCTGATTCTTCTTCTGCTTGCTCAACAACATCGTGTTCAATTGATGAAAATCACAAAATCAAAAAAACAAACGAATTGTATATACCCAAGAAGCTAAAAACGCAATTGAGGCAATGGAATGATGAATTATGTAAAAAAAATTGAATTTTTATGAAAGAATGAGGAAAATTGTTGAAAATTAGGGTTGGGGTTTGGATGAATTAGGGGTCGAGACCGAGGCAGCGATAATGCCAACCTTGCATGCAAGAAGCGAAAGGGAAAAGGGAAGGAAGGAGAACGCTCGCCGTTGTTAATGGTGAAAGGGAGCGCATGAAATCGAAGGGGAAAAGGGTTTCTACCATTCACGAAGATCTGAGGGAAATTGGAGAGAAAGGGATTGTGAAGAAAATAACAAGAGGAGAAGGGTTATATAGGTTCTATTGGAGAAGGATTCAAATTTGGGCTTGGGTTAGTTTTGTTTCTTCATGGTTTTTGGTTGTCGAATTTTGGTTATTTACCTCATCATTATGTGGTTTCACATGAAAAATAATAACCAATTTTTGTACCTAAAAGTATGAAAATTAATATACTTGAAAAATAAATTATTTTAATTTCGAAAACTCCTCTATATCCAATATAAAGACCGACTAGTCTGAGGAAGTCAATTTCACCGCCCACTCGAGGGTAAACCACAAAAAAAGCTGAAGTTTAATGATGTTGATAAGGAGATGAAGAGTATCATTCTTTTCGTTGAAAAATTCCAGTGTTTCGTTCTCGCCAAATAACCTTAATATTAGAAACCAAATCAAATGAAAGATATGACAAGCATTTTTAAAATAACCTCCTAAGGCAACAAACTGAATAAGGTGATCTGAAATCTTATACATGTTGACCGTAATGAAATCTAACCAGTTCCAAAATTAACGGTAAAAGTCATGATGTAGAAAAAGATGGTCTGAATTCTCTAAGATATCACACCCTCACACACAAAGTTTAACGTTAACTGAAATCACCCCCTCCTGGGCAGGTTGTCGTTTGTTGAGAGGCGATTACGGAAAAGCCGCCACACAAAAGGCTTACTTTTAGAGAAGTCTTTATATGCCAAATTAAAAGAGAATTTTCTACAATGATATTTGATTGATTTTATAATAAAGTTACTCCCAAGTTTATTCTCATTTATATCTATAATTCTATTTTATAACAATATATGAAGATAATGCACAATTTTATGTTCAATTTTATCTTCCACTTTTATCCTTTCTATAAACTATTTTATCATTTTATAATACTATTTAAACTATCAATCAAAAAATTAATTAAATAACCATATAAAAATAGGACCAATTTACAACAATAACTATAGGAGAACCAATCGCAACAATAGTAAAAATATTCCCCTAAAAAAATAGTAAAAATATTGAACACTGTAAATAAACTTATTTTAACCTAATATAATTTTTTTTGAATAATTAACCTAATATATTATGTTTTGGTGTGTAACATTTTTTCTTCTAATTTTATCATTTATTTAATTATTTTTTAATGTTTTATCTTTTTTTTTTACAATAAAATCATAAAGACAGACGCATTGCTGCTAATCTTCATAAAAACTTTATTTTCACCTTTTTATTTTATGGATTCTAAATTTATTCCTAGAACTGTTTCAAAAAAAAAAAATTATTCCTAGAATTAGCTTTCCCTGAAACATAATGATGAAATCTTTTTCCAAGAAAAATTTAAAAAAAGTGTTTCGGTGTGTTAGCCTATATTTTAAAAGGCTATATTAAAAGCAGTCAAAGTAAGATTGACCTTGTCTTCGAAGAAATAAATAATGTTCTTCTATTCCTGTATATTTAAATTGAAGTCGGGCTTGCTGGAAATTCTCGAAGCACGTGTTTCGGTTCGACAAGCGAAAAATATCGAAAGGTAGTTTTATTTCAAGGAAAGACAGTTTTGTTTCAGATAAGGTCAAACAACGGATACACTTATTCGAAATTCAAATCGAATGGATAGACATTGTTCGTTTATAGCAGTTATAGTTTCAAATTCAAATATAGGTAATTATTTCTATTAGTATAAATAGTAGTTTCTCACAAGAGAAAGGGGTCACAATCCAATCATACAAAAAACTTACACTCAAATTATCCGCATGGAAGAGAGAAATGAGTCACAAGTTGCAATGTATGAATATGTGTACCAATTTACATTCAATCAATGCAATTTAAGTTTATTTTCTTAAGCATCTTTGCAATTTACTTGTTTTATTTAAGCAATTTCTTTTATTTCATTTGAAAGTAACTTCGATGAGTTTGACTGGGTTAAATTCGATAAGCTATCTTCTTAAGTTTTTTATGTTCTTGAAGAACAATCACAAATTCTGGAAAATGACAGAAACAAAAACACAAATATGTTCTTAAGATTTACTGGTTGATCTTGCAAGTAATTAATTTTAAACCTGCGGTTGTTTACCAAAAATCAGTGTAAACACGGTGATACTATAAATCCATGGGAATGATTTTATGAAATTCCTAGGAATAACTAAAAAGTGTTTGGTTAGTAATTTATATTCCTTGGAATAAATGATTAAATTATTAAAATGTCCCAATTATTATTTTTTATGCATAAAATGCCCCAATTATTTATTTACTGCATATTTCAAAATTCATTTATCTTAACAGATAAACACAAAATTGTTCAACAAAAAAAATAAATCAGATTTACACATGAAATTAGCTATTTAAAAATATATTTACTCAATGTTTTTTTTAATGAATTTTGGATTGAGACTATTTTTATTTTAGTTCATTAATTTTGATTGTGATTTTTCATTGGTGTATAAATAGGATGTTTATTTTCTCTAATTAATTAATAAAAAATATGTACCAAAGAAAAATCTCCTAAGAAAAATGTACCAAAAGACAAAATCGTTACATGCGGAAAAGTTTTTTCTCCAAAATGAGAAAATGAAATGCACTAGAAGTTATATAATGGAGTTAGTGGGATAATGGCAAAAGTAATGCATATAAATCACAATACCCTCACGAAAATTATTTGTCGCAATGTACATCAATCAAACAAGGTGCCATTTAGCTTGGACCTTTGAAAATTATTAGATTAAATCACCTAATAATTCTTATCATAGTCCATCCATACCAAATGCAACCTATCAACTTCATCTTTGTCATTGCAAGCTTTTATTTCCTGACTTCAGTTCCTTAATCTTTCAAAGCGTTTGAAAGCTTAATACTAATCTTAAAATAATTTGGAAGTAAGAACTATAATATAAAGAGCCTCTATTCACAATCTTAACTCCCGAAATACACAACCAAAATCATTTCATATTCTAATTTTCTACAATAGTTGGCTGGCTCAGTTTCAAATCCAAGCTCCCGATAGTTATTTCGTCTATTTACTACTTTAGGATTTTAGAAATTTTGAAATCGAACAAGTTTAGAGGCATGTGGGGCTTTACTGCTTTAGAATTAACGTAAGACATTGCTTGCCTCACTGGAAATCTGAAAGATAAGGAATAGAGAGAGAGAGTAAATGAGATTGATAGACTAGATGGGTTAGATTTGGTGTTTATAGACCATGATAAGATTGGATGGGTTCATGTGATCTAACGGTGCAAAAAATTGGTCCATTATGGACCAATATTTCCTTAGGTTCATTTTATACGGAACCATCAGACAAATCATAAAATACAACATAAAATGTTTCACAAATAATCATGTTTGCGCAATATCATATCATATAATCATGTTTAAATTACTCATCAGACATAAACCGTAGTCAAAATTATGTAGCCTTTTAAACTTAAGTCCCATGTTATTGGAAACCTTAATATCGATATTGCAGCATGTGGTTGTGCATAAAACCATCCACGACTCAACGTTTTAACTAATTGTCGAAGAGAGTAATGCTAACAACACTCTCTTTTAAACGCTATCTTTAATACACATTCTTTTATTGGTTTAAATTATTGTGGATTTATACTTTGAAAATTGAACCCACACAAAGTGGCGGGACATACATTGATTTCATCTAATAAAAGAGTAAGTGTTAAAGAGAGTGTTGCTAGCATTCCTCTTGTTGATGACGTAACTTGTTAGCGCGAGTGTGAAATCTCTAGAAAACTACAAGAGTTCTAATTTCTAAAAATTGTAGTTTGGTGCTTGAAAACCCCAAAGAGTAAAGTGCCTTGGAGAAGAAAATGTAAAAAGTGTTTTGAATCCCCCTCCAAAACATTTTATAACCTTCATAAAATAACATTTGGATGGTTGAGGGGTTATTTATCTAGTACAAACATTCATGAAACAATGTCGCGATACCAACGGTTGGCAACAAAGAGTCTCATACTTAATCCAACGCTCCACAAGCGACATAACAATCATGATTAAAAGCTTCGATCAATCCATCGATTCATCCAAAGATTTCATGAAAACTCAAGTGTGACGATGAATCTAAAAGTCTCAAATCCAACTAAAAAATTAACACTAAAAGGAACCCAAAAACCTAGGCTATCAAGGTCTACAAAGTAGCCTCAACACGTGGCAAGAAGAAGTCAAATGTCATGTACCCTCAATCTTCTCCTCGAGACAGAGATACAGATCCGTATTTAATGGTATATTCATCTATATCAATTCACACTTCCCGAGGCTGCTCGGGCAAAAATGCCTTGATGGTATATTCTTAGCGAGGAGCGTGAATACAACAAAAATCATCATCAAAACAAATGTTCTTGAGACTTGAGTGTTGGAATTATTCTATTCCAAACTTAAGTAATTTCTTCTCAAACAAACTATAAGTTTCATGGTCACATATCTTGGATCGCTCCCTACGAGCTTAAAACTTTTTTGCAATAATTGCTCCCTTCGAGCTTAATACTTTTTTTAATGAATGTTCTTGGCGAGCTTAAAAACATGTTTCATGAATGCTTATTACATACTTATAGAATATTTGTCTTGCGTTAACATAATATGCTCGAAGTCATCACTCTTCAGTGTCAAAATGATGACTTGGGGGCAGCTGTTCTAAACTGTTCAAAAGGCCTTGCTTGCCAGTCTAGAACCCAAAACAAGGTCCAAACTAAGTTATTCACACGTCTAACCAACACTGAGGTGTACACTCACACCATCAACAAATCGAAAACGTCTCCTTCACAATCAATATGTAATGCTCGATAGTTACCAAATATGCCTACTATAACCATCAACAATCAACATTTCATTGGAATGATTTCATCCTTAAACCTATATAAGCAAACTGTTTTGAGTCCTCTAACGTACGAACAACCTTTCTCTATTATTCTTACCCTATTTTGATCACTTATTGACCTGAGCGTCAAAATGTCCTCTTTTAGGCACCCTTCCCTCGTCCCCCAGATTCAACCACAACTACTCACTGAACGCTGGTCTTATGAGATCGTTCTCCATTTAAAATGCACAAATCGAACCAAAGAATACTCTTGACTTGATACCACTTTGTTGGGTCATGGCATGAGGGGAGTTCCGTGGGAATGTAGTAAGAGAAAACACATAAAGAGAATTTGATACAACATATTTGCTCAAATCCGTAATACGAAACATCTAACTTACACTTGCAACTGTCAAATAACTATGATTAAATTTGCCTTTATGAATGTTATGTGAGTCAATATTTCTTACCTTATACTGAAACACATTCTTCTCGTGCTAATTTTTTCTATAAATTAAAAGGAAGTGTTAAAGAGTATCTTCAAGACACTCTTTAAAAACCTTAAATGATACTCCATCCGGTCTTGAATGTAAGAAACAAAAAAAATCACACATATTAAGAAAGTTGATTGATTGCATTTAAATCATTGTAAAAAAATAGCATTTTTCCAATTATGCTCTTGTCTTGGAAACATGACTTTTGAACTCCACCAATGGAAAATCTTTGGAATGCGTTAAACATGGGAATGTGAAACAAATTGGATAAAGTCAATGAGGTTAAAATTGAAATAGTGACATTTAATAGGATGACTTTTGTATACTTTTGCTTACATTTGAGACCAACATTTTTTTTGTTTTGTTTCTTATATTCGAGACCGGAGAGAGTAAGTTTTTATAATAATTTATATATTCGATATATTAAAAATAAAAATGAAAGTATTTAATTTTTTAAAAGAATAAATTTTTAATTTGATGTTTTTTTTGTTGTTGAGGGAATTTGATGTTCTTAAAATAAATTGGGTTAGGTTCATGTACATGTAAGTAAACATGACAAGACATCCACATGGTGCAACAGAAGTTTGTTTTGCAAAGAAAGAAAAACGTGGATATATTATTTTGCGATCTAGCAACTATGTAGGGATAAGAGAGGCTAAGAAGAGAGAGAACAGCTTGGATACCCAATGATCACTAAAATAGATTGCTACCTGCCAAAACAAAATTGAGGTCGGTAGCACTTTGTTTTTTTCTTCTTTTCTTTAGACTTTTGTTACGACCAAAGCATTAAAAGAAACATAATTATTATATGTACTAAGATTCCATTAGTAGGTCCAATTTTCTGTTAGCTGTTTTCACACGTTTGTGCTTTCTATTTTAACCCCCAAAGAAGCTCCTTAAACTTCATAATCAAAACCATTTGGCAAGTCATTTTGTAGGCATGGATAATAATGTTCTTGGTCTTCTAAAACTTCGTATTAAAAGAGGTATTAATCTTGCAATTCGTGATTCTAATTCCAGCGACCCTTATGTTGTTGTCAACATTGGTCATGAACAGGTTTGATCCTTGCTATCTCTATTTTTCTCTAAGGTGTTTTTATTATTGATTAGATTAAGATGAGAGAGTTTGTGTTCTTCATCTTCAAGAATTTAGAAAGATAAAATTTATAGTCAAGGTTTAGATTGACTTGCAGAATCATCATGTACTCCATGATTTTGTCAAAATAATTATATTTTAGAACTTCAACAAAATCACGATATCATCATGATTCCGTCAAAATCACGGGATTTTTGAACATGCACATAATCCTTATTTTCTTGAGAATGTTCTGCTCTGCAAAATCATGTTATTGGTGATATTGTTAAGAGTATAAATGTCCAAAACCTTATGGCATGTTCAGCTTTTCCTTTGCTTTGCTTTGTAAATTCAATACAGTTAGGATATGTTCTCATCACATATTCCTTTTGGTGTCATATATTGAAAAAGAATGATGATTGGTGCCTTTAGGGATATGCTAGGTTTAAACATATCCTTTTAGTCTATGTAAATATATATTTTTATTTTACTTCATTGTAAAAATATTTTTTTTGTTTTTACACCTGACAAATATATAAGTTTTTCTTTTGGTCTTTGGCGTTATGTTCTAGTCTCTCCGTAGAATTTGTTCATGTTTAAATTAGTCTTTATAATATTCATTTTAGTCACTATTTTAAGAGACTAAAATCAAATACTATGAATTGATTTTCCAGGAACGAAAACAAAAGAACAAGGACAAAAAACGAAAGGTTGTATATTTACCGAGTTTAAAAACAAAAAATATATTTTTACAAGGACTAAAATCAAAACTCTAGATATTTGTAAGGATCATTGCATATTCAACCTTTTTTTTATACATATGAATTGTGTGTTTTGTAATTGAAGTTTGGAGGCAACACACATAATGGTTCATATGTGTTTGGTTCTACAATAACAAAAATGGATTGTTTTGATACATTTATGTAAAGTAAGCCAAACAATAAATTTGATGATAAAAATCAACCGATGTTAAGAACTTCAAATTCTAGTTTTAAGTTAAAATCAATTATGAAAGTAAAATATATTCAACTTGAGCACATGTCATAATCTATTTTACAACTTTGAAATCAATTTTGTCTCATGCAAAAGTGGAAATTATTGTTTTCTTTTCATTTGATGCAGAAGTTGAAGACTCGTGTAGTGAAAAACAATTGCAACCCTGAGTGGAATGAAGAATTAACCCTTTCAATAAGGGATGCAAGAGTTCCAATACGTCTGGTAAGTAAAAGAGAATTTATTTATGAATGAGAGCTTCACTTTGAAGAGAAAAATAAAGAGTTATATAGACACAATAACTAAATACTAGTTTGCTTTTTAAAAGAATTGAAGAATGGGAAATTATTATTAATAACGATGATATTAATGGTCATTTTACAACCATTTTGTGGGAGATTTGAACTCTCTCCTTTAAAGTTACAAAGTCAAGTTCTTACGGACAACCCCCGATGAACTTATTTGTTGATGACCTTGCGTTTTTGTTTCTCTCCGCAGACAGTTTTTGACAAAGACACTTTCTCCGTAGATGACAAAATGGGTGATGCAGAAATAGACTTGAAACCATATGCTCAATGTGTACAAATGAAGTTGGATACTCTTCCAAATGGTTGTGCAATCAAGAGGGTTCAAGCAAATAGGACTAACTGCCTTGCTGAAGAGAGCAGTTGTATTTGGAAAAACGGAAAAGTCCTCCAAGAAATGATTCTAAGATTGAGAAATGTTGAGAGTGGAGAATTGGTTGTGGAAATTGAGTGGGTGGATGTTCCAGGTTGCAAAGGTCTGTTAGGGGCACAAATATAAGTTGCCCCCTTTCAAGAACAATCAACTAAGTCTTATTGCAATAACTCAGATCCAATGCATGAATCAAACGACTCTGTAATATTACATCATAAATTATTATATAAAGTGTTAGACTTTATATATGCTAGTTTAAACTTTGTGCAATGACAAAATGTGGTGTAATATATAGTGGTTATTATGTAATTTATATAACGACTACTCTATAATCGATCATATTCATTAAGATGGAAGTTAGTAATTCGTGCTTGCCGAAATATTTATTCTTTAGTGTTCTTGTTTTGTTTATGTTAGCTTCAATCAACATATTGCTTCATTTTATATGAGATCTTAAATCTTAAAACAACAATAATCTACTTTGAAACGTTATAATATACTCTAATTTTTTAGGAGGTGTATGAATCTTGATAAATTCCTTATAAATGTTAAGTTTTATTGCTTCTATTATTGCAACAATATTATTGAGTCATCAATCCTTAGAATTCTAAGATCAATATGGTAACATATTGATCCTTAAACATACGAATTGATCTCATTAGTGTGTGTGTCTATATATATATATATATATATATATATATATATATATAAGTCAATACACACAAGTGGATGCCTCAACACCATAACAACACAAAACAAATATAAGACTATAATAAACCTAAATGGATCAAATTAAACAGACACACGATGTATAAATACATACACACAATAATATAATTCAAGTTCTTATTTTACACACTCCTCTTACACCTTCATTATTGAGTTATTTTCATGATTTTAATGCGAGTTTCCACAAAATAATCATTGTCCACTTTCTACTAGTTGGACCCACTTAAAAAACCATGTGAAACACACACTTGTTTTTATAGGGAAAACATACACATGATAGATAGATAGATACTTATAGTTCATTTTTATTTTTTGAGTAAATGATGAATATAGGTTAACCTTTAACTAAGTTCCCATCAAGGTCTTTAACAATATTAACAATAAACTGCTGATATTTCTTTGGAGGTGGGGTGTCATCATTAAGCTTCTCGTATTCTATTCTCAACTTTAAATTTCCATTCTCAACGTTCACTATGGCCTTGTAACTTTTATACAACTCCAATACATTCCCTCCCACTGCAACATATGTTATATTCTTGTTCACATCATCAACTTCAATCCTTTCGTTGAATGTCTCCACCTTTCCTTCTGCATCAATACATTCAACATAAGTATATATTACTCAATAAATGAAGTTAATCCTTCAAAAAAAAAAATTGAAGTTAATTTAGATGCATCATATTTTTTTCGTGTCTTAATGCTCCAATTCCTAGGAGAAATAACAGGCTATAATAATTCGGAGTTCAGTTGGTAAGTAAAATCAAGTCAAAGATTGCAAATTATTTTATTTTGTTTTAAAAATAAAATTGCAAATTAAAGGGATCTTTCTTTATACAAAAAAATGGATGGGAGTTATAAAATTCACAATCATATTAAACAATATATATTAACAAACCTATGGTATATTTCCAAATCTTGACAGAGCCAGGAGTTTTCCAATCGCCTTTGTGAATCTCAACACCATGCACGTTTTCACTCTGTGCTTTATTTGGAATGTGTTGACTTTGGCTCTTGAGGAAGTTGAAGAACTTTTGAGGACATGATTTGAGTTGCACACTTGCTTCAAGGACACAAATTTGAGCCATGACTTCAGATAGAAGATACACAAGCTTTCAAGCTGTGGAATACTTTCCTAATTTGCTTGCTACATATTTATAGCTGTAGAAAATGTTACTGTCATTGCCACTTTTGATTATTTGTTATATTAATTGAAGATCAGATTCTATGATAATGGGATTTACGAGCAAAAACTATTTCTGTTCAACAAATCACATAGCTAATTTTTTTTTTAATCAAATTATATTTCATAGATTTGGTTCAAAGTTATGTTTGATATATAATAAAAATTGATTTTTTTTTTATGTAATTTAAATTATACTTGTTTTGATATTTTTTAAATAGTCGAACGACAAAACTCATAGGCACTATCATCTCCAACGAGGAGTCATTTACTTAATAAGGACCTCAATTTATTAAAGATCCCAATTGGGGGAAGAAAAATAGGTACTTTTAGTTACCGACAACTATATAAGAAATAAGAACCATCTCTTCAACAACGAACGGTCCCACGATTAAAATAGAAAAAAAAAAAAAGTCGGTTCTACCATCTCAAATTCGTGATTTTTGTTATTTTAAATTTCTTTTTATTTATTTTTTAAATGTATGTACATATATATTAATGAATCTATTTAAAGACTCTTTTTAGTTTTGTTATTGTTAGAGTCATTGAGTCTTTAATATGCATTTTTATTAAAAAGATTATGAATAAATGATGTATATACGTGAAACACATTTAGAACGCTTTTTATTTTGCTACCATTATGGATGCTTAGAGAGTCAGACCTGCGCTTTAGCGTATCGAATTTAATTTAATCATTCACAATTGTACTTATGAGACAACTAGTTTTGGTTTTGTTACAAGTTGAATAGGATTTGAAAATCCCTTTTACATGCTCAAAGTCTCTCATTTGAGACTTGTTCATGGGCAGACACTTAGTTTGGGTACTTGCCTACTGTATAGTAGTGAGAGCAATGCAATGCTGCATTAATTTCAATTTAGTTGTTTTTGAGAGATTCAATTTAGTTGTTAAAAGAATATGTACTAGGGGATTATACTAGTTCCACTTCCACCACTTGCAGAGGAATTTTCCTTTTATAGCAAAAAATGGTAATCTTGATCTTAAATTCTCAACGAAAAGAAAAGAAATGGCAGACAAGCATGGGTGAAGCACACAGTAGAGGTATCCAGTAACAGGTAGTAGGATTCACTGCAGTTTTAAAATGAACGGAGCATCAGATTATGCAATGTGTGTAAATCTTCGATGTCATCTTTATACCATTACTTTCTTTTATTTGTCTTTAGACCATATAAATATAGTAATAAATAATTTGAGTTTTGTGCCAGTCTATTATTGCACTAATGCGTGTAAGTTATGATTAATTTTGATTTTGATTAAAATTATCTTGATCATGATTTTTATTGAAATTATAGGTGTAGAAGATTGTAACTTTCAAATTGTAATAAATAATATAGTCAAGTGTCAACCCGTAAGTCTTAACTTAACCGACAAAAATATTGAAATTGTTAGGTCGAACGTCATACATGGGGTTTGAACCCTGACACGTCCACTTATGTGTGAGTTTATAATGATTTTGTCATTTTATCTATCTAAAAAATAGTGTTCGAGACAAATTTGACATCCCAAATTTACCTTATCAATAAAATACAAAAAAATGTCTTGGGGGACTAGTCAAAATTCCAAGAAGACGACAAAGAGTTTGGATACTGCTTCGTTTAAAACCTTATCAAGATATTTATATAGTGAAGGTAAGACTCTTGGGGTATGACCCAAAGGGTACCAAACATTGTAAATGGGAGACGACGCATTCAACATGACATCCACACCCATTTGGACTTGGGCTATGTGTTGTATTAGTTTTTAATGACCTGAAACCTTGAATTATTGTTTTTTTTTGAATTTTTTCTTTTCGCACACGTCAATGCCTCGTCACAGGTTTGCATACGTCAGCATACGTTCAACACACGCCAACACATTCTTAGCACACGTCAGCATGCACCTTCCATTGATTGGTGCATGCCAACACATTCTCGTGACAACACTTGAATAGCCTTTAATGAGACACTGTCATATTGTTCATGCCTCTCCTAATGGTCCAAAGATCTGAGCCGTCTAAATAATGAACACGATTACCTTTATAAAAAAAACTTGGTTCTAGATTATTTACAAGAATTGGGGGGTTTTCATGAAATTTCTTGCAAAATAAGTTAATAAATATTATGAATTATATAGACAAATTAACGCTCATTTGACACTTATAAAACCTTGTACTTGAATTGTAGTATTTTATTTTAACTTGATTTGGGATTCAATGAGGACAATTATGGTGAATCGGCAGGAACTTTTGAACCCTTTGACATGCAGCTTAGAAAAAACCCTTTTGGTTCTAACAATAAGGTTCTCTTTTGAGGAAAGATGTTGATAATCACTCGAGGGAAAGGTGAGAACTTTGATAGTTAATCATTAGTTTGAAATGCCCCCAAGACTAGCATAAGAGAACGTAGCCCAAAAACAAAATTAGGGGTGACCATATATGGAATGACAACTCAGTTCAAACAAAAATAAGTATTCTTTAAGTTGATTCATTCCATATTCCTCCTTGAATTATATACTTATTGTTTTTTTATGTTTATTCAAGTTTTAGGAGTCTTTTATACTAGTTAGTGCTTGGTACTTGACAAGTTGCAACACTAGTTGAAAATTTGGGTGAATGATATAGCATTGCAGTTTGATGTTGTAGCCTTGGAATGCATTTGGATGCTACAAGGGAATGTGTGGATGAGTGGTGCCACTAAAGGATTACTTGTAGTTCAAGTTATGGGACTCCTCTATTGATCAAATAGTACATTCGAAAGATAAGGAATATTCTTATATATATGCTTACGATAAGGATGAGTAGGGTCACTGAAGGATTACTTGTAGTTCAATCTTGATTCCATAACCTCAACATAACACAAGCAGTCGCCAATTGTCTAAAACAATACTTCTACATCATATATAATCCTTCATTCCAACTTGAAGTAACTGGAAATAGATCTTAGATTTTTGAAGCCTTAGGAGTAGTTACTAATTGTTGTAATCTTCTTCTTTGTTACATTTAATTGATGATATAATGACTTTGTTTTTACTAGCCTCACTATATATGGTCTAAATCATTTTTATAATTAGTTATTGGATAATGAGGTCATAAATATGTTTGCATGTTAATTTTGTTATAATATCTAAGCCTCTTTGAACTCAAATATTTTAAATGAAACTTGACCACTTTTGTTTTATTGCAAGCTCCTTGAGATCAGAAGAGGAAATGAATGGATATTCTTGTTCAAGGTTTTATGCTCTAAAAAGATAAAAATGTTGAATGTCTAAGAGTAACCTTCAATTTCATTGGAAAGTTTTGACATTTTAATGTTGTATGATTAACTTAGTATAAGAGTATTAATCGTAATGTTAATCATGATATTAGTGTTGAAAAACCCCTTAGGCCGAATGGTCCTAGAATGCTGTATAATGCTTTAGCATCAAGTTTCTTGCGGACCAATATTTTAACCAAGTTATGCCCTAAGAAACTGCTAGCCAACTGAATTTTAACTGAATCTTTATTAGCATCACTTAATTTTGAACTTTTAATTTTGTTTAAAACCATAAATGATTTCCTTTATGTTTTTACGAACAATTATCTTTTTATACCGCTAGTTAAGAACAAGTAGTATAAAGATTGAAGTTAAGACCACCTCAATCCCAACACCTTGACTAGCTTTTGTTGAGTTTTCTTTTTTCTACAACATAGAAATTGAAATACATAAGAATAAATGTAATATACATACAGACACAATTTGTGTGTATTATATTGTCCACTCAGTATGGCTTCAATTGAAGAAGATTTAATGGATGATGAAGACATTCTTTGATTACAAGAACGAGGAAGATAAAGAAAAAGTTAGAAGTGAGGAAGGAGATAATTTGAATCTTTCTTGATTAATTTTATTCTCTCTATTAATTTTCGTTTTTAGAATTGATCGTTTAAATATGATGATTGGTAACACGGATAAGACACATCAACCAATATCGTCACGTCAATCTCCGTTAGTCACTACGTGGCAGATGTAACGACAAGATCAAAGTAAAAAAGTTTAAAACTTACAAGATTTGTTTTGTAACAATAAAAGATACCGAGACCAAAATATTATTTTTTTAATTATTTAAGCCATTAAGAAATGATTTTTGATTTATAATAGAAGCCGACTTAAGTAAGTATTTAGAGTGATTGGAGTGGAAGGAAGAAGAAAGAAGACATGAGATGAAAGGATTGGTAGTCCCATACAAGAAATAATAGGTGGTTTGATTGGTGCGTGAAATAAGAGTGATCCAAAATGAGCCGAATATACGTGGAGCGATATAGAAGATTCCCTACTTAAGTAAGCATCTTCCCCTCTCTTATTCTATTCCAAAACGCGCTTTTCAGTAAAAAGTTTTTTTAATCAAACAAAAAGCGCTTCTGCTTAATTATATTTTTACCAACTGAAATCAACCACCACCACTTACTTCCCCTATAAATAAACACATATTCTCATTTCGTCATTTTAGTATTTTACTACTTCTCAATATTAATTTATTTACTTTCCTTCAGTTTCAGGTTCTCTTTCTCTCTCTCCACACTCCAATATTTTATTATTAATTTATTCCCCTGTTTCATTGTTGTTATTGCTGTTTGAGTTCAATTAAAGGGATATTTTGGAGTTAAAATTGTGAAGTAATAATCAATTAGTAGGTAATTGTTTGATTAGTGCATGTTTCCTCATTATTGTTGTTCTTAGAGTTTGATTAAAGGAAAATTTTGAGGCGAAGCAATAATCTGTCTATTTTTTTTCGTAATTAAACTCAACATTTTTTATTTAGGATATTGTGATTATATATCTGAATGCATTGGATTTAAAACATGACATCAGAGGGTCTGCATTTCAGTTTGATATTTTGGTTTGGATTCGCAGTGAGTTTGACAGAATCACGATGAGCCACCGTGATTTTGCTAAAGGTAAGCATTGAAGCTTGGCGCCAGTGATTTTGTCAAACACACCTTGATTCCAAACATACAGAGTTGTTTGGTTGTTAGGATAACATGCAATCAAAATTAACTACAGCTAATACTAGAAGGTTATGTAGTTAAATGTTTTAAATAATATGTTGTACATTTTTTTGTTGATGATATAATTTGTTATATTAATAGGTGTATCTAGCAGTTTTTTTGTGATTATATGCTAATTTTTCCGTGTTTAAAACTACATACATGTTTTAGATTTTGTTATTAAGTAATGCCAATATTCTGTTTTTATCACAGCATTATTGGGAGCATACAGCACTCTTGAACCAACTGGTGCCAGCAAGAAATTGCTGGCCCAGAAGTTGAATTGCATTTGGTATAGTCAAGGACATGAGTCAACAAAGGACACTGACTCATAGTAGAGCCCTTGAGGGTATCCATGGGGTTCACATGGTGCCTCATTCACCGTTTTCTTTAACTGAAAGTAATCAAAGTGGAGGTCTTCATCCATCAACGGGTGGAACTTCAACTACCGAAGCAAATCAGCTTCTGTTAATGCAGTGAGTGAAATATACATAAGTATATGCTTGCATCTGATATGGTGCACATTTTTTCATTGATTGTTATTTTTTGTGATAGTATAAGGAATTTTGAAATATTCTAAACCCTGAATACTAACCGACTACAAATATGTTTTGTACCTGTAGACGGGTATGGCAACAAAGACCAGCATGCTTGAGACCGATCCATTGTAGTGCTAGTTGTCATGGTAATAAATTTTCTCTCCATTTGATGTTGTTCTTGTTTTCCTTAGAATAATCTAGTCTTATGCGTGGTAAATAATTGATATATTGCTATGTCCCCCTATCAGGTGATCAACATCTTGCTGAAACAATTGTTAATGTGCTTACTTCAATTCCTTTTATAGCTCTTGGAATAAATGCCCCCAGGTAATGTCTTCCCCCAATCATCTTAAATTCCTTTAGCTAGAAACATATCTTAGTTGTCTGATGAATTATTTTGCAATGTAGGAAGAATCTCAGTTGTAAGTTGTATGCCAATTCATTAATTGGAGTTGGAGTGGCGTCAAGCGTGTACCATTGTTCAAGAGGGAAATTGAGGAAATATTTGAGATGGGTTGACCATGCAATGATAGCTACAACAACTGTTGTAAGTAGCATATCCATATATAGACATAACTAAAGGCTATTAAAAAATATGCAAAACCCCGACTATGTATTTTATATTCTGGACTTGGATATGCTCCAAGTTTATATAAAATGTGTCGCTGCAACCAATCTATCCAGCTCTGGGTAGGAAATAATGAATGCATATTACTTGTGTATTTCAAATGTTCTGCACATGTGTTGCACTTTGCATACTGAGAAAGTTAAATTATTAATTGGTTTAGATGTGCTCAAACAAAACCTAGATCTTTTTTATTTTTGCACAATGTGTTCTTGCTTACCGCTAATTTTTTTAGCACTTTTACTCTTACAGACTTGTACCCATAGACCATTTTTCATTTGACATAATCTGTTTTTGTATATCCCAACAAGTATTGGCTCATTGGTTCGTCTACGACACCTTATTCATATGTGGTTTGTACAATTATATGCAGAAGATGCCTTGTTATTTTTTTACATAAATTCAATGGCTGTCTTCCACCTTGCATCGTTCTTAATTAACTTCCGTAATTCATATAATTAACTGCTCAGGAAGTTATTTCTTAATTTTTTCCGGTTAACTAAACATATTGAATTTTAGCCTGCCTGCATTTTCCTCTGATCACACTCCATCTCCTTAAGTAATGAATATAGAATGTTTTTCCCTGTATCTCAAGTTTTACATTTTTCTTTATGGCTAATTTGTTATTATTTTAGTTTGTGAATAAATCAATTTGATATCCTATTTTCTATAAAATTGTACTGCAGTGTCTGTCAAGGGCTCTCAGAAATGAAAACCCGAAGTTGCTGATGGCGGCATCTGCTGCATTTCTTCCAATTAATCCATTAATGGTTACACTTATTCACACTGGGATGATGGAGGTAAATTGCTTTCAAATATTTGCAAATGGAAATTTAGTGTTCATTGCTTTAATAGATAATCATGCTGCTCCAATAAAGCATATAGACCAAGTTAAAATTATATTTCCAGGTAGACCACACAACAGATATGGAAAGTTATTTTATTTCGTTTTAGAAGTAAAAACATATGGAAAAGTTACAAACTGCAAAAGTTAATAACCGATAAATAAATATTGAAGTATCTTATAATATGACTAGTAAGTATGTTCTAAACATGGGTTGGTAGGCATAAAAAGTGGCATATGCCATAATGCTTTTTAGTCTCGAGAGTATATTCTTTTGAATCTTCAAGATCCTATTTAAAGTGTTGCTATCTAGGAGGATTTGTCCCCACAACCATTAATACTGACAATAATTTGATCATCTCACATCGTTTAAGTACAAAATGATGATGTGACGACAATGATGCTTATAAGAGTAAGGCGGGTCTATCTTGTATGTTATATGACTGTTGATTTATTTTTGTAATTGTCCACATACTGAATAAATATGTTTGAGAATTCAATATTACATTCCGAGTGGAACTTGACTTAGATCCCTTAAATAAAGTCTTAAATTCGAGTTTTCTGGATGGGAAACACAAGGCCCGGAGGGGAGACATCACTAAAAGTGGCTAGTCAAATTCTCCAACCAAGATTGGCCATCTCATCGGCGAAGCCGGTGAGTTACCATGATCACCAAAAAACATGTTCTAGATGTAATTGTTAGAGAAACAAGAGCACAAATGATATGCATAAACATAATTATATATACATTTTTTTACAACTATGCTTTCCTTGTTCTTCAGGTAGCATTTGCTAAAAGGGCATTGAAAGATCCAGACTTGAGAATGGCTCACACAGTGCACAAAATGTCATCATTAATGGGGGGCATGCTTTTTGTAGCCGATGATTTATTCCCTAAAACTCCATACCTTCATGCTGCATGGCATCTTGCTGCTGCTGTTGGTGTAGGCACCTGCAATAAGCTTCTTGAGTAGATGTGCATACTCAAATAAAATTGTGGAAAACATCCATTAAGAGCAGAGTATGAATAGCATCAACATAATTTGCCGAATTCACCGTGTAACCAGCAATGGTTAATATTATAAAGTAGTTCATTATCATTTTGGGTTATGTTTATATTGTAGCTGGGTTTATTTCAGATTAGTTTCCCCAGTATTTTTTTTACTTTCTTTTGTGTAGTTGAATGTTCATTAGCTAATTTATTGGAGAAAGGGATTTGTATAGAGAAAACTGGCCATTATAATAATTTCTATCTTAATCTATATCGTTTCTATTAATACTTATCGTTTTTTCTTTTGAAGAGATTTGAATTTGGAATGCGTGTAATATATGATATGATGCATTTTATTTTAGTGGTGTATATATATATACTACGAATTTTCTATTTGTTCTACGATTAATTTTCTATTTTGTTTTGTTGTTGTATTTATACTTGGCTAATTTTCAAATATAGACAGAAACTTTGTTGTATGTATAATTCACTTTTAGGCTATTTTGTGGAGCATTTGACGTTCACACAATTCTTGCTTATAGAAACAACAGCCTATCAATGTAAAGATTACATACAACCTACTAATTGTGTTAGTTGCGATTCTGCACATGCACAGGAAGTCCTTGCACATGTGATCTTGAATGTCCTTTCTCTCTCTCTCTCTCTCTCTCTGTTTTTTTTTTGGTCAAGAAATGTCCTTTCTCTGTGGGATGCAATACATAAAGCATGAAACTAATACAACAGTTGAAGCTATTTTCTTGTTGCTACAGCAGCTCACGCCAGGTCATGACCAAGGTCTTAGGTGTGGCAAGATGTAACATTGTTATGTTTGCAGGTTGTGGAGCAGGTGCATCATTTGATGGAGGACTGTTTGGCAGCGAATGCAACGAAAAACACTTGTTGTCGGGGCCAATCTAATTCTTCTACTGGCCGGCCTCAACAACAAATAGCAGCTAATATAGACCAGCCCTCCGCTTCCGTAACAGCAGGGATGCGACAACGTGAGGCGACACAGGTGAGATTGCAACGACACAATGAGGTAGACTTAAATGCAATGTAGATGGTTCGTTTTCCAACCAGGAAAATAGAACAAGTAATGGGATGTGTTTGTGAGACCAGGAAGGAGCATTCATGCTCACCAAGACCATGTGGTTTTCTCTGCTGTATCATGTTGACGTGGACGAAGCACTTGGGCTGTATCATGCAATTCAGTGCGTCATCAATATGTCCTTTGACAACATTGACTTCGAGCTTGACTAAAAAATCGCTTTCAACAAAAATCGAGATGATGCTACAGAATTTGGATATGTTATATCAGCTTGTAAACGTAGTTTTGCTTTGCTTCTTATTAATAAATTGGTATGAGCATCTTTGCTTAAAAACAAGAGTGAATGTTAGGAGGGTTAGAAAGTGAGCTTTCTTACCATTAAAAAAAAGGGGGAAATAGTCATTTCCGTCTATGAATATGTAACGAGTAGTTACAATAGTCTCACAATGTATTAAAAATTTCAAAATAGTATTGTGGACTCTGTTAGTCAAAATAATCTCTAATATTAAAATAGTCTATCAATGCTAATTAACAATAACTCTTTTCTTATAAAGAGTGATATGATAGTAAATAAATACTTACATGAACTGATATGACAATAAGTAATTATATTGATAGGTAGGGTAGTGTTCTGGACTAGGCAAAAGCCTAGCCTGCCACAA
Organism: Medicago arabica; assembly: GCA_946800305.1. Lineage (NCBI taxonomy): Eukaryota > Viridiplantae > Streptophyta > Magnoliopsida > Fabales > Fabaceae > Medicago > Medicago arabica. Next base: position 12,310,362 of record OX326965.1, on the reverse strand, counting down.
ATTAGAGTCCATTTTTACACAAGCCCAAGTGAGTTGAATCCCTTCTCACCTCAGATCCTCTTCGCCTCAATGAAGCCTCATAATGTCTTGGTGACTTATAACGACCACCATTTACCACATTTATGGGCACCATTCCATAACGGATGCCCCATTATCCGACCATTACTACATAACGGTCTCCTGGACCCTATATAAAAAGCTCTTGACAAACTCACAAAGTATGTATCTTTCTAGGCTTCACCTCCACTCTTGCTCATATAATGATTTGGGCGTCGGAGCACCTGCAGATACAACACCCCCTTTTCCTCAACGGGGTTGCGGCCAACACATCCTCGGAGCACCGCCATCAACGGTCGGAGCACCTACTTCCGTCGACCCACCACCACTGTGAGTATCTTTATCCTCCTCGGATAGTTCTTCTATTTGTTCTGAACAGTGGCGCCGTCTGTGAGACCGTTATTAATATATAATTAATGATTAATGAATCAATACTATAATGTTGGAGATCAATTACACAACCTTTGATACTGCCAGTACACTGGTTACCACAGAATAATACTTCCTTGCAATAATTGGCTTCTAGCATCATATATTATCAATCATAATAAGGCATGCTGGATCCCTCTGAACAATGGATCGTCATGTTACGTGCGTTTCATCGCAACGACCAAGTATCTCCACCATCATCAATGGTTCTGCTCGTTGTCGAACCAAGTATATTAAAATCAACTTTTGCTCATGCTCTCGATGTGAGCCTAATGTCTCAATTAAGCATCGTCGGACCAGGTTTTTAATATTTTTCATATTGTTTGATAACTTGTGATGCATGAAACAAATGGCAGGTGAGGGAAAATCTTCACCTCAACATGCGACAAGAACCTGAAGCTTATTGAATAACAATTTGTTTGGTGACAAAGAATTATGTCTCACAGTTACATAATAATGGCATATACTCTCTATTGATATATACTCTTTATATTGGTCTGTCAATATTAGGCTGTTTTTCCAGATGTCAGTTGCATAATTATTATTTTCATATCCTTGTGTGAATGGTTGTTACACAGATAGCCACTACGACGGCTATTGCTGGAAAATGAACTAATGGAAATTGGCAAAGTCCTCGACCAGGGATGTCCAAAATATCGACAAGCTATAAACAGTGCTTCAACTGCACCAGTCCAACTTGACGTTTTCGACATCATCATCGGCTCTGCTTGTCAGCAAGTGCTCCATCGCATTGACCAAACAACCCCGGCATCATCGCTGGTTCAGGTTCTTCATTACTTTACTCTTTGCCTCGTTACTTGGTGATAATTTAAAAACTTGATAATCCTTATTATACATCCACCTCACGCTTGCTGTCATCAAGAAATGAGAAGTAGATAGAATTTACATCATATTCATATGTAATTCCCTGAAGTTTTACATACTAGATATTCACCTCTTTACCTTTTAACACAAAGTATCTTCACTTTAAGCAAATACAACTTGCAATTAACCTCACTTTTCTACAAGAGAAGGTACATAAAAATATGAAAGTTCCCTTACCATCAACTCAAGGTTGGTGAACTTCATGTGAAATTGTTCAAAGTTCTACATGGCACGCCAGATGTGTATCACATGAAGCTTAGTGTCATGTTTGCTATTTTTCACTACCTAACACAAAACTTGGTAACCTCTATTATTTGGCTTGCAAAGTCAAATAATTTGCAGGTTGACGAACTACAATTTGGAGACTACAACTGTCAAAAACTATATGTCGAGCATGTATAATTATATTTGGCTAACAAGATATGTTCTAGCCATCTTTTTCAAAGTGGATTTTGCAGGGAACATATGACAGCAAAAAGCCACAGCACTATTACTCACTCATGTGACAATCCGATTACATGTTCAAAGTCGCTTTGTGTGCAAACTATTTTCTTACATGACAACAAAAAAGTCATTTCAATATCATAGCATACAAAAGCTGAACACAAAACTGTGTTTGACAAGTGCTTGGATGCACCAGCCTGTCATAGCGGAGTTTGTTCAAATAGTGGGATGCAAGGCTGCACCCATATGTACTCCAAATTACGCTGTTTGCCGGAACTAGTCAACTGAAAAGTAAATCAGATTATAATAAGGATCAACGCTAACAATTCAGCGCGACAGACACTGTCGAGTCAGGTTCTTACAATTTTATTATCATCCGATTTAAACACATTAGTAATTTCAATGCTCTTTCAGCTCAAATGCTTTATAGAAACTACTCACCTTGTTGTGATCTCGGTTCAATTGATTTATACTCAATTTGTTAAACCTTTAATTCCTACACCTGCATACATCGATTGGTTCTCAGTTGAGGTACAACCATAACGTAAGATGGTTTGAAGCAGAACTGCAAGTATATTTTCTCATATGGTATGGTGAAACTGCTACAGTTCATCATTCATTTTTCAGAGAAATGCTTCATCCACCGTCTTAATTTCCTTGTGGTTATTTCTTGAATACGACCAAGGTTAACATAAACAGGTTGCCACGCCCATCGACAGTGGCGAGTATTGTCAAAAAAGACGAATTGGCCATGCGCCATCTTCTAATGCCATGCCGATGCAAAATGGCTAATGGACTCCAACTTCACCGGCATCAATAGATTTCGTCGCCAAAGATGAATTATCTGAGTAAAATACAATTTAAATCGAAAAAGCTAAACGACTCCAAAATATGTTGAATTCAACAAACTAAATTCAACAAAATGACGCTGGCTTAACGATCACCAACTATATATTAGGTAAAAGCTACGCCCCACAACGGACTTTACACCTCCTCGAGGATGAGAACATACCCCAACAAGTTCCACCATCGAGCAGAAAAATATATCGAATATAGTACAAACCTTGCGTTTCCACAAAAGCTCAAAACTTAGGAGCATTTAAAACGGAGATAGAAATTCGTGCAACTCTAAATCCAAAATCATTAAGGTGTGTTTGGATTGAGGGTTTAGGAGGGGGAAGATTTAAAATAAGGGACTATATAAAATGTTTTCTAAAATAAATTAACTGTAATTAAAGTATTACATGTTTGTTTATCATGTTAATATGTTAACTAAAAAAAAACTATCACAGTGTTCGTAATTTATAAATGAAAAGTAAACGCTCCCCTCCTTTCATCTCCTAAACCCTTCATTCAAACACATCCTAAAGGATAAATAAAATCCAAACAACATAATCATTTACCCCTTAGTATGTTACCTCCAAACTGCTACATCACCGCTCAACATGTAAGTAGAACCCCAGCTCACGATAGGTGGTTCACGCCTCAACGCATTGAACTAAAACTATATTTGTGTCAAAATGATTATTTGTCCTTAAGAAAAAACCATTCCATCATCAATCAGAATTTTTTTTTTCCTACCCTACTTTATTGCCAAAAATCCAAAACTACCCTACTTTTTCAAAAAAATTGCAAAAGTACCCTACTTTTTCTCTCACTTCTAGTCAAGTTGAAATTTTTTTTGTCCTTATTATACCCCACAACTTGGAGTTGCGGGGTACTTTGCAATTTTTTTCGAAAAACTAACATAGGAAGCAACTCCAAGTTGCTTGGTAGTTTTGGTTTTTTTTTTTTTTAAATTTAAATACCCCACAACTTGGAGTTGTGTGGTACCTTTGTTTTCCGTGCCATGCATTACAAAAATAGAAAAAAATTATTAAAATTAAAAATTATATAACAAAAAAAAACCATAAAATCTACAATTATTACAAATGTCCTCTTGTACCACATTCTCGTCTTCGACGATTTCTTTCACGATTTACGTGAGCGTCATGTTGGGATTCGTCATTGTTATATGAAGTTGATTGTGTCTAACTACCATAACCCAACGTCAACGACACATCGTGTTCTCTTGTTGGCCATCCCATATCAAGAAATTGTTCATTGGAGTTCAACACATTTGGAGAGAAGTGAGATAGTAGGTTTGTTGGTGTTGGTGGGTGGTTGTAGTTTTGGTTGGTGTACATTGGGTATTGCGGGTTGTTGTAGGGGGGTAATTGGTGTTGGACTGTCCAGCTTGGTGCGGGTCATTATAGGAGAAGTAATTACTGTTAGACGGTCCAGCTTGGTTTGGGTCATTGTAACCAAAGTTTGACATTGAATTTAGTTGGTAAGTTGACTGATAATGGGGCTCATATGCATTTCTCGGGGTGGTATATGGTGGTGGTTGGATAATATTTTGTTGTGGGGTGTCAAGAAAATCATACATTATAGAACCATGAGTGTTTTGTGTTGTAGCTGGTTGGGATTGAGGATCTTCTAGTCGTCTTCATCCCAAAAATCATCATGAATTGGTGCTTGGTTGTTGTGAATTTCAGGTTCATGCTCTGGTTTTAACTCTGGCTCTTCTTCTTCTTCTTCTGGATCTGAATCTGTTGGCATTCTGCCAATTGAAATCCTTAGACGTGGATTGCAAGTGGTTGTTAACCAATCAATATACGCATGAGTTGGGGTGAGAGATCTTGGCCGCAGACGAGGTAAAGTATAACGCCGTTGATTGTCCCAATATTCGCTCTCTTGTGAAAAGCGAAAACCATTTGATTCGTACCACATCTTGTACCGTTTGTCCAACTTATAAAATTGCTGCATGTTTATTGAGGCCCCTGGTATTTCTTGTGGCAAACCAAATTGGAGCTTAACCCTATCAGTTGGATGCCATTCAACTTTGTCAAAACATATAAGGTAAGTTGTTGCAGTCCAATCCCAATAGTCACCAGGCAATTCGTGTGGAACTTTCTTGTATGATCTCCATTTAAACTGGCACAAAAGAGAAGATTTAGTGTACCGTTAACAATGTTCATATATATATATATATATATATATATATATATATATATGAATAATTCAAAAATCGAAGATATATTACATGATGTTCTATTATGTCATCAAACTGTTTTCTGTAAGATATAGTATCATGGCTTGGATTGTCATAGTATCTTGAACCTACTCCTGTCCATCTAACAAATGATATTAAAAAATTAGTAACTAATTTACTAAAAAATAATATTAATAATAAGCGAGAATATGTGAGGGAATTAATAAAAAAAAATGTTATGATCATGCTTACTTTAATCCTAGCAGCCACTGAAGTGGTTTTGAATTTCTCGGAGCGATGTGAGTCAACCGACAATATCCCCAAACTTGTAAAAGAAAATGACATCCAGCTATAACTTTTATTTTTGGGTGTGACGCCTCACACAAGCCACGGTAAAGGTAAGCCAAAACTGTCGATCCCCAACTATATTTTCTTGTTTCATTAAAATCCCTTAACAAGTACAACCAAGAGTTGTGCACATATAATCCAGTTGTATTTGGAAACAAGAACCCCCCAATGAGGTATAGTAGGTACCTCCTAGTGTGTTGTATTTTGACCTCTGGAGGCGATTCTTGATTGAAGTTATTATCGACTAGATTTTCCTTTAACCACGCCAACGAGAGAGTAAAACCATCAATTTTGCGTTCTGGAGCGGCTATTCCCAACAGTTGAAAACAAATATCCCATGAAAGATTTGGAGGAGCCGTAACAATTTGTCCTCCAAAAGGTAAGCCGAGTAACATATATACATCTTCCAACGTGATTGTACATTCACCCGTTCGAAAATGAAAAGTATGTGTCTCGGACCGTCATCTTTCCACAAGATTTTATGGTTTTTTTTTGTTATATAATTTTTAATTTTAATAATTTTTTTTCTATTTTTGTAATGCATGGAACGGAAAACAAAGGTACCACACAACTCCAAATTGTGGGGTATTTAAATTTTTTTTAAAAAAAACCCAAAACTACCAAGCAACTGAGTTGCTTCCTATGTTAGTTTTTCAAAAAAAATTCCTAAGTACCCCGCAACTCCAAGTTGTGGGGTATAATAAGGACAAAAAAATTTCAACTTAACCAAAAGTAAGAGAAAAAATAGGGTATTTTTGCAATTTTTTGAAAAAATAAGGTAGTTTTGGATTTTTAGCAATAAAGTAGGATAGAAAATAAAAAATTCCATCAATCACTCACGCCCCACTTCCGCTTAATACCAAAAAAATATTCGCGCCCCACTTCCCAGCACGTGCACTATCTCTGTCTTTCTTCTCCCCATTCCAGCACGTGCATTCTTTTTCTTCTCTCTGATACTTTTCAATATTCTTTCTTCACTCACTACATTTTCTTCTACACTCCATAGAAAAATCTCCTTCACCGCATGCACACCATAACTACCATGTAACTCCCTTCCACCCAAATGCACCCATACAACCGTCTCCCCTCAACACCACCCTCCCCATTCCGCTCCCCTCGTCTTCGCCACATCCGCTCCAAAACCGCTCCTAAACCAACTCCCCGAACCATCCCCCAACGTCTCTCGTACTTCTTCCTCTCCATTCTCCTCCGCCGTCAAGGCGTCTTCCTCTTCGCTCCTCTCATCTACATCTCCTGTGTGCTTCTCTACTTCGGTTCGTTCTCCTTCGACGTTGTTCCGTTCATTAAACACCGTTCTGCTCCTGGCTCTGTTTATCGGAGTCCTCAACTCTACGCTAAACTGAAATTCGAAATGGATGAAGATAATTCTTCAGTTGATGCGGTTTGTCTTTCATTTCTCTTCAATCTTTATTTTATTTCATTTTTTCTTTATTTTTTTTTTGTATGTAACTAGTGAAGAAAATGATGGAAAATTGAAGTGTGAAAATTTGTGCTGTATTGTTAGAAGAAGAGTTTTGTTAAGGTAGATAGATATTAGAACAAAAGATTGATGAGTAGATTGTTGATTTCTTTTAAAATTTGAATATTAAGGATTTTGTGATTGGGATCTCAATATAGGCATTGTATATTTGGTTACGTGGTGATGAGTATTGATTTTGACTAAGATTGAATTGAAGGTGTAAAGTGGTGGTCTGTGTTTGGATACATTCACCTAAAAGTGGGTTAAACTATAAATTTGTGTGTAAAAATCAATTTTAAAATCGAAAGCTACAAATTCTAGCTTCAAGTAGAATCAGTTATGGAGGCAAAATCAATTCTACTCGAAAGTAACTAAACATGTCGGAATCAATTTTAGCCTCTCTAGAAGTTGAACCTAACATACACTTAATGTATTTGTTGTAATGTTGCATTTATTTGTTTTTGTTTTTGAGCTGTACCGAACCAAATATTTGTTTGATGAGTGTGTTGTAAATTGCGGACTGTGGAAAATAGCAGTTTGTTCAAACTTTGCTACACAACAGTGCTATTGCGCTACTATAGCTGCTATTTGATAAGATTTTGCATCGTGGAACAATTGTGATTTGTTCAAATTGCGTTATGCGCTAGCTGTAGCTGATATTTAACGACACATCTAATGGACAATTTATATGATTATATATGTCTTTACTAGCCTTCATGTTTTAATGCCAACTAGTAGTTGTATACGCCATTTAATTTGTTTATTTTTGGTCTGTCTCTGGTTTCCGGTCAAGTTCTGATGACTTTGCTAGTGGAACTTAAGCTTTGTAATGAATTTTACTGGTCAACTTGTTTGACAGGTCTGGATATAGTAATACTGTAAAGTAAAATATGATGTCAAGTGGAAGAAAAATGATTACAATTGCTCTCTCATTTCCTATATATATGTTATGATGTTGCAATAGCTTGTGGAAAAACCTTTCTTGTGACCCTCTTTATAGAAAAGTATACTTAATGATGCACCTGCTTGTAGGTGTTGGTATATGATGATATTGTTTTATAGGGGCTTGCTATTCAAGAAAACTTGTTTGTGTATTGATTGACCTGTTATTTGCATGTGTCAGGGAGTAAATTTTTTGGCCCCATTGGTGTATAGAAGTGTCTAGTATCTTATTATTTTTATAATTACAAGGGAGGTCTTAAATCTTAAGGTCTGGATTTTAGGTAGAAAAAAATCAGGCTAAGTATCATATGTTGGGAGTTTGAGACTTATGGGACACCAAACGTAAGCCGAAGTGATTAGTAAGGAAGTTGGATGTCGTTAGAATACAAAGCACTGGCAGAAGCATCAAGGTTCTTGACAGCTGTTTATTGCTGTATACCGTCAATCCTGTGAATTACATATAGTTACTGACTTCTGGCACCTTGTTGTCGTCAAATGTCAGTGCTGTTAGCAAGCTTCAGCCTATTACTGATAGATAAGGATTGGAGATTCTGTTAGAATCTGTCATGAACAAGGCAGCCATAAGGATTGGAAACGAGAGTGATGATTGCACATTGTGACCTCGTAACACGGATCATAAGATTATATGAATTGATAAAATCCATGTGTTTGTGCATATAAAATAGCATAAATAAGGAAAAGATGGGGAAAAGCTTGGTAACTTCCATACTTCACTGGAAATAATACGGAAAAGCGTTCCATATTATGGATAATAAATCACTTCAGATCTTTGTGAGTTTGCACCTTTTTTCCCAGTGTACCAATTCTCTTTCAAGCGAATATCTAGTTTTTCTCTCACCCTTTCCGACTATTAGTATACTATATAGCCTACCTCTCTAACTATCTCAGTCCCAGCTAGTTGTGAGTGATCATCATTTGAATCTTTCATACCATGATTCTAGTTGTATATCATCATTTGCTATGTATAATTTTTTTGCTATGGCCATGCATATTTTTCTACCTCAGTTTATTTAAATTATACTGCTTTTTAAAAATTTTAATCTTTTAATTTTTTCCGAAGTACATCACTGATCTTCATACCATCTACTTCCAATTTTTTTTCTTTTCTGGTAACTTGATCAAAAGCAATTAAATTCCTTTCAGATATCAACAATATGGAAGAGTCCAGATAAAGGTGGTGAATGGAAACCATGCGTACACACATCTTCAGAAGGTATAATTTGATTATTGTTGATGCACAGTATGGTCAAAACTTTTTCTCTCTTTTTTTCTCATTAGGCTTATTTGAGTTGTTTGATATCACTGTAGCGTAAAAAAAAAGTTGTTTGATATCAGACTTAGTTTTATACTTGTCTTGTAAGAGTAATATCTAATGCATAGGTACATCTTGGTGTTACTGTTAGTAAAACTTAATACATTCCTTCAGCTTACTGTTGGCCATTCATATATAGTTTCAAAACCACACCTAATCCATTTGTTGAGTAAATTTATTTGATGACTGTGTCTTATTAGTCACTCTGTGATATGATTAGCAACATATTATCAAACATTTTGATGGAATTATTGTATAAAGACTTATTTGTATGATATGTGAGTCCTTTATTGCTAAGCTTTATATGGAGTTAATGGTTGAATATATATGCGATCTTTATATAGCTTAAAAGGCCCATATCTAACATATTTACAGATGGTTGATTCCTAATAGGCCTACTAACATTACGGTCCCATCAAGGTCCATATTTAACATTATTGGATTTCAAGGATATTTTCACTTCTAAAATTTCATACAGGTGATTGTGGCAAACTAAGTGGATTGCTTTAGGTTGCAATGTTTTAAGAAGTTGTAAATTGTTTTCTTTTGTTCTTTTTCTTTCCTTTTTTCCATTAGGAAGTTGTAAGAGAAGAATTTCCTTATTTCACTAGGACCCTGTTCGGATAAATAACTTTATAAAGCACTTATGTAATGGTTATGTTCAAGTGATTTATAGTTATACAACAGATAAAATAACGTTAATTTTTTTTTATATAAGCTATACGCTGTTTTCATAAGCTATATTGGAGAGCTTATGAAAATGAGCTGAAAACAACTTATGTACATGTCATAACCTGCTTTTATAAGCACTCACAAACAGTTTCGCAAGTGCTTATATCAGTAGATAAGTTCAATTAAGGCAATGCAAATAAATTCCAATACAAAGAGAAGAAGAGTTCAAAAGGAAAGGACCAAAAGAAGTTGTCCTTAAAATAAAGGAAAAGAAAAAGTTACCAACATGGAACAAAACACATCAGTATAGCATAGCAACCGAATCCCTAGACTATTTCTATCGGACACCCCTTCAGAAGCCCTGTGCTTTATGCCATATGGAAGCCAAATGCTTACCCCAAATTGTTAGAATTAGTCACATGCTTTTTTGTAATTAGTCTCACATGATATCTTTATTAGCTGTGCGGTACCAGATTAGTTATGTGACATTGTCATTAGCAATCAGATTAAATTGTATTTATTGTCAATACCTTACAAATAAAACAATGTTTGATCAGTTTTAGACACAGAAATACAAAAATGACATTCCTTATACAAATTTTGTTCATTGCCACAATTATTTGGCTTCTTTACTTTTTTGTAGATCTGTAAAAGTAGTCATAAAAAAATGGTCCCATAAACATGGGGACACTCCATCTAATGTTCTCCCAAAATGCTTAACAAAATTAAATAAAGTAGTTATAGATCAATGCAAGAATATGAGAACTAATTTTGAGCCTGTGCCATAATAACACATACCAGATGAAATTGCCTTGCATAGCCTACAAACGCGTAGAATGGCATTGGCATTAATTCTATTAAGCACAACCATCCAAATAAAAGAGCCAACCTTACAGGGGGCTTTGGTTTTCAAAGGGATATATGGTTTCCCCCAATCACCCTGCTAGTATCATAGAGAGCAAATTCTTTAATATTGACCTGACTACTTGAGGGAAAATGAACAAAGTCGTGGACATCCGAAAGAACCTTAAATATAGAGTATTCTCTGTCATTTATGTTAGGAACCCAAGAATTCCTAAGGAAGAGCGCTCTTTTATTAAGAAAATAGGAAAGAATAGGAGAGAAATCTCTACTCCAAGGGTTTACCCTTCACAATGTTCAATAATCATCAACTCTACATTGTATTTTCCTATTTATATGAATAGCTCTATAAGGCTATAACAACCTGAACTAATTAACTAACTTCTATAACAACTGTTAACCACTTTAACTACACTAATTAACCATTATTCTATATCCTAACAATTTATGTTATGAAAAAGGGGGAAATCCTGAGAAATTATTCAATTTTGAATACTATTATGAAAATAATAGATGGGATAGTTTGCAATGAAGACAAACACTAGAGTGTATTGGAAGCCATACTCATATTGATTAAATGAAAGTACTGAGTTACTGGTTAACTTAAGAAATGGGTTTTTCTTATTGCAATACCTTGCATTTATCTTATTGCAGTATATTGCTTAGTTTTACATGTAAGAAATTGTGTTTGAACTTCCGACAGTTTCCCGTATTCTATTAAATGTAAATTTTTTATGAATCCCACAGGCCTTCCTGAATCAAATGGATACATTTATGTAGAGGCCAATGGTGGCTTAAATCAGCAAAGGATATCGGTTAGAGTTTTCTACACATCTGTTCGTTTTGTTTGTTCCAAGTTTGCTTAATTTAGCACTATTTTTGACACATTTACTTAATGAATGTGGTGCTTTATAGGTATGCAATGCTGTTGCTGTGGCTGGCTATCTTAATGCTACTCTCGTGATCCCTAATTTTCATTATCATAGCATATGGAAAGATCCTAGGTATGCTTGTTTTTCTATCTTTTATTGTCACTTCATGATCCAATATTGGATTGGGTGCTCTGCACTAATGAGTTTATGGTTCTTATAAAATTACTGTTATAATGATTGACAAGTTTATTGGTAGATATCCCAATGATGATCAAGGTGTTAAAGACTAAATTGTTTCAATATTCCAGCAAGTTCAGCGACATTTACGATGAAGAATATTTTATCAATACCTTGAAAAATGATGTACGGATGGTTGAAAAGATTCCTGAGCACCTGATGGAAAGATTTGGCAGCAACATGGCAAATGTTTTCAATTTCAGGATCAAGGCAATGTCATCCATTCAGTATTACAGAGATGTGGTACTCCCAAAGTTAGTTGAAGAACAGTGAGTTATGATCTTTGTTGTATGAAACTATTGATTGATCTCTAATGGTTATACAATTTAGAGTGATTGGTATTAGTTTGTAGCCTTTCACTATATAACGGTGATTTAGCTTCAATGAAATAGCTTTAATTACATATTTGGTCCCTTAAAATAGATTTTGCTGAGGCCCCCCCGCAAGTGGACGGTGGGATTGGACCCCTCAGATTAGTCGGTTCTTGAGCCGGATACCGAATTTAAAAAAAATGGATTTTGCTAAGTGTTAACCTTCATAGTGTTGTCGGTGCCTTTTACTGCTGCTGCATTAAGCGTGTATGCGAGTTGGTTTTTGGAGGACTAAGTCTATATTTTGATATTTAAAAAAAATTATAAGAACAACACGCTATTATACGTTCATCTATCATACTGTTTCAATTTTTTTAAAATATCAAATCAAATACATATTAAAATATAGGCTTAGCCCTCCAAAATCCAACTCGCAAACACACACCCTAAGAGTCTGGTGTTTATTTGCAAATTATTTGTTACATTACATTCTAATTTTTTTAAGGTTCAAAATTATTGATGTTTTAAAATTCCAATGTCAAATTGATGCTTCATTTAACTATATCCTTATTTGGAGAGAATCTAGTAGATTGTAATGTAATTAACGATATATTAGAGAATAAAATAGCGGAAAATTTTATTTTAAATACATACTACCAAGTAATGACTTTTTAATCTATGTGCCTCAACCTTAAGCATCAAGAGCTATGGAATGGAGGGCTTAATGTTTAACTTATCAATTCAATAATTATTGTTGCATTTTCGTCCTGCAGGAGATATAATACAATTATTTTATTCTAGTATAACATTTCACGTAACTTGGTTGGCTTCATATATTTTATGGTACACAGCTTGTACACAAATACATTTTGACATACACAGGCACCTTTGCTAATAATGTAATATCAATTGATAGTCATTTTATCAGCTGGTTATTGTACTATATTCATGTCTTGCCAATGCATGTGAAACTCAGACTAGTAATTGGTTTTCAGATGAATTTTTACGCTATATTGTTTGGTGATCTCATATGGTTGTAATTTGGCTAGAGAAAAACTATTGTGTTTATTGTTTACAAATTTCCCTATTCAATCATGCAGGGTTATAAGGATCTCACCTTTTGCAAATAGATTGTCATATGATGCTCCTCCTGCTGTCCAGCGTCTCAGATGCTTAGCAAATTACAAGGCTTTACGATTTTCAAGTCCCATATTGACCCTGGCTGAATCTTTGATTGCAAGAATGAGGAAGCAAAGCATAATGAATGGTGGTAAATATGTCTCCATTCATCTTCGTTTTGAAGAGGTTGGTTTGATCAGATATGAATGTGTTCTGAAGGTGAAGGCTGACATTATATATTGATCTTTGCTGCATATCTTTCTACTTGCTTCCCATGCGCAGGATATGGTTGCTTTCTCTTGTTGTGTTTTTGATGGTGGGAAAGAGGAGAGAGATGACATGATTGCAGCAAGAGAAAGAGGTTGGAAAGGGAAATTTACAAAACGTGGACGAGTTATACGTCCAGGAGCAATCAGGATCGATGGGAAGTGTCCCCTTACTCCATTAGAGGTATTATCTTCTCAAATCTCCAGTTATCTTGGGTGTGGAAGGAGGAAATGGAATACCCAGACTATTAGGCTTTGTTTGCGAGTTTGGAGGGGAGGGGAAGGAAAGGCTTTGAGGGGTAGAAAATATGAGGGAAAATGGAGAAATTTTTCAATTTTTTTAAAAGAGTAGTTTTTTTAGAGAATGATAAATTAATGCATATGATTACTATATTTTTAATTTTAAAAATAATATAACAACATAGATTAAATTTGAAGAATTCATATAAACCCTCCTCCAATTAAATTTTTTAGTTCCCCCAAATGAGGAGGGTTTAATATTATGAAGAAAAGTTAACCCCCCAAAGCCCTTCCTTCCCATTTTCCTCTATTTCTTCCACTTGCTCGTTCCTTTTTTCCCTAGCCTTCCCCTCCCTTCTCCTCCAAACTCGCAAACAAAGCCTTAAAATTGTATATGATGCGAAAGATTGATGGATATTATATACAACAACACAAAAGCACCCATCCTAAATTGTTTGTACTAATACTAGGCTCTTAATCCCAATAAAACAAGTAAATAAACCATGATAGTAAAGAAATATGGAAACTAAATCCAAGAGATAATCTTGGTACTCAACATATTTTATGAAAAAATATTGATGTGGTGATATAATTTTCAGATATTCTAGCAAAGATGAAGACAATTTAAAGGAATAATTTTTATACATTGTTAATATAGCTTGGAGCTTTAAAAATTTCCTGGAAAGTACTCTTTTGCTTTTGTTGAGAGTCCCAAATAGGTGTGATATGATCTGGAAAAAATGTTTATGAATGGAAGGTATCTCTCACCTTACAAGTCGATTTTGTAGAGTTGTTAGGTCTATCATAGATCCATTTAGAGTCAAACTTGGGTGTGTCATGGCTCGAAAAAGTGTTTATAATTGGGGGATATCCCTCACCTTACAATTTGGTTTTGTGGGTCCAACCCAAATTCTAAGAGCTTCAAGACTTTTTTGTCGGCTCCTCATTTTTTGAACGGCAAGTTTTATAACTTTATACTAGTTTCTTTGTTTATATTATGGTAAATGCTTTTCAATATCTCTTTAGGTTGGCCTTATGCTTAGGGGAATGGGTTTTACAAAGAACACCTCCATCTATTTGGCATCTGGAAAAATATATAATGGCGAGAAAACTATGGCCCCTCTAAGGGAAATGTTTCCTAATTTACACACCAAGGAGACTTTAGCATCTGAGGAGGAACTTGCCCCATTTAAGGTATGTAGTAGTATTCTATCCCACTCACGCTCTCGTAATATTAAGTACTGTAATGTTGACTTGAGTTGCTTCTAGAATTATTCTTCCAGGATGGCCGCCATAGACTATACTGTTTGTCTTCATAGCGAGGTGTTTGTCACAACTCAGGGTGGTAACTTCCCTCATTTTCTACTGGGCCACCGGAGATACTTGTATGGTGGACACTCTAAGACAATCAAGCCTGATAAGCGGAAGTTGGCATTACTCTTCGATAGTACCAATATTGGGTATGTATTGTCTGTACTGTAGTGTATATTTCTTTCAGTTCAACCCCATTATGATCATTGGACATGGATACAAATAAAAGGAAAAATACCCAGGCGATTAATTTTCTGGGGAGAAGATATGATTGGGATTATTATTATTGTTGTTGTTGTTGTTATTGTTCATGAAATGCAGTTGAAAACATGTTTTATAAAATTAATGCAATTTGTAGCATTCCTTTTTATAAAAAGACGATCCTTGTTGTTTTAGCACTATGCATTTAGGATTTTATCTTATTATTTGTACAAAGTATTTGACTCTAATTTGATTACTTTATAGATGGAAAAGTCTTAAGCGCCAATTGCTGAGCATGAGGTCACACAGTGATTCCAAGGGTGTTGAGCTCAAAAGGCCTAATGACTCCATATATAGCTTTCCATGTCCAGATTGCATGTGCCATGCAAATTGAACTAACGATTCGAGATCTTCATCAGCAAGTTGATCTACTGACAGAGTTTTATGGGTGTTTCAGTTTTACTAACATGACTATTTCATTTTTTCCCTTTCGATCTGATAAAGGGCACATAACCCTAATTTCGGAGGTTAACAAGATTTTGTTCGAGGTTTCATTGTTCTGATTATTTCTTGTGACTGGATTTCAAGGAATTGGCGTCGTTTTTTCACATGATGCAAGTTGAGAACAGAGTAAAAATTGTGGAATTGCAGGATTCTCTCTCAAAAAACGTTGACTGAGCTTTGTTTAATATATTGAGTTAGCAGCTAATGTGTCAAACAAGCTATGAAAAGACGAACAGAGTAAAAATTGTGGAATTGCAGGATTCTCTCTCAAAAAACGTTGACTGAGCTTTGTTTAATATATTGAGTTAGCAGCTAATGTGTCGAACAAGCTATGAAAAGACGAACTAACATTCTAACATACCCTGCCTGTACATTACCTGATGGTTGTTATCCGAATCTCCGTGGGTTTAAGGCTGACAGATTGTTGTGTACATTAACAAATTCAACTTCTGCATTGAAGCTTTGTATTTTCATTTTTGTTTTCCCTTGTATTGAGGGGCCCATTTTTTGTTGTATGTCTATATTTGAGTACATTTGTTATTCTTTTACGTTGGTACTCCATTGTTTTAATGAGGATACCAGTGAATGTAACTACTTCCATGAATGACCAGCAATTGTAAAATATCTAAACAGATATTTTCTTAGTGTTTTCGAGTTGAGTTGTGACTGCAGATAATACATACATACAGTATGTTTACATATACATAGTTTTGCAAATCTTGTATATAAGGTTTACTTCCGGACAATGTGTAGGAATTCCTGTGTGTGTGAGAGGAAGCAGGCTGATTGTTTAGCAATATTTGGTTTGAACAAGGGTCAATATTCAAGAATTAGCCAAGACTTATAGATTTATATAGTAATGCAAAACTTTTCTGGACTATGGTAAACTAGATGAGAAGCTCACCCACCTTAGCACTTGCCTATTGCTGCGTTGTTTCAGTCCTAATATCAATTTGAAGGAATAAAGAGAACGAAAGTAACTAAAGATAAAGCAACACATATTTCACAATTTCAAGTCAATCTAACTCGTGAATCACATCTAAATCTTGTGGTAGATGTCCTGTAGTTGCAATTGCACTATTTTTCCTAGGCCGTCTAGATTGAGAAGCAAAAGGATTTGGAGGTATTGGAGTTTTGTCGACATCTCCCTCCAACATTTGAATCACCATTTGCATTGATGGTCGATCCATAGCATGCCACTGAATGCACCAAAGTCCCACAATGGCCATTTTTCTTGCAATTTTTTCATCCCCTTCATCATCAACATGAATTCTCATTTCGTCTTGATCATCTATAAGATTATAAATCCACTCTGGATAGTAAACATGACTATCGTTTTCCTCTAAATCCTCTGTGATCTTCTTCCCTCCTATTGTTTCAAGCAACATCATTCCATAACTATAAACATCCGATTTGAAAGACACGTTTCCAAAGTTCCTTGAAAAAACTTCAGGAGCAATGTAGCCCAAAGTTCCTCTAGCAGTGGTCATTGACACTATGCTCTGATCCCTTGAACATAATTTAGCTAGACCAAAATCACATATTTTTGGAATAAAGTTGTGGTCAAGTAACACATTTTGTGGCTTGATATCAAAATGGAGGATGCGTTGATCACAACCTTGATGAAGATATTCAATTCCTTTAGCTATTCCTAAAGCAATTTCGTGCAACTTTTTCCAGCCAAGGAAGTTTTTCTTGTTGTCCGGTGAATTTATGAACTTTTGCATAGAACCAATTGGTAAATATTCATAAATAAGAGCTCTTTTGAATCCATCAGCACAGAAACCGACCAATCGGACAATATTAACATGGTGGATTCTACCCATTGTACCAACTTCATTTAGGAAGTCTTGGCCATTTCCTTGAGAAACATTTAGTATCTTCACAGCAACACTAAATTCTTTTGAAATGCTTCCTTTATACACACTTCCATAGGCTCCTTGCCCTAACATATCCCCGAAATTATTTGTGATTCTCTTAATTTCTACATAAGAGTATCTGGTGGGCTTAAGAGCTCTATAGTCTTCTAAAAACTTTTCTATAATTGCTTGTTTTTCTTTCTTTAATATGTAAGAGTCATAAATATGGTACACTCCACCAATCAACAAGATAAAAAACAACGATCCTAAAATTGATCCTGCATTTATGAAAGCTAATTTAAGAAAAATGATAATTTTCTTGCATGTTAGAATTAAAAGAAAGCAAATTTAAACTTAAAAGCTGACCTGTGTTTACTAGAGCCTTTGATGAACCTGCAAAATCATACTAGCTGGCCTTAGCTTATGCCATTGATTGATTGTAAAAGATACTAATATCCTAAGTATTTGTCTTAATTGATGCCCTAAAATACACCTTATCCGGTCCTTTTTATACGACAGACATTTGAGTCAACCAAAGTTGATGTATCCAATCAAATTTTGTATCAGATACATCAACTTTTGTTCATCCATAATCCAAAAACTTTGAATCATATACATCAACTTTTTTTGATCCAAAGGTCTTTTATAAATAGAACCAGAGGTAATATGTCTTTGTGCATGATTTTGACAATCTTATCGTCAATTCAAACACACTTTATCTATCCTCATCCGGTTAGATAAGTTTTTCAAGATGTAAAGGAAAATAATATCTTAGACTATTCTTAAAATCGTTTTAAACCCTTTGCATTTCTTCAACTAAGCCTCGTAACACGATTAATCTAAAGACCAAGATATAATTTATCGAAAAATATATAATACTATTGACCATTAGATTAATCTAACGATTGAGATTTGACCAGAGAGCTTGAGGAAGTTGTAAAACATCCAAGTGAAACTATTTTGTGCAGCTTCTATATTAAAAATCCATAAGCTTGATTCAATCGAAACGATCTACGAGTATAGTTTAATTAGCCTATTCAAGTTTGAAGATTGCATGTATTATTGAATTGAACAAAGAATAGAGTTACCTTTCTTGTTTTTGGGGAAACAATCTACTTCCTTGTTGGTACTATTACTAGTAGTATTCTTCCATCCACATATTTTTCCTTTTGATTCACAATGTTTACAATTAGGCTCAGACCACGTCAAGCGAACAGAATCAGAAGGTTTGAATGAAACATTAAACATTTTGGTGCAAAATGAGAGGGGAAGGTCATCAATGGATCTACTAGAAGGGATAGCATATATTTGAGACGTGGAAGTTCTTAGACACGAAACCGAATAGAAATCTATCTCATCTCTATTCAAAACTGAACAATTAAAAAAGTGATGGTCAACAAAATGATCATAGTCACTTTTCAAGTAGTTGAAATGAGATTTTGAAAGATTGAGGTTGTGGATATGTTTGTAAAGACAACTTTGTGGGTCAGATAGTTGAATAGTTTGGTGTTTGTAGTCAATGTTGTTAACTTTGAGTTTCACTTTGTGAGGGAGGTCAATCATAGTTTCATTATTTGATGAACAAAATAACTCAAAACCTGGATAGCCATACAAAGATGGATTTGGATTTTGGTTTTTGATATAGAAAGGGAATTTGATAACTTGATTTCCACATGTTAAATCTTGTGGATAGTTAACCAAATCTGTTGTTCCATGTGCAAACTCCACCACCAACAACATATTAAGGTAAAACACGAGCAACAATAATCCCATAACATGATAATAAGTGTTCATGATATTGATTCTTGACCATTAGTACTCTGTCTAAGATTGTGTTTATAGAAGATTTTCAAACTCACTTTGACTATAACAGCTTCCATTTAATTTCCTCTCAGGACTGTTTGTTGTGGGTCATGCTAACAATATTCAAACCATATTCACATGATTCGCAATTCACGTTGGTATGCGGTATGTATACGAGCTCACAGTACACGACATGTGGAGAATTCAGTATGAATGAGGGGATTTAGGTTCAGTACTCGCCGGTTAGTAGTGTCACTACTACCTAATTAAATATAGTAAGCTATCAATAAATTTATTAGGCAAAAATATCGTTTTTATCGAATGTGAGTTTTTCCAACTCTACTATGGTACTTGAAATATTTTAAATTTAATTAGTTAAATTAATTAATAGTGCGAAAAATTGGCAGGGTTAGTCAGTTGAACAAAATTGGTGCAAATTTTTTTATCGGTGTTATTTTGCAACAGACATTCTCTTTCTTCAAGCTTTAAGAGATTTTATCCAAAATTTTCCTTTATCTTCTATCTCCTACTCAACCTCATCTTCCTCTTTCTCCAATCTCCACTTATCTCGGTTCGTCAATTTCGAAGAAATTATATGGGAAATTTATGCAAATCAATTGATAAAAGTACCATGAACCAATGCACAAGTACTAATTTGTGGTTTGCAACATGTCATGAGAATTATGTGACTATGATTTAAACATAAAAAAGTTAGTGTACATCACTTTCCAACAACCTATATTCATATTTTTTTTTCTCCAGTAGACTAGTGATTGTAGCTCACACATTTTAAACGTGGAGAAGTGGGGTCCGAAATTCGAACCCCAACCCCTACATATATTATGCCATGTCCCTATAAACTCACAGGACAAGAGTGCAAGTGTTATTTATAAACTATCCTTAACCTCAACGTTATGGACCTTCATTGTTATATATAATACAATATATAGTGCGGACCCACATCCCACCCTATTTATTTTTAGGATTAAATATATTTTTGCTTCTTATAAATATCTCAACTTTTCGTTTTAGTCCTCTAAAATATTTTCATCTTCACTTTTGGTCCCTCCTTTAAAGTAAACTCATATGTATAATTCATATTTTTGGATAAAATTTTGCTGAAAAATTTATAATATTATAAGGATCTCTCCCATAAAAAATTATAATTTTTTACTAAAACATGAATTAAATATGAATTTTTATATTTTTGGTGGTAAAAAGTTCATATTTAATTTATGTTTTGTTAAAATAATTCAATTTTTTTTAGTGGTTTTTACAATAATTTATACATTTCTTCACATTTTCATTAAAAATACTAAAATTTACTTAAAAATAGAGACTAAAAGTAGTGATTGAAAATTTTAAAAGGACTAAAAGTTGAAATAAATTTTTAGAAGGAATAAAAAGAAAAGTTTGTACATTTATAAGGATAAAAAACATATTTAACACTTTTTTTTATTACAATAGTAAAACAAAGTGTAAAACTCAGCTTTGTAATTCGAGAACCGTCATGTTTCTCGACAAGTGAGATGATACCCTCCTTCCGAAGGTTGCATCAAGGTGAATGTGAATGGTTCTTCTTTTGGTAATCCAGGTAATGTGGGTTTTGAAGGCCTTTTAAGAAATGATATTGGAGTTTGGTTGCATGTTTTTTTCGGATCATGTGGTAGAGCTTCTAATTTTCTAAACACTAGTAATGTCAATGTTGGATTAATGATCCAACAAAGAACTCTACATAATTTGAATTGATCAAGTTCGTAATTCCATAATTGATGGCATGAGCGGTTCTATGGCCCGGCGACCCCGGGCACTCGTCCGGGCTCCGGCACAAATTTTTTGCAATTTCTTATGTAAACCCTTATAAATATGTTTAAATCTTCTCTCATACAAAATTTCTCAATGATTCCCTCTTCCCATGACATAAGAGCTCACGTCAAAACCAAAGTGCACATATACTGGTTTGGTAATATCCCATCCCACTATATATAATGAGTATGTGGTGGTGCCTACCTCACTAACAAATTAAGGAATCTACTCCAATCTTTTTTTGAATGATAGTCTACTCCTATCAAATGCTAGCTTCCACGAAATTGCGATCATTAAACGTGATGTAAAATGTGACATATATTTCTTATTTAGTGATGGATATGCTTTAATTCCCACTTCGGAAAACCAAAAATGTCTTCCTTAACCCTTGTTGTGCTGTTACTAATACTGATAATCTCGCATAACAAAGTGTATGGTGATGAACAACAAGAGTCATGTTCAAGAAGGTGCGGTGTTCATAACATCAGCCACCCTTTCCGGCTGAAAGACAGTCCTAATGAATGTGGTGACAAGAGGTACATCCTATCATGTGAGGACAACAACCAATTGATTTTGTACTATGGTTCATTTGGAAAATACTATGTACAATCAATTAATTACAACAACTTTACGATAAGACTATTGGATTTCAATCTTGCTTCTTCTAATAATTCCATCCCTCCTTATTATTCTTTAGGACTTCATAATTTCAGTTATTACTACATCACCTCACCCTACCTACTCTATTATGAAGACGAAGACTTCACCGATCATATATTGACGAAACCTATGTTATATGTGAGCTGTCCAAATCGGATGGAATATTCATACATTGGAAATTGTATGAATAAAACTTCATACTCACAGGATGTGAATTCTTTCTATGTTGCTAGCTATGGTAAATCTCTGTCGGAATTCGGGCTGGGAGACGGGTGTCGTATACAGTTTATGTATCTCACGTCTTGGCCTATTGAAGATGGATACAGCAACAACATGTCTTGTGCGGACATTCGTCCTATGATGTTTTATGGATTTGAACTTTCTTGGCTCAATGGTCTTTGTAAACATGGTCGGTATGCAGTGCTCGATCAATACAACCAGCCTCACTGTAAATATGGTTGGTATATATGCAAAATTGATCAATATAACCAGCCTCGCTGTAAATATGGTTGGGATAATGTGGCTTGGACAGTTGAACGTTTATCGACTAACATAGGTAAGAAAGACATTTAGCTTAAAATAAAGAATTAGAAAACAATTTTAGTACAAGAATTAAGAATCTTTTAACTAGCATGAGTTCTTTTGTTAGTATCATGTCTTTTCTTCTAAAAAACTTGTCAATACATAGATAGTAATATTGGGCAATATTTTTAGCTTTAGTTCTTTGGTTGCCTGTTATTACCCGTATTCTGTTGTTTTTAAAAAATGTGGAGTATGACATTGATTGAAATGTATAGCATCATATTTTCCGGTTTTCACTTTACAGGTGCATTGGTTGTTTTTCTTAGCGGTGTTAAATTTGTTCTTGGAGCGCCATTGATCATTGTATTATTAATCTACAAATGGCGACGGAAACATCTATCAATGTATGATGGCATCGAAGATTTTCTACGTAGTGACAATAGCATCATGCCTATTAGGTACTCTTACAAAGACATAAAAAGGATAACTGAACAATTCAAGACAAAACTAGGCAATGGAGGTTATGGATCTGTTTTCAAAGGACAACTTCGAAGTGGTCGTCTGGTAGCAGTCAAATTATTGGATAGAACCAAGTCCAATGATCGAGATTTTGTCAATGAAGTTGCTACCATTGGTAGGATTCACCATGTTAATGTGGTACAACTCATTGGTTTCTGTGTGGAGGGTTCAAAACGTGTTCTGATATATGAATTCATGCCAAATGGATCACTCGAAAAATACATATTTTCTCAGACCGAAGAGAATCATTCCTTGAGTTGTGAACAACTGTATTCAATTTCTCTTGGAGTGACTCGAGGCATTGAGTACTTGCATAATGGATGCAATATGAAAATTCTACACTTTGATATAAAGCCTCATAACATCCTTCTTGATGAGAATTTCAACCCAAAAGTTTCTGATTTCGGACTAGCTAGGCTTTCTCCTACAGATAAAAGCATTGTGTCATTAACTGCAGCAAGAGGAACCATTGGATACATGGCTCCTGAACTTTTCTACAGAAATGTCGGCACAATATCTTACAAAGCTGATGTTTATAGTTTTGGGATGTTGTTAATGGAGATGGCAAATAGAAGGAAGAACTTGAATGCATTGGCTGAACAATCTAGCCAGATTTATTTCCCTTTTTGGGTTTATGATCAGTTACAAGATGGAAGGGAAATGACAATTCTGAATGATACAAATCATGAAACGAAATTGGCAAAGAAAATGATGATTGTGGCTTTGTGGTGTATACAGGCAAAACCTAGCGATCGTCCTTCAATGGATAAAGTGTTGGAGATGCTTGAAGAAGAAGATGAAGATTTGCAAATGCCTAATAAGCCTGACTATTATGTACCAGATGAGGATGGTAGAGATGATAGGACTGGTAGTTCATGGTACTCCTCTGGTACATCAGTAACTGATACCAAGTAACCAATTTGATCTCATTTTGGTTAACATATGCGACTCACACATCATTTGCATCTAACTTTTTTGTTCCAAGCAATGAATATGTATTTATAGATATATAAATATTGCTCGTACGTACCCACACATATTCTTGGATAAAAGTGATTATTTTCTCTACTTGCTTTTTTGATATTTTGTTATGTTTTAAGGATATGTTGAAAACTTATTTTTCTTTAGACTTGTGGAATTAGATGTGCTATAGTTAGCTTTTCTTTCTTTTGGTTTGTAAGGAAGTTAGCTTCTGAAGTTAATAGAGTATGATTAGCTTCTTTAATTTTAATATATATACACTCACCAATATACCAATATAAGGAGAGCCTTGGCACAAAGTTATTGTCACGTGAATGAAAAGTTTTCAGTTACAGATTCAAGTTCTAGAAACAATCTCTTGTGCAATAAAAACAGGGTAAGACCGTGTACAATACACTAAATGATGGGACCCCTTCCCAGACCTGCAGGAGTTTTAGTGCCCTATAGTGCCCTTTTCATACACTTACCAAGAAATTGTAGAAACAGACTCTGTAGTCAATCTTGACCCAGATTCTGAACCAGAACCTGAACAAACCAACTCTCTCTCACTTGCCCACATTCAACAAGATTTACCTTCTTCATCTCAACCCTCACATATTCAACAACAACAACAACCTAACCTTCTAAATTCAATGTACATAGAAGATTTTTTTTGTGAAAATGTGCAGGAAAATTCAAAAGTTGGTTCAACTTAGAAGTGTTCCAATTCTTTCTGTTAGCCTTGAAGAGAAATGGGCTGCTGTTGAGAAGGAAGTTTCTGAGTTCCTGTCTTCTCTGCGAAATGAAAGTCTGAAAGAGCAAGCAGAGATTCTGGTACAACATTTGGAAGAGCTACGCAAGGCTCAAGAGCAAGCTAAGGACGAGGTCATGTACTTGGCCAATGCTCCATTATACTCTAAAGTAGAATATGTGTCCAGAGAGTCCAAGGTGATTGAGAAGCGGAAGTAGAAGCTCCTGACCGTTCAAGAAGAAGCTAAGCTTAAGGAAGAAGCTCATCTCAAGAGGACAGAAGCTCTTGAAGAATTAGTCAGGAAGCAAGCTGAAGACATGAAGAAACAGACAGAAGATATGAAGAAGCTCATGGAAATGCTTGCCAACCAAAACAAACCCTAGTTGCACCCACACATTTTTTTTGGTTGTATTTTTTGTCTTGCTTCTGAATTTTGTTTGCTTCTGCTAGATTATGCTTCTGAATATATTAATGCTTCTGAACTTATTCATTTATACTATGCTTCTGATAATTTTATGATTATGTTTTTTTTTATTTAAGCTTCTGATTGTTTCATTATCTCTTACGTGATTTTAAATCTAAGTTTTTAACTCTGAATCTTCTTATCTCTTCTCGCTTATTTTAAAAAAAAATTCCCTCAATTGAAGTCTTTTGCAAAGAAGGAGTGTTTAAACCTTTTTTTGTTGATGACAAAAAGGGGAGTGTTTGAAGTATTTTACATCTAAGTAAAGGGAAGTAGCAATAGATATAATTTTAGATTCTGAGCCCTAACTTAAATTAAGTTTTACAATTTAATTTAAGTGAATCTCTTCTCATCTCTAATCTTTAAAATTTCATGTGAGATTTGATTCTGTTCGTTTCGTTTAAAAATGAATTTAATTAACCTGGATAGGACTTAGGGGGAGCTTACAAACCTCACCTTAAAGACTATCAGACTCAGGGAGAGTTAGAGCTTACAAACCTCAAACTCTGAGCTTATAAACCTCAGACCCTTAAGTCAACTCGTTAATTAGATTAACAACAATTGACCTTTTAAATACTTATGTTTGTCATCATCAAAAAGAGGGAGATTGTTGGAACAAAGGGTGTTTAACAATGCCACTTTTAATTTTGATGATAACAAGGTATTAAAAATTGTCAATTGGATATGCTAATATTTGTTCAAGTATGCATGATCTTAGTCAAAGATTTTAATCTTAGAAGGCATTCTAAAAGAACAAATGAAGAGCAATTTCTATAAGAAGCTTGTTGCAAGTGATTCTGAAGGCTTAGAGAGCCTGAAGAATCACTAGAAGCTGTATCGAGAGGTTCTGAAGACTTAGAAAGTCTGAAGAAGCTGTTATGAAGAAGTGCAAGTCAAGAGGTTCTAAAGACTTTGAGAGTCTGACGAAACTGTCTCGAGAAGTACATATCTACAGGATCTGAAGAAAGAAGAGAGTCTGAAAGAGCTGAAGAGAGTCTGAAGCTCAACAGAGTCTGAAGTTCTACAGAGAGTCTGAAGACTACAAACTCAAGATATTGATTTGATGAATTTCTAGAGGCATTTCGTTGCAGAAGGAATATTCATATTGAGTAACGGCTAATTTGAGTCAACTTAAGCATGAGATGCTTTTTGACAAAGAGTGCAGGAAAAGGACAGAGTACTCGTACGACCACCTTCTCCACTACTTGTACTATTGGCAGCTGTGTCTACTGATATTTTCACTCCAAGAGGAATGAAATTCAAAATTGTTTTTGAAGGACGATTACCATATCAAGCAACAGATCAACAATGTTTGATAAAACTTCTAGATGACTCTGTGATGTGCTGACATCTCTCAACGTCTTTCTCAAACCTCTGTACAAAGGAATGAAGACTTGAAGAATTGGTTACTAACTGACTACACAACGACTCTCTAGAAAAACTCTCGTATAGTTAAACCAAACACATCAATAACTTAGGAAATTCTTACAAACTTCAATATCCTATAATTTCTAAGTGTAATAGAAAACAGAGTCTCTCTTATTTGTTTGTATTTGTGAACACCACTGATTGCATATCAAGTGTTCAAACTCTCATTCAATTTTCTGTAAATTGTGTTAGAAGTCTCTTGCTTGTATGCTTGAGCAATAGAAGTCTCTTGGGTGTGTCCTTGAGCATTAGAAGTCTCTTGCCTGTGTGCTTGAGCATTGAAAGTCTCTTGATGTGTGCTTGAGCAACTTGTAATTTGAAATTACATTTTAGTGAACTCTCCTTGAAAGTGCAAGTGGGACATGACTACTTTCGGTTTGTGGAAGGAACCTGTATAATTGCTTGTGTTATCTCTTTTTCCTTATCTCCTTACTCATTCCACTACACAGACTCTGAACTCCTTATCAGAATCTGAACTCTTTCAGACTCTGATCTGGATAACATAATCCATTCTTTA
Organism: Medicago arabica; assembly: GCA_946800305.1. Taxonomy (NCBI): domain Eukaryota; kingdom Viridiplantae; phylum Streptophyta; class Magnoliopsida; order Fabales; family Fabaceae; genus Medicago; species Medicago arabica. The sequence continues at coordinate 12,283,528 of OX326965.1, read as the reverse complement.
GAAAAGAGCGAAAAAGTTAACACAATTCAACCCCCTTCTTGTGTTTTTCTCACCTTCAATAACAAAGGGTGTTTAACATACGTTTGAGTGTTTCAAACGTGTAACCAAACGTATACATCATGATCAGTGTTAAAATATAAAGTAAAATATAAAATTTATTTTATTCCTTACGTTTCTCCTTCCACTAAACATAGTTCCATTTTTCAGGAGAAAAATAAATTTTACTCTTAATAACAAAAAAAAGAATTCTTAAATTCAACAAATGAAATAAAGTGTGGAAGGTGGAAGATAAACCTTCATATTTGCATGAATGAATACAGTAGAAACTCTTTAAATTAATACTCGGTAAATTAATAAACTCTCTAAAATAATAAATTTGTCCGGTCCCGACTTGGGTCAATGTAAAAAATTGAAAAACTCGATAAAATAATAAGATAATAATTTTTCGGGAGATCCCTTTATAATTTTCGGTCCCAAGAAAATCATAAATTAATAATTCATAGAAACTAAAAAAAAATATTACACTATTGAAATATGATTCAATAGTTGTCTGTTTTTCAATGCATATGAACACAGTAGTTACTAATTTACGTTGAGTCTCAAGGTTCGCTACAACATAATTCTAAGAGGCATAGACTAATTTGCCTTTTTGTTTGGTATGTACAGTATAATTACTTAAAAACTCTTTAAATTAATAATTATTAATTTATTGATAAATTAATAACTCTCTAAATTAATAAATTTCTCCGGTCTTGACATTATTAATTTATAAAATTTTAACTGTACATGTAAAATATTGCAACAACTTAGTACAATAAAATGTGGTAAAATGATAATTATAAAAACCAAGAACACATTGGATCAACAAAGAAAAACCAAGTATACTGTAACAACTCGTTGGATCAAGCTAGCTATGAATTTGTTTTTAATACCAACCACTAGTTTCTCCATTGAGTATTTACACATTGTTGTGGTGGCTACAAACCGTTGATGGTCATTGAACAACCACCATATGAGCATCGAATTTGTATGTGTTATTGGCCATTTAACAGCCTACAACCACTAACGCATGCAATTTTGATTCTTATATGGTGGCTGCTCAATGGCCACCAACTATTTGTAGGCCTCCACGGACATGTGTGAATATACGGTAAGGATAAAGACGTTAGTGGTTGATATACAAAAAAAACATGTATAATAGCTAGATTGGTCCAATGAGCCAATAAATAAAACTCAATTTTCCTTTGCTGATCGGATGCATTAGTGGTTTTTATAATCAACATTTGACCACACTTCTTGCACGAAGTTATTACAGTATTTGCATGTATTCATTCATGCAAATGTGAAGATTTACCTTCCACCTTCCACACACTATTTCTTTGTTGAATTTAAGAGTTATTTTTTTTAAATATTTAAAAGTAAAATTTATTTTTCTCCTAAAAAATGGAATTATGTTTAGCGGGAAGAAAAATGTTAAGAACACTTTCTTAACATATTAAAATAAATTTTAATTTTAACACGGATCATGATATCATTTGTATGCATATTTTTCGATTCACTAATTAATCTTCCAACAAACACCAAACTAAATTGTGCTTCACAATATGCCTTTGTATCTATCCACTACCACCGTCGTTTCATATCTACTTTCTCGATGCCATGAGAAAATAGAGCCAACAGAGGAAGAGAAATCAATGGTGAGTGGAGAGAGAGAGAGAGTGCTAGAATTGCAAAAGGACGAAATTATCTCTATTATAATCAATGAAAAATGCCACATAGAAGGGTGTAGATCGGGTTTGCCACATTGAGTGGTTCAAATATCACTACTGTTTAAAATTAAGGGGATATTTGTGTAATTTTCTCTATTATTAATTAGAAAGACTAGAGTAAATATAAAACATAAGAAAAGTAAAATATTTCTTAATTTTTTTTTTGTAGTGATAGAGAAATTCACCTTAAAGGTGAATAAGTGGGATGTTTGGGGTTCGATCCCTGTCCCCCGTATATGTTATGCATTATCCTTATTGAGTGAGTTAATTATCGAGAAAATAAATAGAAAAGTGACATGTAGAGCGAGAAACATTTTTATAAAGTTACTAGTTTTTTTTTTTAAAGAATACAATCATAGTTTTGAAAACCGGATCGAACCTGCCGGTTGAACCAGTCCAACCGAGAACCGGTGTGGTGACCGGTTCGAGTTGCTCAACGGATCGTCCATGCTTTCAAACCAGCGCAAACCGGAGAATACCAGTGAAAACTGGCGAACCGGCGGTTTTAATAAATCGGATCGGTTCAATGCTAATGCAGAAATTTAATTAAATTAATTCTGTTAAAAAAGGCTATGCAGAGAGTTTAAACCCGCAACACACATCTGGCATGAACTCAGTTTACCAAAACAAATCACTGAAATCAACAAAAAAAGCTCAAGATTCTTAAAGCAACTGATAGTGCTAATCTTTATAGTGTCTTCATCCTCGGATGCTTGAAACTTTTCCATGTATAAAGTAACTGATACCAAGTAACGAATTTGATCTCGTTTTGGTTATCATATGACTCACAAATATTTGCATCTAACTTTTTTGTTCCAAGCAATGAATATATATTTATAGATATATAAATATTGCTCGTACGCACCCACACATATTCTTGGATAAAAGTGATTATTTTCTCTACTTGCTTTTTTGATATCTTATGTTTTAAGGATGTGTTGAAAACTTATTTTTCTGTAGACTTGTGGAATTAAATGTGCTATAGTTAGCTTTTCTTTCTTTCTTTTGGTCTGTAAGGAAGTTAGCTTCTGATTATGATTAATTTTAATTGAGTATGATTAGCTTCTTTAATTTTAATATATATACACTCACCAATGGCCATAATATTCATCCTTAATATTCATAAACCTGTTTAATTAGCAATGAATGTATGGCTTTTCATTCTTACATGCAATAGCTGCACAACCTTAACCAATCAAAAGTAAACAATGATCAATAGAGATGAAAGTCATAAAATAAAATAAACAAATGCAATCAGACCAATATTAAAATGGACTACTTAGTTTCCAAAACCTGCAAATTCAAGTGCAGACTTGAAGATTAACATCAGCTTTGGGTCCCCATACCTAGACTTTAAACATATTCTCTATCACTCATTTCTGATTTTGTTTTCTTCATGATGCAAGCAAACCATTCTCATTTCTTCTTGGATTCTCTCCACAATGCAACACTTGAGTTACCTCAGAGGGGGAGATATAGGGGCCCTAACTTATATATGTGTTCCAAAAAAAAAGTATTTACAAAAAGCCATATTATTGTGTTCAGTTGCGAACAAGGTCACTCTCAGCCAAAACACTAGAAACTACAAGGAAACACAACAGCCGAATAATCAGCAAAAACATTGTTCAAAATGAAAGTAGGGACAAAATCAAAAACTTTACTATGGTCATCTAGAGAGAGATCAAACTTTGCCAAACGGTCAGCAACCTAATTAGCTTTCTGCAAAACAAGAGATCCCCGATAGACACCACCTTTAGCTTGGAAATCAAGGATCCAGCGACAAGTTGTGCACAAGGGCTGTAGTGGAACACTCATTCGAAAGATATCTTACTGCAACCAGTGAATCAGACTCAATTTGGATTTGTCTAAAGTCTCCTCACCAATTTAGTGTCAAGAAAAATATACCAGAGCATAGCATGTGTTATCAAACAACGACCTAATCCAGATATAAAATCAAATAAAATTGTTCCATGGTGATCGCAAAGGACACCTCCACAAGCAGCTTTACCACTTGTCTGAACAAGAACACCATGACAGATTAACTTGAACAAATCAACTCGAGGAGGAAGTGGCGTCTTTCTCATATGATGCAATTGCAGGGGCAAGTTCCTCCTCAGATGCTAAATTCTCCTTAGTATGCAAGTTAGGAAACATTTCCCTTAGAAGGCCATTATTTATTTCCCTTAGAGGCGTTCTTTGTAAAATCTATTCCCCATGAAATTGACGAATACATTAGTTAAGCTTTGATATAATATTTGCATTGTAAACAAAACTGCCAAAAACGAATTCAGAAACATTTTTCACCATGATATCATGATCTGTGTTAAAATATAAAATTTATTTTAATATAATAGGAGAGTGTTCCTAGTATTTCTCCCGCTAAACATAGTTCCATTTTTCAGGAGCAAATTTTTTTTTTTACTTTGAATATTTTTAAAAAAACTTTTAAATTCAAGAAAGAAAGAAAGTGTGGAAGGTGGAATTAGGTAAACCTTTATATTTGCATGAATGAATACATGTAAAATACTGTAACAACTTAGTACATGAATGAAGTGTGGTAAAATGATAATTATAAAGACGACTAACACATTGGATCAACAAAGAAAAACCGATTTTTCTGTAATGGCTCATTGGATCAAGCTAGGTATTATGTTTTTTTTTTATATATCAACAACTAATGTCCCCATTGTGTATTCACACAAGTTCGTGCGGGCCTATAACCACTAACGCATACAATTTCGATGCTTATATGGTGGCTGCTCAATGACCTACAAACTGTTGGTGGTGACAATGGATGTCTCAACATGATTACTTTAATACTTATACATGGTGAGACCAATACATATTGCAAGACTATCATGGTGATACCAATACAGATCTAAAATTAATTGCATAAGTTGGGAAATACTTCCGAACGAGTTGGTTGGTGGTGAACATGCTTCAATTTTTGTGCGACTTATCCGAGAAGCAACACAGGATCAGGTTGGTTACATGAAATCATTTATTGATGTATCAGAGGAAGAACATGAACTTCTAGTATTATCATCTCTAAAATCCTGAGCTGGTAAATTGTCTGGATAAAGGTAAGGCTTATTAGGCATTTGCAAATCCCCATCTTCTTCTTCAAGCATCTCAATCACTTTATCCATTGAAGGACGATCACCAGGTTTCGTTTGTATACACCATAAAGCCACAATCATCATTTTCTTTGCCAATTTAATTTCTTGATCTGTGTCATTCTCGATTGTTACTTCACTTCCATCATGTAACTGACCATAAATCCAAAAAGGGAAATAAATTTTGCAAGATTGCTCAGCCAATGCATTCAAGTTCTTCCTTCTACTTGCCATCTCCATCAACAACATCCCAAAGCTATAGACATCAGCTTTGTGAGATATTGTGCCTACATTTCTGTAGAATAGTTCAGGGGCCATGTATCCAATGGTTCCTCTTGCAGCAGTTAATGACACAATGCTTTTGTCTGTAGGAGAAAGCCTAGCTAATCCAAAATCAGAAACTTTTGGATTGAAATTTTCATCAAGAAGGATGTTATGAGGCTTTATATCAAAGTGTAGAATTTTCATATTGCATCCACTATGCAAGTATGCAATACCTCGAGCTACACCAAGAGAAATGGCATACAATTTTTCACAACTCAAAGAGTTACTCTCTTCAAAAAGAGAAAATATGTGTTTTTCCAGTGATCCGTTCGACATGAATTCATATATAAGAGCACGTTTTGAACCCTCCACACAAAATCCAATGAGTTGTACCACATTGACATGGTGAATCCTACCAATGGTAGTAACTTCATTGACAAAATCTTGACCGTTGGTCTTGGCTTTGTCCAATAATTTGACTGCTACAAGACGACCACTTCGAAGTTTTCCTTTAAAAACAGTTCCGTAACCTCCATTGCCTAGTTTTATCTTGAATTGTTCTGTTATCTTTTTTATGTCTTTGTAAGAGTACCTTATAGGAATGATGCTATTGTCACTCCTTAGAAAATCTTCGATGCCATCATACACAGATAAATGTTTCCGTCGCCATTTGTAGATTAAAAATAGCATGATAAGTGGTGCTCCAAGGACAAATTTAACACCGGTAAGCAAACCAAGTAATATACCTGTAATAAAAAGGATTTGCAGTGGAAAATAAATCATGAAATTAGTATCTAAAGTCAATTTGATATCCAGCAAAAATTTGAATGTTCAACGTAACACCACTAAGTAAACCAACCAATATACCTGTAAACAAATTTTAGGAACTTTTTTATTCAACTTAAAAGAACTGCACTGATCTTGTTTACTCAATTTTCAATATTAAATTGAGACAGCTTCAATATTTTATCATTTTCAATTGTCTGCATGAGGTCATAATGGATCTATTCTTGCTCAATCAAAACTATATTGAGTTTGAATTTAGCATTGAGAATCCTAACCCATTTGGTCAATGGCCTTACAACTAATACCGGGAGGAATTTTTATTTAGAAGAAAGGAGTGATCATACGTCATACTCATGCATTCTAACTAAAGATCTCTGACTTAATTAAGGGAATGCGAGAGCTTACCTATGTAGTTCAAGATAGATACGGTTACCAAAGCCCGTAAACTCAAAGTTTCTGCAATAACATACACGCAATATGATTAACAAATGTTCAACATAGAATGTGTCATTGAATAGAGAAATAATAACAAGAAAATTTAAGTAATCATGTTTGACCTTTTACATCAATGTCAAATGGTCACGTAAGCTTTTTAAAACAAAGTTGGATGAAAAAAAAATCTATTTGTTAGAAAAAAGAAATTAAAGGATTCGCATGTTTGTTTTTCCCGACACAAAGAACCAATTTAAAATTGAAAAACTTACCAATAAACGTTAAACTTAAATACCCAGAATCTATAGATGTTATCAATTATCCCTCTCCTCTACTCCTCGCCTTATCATTTAATCTACAAACACAAACAGAGAAGAAGAAGAAGAAAAACTTTGAGGAAGTCGTTTGGAGAAAATTACCTGAAGGTGAACAACGACGAGGACGCTGGTGATTGTAATCGAGGAAGTCTGAATACCAACCATGTTTACAAAGGCTATTGAGCCATGAAAGTTCAAATCCATAAAACATCATACGAGGAATATCGGTACAAGAAATGTTGTTGTTGCCACCATGTTTAAAAGGCCAAGATGTAAGAAACATCAACTCTATACGGCACTCATCTCTCAGACCCAATTCCAAAAGAGATTTGTCCCCAAGCACAATATAGTTCCCTTGCTGCTGCTCATAGGAATTACTAATGTTCATACAAGCAGCATCAAAGTGAATACCTGAAGAATATTGAACAGGAACTGGACATGTCACATATAACATAGTCTTGAACAAATCTATATAGTCCCCAAACACTCTATATGGCAAGGCTATTGGATCGATGTTCCCTGAACTGAAATTATAGAAGCCTAGTGGATGAGTTGGGAGGGAATAATTAGAGTGATCAAGATTATTGAAATCCAATAATCGTATGGTAAAGTTGTTGTAATTGATTGATTGTACATAGTATTTTCCAAATGAACCATAGTACAAAATCAATTGGTCGTTGTCCTCACATGATAAGATGTACCTATTGTCACCACAATGTTTGGGACTGCCTTTCAATCGGAAAGGGTGGCTTATGTTATGAACACCGCACCATTTAGAGCATGACTCTTGTTGTTCATCGCCATGCACGTTGTTGTACGGAAGCATAAGCAGCAGCACCAGCACCACGACAAGGTTCAATGTTGCAAAGAATGGCATTTTTTGGTTTTATGAGAAGTTGCAAAACTCAAATTAGTTAAAGGCATTACCGTTGAAGATAGCATTTAACAAGATGGAAGACTTTTTAAGGTCTTTAGTTGATTATTCTGATAGATGTTTGTTTATAGGAGTAACATGATTGAATTTAAAAGTCCAAGATTCCAAAGTTTTGATGCAAGCTCCAAGACTTTTTCATCAAATTTAAAAGTGTTTGTTTATAGGTTAATCTAATAGATGTTGCTGGGAGTGCTAATAAGCTATGGGTTGGGACTTACTGATAGGCACCACATAATTGAATATATTATCACATTCAAATATAGGTGTTTCCCGTAAATTCGGTTTGGACGTAAGCTCTTGTGTCATACAAATTTCCAATGTTTACTATCGTGATTTTTTAGAAAACGTTTTATAAAATAGTGTAGAGAATAAAATAGAACACGAAGAACTATGTCATATAAATATACAGAGAGAAATATAGAGAAAGAAAACATTAAAGTATAGGATCTTGTTAACGAGTGTTCCAGAGACACTCTTTAAGGATCACAAATACACAACTTTTCATAAAAGAACTTACCATTTAAAGTGCTTAAAGAGTGTCCCAGAGGCACTCGTTAACATTTCCCTAAAATTTATCTTCTACATAAGTTGTGTGACTAAGATCAAAACAATAAATTGAGTTGAACAATATACAAGTCATAGGACTCATAAACTAAAGGTAGTTGATATATATCACGAGCAAATGGTTTGAATGGTCAACAAACTTTCATAATCTCACTTTTCTCTTTATAAAAGCATTTTCCTAAACTCAAGTTTTAAGGTTTTGAGTAAATATATGATTGGTTGCTATTAACCAAATAAGTGTTATTAGATTGGTTCCCCCTTGACTCAACTCTGGTATCAGAGCCAATTTTTTGAAGCAGGACCAACCCAAGGATAGGCCACTCAAGCCCTCACATTAGGCCCACCAACAAAAAATTAGTTTTCATTAAATTTTCAAATAAAAAGGCATCATATTTGAACAAAAAATACCTCGTATATTTAACACTACTTTAAACCTCGCTTATTTTTAAAAAATAGTGGGCCGACCCCAGTTCGAAGCAACGTGTCAAGTAGATAATGAGGTAAAAGTGGTACACATATTTGTGGATGAAATGAGTTCCGTTTGAGATGTCTTAAGGTTTGTAGTTAAAATGTGGTGTCAAACTCTCTTATGTGATTGCTCTTAACACAATTTGGATCATCTCTAAGACTACTCTCATGGGGCCAACATTATTATCAAAGTTGATGATTCGACAAGATTTTGCCTGACTCCTTAAGTTGAAAGTCTTTCTAAAAATGGTGGTTAAGCGTGTGTACCTTGAACGTCACTTCTTAAAATCAACATAAGCCTTTTGTTAAGGGTTTGATAGACTCCTTGAGTCGAAAGTCTCGGTGAGAATACTAGTACCATGAACGTCACTTCTTGAAGTCGCGTAAGAATTTTGTCAAAAAAACTGTTAACATTTGAAATTTCGGACGATATTATTTTTCGTGTACTACTAATTCAAAGCAACATGTGCAAAGACATATGATATTCAAAGTCGACATATGATACTATTTTACGTGTACTACTAATTTTGTCGAAAGAAACATGTGCAAAGACTTAAATGCAGTGTCTCGGAAGCTAGCTAGAAGTATTGTGTAGTCAAAGAAACATGTGAGTTGACTAAGCTCTTATGTTACATTAGATAAATTATTATTGAGTTGTAGTTAAAGTCAGTTTGAAATATGGGTCTCGCTAGCGATTGTTTTAGACATTTATTAATAATTTAAAAATGAAATTTTTTTATATCTTTTTTGTAAAAAATATTACTTTTTAATGTTTTAATATACAAATCTCAAGATAAAATTTCATCTTTAACTTTTATTAATTGCTTTAAAAGCATTTGTTAGCATTTTTCTTGAAATATTTATACAGTCCGAGTGCTATTGCGTAAGAATCCAGATAATTTTTTTTAAGAAGCATAAGAATCAAGATAATGAACACTTGTTATTAATTATGTTGTGGGATTGTTGTTATATCTTATCTTATGTATTAAAAAACTTATCTAACCGATTCAAATTAGAAAAAGTACATGTTTTAAGGCTAAAGGTGATGTTGTAAATAATAGTGTAAATAGTAATATAATATGTTCGGTTACTTTTCCATCACGTGTAGACACTCACTGACCATACCATAAGATTCAGTCAATTTACTTGTAAGGTGGAGATTAAAGATTAGCAATGTCTAGAAGACTAGAGTAATGTTTTTGATTTTGTTCCTATTTCATTTTGAACATTGTTTTTGTTGAATCTTCAGCTGTTGTATTTCCTTGTGGTTTTTAATTGTTAGGGTCTTCAAACCTTTTTTTTTCACCAAAGAAGAAAAGAGGACTTATATAAGTATGTAAAATACATTTAACAACAGTTTAACTTGCAGATAATGAAAAATAAATAGAGAAAACACATATAAGTAGATATTTGAAGTATAAATAGTATCCAAGAAAAATATTATATCACCAGCGCCCCGGCATTGTGGAGAGAACCCAAGAAGAAATGAAAGAGGTTTGATTATATCGGTCTGATTGCATCTGTTTTATTTTGTCTTGCAATGCTATCGATACTCATAGTTTATTTTTCGTTGGTTAGGACTTAGGAATGCCATGAACCAAAAAGTTTGATGCGAATTGGGAGAGATTAGGCTTGTTCCATGGAATCAATTCGCGACGCACCAGAGGAAGACCAAGAAACGCTAGTACTATCATCTCTAACATCATCTGCTGGTATATCTTGTGCATAAAGGTAAGGCTTATTAGGCATTTGCAAGTCCCCATCTTCTTCTTCAAGCATCTCTAACACTTTATCCATTGAAGGACGATCACTAGGTTTTGTTTGTATACACCACAAAGCCACGATCATCATTTTCTTTGCCAATTTCATTTCTTGATCTGTGTCATTCTCAATTGTTATTTCACTTCCGTCATGTAGCTTATCATAAATCCAAAAAGGAAAATAAATTTGGCTAGATTGCTCAGCCAATGCATTCAGGTTCTTCCTTCTACTTGCCATCTCCATCAACAACATCCCAAAGCTATAGACATCAGCTTTGTGAGATATTGTGCCTACATTTCTGTAGAAAAGTTCAGGGGCCATGTATCCAATGGTGCCTCTTGCTGCAGTTAATGACACAATGCTTTTATCTGTAGGAGAAAGCCTAGCTAGTCCGAAATCAGAAACTTTTGGATTGAAATTTTCATCGAGAAGGATGTTATGAGGCTTTATGTCAAAGTGTAGAATTTTTATATTGCATCCATTATGCAGGTACTCAATGCCGCGAGCCACTCCAAGAGAAATGGAATACAATTTTTGGCAACTCAAGCAACGATTCTTGTCGGTATTAGAAAATATGTATTTTTCGAGTGATCCATTTGGCATGAATTCATATATAAGAGCACGTTTTGACCCCTCCACACAAAATCCAATTAGTTGTACCACGTTAACATGGTGAATCCTACCAATGGTTGTAACTTCGTTGACAAAATCTTGACCGTTGGACTTGGCATTGTCCAATAACTTGACCGCAACAAGACGACCACTTCGAAGTTGTCCTTTGAAAACAGATCCATAACCTCCGCTACCAAGTTTAGTCTTAAAATGTTCTGTTATCTTTTTTATGTCTTTGTAGGAGTATCGTATAGGCATGATACTATTGTCACTGCGTAGGAAATCTTCGATGCCATCATACATTGATAAATGTTTTCGGCGCCATTTGTAGATTAATAGTACAATGATACACGGTGCTCCAATAACAAATTTAACAAGGCTGAATAAAAATGCCAACTCACCTATGAAGACATGGAAAAGAGATAAATAAAATGAAATTATAATAAATTTCATTATTTAAAATTAAATGACAGTTGAAAGATATAATGATACAAAGATATAATGATACATATTTCAATCAATCTAATCCAATTTTTACCCACTTGGGTTTATCTAGATGTGTTGGCTTTAGACTTTAAAGTTTGTTCCTCCTCAATGTCTCAAGTTCAATTCTCCCTAATGTCAATTTAGATGGACCAATTTACTTTCTTCGGAAGAAAAATCAAATCCTATTTTTTTTCATCAAATTTGGTTTTTGTTTACGTGAATATACACAAACATAAACTAATTCACATGAAACATCCTTTTAATTTCACACTTTATTTAGCATGTCCTGCATTGACTTAATGGAATGCAAAGGCTTACCTATGTAAATCGCGATACCTCTTGCTAGGAAAACCAAAAAATGCGTGTATTCTGCAATAATATACACAAAAACATGGTTAACAAACATACTCCAAATTATTAGTCAAGTATGGATTGTAAAATATTATAATAGAGGGATTAAATTACAGCGGTGTATCATTTGATCCCTCCCATATATGATATGAATTTTATTACGAGTAAAGCATAAAATAAATAAATAAACTACTTATTAAATGATAAAATATCCTCAAAAGAAAAAGAACAAAATATAATTAATTTGTTATTTTAAATATTTTTTATTCAAATAGATATAGTTGTATTAGCTCAAGCTGATCTTGAGGCCTATACTAACTCAATTAAATAAGAAAGTTTTTACCTATTGATCAAGTTGGTAAGAAGTTGAATTATATTTTGCAAGAATATTGTAACTTCAAATTCAACTTCCAACATCATAACTCATTAGGATCACCCAACTCAAGCTTTTATTAAACCAGAAAAAGTACTTTGAGAAAGGTGGATCGTCGTTTGGAGCAAGTTACCTAAAGGTCGACAACGAGGTGTATTATTGTGATCAAGCTCTAGAACCCAATGATCTTTGCAAAGACTATTTATCCAAGAAAGTTCAAATCCATAAAACATCATATGATAGATGTCCGTGCAAGAAATGTTGTTGTTGTTGTTATCGTTGTTGTCGTCATCTTCAACATCCAAAGATGTGAGATACATAGATTCTATACGACACCCATCTCCCAACACCAATTTGGACAAAGATTTTTTGTAGCCAACAACATGAAAAGAATTCTCGTACCGTGAATACAAACTAGTAATATTCATACAGCTACGGCCATCCGTCCCATTCGGACAGCTAACATATAACATAGATTTTGTCAATACATTTGAGATGTTGTTGTATTGATAAGCTAGGTAGGGTGAGGTGAAGAAAGAACTGAAATTATAGAGACCTAAAGAATAATAAGGAGGGATGGAATTATTAGAACCAAGATTGAAATCCAACAGACGTATAGTGAAGTTATTGTAATTAATTGATTGCACATAGTATTTTCCAAATGAACCATAGTACAAAATCAATTGGTCGTTGTCCTCACATGATAAGATATACCTATTGTCACCACAGTGTTTGGGACTGTCTTTCAAGCGGAAAGGGTGGCTGATGTTATGGACACCACACCGTTTAGAGCATGACTCTTGTTGTTCATCTCCATGCGCGTTGTTGTATGGAAGTATAAGTAGCACCACCAACACCACCACAAGGTTCAATGTTGCAAAGAATGACATTTTTTTGGTTTTCTGAGAAATTGCAAAACTCAGACTTTTACATCAAATTAGTTAAAGGCATTATTGTGGAAGATAGCATTTAATAAGCTCTTGGACTTTTTAAAATCTTCCGTTGATTTGATAGATGTTTGTGGGTGTTACGTAATTGAATATGTGCAATATTTTTTTTAAGGGTTTGTCTAACATGTATGCAATATTGTACATGTTAAAGCAACCACAACTGAATTTTTTTATTAGAAACAACAATTATTCATTAAAAAATGTATATTCAATATTAAATACATAAGTTTTAATGTAAATTTATTTTTTTAAACTTTTTAATATGTGCAAATTTGCACATGATAGAAAAACTCATCGAATATAATCAAAACATTATAGGCTGTTTCAATCATTAAGCCATTAAAGTCAAAGTCTTAGTCCCAAAATTTTTATTTTTTATTAGTAATGAGATAGTAATAGTTTTATTTAATATTGAAACTATAATGAAATTGATTATGATATTTTAATAAATTATTTTTCATTTAAAAAATTTGAAAAAAAAAATGAATTTACCTAAATTATTTAAGAAAATATTAATATTAAAAAGGTCCAATGCCTATAGTTCGTTTTATTCCTCGATTTTGATTGAAACAGCTCCAAGACTTTTTCATAGTTTTTTTTTTTTTTTTTTAAGAAGACTTTTTCACAGTGTTCACTACAAGAAAATCACGGATTGGCTATGAAATAATTCGTAGCTAACGCGCAGCTAATTTATAGCAAAACTCATTTACCTACATTTTAGTTGTAATTTATAGCATGGATTGGCGGCAAATTTCCTATCAGGATGTATCCTAGCTAATTGGCAACTAATATTTTGAATTGCCTAGCTATTTTCAAACTAATACCTAGCAAAATGCTATTCAAAATTTAAGTTTCCTACCTATTTGGCTAGGATATTACCGCAATAATTTTTAAGTAAATCTCTAGCCGAAAGTACCTAGCAATTTCGTAGTTTCTTCCTAGCTATTTGTATTATTTAATTTGATTTTTTAGTGTATCTAATCAAAAAGTGATTAAGCTAGATTGTGAAAAATATACTTAAGATGTCGATAGATAGTCATTGATTCACAATCACTAATTATTAGTGTACACTTGCACTATTCACAACAGAAATAAAGATACACGTAAACAATGAGGCATGCTAGGACAATTTTGAGTATTTTTAAGGGACCTCTCACAGATCTAAGGCACACATAAACAATGATTTAGACCTATTTGTTATAGGACTAAAAAATATAACAGTAGGACTGGGTCATTGCACAAGGAATGTCAATAATTATATCTAATCAGATACAAATTTAGGCTAAGAATTTTAGAGCCACCTGCCACTAGGCTGCCGTCTTCTATAGGCACAAGTCGCCGAAACTTGAAGGGCTTCAATAGGCTTGCACTCTATTCCATAGACTGTTTGAACACCATCGGTCATTTTGATCAGGCACCTTTGAAATTGAATTTGATGATGCCTGGTTTGTAGAGGAAAAGATTCATGGATAATTTTGCCCACCACATCAGCTTGAAAATCAGTTTGTGACGTTCAATATCAGGGGCAGAGCAGTTCAAAATTAGATGGTAACAAAAGATTCTTATCATTACCTGTCAAGAAGATCTGAACATAATTCCTCAAATTTAGCCCTTGTAAGAGTGATCTCAATATGTTTGGGGCAATCTGATGTGGCAGTTATGAACGGCAAACTGAAAACGTGTATTAAAAGCTCAGTAATTTGTAAGCTTGAAAGGCAAACTCGTAAACTACCAGAATTGGTTAAAGATTGGTCCATGACAAAGCAAATACCTGATGTTTGTTTGAGTCAGGGATGAAAGCTCCATTTTAGCTTTCTCAGCTGTCTTGGTAAGACGCTGAAGAGCTTGTTTGTGTTTCAAAAGGTCTATAACTCTCTTCTATAGTCAACAGATGAAAATTTGAGAAAACTACATAATTTGGCATGGCCTCTGTTCTCATCACGCTATGCAGCAATATCATACAAGTTTAGCAGAGTTCAATAACACTCATGCTTATGCTCAAACAGAATAACGCTATGAAACCTCTATTCTCTTGAATTCTGCTCGTGTGAGCTTTATGTCCACTTTGTTTTCAAGAAATTGAATCAGTAGCATTAAGTATAATTCAGCCATATTGATAGAAGAGTGATGCAAATCCGCTTATGCTAAACAAGAAAGTTCAACAAGGTTTCATATAGAATTGTTGTTTGCACAAAGGCATAAGAATATTGTAGGTAAAATAAGAATAATGAATTTGACCTCTGTGACAATTAGTTATTCCAAGCTTTCACTAACTCATCTGCAAGAACGAAACATTATTTACATAAGGAAAATATGGAAATCCAATTACTCGAATAACAGAAACAAATCAACTCATTGATCACGCTTATCAGAAAGAAAAATCTAATTAGTAAAACAGAAACAAGAGGATAGTTACTGCATAAGATCAATGATAACAAAGGATAGTTACTGCACAAGAATTAAGAGGATAAATGAATGGAATAAAAAGAGATAAAAAATAATAACTTAGGCAGAAATCATTACCTTCATGATATTAAGACCATTCCATGGACCCTTGTTAGACCTTAGGCACCAATTATTATGTGGATTGAAAAACAAATAAGAACAATTAAAAATAAACAGAGGGAAAAAGCTTCACAGGTACATACCTTTTGATTCTCTCAATGCGTCTCTTGATTTCTTGTGAACAACCTTCAGAATGCATGTGAACTTTCAAAACCACTACGCTGATCTGGGGCTGCACCATAAAATAAAAAATAATAGATCATTCAACATGATTCATCACATATTCAAAGAAATCTAAAAGGGAAAAAAGAAAAGAGAAATTAAGAAAAGAAATTAACCTCTTCTTTGTTCTCCTCCTCTGGCTTAGGCTTCTCTTTTTCTTAAATTTTTCTCTTCATCTGACGGTGGTTTTGGGATCGGAGAAAGAAGTTAAATTTGTCTATGACTCTTCCTCTGTATTCTTTCAAGAACATTCAATAAATCTGTGTTTGACAACAGAGATGAAACTAGAGACAGAGAGGCTACGCCAAGGCACATAATCAAGTCTCACTACTCTACTCCAACCCCCTTGAACATAAGTAACAACATTTTGTTCCACCACAACTTAACAGTTTTACATTTAACCTTCATATCCGAAACTACAAACTTGAACGGAAAGAAACTCAATTTCAAGCCAGATACAAATATAAATATAAAAAGAATCCCCCAAAATATAATAATCAAAGAGAAAAATATAGCCCAAGCCATCAACCATTGCATTTGCTATCACAAAAATCCCACCACATCAACAACATATTCAACATGAGACCGAGAGACAAGCAGATTCTACATTTTCTTATTATTGCTAACATGGACAACAAAGTCTACATGAAACAGAAATACATATAAGCTTACCAATCTTCTCTGTGATTCCAACAGAACTATTGTGCGGAGGTCGAAATCTCCTTTCCTCTGCAATGTTCCTCTCCATGACTATGCTCAGACAAGTAGAATGACCCAATCAAATAAGCACGTGATAAATCTTACACATACACAAGTCTCATAAAGGATATTAATCATTAAGCCTCAATGATAAACCAACATTTATATATACCAATTAATCTAAAAACTTGATCATGTTTGCCACATGTCCACGAAATCCATGATGTGATAAAGGACAAGCCCAACATGAATTAAGTGGATAAATGAACAGATTAAAAAGAGATCAGAAATGACAATTTATTCATGGAGTTTAGCATCTTCATTACTAAATCTTATGGTGTGATTCATATAAGTAATGTCCACTAACCTGTTTTTTTTGGCACCACATCTAACATCTCAATAAGAGTTAGACGATCTTTCAAAAGCATTAGTGACCATATTTCTTATTTCTCATTCGGTCTAAAGGTCAGTGCAGCAGGATAGGGTTTGACCAAGATAACAAGGTGCTTTCCCTCCAGAAGAAGTTGTAGTTTACGTCTCTAGTGTTGGTCAAATGATTTATTGTTTTCTCCCTGTGAAAATGAGTGTTACAAATTAATAAATATTATAAGTTTTTTTTTTTTAGAGTAAATACTATAAGTAATAATGTATTTTTTTCCTAAAAAAAAGTAATAATGTATTAAAAAATATATTGGTAGTTAAACTTCACTTTTATAACTTCAAATTAACTACAGCAACAAATGGTAGGGAAATTTGGCAGCTAATCTGATATTTTCGGTTAGTCTGATGGATGTTGCCGGAAGTACTAATTAATTGGGGCAGGACTTATTGATATTTGATACTCACCGCACAAGGGAAATGCTAATTTTCGTCCTAAAGATATTAGTAAATGAGTTAAAAGTAGAAAATTTTGGCTGTAATTAATGAATTTGATTTTTTCTAATTAATTGAATACATAAAATTTAAGAAACTTTTTTTACTTTTTTATTGTTTAACATGTGCCTTAAAGTACAAGTTAGCATGATCCATGAATATATTATGAAATTCAAATATATGTCATGTAAACTCGATTTTGACGTAAGCTCTTGTGTCATTCAAATTTCCAATATTTCCTGTGTAGAGAATAAAATAGAAGACGAAGGATTATGTCATTGAAATTTCCATCATGTATTTTATAAGAAAATAAAATAAAATAATCATGATTTTTAAACTAAATTCCAAAATTTTACATGTTCCCGTAATTAATCAAAATCTTCCGACTGTTGCTTAGTTGTTAGTTGTTAGAGAATAGCAACAAAATATTATTTGAACATAAAAGTTACTTGAGTATAGATCAAAACAACAAAAAGTGCTCAGAACTCATATGGAAGACAAGAGATTTTGGGTTATGATGAGGTGTGGACCTCACTCTTGAGGTTACTCTTGACCTTTTTTTTTTTTTAGAAAGGAGGTTACTCTTGACCTAATATAGATTTCTCAGTTGATGGATCATTTTACGTTATTTTTAGTATGTATTTGAGTTAGTTTAGTAAACAATTTAGTCATTGTAGAGGAATTATAGGGAAGGTTCTCATGGTTTCAGAGATATTTTGTATTGTTTTCAAGCAAGTCATGTAATTATTTATCTTTAAATCAGACAATTTCATAGGTGTTTTGAGTTGTTTATTAATAAATAATGTAATTTGGAAAGCAAGACATCTCATTAAAGTTTTGCAATACATGGAATGAAGATCATCAATGTTCATTAAGGTTTTGAAGTTATTACAAGTTGGGAAAATTTTGTCCCTAGTCTCAAGAACAAGTCGGAGAAGGAAAACACTCAAAGAATGGCGAAAAAAGACAAAATATACACCTGAGTTTGAGGCCCCACGCATGCCTCATGCACCCCAGGTGCATGGAACAAAGAGCATTTTCTCTCTGTTAGCTACCATACACCCCAACATAGGGATCATTACGGTTTTTTTTCCTTGTAGTTTTGGGAGGAAAAGGCCAAAATTTCAACCCAAACCCAGAGGGAAATATGCTTTTAAATAGAGCTCTTTCCACACATAAATATTCATTCAAGATGACACCTCCTCAGTTTTTGTTGTTGAGTATGTTTTATTTCTATTCGATTATGTATTTTGTTACCCTGATTAACAAACACCTTTTGATTAGGGTTCTAAGATGAACCTATATTAATCCATTAATTTTATTAATACAAGTTGTTTATTCAATTATGATCTAAGTTATATTTATTTTTCATATGTTTCGTGTTTAATGTTTTACTGCACTACGAAATCTGACATACCTAGCCCGCATATTGAACTTAGATTACAGTTTAAAGCTTAGAGTCTTGCTTTGATCAGAGTCATTGCATATAAATTTTATTCTAATATCTTTAATTTATTAAGGGATCATTAGGGTATGTGGCTAGGTTCTATGATTTGTGTTCAGCGTGGTTCCTTTAATTTAGATGACAATTTAGGAATTTCAACATTAGTCTCATTTCAATTACATGTGGGAGTGTAAGTCCCCACTTTAATAACAATACCAATGTGTGTAGAAGCCTAAAGGAGTGACGACCCATTACCATAGTGCATGTATGACATTTAGGGTGATTAGGAGCAACATGACATTTGAATGGATTATGTCGCACAAAGTTAACCACTTTGATGTAAACCTTAGTTCGTAATTGATAGATACATTTGCATTAAGTCAAACAAAAACTTAGAATGGATTCGAAGAATTCCAATCGATGCTAGTAATCTAAATCAAACTCATTTTATTATTTCTATTATCAGATTAACTCACATTGCGCGACCAAATCAAACTTGCAAACTCCCCCCAGTTTACTGCTTTTATTGGTAAGTTTTGTAAATTGTCTAGTCGAAACAACAATTCATATGAAGACAATAACTTACTATTATACTACTTGGAACAATATTCATGCACTTACTTAACTTGTCATCAATCCCAATAACTCTTATTATGATCATACAATATTATTAGAGTCGATGGTTCGGCACAGTTACGGAGAATGATAGAAAACATTATGGAACTTTCAAGATGTTGATATTACATAACTTTAAGATTACTACTAAATAAATTAATAATAACCAGAAGCATCTTAATATCTCTATAATTTTTTAACTACATGAAATGGATACTAGTATCTCTCGATATTTCTTGTTATAAAGTAGTAACATTAAATGCTTCTAGATCTTTCTATGTAGAACCTTACAAAATTAGCATAAATTAGGATTACCACCAGGTCTTTTAACATTCAAGCATTCAAACAATAACAACTATATTTGAGAAAATTAGAGAGTTTATTTATTTCTCTTCCTTTCTTGATGTTCCTGAGCTAGATTTAGCACCAAAGCAGGTTGTGATATCCCAAAGTTGAGTTTGAGCGAAAAAATTAACGGCAAGTGTGTTTTATAGTGAGTAAAGAATTGCCTCTGTGAAACTTCTTTTTGAGGCCATTTTGTTTGCGAAACCAACACCATCAATTTATATGGGAAATGAAAAACCTTTTATTAACAAGTCTTCACCACCAACAAAGAAAACCAAACACCACACGAACTTCACCTCAAAGACAAAAGGAATTTTTTTTGCAAGAAATAAGACGACAAATTAAACAATTACAAGAGACCGTCAATGCCCAACGAGATAGTCTGGAAGCGCAATGAAGGAGATTCTAAGATTATGGCTGCAGTAATGACTCTTCATCAACTAGAACCATCCATTCACAACAACAAAAATTTAGAACCAATGATATCAAGGCAAATATTCTAGATTTTGAATGAAAACTGCAACCATATGAGTTTGTTGATTAACTTCAGTCTGTTGAACGTGTATTTGAGTATAAGGAGATACTAGAGGAGCAAAATCTAAAGATTATTTTAGTCAAGATAAAGAAACACACTTTTATTTGGTTGTAAAATCTTAGAAGAAAATGTAAGTATAAAAGGGAAAATCAAGATCAATAAGCGAGACAATATGCGTAAGAAACTAACTCGTAAGTATTTACCCTTGCATTATTATCAAGAAAACTTTACTCAACTACAATTGTCCAAACCATCTTCATACCAAACCTTTTCCTTCAACATAAATCATATTCATTCTCTTAATCCACAGACCCACCAACCTATTTCCTCCTTCAAACCCCAACATAATATAATCATAGAGAAAAATATGAGGACACCCAAATGTTTCTTGTGTCAAGGGTATGACCACAATTATCGTTATCATTAATGGGGGAGATACTTGAAATTTTTTAAGAAAAGAAGACATTCATGAATTGTTTGAAGAAGAGACGATGAGTGAACCCATATAGGATGAAGAATACGTTGATGCTGACATTTAAGAAGTTTTGAAGAAGAGGAAAAAAGAGTTCCAATATATGATGATGAATATGTTCCCGATGACTTTCATGAAGTGTTTGAAAAAGACAAGAAAGACGAACCACTATATGACGAAGAATATGTTCCTTTTGACTCTAGTGAATCACTTATAATTAGAATATGCTTACACACAACAACAAATAAAGAAGAATCATGTTGATTGTCTATTTGATTGTCTCTCTCCCGGTTGATTCTTCTGATTGATTGCTTCTCTCCCTTTTGATTCTTGTGATTGATTGCTTCTCCCCCCTTTGATTCTTCTGATTGATTGTTTCTCTCCCTTTTGATTATTCTGTTTAATTGTTTCTCTCCCTTTTGATTATTCTTTCACAACCTTAATGAAAGACACTCAATTCCTTTAGCTATACCTAGAGCAATTTCTTGCCCTTTTTTCCAACCGAGGAAGTTTTTCTTATTGTCCGGTGAATTTATGAACTTCTGGAGGAACCGTTTGGTGAAAATATCTATATAAGATCTCTTTTAAAACCATCAGCGCAAAAACCAATCAACCGAACAATATTAACATGGTGGATTCTACCCATTGTACCAACTTTATTGAGGAAGTCTTGCCCATTTCCTTTGAGAAACATTTAATATCTTTACAACAACAATAAATTCTTTTGAAATGCTTCCTCTATATACAGTTCCATAGGCACCTTGGTCTAACTTGTCACCAAAATTATTTGTGATCCTTTTAATTTCTACATAAGAGTATCTGGTGGGTTTAAGACCTTTATATAATCTTTTAAAAACTTTTCTATAATTGCTTGTTTTGCTTTTTTCAGTATGAAAGAGTCATAAACATGGTAGACTGTACCAGTCAACAAGACAAAAAGCAACGATCCTAGAATTGATCCTGCATTTATGATAACTAATTTACGAAAAATGATAATTTTCGCACATGTTAGAATTAAAATAAAAGCAAATTTAAACTTAAAATCGAACCTGTGTTGACTAGAGCCGTTGATGAACCTACATAATCATACTAGCCAAACTTAGTTAGTTTATGTCATTGATTGATTGTAAAAGATACTTATATCACAAGTATTTCTCTTAATTGATGATCTGAAATACTTTCAAATGCAATTAATGTTTGGATTGACAGCGAGGTTAGCAGAATCATGTTGATCCAAATGAAACAGGATAGCATGCCCTTGAATCGATTAAGAATATTGACGGTGGCACTCTGCGGAGGGCGACGGTTTCCGGCGAGAGCGATTTGTTTCTCCTGCGACGGTTTTCGCGAGCACATATTTTCTCCGCCATAGAAAGGAAAAGGGAAAGGGAAAAGGTAAAACGAGAGTGTTACGATGTCTCAAAAAAGGGTTGCGATATTTTGGTCAAGAAATATTATGTGAAAAAAGTCATAGTAAATATTCCGTAAAATAAAAATATAGTGTTTTCTTTAAAAAAAAAAAAACAAAAAATATAGTGTTAGAAATACGCAACACTTTCCATGAGTCACCCAACTATTGTTACTAAAGCTCCCATGTGTAGTAGTGGATGTTAGTGTTCTCAACACTTTTTCAACCTCTTGTAAATTCGAACAAATAATCACACCAATAAAACTTAGATGTGTGGAGCAAAGGAAATAATAATCAATGAACAAAGTAGCCTCAAGCAACAATAACAACAAATAGTCCTAGAATTAAGTGTGAAGCAACCCCACAAGTATAATCAAAGCAACAAAGATAAGTACGAAAAGGAAAGAAAACAACACACCAATATTGTTTATCCAATTTGGTCCAAAAATGACCTACTCTGGAGGAGAGAACAACTATCTGATCAACTATGATAAGAGTGATACAAAGATGTTACAAGAAATTAGATAAATATCTCACAAAGAAATAAACTTAATTTCTACCAATTTTTCAAGTCACCCACATATCCTAAGAGAAGAACACTAAAGGAAAGTTTTTGGTCTTTCTAATAATGAAATCTCATTACCAAAGACGTTTAAAAGTATTTCCCAACCCAAAAGAACCTCTCAAAAAGTTGAACAGAGAATGCTTATATAGTGCCCAAAACCTGTCAAAATCATGTCACTATTTGCCATAATCGTGCCACGATAAAGCTCGTACATAGTACAATACTACTACCTTATCTGAAAACCGTGTCACGATTTACACTTCGTGCTACAATTTTCTGTCATTAATCATTACCATATTATGCCTAAATATCGTGCCACGATTTAGAAATCGTGTCACGATTTGAAAATTGCACAACACTCCACAATATTGAAGTCAATCCAACACAATCTTCATTAAATCAGTTAAAGTCTCTCCATTCCTCATTTGGCTTGTCAAGTTGATCAATCGATCAAAGAATCGACTCACGAGTTCTTGATAAGTCATTGCAAGAAGTTCATACTGCGACCTCAATGCTTGTAATCTCACCTTCTTTAATTTGTCATATTCTGCATACACCTTCTCCACTCTATAATTGTATCTCAAGCTTCCTTTGCATTTTCACAATGCATTATCTTTTGAAAGATGTTACAAACAAAGTATTCATGCAAGAACAACACTTTCCCTTCTTTTTTGTAAAAAAAAAAAAAAAAAAAACTTTCCATCTTTCTTCTTTAAGTCTTTATGCATTTTTTTTAATTTGTGCCTCAGTAGCAGCTCTTGCAAGCACCGACACACCTTCGTTGACAACATCAAGAACATGTTGGCATAGAAACACCATCTTTACGACTAATTGGTCGAAATTCTTACCTTAAAAAATTGGCTAATACAAATGGAAACTACTACTGCTTGAAGTTGTCATCTCTCACATATTGTTCACTCTTTCCTTCAAAACAATTGTTGAACCTACCCGGCTCTAGATATCAACAATTAACATATTTTTAACAAAACTAGTGAATGAAAGTGATTTTTATGAAGAAAGAAAGTAATGAGAAATTTGGAGATAAAGAGATAGTGAGGATGGTTAGCAATAAAAAATTTATTGAATGATCACATGTAGAGTATTATATGATTAGAGACCGTTTATAGAAGATGAGAATTAACAAACAATTAAAACAAACTCGTAACTAACTTTGATTTATGTGATAATGACTCGAGTTATCTAACTAACTATTAGTTATTTAACTAACAACCTAATTAACTTTCAATTACATCAGCTAATATAAAAAAGTGTTGCCTTATGCTTTAACAACGATAGAATACACATTGCTTTAGAAGCATTGTCTACAACCTATTTTGGCGTAAGGTGAAGGTCCAATCTATCTTTAAGATCGATCAAGAATCGGTAGATCAAGACAAAATTCTATTTATTGATTTTCCGTGTCTTGTTATACTATATCTATATTATCTATATTATCTATATTATATATAAAGAAAATATCCCATTTATTGATTTTCCGTGTCTTGTTATAATATATTGTTTGTAATTTACACTTAAATATTTTTTCCATATTTTAATTGCATTTAAAACTATATTAGAGCATTAACTAAGATAAATACTTAAGATAGAAGTAACATTTAAAATCGACAATGACATAAACAATTAGTTTTGCTTGTTTGGTTTTTGTAGGTTCATCGATGGCTCTAGTCAACACAGGTCAGCTTTTAAGTTTAGATTTGCTTTATTTTTATTCAAGCATGTAAGGAAACTATTACTTTTCTTAAATAAGTTTCCATAAATGCAGGGTCAATTCTAGGTTCGTTGTTTTTTGTATTGTTGACTGGTGCAGTCTACCATATATTTATGACTCTTACATACAAAAGAAAGGAAAACAAGCAATTATAGAAAAGTTTTTAGAAGACTATAGAGCTCTTAAGCCCACCAGATACTCTTATGTAGAAACTAAGAGAATCACAAATAACTTTAGTGACAAGTTAGGACAAGGTGCCTATGGAACTGTATATAGAGGAAGCCTTTCAAAAGAAATCATTGTTGCTGTGAAGATACTAAATTTTTCTCAAGGAAATGGCCAAGATTTCCTCAATGAAGTTTGTAGTGTGAGTATATCTTAAACAATAGATGTTTGAATTCTGTCCCTGTAAATGAGCTCAAGAAAAAGTAATTGTGAGAGAAATATTGGTGTTCCCATCTAGTACTACATGTTTTATTTATTTAACCCAAGTAAAGCCATGGATCAGCAACACACATTCTTGGTCCCTTAATAATTTGTTTCAGTAACCTTTTTTGAGCATTTTCAACAGAATTATCAGACCAAAAAGATTAAAATTAACATCAGCATTGTTTAAAGTAACTTTTAAAATATACAAATGTGTCCAACCACAATCTACATTTTTCTTATTGAGTCTGATTCACAGGTGGCAATAAGATTTCTTTCGGATCAGTGTTCCTTTAAGCTTTGTTTGGAAGTTTGAAGGGAGGAAAATGAAAGGCTTTGGGGGTGGAAAATATAGAGAAAAATGGAGAAATCTTTCACATTTTTTTTAAAGAGTGTTTTTTAAAAGAATAATAAACTAATGCATATGATTTATTTTTAATATTAAGAATTTTTTTGAAAACTCGGTATCCGATCCAAGAATCGACACCCACTTGCGGGGATCCCGTTTAAAGTCAGAGCAAGCTCTGGAAAATATTGTAAACACCTCGGGTAGTGAGATCTCATTAAAGGAAGGATCAAAATGCTTCTTTTAGTGTTTTTCTCTTGGGATTCAATGTAAGTGTGGGTGACTTGAAAAATGGGTAGAAATTAGGGTTTATTTTTTGGGAGATTTTTTTTTTTGAGAGAAGAAATTATGGTTTATTCTTTGTCAGCTTTTAAGCTAATTTTTTTGTAACTTATTTGTATCACTCTTATTGTATTGGATCAGCTCTCTCTCTCTCTTAAAATGGGTTATTTTGGACCAAACTGGTAAACAATATTGGTGTGTTGTTTTCTCTCATTTCTTATCGTTGTTGTTTTAAATATACTAGTGGTATTGCTTCACACTTAATTTTTTGGATTGTTTGTTGTTGTTGTTGTAGCTTGAGACTACTTTGCTCATTTACTACTGTTCCTTTGCTCCACATATCTTACTTTTATTGGTGTGATTATTTGCTTGAATTCACAACAGTTATTTATCGTTAGTTTCTACGAGAGACTAACAACACTATTATTTGCATGATTTCTATCTGAAATGACTTTTATTTTTTTATTAAAAGGTGAATCCATTAATTCGGATACTTAATCATCATATCATATTAACATATGTGCAAGTTTACCATCTTGAGAAGAAAAAAAAAGAACATCTTAAATAAAGATAGGAAACTAATGGATACCAATTCCCTGTTCCCAACTCCGAGTCCCATATTCAAGCAAGAATTTAGGTGGATGATTGTCCAATGTATTTGCTTTCATGACAAACCTCTATCACTGCTTGAAAATAATATTATCACTTTCATAGGTTAGATTTTTGTATTATTTATTTTGTTTAGAAACCTTACAATATAACTTTCAAAATTAATATAAGGAAAAACTTTTCTCTGCCCACGCAACACGCTAGTCTCGATCTAGTTTCCAATAATTCCCCACCTCTCACGACAAAAGAGCTTATGTCAACACACACACACACACACACATATATATATATATATATATATATATATATATATATATATATATATATATATATTTGTGTGTGTTGTGCCAGTTATTTTTGTTTTTGATAAGCTATATGTGATGCTAGTACGTAACTCCTACGAGAACAAATAATTGATCTATCTTCTCATATCAACATCTATTAAAATTCATCCGAAGACTATAAAAGTCTTCAACTTTACCAAAAGTTAGCTTCCACGGTACTGCCGTGATGTATAATGTGATATATCTTTTTAGGGGAACTTCTACGGTACACCCATAAATTCAGATGTACCGGTACTCCAACTTCAAAAAAATTTAAATTAACCATTATTTTTATGGAATAAAGAGCTATTTGTTGATATTTATATTTTAGGAAATGTAATTTCATAAGAAAAAACATTATTTCATTGTTTATAGAAGTCATACTAATTTTTTTTACATTTTATTATAAAAAATAATTAAAATTCTCTATTATGAGTAGTAAAAATTCAGAAAAATTAAATTTTATTTCGTTGACGTTTTTGATAAATAAGATTTAATTATAGGTGATAGAAAACAATTTTTCTCTTCAAAAAATAACACATTTAACTATCAATTAATTTATTGATTTGGTGTACCGATACACTCAAATCTTTGGATGTACCATAGAATTTGCCTTTTTTACAAGAGAAAATTGTTATTTCACGCGAGAAAATATGTCCCAATTGCTTCACGAATTGCCCTCATCCAATCAAAACCTGCTTTGGCCCACAATAAAGGAGTCATGGGAGTTAGTTTTGGTCAAACTTGGAATTTGAGTAGTAACTATATGAATACTAGCTCATATTCACAGTACGATAATTCTTTCTATGTCGTATGGAATCTATGTATCTCACATCATGGCCTCTTGAAGATGGAAACAATATTTCTTGTGCAGACATGCGTCGAATGGTGTATTATGGATTTGAACTTTCTTGGCTCAATACTCTTTGTGACGGCGATGGTTTGTATGCGCAGGGTAATCAATATGATTACCAGTATGTGTGTATTGATCCAGGTTTGCCCCAAAAACTCCAACTTTACGGATTAAGTTTTTTTTTATTTTTTATTTTATGGGCCATACTAATGTCATGTGCCCTATCCAGATAAAGTAATTTTCAAAATCTTAAGAAATAAATTGGTACAATTTCTAACATATGATGTCTATCTTTGATATCTTTAAATATATGAGAGAGATAAAATTCCCCTCACAAAAAAATGTAATACTACGATGCAAGAGTACAAGTAGTGGGAAATACTTCTATGGTTACATACCTAAATAAAGACCATTTTGACACACATACATAACAATGCATTTTATTTAATAATGCTAAAAATATGTATTATTAAATTGGTTTATATTGTACTTCTTTCAAGTTGTGTGCGTGTTTCCAAATAAATTATACTTGGGGTAAAAAAGAAAAGACAACAAAAAAATAATAATAAGAAACTCCTTAAAGTCAAAGATGCCCCAATGCTCACTAGCTCCTAAGGATACCTAAAAACCTGAAAAGAAAGAAAAAGGTATATGCCCTAACAACGAGGACGACCAAATCCAACACCCAACCAACCAAAGAAAGGTCATCCCTGAACTACCCCCATCACCCAACATCGTCAACTCCAACACAAGATCAACGCAATAGTAGGTACATGTATTCTTATCAAGGAACTACTTCCAAGACGAGAATTTCTCCCTGTCCACCAACAACTCAATAGATGTTGTCTTTCCAGAGAAGATCCGATCATTGCGAGACTTTCAGACACACCATACAATAGATTGCCAAACTAAAGCCAAACCAAACATAAATTGCTGCCAAGTTTCCAACCCTTGACTAATTGTGAACAAACTCACCAAATCCCTAACCACCAAAAGATGAAATACCACATCGAAAGGACAAAAGTGTAAGTAACAAACAAATGGGTGGCTAACCCCTCCGCAAAACCACAAAACACACATGATATGAAAGTCAAATATGAAAACACCCTCAATTTGAAGAGATTTAAGGGAGTATCAATCCTATAAAAGGTGAAGACTTTTAAGGGAGACAAAGACTTTCACACCTTCACCAGGATTTTGGTCTCTCCAGGTAGAAGATTCCCATGACCCGACAACCCACATGAAAGAAGCTAATATGCGTCCCTAAATGGGTAAACCTCGCTAAAATCACACTTTCAGGACCAAGAATCGGGTGCACTAGAGAGAGTCACCATATTAATGGTAGTTAAGAGACCAACAACTAGACTTAGTTCTATAATGAATAGTTGTCTCCTCCACTTAAGGTCATTCGCCCATTGAGTCCCCACCTACCTCCAATATCAACAACCAAACAATATCACTGCTCAAAGATAAAAATAAAAAAAAAGTCTCAGAAAATGGGTCCTAAGATTAGACAGCTCCTCCCAAGGTCCTAAGATTATCAACGAGGGTTTACCAAATCTTAAATTTATCTTCCATAATCCAATGGTCCTCACACCACATGTGACAGTCTTTCTCCAATTACTTACCTCTTGATGAGAGAGAAACTACTTGTAACCTTCCACCTTGCACGCACGTTAGATGGTTGAACTAAGGAGATCAGCCTCCGCTTGTAACAATCAGCATCCTCTTTTGACCCATCTTCCAACAATAGGACCATGACATTAAAAATATTACCTAACTACAATTAGGGATTGTACCCTCTAACCTTTTATCGAATACAAAGTAGGATTTTTGTCCTTGTGCGGATCCCAAGGCGAGACATCCTACCTCCTCGTACATCTGTCTGACTCACCCTCCAAAGGCCCTTGCACTGAATTGATAATTGTCACATCATCATCAACCCTCCAACACACTGAAAGGCCTCCTGAACCAGACCTCGAGAACTTGGAACAAACACTAATGGATAATTTAACCAGTGTACTAAAAGGTCGTAAAATAATAATATTTATAAAGTTTAAATCTTTAAGGATTGTGAAATCTCAACTTAACGATGACAGTTTTAATTAGGACGTGTAAAACTGGAGGGATGCCCAAGGTATAATTTTGATTCACAAAAGGAATAAAGACGTCAAAAATGCGAATAGGTTGTTTTCAATTCATTGCTTGATAATTGTGTCAAGAGTCTACAATAGCTTAATTAGCGTCATGGTGTTTTAACATAATAGCCATGACCAATGTCTTGACTCATAACCTCTTTGTTTATCACAACACAGTAATTCATTAGGTGAGTTTGTAATCATTAAAGAATTGATCGTGCGTTAAAGGTATTGTCACAATGGTGATATTTATAGAATATTCCTAAAGCTATTACATATTGAACAATTAATATTAGGTCAAGTCATAAAATCTAGGGTCAGTAGTCATTTAAGATCTAGATCAATTCATAGATAGTTGTAGTTAGACAAAAAGTCTTAAGCACAAATATTATTTCTCCTCACCAAAACATCATTAGTGACTATACCCCCAAATGACTTGACACATCTTGAAAAAAGCATAGCACAACAACAAAGTTGTCTCGCTTTGGTAATTTGACACGGCGATATGAAATTTTACAAAATCAACTAAAATATATAAATACTTACAAAAAAAACTGCAAAACAACTCCTAAATGACCTTAAAAACATGATATATGAAAGAATTTTATCAATCAACTACGCTTGATTCATAAACAACCAACACTTAAGCCACACATCCTTTCAGAAAGCACGAACCCGTAGTGACCAAAGCTCCATCGTACTCAGCCATTTCTCCCACCAATATCTCCCTGAAAGATGAAACTCCAAATATTTCGAAAGCCACTTTACCCTCTCTGGTTGATCTGAAATTTTTTGCTTACTAAAGCCAACTAAAAGCAGCATTAATACAAGACTCCTTCTCAACACATTCTAATAAGGGGTGAAGAGAACACAATCCCCAAGCAAACACCAAGTGATTTCCCCTACAACAATACAATACATTTGCATGTAAACACATCCTAGCTACCACTCCCAAATATAAAAATATATGCTCAATTAGTCGAGCGTGCATTTTATATATTTTAAAGATTACGTGTTACATTTCTTTAGTTTTTGAACTAAATTGAAGAAATTAAGATAGTTTAAGGATTAAATCGATGATTTATTCATTTTCCTTAATTTCAAATACACAACTAGATGATTGTTTAGCCAAAATTACTTCACTAGATACTAAAATGGATAAAGGGCATATATATATATATATATATATATATATATATATATATATATATATATATATATATTGTTGTATATTGTCTTAGAATTGTGATTCTGGGAATGCATCAAATCGTGGTACGATTTGGAGAGCCGCAACGCGATTTGTGTTGGCAGAACGGGTGTTTTTGTCATAGGGAAATCGTGCCACGATTTGGGAAATCGTGACACGATTTGGGAAATCGTGACACGATTAGACAACTTCATGAGCAAGTTGTTTTGAAAGTGACTATTCACAACGGCTGGAAAAGAGGAAATCGTGGCACGGTAGTGGAAAATCGTGGCGCGATTTTACACTTATGTGCTAAGTATTTAAGTGGTTTTCTGCATTCTTTGAAGGAGAGCTGAAGCAAGAGGTCTAGGGTTCACAAAGGGGGGAACTTGAGGGTTGAGTACCTTTGTAGGGATAGTCCCTTGGGTTGGGATAAACATTGTAAACACCTTGGGTAGTGAGATTACATCATTGGAAGGATCATAAGCTTCCTCTAGTGTAATCTCTTGTAAGTTCATATGAGTGAGGTGGGTCAAGACAAAGGGTAGAGATTAGGATTGAAGGCTGATTTCTTGTAACCTTTTGTAACATCTTATCATAGTGGATGGGATAGCTGCTCTCTCCCCCATATTAGATCATATTGACTGAACTGGGTTACCATTTTGTGTGTGTTTGTTTTCTTTAAGCTTTCTTATCTTCATGTTTGTTAGTGTCATTGTTTTAAGCTCTACACTTAGGCTTTAGGTCTGTTACTGTTGTTGTTGTTGGAAGGCACTTAAACCTAGGATTACCACTATCTTTTGCTCCACACATCTATACAAGTATTGGTGTGATTTCGAACCGATAGTGATCAATTTCACAACATATATATATATATATATATATATATATATATATATATATATATATACATACGTGGTTGCACCCACCTAAAAACACTAAGTACAAGTTAGCAAACTATACCCACTTGCTTTTCACCAAAAAAAAAAACCCACTTAACACAATTTTAAGTTACTTAAAATTAAAGGATACTTTTTTCAATTTCACTTGATTTACAAACAAAAAAGACACATTTTCTACAATCAGTTCCGTGTTTGACGGCAACTAATTATTTCCATGCTTCCTTCGTTTTTTTTTTCTTTTCTTTTTTCCTAATCACTAAAACCTCCTTTTTTGTTTCATGGCTAGTTTTTTTTAATTTTTTTTACTAGTAAATTGAACGTGACCTCTTCTCTTTGAAACATTAAAGTTTTTTGTTAAATTAACAAGAAACAAAATAACAATAACGTAAAATAAACAAAATTAAAGAATTAATGTAAATACAAACTAGTGTAATTACATATTTTTTTTAGTATATGGTGAGACAAACTTTTAAGGAAACAATATTTGAAATGATGAAAGTGGGTGTAAATTAGTGAATGTTGCTAACTTGCACCTTGATAATACTTGTAAAAATGAGTGTAAATAATCAAGTGGGTTTAGGTTGCTAAATTGCACCTTTACAATTTTAGGTAGTGTAGCTTGCTAACTTACACCTTAGTTTTTTTTAGGTGAGTATAAGTTATCAGTCCTATATATATATATATATTTTTTGAAATAAGCAACCATATATATATATATATATAGTGATGCGAGTTATATTTGTTTTTGATAAGATATATGTGGTGCTAGTACGTAACCCCTACTCCTATCAACATCTATGAAAATTCATCCGAAGACAAAGTCGTTGACCTTGCCAAATGATAGCTTCCACGATACTGCCGTGATGTAAAATGTGATGTATTTTTATTATACGGATCTTATGCATTTAAATTGTGAGTATGAGTTTCTACTTGCTATGATAAAAAATTCAAAAATGCTTTCCTTAACGTCCTTTATTATGGTGGCAATAGTGTTACTAATGAGCAACAAAGTGTATGGCGATGAACAACAAGAGTCATGTTCAAGAAGGTGCGGTGTTCATAACATCAGCCACCCTTTCCGGCTGAAAGACAGTCCTAATGAATGTGGTGACAAGAGGTACATCCTATCATGTGAGGACAACAACCAATTGATTTTGTACTATGGTTCATTTGGAAAATACTATGTACAATCAATTAATTACAACAACTTCACCATACGACTATTGGATTTCAATCTTGCTTCCTCTAACCATTCTATCCCTCGTTATTATTCTTTAGGGATCTATGATTTCAGTTTTTACTACGACTCACCCTACCTAACCTATTATCAATACAAACACCGGATTGATCATAGATTGACGAAGTCTATATTATATGTGAGCTGTCCAAATCGTACAAATCAACATTCATATGTTGTAGATGAAGGTGGTAACTGTCTGAATAATAGTTCATATTCACAGTACGATAATTCTTTCTATGTTGGTGGCTATGGCAAATCTCTGTCGGAATTGGGGCTGGGAGATGGGTGTCATATAGAGTTTATGTATCTCACATCATGGGATGTTGAAAATGATGTCAACAACAAAAACAACGACATTTCTTGCTCGGACCGTCATATGATGTTTTATGGATTTGAACTTTCTTGGCTCAATGGTCTTTGTAAAATTGGTTTGTACGCCCAGCTCGATGAATATAACCAGCGTTTCTGTGAATCTGGAGGTTTGCTCCTAACATTGCTAACATTATCTTTCCAACACCCAGAAATTCCTAACATGAGATTTTTATAATAATTTTCATTTTCTCTCTCTTAACCAAATTAACACTTGGTTTGATTAGTTGTCCGATAAGTTTACAATTTAGATGTTCTAGTATCAATACTCATTTGGAAATGGGTCAATATAGTTCACTATATCGATAATAGACGATTTGGAAATTTATTTGTTAACTATGTTTTGTGTATATGTTGCAGTATTTTCGTTTCGTGCTTGGTACGTCATGGATATCTTGATTCTATTAGGTAAGCCCTCACATTGTTTTAAGTCAATGTAAGACATGCTGTGAGACATAAAACGAAGTTTAGAAAGAAAAAAAATTAGTAAAAGAAAGGCCAAATACCTCTTTTAGTTCTTTAAGTTTGACAAAAACTCCCTCAAAAAAAAAAGTTTGACAAAAATACGAGATTAATCTTTTAAGTTTTTTAAGTTTCAAATAGGTCTTTATTACTCTTTTAAGAACTTATTTGAAACTTAAAAACTTTAAAAATTCAAATAGGTGCATTAAAAACATAAAAAATCTATTTGAAACATAAAAAAACTTAAAAGACCTATTTAAAACTTAAAAACTTAAAAACTTAAAAGGACTAACATTTTATCAAAATTAAAGACCAAAAATGTATTTGTAGGCAATTAAAACTGAGTTTTTTAACTAGTACTAGTATGAGCATACTCAAAAAAAAAAAACTAGTACTAGTATGAGCGAGGTCTTTATAAGTAATCAAGTATAAAGTATTTTCTTCCAAAAACGTTGTCACTAATACTATTAAGGAATTATTTTAGATTTAAATGTCATTGTGTCGCTTGCAATCCCCAAGTCAAATGTATCAATTTTGTCATCGTGAGTTTAGCTCAGTTGGTAAAGACAAATGCATAATATATGCAAGATCCAGAGTTCAAACTCCGGCCACCACAAAAAAAATGTACCAATTTTTGTATTGGCAACCTTTTATAGATTTAAGACCCTTTGTCTTTGTTGGTAGAAAATTATAGATTTAAGACCCTTTGTCTTTGTTCGTAGAAAATTACTCTTCTTACTTTTAAAATTTTAAAATTGTCCAATCACACTCGAAAATTATCCAATTATCGCTCGCTACGTGCCAACGACAATTGGATCAACGACAGTTAACTTGCACTGGTTTCAAGTCTGTTGATAGAACAACAATTCCTGACTAAATTCTTGTTTTTCTAAGCACATAAACGTGCATTTTGCACAACACCAATCATCAGCTACCACTACATTCATTCTTTCAATCACTCAATCAAATTGTTCATTCAATCAAAATTAAAATAAAAAATAATTCCAATTCGCAAAATCAAAATCAATTCTAAAATAACACAAATGTCATAGATAAAAATGTGAATACGCAAATGTCATTAATTTACATCAAGATCCAAAATGTAGCCAAAATGTTATAAAAATACAAAAATTTACAATCACAAAAACCCTGAAAAATGATCGACCATATCACAGGCATTGTCTCCCCCTCCTCCGAGGAATCTATAGCTCAGTCATCGGGTGCATCTCATCATAGATTCCTCAAACAATATAAAATCCCTCAAATAATACTCCCATGTGAGGTCTCTTTCCATCTCCCCCTCAAGATCAGCCGGCTCCTCTAACTCATTGCACCGACTAAGGTAGCCCTCGTACAACTTCTTAAACCATGGAATACTCACATATTCACCCCCATTGTGCGCATGTCTCCTCAATCGCATTGTCCTTAGATACACCCAACATGCTCGTCATCAGATCAATACCTAACTCATAAGTAATCTGGTCGGTGTGTGCCACGAGCTTCCCTTCGATGGGGATGTGTTGAAGACCCGCTACATCATCGAGTGTGACGATCGTATCCCCCAACAAGTAGATGGAAGTCCTATCATCGTCTACCATACCAAGGGGTCGAGGAGAATGGTTTTACTAGGATCATTTCACTCCTCAGAGATACTTGTTTCGCTAATTAATAACTAGTTACAACCTAGGTTCAACAGATTTTACTCAATATTAATAATGTCGCCTCCTAATTATTTACAACTAGGGTCAACTCGCTTTCGGTATCTTTCGCCTAGTTATTAACTACTTACTTCTTAGATAGGTAGATATAAATATTAAAATATAAGCATCAATATTAGACCATGTCACAACCTAAGTACCTAATTTAGGGTTGCATTCCTTTAAAATAAACTAATCCTAATTAATAAAACTTAATAGTGAACATAAAATAAACTAAAATAAACGACATTAAATTAAAAAATTATCCAACAAAACAAATAGAGGTTCATCTGAACCCTAGCCTATAAATATCTAGTTACACATGACAACTAAGACAAAATACAAAAAAGATAAAAATATACCTTAGAAAAGATAAAGAGAAGACAGAACTCCTCCTGAAGCTCCTAGAATCTCCTTCCTCTTGAACTGCTCAAGTTCTGAACGAGTAATTGTGAATGAGAAATGCGGTATTTGTAGGGAAAGTTTCCACCTGACTTGGGCTAAAGATATGGGTTTCCAGGGGCGAAAAAGTCACAAAATGCGACTTTTTTCGCAAGCAACCTGGCGATGGGCGCTAAGGCCATGCATTAGGCGCATGTTCCTAGCAGCTCCAGGCGCCTGACGCCTCCCTATGTGCCCCTACCTCTTCTGTGTGTTAGCTCTGGGAGCCTAGCGCCCCCTCTGGTGCGCATGGGCGCTTTTGAGTGTGTTTCGGTGCTGAAATGCATGTTTTCTTCGCCTTTTAAGGTGTTGTATTCAATGTAAGATGTCTTGGAACTTGGGAACAGAATTCCTCCCTCTGTAAAGTCTTATGATGCCTCTTGAATCTTCATTCTTCATCTTCCCAAAGACCACATAAATCTTCGAATGTCTTGCTTTGTGTGATTTGCTTGATTTCTTCATGATTTACATCAAGAACACCCAAAAATTGTTATGTTTCAGGAAGAATAAAATTACAGACTCAAATATAGAAAACAATACAAATGTACCAAAATCATAGGCAATTGATCTAACACTCCTCTATTTTGCTGGTAAAACCTACTAAAAATTACTGAAAAACATGCTAAGAATAACGTAAGATGACTTGTCATCAATACCCTGTCAGGATCAAGAAGCTATAACATTAGAAATAAAAGTGATCAGAATTCTTTTCTAAAGATTTTGAGTTAAAATAGTTTGTTAGAGTAAAGCACGACGCTACAACTTTATATATCGTGTTGCGTCATTTTTCGGAGATCAAGGCTATTTGATTAGCGTTTGACTCACTATTTTTTTCACGACTGAACATTTAATTTTTTAAAAGAAAGTGGAAAAAAGTTCAAATACCACTTTAAAAGATTTAGGGTTCGGGGGTTGGTTACATAAAGGGAAGGTATTAGCACCCTTTATGTTCGCAGTACTCTACGAGAACCTCTTGACTTTATTTAACTTTTGTATTATAACTTACTTGCTTTTTGAAAATGAATTTAAAGTGATAAGGGAATAAAGGAAGCCTATTATCTACATATTTTATTGATTTGGAAGGACGAGTGTCATTTGCCTACGTACCCGTGAGGGATCAAAACCTCGTAGTTCGGGGTAAAAATTGACGTTTGATTGGTTTTGTATTTTTTATTAGTTTTTGAAAAAGGTTTTAAAATGAAAAGCCAAAATGGCAAAAAGAATTTGTTTATGTTTTTTTTTATATTAAAAGAAAGAAATGACTCACAGTAAAATTAAGTTGATTGAAATTTGATTAAGAAAGAGAATGAAAATAAAAGGGATCACTTGATTTTGAATCAAGGTTTATTAAGAAAATGTTTTTTCTGATTTTGATTATTTGCATGTTTTTGTTGTTTTTTGAATAATTGAACTAAAATATAAACTAACGGAGCAGGAAAGTAAAGCGCCGGTACCTTATGGTGGCGTTGGACCACCACGAAGACCTTTTACCTAAACTACCAAGCATAAAAAGTAAACATACACCCACACACGCACACATGCACCTAAGACTATTACATTAAACCTATTAATACATTTTAAGGTCTGCGAAAAATAAATAAATAAATTACATTAACACCTATTTACATTCTAAATTGGATGCGACAAAAATAGAATCTATTTTGTTCTTTCAAAAAAAAATTGTGTTTGTTTATCATAATAAAATCATTTTTATAAAAATAATTTAAATTATTTAGATATAACAATATAAATGAAAGTTTTTGTTATAAAATCACATCAATCTTTTGAAAGTTATTTTCTCTCTCATCTAAATAAGATTTTTGTTGGAAAAGATACAAAATGGTAAATATATGTTGCGGTGTCAAAAGATTAAGATGAGGCAAAATTATATTTTTGTTGGTCATTAACTTCCATAGTTATAGAGAATAAATTGTTTTGAACTCTTTAGATATTTAAAAGTTGAATTATAGGAAAATTTGTTCTGAATGACATTAAGATTAAGTTTGTTTATTCTTTTGAAAAAAGATTGAGTTAGTGTGTTTTATCGAGTTAATTTGTTTATAAGTGAGATAAAATAGGAGGATATTGAAGCAAAAGACACAAAAAGGTATATTTTTGATGACGTGTCAAAATATTAAAAAATGGTATGGTTGTATTTTTGATAGATATTTAGTTTTATAATTAGAGAATAGATAGATGTTATTGTGTCGCTCGCAATTCCCAAGTCAAATTAACCAATTTTTGTACTGGCTGCCTTCTTTAGATTTAAGACCCTTTGTCTTTGTTGGTAGAAAATTACTCTTTTTACTTTAAAAATTGTTCATTCACACTCAAAAGTTATCCTAATAACCCCGGCATACTTCTCCTCAATAATGACCTCCTTATTAGGAAGCCTAGGAGGAGGTAACTCAACAACTTCCACTGGTGCGATAATCACCGAATGAGAGATATGGGAAAAATCAAGTCATGTACCTCCCTGTAGTCTACCACGGATTTGTTGCCACCACACCCCTCTCAGCCAACGGTATGACAAGAACCATAAAATCCCAGAAGGCCTGGACTATCTGGGGTGGGTCAAGAGGATCGACAGAGCAAGGATGCCTCATAATGTCCTGGACACGCTCGTACCGCCTCTTCACTCACTTCGACAAGTGACAACACATCTTCTTAATGATGCACATGATCCAACCAGAGTGCCAGCATATATCCGCAAAAGGCACAACGTCCTAGTGATCATCGTACATGCTGAAGATCACGTCCTCCATCGGCATATGATCTAAGATGCCTTTGTGATGACTCGGTGAAGCATGGCCCCTTGTTAGAACAAAGCGGTTGGCACGTGGGAACTCTTGTGCATAATTCGGATTATGGCTTCGCACAAATAATTTGGTTAAGGTCTCTCTCCACCTCCCCCTTAGGATCAGCCGACTCCTCTAACTCATTGCACCGACTAAGGTAGCCCTCGTACAACTTTTTCAACCATGGAATACTCACATATTCACCCCACTATGCGCATGTATGCTCAATCGCATCGTCCCCATATACACCCAATAGGCTCGTCATCAGATCAATACTTAACTCCTAAGTAATCTGGTCGGTGTGTGCCATGAGCTTCCCTTCAATGGGGATGTATAGAAGACATGCTACATCATCGAGTGTGACGGTCATATCCCCAACAAGTAGATGGAGATAGTCTCCTTGCGACACCTCTTTGACAATGCGGTGACGAATTAAGTCTATCCTAAAACCAATCTGCACTCTTTGTCGGAACTTCAAACTGGTCATCCTTAAGCTTCCTCCCGTGTGATACAACCTTGAGATAATGCAATTTCTGAAATTGAAATAGAAACAAGAAAACAAACAGCAAACTGTTAAGAATATAAACTTTTGAATAACTAAAAAATAAACATTTTAACATAACATTTGAATCATTAAAAAAAGAATAATTAAAATAAACATTTTAATATAACAGTTGAAGCGTTAAAATAAAACAATAATTAAATAAACATTTTAATATAACCGTTGAATCGTTAAAAAAAAAATTAAATAAAATTTAACAATTATAATTTGGTTGAGGTTGATTAAAGCACAATGGTAGAACTGCCGTTGCTGGTTAATTGCCGCTGGTGAGGTGAATGTATTGGAGCGAAATCTATAGGAGCAGCTTGTGAGAATTCTTACAAAGCCGGCATGTGAGGTGTGGATTGTCCTCACTTACAAACACATGTTCATACCATATTTTGTCCAATGTGAGGCTGTTTAACATTGAATAAACATTAAGTCTCATATTGCATAGATTAGGATTCATAGATTACCTAGTTAAAATAGGTGAGTATGATCATCATCCAATCCTAATTTAATGAGTATAACCGATCATAACAGCTAAACACTTAATTAAATGTATAAGAAACAATACATTTCATTGAGATGTTATATATCTTCAATCTTGTCTTGGATAAAAATCGCCACCTTAGGTTGCTTGAACTGCTATTATGCCTTCTCTGTATCAAAATTCCTAATTGTTGCATCTGGATGAAGTTAGGATCTTAAAGAAAATTTCTGAGCTTTCAGTTAAACGTGCCGCACATACGTCCAAACACCTTGATTGATTTTGTACTAATAAATGCGCTTGCAGTCTTTGATTGGTTCTTGAACGCAACGCGCATAGCATCAAATGTGACTAATGCGAACATGCTTTCCATGTGTGTAAAATGCCTCACGTGTGGAAGCATAAATGAGGGGTAAGCTCCAGGAGTAAAAACTGTCTTAAACCTTCAATATCTCATCTCTTGCGTAAAATGGTACTTTTGACTTACAATTGGATCTTGAGACATAATTTTCCCAAGTTGTCTGGATATCAATTATTCTTTGTGAATTGGCTTCATACCTCCAATACATCCATAGCAGCACCATCTTTATTGGATGAACCTGTTGGTTAATAGCAAAAGACACTGATGACCTACAAAGTTATCTGGTTAGATAAATATATTTCGAAGAAAAAAAAGTGAAATATATTGATTGAAATATACTTCGGTATGTTCTAAATAGACAATTTTAAATAATGAAGTTTATTATAACTTCATTTTCTTTATTTCATTTCCATTTCTTTATAGGTAGTGCGGTTGGCATTTTGTTCATTGTTAAATTTGTCCTTGGAGCGCCTTGCATCATTGTATTATTAATCTACAAATGGCGACGGAAACATTTATCTATGTATGATGGCATCGAAGATTTTCTACGTAGTGACAATAGCATCATGCCGATAAGGTACTCTTACAAAGACATAAAAAAGATAACAGAACAATTCAAGACAAAATTAGGCAATGGAGGTTATGGAACTGTTTTTAAAGGACAACTACGAAGCGGTCGTCTTGTAGCAGTCAAATTATTGGACAAAGCCAAGTCCAACGGTCAAGATTTCATCAATGAAGTTGTGACCATTGGTAGGATTCACCATGTTAATGTGGTACACCTTATTGGTTTTTGCATGGAGGGTTCAAAACGTGTTCTTATATATGAGTTCATGCCAAATGGGTCACTGGAAAAATACATATTTTCTCATATTGAAGAGAGTAATTCTTTGAGTTGTGAAAAATTGCATGCCATTTCTATTGGGGTGGCTCGTGGCATTGAGTACTTACACAATGGATGCAATATGAAAATTCTACACTTTGATATAAAGCCTCATAACATCCTTCTTGATGAAAATTTCAATCCAAAAGTTTCTGATTTTGGACTTGCTAGGCTTTCTCCTACGGACAAAAGCATTGTGTCCGTAACAGCAGCAAGAGGAACCATTGGATACATGGCCCCTGAACTATTCTACAGAAATGTTGGCACAATATCTTACAAAGCTGATGTATATAGTTTTGGGATGTTGTTGATGGAGATGGCAAGTAGAAGGAAGAACTTGAATGCATTGGCTGAGCAATCTAGCCAAATTTATTTCCCTTTTTGGATATATGATCGATTACATGATGGAAGGGAAGTAACGATTGAAAATGACACAGATCAGGAAATAAAATTGGCAAAGAAAATGATGATTGTGGCTTTGTGGTGTATACAGACAAAACCCGACGGCCGTCCTTCAATGGATAAAGTGTTGGAGATGCTTGAAGAAGAAGATGGGAACTTGCAAATTCCTAATAAGCCTTACTTTTGTCTACAAGATCCACCAGTAGCGGATGTTGGAGATTATGATAATAGCAACTCATGGAGTTCGTATGATTCCAAGGGACCGACCTGATCTCTTTTTGGTTATTGGCGGAATTACATATCGTATTGTTCGTACCCAAGCATTAATATAAGTATGCAACTTATATATATGTGTGTGTGTTCTCTCTGATTGATTATTAAGGGATGGTAACAGATATTATGGTATCTAATCTATGGGTATCTGGCAGATAAAATTACCAAATGTCCATTGTTGTGCATCTTACTATGTATCAAGAATGCTTATGAAATTTTGGTGAAAACTCATTTATTAAACAATATATTGTGTAACTAGATATAGAAAATCAATAAATAGAATTTTGTCTTAATCTACCAATTCTCCATTGATGTTGAAGCTAGATTAGACCTTCACCCGATTATGCAAAAATAGATATTAGCCAACACTTCTAAAGGGATGTGTATTCTATCGTTGTTAAAGGCAGCGCTTTTTATATCAGTTGATATAATTCAAAGTTAGTTACGTTGTTAGTTAAAGATAATTGTGCTAAAGATCAACCTGACAAACCAAACAAGAAGGAATGATGAGACTATAATTGACTTGATGAAGATTGAAAAGGTGTTGAGAATTTTGATATCAAAGTTTCATCATATTGTAGTAGCCTTGGAGGAATCCAAGAATCTTGATGAAA
Organism: Medicago arabica; assembly: GCA_946800305.1. Classification (NCBI taxonomy): domain Eukaryota; kingdom Viridiplantae; phylum Streptophyta; class Magnoliopsida; order Fabales; family Fabaceae; genus Medicago; species Medicago arabica. The sequence continues at coordinate 12,241,297 of OX326965.1, read as the reverse complement.
TGAGTTGAAGATCTGCAAGCAAGCCTTGAAGCTCATTAATTGAGATTAACAAAAGTGAAGATAAGGCAAATTCAAGGAAGAATCAAAGCACCAAGAATCATGGTGAAGTTTCAATCAAGGGTCAAGAACATAGCTCAAAAGAAGAAAGTGCAGAAGGCAGGTCCAATAATTACAAAGGGAAGAAAAAGAAAGTTGAGAAGAAATACATTCAATGCTATAATGTGGGGTCATTTTGCAGCTGAATTCAAGTCTAAGAAGGTTGCAAGAGATAGAGTAGATGAAGTGCCGTTTTCCTACAATGAAGATGAATCTGATGCAGATGGAGTTTTTAGATATAAGCATTGTTAAAGCCTAAAGGATTTGGTGTAGCGGATGGTCAAAATGCAAGATGCCTACAGAGACACAACTTAGTTTAGTGTCTCTTGGAGGATTAATCTCTTAGAATAAACCCAACAGATATGTTGTCAGATTATATGGTGTATCTTTTAACACCCTTAAGGCCTTAACCTTAAATCACTTAGGAAATAAACCAGACAATAAACAATTTCCATCATCTGATTGATGAATCTTTCATCTTCTGATTAATGAATTCTTTCATCATCTATAATAATTAATAATCTAATAACTCAAATGATACACAGATATATAAGTAGGCATTAAAACTAATGACACACATTTGTAACTTTTTAAATTAGAATAAATGGATTGATAAATAAGTTTGCTCTAAATATAGGAAGTGTTCCTCACCTAGTTGGTATAATTATTAGTAGAACAATTGTGTACATAATTACCATCTTTTATCAATCAAAATGACTCATTATGAGCTTTTACGTCATGATTATTCATATGCTCGCTTTCTCTCTATTATGAGTATGATTTATAACCCTCTCATCACATGATTCTTCACATATTATCAGACTGATACCCAAGGAATGAGAACGACGCTTACGATGAATATTTCAGTTCTGATTCTGCCATGGATCATGATATCATGGAGAAAAGCGATTCTGAATTCTTTTGCAGTTTTGTTTATAATGTAAATATTTTAGCAATTATTTACTATTTTCTTTTTTATCTCAAAGTTCAATTAGTATATTTCACAATTTCTTGGGGGAAAAGATTTTACAAGGAACAACTTCGTCTATTTGGCATCTCTGAGGGAAATAAAATTGTGTAAAAATTAACAATGGCATCTCTGAGGGAAATGTTTCCTAACTTGCATATACTAAGGAGAATTTAGCATCTGAGGAGGAACTTGTCCCTTGTAAGGTATAAAGAATTCTATTTGGTTGCTTTATAGATGGAATAGTCTCAAGCGCCAATTGCTGAGCATGAGGTCACACAGTGATTCCAAGGGAGTTCAGCTCAAAAGGCCTAATGACTCCATATATACCTTTCAATGCCCATATTGCATGTGCCATGCAAATAGAATTGATGATTATAGATCTTCAATAGTAGCATGATCCATTCGGTGTTTCTGTTTCCTTTGACTCTAAGAGCATAACTTGCTGCATTTCCATCTGATGATAGGGAACATAACCCAAAATTCGGAGGTTCACATGATTTTGTTAGAGTTATGATTATTTCATGCATGTGAGAGATTTCAAGGAAGTGGCACCTTTATTTTAACATGATGCTAGTTAAGAACAGAGTAAAAATTGTGCAATTGCAGGATTCTTACCGAGCTTTGTTTAATATATTTAATATTGAATGAGCAGCAGATGTGTTTAACAAGGTATGAAGAGAAGAACTAACATTCTAGAGACTGTTAGTTTTATGTATTTATCTGAGTACATTTGTTATTCTTTTAAGATGATGTTAACATATACATTGTTGTCCAAATATTTTATATATAAGGTCTGGTTAAACAAATAGGTAGGGATTTATGTGTGAGTGATAGGAAATAGGTTGATTCTGGTTCAAAAGCTGTTTAGAAATCAGACAAAAGCTGATTCTGGCACATATTTTACAATTGTAAGTCATTCTAACTCTTGAATTACATCTAACTCTTGAGTAAGTTGTCTAGTAATTGTAGCTCCACCGTTTCTCCTAGCTTGTCTAGATTGAGAAGCAAAAGGATTGGGAGGTATTGGAGTTTTGTCTACATCTCCCTCCAACATTTGAACAACCATTTGCATTGATGGTCGATCCATAGCATGCCACTGAATGCACCAGAGTCCCACAATTGCCATTTTTCTTGCAATTTTTTCATCCCCTTCATCGTCAACATGAATTCTCGTTTCCTCTTGATCATCTATAAGTTTATAAATCCATTCCGGATAGTAAACATGACTAGTGTTTTCCTCTAAATCCTCTGTGATCTTCTTCCCTCCTATTGTTTCAAGCAACATCATTCCATAACTATAAACATCTGATTTGTAAGACACATTTCCAAAGTTCCTTGAAAAAACTTCTGGAGCAATGTACCCCAATGTTCCTCTAGCTGCGGTCATTGACACTACGCTTTGGTCCCTTGAACATAATTTAGCTAGACCAAAGTCAGATATTTTTGGAATAAAGTTACGGTCAAGTAACACATTTTGTGGTTTGATATCAAAATGAAGGATGCGCTGATCACAACCTTGATGAAGATACTCAATTCCTTTAGCTATGCCTAAAGCAATTTCATGCAACTTTTTCCAACCAAGGAAGTTTTTCTTGTTTTCTGGTGAATTTATGAACTTCTGTAGGGAACCGTTTGGTAAAAATTCATAAATAAGAGCTCTTTTAAATCCATCAGCACAGAAACCGACCAGTCTAACAATATTAACATGGTGTATTCTACCCATTGTACCAACTTCATTTAGGAAATCTTGCCCGTTTCCTTGTGAAACATTTAGTATCTTCACAGCAACAATGATATCTTTTGAAATGCTTCCTCTATATACAGTTCCATAGGCACCTTGTCCTAACTTGTCACCAAAATTATTTGTGATTCTCTTAATTTCTACATAAGAGTATCTGGTGGGCTTAAGAGCTCTATAGTCTTCTAAAAACTTTTCTATAATTGCTTGTTTTGCTTTCTTCAGTATGTAAGAGTCATAAACATGGTAGACTGCACCAGTCAACAAGACAAAAAACAAGGATCCTAGAATTGATCCTGCATTTATGAAAACTAATTTAAGAGAAGTGATAATTTTCGTATAGATTAGAACTAAAATTAAGCAAATTTAAACTTAAAAGCTGACCTGTGTTGACTAGAGCTGTTGATGAACCTACAAAATGATACTAGTCAATCTTAGTTTATGTCATTGATTGATTGTAAAAGATACTTACACAATTATTTCTCTTAATTGATGATCTGAAATACTATCAAATGCAATTAAAGGTTGACAAAATATTTACATGAAATTGAACTTATAATTACGATTTTTGACTTTGTGTATGTTTGGATTGACTGCCAGGTTAGCAAAATCATGTTGAGTCACAATAATTTTGGCAAAAGGTAAATTTTAGAGCGCTGCATTTTAGAATAAAATTACCTCAAAAATACTAAGTTTGAAGATTTCATATGATTGAATTGAACAAAGAATAGAATTACCTCAAAATACTATTACTAATATCTAGCAACCAATATTGAAGGAGTTACCTTTGCTGTTTTTGATGAAACAATCTATTTTCTTGTTGTTACTAATAGTATTCTTCCATCCACATCTGTTTCCTTTCGATTCGCAGTGTTTACAATTAGGCTCGGACCACATCAAACGAACAGAATCAGAAGGTTTGAATGAAACATTGAACATTTTGGTGCAAAACGAAAGGGGAAGGTCATCAATAATTCTACTAGAAGGTATAGCATATGTCTGAGAGGTTGAGGTGCTTAGACAAGAAACCAAATAGGATTCCAACCTATCTCTAATCAAAAGTGAACAATTGAAAAAGTGATGGTCAACAAAATCTTCATAGTCACGTTTCAAGTAGTTGAAATGAGATTCTGAAAGATTAAGGTTGTGGATATGTTTGTAAAGACAACTCTGTGGATCGGATAGTTGAATAGTTTGGTGTTTGTAGTCAATGTTGTTAACATTGAGTTTCACTTTGTAAGGGAGTTCAATCATAGTTTCATTATTTGATGAACAAAATAACTCAAAACCTGGATAGCCATACAAAGATGGATTTGGATTGTGATTTTTGATATGGAAAGGGAATTTGATAACTTGATTTCCACATGTTAAATCTTGTGGATAGTTAACCAAATCTGTTGTTCCAAGTGCTAAATCCACAAACATATTAAGGCAAACCATGAACAACAACAATCCCATAACATGATTGGTGTTCATGATATTATTCTTGAGCATTAGTACTCTGTGTCTGACTAAGTTTAAAGGAATTTTTCAATCTCCCTGTGACCACAGCTTCCTAGTAATTTCTCTAACGATATAGAACTATTTTAGTCAAATGCGAGAAAAAAAGTTGATAGTGAAATTAATATGTCGATTTTATATATATAGATGTATCTAAAATACCTTTTGTGTGTATATTGACTCTTAATATTTTAAGATATTTGTTGAGATTAATTAAATGTTTATTAAAGAAATAATGTGTCATCGTCAACATAGTTCGGCTAGTAAGGACATTGAATTATATATGGATGAATAGATGATTGTCCACTTATTTCTAACCACTAAGGTATTATAAAAAAACAATGTATTTACTAATTTGAAAAAGAGCTTGTATATAGAGAAAAGCTTTATTTGTCAAATGCATGATTATATTTAGAGATATGGAAGGAGTAATTAGTTAATAGTTAATTCAAGTCAACTGCACAAGTCTTCTAGCTAGCTTCCAAGTTATATGGTGGTCCACCTTGAATTAATTATTATTGTGCAATCTTCACCTTACAAAATCAACCTGTGAGGTGAGGATTGTTTCCACGTTTAAACATATATTTTGATCATATTTTATCTAATGTGAGATTCTTTAACACATCACAATTAGCATTATTGGACTTGATTCATAGACATAAATGGTGGGTGGTTCAATTGTAGAAACCTACTAGCAAGTGACTCAATAGATCTTGAAGAAGTTTTGACATCATCTTAGGAATTGTGGTTAGTCCTTACACAATCCATAAAATTGACGATGAAGACATCACTTATCCGATGTGGTTAACTATTTATCCGCTCGTTTGACAAATATCATTCTCCATTTTATAAAATTTCAGTCAATAATGGATAACATGTCAAAATGGCATGGTGTAGAATTTACTTGTAGACTAGAGCATCGACCCGTGCTAACGCACGAGTCATATAGAAGGTAATATTTGACGGTAATAGGTAACAAAATAGTTTAGATGAATGTCATGATTGTCATATAGTATTTCATAATATTAAGAAGCATAGACGTTAGTACTATACCATAACATAATTTTTCATGACATCGTTCTTGATACCGTAACGTAACATAATAGGTTAAGTATAGCAAGAAGAGTTAACATTTATAAGTAAGAGATTAGGTTAAGTATAGCGAGACGGGTTAACGGTTATTCTTTTTTCCAAAAAAAAACAGCATATATAATTATGAACATAATTTTATTTTACTTTAGATAAACATTAAATGCAAAAGTGTGGGGGAAAATTAGGTTAAGTATAGTGAGACGGGTTAACATTTATAAGTAAGTAATTTCCAAAAAAAATAGCATATAATTACGAAAATAATTTATTTTACTTTAGATAAACATTAAATGCAAAAGTGTGAGAGAAAAATTAGGTTAAGTATAGCGAGACGAATTAACATTTATAAGTAACGTAACATAATATTTGACGGTAATATGTAACAAAATAGTTTAGATGAATGTCATGATTGTCATATAGTATTTCATAATATTAAGAAGCATAGACGTTGGTATTGTACCATAACATAATTTTCCATGACATCGTCCTTGATACCGTAATGTAACATAATAGGTTAAGTATAGCAAGACGGGTTAACATTTATAAGTAAGAGATTAGGTTAAGTATAGTGAGACGGGTTAACGGTTATTCCTTTCCAAAATAACAGCATATAATTAGAAACATAATTTTATTTTACTTTATATAAACATTAAATGCAAAAGTGTGGAGGCAAAAATTAAGTTAAGTATAGTGAGACGGGTTAACATTTATAAGTAAGAGATTTCCAAAAAAAAAATAGAATATAATTACGAACATAATTTTATTTTACTTTAGATAAACATTAAATGCAAAAGGGTGAGGGAAAAATTAGGTTAAAATAGGCCAAATACACCCCGATATAATATTAAATCATTATTCTGTTTTTAATGAACGTGGCAATTTAAAATGTTTTGATTGGTCGTGTGTGCAAAATTATTTTGGACTCTCAACCTACCACAATTAAACTCAATAATTAAATGGTATAAACAATATTTTTATGTGTTTTCATATTGTGTGTCCAAATGCTCTTTTTTATCAAATGTATAAATACTTCTTACCAATAATGTATTTTACATATGAGCTTACGCCAAAACTGAAGTTGAAAGATATTAGTTTTGTTGATATTCCAATTTATATGTGGTGCCAGTGACTCCCTTCCTCCTATAAGTCATAATAATTAATACTAAGGAAAATGTAGTACCAACCAACATCTGTCAGAATTAATCCCAAGAATTTAAGAAAATCTCCAAAATAAATAAATGGCTAAATTAAGCTTCCACGATACCGACATTTTTTTGAATAAAAGTCTTCTTCTTTTTTTTTTGAGAAAAAATGTCAATACCGACCATATATATAGGGCCGTTAGTTTATACTCCTATTTAAACTATTGAATATTGTTCTCCCCCTGCATATTTCGTTCTCACCAAGTTGAAGAGACAATAATACACATGCGCTAGTTAAGTCACGCTGCGTGACTTAACACACACGTTGCAATTTGTACGCAACTTAAGTAGCGCTGCGTGAGTTAACTCACGCTGCGTGAGTTAAGTCATTTAACAGCAAAACATAAGTCATTTCCTTCATTTCTCAAACTTCCCAACTTCGAATATTTTCACCACAAATTCGATTTTCACCACTCTTGTGCCATTCAAAGCAAATTTCCTCCACAATATCAAGTAAGTGATTATTATCCTACTTCTTTGCATTATTTTGGTTGAAATTTTCGAATTTTTAAAGAAAATTAACATTTTTAAGTTTTTATAAAATTGTCTTGCATGTTAAAGGTTATGATTGTGTGATGATTTAACTTAGGAATTGTTGTTTAGATGTTTAGGGTGCAATGTGGTAGTTTAGGGTTTAGAAAATGTTAGATTTCTTGGTTGTTTAAAAATTGCACTCTATGTGTTTGGTAAAATGTCACAATGATTATATTTGTTTTTTTTTTATTGCTAATGATGAAATTAGTTAAAATATAATTTGTTAATGTTGGTTATAGTATGTTTAAGGACAATGTGGTAGTTTACGGATTGAATTGTTGTGCAGATATGTCTTGGAGGAATACGTCTCAGACACCGCCTGAGCCACCTCAGGATAGGAGTGACAGACTTAGGTTAGGGAGGCCTACGTCTACTAGTAGTGCACGGAGGGAGAAGCAAGTGATAGTCTCTCCTTTAGTTGGCCGAGGTCGAGGGAGAGTGGGGGCACGAGACTTCATCACAGATTGGTCCATCCCAGACGATGGATCCGACGCAGTATCAACATGATTACAAGGTTTATCAGGATCATCAGCCTCAGATGTATCATTTTGATGAGCCTCAACCTCACCAGTATCAGTTTGAGGCGTATCAGCAGCATCAGTAGCATCATCATGAGCAGCTTGTTGTTGAGCTGAAGGAGCAGCCTCATATTGAGGAGCCTGAGCAGCAGGAAGATATTGAGCAGCCTCAGGCTCAACCGCAATAGGATGATGATAGTGGGGGTCGTTTTCAGGGGGTGTCGAGGGTGGTGTACGAGGTCGGACCGGACGGCTATGCAGGGAGGCCTTCTAACCTTTCGCTTTTACCTCGCTTTTATGGACATGTGGCATGCAAGATATGGGTCAATGCCGATGTAAGTATATTTTAAGGTTTATTTTACTTCTTTTACTATTTATACAACTTATTCTAATTATTATTTGACTTATTTAATGTTAGAATTAAAATGTATGCTAGAATATGTTTAATGTTTATTTTACTTATTATTTATTTAATAGTGTTGTTTGTTGTTTTTTGTTTTTGTATTTCAGTTTCGGAATGGTGAAAGGTATCTCTCACGGGAAGAAGTTGAGCCTTAAAACTTGATGGTGCCTCAGTCGGGAGCACAAAACAATTGGTTTTGGGATGAAGTGAATATGTCCGGTCTTACTCCCCTCCTGATTATGGGTACGAGAACATCTCTCACGGGTTCGTTTGTGCGATGTCAGAGAGATGGCATGAGGAGACCAGCAACTTCCATCTACCTGTTGGGGAGATGACCATCACAGTAGATGATGTGGCGTGTCTCCTAGGCATCCCCGTCACTGGGAGGCTCCTTCCTGATAGAGAGTTAACCCGTGACGAGGGGATGGAGATGATGCAGGTGAACATACTTTTTATAGCGGAAGCTGCCGCTAGGGAGGTGGCAAGACAGGGTGGTCCTTATATCAATTTTGGTGTATTGAAGAGGCGCTACGAGGAGCTCTTGCATAGATGTAATCTAATGTTAGTTTTGAGACATCTGAATTGATTATAAATTGTTGTCAAAAGTTATATGATAATAACTTTCAATCTAGTGGTTGATTTTGAGACATCTAAATGAACGACTATATGTACGCGCGCGAGTGCGTGCAATAATTGACAATTTGTGTTTGTTAACCATGTTCTTGCAGAATACATGAGCTATTTGGTTTTCACAATCATATCTATCTTCCTTTACATATGTAAGAGCTCACACTCTCTTATGTAAGACCTCACATTCTCTTAAGTGAATGCAAGACTAAACAAAGTGTGAGACTTAAAACAATAAACATACAGTTCTAGTACACATTAAATGTTCATACAAAACTTCAAATTCAATAGGTGAAGAAATTCTATTGAAACCTAGGGATTTGGTTAAAGGTGAGTGAGAAAACCTGAATAAAGTATAAGAAAAATGATGGTTGAAAAGTTAATGTATATCATTTAAAATTTATACCACGTACATCAATCCTACAATTATTTTATTTTGCTTATATTTTATTATGGAGGATAATAAATTATGTTTATTGGAACTGGTTCTATTGCACAATGACTTAAATAAATAGAAGCAGAGTCCGACCTACCACAAGGCCACTAAGCTAGTGTTTTAATTTAAGTCTCTAATATATTGCTCATTGTCAAATTTATTTATCTCATTTCCATTTCCATATATAGTTGAGCTGGGTATTTTGTTCATTGTCAATTTTTTTGTTGGAGCGCCATGTCTCATTGCAATATTAATCTACAAATGGCGACAGAAACATTTATCTATGTATGATGGCATCGAAGATTTTCTAAGGAGTGACAATAGCATCATGCCTATAAGGTACTCTTACAAAGAAATAAAAAAGATAACTGAACAATTCAAGACAAAACTAGGATTATAGAGATGATAATACTAGAATTCATGATCTTCCTCTGATAAATCAGTAAATGATTTTAAGGAACCAACCTGATCTCGTTTTGGTTCTCGGATAATTCACACAAAATTTGAACCATATTCACCACCAACCACTTCGCTCGTTAGTATTTGCCAACTTATGCAATTAATTTTTAAATCTGTATTGGTCTCACCATGACCATGATATAGTCCTGCAATATGTATTGGTCTCACCATGTGTATAAGTATTAAAGTAGTCATGTTGAGACTTCCATTGTCATCCCTAGTAGTGAATGCTCTACTATTTCAAATCTATAAATTCAATGTGCCATGTGAGTTGTGAGTTTTATGAGAAAAAGTAAACAACTTAAGGAAAACATTTTCTATAGTAATATAGAAGTAAAGAGAGAAGGCAGGAAAAAAAATTATTATTTGTAGTAATGATACACTTAGTTGTTGAAATTGAAAACTAAATTTTTCATTTTACCCTGTAATTTATAATTTTTAGCTTTTGATCTCTACATATGTTTCTTTTTGTTTTGTCCCTACTACATAACAAACTCACATTGGATGCTGACGTGGAAACACAGTCACTTGTGACATTAAAATTTCATGTGGCATACCATGTCAGCATTTCATGTGACTTCCTTTTTTTTTGAGGGAGTGTCATGTGACTTCCTAGTTGCCACATTATATAACTTCGATAAAAAAAAACGAAATCAGGTTAAAACCATGGGAATCTTGGGTCACGGGGACATAATCTAGAAAAAAAACATAAAAATTATAAGACTAATAAAACCAAAATGTGCCCATATTACAGGGATCAAAACCACAATCTATCCACCAATAGCGAAAGAAGCCAGACTCCCACAACGTGACAAACAAGGTTTGAATAGCTGAGAGATAGCCACGTTTTGTGTATGACATGTATTGAATATGATTATCTGAGAAAGAACCTATGGAAAATTTACTCTAAAAAAGTTAAGACTTCAACCATGGCTATCAGGATATGTCTTTATAACTTACTTCTATCTTTCGTATTCTTCAACTAACCCAGCACTTATTTAGTTCTGACCTTTTTTAAATTCCTTAAAAAATGCCCGTCATTTGTTTTTATTCCAAAAAAAAATTGCTCTTTTCTTACTCGACAGTAGTAAAATTGCTATTGCTTGTAAGGCATGAAAAACCTAAAAGAATTAGATTATCACTGATAATTATATGGTACACAGAAAAATTTAACCTAGCAGCAAACTAACAGCAGTAGACAGATTTACATATTTATTTCCTAACCTTATTATCGATGGTGGTCGGACAAAACCTTCCCTATAAGTATGGTGTTGCAGCCTATGCCAACCAGAAAAAACTTTGCTATGCCATAACCATGGCATTGTTCATGGCCGCATTTTGACAACATGGCTAAAAGTTAATTTCCCGTCTCTCAGCAAAAAAACTTCCCATAACTGTTTGGTCATGCAGAAGGGCAAGCCATACTCCAGTATCAGCTCCTTCCTCAACAGTATTGTTCCCTGCAAAACCTGTTAAAGCCGTCTTCACCCAACCAGGGCAATAGCAGTTAACAAAAATCTTCTGGCCTTCTGGTCGCTCAAAAAGCTTCCTCGCCATAAGCCTTGTATAAGCATTAACAGCAAGTTTGGATACCGAGTAATCAGTATATATTTGAGGCCACCCACCTGATGTCCAGCTTCCATCTTCTACTTGTTGTAAAAATGTAGATAGAGTTCTGTCAATCAGTTCCTCTGAAAGAAACTCGACATTACTCAGTTGCTCCCTCAAGGCCACATTGGTGATTCTCTGTCAATCAAGCAACCCATTAATATCAGTTCTACATTTTGCATAAGTTATATACCACAAAACGAGGTGCAATCAAAGCTACTAATGAAAACATTTACCACGAAGTAGATGTTCTAGTGAACTGTTTAAGAAATACATCTCTAGAGTATGCTAGAAGGAATTGCAGCATTTGAAAGGATTTTTCATTTTATCTATATTTATATAAGTTAAAAAAAATATTAACGTTGGAATTTCACCATAATATATGTAATTCAGACTATAGTTTATGTAACCATCTGCTTCACTGCATCAACTAACTTATGTCAGAAAGTAATTTTAGGTGATACGGTAATAGGATAAGGGCGAGGTCAGGAGTTAATTTGCCCCTCTAGAAGAGGAAGTAGCTACACCGATAAACATCAGCTACAGACCCCTATTTCATTTGAGTGACCACTACTTTAACCATCGGCCTACTAAGATTTTTTTTACAAATTTTTATATTTAAGAACATTTAAGTGTAAAAAATTGTTCAGTTTAGACCCAAAAAGATGACAGCGAGATGCATTTTTTTACTTTGAGGATGCTAGAAGAAGTCTGAGCAAAAATATGAAGGAATGTTGATATTACAATTTTTGCATAAATGGTTTTTACTTACATTTCTTCTTCCATTTAGTCGACCTAGACGCGAGCTTACGTTTACAATTCGAGCACCAACAGTAGATGGTTTCATCAATGGAATAAGAGCTTCAGTCAAATATTTTATGCCATAATAATTTGTTTCGATAACCTTGCGAGCATTTTCAACAGAATTATCAGACCCAAGATTGAAATTAACACCAGCATTGTTTACCTACCATCAAAGATAATAGTTAGAAGCATAAAACAAAGAAATGTGTTAAACCACAATCAACATACTTCATAGTAAAATTCAATAAATTATCTCCTGTGTTTAATTCTGTGTCAACTATATTTAGATCAAATATGAAGAAAAAAAAGTCTAAATGGATAAAAAACGGGATAATAGTCATTTTGGTCCTTGGATGCGCAACAAGTAGTCATAATAGTCCCTTAATGTATCAAAATTCCAAAATAGTCCACGATTGTGCACTCCGTTAGTCAAAATAGTCCCTGACGCTAAAATAATCCCTTAATGCTTGCAATAACTCTTTTCATATAGAGGCACATATGACAATAAGTAAGTATATTGAAGGATTAATATGACAATATTCGCAAAGCATTTTAATGTCAGGGACTACTTTGACTAACGAACAGCACAGCTATGGACTATTTTGAGATTTTGATACATCGAGGGACTACTGTGGCTACTCATTACACATTCAGGATCAAAATGACTATTACCCCGATAAAAAAAAAACTCTCGGATACAATCCAACAGAACATGCTACTTAAATAAAAAATCAGACTAAATAGATCAAAGTACATTTTAGAAACTTACTAGAATATCTAAACCACCATAATTTTCCTGCAACCACTCAACAAAGTGGTTAATGGATGAATCATCAACTACGTCAAGTCGATGATAAACCACATCCAAACCACCTTCTTGCAAAACCCTAATTGATTCAGCACCAGCATTAGCATCTCTTGATGTTAGTATAACAGTCAATCCATGAGTAGCAAGTTGCCTACAAATCTCAAACCCAATTCCTCTGTTTCCACCAGTAACCACAGCAATAGTTTCTTTACACCACCACCTACATATATTCGAAATTCCATAAACAGTTGATTTTGGAAATAGTATAATTTCACTAAAGTGGGCATTATAATCTTATGAACTCGCATAAGCACTTATATGAAACTGTTTGTAAGAGGTTATATAAGCAATTTATGATATTATATATTCATAAGTTGTTTTTAGCTTATTTCCATAAACACTTAAAAGTGAAATGATACCTTTGGTGATCGGAATAAGGAATGGACCTTAAAAGGTTAATCTCTTCAAGTCTCTTTTCTCTTCGTTCTTTTGCTTTCTCCTTCTTCTCTTTTTTACCCATTTCACCGGATTTGGCCACTGTGCAGCAAGTAGCAACTGATAATCACTATTCAATTAGATGTTACATACATATATTCGTTTTACATAGTTTAATATGCCTAACACGAATTTTAGACTTGAAATAATAAATATTGACTCCTATTTCAAATTTAAAGTGAAATTACCTAAAATAAATTATTAGGATTAGGATGGGACCAAAATCTCTTTATCTAAAAAAATAAAGGAGAGTAAAATATTTTTCAAAGAGTTTTTTTTTCAATGGCAAAATATATTATATATAAATAGGGGATTAGATCCTAAGAATTACACCAAAAAGAAAAAATTAAAATACATTAAAACACCTCTCGAAAAATCAACAACACCGTCAATTTTACATTACCACCAACGGAGTTCAATAAAGCAGCCGACAATGATTTGTTACTTCAAATGATCAGATTCGACCACCACTCAACTTCTGATATATCGGAGGAGACACCAAAAAGGCCTAAAATTACTTGAGTCAAAAAACTGCCTCCCGATCTCGAATCAAAAGTGATCGGTCCACCAGACTCCCGACACAAATCAAAAGACACCCCTCAACTCACGAACCACAAGAGCAGACACTTAAACCTGCCAAAAAACTCGGCAAACCAATATCCCGATGCCAAATTCGTAAGACGAAGAAAAGGTGGAACAGCACTGCAAATCAATCTAGCTCGAACGAAAACAAACCAAAACAAGCCACAAAATCAACCACCACATTTGCACGACCCTTTGCAGACCTAAAGGACACCGCCGACCAAAACCGACAACAAGGGGGAGGTTGGGAAAGCGTACAGAAGCTTGGACGGCCTAAAAGAAGGAACAATAACCAAAACCAGCACGAAGGTAACCAGCTCAACACGGGAGAAAAACACAAAACCCAAACAAAAGAACAACGTGACTAGCCACCCACAAAAACACCACGAGCGACCCAGCCAAAACAAACCACCGACAGTGCGAGAAGCAAGTCGCAATGCTAATAAACAACTAATTATATTCCTTCAAAATAAACTAAATCTATTATTTTTGTTGAAATATAATGACATATAAAGTAGACAACTTAAATCATGTTAAGAAACTCGACAACAACCCTTACAACTTGCCTGAGTTAATTAAAAAAAGAGAAGCATTTTAGAAACCTTCCCGACATCGGTGAATGTATACTTTATTAATTAAAGAAAAGATAAAAACATAATAATATGTCATTAATTTTAAATTAAAAAAACAATTTTTAATATTAGATAAATCACAAACAATTGATTTTCTCTAATACTCATTAATTAAACATGACTCTTGGAGTCATGCATTTCAATCACAAATAACAACATCCACATTCTTACAAATATATCTTACAAATGATAAATAAATAATAACTCTCTCATTCGTCATGTATTAAATATGATTTTTTAATTCATGCATGTCATGTGAGAATGAATATTATATATGTAGTACAGTAACATAATGTTTGCATTTGTAAATCATAGCTAAACTAACAAATGGTCAAAATTGTTACGTCGAATAATTAAGGTGTCATGGGTTTGATCGCGAGATCTCCCTTTTATGTGTGTGAGTTTCATATGGTATTTCTTGTAAGTCTGCATAAAAAGACAAAAATTAAAGTGTTTTTAAATTTTAACCTCTATTTCATTTTTGTATTATGTATTTATTACTTTCAACGGTTTAAAAAAAATATATAATTGCATAAAAGTTTATAAGGTTATATTATTTTATAGAAAAATTATAAACAATATCAGTTACCATTTTAAAATTAGATAAGAAAAATCAACAAACATTAATTATTATTTCTTTGATCTCTCTTTTATCTTCATCTATTATTTTGTATTTTGTTATTTTCCTTTCTTTCTTCTTTATGCAGTTATTTGTGAAGTTAAGATGGTTTTACAAACGCAAAATACGAAAAATTGTTACCCTTTAATTGTTAAAATTATTATTTTTAAAATATTTTTGTCCTTTTAGCATTTTCGAAAACGACAAAAATGAGGGTTTAGTGAATTTCCTTGTTAATTCACACATTTTTCTCATTTTTAACCCTTTTTCACTAAAAAGGGGATAAAGTGGCCGAACCTTATCGAATTGAAGCATGTAATAATTTTTTAGAAAGCTAACAAGCATAACTACGATTTCCATAGTAAAGGTTATCACTTTCAAGAATGGCCAAAATGAGGGTTTACTCAATTTTGACAATTTTTCTTTCACTAAAAAGAGGATAAAGTGGCCGACCTTATCGAATTGAAGCATGTAACGCTTCGTTGGAAAGCTAACAAGAATATCTACTTCTTTCATTGTTGATTTTAGCATTTTCAAAAATGGCCAAAACGAGGGTTTAGTGAATTTCCTACCTTCTAATTTGTAATAAAATATTTGTTATTTTTAATAAATCTCCTTCTTTTTTTTATTATGAATTTATTATATTCTATACTTATTCTGTATACTTAATAAATAATATTAATATATATACATACACACACACACACACACACATATATATATATATATGTGCAATTTCTATGGTACATCCAATAAATATGGATGTATCGGTACACCAAGTCGTTAAATTAATAATAAATGAGGTTTTTTTAACAAAGATAATTATTTTCTATCATTGACAACTATACTAATTAAATTTTATTTACCAAGAGTTTCGACGAAATAAAATTTAATTTTTACGAATTTTTATTACTCGTAACAATGAATATTGATTATTTTTTATGACAAAATGTAAATTTTTTAATATGATCCTTATAAACAATGAAATGATGTTTTTTCTTATGAAATGATGTATTCTAAAATATAAATATTGACAAATAATTTTTTATTTCATAAAAATGATCGTTACTTTATAAATTTTGTAAAACAAGAGTACCGGTAGACTAAAATTTGTGAGTGTACCGTAGAAGTCCCTATATATATATATATAATCATATCCATTCATTTATCGATTCATATTATAATTTTTATATGTGCTTTGGACGGTCTTCCATCTCGACCTTATTTAGGACCACTATTAGTCTATACGATGATACGAGAAGTGCACTGGGTGAATAGTGTTTTTCGTTTTCAAAAGTTTTTACAAAAACGTGAGTTAAAATTGTTTATGACTATTGAATTGTGTTTGATAATGATTGTAACAACCCGTTCTCCCATCAGTATTAATTAACAAATTAAATCAGAGTTTATCACCAAAAACGGAATGCTACATTTTCATTCAAATAAATTCTCCAAAATTAACGGATGAATAAATATTCTCCAATAAATTAGTCAATAATAATTAACTTCAAAACTTCGCAGCGGAATTAATTTAAGACAACTGAATAAATCCTTGGCACGCAAGCCTCATCAAAGGTTTCATTAAATCAAAATTATTACGTAAGGAAAGAGAAAACAAGCAACATAATCTCATCCCGTTACGTATCAGAGCCCTAAGACACTTGAGCCGACATCTCTACTAATCTTCGCTACCTGCACTTGCCCACAAGGCGGCAATTCCAGCATAAGGGGTGAGATACACGATCAATAATAAATATATATATAATCCATCAAATCAATGAAACAACAACGTCTTACAACAGGCATCATTCAATTCATATGTAACGTGAATAAATATACACATATATAATAGCAACATAATTATCTTCAACAACATTAAACAACAACAACGACGACAACAACAACAATGTCATTATCAGCAATGAACACCAACGACATGGCCGACGACAACGACTACGACAATGCGACATCGACAACGAGAAATGCATTATGCATGTGGTACCATTTTACGCGCGTTGAATGCTAAGCATTACGGGGCATAAGCCCCCAACGGTTTGAATGAAATAACATTCCAGGGCATAAGCCCTCAACGATTGAGTGATAAACACTCCAGGGCATAAGCCCTCAACGGTTTGAGTGAAAACACTCCAGGGCATGAGCCCTCAACAAGGTATGAGTATGAAATGGACTCAATAGTGTATACCTGCATACAACTCGACAACAACATCAACATCTAGCATGCATAATCAACTATGACATACCGTACGACTACAACTGAATAGGACTCGACCAAGTCCTTGCAACAAGGTTCACCAAATAGTGCACAATTTCACTTAAATCATTCATTTTCAAGCAACAAGAAGTTTCTATAAGGTTTAGTACTTAATCAGGGGTTATACAGCTCAACCTAAGCATTTTGGAGTACCCGGACAGGCCTCCTTAAGTTTGAACCAAGGTCTCAATGCGGCTGTTAAAAGCCTTCTTCGCTTAAGCGAGGGCCTCTTCGCTTAAGCGAGCAAAACGCCGAGAGGGAGGGTGACTTCGCTTACGAGTTCGCTCAAGGCTCGCTCAAGCGAACAGCCTCAACTAAGTTCTGGGCAACTACGTTGAATGGTCGCTTAAGCGACGGGAAGTTCGCTTAAGCGAACAGTTGTCTGGGCAGGGTAAATCCTCGAATTCTCTAACCCTAAATCATCCAAAAACCCAATTTTGATCCCTAATTACCCAAAACGTGTAAGCACAGATGTTTATGGGTTCGGTATACAACATAGGCAACAAAACAACACTGAAATAGGCAATCAACAACACAATTCATCCATTTTAGAAATTACACAAAACTTCTAAAACCAAGAACACCTCAATTCACAAATTTTCAGAATTATATACAGTATTAGTGAAAGGAATCTCACCCTTACCTTAATTCAGCAAGATTGAAAGCCTACAGCAAATTTTGATCCCTTCCTAGCTCTTCTCCTAGCCTCTTGGTTTTTCTCCTCTTTCTCTCAAAACTCTCTCTTTCTTTTTCAATTGTACGTTTAAAATGTTTGTTCTGACTTTTCTTTCTTTTTACTAAAACCAAAACCTCTCCTATTTCATTAAACCCCCTTTTATTACTATTAATTCTCATTAACCCCCCTTAATTCTAAATAAATAATAATTCTATATTATTTCTAATTTAAAAAAAATCATACTATCTTTTTAACCTCCAAAACTTCAAATAATATTATTTCTCACCTATTTAATTAAATTATCAAATAATCATGTAATAAAATATACAACACCATAAAATCAACATAAATCATTTAAATCATATAAACTTATTAAAAATCAACCGAAAATAAATAAATAACAACTAGGGCGTTACAATGATGATAAAAGTAAGGCAACGAAGGTAAACAAAGATTCAAATCAGCCTTAACCTTGTTTCGTATGACGCTGTCAACATTGCCTTGTGGTTCAAACCGTCCGTGGACAATGACATCCTCAACCTCCATATCAACCGATTGAATGTGAACACTCGCGCATTCCTTCCAATAGTCATATTGTAAGCTCGCTTAGGCTCTTTGTTCGTCATATCGACTCTTCTGTTAGTTAATGGGGTGTGTTTGGTTGTGAAGAGATAGTGATAAAAGTATGGTGAGAGAAAGATAGAGTAGATTTGATAGGTTGTTTGGTATAAGAGAGATAGAAGAGAAATGAAGGAGAAAGAAGTGTTGATTGTTATCAAAAGTACAAATATACTCATAAACTAAAATAGACTTATAAAATTAATTTCATTTTTAATTTGTTCTGTATTAATTTATAAATTACGTAATTAATTATTTTTAGTTGATTAATTATATTAATTTAATGAATTAAATTTATTAGTTTTCTATAATAAAAAACAACAAATAAATTAGAATTTATTTTTTAATTAGAACAAGATGGGATGAGAGTGAAGAATAAATATTAAAAAAGATCAAATTATCTACGTCTTTGTTCCAGGCTCAGCTTCTCCTCCACATGTGTATCAACATCACCATTCGACATTCACACGAACCATGATAATTCATGATAATCCATGAATGAGAATGTGAGATTTGAATATAAGGGTAAAACTGGAAAAACATAATTAAGTCACTTCTCGCTCCCTTTTCTTCGTTAGTCCGTGGAGAAAACCAAAAGTGATGGGTTCATGACCTTTTTAATCTCTCTTCCCTCTTTCTTTGCATTTTAAACAAGAGAAACTTACCATCTCTTCTCTCTTCTCATCTTCTGCTCTACCAACCACTGTCTTAGTGAAGAGACTAAACTCTTCATGCCACTTGTTAGTCTACATGACGATACATGAAGTGTGCTAAAGGAGAAGTGAATATTGTTTTTTTGTTTTCAAAAGAGTTTGCGATAAGTTTAGTTAAAATCGTATATTACTATTAAATTGTGTTTGATAATAATGATAAAAATAAGACAATAAAAGTAAATATAGATTCAAATATTAATTGAGAAGTTTAATATTGAATCTTATAATACAATTCAACATTCAATACACACATTTAAATTGCAAAACTACACTATCTTAAACCAAACTTATTAACAATAAATCATACTAACAACTAATGAACACAAGGTATATGAGACAATTGTTTGAAATTTACTTTTAACTTTGATTGTGACAAAATTTAATTGAAAAAAAAAAATCTCAACTGATGTAATTGAGATTAAGTTTAGTAAATTAGTAAACTCACAATTAGATTGAGATAAGTTCACACAATAAATTCATCTACGATTATAATGCGAAAATCTAAAAGGATAAGGAACAAAAAGAACACCGAGAATTATAGAGGCTCCCCATTTTTGTCTTTGCTAGGGGTACGTCTTCGTGGTAGAAAACTTATCTATCACGGTCTTCCGCTATGATGAAAATTGTTTACAAATGTATGATTACAAATATTCCTTCGATTCTCTAATCTTATATGCTAAACAATAACACAAGATCTTATCTTCAAGATCTCTTGAAATTGGATACCTACAAGATCTTGGAATCTCAAGCTTCCATGCAATCCCTTGAACTTCTACTCCAATAATTCATCTTTTCTATGTATGAAGCTTCCTTCTCCTTGAATCTTTGTGTAGTTGAGAAACAACCCTAAAAAAAAGCCCTTTGGAAGTGAAACATGTCTTCTTTTATTTAGATCCTTGATCCACCGCCAGGACCCTTAGAGAAACAAATCTTACAAGTCTTATAATATCCTAAAGGAGGAAATTTGAAAGGTATCATGAGATCACATATTAAGATTGCTACGAATCAAAGAACATTAATATGTATCAATCATGCCAATAACTTGGACAAAGAGGTCAAATGAATCATATCATCGGTTTTAATAAAACTTCTTAATTGTATCAAAGTGATACGAAGCATATGATGCTTGAATCATGTTACTTTTAAAGGATCATATCAACCCGTAGGTTAGAAAGATACAATTCACACCAAATAATTAGATTTGATAGGTAAGACAACTAAAACTCCTCAATACTCTTTATAAGACCATTTGAGAAAAAGTTTTATCTCTAAATACAAAACTATCTACCATTTTCTAGATACATTTTTTTAAAATAATTTACTAGATACTTTATAGTTTAAAAGACTTTTCATAATGTTTTCAGTTTTCATTGAGTCATGTAATTCCAGTTCTTTCTTAAACCAATCATCTATTATTATCATTTTTCGATAACATTTTTTTTTTCGATAACATATGAATGAAGTGTATCTTACGCGCTGGAGTTGAACTTCATTTGTTGTCCTTATTATAATCTTACCTCAATTAACCAATCTGACTTTGTTTATTGTACTATTGTGCCTGCTTGTTGGTACCCACTGTGACTTTTCAGAAAAAAGCAAAGAAAAAAATGAAAGCCAAATGATTCTTCTTTTCCTTCTTGGATCTGACTCCATCATATAATAGTAATCATTCATATATGTACAGAAAGTCAACTCCTTAGGTGGTGGACCCCACTTCATATTAGTGGTTTTTTGTGGCGTAAAGGTCGCAAAACTCCACTCTCCCGTGTCTCTCTGACTCAACACAACTCAACTCAACTCATATAGTCACAATCATACTTACGTCATTCCTTTGTTTCTTAAATTATATCTTCTACACGCAATTGTAAATATTAATTCCTCCAGTCGAATAAGTAGAATTATAATAGACGACAAAACTCTTATTTAAAATATTTAACTATGATGTGTGTCGAGGATGATATTCGAACTTAACACATCTGATTAAACTGAAAGAGATCTTTTATCATCATCACGGTTGCATCATAGTTTTCTTATTGTTATTATTCTCATACACCAAATCCTCAACGCACACATACACCACATTCACAATACAATACTATAGTACATCATAGCATCCACTTGTGTTGTGTTTGTGTTGTTGCCAATACTCATCATTTACACCTCATCATCTCCAACACTCTTTGTCTTTGTTTCTCTCTTAAACTTCTTCTTCTTCTCTCTAAGGCTATAACCAACAATAACAAGTAACAACAGCTAAGACATGGAGAATCTTCCACAAGGTTACCGTCCTAACGTTGGTGTCTGTCTCATCAATTCAGATGATCAGGTTTCTCTTCTTCTCCACCTTTTTTTTTTCTTTTTCTTTTTATCATTTTGATTTTTTATTAATGAAAATTTAGGTAAGAATATGGGGTCCTAATCTAAGGTAGAAAAATATTTTATGAATCTCTATTTTGGTTTTGATTCTGTTTTGTGATATTTTCTTAACTTTCAGATATTAATGTAGTGTGTATGTACTTGTTGTTTGTAGATATTTTTTGGTAATTAATTGTTTGTAGATTTTAGGCTCTACTAAAGATGGAAAATTAAGCTATTTTTTGTTAATTTTTCCATAATTCATTTTTGGTTGGTTTTCTATATTTGGATGCTAATTTGTCTCTTTTAATTTACTGCTTAAGATTCATTGATTCTTCTCTAACTGTTAGTATAAGATTGCTTATATATCTGAATTTACCAGCCTTAAAGTAGAAATCAACTTCAATTAATATAAATAAACTATTAAAATATACTCTATATATAGTTATTTTTTATTTATTTTTGGCATTAAGTATTAACCCTCTAGTTCCCGGTGGAAGAGGACCCTGATAATCCAGAGTTCACTCGTGAGGTAAGTATAATTTGATCAAGAATTGTTTCATTCAGGAATTGAACTTGGACTCCTTTGGTGGAACTCATTAACCCCTTGAGCCCTATCATTTGGTTTATAGTTAATTATTTTTAAAAGCAAAGTGTTTTTGTTGTCTAGATTTGGTTGTGATTTTGTGTATGTTGTAAATTTAACTTAAATGTTCCATGATTTGTTCAACACCTATATATGCTATACAATATTTGTAGTGTACTAGGAATTGGAGAGAAAGATTATTTGATAGTAGAATAATTTGTATGACTATGATGAGGAAGGGAAATCATGGATTTAATT
Organism: Medicago arabica; assembly: GCA_946800305.1. Taxonomy (NCBI): domain Eukaryota; kingdom Viridiplantae; phylum Streptophyta; class Magnoliopsida; order Fabales; family Fabaceae; genus Medicago; species Medicago arabica. The sequence goes on along the minus strand of OX326965.1, from coordinate 12,218,699 downwards.
TTGTTTTTTCAGATATTTGTGGCTTCTAGATTGAATGTTCCAGGAGCATGGCAAATGCCTCAGGTGACCTCACATTATGTACTAGTATACTTAACATATATTCCAATTCAAATAACTTAGATAAACTTAATACTACAAGGCTTAAGCTGAAATAATCTAAATGAGACGGCATTGCAGAGCAATTTTTTTGACTGTTCTTTTGGGGTTCTTAGGGAGGTATTGAAGATGGCGAAGAGCCGAAATCTGCTGCGATCAGAGAACTTCGAGAAGAAACTGGAATCGTGTCTGCTGAGATAATCGCCGAGGTTCGTGTGAAATCTTTTCTTTTCTGCATTTAGTTTCTTCTGCAAGAACATCAATTGTGATACTTATGTCTAGCCTATGCTCTATAGAGTGAATATTGATCAACGATATCTTACAGAACATGATAATTTACTTGAGTTCAAACTTCAATGTAATTTTTATTATTGTGTAACAGAATGAAAAGCAATATTAGAGAAGCAAGAAATAATTGATTTCTCTGAGATAACTCGGTGGATGTTAATCTTTCGATAAGTTTGACAGAGTTTGTGCATTACAGGTTGATAAATGGTTGACATATGACTTCCCTCCTGCTGTGAAGGCTAAAGTCAATCGTCTTTGGGGAGGGGAATGGCATGGACAGGCACAGAAATGGTGTGAACTTTATTTTATTTACTTTACATAGCCACATACTTGTCTCATTAGTTAGAATGTTCTAACTACAATTTTTTTTACCTCTATATCTCTAAACTTTAGTCAAAATAAGATCATTTTCATTCAAAATCATCGTTTTATTTCCCTTTTTGTTCGGTTGATTTTAGTTATCTAGTAAAGTCGCAGCAATATAACTTGAGTCATCAATGCATATATCAGGAATGCTTAAAAAATATATTAAAATCTATGATGTAAAATCTTAAATTCAGAATGAGTGAAAATTTAAAACTTGAGGTTTCTCTTTCACAGAGGTCAAAAGAGAACGCTCTTTATCAATTGCGTTAATGAAACCGATATAGAAAGCCTTAGTGTGAATAAAAAGAGAAGTAAAACCTGTAGTGAATGGAGTTTACCTTGTCTTGTGATATTTTTCAAGTAAAATTTGGTTTGTGTTTTTGTGCATCTTTTGTTATTCACAAGCATAGCGGTTGTACCGCTAACAAAGTCTGTATTCCTTGTTGGCGGTTTTCTGATATCGACTATGAACATTTAATAGGTTTCTCATGAAATTAAAGAAAGATGACGGTGAAATCAACTTAGCTACCGGTGAAGCAGACCCAGAATTTGCAGAATGGAAATGGGCAAGCCCTGAAGAAGTTATTGAGCAGGTTAGTTACAAAAATATGACTTGTAACAAGTATTTATTTTTCTCGGTTTGAAAAATAATCGCGGGGCCAATAATCGATTACAGGCGGTGGACTACAAGAGACCTACCTATGAAGAAGTTGTAACAACCTTCAAGCCTTACTTTGAAGGAAATGCAATATCTGCGAAATGTAAATCGACAAAGTGGTGAATTTTATGCGTGTGTATTGTAGTTTAATCCATTTTCTTATCTAATTTCACTTGGATTTAGATTTTCCGCAGCCACAAATTCCACACAATTACACACATCAGCGGTCTTTGGATCAAGATCAGACAGTTCAGATTTCAAGCTCGATATTTTAGAGTTAAAAAAATATCTGCTTGCTTTCTGCACCGTCCGATTTCGATCCAACACGTGCTGACTGCGCAAACGTATGGATTTGTGACTGTGGCAAATTCAAATCCATTTCACTTACTGAGGTTGGATATAACACTCAACTATTTGTAAATGGATGGTAGTTAGAACTTTCCATTAGGTACTTGCTTCTTGTAATAATAAGATGTGTGCAAATGCCAAATTTATTTTCTAAACCGGGCTGCGAGGATGATTGTGAATGTGTGTATAGATCTGTTGATGCCGCGGAATAGTGATGGTGACTTGATGCTTAAGTACAAGGAGCAATTTTGTTAATCACTGAAGTATAAGGAACAGTTTTTACAAAGAATGATTATGTCCATCAACCTTTCTAACATGTTCTTTGAAATGACATTATGTTTGAGGAATCTCAACACTGTAATAAGTTGCTTTTACCATGTTGAACTTATGCAACTTATTTTTCTTTAGAATAAGATTCTTGATGACATTGCCGCAAAGTACTTTAGATTTTAATTAAGGTGTGTTTTCTTTTAAAGGAAATTAAGGTGTATTGTGAAATATACAAGGAAATATTGTGTTTTTTTACCTTCAAAAAGTTTTTCTTTTCGTATAAAAAGGATAGAAGAGGGAGAAACTTTATCTTAAATGAATCGCGAAGAACTTGACATACATCTGTTGAAGCAAAAGTTTTGCTTCGGAGAATCCAATCATATCTCAAGTAGTCAAGTGTAACTGTTGACTAATCTATTGAAATCAAAGTCAGTTTTTTTTTGGTTTGAAACAGTAAATATTATCAGGCAAAGTTGCCGCAAGAAGCAAACCAACTGGCAAGAAAAGAGGAGCTACAATATGCACCGAATATAGGCAGAGACATAAGAAAAAGATACACCAACCTAACCCCCCCTCCCCCAATACAGCCGCAGCAACAGCAGCCAGGCCAAAAGCGCCAACAGCCTCCACCGAAGGGGAAAGCCAAGGCCCTCTATCTCATAAGACACGCCTTTGGATCCCAACACCATTCATAAAAAAAGACAAGCCGGAATTTTAATGCGCGATAAACACAAACGCCAAGACAACACCTTCACCTCCTCTACTAAAGCCAACACCTCTATATCGTTTGCATTAATTTTTTTGTCATTCCTAGCTTTCTAAATACACCAAATTGTTGAGTGTCAAATGAGTCTTAACCCCCTAACTATCTTCTTTCTCGACGACACCGCATTCCAACAAGCCCAATGAGAGAACAAATTATGAGGCATGATAAACATATTCCCCACCCAATTAATGAGTTCTATCCACGATCGTATAGCTACCGAACAATGCATAAATAAGTGATTAGTCCTTTCAACCTTTGTATCACACATCACACAAAGCAACGACACTTCCGGGGGAAGGGCATTCCTTCTTCTAAGATTCTCCCGAGTTGGTATATGGTTAAGAAACATCTTCCAAGAGCGCGCAACAATCTTTGAAGGGGCCGAACTTTTCCATTATTGATTGAACACTCTATTCTCCTAAATACCCCAATTATTCTCCAAGATCACCAAACCTTCCAATTTGGCCTACATGGACTTAAGCGTAAACACCGCATCCTCCTTCTACTTTTATGCCCAACCATCAAGCTCACCATTCCAAACATGCCCCTCCAAATTGGCCAAAAGATTGATTAAAAGTTGTTCCTCCCAAACAAAAAAGCAGCGACGCCAAGTGAAAGTTCACTCCCTAATGGTCCTGTTGAGCACCCAAATATCCGCCACAATTGCCTCTTGTTGGTTTGACATAGCAAATAATCTTGAGTAATACTCAACCTCACAACCACCTATTTGATTTTTTATTTTATTTTAAAAACACCTAATTAATTTATCTTAAATATGATACTCTTGTTGGGTTGATTTGGTGGTGTTGGCTCAAGACGCTCCTTTTCAAGGATATAAGTTCGATTCTTCTCGATGTCAATTTAGATGGTTTAGAAAAAACCTCAAAATCCCAAAATTAGATGCGATCATCAACTAGATCCCATCAAAACTTCGTAGTCAAGCGTATTCGAACGTGAATAATTCTAGAAAAAAACCTCAAAATCCCCAAATTAGATGTGATCATCCACTAGGTCACATCAAAACTCTGCAGTTAAGCATATTTGAACGTGAATAATACTAGGATGGATGTCCTCCTGAAAAGTTGTGTTGCACCTCACCCACCTTTATTTTTCTTCACCACCAAATTTATTTTATCTAACTCACTACCTCCTTGTAAAATCATCATTCTACAAAATTTCATCACTCACAATCTTCACTCCACAATCTCCTACCTAGTTTCTTCTCTACTATATCCTTTCCCACAATATTTTTAAAAATGATGTTCCGTTATTAATATTTTTTAAAAGTATTATTTTTTCTTCAAAATCTTGCAAACGAGTGTCATCGAACACAGATTCTAAATTAAAAAAATATTATTTTAAAAAGTTAATTATTATAATTTTCATTGCCCTTAAAATAAGAGAGAAAATAAGTGAAGATAGAATAAATAATAAAAAATGAAAGAAAATGAAGAAAATCCTTTTACATTTTCCCACTTTATAGCTTCGAATAACAAGAACCACACTCTCTTCGTCTCTCATAGTCCGATCGTCACCACCACCTTCCACCGCCACGTCCGACACCCACCTCGCCGCCACCGCTGAAGCATTTCCAACGCCAACAACATTACAATGGTAATTTCTCAACCAACCTTATTATTATTAATTGACCTAGATTATATAATTTTCATGCAATGGTTAAAATGGTATCTTTACATCTTCATTTCATTGATGTTCTATTTCCTGAGGTGATTCTTCAGTCTTTTCAGTGTATGAGTTGCAAGCAACTAAGAACTGTTATACTCTTTCAAGGCAAGAGTGGTTATTCAAACCCTTTCAACACTAAAATGAGGTATAAGTTCCCTTTACAATGTGTGTTCTTCCTTTTATTTTGAAATTTTAAGTAATATTGTAAAAAGGATAAGATGGTGAACACATTAGTTTTGATGAATGGTATAATTGGAAGAAAAATTACTACACCAAAACTACGTATCTCCTTTATATATAGGTATAAGTGTATGTGAGGATGGTGAAAATTAAGGACAAATACATGGGCTTGATTTTTGTTGCTTGTTTCATTTCAGGTGTTGTAATTTTCTCCCTTTTAAGTTTTCGAAAATGTGTTACCGGATGAAGCATAAATTTACGGATCAGAAGGTTGTTGAAATAGACCAGCACGGTGTAAAGAGCACTGTAAAGTTGCGTAAGAAGGTAGATCAATGCTTTTGTAGAATGGTATCTGTTAATTTGCGTGGAGCTTTTTGTTGTATATGATGAAGTGATTTCAGTTTTTCTTTTTGTTTTTGACTTTCTACTTTCCAGTGATTTATAGAAAACATTTCTGATATATTTCAAAGTTGTAAATAGGATACAAGTGCTACGCTAGGATATGATTAAATGACAGTGGCGCTATAGTACTAAATGATGATGAAATAGAAGAATATCTTATACATAGGATTTTGAGGGGGACTGATGAAATCGAGGAATACTTACTTACAATGATAGAAAACTGATACGTCCAAACTTCGAACACTTGCTTAACTTATCCTTAGTCGGTACTTTCCTTTTGTTAATACTTAAAATGAAGATTTTTTATTGTTTGTGATTTACAATAGGACACTATGATGTTGTTGTTGTCGAGCCATATAGTTGACCCCATTCAGTGGGAAAAGGCATTTGTTTTGTTGTTCCATACTCAAATTCTTGGGGATTGCGTTCTAATCTGCGTAGATACTCTTATCGTGCTTGACTTCAAGATCCAATACAATAGTAAGGAGCTGTGATTCAATGGTTAAAATTGAGTATATATAGCTAGCTTGGGTCCATTGCAGCTTATAGTAGACTGATTTGGTTGTGCTTCTCAATTGAGATTGTGATGTATGGAGGAATTTATGGTGGGTGTGGCTGGATAACTCTTACAGGTAGAGAGATACATGTATCAAATGTGTTATTGCCTAACCCTTCACTGGAAATTCACTTGCCTATTCTCTTCACCCTCCACTGTCTTTTATCAATCTTGTATATAATATTGATAGATGCCATTGGTCGTTACTTTTTATAGTAGATCGCTTTGAATGTTTCAGCTGATAAGAAATGTTTTGATATTATTAATTAAATGCTTGTGACTGCCTGTATTAAATGTAACATTGATTGAAATTCATTTTACTTGCAGGTATTTGCTCTTATGGATCATAACATCCCTGATCTAATTGGAAATGGAAGCGGTGAAATGAAATCTAAAATGAATCGGAAAGATGCAGTAGATGATTTCGACATCTCCTTGATGTGTAGGATATTTCCATCAATTACTTTGGGTAGTGCTCCTCAAGTGGGTTTGTATGATGGGACCACAACATATTCTGAAACAAATATCATTTCGGCAGCCAAAGATTTTGAACAACATTTATACGATTCTTCAGAGGTAAGAGAGGTGCAAAATACCGTCTCTGAAGCATCGCCTTCTTTGTATGTCAGTCGTTCTAGTTTAACATCTTCACCATTACGAAGAGATGATTCTTTCCCTTGTCCTTTAACACCTCAATCAGTGTCTTCAATATATGAGGAAAAATTGGATCAAGTTACTAGGGAAGATTCTCAAAAGAAAGTGGGGCTGCAGTCACAGTCCAACCTTACACTTAATGAGTTATCTCTCGACACATCTGTCAATTTCTTACCTGGATTAACTAAGAAGCAACGTGAGCAACTAGATAACTGTGGGTTTCACACGGTGGGTACCAAAAACTGCCGCCTTTTGGAATATGTGTAGTAGTTCTTTGGATTTTCAGATTTTAAAGATGGATTGGATTCCACATTAATCCGATTCTTTACATGTAGTTACGGAAATTGCTGCACCATTTTCCACGATCATATGCTAATCTACAGAATGCACATGGGAACATTTATGATGGGCAGTATTTGATGTTTGTTGGAGAAGTCTTATCTTCAAGGTGACTATCTTGTGCATCATTTTTTAACCAGATTTATGCAAGTTTCTATCCTTCTCTATTGGCATATGCACTCCCCTACACTTTTTTTTTCCTTTTTCACTTGAATGAGGTTGCGGGTAATATACTTCTAGCTACTGGATTTGGCATTCCCCAACCTTTGCAATGTAATGAAACTGTTGTCACCGTTGCATTATATGGAAAGTATCACAAATAATGCTATTTTTACAAAGCCTAGCGAGGCAAACTTAGATCCTTATGGGTGATGAGTGTTCCCGCTTTGAAAGATAAGGATGTCCCTTTCCCGACATATATTTGTCATTATCCAAGTTTTCTTTACTGTCATAACTAGTTGGTTGCAAACCATTAAGTTATTTCTCTCTCCAGGCCTGTTCTACATAAGTGGCTTATGCTTCTTCACACCTCTCAAACCCATTGTTTTCATTACTTTTGTTAGGAATATAGATGCAATAAAACCATTTATATGTCTTTTACCTAACAGCATAAGCTTTTTGGATTGTCAGTTTGAACAAGTGTTTAAGCACAAGGTAAAAATGAGCTAGTAAATTGTCTATGCTTCAAGTCTCATGGGCTTGTGTGAGAGTGTGTTAGATATATAATAAAGCCATTCACGTGACTTTCCCTAATAGCTTAAACTTTTGGGATAGTTGCTGCATGACATCATAGGGCTTTGCATGTGGATGTCAATATGTCTAATATTACCTTTTGCTAATATCTTTAAATACAGGGTGATTTATTATATCTTATGTTGATAAATTTTGTATTTCCGTTGCAGGGGAGTCAGAGCTAATTGTTCAATTTCATTACTTGAGGTGATTGTTGGTTGTCAGATTGCAGACAGGGAATCAGATATTGAGCATGTAACCGACAAAGTTGGGAAAACAAAGACAGTTTATTTGCATTTGAAGAGATTTTTCCGTGGCACACGTTTTACTTTTAAAGGTTTCCTAAATAGTATTGCGAACAAGTATCAAGTGGGAGATATAGCATGTGTGAGTGGTAAGGTGAGTTTTTTTTTTTTTTACTTGTCTTCCCTAACCCATTTTTATGCTGTACTGCAAGTTTTCAATGTAGATGAATTTATTTTTCCTCAAGTTCTTAGATGCTCGCCTAAATATGAGTATTGAAGGCAAATGATAGGCCTTCGACATAAATGAACTATGCGAAGTAAGCAACTGCATTGCATTCTTAATGTGAGGCCGAGTTTGAGCCATGTATAGTTGCATACCCCAAATAAACTACTTGCTCGGGGAGCCTTGATATTTTTATTATTTGGGTACCCTTTTGCAAATCACTAATGTAGAGAATGAATGAGCTAGACTTTTGAGTAATGGTTCAACTAGTTCAGTGTTCTTAGGTATATTGGCTGTTGAATTGTACAAGGCACTGCAGAGCAATCTGTCTGAAAACCCAAGTTTAAGGGCGGTGTTTTGCTTCCTTTGTATACCAATCTATCACTCACTCACCACAATATCTAGGAAGTTATCTCAAAATACCAAAGTTAATAACTGGCATCCTTAAACATTAAGATAAAATGCCTTAGAATAAGGTCCAAACAAGATAAGGTCCCTAAAGTTAAGGAAGCACAAATATCCCTAATAAGAAATTATGTTAATCTATTAGTCATTCTCTCCTTGGAAAATATTTTGAAGGTATTCTAAGTTCGTCGGATGCTTGAAATTCTTATTATATTTGTATGATTGAATTTGCTTTGCTTCTGTCATACTTTCATGATTGCACTACGATAAACCTTTTTTCCCTCTCATCTTATATGTGAATATTCTGTTTTAATCCAAGAATTTCGTAAGAATGTACATAATTTTTGCTTTTTGAAGTAGGTTAAGACTATGCCTACTAAAGATCACTATGAGATAAGAGAATTCAATATTGACGTGCTTGAAGATGGGAAAGATTTATCCCTTTGTTCTAAAGAGAGGCCATATTGTATCTACCCTTCAAAAGGGGGTTTGAACCCAACATTCCTTCGGGACATCATTGCAAGGTCTGTGCTTCCAAATTCTTGCGTGTCACAATCTTACTTGTAAAATTATTCTTTTGTGGAAAAATTTCTAGGTTAGGGTTAGAAACCTTTTGTGATATGGAAAGAATTCCCAAAACTGGGCAGAAATGAATAAACAAGAGAATGATTCCAACTAAAATAAAGATTGATCAATAAAATTGAGAAAAGAAGAATTTTTTGTTATTATCGATTGATTGAGATGATAGGATTGAAAGATAAGCTACAGAAGGTTTATAATGAAGATGACAACCTTCCACTCAAGGCTACCCCAAGATAGCACTCTCCCCTCACTAGAGAGCATTTTCTAGTTTACAACTTTCATAAAATGAATTCCTAATCGTCCTAAAGGGAGGTTAGTCCTATTTATAAATCATAGGATTAACAGCAAGTAAAGCAGAAAGTCTAACAAACTTAACAACTAATAGCCCCTAATTAACTTCTTAACTCCAATCTCGAAAACTTCCCATTATTCTAAGTCCTAACTGTTAGGAACGGTCTATTATCAAATACTTGATTGGTTAATTATTCTCAAACTTCACACTATCTTATGATATCTTGATGTTATGCACATTTTCTAAATATAATGTAAATCATGTATGTGCTATTATGGTCAACAAATATATTTAGTACATTCCTTTCAAAGTTGGTATATAGCTTCCAATTTAGGAGACTCTGTATACACGGATCCTTGGCAGCGGCATATTGAGATAGACTGACATTTTATCAAGAAAAATTTAACGAATGAGTAATGACCTTATTTATACCTTTGCTTATGTCCTTTCATGATGTTAGTTGGTAGATGTATTAAGCAAGGGACTTTCATAGAAACTTATCGAGTTTATTGGCAAGTAGGAAAGATGGATATTTATTTAATGGATTTGAGGGTGAGTGTTGTGTGATTAGCTTATAATTTTTTTTACCCTTATTTTCTTTTTAATTTGTACAGTTATATTTCTGTAATTTTGGTATTAGGAGACTAAGAGAGATTGGTTCTCCTAGTTTTTGGTTTGCAATTATGTATATTATGCTAGTACTGTGGTCATCTATTAATAATTTTCAATAAATTCCTCTCAAATCTTATAACTAACAATGTATTAAATATATTTCTTTTATTTCTTCTAGAGCTTTACATGCCTTGCCAGTCATTGTTGATCCAATTCCTAAAGACATTAGAGAGGAATTTGGACTCTTAAGTCTTCATGATGTAAGTATCTCTTTTAGATCTATTTATTCTATTGATGAAGCCTACCTACCATATGAAACCTGACCATAGTCACATATTTGGCTGTATAAACTTTATTTATTGTGTGAGATATATGTTTGATCCTGCTGATGAATTGCATAAGTGTTACAATATTAGGGGTATTTTTTTATTTTTTATTTGTTGAGGATGAGAGCGAAAGTAAAGCTCGAAAAAAGAGATAACAAGTATTCTTAATATGACCATGCCTTAAAAGAAGGAAAATGTACATGGGCTGATAATCTATCAAGCCAAGCTATCTTTCTAGCAACCTTCTTTTGCCAGTTGAGCTAGGACTCGTGGACAAATGACTTGTTTTCTTGTAACAAGTTGAAAGCTTAGTAAGCTTTAGATTGAGAGGGAATGTTAGAAAGTCTGAGAAATGTCCCATAATATTTTTTTTATACTCTGGACCATTTTAGAGCATCCCAGATAGGTTGTTAGGATTTATTTTTATTTTATATTTTATGATTTGTTTACTTTAATTAGGATCATTAAAATTATTAGGCATATTATACAGGAACATAATCACTTCTATTTATTTTATTTATTGAATTAAGCCTATATAAAATGGATTCAATTGTGTAGTTAAATCACATGGTTTCTGCATCATGTCTCTGTTTTCACTCTTTCTACATATGCAATGGTCTCTATGCCTAAGAAAAATATTACTGACTCATTTCATATTGTCTGAATCTTCACTGTCATCTGCTTGTACATACTTTAACTGAAATTTTAAATTCTTCAATGCTAAAAAAACAGGCATATTTTGGAATTCACAAACCAAAGGATATTAGTGAAGCTGATATGGCCCGCAAGAGACTTATATTTGATGAATTTTTTTACCTGCAGGTGAGATTATCGTTTTGTCACATTTAGTGTGCTCTATCATCTGTGTACATCCTTTTCTTTTTATTTTGCTACCATTATCCAGCCTATGTTTGGGTACATGGTGTCATATGTGAATCCATTTCTTTTAGGTATCTATTTGAAAGTTACTAATGACCATTGTTCTTGGTATGGATTAACAACTATGCTTATGAATAAGCAGCTTTTTAAGCTCCGTGGAGTAGCTCTTTAAATAAGCATTTAATCAAGCTATTTATCCAAATGCATCCTTTGTATGCTTCAGTTGTTTTTGCTTGGTCAATGTTTGGCTTATCATCTTGATGTTAAATTTGGAATTGTTTTTGTTGAAAAGTTTTTATAAGTGGGAGACATTCCTCACGTTACAATCTGGTTTTCTTTCAGTCCAACCCAACTGTAAGAGTTTCTATTAAAAAATTTAACCTAAACTTACATGCAGTTGAGCATAAATTTTTCTTTAATGTTCTGGAGTTCCCAATGCTTTTGAATTACACTTCTGGTGAATTGTATGCTGGGCATCTGCAGTAATTGTTTGACCTTTTCACCCATTATATATTGCGCTCTATTATGTTTCCTTGTAATAATTTATCGTTCTTATATACTTAAATCTTTTTTTATTTGATCTAATTCTGTTCTACTGTCTTTTGTCAGTTAGGACAATTATTCCAAATGCTCGAAGGTCTTGGTACACAAGTAGAAAAGGATGGGTTGCTAGATAAGTATAGAAGACCAGAAAATAACACTGTGTGTACAAAGGAATGGTCCTGTCTCACCAAGAAGGTTTTGGAGCTCCTTCCCTATACTCTTACTTCCGGTCAACTGCAAGCTGTTTCACAAATTATTTGGGATTTAAAAAGGCCAGTTCCAATGAATCGGCTACTTCAGGTTTTGATTTTTCTTATCTTGTTGTTTTACTATCGCCATATTTATACATTATTCCATCCACTTCTTGCTTCATGTACGTACAAACAATAGAAAAAGTAATGCTAGAAATTGGGTGATATGAAACAAACCCCTCAAGCATGGAAATACGGATTCAATTAAAAAATTTCCAATAACTTTCATGTGTGAATTCTAACAACAGCTCCCAGGTCTAAACTTCAAATCTTTCAAGATAATTCTGGATTAGAATAACCAACCTTTTTTGTTCTTTGGGGATAAAGATTAATATGATTTAAGATAAAGGTAGAAAGTTCCTTTGAGATTGGATGATAAAAGATCCTCCTCCCAAAAGGAAGCCTCAATAAAACATTCTCGGACATGAATAATGTTGCTGAAGTAAAAATCATTCTAATATTAGATCTTTTTCATTGATCTATTGTTGTTAATAGATGAACATGAATATTCTCGTCTGATGTTATCTTGTGACACTTTCAGGGTGATGTTGGATGTGGGAAAACTATTGTTGCTTTTCTTGCATGCATGGAAGTTATTGGCTCTGGCTATCAGGTACTTCACCCTTTTTATTTTGCATGTTGTTAGCCTGTCAATTTATTCCCTTCATTTGTCATTAAAGTGATGGATATTTTGTTAAAGGTCCCACATCGGATAGGTGATGGCCTGACAATGTGTTTATAAGTGGGGGCAATCCTCACCTCACAAGCCGGTTTTGTGAGGTTGTGTTAGGCCCAACCACGATTACTAAGATGGTATCAGAGCCTCTCCAAGATCCATTGGGCCACCTGCTATTAGGTTTCCTTTATCGGGCCACCCACCATTCATGTCCACGAACCAAGCCCAATAGTGCTGGTCGTGAGGGGGTGTGTTAAGAGTCCCACATCGGATAGGTGATGGCCTGACAATGTGTTTATAAGTGGGGGCAATCCTCATCTCACAAGCCGGTTTTGTGAGGTTGTGTTAGGCCCAACCACGATTTCTAAGATATTTATAGGAATCAAACAGAGATAGAAACATAAACCGACTTGAAGGAGAGAACACATCATAACCAGAGATTCTAAGATATTTATAGGAATCAAACAGAGATAGAAACATAAACTGACTTGAAGGAGAGAACACATCATAACCAGAGTGTTACTAATTTAATACAGAACTATAGAACAGATAATTGACAATGGAGTGGAACCTAGTTGAAGAACCAAGCTGAGAACAGACATGATCCCTTATCAGTCCAACCCACCCGATACTACTCAAATTTCTTGTGCTCATGTTATCGCAAGAAGCTTAGGAGTGGTGAAAGAGACTCCTAACTCAGAGAGGAGAGACTGTACCCATAGTAACTCAGATTTGGCTAGTGCTAAGCTGCGGTATTCAGCCTATGTACTTGTTCTGACAATAACAGGTTGTTTCTTTGCCCACCATGAAATTAAGTTCGGATCTAAGAATACACATGCACCAGAAGTGGACCTACGGTCATCAGGATCTGACCCCTAGTCTGCATCACAGTAGGTCGATATAGAGAGAGGATAGGTAGGGATGGGTCTGACAAGAAGGCCCCAACTGAGAGTACCCTTAAGATGCCTCAAAATACGTTTGACAGCGGTCCAATGAGATTCTAATGGATTAGACATAAACTGGCACACTTTATTGACTGAAAAACAAATGTCTGGCCGAGTAATTACTGCGTGTTGGAGGCCCCTAACAATAGACCTACAGAGAGTAGGATCTGAGAAAGGGGTGGATCCATCTTTAGACAGCTTTAAACCAGAAATCATGGGAGAAGGAAGTGACTTTGCCTCTTGCATGTTGGTTTTGGCTAGAAGATCTCTCACATACTTGCTTTGTGTAATAAGAAGAGAGCCATTTGACTGAGGTTTGACTTCAATACCGAGGAAATAGTCCAAGGTGCCAAGATCTTTTAAGGAAAAAGCTGAGTTAAGTTAAGACACCAACTGTTGAAGTAAAGGTGTATTGTTACCAGTGACAATTATGTTGTCAACATAAACGATCATATAGATGAGACAATTGTCCTTAGAGTAGATGAACAAAGATGGATCGCATTTGCTGGCACAAAATCCAAACTGAAGGAGAGTAGTTTGAAGCTTGTCGAACCACGCTCTAGGCGCCTGTTTGAGGCCATAGAGAGCCTTGTTAGGCTTGCATACTAGAGATTTGTTTGCGTGCTCAAATCCTGGAGGCTGGGTCATGTAGACCGTTTCTTCAAGAGTGCCATTGAGAAAGGCATTGTTTACATCGAGTTGATGGAAGTGCCAACCTTTTGACAAGGCCAAAGACAAAATGGTGCGAACTGTAACAGGCTTTATAACAGGACTGAAGGTTTCAGTATAGCCATCACCATATCTTTGATGGAAGCCTTTCGCCACAAGACGTGCCTTATATTTATTGACTGTTCCATCAGGATTTTCTTTGATACAAAATACCCATTTGCATCCAATGGAGACCCTGTTGGAGGGAAGAGTGACATAAGTCCAGGTGTTGTTTTTCAGCAGGGCATCATATTCTGACTGCATTGCAGCAAGCCAGGTAGGATCAGCTAAGGCTTGTTTAATGGTTTTGGGTTCAGCATGTGTAAGCAAGAGTTGGATGAAGTAGGGGACATGTAATCCCAGTCTTAGCACGTGTATTCATAGGATGAATACTAGGTAGAGGAGGTCTCTTGTATGCTGGAATAGGTTTTGTGGGGATTGGTTCAGGGATAGGTTCTGAACTGGAGGATGATGGTGGGATTGCTGTCAGTGATTCCGGAATGTGAACAGAACTGGAGGATGACGATGAGTTTGGTGTGTTGTTAATGTGGGTTGGTGTACTAAGAACAGGAGGTGGATGGTGAGAAGGTGGTGAGTGAGTTATAGAAGTGTGATTAGGAGATGTAGGTGGTGAAGCAATGGGAATAGCAGCAGGTACAAATGGAGATAGTGGTACCTGAAATGATTGTGAAGCTGATTTCCAATGTGAGTAAGGAAACCGATATTCATTGAAAAGCACATCCTTGGAGATATAGAGACGACCTTCAGATGATAAGCACTTATAGTTATAGCCTTTGTGAGAAGTGGAGTAACCAAGAAAAATACACTCAAGAGACCTATATTGGAACTTGTGATTGTTGTATGGAACAAGCACATCCAAATGTTCTGAGAAAATTGTTGTCAGGTTTTAGGCCAAAAAGTTTAGTGTATGGTACTGCAAACTGAATTGCAGACGTAGGTAACCTGTTGATAAGATACACAGCTGTGGTAAAAGCATAATCCCAGTATGGCAAAGGTAATGAAGCTTGAGCTAGTAATGTGAGTCCCATATCCAGTATCCACTATTTGGCGATGTTTCCGTTCCACCATGCCATTTTGGTGATGGGTGTGTGGACAGACCAGCCTATGAAGAATACCATGTTGAGATAAAAACTGAGTGAATGACCTTAACTCACCTCCCCAATCAGATTGCACAGCTTTATTTTTGTGAGAAAACAGATTTTCAACAAGTGCTTTAAATTGCTGAAAGATAGACAGAGCCTCAGATTTTTTTTTAAGCAAGTAAATCCATGAGAACCTAGTAAATGCATC
This sequence comes from Medicago arabica, assembly GCA_946800305.1. Taxonomy (NCBI): domain Eukaryota; kingdom Viridiplantae; phylum Streptophyta; class Magnoliopsida; order Fabales; family Fabaceae; genus Medicago; species Medicago arabica. Next base: position 12,203,361 of record OX326965.1, on the reverse strand, counting down.
AACAAAGGTGATGTAATAGGTATAACCAGTAACATATGTAAAGGGGGCAGGACCCCAGAGATCAGTGTAAACTAGTTCTAATGGAGTACAATAAGTAGTTTGAGACGGAGTAGAAGGTAGTCTATGAGCTTTACCAAGATAGCAAGAGGAGCAAAAATCAAGAGTTTTATTATTGAATGGGATATTACAAAGATTGAGTACAATACGTTGAACATCACTACTTGGATGTCCTAGTCTACTGTACCAAGTGGCAAAGGAAATTTTTTGAGCAGAAATAGTATTTACAATAGGAGAATTGGAAACAGAAACATTATTTGCTTTTGGAAGAATTGAAGGAGCAGTGGTTGCACGAGAAGAACTGGAACTTAGACAAGTAGAACCATTGAGTGAAGGACAGAAATTTGAAAACTTGTATAAGCCATCTTTGTCAAGCACCCCTTTGAGAAGAGTCTCATTGGAAGCCTGAGATCTCACATTGCAAGAATTAGCATATAACTCAAAGAAAACATTATTATCTTTAGCAAACTGACTTGCACTAATAAGATTTTTTGTGGTGTGTGCAACATGTAACAATTTAGACAGAACAAATCGAAATTTAGGGTTTAATGGTGAAAAAAATTGAGAGGAACCAGAGGAAATTTCTGGCAGACCTTGCCCGTTACCAATATAGATCTGATCTGGACCCTCAAATGGGGTAGTCTGATGAAATATTCTGGGCACTATAAGTTACATGATGCGAGGCTCCAGAGTCTGGGTACCAATTAACAGAGTTAGCCATGAGTGCCTGAGGTTTTTGGTTGGAGTGCACCAGTAAAGGAGGGCATGAAATTCTGAGGTGGATAGAGATTGTAGTGTGGCATGGACAAGGTAGGAAGAGGTGGCATACCACGAGGGGGGGGGGGGGGGGGGGTCCAAAGCAGCTCCATGGATCATAAGCCCAGGGAACAGGTCAAGACTTAGCTTGCCATGGCATGAGAGATGGAGTAAAGTTGCTACCTGTTCCAGTACTGGATTCATGAGGCCAGGGAGAGGATGAAGGGGGGTACTGTGCATGTGCTTCCATAGGCACAGTAGGCACATAGTTCTTGAAACGATGAAAGCAAATTTATGTATCATGCTCAAACCTTTGACAAACTCGACATTGTACAGAACTCCGGCCACCGTGAGTGGAGTGGTCACCACGCTCACCAGAACCATCAAAATGTTTAGAAAAGGATTGATTTTCAGATTCAGAATTAACAGAGGATCTTGCTGTTCCCAGGTATCAAAGTCATCGGAAATGCGATTCGCCGCCGCATCTTCAAGAGTTTTGAATTTCACCGGAATCGAGGGATTCATAGTGATGAATCTTTTGCGCCTTGATTACAGGTTCAACCTGCTGGCATCAAAGGAGATAGTTCTTTGAATCGAGTTTCTCTGAGATTGTAGAAAAGGAGTGCGAATGTGAAAACGATAGCGCAGCTAACGTCAACGGTGGAGGTCGCGGTGTTGTGGAGGGCACCGGCAAGGTTTGGGTGGAAGCCACCGGATCGACGTCGTCTTCTGATACCATAATAGAAAATGTAAGACGAAGATTCTAGAGAGCTTCTAGCTTCTCCGTGTAACAAACTTTGATTCTATTCAGTTAGAGTTTTTCATTACAGTTACAGGTAGAGAAAGAGACTCTATATAGACAAAGATAAAAACCTCTAGCTGACTGACACATGTCAGTCAGCATTCCCTAGTGACTGACAGTTGCCAGTGTTACATCACTATATATCTATACATCCTTCAATATCCTTTAATATCTTCCAATGATCTCTCTATAGACTCGTCCATTGCACCTATCAGATGTATAGGATATCGTAACTAGGCTTTTCATTTGGATTTTTATGCATCTTAGAAAGTTTTGACATTTAATGCATATTGATAATTAATACTCTTGTCTAACTATTAGGCGGCTTTCATGGTTCCAACTGAGTTGGTTGCAATCCAGCATTATAAACACTTGCTTGCGTTGCTTGAAAACTTGGACGAGGTCAAGTTCAAGCCAACTGTTGCTTTACTCACTGGTTCAACCCCACTAAAACAAGCGCGGATTATTCGCAGGGTATGATTACTTATTTTTCTGAGTGTTAAAACTACCAGTTAATCTTTTCTTGCACCTTATGAAATTCTTATATTCAAGATATGATGTTGCAGGGTATCCAGACCGGAGAAATTTCAATCGTCATTGGAACCCACAGTTTGTTTGCAGACAGCGTTGAATTCTCAGCTTTACGTATTGCTGTGGTGGATGAGCAGCATCGCTTTGGTGTGATTCAAAGAGGAAGATTTAACAGTAAGGTGGTTCACTTCTCTTTGTCTAGGATTTTAATATAGTTACATTATGGACACACTGATATCCAAATACCACAACATCCAAGTATTGTGCCACTAAATTTGGTCAGCTATGCCATTTAGTTTTTGGTTGAAGACAGTTTCATTGTGTTTTTTAAGAAGCTTAGTATTGTTGTATAGGAATTCAGTAGGAACCTGATTATTCAACTCTCTATTGATGTTCTTCAATTGGGAAATGTATTTATGTTGTAGTATATGGGATGATGTCGTTATTACCCACGATGGTAATCAGGGAATATGTCATTTGAAGAAACATTTGATCAACCATTTTCTTCAGATCCAAGACTAGGGGAGACTTAAATAATTCCTTGGTCTCGAGGTAGCTCTCAGTCGGAGAATGTTAGATGGTTTTGTAGAGAAAAAATTAGCTATACTGGAAGCAACCGGAATGATCAATTGTAAACCTGTCAACACTCGGTGCCTTATTCTGACCTTGGTAGATATAGTTAGGTGAAGAGTTAAACTATCTTGTAGAGGATGCTGGTCAGTTTATTTTTCAGAAGATTGTTTCTTGAGATTTGAGAAAACAACATCGTGTTTGTAAATTCAAATGATCAATCACCATGTTTTCTCACCAAAGCAGTTTGAGGACTGATGATTTCTTATATCTGCAACAAGTAGATAGTTTGATCTCTGTGCTGTGGTCCAGCATAAGTGGGAGTGATGGAAATTATTTAGAATTAATGTTTACTAATGTTCCATTTAGCTTAGATTCATTGTATAGAAGTATAGCAGAGTCAATGCAATTTAGGAACATTAGTGAACAATACATTAATTCTTATGATAGTTGAAGTCTTGAAGGGAAATGAATATGCAACAAGCTGGATAGTTTTGATTTCTGTGGTCCAGCATAAGGGGGAGTGTTGGAGATAGATTTAGAATTAATGTTCACTAATATTTCATTTCCCTTCATAAAGGATACATCCTTTAAAATACAACTATCAAATGTACAAAATGACACCCTCTATCCTTATTTTGGCTATTTTTATTTCTTCTAACTAATCCTAACTTCTTTAATTACGATTTATGATGCTTATAGAGGAAAACATACATGTTATGTTTATACATTATATCTTCATTGCTACAGAATATTGAATCCTGCAAAAGGATGTTTCTTATTCAAGTGATGTCTTCATCACGTTTTTTTTTTTCTTTCTGATTTTGTTTTATAATATATGACCGTCTTCTCCTTATTTTTCTCAGTTATTTTATAAATCTTCAATTTCAAATCTGGAGGATGCTATTACAGACAAGTCCTCAAAGACTGGTGATTATATGGCTCCACATGTTCTTGCCATGTCTGCTACTCCCATCCCAAGGACCCTTGCGCTTGCTTTATACGGTGATATGTCACTGACACAGGTACTTATTTTCCTGTTCATCATTCTAATGCAAAACTTCCTCCTCCCTCTATCTGCGTCCCTTTTGCTTGAACAAGTTTAAATTGTTCAGTATGTATGTTGATAGTCCTACGTCGACTAGAGATACTACCTAGGTAGTGCTTAAAAGGCTTGGACAGTCCCCACTTTATAAGCTGATTTTGTGGTGTTGAGTTAGGCCCTAAATCCAAATTCTAAGTCTATTCTATATTTTTATTATTCAGCTTGCACTCCTCAACGCTCTGGATGATTAGTCTTGGACGCGAGGGAGTGTTTTTAGATCCCTGTTAGTCCACCCACATACATTAGTCCATACTACTGATGTTCCTGTACAAGAGGCTTGTGTTGAGAGTCCTCACCTTATAAGCCAGTTTTATGGGATGAAGTTAGGTCATCTGTCCAAATTTTAAGATGATTTGATTTGGTGGTTTTTATATTAATGTTAGTCTTAGAAATTACATGGGGGCGCGTGTCATGGCAAGAGTTGCTAGATGTAATGACTCGGGGGAGTGGGGGGGGGGGGGCATGTCATGGATGTTGGATCTGAAACTTTACGGTTTTCTAGATCAGTAGATTCCAATCTAGATGGTGATGGTTTCACAAAGAATTGTTATAAATTTGTTTTAGCAACTGCGGCCTGTGGCTGGTCGTAGCGACGACAATGGCCAGTAGTGGAAAGTAGGATGCCTTTGAGATTAGATAGCTACAAGAAAATTCTAGAGAAAATTGTTTGAAAACTGTTGGAAAGTAGGATGCCTTTGAGATTAGATAGCTATAAGAATGGTCTTAAATTTTTGGAAACGGCAGCGGAATAGTGGCAGGACATGTCCAGGAGGATCGAACCAGACTCTAGATCTTAGAGTTTTGATTGGACCTAACTCAATCCTTACAAAACCGGTTTATAAGGTGAGGATTGCCCACCACTTATAAACACATTTTTCAGGCCATATTTCATCCAATGTGAAGGGGCTCTAATCAATAACAAGAAATAATACTAAAAGATATCTTAAGTATGGAATTAAAACCTTATATTAAATATTTAAACCAAATAGTTACCGAATAAAAAAGTCATTAATTAAATTAATTAAAACCAGCTAGCTCACTCTACATCAGTTACTTTGTTGGATTGTTTCATCGGTTTTTGTCTTTCCTGACATATAATTTGTGATTTTGTCATCAATGCAAAATATAAGACTTTAACAAATTTTGTTAAGAATTTTTGTGGTTATCGTTTTACAGGGTTTATTGTTACTAATTTTCACAATTTAGTACTTATAAATTATTTGCTGCTGCAAATGCTTACTCTTTTCTCATGACAGATAACCGACTTACCACCAGGAAGGATTCCTGTTCAAACATATACCATTGAGGGAAGTGACAAAGGATTTGAGGAGGCCTACAAGGTGACAATTTTATATCTATACTATTTTTATCTGCACTGTCATAGGTGCTTAATTTTCCAGTTTTTTTGGTAATTGAGCGTATTTTGATAATTTAAACAATGAAAACTAGATGACTGAGACTTAAAAGTATGCCTTAAGTTGATAAGATTAGAACAAGGATGTGCTCTAAGTTGATAAGATTAGAACAAGGATTTGGTTGTTCTTTTTTTTTCCTCCCATGTATTGATGTAAAAATGTGGGTTTTTGCCAGATGATGATGGATGAGTTGGAAGATGGGGGAAAAGTTTATCTTGTCTACCCAATTATCGATCTTTCGGAGCAGTTACCTCAGCTTCGTGCTGCTTCTGCAGATCTCAAAGTTATCTCAGACCGGTTTCCAGGATACAATTGTGGTTTATTACATGGGAGAATGAGAAGTGAAGAAAAAGAAGAAACGTTAGGGAAGTTTAGGACTGGAGAATTGAATATACTACTTGCCACTCAAGTAATTGAAATTGGTGTTGATGTTCCAGATGCATCGATGATGGTTGTGATGAATTCTGAGAGGTTTGGAATGGCCCAATTACACCAACTCAGGGGCCGAGTTGGACGCGGAACAAGGCAGTCAAAATGTATATTAATATCATCAACTGCCAGTGGCCTTCATCGTTTGAAAGTACTGGAGCAATCATCAGACGGGTTTCATCTTGCTAATATGGACCTATTATTACGTGGACCTGGTGACTTGCTCGGCAAGAAACAATCTGGACATCTTCCTGAGTTTCCTATTACCAGATTGGAAGTCGACGGCAATATTTTACAAGACGCACATGTTGCTGCACTGGTAAATATTGTTAGAAATATTTATGAGTTGACCACAAATTGTTTTTATGGTGATTTGTTACTTTCAATGCCATAGTTGTCCAGTTAATAATCAGCTTAAATAACCCAGTTTTTTTTATTGCTTTTATATGCATACTAACGATACAATAAGGCAAAAAAAACCCAAAAAAAAAAAAAATTATTTAAAATCTTATGCGCAGCAGAATTCAACCTCTGACCACTATTTTTATTGGGATTATGATCTTGCATTGAAGTTCATCACCCAGTTAACCCCTAAATATATTGTTTGCATTTGAACTTTGAGATCCTGTTTAAGTTCTTACTATTTGGTTTCATTTGTTGTTTCCAACTTTATTAGTTGATATATTGTTAGGGAATTTTAAACCTCATCAATGCTTTGGAATTTGGACAAGAACAGTACATACTGTGTACAGAAATTCACTGTTATTAGTTTGTGCCAACATTTTATGCTGCTGTTAATTTATATTGTTCAGGAAGTAGTATATTACTTTTGATGATGCATGTATGTGTTGTTGCTTCTACATGAAATGTGGGCTTAATTCAAGTCTCAATGCTCACCAAGATATTTTACCATCTCATTGGACTAGTTTATGCTATACTTCAATATATCTAGTTATAATACTATTTCTTTTAAATTATAACTATAATTTAATTTCCAATTTTCCAAAACTGATTGTGTGCAGAAAATCTTGAGTGCTTCCCATGATCTGGAGCAATTTCCTGCACTTAAACTGGAGCTTGGCATGAGACAACCGCTTTGCCTGCTAGGTGATTGATCAAGTCTTGATGTGGTCATCAAGAGTTAACACTTAACACTCCTCTGTTCATTGTGATAATTTTGTAATGTAAATAGTTTGACATGCTCTTATTTGGTTATGTAGACATGATTTAGCCTTTAGGCTGATGTTTATATGTTGAAAGTCCAGTGTTATCTTTAATTTGTATCCTATTTTGACTGTCATTCTTCTTCCTTGTAATCATTGGTAGCAGTGGCAGTCTGAGCATGTTCTCGGATCAAACAAGGCCATATTTTTTGGATGGCACCTTTTTTTACCTGTTAATAGAAAATTTGACGTATAGCACATATGATGAAGTTTATGAATTGACTAATATTGAAAAACTTCATTTGAGATGACTTGAAATTATGTTGCAAACACTGAAAGTTTTCTAAAACATAAGTCACTACAGATATCTTTACAGTGTTGAATTGAAATAACGTTTTACGATCTTGAGTTTTTTTCAAGACATAATTTTTTTTCTTTTCAAATGCATGCATATCTTATTGAATAATATTAATTATCTCGACAACTTTTGCATTTATTGGAAATCTTTCTAAAGTTAAAATCATTTTTCTGATCAACTTTTGATAAGTGCTTTACAAATTTCAGAAAAGTGTTTAATTTATGTCTAGTAGATAGTTAATGGATACATTAGGTGTTAAAATTCATTAACTATTAAAGTAATTTATTAATCATAAGTTTAAAAGTGGTTAACTATATTTTCTCGATGTTGAATACACAGTTAATAGCCATTGCTTAAAGATCTATGAGTGGACACAAGATAATTGCTATAATTTGTTGCGTAAAAATGAAAATGTATACCAAAGCTGTTGCGCAAATGGATATCTAAATGTTTACTAACTTCTTAAATGTAAAAAGGATGTAAATAAAACTTTGACCAAATATTGTTCCGATCAGAAGTCGAACTCATGTACACCTTCTCGATTCGACCTTAAAAAATTATGCCAACTTCTTCCAAGAAAATTCAACATTATTTTTAGCTTCATTTGTTTATAAGACCATCTATTAAAAGAGTCATAGCTAGCTTGGTTTGGAATATTTTGAGTAGATTGAACATGGAGCATAAAAACACACTCTAATCCCCTAACTTTTGAAGCATTTTCTAGATACTTCAGTAGTAGTAAAAGATTGTAGGTTTGGTATTTTGATAGAAATACTTCAAGTATGCAACCAAACTAAATACACTGAATATTATTATCAAAAGAAAACAAAAGTGTGTATGTGTATTTTCCACACTGAACAACTTCTCTTTCTAACCTAAGAAATCAGGTAATGTATCATCAATACTCATTCAAATTGTCAATGTTCAGATGTATAAAGTACAATGATGAGAGAGAATTGGAAAATCTCGTCATTGGGATCAACAGATAAAAGCGAAAAAATGAGATGACTCAAAACAGCAGCTACCGGGCTCAGCATTGCATGGCAGCACGCTATTTCAGTATATAAAAATATGCTGAAAACTTCAATATCTCTATCAAAAGAATTTGTTACAGCATAGTGCAGAAGATGGTGTAGAAGGTGTACCGAAGTTAGCTCAAATTCAAATATGGCGGTATCAGAGTCTACCTTAAATATGTTATTGATCCAAAATCTCTCTTATTCCACTCATATTTGTTCACACTCCAAATGTGCAGTCCTTAATGTGAGGTGATGTATTAAGATCCAACATCAAGTCAACAAATGTCACTACTATCTCCATCCGTGTGCTTCTCATGATCATCAAACAAGTCCTCAGGAGGGTCATAGATGATCATATCTGGGAAAACCTCCAAAAAGTCATCCTTTATCTTCTCTCTTAATTCAGGATATGGAATGAGTCCTTTTAATATTACGCGGAAAGGTAATGACAGAGGTGGTTCAGGAGATTGTCGCATTTCTTCATATATGTCCATGGCTTCTGAGGGCATACCACTATCAAGATAGGCTCTTACAATGTCTCCAAATGTATGCTGATCAAATAAAACTCCCTCTCCTTTCAAATCATCCCACACCCTCTTTGTTTCATTCACCCTTTTGTTTCTTGCAAGCATCATAAGCATGTCTCTATAAAAGAACATGTCCGGTCGGTACCATATTTCTTTGCGCACTATATCGTACAGCTGAGAAAGGAAAAGTTTGTCAATAAAGAACCAATGCATTTCAAAGTTTTAGATCAATTAGCTAAATCAAAGTAAACACTAAAAAATTGATAGAATTAAGTATTAGATATTCACTACATTATATAGTTAAACAGCTAATTTTAACCATAAAGTTCAGTAGCATAAGAACAAAGCAATTTAGAAAAATTGCTCAAGATTTTTTCTTATAGCCCAAAAGTATATATGAAAAAAAATAGCTGAACAGTTTATATTAATAATTTGAGCAAACTTTGTTCCCACTAGGTAGCATTGCCTATCCACAGCAATACTCGAGTTTAGATCCACAACAATGACAAGGGCTGTTTTCATGTCAAACTCGAGAGTCTTGGTATAGTATGGAGTTGATAAACAATGTATCAGTAGCCAAAACCATGTATAACATATAAATGGGTAAAGCTATAGAATTGACTATTTGAAAGTTTATTGATCTCGTCAAAGTTCATGCAAAAGAGATTTTACATGTGATTTAACTCATTTATGTGTGGTAGAAAGTAGTAATATCACAAGAGGTAATTCTTTAAAATCATATTTTCTTACTGCTTCTTATGTCCCAACCTCTGTTGATCCCCTAAAAACTCCAACAGTGGTACTTCTTGAATCAAATCATATGTGGGATCTTGTTTGCATGCTGGTACTATCCGCCTAAAATGGACATTTGCCCAGGGGAGTACAATAGTGATTTTGTAGGAATCAAAAAACATTACTCTAAGATTTTCTTCTGAATGCTAATGTTTTATTGAGAATTGGAATGGAAACAGTACTGTCACAATTGCCAAACGAGTGTTCCAGAGCCTACCCTCTCCGTAAAAACCACTAAACCACAATTGACACACATAGTTAACAAATCATGTATTCCACACAAAAGCTATGTACATAGATATGGATAGACGTTTTGTTCAGAACTTCATAAAGAGTCAAATCTGTCAAAACATATTAAGAGTAGACCAACTAGGTTGTATTTTCATTAAACCCTATGTAGGGATTACTGATTGTATGTAAAAATCTGCATAAACCCTAGGTAGGGATTACTGATATATGCATCATATTGAGGGACAATGTTACATACTTATTGTGCAAGGGAAATTTGTGCTATAAAACTTCTGCCTGACACTGTTTTATTATGGTCTATCAATTATTTCTTCTATTTTCCGCATTTGTAACACCCTCACTACATTCTACTTATTCTCTTCATTTATTAGATAGTTAATTTCCTCTTCAAATCAACATTTAAATGTACCCTATGAAAGAAATCGTACACATGAATCATTCATACACACCTCACATCTAACATTCAATAGCTAAGGCTAATATCAATGACAACATTAAAGATCAGATATACATAACAGAAAATAACCATGTGACAAAGCTCAATCCCATTTCAATGGAAATGTAAGAAACATAACGACCTAACATTCACATATTGAGATTAAGACTGGGTAAAGCCATGGCTTTTGAGTGCAAATAACATCACAGTCACAAAACTAATTAGCCCAAAAAGATTTTACTTTTTCTTTCTTCTATTCAAGCTTAAAAGAGTATTTGAAGTTTAAACCTATGCTGAAAATTCGTAAATCTTCTAAGGTAAACTCATTAGTGTCATCAAATCCATCACTTAACCTTTTCATGTACTGCCACACCACCTAACATTCATACATAAACAATAACATCTAAAAAAACAAAATAGTATCAAGTCAATCGCCAATTTAGTTTCTGAAATTATTGATATTTCAAAATAAGTTCCGAAAATAAATTCTTTAATCAAATTAGTCCTTTTGAATCGTTGAATTTAGTTCCTCAAATTGCATGTCACAGACATTAATGTGATTGAGAATTTACAAAATCAAATTTCGCTTTGAAATTCCGTTAATTTCATGAACTAAGGGCGTGTTTGGATTGACTTATTTGAGTTATCTATTGTCATAAGCACTGGTGAAACTGTTTTGAAAATTCAAGAAAACCGCTTATGACATGTTCACAAGCTGTTTTCAGCTTATTTTCATAAGCTCTTCGGGATAGTATATGAAAACAACATATAAATTATACAAAATCAGTTTGACTTCATTTTATCTTGTGTTGTATAAATAGCTTATTCATAAGCACTTATATGATATTAGGATAAGAACTTATGCAATAAGTTGCAAAATAACCTGTTTATCCAAACAATGCTAAGTTGACAGTGTCATGCCATTTTGGAGACCATACCCTCTTTAGATAAACAGCTTAATTAAGTATGTACTTATCATTTAATCACTTTATTACTATCTATAACAAACAATAAAATAAAGTCATCAAACATTTGAATATAAGCTATAAGTTCTCCTGAAGAGTTTGATAAGTGCTTATGTTAGTAAATAAGCTCGAATAAATACTATAAATTAATAACAAGAATATTGAGAAAAAGAAACATAAAAACCGAACCTTCATAGAGAGAAAGACGTTGTCCTGTCTGTGGAACTCAAAGAGAACAGAAACAAGGTCGGACTTGAGCAAACGAGAAACATTGGACCGGACAAACCGGTCTAAGCGAACCGGGTCGGTTTGGAGTCTCTTGAGCTCTTTGGTAATGATGAGACCTTCTTTACCCAGCTCTTTCTTTCGCCTCCATATTGATAGGCTTGGTTTAGAAGCTGAACCGGTAATGAACCGGGAAGAAGAAGAAGAAGAAGAAGAATTAACGAGGGTGGTTGTAGAAGAAGATGATGAAGAAACTCTTCGCAGTGCAAGTCGCAGCATTAAGGTATCTACTTCTTTAGAAACACTGCGTGTTCTGCGTTTTTACAATGTAACACAATGCACCGTCAGTGTATATCATTGGGTAGTTATTAACCTATTTTTTTGTTGAGAGGAATTGGGTAGTTATTTTTAAAAAGAGGTTATGAATAAATATTAACCAAAAAACATATATTTCTTTTAGGATTTTATAGTTTGAGTCGTTGTTTTGTTTGTTGTATTTGTACAGTTATTGTTTTTGTTATGTCCAATCAATGATATTAGTGTTGTCGATGTTACAAATCGGAAGGTATGTTACAAATTGGAAGGTATGAGTATTTTGGACACTTGAATATGGTCATATTTGCATTGATGTACTTTATCGATTTGATTGAATGAATATCGTTTATTTTTTGTTAAAGAAAACTATGTTTACATGGAATTTGTTGTTATGAATATTATAAGAGGTAATACGAGTCATATAATATCATTGTATTTCTCTGTAAATACATGTACCATAAATGCACACTTATGGGAGTAAGAAAATTCTCTTCTCCTTTCCTCGCCTTCTCTCTATTCTTGTTCTTTTCAAAAAGTTTCATAAGATGTTATCATCATAAAGCTCTTATCAATTCAAAAGGTATGCAATTATTCTTGATATCCCACTTTGAACTCAATTCCAAAGGTATTCTTTATTCTTGACCTTACATAACTCAAAATCGTTATTCCCAGTGAACTTCTTGATATTCCACTTTGAACTCATAGTACCTGATTATATCGATTTGATCATTGCCCAACGGTGGGTGCCAAATGTTGTGAATTCATTAAAAATCACACCAATGAAACTTGATGTGTGGAGCAAATTAATCAAGCAACCAATATCAATTTGGATGGCAGTTATAAATCAAACAAAAGATAGAACAACAAAGGAGGGAGAGAGCACACATTACTCAGCTCAGTCCAATATTGACCTAGTTTGGGGGAGAGGGCAGCTCTCCGTTCCACTATAGTGATGAGTAACTTTACAAAAGAGATATCAAAGGGTTACAAGAATAAGTCTTCAAACCTAATTCTACCCAAAGTCCTGAATCTCTTCTCGTGACCAGTTTCTTCAAGGTGAATCAATGGTGATTCAATCTCATCCCTAGTATTTGTTTTCAAAAGAAAACTCTACAAACCCTAGTTTTGATGTTGGCTTCTAAGCCCTTGTTTTATGCTATCTACAATTTTCATTGATACATGATTTGTATTTATAGAGAATTATAACTAGTAAATTTGAAACGGATATCACGCTGAAGATATGTTTCCTTTTTTACTCTCCTTTAGCGAAAAATATATTTGCATCAAATATTCTCTTTTAAAAATATATTTGGATCTTCCTTTCATACGGTACAAAAATATATTTATTGTCCATAAATATATTTTCAGCAACAATGTTCCGGAAACACAAATATATTTGAAACAAATCATTTATATTTTTAGCAAAAAATATTCTTCATCCATCAAATTTTGAGTCAATTTCAACATAACATTATATATATATATATATATATATATATATATAAATGTTTATTGATTACGGGTCATTAATGACTTGATTAATGACATTCAATGTTGTTTCCTGGTATATCAGTACTCAACGTGAGTTAACTCACGTTGCCGTTAGCGTGACTTAGGTCACATTGTGTTTAACACCTGCGTAAGTTAAGTCATGCTGAGAGTATTTTCGTCAATTTATATGGGAGTGAACAATTTTTAGGGGAGAAAAGCACTTTTCATTGTTGAATAGGGTATATGGGCCTATGAGGGGCTTTTAGGAAGGAGGAAAGTCTCAAAGATGATAAATATTCTTCATGCTTCACAAATTGCTCTCTGACACCCAGAAATTACTTATTTACCTTGAAGACAATTAACTGTCGTTTGCTGACAGAAAATTTTAATTTAATTCCCTAACGACACTTACATGTCGCTGCTCAAAGCTTGAATTTTGTTTAGTAGTTAATAGGCATAAATACAGTCCCCTAGGTTTCAAAACGTTGCGATTTTGGCCCCTTTAATAAAAAATTAAAAGATTTCCCTCTAATTTTAAGAAAATATGCTCTTTTGACCCTCTAACTTGAGAGAAATATGCTCTATTAGTCTCAATCTTTAAGGAAATAAACTCTTTTGAACATTTGTCTTTACAAAAAGTTGTGAATTCGACCCCTATTTTGGAACATGTGACGTCTTTTCAACAACTTTGCAACGTTTTGTAAAATTAAAAGGTCAAATTGTTACTTTTTTGTTAGAGGTCAAAATCACAATTCTTTAAAAGTTAAGGGGTCACAGATGCATTTAAGCCTTAAAATAAAACAAGCTAAATTGGAGAGAGCCAAAGGAAAAAAAAAATTGGAGTTGGTATTGGTTGTAATTCTTATGTAATGTGTCTTTCAAGTTGGTGAATGCTAGATATGTTTCAAGATCCTTTGATTGAGATGCAAGCCAAATTTCAAGTCCTTGATATCCTTTGCCGCGGGCGCTTAGCATCTGATGTTTTAGCTTGACCTCAAACAAAGACCATCACTTGGATTTTTTTGATAAATATTTTGTAGGAGCTTCCCATCTTTCCACCTATTATATGAGAAAAACAAAATAAATTATTAACCAACCAAAAACAAGTATATACTAAAATGTAATATTAAATTAGGCAGAACTAAGTTGAAAAACAAATAAAAAATTTAAGCAATGAACAGCAACACTTAAGTGTCGTTGAAAATCTCGAACGATAATTAACCATCGTCGAAGATAAATGAAATTTTTTAGAGTGTTGAGAACAATTTGCTAAGTCTAAAAGAGCAATTTCCCAAAGGGGAAGGCAAGCTCATTTATTTTGACCAAGACATACCCGGACTATATATGATGATCACTATATAACCATTGCTTGCTTACTTCAAAAATATAAAGAAAAAGAACCACGATTGAACCACTCAACTTTATAGACCTTTGGACCATTGATTTGGTGCATGTGAAGAAGACCTTTACCCATTGCTTTTATTTTGCACATGCCTCTGATTCCTTTCTTTGACTCTATAATTGGCCTAACCAAAATGACTGAACATGTGGGTCTATATATATGTTACTCATCGATATTTACTCTTAATCTATACAACTTTAGTTAGACCCCTTTCTTTGAATTAATCATAAAATTGTTTCATAAGTTTCTCCAAATATACAACAACAATTACTACTATTTCTGTCTCTTATTATAAGACATTCTTACAAATTTAATTTCATGGAAATTAAAAAATTAATTGTAAATATGTTTTACTATTACATAATTATTCTTAAAGTTTCTACCAAAAAAACATAATTATTCCAAAAGTTAATAGTATGATATGAGAGAACAAAGCTATGAAGTTCGAGTTGTAAATTAAATATGAGTATTTTTTGTAAAGAAATATTTTTTTTGTTGAGAGAAACATGTTTATAGCATTTCATTAGCAAATAATTTGGTGATATATGAGGGTATATTGCTAAAAATGTGGGATCTAGCTAAAGACGTGACTACACTTGTTAAATCATGAGCGACCTCATTCACTTGCCTACTAATAAACTCGCCATGATAATTTGTTAAATATACATTAGAAAACTGAATATTGACCATAATGGCTCCGAACTCTGTGATATCATTGTTACCTCTCTTGAATCCACATGATTCCATGGTATAGCCCTAAGACTTCCCTTACATCCATGTAGCACAATGGAGTAAACCACATAGCTTTTGAGAGCACATAACATCCTTATTCATCTCGAATGCATATGCTTATACCCAATCTATTACGAGAGATTGAAAAGGAAGCATCGACGCTACACTTAAACCTTCCATTGTTCCACTTTGTCCATCGATGCGCTGCAGGTGGGTTTTGTGAATTTTGTCCTTTTTTTAAGCACCAAAATTTATTAGCATAACCTGCACAAGATGCACACAGTTTGCAAATGAGAAAAACATACCCAATAATCCTTCACAGTTTCCAAAAAATAAACCCTTAAAAGCTGAAAAACAGGCGAGCGAAAAACAACACACAAAGCCATGAAGATAAACCTAAAGATAAACATGTGGTGCAAGAAGATTGAGGGGGAGGGGGCTGGGGTAAGGTTTGTTTCATGGGTAAGGTTTTCTTCCTCTCTAAGGCGCAAGAGACTTTGATGGTCAACCTGACACCCAGACAAACAACCCTTAACCCTTGAGTGATGGTGCAAATTCACAAAGCAACACCATAACTTTTGACTGTTCATGCAATCCTTAAAATATTAGAGAAACCTTTTTGTATGAAAGACCAACGATGGAAATACATTATAGTGAGAAAGGAGAATGAGAGAGTGTGAGATGATGGAATGAGAAATTGTGAAGGATTGATGGGTATTTATAGAGAAAATTTATGAAAAATGGGTGCATTAAGTGTAACGATTCATAAATGAGGGTTAGAAAACGTGTTTTGACTAGTCTGACTACTCAAAAACTGTGTTCCATAAGTAACTCTTGATGAGCAAGTAATCGTCCAAACTCTAAGCTGGTTCGGATTATATAATCTGAAATTGTTCTAGAATATTTTGGATTATATAATCTGAACCAGGTCAAATGTGTTAAATCTTGTACTTGGTAGGGTGGGTGATTTTACGGATTATAAAATCTAAAAATCTTATTTACAGGATCTTTTTATGTGTCCCACATTGCACTGACAGTTTCTGTGGTTCACGACGACCTAAAACTTCTTTAAATTAGTGTGCCTCTTTTCATAAGCAGTAAACCACACAAAAAATCATGGACACTTTGGTCATTGATCTGAAAACCAAGCTAGTTGCAGTTTACTACAAGTGGAGGAAAACCTCCCCATCTGTTTAGGGTTCAGAATAATGTAATGCTCTCCGAGTCGAAGTATCAGTTGAATCAAATCAACCACAGAGACACAAGGAGGGTGAATGGTGTTGAATATCAACGTCCATCAACCGACTCAGTCGGAAGAGTGCAGTTTAGTCGGATGAAGCTCATGAATGACGTCCTAAGAACTATGTTCTCAATACTTGGTCAATACAATATTAAAGGACCGATCAAGTTAGAAGCTTCATTGATCAGATATGTTGAAGAAATTAATAAAAGTTTGATTTAGCCTAAAAACTACGAAGAGATCATGGCTATGTTGGAGGAACCAGACGAAGAAATTAGTTTAGTTGATTCGTGATCTGTTATGTTTTATTTTATATTGTGTGTTTGCGTTGTTGATTTAACTCTCTGATGTATTTGAAATTGTTATATTTAATGTACATCGCTGAAATTAAATTCCAGTATTAAATCTCTTGTTTTGCAGAGTCAAATTATATAATCTGAACCAGTTCAACACAGGTTTTTCATCTGGTCCATAATGGACAGACAATTTATATGGTCCACGACGCATAGAAACTTCTATAAATTGATGTGCTCGGTCATTTGCTGTAAAACACAACAATTTTTTTTGAAAAAACATCTGAAAGATATGAACATCAAGAGGTTGATATGAGCTAGATCTTGCTGCCTAAGCAATAGAAACATGTTAGTTTGCAAGACAACATGGTCTAACTCAAAGCAATCCTCTTGAAACACTTTGCCTTTCATCATTATGTTGCAGATCTGATTACGAAAAGGTTATTGTGAATTTGATCTAGTTGACCTGTCAATCGAAAAATGTCAGTTGACAGGCCAACTAAATCAAGTACAAACGCACATCTTCGAACACATTCCCATAAATTTCATCATTTATGTTATTATGTTGTTTAGATTGTTTGGTTATGTTTTGTACCGTTTAATTAAAGTTGTTTTTTGAAGGTAGGAGTGCAAATGAGATATGTTGGGTCGGACTTTGTAAGACCTAAGTCTGACCAACTTAAAAAATTATAGGACTGAGTTTGGCCTATTATCCATCATAAGCTCATTTCTTAAGCCTGACCTAACCTTTTGAAAGGCCCAATGAAGCCTATCAAAAAACCTATTTTACACTAAGGCATTTAGCACGCGAATAAGTCTGCTACTAAATATACCAAATCTTATGAAGGCCTTTAGCTCGTGAGTAAGTCTGCTACTAAATAACGAAATCTTATGAAGGTCTAATGACATCACTTATACCTGCTACTAAATAACCAAATTAAACTAGACCGATATAGGCTTTAAATAGACTGGTACTTATGCCTCTGTCGGGTAGCTTGACCCGTTCCTATTCCTATTTGAAGGGATTAATAAATAAAGTTTTTTTGTTGAGGGGATTAATAAATAAAGTTGTTTAATTATATTTGTAGAAAGAATATATGTCATTATAATTTATAAAAAACACAAGGGGTTATTATAAATAACATTCGTGCATGTTCCTATTTCTAATTTGCTTTACGTAAAGTTCAATAACTTTACTTCACATAAAGTTGTTAAATCAATGTTGAATTCTCATTGATAGAGACTACAAATCCATCTTTGATCGAAAAAAACGAGGCTAGAAATCATCATGATGACCATATATTCTATTTAATTTTATTTCCATAAAAATAGAAAGCAAAACTTTTTCTTATTAAGCTTATAAACATGACATGCTTCCTCAAATCAAGTATCTGCCTCAAACTACTAAAAAAAATATCTCCTAATCTGTTGTTTATATATATATATATAATTCACGTCGATTGTAATTTGAGTAAATTACACCCATTGTTTAAAGATATTTAAATTACATCATCCTTCATTCTTATATGTTAAAAACCTAAAGTAAATTATGTGTTATTCGTCTAAAATATGTTTGAATTATAATTCACTCTTTAATAATCCAATATGTAGTGCACTTTAAAATGGATTAAACCTAGAGTAAAATATTCAGAGAAATTCCTACGTGAGCTCTTACACCTAACCAATTAAAATTTAACACCTCGTTAAATTAATAAAAAGAATTAATATCAGAATTTTTTTCATTATTTTTAATATTTCTTTCTCCTTTTTCCACTTTTTTTAACCCACAAGAACCATCCACCACCATTTATGTTTCCATTTCCTTAATTAAAATCACATTTTTTTTAAGTTAATAACACGTGTCATTTTTTTATTGGTTGAGTGTAAGAATGATGTGTTGGGTGAGAGTTCATACAAGAATATCTCAAATATTTATTTATATAAAATGTAGGCTAAATTGCATTTTTGGTCCCTTAACTATTTAGGTAGTATCGCTTTGGTCCCTTAATTAAAATTTGATTTATTTTAGTCCATTAACTTCTCTCTGTTACACATTTTGGTTATTTCCGTTAGTTTTAATTCAAAAACGTTAGGTTTTCATCATCTTCTTCTCCTCTTTTTCATCTTCATATCATCTCCATCAACCTTTAACAACAGGAATCTCAGAAAAAGTTCAGAAGAAAATAAAGAAAACCTAATGTTTTTGAATTAAAACTAACGGAAAGGACCAAAATATGTAACAAAGAGAAGTTAAGGGATCAAAATAAATCGAATTTTAATTAAGGGACCAAAGCGATACTACCTAAATAGTTAATGGACCAAAAATGCAATTTAGCCTAAAATGTATTATAGTGCGTTCAATTCTTAAAGAAGAGAAATGTAATTCAAACATTTCTCAGCAAAAATAACATATAATTTGTTTTAGGTTTTACTTTCTAAAGAAGGAGAATGTATATTTTAACATAAAAAAAAAGAAGATAGGATAATTTAAGCTTCTCTGTATTGCAACCTGCTCTTGTCTTTTTAGGTTTGAACACACTTTTAATATCCCATTTTAATTAGACAGATCCAAAAAAGGAGTGGTTTGGACTAGAAAATATGCTCAAACTTGAAAGAGAAAGAAGAAGCAAGAGGCTCTCCAATCTCTATTCACTGAAAATCCCAATTCACAAAATGGCCCCATACATAGCAACCTTTTGCATGCATCTTAACCCATATAGGTTAAGATAACCACAGCATGCAGTCACTTCCTAACTCAGTTCACACGGGTACCCTGGACCCGACCTCACTCTTCCCTGGTCCCCTCCTAACGCTCTTCACCAAACTAAGCTATAAATTATACTTAATTATACATTAATTTTAAGACAATTGAAGTTAAACTTTGTCTAATATGTACAAGGAAATAAATGTTGTATTGTGCATAAGTTTATTTCATATTATTAGATCAATAAGTCACAACATGTTATATTTAATTGAATGGTAAGACATTTTAATTGAATTGTGAAAGCAAACTTATATATGTATGATGCAAAATTTATCTCAAGTGTTCAATATAGAAATGACATTAGAGTTAAACACTTCCATTTACTTATTTTTTATCTTAAAAAGTAACTACGAAATTTATCTAGATACCTTTTTATGTACTATAAGTTTGTCTAGACCAACACAATTTTTCAAAAAACATACAACATGAAATTGAGACTCAAATTCATAGAATCTAAATAATATATGAATTTATAAAACTAACTAATTAAAACAATAACTTTAATTACAGCTTTGGTTTATCTAGTTTGTGCTATATGTAAATTTGATAACTCTCATTTGTTTAAAATCCTAAAGTTCTATTAAAAAAAATTACAATTTGAATTGATTAAATTGCTTTAAACACCACTTCACTTAAAATTAACTATTTTCTTTATGTCCTCAAGGGAATTTGAACCCTATCTTTGAGGTTATAAAATTGACTAGGCATGGCAATGAGGCAGGGTTGTGACGGGGTTTATTTTTTTCATCTCCATACTCTACTTCATATACTTACCCATTACCCTACCCATACCTAGTGGGGATGAGAAATCGAATCTCATCCAATTCCACGACGGATTCGGGTATCCCCGCTCCATCCTCATCCTCACAGTGGATAATTTTTTTCATTAAAATAAAAGTATTTTTTAGCCCCGAGTGAAATGTTGTAATGCACTATAAAGTCAAGAGATGTTGATGATCAATGACTATGGGGCAGGACAAGAAAGAGGTCGAGGGTGTGAGATATAGAAGGAGAAAAGAGAGAATTATGATAAATGCCCATCATCTGAAAATTGACACTATGACTGTGTGAGTGAAATGAGTTAGGGTTTGAGTTTCTATTTATATAAAATGGGTAATAAATTGATTTTCTACATTCGGGACATGTTTGGGTATGGGTTCGGGGTGGGGTGAGTACTTATATTCTCGTTACCCGTCTCGTATCCGTGTTTTAAAATCGGGGAAAACCCAAACCCAGTCAAAATGGAAAAAACCTATCAAATTGAGTTTTGTTCAGGTAGGTACACATGGGCATGTGTTTTGTTGTCATGCCTATAGTTGACACCTCATAGGCTTATTAACCAATTAAAATATCATATTTACCCATAAACAAAAAATATTAAATTGTCTTCTCTTGAAAATCTAATATCAAATTCCAAAAAAATCTTCAAATTTATTATATCTTTTAGGTTAAATAAGTTTTTTATCCTTGAAAATATAGAAAATTTTAATTTTAGCCCCTAAAAATAAAACGGGATGCTTTCCTCCTCACAAGATTTATTCTTTTATTTTTAATCTCTAATGGATATAACGTTGATATGTCCTTGAACATAATATGGACAAACAAGGGTTGAACATAACATGTACATATTTTGAACATAAAATAATCTTGACATTAATATGAACATAAATGAGTTATTATGGATTAAAAAAAAAAGTGAGGATATAAGTACATCCAGTTTTATATTTACAAACTAAAATCAATATTTGCTATATTTTCAAGAATGAAACCATTATTTAACTTCTTTTTTTGTTTTAAACTTAATTTTATTTTATATCTCGAAACCAGCAATGAATTTATAACATTTTAATAAATAAAAAGAGTCTTTAAAGGATTGATGTGAAATATACTTGATAAGAACACATCTCATTAATTGGTAAAATAAATTAACGGGACTAAAATCATTAAAAAAACCTAGAGAAACCAAATAGCTCAAACTATAGGGACCAACAATGTAAATACACCAAACAAATTATTCAATAGTTACAAACATGAAGTGACACATTTGATACATAATTTAGTTCTTTACACCATCATAGGTTTGATTTCTAACATGTGTATCAAATACTATAGTAAAATATTTAATTCTTTGAATAAACCTCAATTACTTTATGAAATTTTGTCCAAAAAGAATTATTTTGTGAAATTAGTCTAGTAGTACTCACACAAATATGTCAAATATGGTATATTTTGTGTGTGTAAATAAGGGTAGGATCATAATAAACTATAAAATTTTCTTTCAATGGTTTCAATCATGTTGTATTTTAAGACTGAATTCGAATCTAAACTATCTAATTAAGTGAAAAGAGATCCAAACTGTTTCAACCAAACACTTTTAAGCAGAGAGATATATTAATCTAACAAAAAAATATTAATAAAATACCCAATATATCCCTTCTTCATTGTGCTTATATATATACCCTAAATATATACTATGCAAGTCACACCTTGTACTCTACAATTAGAAATTCACTCTCACTAGCCCCCTACTTTCTCTGACACACCTTCTCTTTCTAGTTTCTATACCCTTATCTTAGTCTCACAAACCAGTACTAGTACAAGTACTCTTACTGAGTAGTCACCAAAATTTTGCACAGAATGAGTGAAACACATCTTCTTCCTATACTCCTAGTAAACTAACTAACTAACCGTTTTCTTTCCCATTTTCTCCATTCTCTATTATAAATTTTCAACTATTTTTCCTTTCTTCACATGCCATTCAACAAACTTCACTAAAAAATATCCAAAATGATAACACTAAAAGATCTTTACACTGTCTTAACAGCAGTGGTTCCATTATATGTTGCTATGATCTTAGCCTACGGTTCGGTCCGTTGGTGGAAGATTTTCTCACCGGATCAATGTTCCGGTATAAACCGTTTTGTCGCGGTTTTCGCCGTACCTCTCCTTTCCTTCCACTTCATCTCAACCAACAATCCATATCAAATGAACTTCAGATTCATAGCTGCAGACACACTTCAAAAAATCATCATGCTAGTAGCACTTTCATTATGGACATTGTTCACTAAAAATGGCAATTTAGAATGGATGATAACAATCTTTTCATTATCAACACTTCCTAACACTTTGGTTATGGGAATTCCTTTGTTAATTGCTATGTATGGTGAATATTCAGGTAGCTTAATGGTTCAAGTTGTGGTTCTTCAGTGTATTATTTGGTACACTCTTTTGCTTTTTCTTTTTGAGTACCGTGGTGCTAAGCTTTTAATCATGGAGCAGTTTCCAGAGACCGCGGCTTCCATCGTTTCCTTTAAGGTCGATTCGGACGTTATGTCATTAGATGGAAGAGATTTTCTTGAAACTGATGCATCAGTTGGTGATGATGGGAAGTTACATGTTACTGTTAGGAAGTCTAACGCGTCGCGGAGGTCATTTATGATGAATACTCCGCGACCGTCAAATTTGACTGGAGCTGAGATTTATAGTCTCAGCTCCACACCTAGAGGATCTAATTTCAACCATCAGGAGTTTTACTCCATGATGGGTTATCAACCAAGACATTCCAATTTTGGGGCTAATGATTTGTATTCTGTCCAGTCTTCTTCTAGAGGACCAACTCCTAGACCTTCAAATTTCGAAGAAAATGGTGCAAGTTCTCCTAGATTCGGGTTTTATCCGGCTGCGCAAACTGTGCCTACTTCGTATCCGGTGCCAAACCCGGAATTCTCCTCTACTACTAAAACTATGAAGAATCAAAATCAAAACTTGATGCCGCAACAACCGCAGGTTCAATTGCAGACAAAAGGCTCTCAGGATAAAGAGCTGCATATGTTTGTGTGGAGCTCAAGTGCTTCGCCGGTTTCGGAAAGTGCTGGTCTTAATGTGTTCCGAAATTCGGAACAATCGGAAGAGGGTGCTAAGGAGATCAGGATGGTGGTGGCTGATGAACATAATCAAAATGGTGAAACCAATAACAAAGGTATAGGCAATTTAATTCTTGATTCTCTTTTCTCAAAATCATCATTTTTAAATTGCATTTTAGACGTTGCAACTGTAATCGAGTTAATTATAGTTACAACCATCTAAGAGCAATATCTCAAAAACTACATCTCCGTTGTTAAATTAATTAATCTAACAACGGAGAGGTATAATACTCTTAGATATAGGTTAATTTAATTCTAATTAGAGAACACCTAGAAAAGTAAAAAATATAAATACACTAATAGTTGGTCAAGCCTCTTAATCTATTGGTTCTAAGATTAAACCTAGTATATTCCGAAGGACATGATGAACTCCGACAATGATTAGTCTTTGATTAAAAACTAGTGCAATTTATTTAATTCTTATTAGAGATATTAATAATGATTATTTAAGGTTTTATTTTTATGATTAAATGTTATTTTTGTAATGATAAGTTTTTAATTTGGTTAAATTGAAGGTGGTCAAGAAAAGGAAATTGGTGGGGAAGAGGACTTCAAGTTCAATGGGGTGAAGGTAGGAGAACAAGGAGAAGGACCCAATGGGCCTAACAAATTGGGCTCAAATTCAACGCCGGAGCTCCACCCTAAAGCCACCGGAGTCGCGGATTCAAGTGTCGGAAAACTCATGCCTCCGGCGAGCGTCATGACACGTCTCATACTCATTATGGTTTGGAGAAAGCTTATCCGTAATCCAAACACTTATTCAAGTCTCATTGGTCTTATTTGGTCCCTTGTTGCCTTTAGGTAGGTATTATAAAGTCAACAATTAATAAAAAAAAAAAAGAAGCCAATTATAACTTATAAATAAAAATTAAAAGAACAAGTTTGGATTGTAATAATTTCTAAATGATCAGCAAAAACTGTTTTTTTTTCTTCATATTTTTTATTATTATCATAAATAAGTTATGTAACTATTATTGTTGGTTTTCTTACATGCAGGTGGGATGTTCATATGCCTAAAATAATAGAGAAATCAATTTCCATACTGTCTGATGCTGGTCTTGGAATGGCTATGTTTAGCTTAGGTAAGTGGTAGCAAAATCCATTTATCCAACTTTTTCGCAATATTATTTTAGGACACAAGTTAACATGACCTAAAAGTTAGTACTAATATAAATACTTTATGTCACTTCATTTTTTTTCTTCTAAACTTTGCATGTTGATAATTATAAAAAAAGTGCTAGTAAAGTAAAATGAATGGTGCAATCTCACATGATTGAACTTGAGTATGGGTAGGTATGAATATGAGAAAAGTATGGATTTGGGGGCAAAGCATGTAAACAACTCATAGCCATCCATTATCTTGGTAATGTTTGTTTGTTATAAAGTACTCTTATATGAATGGTATTGTTCACTTGTTGAGCATAATGTCCCCGACATATGGGACCCAATTTTAAACTACGTTACCTTCTTCTTCAGACACAATGGACAAGGGTGGTGGTGACTGCTACCCTAATTAACCATAGTGGTTGAAATAATGGAATCACCAAGTCCTATATATTAGTACTTTTCTTTTATTTTCAAACAATTTTGTTTTTTGATTGTATATGTTACACCCTGTCTCACTATGTGTGTCTTTTAAGATATGTACATTTCATTAAGAAAAACATTATTTGTTTTTTTTTTAAAAAAAATATTGGAGATGGGGAGAAATCTTTATTAATTAAACTGGTTAATGATCCTTTTACAACTGTTTCGGTTGTAAATTTGAACTTTATATCTTGAGATTATAAAATTAATCTCTTACCACTAAACTAACTTCTCAAATGTTATAACACTTATTTATGTTGATTTATATAGTAAATTACTCCTTCTCACCCACAATAAGTGTCACATTTTCTTAAAAAAAATGTCACTACATCACTTTCAAGTCAAAAACTTCCACTTTACCCTAGCCAATAATTTAAGACAGATGAATATTTTAAATATGAAATTTAGAAAAAAGATAGATGACATAACCTCATTTAGTTATACAGCTTGATTTTGATTTAATTGGTCGTTGGAATTCATATTTGTTTATTTTATTTAGGTCTTTTTATGGCTCTTCAACCCAAGATCATTGCATGTGGGAATTCTGTTGCTTCATTTGCCATGGCTATAAGATTCCTTACTGGTCCAGCAGTTATGGCAGCAGCTTCTATCGCCGTTGGCCTCCGTGGGACCCTCCTACATGTAGCTATTGTTCAGGTTAATTATATACTTATACTATTCTCATCATATATATTTCTCTTGACAAAAAAATGTGAAAAATAAAGTCTAGAAGTTTAATATATATCCCCAATATGCTCATATAGACATTGAATAAAGAAGAGTGTTACCGATTATTTTAGTTTAAAAGAGTCTAGCAACTGAACTTTACACACATCAAGTAAGAAAAAGAGCGGTATTGCAGGTTCAAACATGCATTCTAACATATTAAATGTCTCTGCAACCTTTTTCACTATATGAGCTGCTAGCAATTCTTTAATAGGCTCTTGTTGGTTAAGTTTAAATGCGTTTCACTAAATAATGTGAATCTAAGTAAGTTTAATGGAATACATGTGAAGTACTTTAAAAGAAAGAAAAAAAAAGTGTGAATAAGCATTTCTATTTGACCAATATGTTGCTAATCGATTCTCTCTTGCTTCTTTGGTATTTTAGTTATTTTTGACTTATCATATTATGAATGATTCTTACCACAAAAATTGATAATATTGAAGGAAAATTATGAGATTATTAACTTATGGTAATGAATGTTGTGGTTGAAAATAGGCTGCACTTCCACAAGGGATTGTTCCATTTGTGTTTGCAAAAGAGTACAATGTCCATCCAGCCATTCTTAGTACAGCGTAAGCAAACAATCGTCCTTATTTATTTTTCAATCACATTTCATGTTAAGCTTATTAATCATGTCTAATACAAATGAAATTGACTTTTTTTTTTTTTTTTTTTATAAATTGAATTGCAGGGTTATATTTGGTATGTTGATAGCCCTTCCAATTACTCTACTCTACTACATTCTCCTTGGTTTGTAAAAACACCTATTCATACTTTGGAAGATAGTAAACATGCATGGAAAGCACAAATGAAGTATTCTATTCTTCACAAGGAGGAAGTTTTTTATTATTTTTTATGTGAGAAGGATCACTACTAACTAGATATTTCACCAACAGAAATTGTCATTCCAAGTTTCCAAAAAAGAAAAATGGGAATTTGAGAAAAGTTGATAGATTGAAATGAATTCCTATAGTGCTAATGTCTCCATATTAGAAATTCCAAGATGATGTAATTTTCAAGGACCTCAAAAGAGAGCATGTAACATTGTAAGGGAGACATAAAAGAGGAAAACATGGGAATGGTAGATTAAGCTAAGTCAAATTATATCTAGAAATGGTTCCCTTTCTATCAACCATTTGTATACTTTATATGAAAATCGGTTGAGGAAGTAATTATGTAGAGGAAAAGAAATTGGAAATGACAATGAAGCCTTTTTTACCTACTATTATTATCATGATTATTGTTACAATTACTATTATTAGTAATAATTGTGTTTTGTTTTTTATTGTTCATGGATCCACCAATTATTTTTGTTTGTCGTCTATCTTTTGTAAAGTTGTTTATTTAGGTTTTTTCTTTTGACAAATTTAAAGTTATTCATTGAATTTGAATGGTGACAGTGTACAATTTGGTCCACCATCTTCTTGCAATGCTGTTAGATATAATAATATCTAAATTCAAATTATTATTTTAGATTGATATGGTTAAGGAAACAAATGATTATTTTAGATTGATATGGTTAAGGAGGTAAGGTGAGATTTATACTTTATACTTTTGAACTTTTTTATGATAACATACCTTTTGAAGTTGACTTGACAAAATATTTTTAACTCTAAATTGGCAAGTCAAGGTTTTCTAGTACTTTACCCACCAACAATTATTTGTTTTTTTATTACTACAATTTATCCCAAAACTTTTCATACATGACTTGACTTTCGTTCACAATTTTGTAGTCTGAGTTAGTTCATACTTAATTCATCTTGAAACTTATGTTAATCAAGATTTTGGTATACAAAATTTAGAAATAATTGTTTGAGTTATGATCGTCCGAAATACTAGGCGCCGATAAAAAAATATTGAATTTTCTTGTTGAATTTAAATTATATCTATTTTAAAAGAAAAAACTTACAACATTCTATATATTAGATATTAGTTCAATGATGCATGACAGTAAATCAACAAAAATATGTAATTTAATTATATGTAGATCAAATTTTAACTTTAAAAAATTCTACTAATACTAATATTGTAAAGTCAAGGAGCAAGAAATTTGATCACATAGAACCATAGCCACCTCTTTCTATTTAAATCATCCTTTCATGCTACGACTAGTTTTGAGACGTTTTTTTAGCCTAAAATCACCAATTTGCATCGCCTTATGTCCCCTTGTTATCATCATGATTTTGTCGTTAGAATGTGGCATTGTTTTGTTTGTTACTTACATTAGAAAATGTGGTTGGTTAATGTCTTGGTGGAAAAACGTCAAGTAACTTTTCATTATTTTTAAATATATTTTTAATAGAATGTGGCATTGTTTTGTGTAAAGGTTGGAGAAATGCTAAAAAGTGTCTTTAACAAACAAAACAAACGATCATTCCTAATCAAACTTCATGCAAACTACATGACGTTTTTCCACCAAAATATATTTTTTAATATATTTTATTTACTAATATTAATGAAAACTACATGCAAACTACATACATTACTTTTAGGGTTATGCTAAAAGTAGTATGTTTTCATTGGATTTAACAATATTTTAACTTTTAAAAAATTAAATTTATCACTTTTCATCATTTACCAACTCAATATTTCTATTTTTTATCTTTTTAACCAATATTCTAAGAACACTCTTTAACATTTCCCCTGCTTTTACACTAAACAAACGATCCTTGCTAATCATACTCAAATTTTGTTTATACTAATGTCATTGGACAATAAGTATCATATGGTCATTACTAGTAAGCATTATATGATTAACTCTTTTTTATTTGACTTTGATTGATATAATATAAATAAATGATTTGCACGCTTAAACAAACGTTAAGAACTATTAATTCTAGATCAACTTGTTTCCAACATTTTCTTTCCTTTTGTTACCTTTTTTCCTTTCATCTAGGCATCTCAAGCCCACTAGTCTTTAGTAAACTCATTAAATTGCTTAACTTAGCCAAATTTTTATATTTAAGTTAACTTATATCTGGTTTACTCCGTCGGTGCTAATTATAAGTAAATTTGACATTTTAAGTTCATTCAATTAATGATGTATGTAGTTCATAATATGGACCACATATATCATTAATTGAATGAACATAAAAAGTCAAATTTGCTTATAATTGAGAACAGAGAGAGTATTTGATTCACCTCAATTCGATCGGCAAAAATCGACTAATTGCTTCGATCAATAGGTCAAATTTGACTACAAACTAGTACTAGTTTTGAAGTTTTAAAAAGTAGTATTAACTATTTCTCCTAGAAAGTACCATTACCATGTACTATTTGCATGAAACACACGCACAACAAGCAAACTTTGAAGTTATCTTTTACCATCTCCAAAAATTTAGAAGCTAGAATCCTCCATTCCCCACCAAAAATTGAACCACCTTTGTACTTTGGAATTCACAACATTGATTTCTTTAGACATGAACAAGTGTGCTCCATTGAGGAGTTTTGGGTACTTGTAATTTATCAAATACATAGAAATCATCGTATGTATGGGTTAAGACACATAGCCACTAAATTACGCAAAGACCAACATGCTTAACCGTGAAAGCGATATACAATCGTGCGTTGAGACACACCCCAAGACGTACGTTGTGGCTTGCAATGTGTTGATACTTACACCATCACATGCCTTTTGTTTTTTAAGGAAACAAACAACAAATATATGGCCAATCTAATTTCACCCACACGTGTGCTAGCTTTTGCTTTTCATCACTCATATTTTGTTTAACTTGTTGCATTTTTGCTTTATTTTTCCCCTTTCAATAGACGAAATAACAATAATCATTAGAAAATACACCATAATTAAATAGAACAGTCGGTATTCGAACCCTAATCACAACGTCTGTCTTTAACAATTTTTACATTTTTATCAAGTTATGTTAGAACTTATAGACACATTTTGTCGTATGTCTTAACAACTTTAACATTTTTATCAAGTTATGTTAGGACTCATGGACACTTTTTTTTTGCCAACTCTTTTGATTCATAGCTTTAATATTAATGAAATTGAGAACCTTCAAAATGAAATATAATTTTAAAATTATCCTAATTTATAAAACCAAATTAACAACACACTATAATTTTTTAGAATGAATTAGTGAGTGATTCACTCGATTATTTAATGGAGAAAGAGAAAACTTAATGAAACTAAAAGGCACGGTTTCCCTTAAATTTTGGCCTTGGTTGGACCAACCACACATGGATCTCAAATCAACCTATAGAAATTTCCTTATGTCTCAGTTTTGTAGTATTCATTGTGAAAGTGACCTTGGTTTTGAAGTACTATATGAGTCATATATTCTAAGTTTTGACCATTGTTGATTAGCAATTGATTAAGAATAATTATTTTAATTAGGTAAGCATTTTATTATTTTGTTGAAGAACCCCGGATTCCAGATGACTTGAATTATTTTAATGATGATTATTATTATTATTATTATATATATATATATATATATATATATATCCTTTTAGACCAGGAAGATGGTCTGTGGGTTGAGATCCGTTGTGTAGGGAGATGAGATTGTTGTTCGTCCATTGTAGTCAGTCGTGAGTCTTTCTCCATTGAAGGTGTGGTGGTGTACATGCACGTGCTCCGATATTCAAGTCAGTGAGGGTTCGACTGACTGGGACTAATAATAGGGTAAACAGTAAGATATTTGACCCAATATTGTGTATTAGTATTTATAGAGAATAAGTAAGGTTTTTAGATATCAAGTCTTTATAACCTAGACATGTGTCCCTGAAGAACACTTGTAATGATCCGAGGGGAACTCCAGCAATGGATATAGAATGAATGGTCTAGATCGATGGCCCAAACCTCTATCCAACGGAAACTAGGGCATGTACATGATGTGAACTTGCTTGGCTTCGGATCCTGATCGAACTCGGGTATAACCCAAATTGGACATTGACCTACTCTAAAGGTATCCTAACTATATAAGTTAGCATCAATGTAGACAAGCAATAATAATATTAGAAATGAAGGAGAAATACAAAAGACTTTGAGGTATAATCCAAACCCAAGAAATAATTATTCTCCCTCTATCTCGAATTATAAGCACTTTAAGAAGAAGAAAAAATATTGTCCTTAAATATAAGCTCCTACATAAACTATTACTTGGTGTATTTATCATTTTTTTTTCAAACATAACCCTAATTAATTCTACTAACTTATCTTCTTATATGAAAAGTCAAATTAAATACTCATAAACAAAGGGCAATTTTGTAATATTTACACAAAATAGACAGATTAACTACATTATCAATTTCTTATATATTTGTGAAATTGATCAAGAGAGCTTCTAATAAGGAACAAAGGTAGTATAAATTGGGAAGGAAAATTCTATTAAGAAAGAACTCTTGAGCTATAAAATTGAGAATAGTTTTCTCACTAGACAAAGGTCGTGTCGGTAAGATAAATTTTCAGTTTACGGTGGATAGATTATAACTTAATTGTTGGATATTTTTAATTCAAGTCTTTTATTAAGTTATGTTATAATTTCTATTTAATTGTCTTATGTAAAGGAGCAAATCAGTATAGGGCATCAATAGCTTCAAAGTTTTAATGCTTTCGTTGGACCTAGGGAGTGTGACATACCTAGGGTTGGTGCATGAACCTAGACATAGAGCAAACACTTTTTTCCGAACGTTGCATATTGAATTTTATTTTTCTCCCCTTGGTAAGGTAAACAAGATAGAGTTGTATGTTTGTAGAAACACTAAGGTACGAGAGAGTATGTTATGAACTTCTAAGATTTATAGACGAAATTGAAGCATTTAGATGAAAATTTAGGAATTTCAATTCTTTTATGTTTTAGTTACCTCGGAGAGAGTAAGCCATCACTCTAATATTCTGTACAGTGGCATACTGGATCATGTAGGATTGACGACCTTGCACCCTTTAGTTACGTATAACCTTGGAGTGATCAGCATGTGAAACTTTATAGTTGGAGGGATATATTGTCCTACGAACTCATAGCTTAATTCGAACTTTTGTCTTATAACTGAATGTTGTATGTATTTAATCCAACAAAGAAGTATAGGGGATTTGAAGAATCATAACTACCCCTAACATTCTGCAATCAAACCATGTTACTAATCTGAATGTTACAACTTGCAAATTCCCCCCTAAATTTATTCTCTTTATTTGTTTAATTGTTTTTATTTTCTGATTTAAATAAATATGCTAGTTGTTGCATTGAAACAACCATCTCTGTGGAGAAGATCTTACTTACTATTTTATTACTTGGGAATAATTTGATACACTTACCGAAATTGTTCATCAAGATACTTCAACTAATTTATAGCTTAAAGCTTATATTTTTTTCCTCTGATCTTTTACTATTCTTATCTTAATTAAATAAACTACTATTAATATTTAATAGTTAATTTTTATCAAATTCCACATACTCAATCAACTGATTTATCCGGTATTTTTTATCAAACATAGTAAAACCCATTATTAATACTTGGCCTAAAAGAGGTCAATTTGTCCACACATACATTACACTCTCTAAAAATTTATCACGTACACAAACATCAATCACATGATAAGATAAAATTTTGCCATCTATTTTTCTTACAGTATATGTCTCTATTATAATCAAACCATATCGGTCCCTTAGTAACTAATAAATCATTGTTTAAGGGACTTTCCAATATGGATCTCACTTCAACCTTACAATTTTAGTTAGGTCATTTTTTAAGATACTTATTATTATTAGATTAGATGCATCTGAATTCTTTTTCTCCTTTTAGGATGTGAACTGTAGATATATATATATATATATATATATATATATATATATGCCGGGTTTTCATGAAGCTATATATCGATCTCAACAATTATTTGTAGTCATGATGATCTTTTATATGGTTTTATATATATGTCACAACATAGCGAGCATATATATCATTGGTAAATACATACAATCACATAAAGTCTAGGACCAAATCTAGGTTGGCAATAATTAATAGCTTTAACACAAATAAGGGATAGTAGTAACAATAAAGTGTTAATAATCACGATGTCGATAGTGTACAAGTGGCTAAAGGAAACCATGCATGGGGTCCATGTTCATGTGGAAGCCCATACTGGATTCATGTGAATGCTGCTGTGGCATTGTTAGTGTAATAGTGTTGTAGTGATGGAGTAGTTTATATTATTGCATATGGAAACGAGAGAGAAAGAGAAAGAAAGGAAAGAAAGAAGGTTAGAGAAGATTAGATTCCAACTAAGGTAGGGACTAAGGAGAATGAAGTTGATCAAAATTATGCTGTAGATTTTGAAGTTACTCATTTAGACATTTTCCTCCCTTATGAGCAGAAAACAAATTAAAAGGACCCCAAGTTGACATCATCAATCACTTAATCATAGCCATTAAGGTCCTACCACTCTGGCATAGACTTGGTGTCTATCTTCATAACATCCCAATAAAGTGTTTTCTTCGATTTTTAATCCGCACAAAAAAATTATTAATAATTTTAGTCCTTATAAAAATCAAAATAAATAGAAGCATTATCCAAAAAAAATCGAAGAAGCTAAAATGGTATATATTCACAAAAACGGAGACGCCTCTTAAGTACAAGGCGTACTAAAGAGGTCGCTCAAAGTACAAGAAGTCTGTCAAATAGATATAAAATCATGCATTAACTGATACCCAAACAAAACAAAGGGTCCGACCGCCACTGCTAACAATCATACACAAAAGAGGCGTTATTAACCCTCAGCAACCAGTAAGAATGAAATTTTACCTTTTCCGTAAGCTCCGTAATGGAAGTATAAACATTATTGAAAATTATATTATTACGTTCTTTCCGTATGAGTCAAACACAAAGAAGCCATAGTAACAAAAGGAATGATCGATGACTCCTCAAGCCACCTAAATAGTTGGTAAATTGAGTAAAATGAGTGTTGAGACTGTGATGATCAACACCTAAAAAACCAAGCCAAAGTCAGACGTGCTGCCACAGTGAGCTGAAAAATGCACAATTAATAAACAAATGTTGAGCGCTTTTGATGTGACCGCGACCCACCACACAAGAGATATCATCATCATTTATCATACCACGGTTAAGAAGGTTGATTTTTGTTGGCAACCTATCACAAAGTAACCGTCAAGTTAAGATGGAGACCTTAAAGGGAACCTGAGGATGCCAAATAAGAGTCTCTGAATCCTCCATCAAATGAAAAGTCTGCGCAGTGAGTAACTGATAACCTGAACGCACCTAATAACCCCCCACAATACAGGGGTAACGATGCTAGTGATCTGAAACATTAGACTGCAAAGTGACATTAGCAAGTAATATCCTACACTCCGCTACCAACTCCTCCCACACCCACAACCTCCTCCACTATCACGCCTCACCCCCCCCCCCCCCCCCCCCCCCTCCTCCCCTCATTCCAGCCTAGAGAGAACATAATTGCCACTGTAAGCGACTTGTTCTCCGACTGAAACGCTGACAGAGAGGAACCTCTCCTAACCACTAATCATACCAAAAGAGAGTTGATGCACCATCTCCCACCTTTTGCGACACCATCTCTGAAAACCAACTTTCCCCCTCGCCATCTCTAATCCTAGCCACCTCCCTCCACCTATAAGAACTGCTCCCGCCCCTAACCTCCCTGCCTCGTCACCATACCTAGCAGCCAACACCTTATACCAAAACCCACCTCTATCAACTAACATTCTCCAACACCACTTTCCTAACAGAGATAAATTAATTAAACTCCCTCAACTGCGTAACCCTCAACCCTCCATACTCCTTTCGAAGGCACACAATGTTCCAACAAATCCAAGGTATCTTCCTGTGATCCTCCCCTCTCCCAAAAAAAAATATAAAGATTCAATGGAAGAGATAATACCTGACGGACCTTTGAAGAAAGAAAGAGCATAGACAGGCAGAGAGGTCAGGACGAATTTTAACAATGTCAAACGGCTCCCAAAAGAAAGAAAACGATTTTTCCACGCCGACAATCTAGATTTAATGGTATGTAACAAAGGGTTCCAAAACGCTAACCTACGAGGATCACCCCGATAGAAAGACCGAAATACAAAAACGGCACTTGTCCCATTTTGCAATTCATAATTGATGCTCCCTCAACCAAACCCCATTGTTACATTATCCAAATATTAATAAATTTTGCTGATACACTCTATGTGTGATGATATAAGTACATAAAATTATTAAAAAATTTAAAGGATACATGTGAGTAGATTTAACTACTAAAAATGTCGATAGAATAATATATTGTGGAAACTAACTAGCTAAAAGTTGAATAAAATGTGTTTAAAGGAAAATTTTATAACGATTAAAAATATATTTAACTCATTCTAGATTATATTATCGTAGTTTGACACAACATATATCACACAAATATATATATATGAACTTGTACTATTTATTTATTTTTGAGAGGAACTTGTACTATTTATTGTAATTTGTAAATATCATACTACAGATTGATATATGATTGATACATTGAAAGTGCAACATATAACCAAGACAGAGTTTTTGAGTTGAATATCAATATTTGATAAGAAAAAGTCATTTAGCGTGGTGATCATGTTCTTTTTCTGTTGAAGCTTCAATTCATCATGTGTATGTAATCCCTTGGAGTTTTGCAACTATGTTTCTTTTCTTTTGTTTTTGTTCTTTTTTTCCTAATTAATAATAGACATTCCAAGCACCTTTAGTTACATGTGAATAGAAAACTCCAATGACATACATTACTCCCTCTCAATTGAAGTAGACTTATGATTACGTTGTCGATTTTTGAATCCTTTTTGGTATATTTAATAGAAAATATTCTAATTGTCGATTGTCCATTCTAATTGTTAGCTTTCATGTGAGCAATTGGTTAAATATAACAATCATATATAACTCTCTTCATGTATGCATTAAAAATGAACATATTGTCAAATTAATGGTTAAAAGCATACTATCAAATTAAATGGTTTTGAGGTATACTAATATAATACATTGCACCTATGAGATTACTTTATTCTTGGTCAAAAAAATGCATGGTATGTATGGTGCTACTCACGTGTGCGTGGCATTATATTGAAGCATAAATTTGAGACCAGCCTTCTAAATTAAATTCATCTGTATATGTTTTTTTTTTAGGAAATCTATATATATGGTTATTGGTTCCAATCAAATTTATTACATTAAGAATTTGCGTCACTTCTAAAATTTTTTTAAGGAATTTGCATCACTAAGACCAATAAGATTTCGAGTTTGGATTTCCTGAACTCATGTAATATTTTATTCATTCACGAAGTCGTTACATCAGCGAGATCATTGGGTTGTGATCGGAAAATCTTCAACTTTGGATTTCGATGCAAATTTTTATTTTTTTTATGGAAAATGTTAACTTAGAGTATTTGTAAAAAAAAAAAATCAAAGAGAAAGTTTCATCTTAAAAAAATCGAAGAGAAAGTTTCATAAAACTTATTATTATTTGTATTTTTAAATCCTTAACAAGTGCCTTCAGCATGCCATTTTTTTTAAATACCATAAAAAATCAAGTTTTAAACATGAACCATTCAATCTTGATTTAACAGGTGATTGTGTAAATGTATGGGTCCCTAACTGCAAGGAGTTCAATTCTAAGATATCCATGTACATGCCTATCTCTTACAAAATTGAGTTATTCAAATTTATTCAGGTGAAAAGAAACTTATATTTTTCAACATCAAATTTTGTGGATAAGATACAGTAATCTGGAGGGTATTAAATTTTGATCACAAGTGGGAATATGGACCAAAAAGTATTGAAGGCCGTGGTTAAGATGAGAGTAAATACATGCAAACAAAGTCCAATTAAAGCAAAGAGAAAAGGAGAGGGAGAGAGAGGTCATGATCTTTGTAGGGTGAACCACGAACATTAGCCAAGAGGGATGGACCCTAGGAGGTTGGGACCATTAAGGGTGGTGGGTTGAGTTTGACAAGGACGATGAAAAAGAATACTAAAGAAAATAAAGTTCCTTTTAAACAAAGCTATTTAACCATAGTTTTCTCTCCATCTTTCTTGTTTTTATAAAAATAAATGGGAGGTTTTTCAAATGATTTTGATAAAAAAAAAAAAAAAAAGTTACTCCATCGCTCCACAATAATTGTACTTTTAATATTTGAATGAAGTTATTCTTAACATATGTGAAATAATCAAATAAATTTGTTATTGTGAGATAGAGATAGATGAAGTAGTAGTTTGTTTTATACGGTAAAAAAAATAACTTCATTCAAATATTAAAATAAGAACCATTAAACAAACTTATTAAGCAGTGTGGGGATTATATTAACATTAAATATTAAGATCATTCACAAAAGAGCACCTTATATTTGGTGCTTAAATTGATTTCATATGTCCACATCACTCATTTTATGATAATACTTAATAAACACCCACCTCAAAATAAATTATTAAATAAGTTTTACAAATAATTTTATATCATTACATATGAGAGAGAGAGAGGAGGTGCGTTTCTATAGCCATCTTTCTCCAAAGTCACTCATATATTATACTCTACAATGGGGGTGTCTATTTAATATGGTGCTAAATAGGCGAAACATATATCCACCGTTGTGGATGGTCTAATAGCCCAATTAGGAATAAACCCTAGCATAATGGCACAAGATACTTAATGTCACCTATTAGGGGGAAAAGAAATTGGTTAGCATCTAATGAATCATGAACTTTCTTCTTGATACTCCTTTAGCGTTTCAACCCAAACCAATGAACTAAATTTAGGACATATAAAATTTTAAAGATCTTACTAGCGAGTATCTTAAAGATACTTTTTAAGGATTCTTAATTAAAAAAATATTTATCGAAAGAATCAAATAGTTTAATTTTCAATACATTAAATTCAATAATATCTATATAAAATTATTATTTAACATTGTTAAAGAATCCTCTTAAAACATTTGTAAGCATTTTTTTTATTTTAAATTAAGGTTGAAGTCATATGACAATCATTAATATTGTAGAAAAAGGTCATATCACAATCAATAAAAGTTGTTGGACTTCATTTCTAAAGATATGTTCTCTTCCTCCCACAAAGATTGCTATTACTATACTATGTCATTCCATACAAAGTTATCATTAATCTTACCAATCATTGATTAGTTCTCATTATCATATGATTCATATCAATGCAAAGTGTAAAATAAAAGCTTCAAAGTGATTCCTTAAAAAAAAAACTGAGAGCTTCAAAATGATGCAAATAGAAGTCCCTCTATTCCTAAATACATATCATATTTGGTCTCTTCACATATGTTAATACACAACTTTATATTAATATATTTAATTATCTATAATAAAAAATTATAAAAAATTTATATTTTAAAAAATATTTATTGAGACAAATCGAACAATATCTTATATACCAACATTTGTTGTGATATATTAGTAAAAAAATATAATTAAAGTAAGATATATAAATAACATAGATGATCAAATTGTGACTTGTATCTTGGAAAAGAGGAAGTATATTAATTATTAACTGTATTGTATAATTGAAAACTAAATTAAAGTTTATTAGCAACAAAAAAAACTAAATTAAAGTTACATTACAAACTAATGCAACAAGAGGTTTGAACTCCAGACTTTGCATATATTATGTATTGTCCTTATCAACTAAATTAAGTTCACGATAACATGTTTTATTTTATCTTTTATAAAGGTTCACATTATTATAGACCCGCGTGAGTACAAGAAAAAAAAAACATTGACTATTTTTATCCAAAATTGTTGCTACAAACTTTTATTTTAAAAAAAAATAAATAGTTTATACTTATGTATCTTTTTTAGGGGATCTGATGTAACTCCAAAAAAAACTGTGGAATATCATAAGTTTATCTAAATGGGGATCATAAATTGACTTCACAAAAAAGCTTGTATTTTTTTAGGGGATTGTGAAAAATACATAAGATATTCCAAAAAAAAGTTTGTAAAAAAATCTCCAAAAGATAAAGCTTGTGATTGCATGGGTCACGCCAATGAAACTTTGCCCGATCACAAGCTTTATTATACGTTCGACTTCTTTTTAGGTATTTACTATACCATCACGCACGAGTCATATCAAAGGTAATATTTGACGGTAATAGGTAACAAAATAGTTTAGATGAATGTCATGATTATCATATAGTATTTCATAAAAAATAGGTTAAGTATAGTGAGACGAGTTAATATTTATAAGTAAGAGATAATTAACAAAATAGTTTAGATGAATGTCATGATTGTCATATAGTATTTCATAAAAATTAGGTTAAGTATAGCGAGACGAGTTAACATTTATAAGTAAGAGATGTCTTTGATGTCTCACCATATATCTGAAAATGATCAAAAATCACATCAAGAAAATCATGTGGCAAATATCAATGGCAACTAAGAGACCAAACGGTCCAAGCAATGAAATTAACAATCTATGAGTATAGTAAAATTGCAATTCAATAAAGGAACATGGATGAATGAAGAGGAATAAACACCAAGAATTTATTTACTTAGTTTGATCTAAATTGATCTATGTTTGGGGAGAGAGCAACTCTTCAATCCACTATTAAAGAGTTTCTTACAAAAGATGCAAGAGTTATAAGAAATAAGTCTCAATAATAAACCCTAATTTCTACTTTTTTTTTTTCTTTTCACAATCACTTCTCATAAACAAGAGATTCAAAAAATTTCACTCTCCTAATGTGCTTGTAAAGTGTTTCTCAACCTAAGATTCTATCATAAAAACACTCAATTCTTAGTCTTTGACTTTATAAGAATTTCCTCATTTGATAAACCCTTAAATCCCCTCAAAAACAGTATTGAGAGTTATTTATAAGAGTCAGAACCCACGTCGATCGCCTCGCAATTTTCATGTTATAATTTTGCCATTTATAAGGCTACTTGGTCAACATGATATTCCTAGTGTTATAAACACCTCGCGATTTGCTTCATCTGTCAGGCGAATTTGGTAGAATTTGCTTTCTTTCTTTTAGACACATAACATGATTTCTCTCCTCTTAATCTAATTTTTTCAACATGTATAAAGTTGAAGTTTGAACCTTTAATCACTTATTTAAGGTGATTGATTGAATCTTTCTTGTACCCAAAAAAAGTGACTCACTCCTTCATTCTTGAATACAAGGTACAAAGGCGGGTCCATGTGGTAAAGAGCTGAGTTTATCATGAAAATTATAGTGCACCCAAATACTCGTTACCATGTCTCACAAATATACTAGCAAGTAAGTGTCAACGTGCACGTTCTCTTTCGGTCCCCAATTTCTGAATTAAATTCGACAATTCATCATCCTTTGTTTGTACGTGTGCATGTTTTCTCTATTGATATGTTTTATACAATAATTTATTTAGAATATATCCGACCACAACATGTTACCAAATGGTGGTTAGTAGTAATGAGATCGTAGACTATATGTACATGTTTGGATTTCTGTTTTCTATGTAGACCCTCACTTGTGTTTGCATCTTGTTCAATCTTTGCAATAAACACTTTTCGTATCTACATTTCATTAATTTGTTTATTTACTACTCTCTCCGGTCCTATGTATAAGAGAAAGTTGACTTTTTAAATTCATTGAGTAATTAATGTATTTTGTATAGAATATAGACTAAATACACCACTTATGCAATGAATCAAAAAAGTAAAATATTGCTTATAAATAGGACCGGATGGAGTATATGTTTTTTACTCAAATCAAGTTAACTCAATTCATTACAAAGAAAATTAAAAATACAATTATAAGAATAATGAAAATCACTATGAATAGCATAAGAGATAGACACTCTTACGAAAACATGACCACGCTTGCTTATTGCGTAGCAATTAACATAGAGAAATGCTAGTTTTAGCGAGAAAGGTATAGCAAAATTATCCCGATGCGTTTAGACAAACACCATCTTCCAAATCTTTCTATTATTGCCACCCATCCAACCGTGTATTTCCAATAGAGCATATGATCTAATGATTGAAACTCTTCGTGAAAACCTCGAGACATTTTTTGTCGCGATGAATAGTATTGCTCGCGAGCAAAAACAACATAAAAGTTGTTGGAGATAACTAAAATGACTCTAGTTGTCATTCATAGAACCGTATTCTAATCTATTAAATTTTACATTCAGGCTCAGCACATCATCAATAACTTGTTTACAATCAATCTCAGAGATGATTCGTCATACAAGAAGTTGTAATTCATTGAAGAAATTGTAACAAAATCAAAGCTTCACATTCAACTGCTTGAAATTCATGCGCATCCAATTCGTTATCCGCCATAACAAAACAACCATGAGGATCACTCACACACATGCCTATGCGAGAACATTGTTGTTGTTGGAATATTGCACCTAAAGAAACAAATAAGGCTGTATTGTAACCTACTTTGAGTCATTTGAATTTTGTGTACATGGTGCCATGAAATGGAGTAGGTCACTAGCACACCAAAAAAAAAGTCGTCCACAAATATTGTGGGTAAAGACTAGAGCAATTACACATAACATATATCTATTTTGATCTATCTACCCAAAAAAAATGTAGAAGCAATTACAACACATGCCAACATGTTTGGTGACCCGTTCATGACTTTCTTTATCACACTAAATAGAATGCCTCAATACACAATGATCACCAGTTTTTTGCCGCACTAAACATTCACTTATTATCGGATTTGGTATATTTTTCATAAAGTGAAAAAGTAACTCAAGAAATTAAAAAGTGGTTCTTACAAAAATGTGGGAGAATGAGGTGTATATATATATATATATAGAGAGAGAGGAGGGAGAGAAGGATAATATATATATATATATATATATATATATATAAATAGAGAGAGAGAGAGAGAGAGAGAGAGAGAGAGAGAGAGAGAGTTTTTGTTTGATTTGGCAAAAATGAAGGGGTGGTTATATTGAAGTAAGGAAGTGAGAGTAACATTTGCCACTTTCAAATTGTGGCTCTACCCACCATTAGTTGGGCTATGGGACAAGTATGACTTAAACTAAATTGCAATTACTTTTTACACCCCATTATTCTTTGAGAACCCCCAGACTTATTCAAAGATATCTTTTGATGGTGTATTTTTTTTATGGATGCTAGGGTCACACTCACTAACACACTCTTATCTATTGGTTCCACATCACCTCTTATTTTTTAATATCTACCTGAAAACCGGTTCTTTTAGTGGAGAGAGAAAACACAGTTTTTTTTTTTTAACTTCATTGTTGTTGTGATCTTGATTCTCAAAGAGCATTTACCCTTTCCCATTGTTTTCACTAATTGTGATCCGTTGCTAATCCATTGTTTCCATCACAAGTTTAGTGGAGTGGTTGTTGACATCTAAATCATTATATTTAAACCTTTGGTTTTATTATTGTGAAGTATTAGAAAGTGAGGTTGAAGATTCCTCATTTCGTTTTGACACGCAGAGGTCTTCAGTTTTTTGGTGAAAATCATGAGGATTGTTATTCTACTTCTACAACGACTACCAATTTCATATTATTCAATTCATTTTGTTTAACTAATTCATTCATTCGACATGCACTTTCTGTTTTTCTTCCACATACCTTTTCTCTAATTCAATTTATGTACCCCTAATTCTTTCATTCACCAATAGATATATTAATTTAATATTTTCTTATTCTACGAATAAAACTATTTGAAATTTTGGTGATGAATTCATTAATTTATATTGAATAAATACCCGTTCTACTTCTTTCACCAAAAGGGTATCTTAATCCAAAGATATAATGGAAGAGTACAATTTAGCTATGAAAAAGATGACGACGAATCCTTATGAATAGCATCATGATATAGGTAAGTTTTATCTTTCTGTTAAAATAGACCAAATAGAACTTGCAGAAGGAGAGAAACAACTTTGGTGGAAACAGAGAGTGCAGAAGATGAAACGGTGCATATCGGAATAATGATAATGATGATAAAAGGTTAAACCGATTCCAAGTTCAATATTAAAAAATAAGGGATGATGTGGCACCAATAGATGACAGTATGTTCAAATAGTGTTTTAGAAAGTATGACCCTAGCATTCATTTTTTTTATTTTTATTGTTTTGGCATGTCCGAAAATATCTTCTAACGAGGTATTTTGCATATTTTAACAACACATAGCATTCAAGGAGTAACTATTAAACAAAATTATATCGCTTTTGGGTCTTGTAACTCTCATTTGTTTTTTTTTCTTTCGGTTTTTAATGAGACATGAATTTGTCATTTCTTAAACACTGAAATTAACACACATTACTTATTTAGAAATTGCAGGTTCTTACTCATATTCCAATATATCAAATATTTCTACAACCTTTTAATATATGAGATGTACTTATGAGATTGATATTTGTGTTTTTGTATATGAAAGATGAGAACATTTGATTCACACATTAATTTATCATCAACTTGATAACATAATTTTCTACAATTTGATCGATTGATAACCTAATGTCATTTATTTATTTCAATCCTAACACTAAAAGAAAAATAAGATAGTAAAAGCCCACACATGCACAAAAATCCCCGAAGCAATAAATTTGAGGTGG
Organism: Medicago arabica; assembly: GCA_946800305.1. NCBI lineage: Eukaryota > Viridiplantae > Streptophyta > Magnoliopsida > Fabales > Fabaceae > Medicago > Medicago arabica. The sequence goes on along the minus strand of OX326965.1, from coordinate 12,159,934 downwards.
ACTTTGTTACCCCACAAAAGAACATAGTCATCGCAAATTATTAGATATTCGTTTCTGTTAGATTTTATCCACCGTAAATTCCTTAAAACCTCTGCAACTAGAAGAAAAGGAAAATAAGCTAAAGAGTCACTCTGCTGAAGACCTCTCTTAGTATTAATTTATTGGATTGGACAAACATTCACCAGCATTGAGAGATTACTTGTAAAAGTTCATACTCACATCTAAGCTATTGGATTGGACAATCATTCACCGCCATTAAGAGATAACTTGTAAAAATTCATACTCACATCCAAGTTAACCCCCTCCTCCTCATCCACATTCATATAAAGTTGACCTATATTTTTTATGTTTTATTTAATGACTCGTTTACAACATTTATAACATAAAATATTTTGTTAATGTTAGCATTTTTGTCACAATGTCTCACTTCTCTTTGATTTAACATTTCATTTACAACATTTGTGACATACAATGTTTTGTCAACATTAGAATTTACAACATTTATATCACATAATAAACTTCTTCAGATCAGTTAAAGAACAAAGTTTAACCATAATCTCTTCAATACTAGATTTGTTAGTTGAACTATTGGTTTAAATTCAATTTATTTATAGTTGAGGAGTTTATTATTTTGATAGGCTGAATGTTGTTCATAATCATTATTATCTATGTAGATTATGACTAAACCTGATTTAGATCGACAACCTTGCAGCAGTGAACGAGTTGTTTCTTCACTTAAGCGGTAAAAATATTAATTTTATATATTAAGAAACACATGTTCAATCTCCTCATTGGAACATGTTCCTCCTTTTGCTTTCTTTCTATCTACTTATGCCTCCTTTGCTTTTTTCTCTTTTTATGTTTCCTGAAATGTATGTAAATTATAATTATACGCACTTAAATTATATTTCAATAAAAAGATTAAAAGATGAGTTAATCGTTTACATCTAGTTTCTTCTCAAAATTTGCTAAATCATTCAACCATAACGCTTTTGTAGAATTTCCTTCCAAAATTCTTCGTTTCTCATTTCATTCCGCAAGCTCAATTAATAAATTTTGGAGATCAATTTCAATAAAAACTTGTATTCAAATATCTCGACAAATAATTATAGTTCTTCAACTTGATACTTTCAATTTGAACAACTTCATTCCTTTCTTTTGGCATTAGAGTGAACTTAATAGACTTCAGCTTATGAAAAAATTATCACTTCTATATGTTGGCATAGCAAAGTCTTGTTTTAAATGGTGAAACACATACCCAACTTTGTTAACCAATAAATTTATCTTGGTATCAAATAGGGGTGAGCATAAACCAAATACCCGACCGCAACCTAAAATATCCGCATCAACCGTGGGTTTTACGGGTGGGTTTAAACGGGTTACGGGTGAAGAAGTAACTAAAATCGAGTATCAATGAGTTGATTCGGGCGGGCTCGGATCTTAAAAGTTAGATCCAACAGTGTCCATACCCGCCCGTGACATACTCAATTACTATAATTCTACTCACATTCTCCTAGGTCTGAGCACAAACTGTCCCACCACTACATAAGCACCTGTCCACACGACAACAATCAAGTCCAACCTTATCTCTTCCCTGTAATTTACACTAGTGCACGCTATCACTTTTTAGAGTATCAATTTTTATACTTATCTATAATTTATAATAATGGATGTATTAGTAGTAATACTTGTATTTTGAATAAATAAATAAATTTACTGTACGTATTAATTTATTATATTACTTTAACAAGACAACAAGAAAAAATTATTGCTTTGCTAGTTGGTCTCACAGAGAAGAAGCTTTTGATACATAAATTACAGATTGGTGGAGTGGCTAGGAAAACCATCGTATGCCCATTAATGGAGGTTTTCAATTGCAAAGTTGTTGATTTCCTACTTGGTCTAAGATCCTACTCTGCAACTATATGGAGTAGTTAGATTTGCACCTTGGAGACCACTATTCGTGAAGGTTTTTCCACCATGTTGCTACTTGCATCCTTTGTTCTTCACCAAGATAGTCTTCACCTTTCACCCTCGTTTTTTTGTTCTTCACTGTCCCGATTGTATTTTTATCTTTTTTTCGTAGTGTGATGTTTTTTGCTGTACTGTTACTCACTCTCATCTCTGTTCTTGACTGTGTTTTTTTTCTCTACTCTCACCCGAAACAAACCACCCGCAAAACCCGATATTCCGCCGTACCCGTCCCCGTTGAACCCGTTGTGTAAAACGGTCGGAAATGGTTCTGTTTATATAGCCTTCGGTTTGCTTCAGATCTGGATAATTTGGCCCGAACCCGACCCTACCCGCCCGATGCTCAGCCTTAGTATCAAAGGTTTTTATTATATCTGTCTGGAAGCATAACTTGCATATAAGTGTATACATTAATAAAAACATACACAAAATTATATTGTTATATTAAATTTACATTTCTCTTAGAATAATATCTTAATAAAAGTTGATAGAATTCTTTAAGAACTGCAGAATAAGTGCATCAAAAAGTCAATATTTCAATACAATATTGCATGACAATAATTGTTAAAACATAGAGAAATCAAAGTTGATAAAATTATTTAAGAACTGCAGAATAATAAGTGCATAAAAAAATCAGTATTTCAATAAAATATTGCATGACAATAATTGTAAAAATATAGAGAAGTATGTGTTTTTTTATGGGATGTGGTATTTCTGTACAACGCCCTCTTCATTTAACAAATGCATATTATTTGTACTAACAACAATAGTCAGATTAAGATTTTCGTATACTAACAACAAAACTTTTTCTTTTTCTGCAAGGCTCATCTTAACTTCAATGATAATATTTTCACGACGTGAAATCACATTTATTTTCCCATTCATTTTCTACAACAATGAAAAACTAAAGTAAAAGACATTGACAGAATAACAATTTTTTGTAGGCACTTAAAAAATAATTGTGAATATTGACGTCATGTTACCTTAATGTTTTGTTTAATAACTCTTTTACAACGTAACCAAAAAAATAATAACTCTTTTACAACATTTATAACATAAAATATTTTGTTAATGTTAGTATTTTTGTCAAAATGTCTCACATCTGTTTAATTAAACATTTCATTTCCAACATTTATAACATACAACGTATTGTTAATTTTAGAATTTATAACATATATGTTAGTAAAACATCTCATTTCTATTTGATTTAATACCTCGTTTATAACATACAATGGTTTGTTTATTAATGTAAGAATTTATAACATGTTTGTTAGTAAAACATAATAAACTTTTTCATTAATAGATCAATCAAAGAACAAAGTTTAACCATAATCTCTTTAATACTAGATTTGTTAGTTGAACTATTGGTTTAAATTTAATTTTTATAGTTGAGGAGTTTATTATTTTGTTAAGTTGAATGTCATTCATAATTAAATTGTTATCCACGTAAATTATGACTAAACCTGATTTAGATCAAAAACCTATCAGCGGTGTACGAGTTACTTCTTCACATGTTTAATCTTCTGCTTAAAACATGTTCCTCCTTTTGCTTTCTTTCTATCCACTTCCGCCTTCTCCTTTACTTTTTTATATCTTTTTCTTTGTTTCCTGAGATGCATGTGAATAATAGTTATATATACTTAAATTATATTTCATTAAGAAGATTAAAAGACGAGTTGATCATTTATATCTAATTTGTTATCAAGATTTTCTAGATCATTCAACCATAGCGTTTTTATAGAAGTTCATTTCAAAATTTCCGTTTCTCAGTTTATTCAATAAGCTCAATTAATAAATTTTGCAGATCAATCTCGCTCAAAACATCTACGTTTAAAGATCTCGTCAAATAACTATAGTTCTTCAACTTAACACTTATAATCTGAACAATTTCCTTCCCTTCATTTGACATTAGAGTGAACTTAATAAACTTCAATTTACTCAAAAAAAATTATCACTTCGATATGTTGTCAAAGCAAAGTTTGAAATGGTGAAACATATACGTGACTTTGTTAAAAAATACATTTATTTCGGCAACAAGTTTTTTAGTATATATGTCTGAAATCATAACTTGCATATCACTCTATACATTAATCAAAACATACACAAAATTATATTATTCACCACATTAAATTTTATTTTCTCTTAATATAGTATTTTAATCGAAGTTGATATAATTCTTTAAGAACTGCAAAATAAATGCAGAAAAAGTCAGTTTTAAAAAAAATAATGCATGACAATAATTGCTAAAACATAAAAAATGAATATTTTTTATGGGATGCAGTAATTTTGTACAACATCATCTGTGATAATTTTGTTAATATTTTCACGACGTGAAATTACATTTATTTTCCTGTTCAATTTATGAGACAATGAAAATATTTAAGTGCGTATAATTATATTTTCACTACGTGAAATCACATTTATTTTTCTATTAGATAATGTGTGTACAAATAATGAAAACATTGGTGAAGTTATTATCGAGTCACCGAAAAATTAATGTGTTACAAATAATAAGATAAATAAAAAATAAATCCATATTCTAACTGCAAGCCTAATCCATTTCCTTTTGAAACCCAAAAATGCAGTCGCTGCCGGTTTGGCCTTGTATCAGAAACAGCTTGCGCTCAACTCATCTCACCGAAAAACGTTGCCGGAGTTTCCCATCGGCGTTGGAAACATTGAACTAGTGCTCAAGGTTATTTTAATTTCATTTTCATTCATTTTTCAATTTTTTCTTCCCCAATCATGTACCACACTTGAGGATACAATTCTAGCGCAATTTCCTGCCGCAGTAATCGCCGCTGAAAAAGGCGGCGATTACGCGGCGCTAATGAACTGAAACCTGATTATATGAATTTTTTTGTAGATTTTGTAGAAATGAATTCTGCTCAAGTTACTGCATTTCAGCTTGGAATTTGTGTGAAAATTCTAAATCACGTGTTTTGCAAAAGAGTATTGTAAACCTCTGTTGTCAAAGCGGAAAAGCGATGCGGCGCAGCCACACTAAAAATTGACGCGGCGCGATATGCGGACGCGTAGCGAAGGCTATTTTATGATGCAGACACTAATATATTTAATACTAAAATACTATAATGTTGAAAAGGAAATACTAAAACAACTTAAATATCACTCAAAATTCATAACGTATTCATAATTTGAAATAAAATATATAAATAATATACTTGAACAATATACTTAAGTACCATAATGATAAAAAAATATATACTATACTATGTATTATTTATTATTCCTTTAAAAAAAGTATTATTACTATTTTTTTCTAGAAGCAGAAAGTATTATTACTATTAATTTTGTAAAACAAATTATTATTATTAATTATTTTATGAGTGTGACTTTTTTAAATCACATTAGCAATTAATAAAAAAGAATGTAAAGTAAATACAAAAAGAATGTAAAGCTAAATGAACAGAGAGGATTCAATTAAAAAAAAATTATAGTGATAAATACGGATAAGAATGCAAAACGACAAATAATAGATGGTAGTGGGTTACAGGCTGTACTAAAACAACAAAGAATGTAACTTAGGGGGGTGTATTCATATTCCATTTTAACCGTTGGATCTATCTTAATCCCACCATATTCTCTTTCCTCTTCCTCCTTCTCCCCTTATCCCTCTCTCTTGCCGGAAACAGCCCCGAAAACACCAAAACACGGCCGTTTTGTGTCACTCTCTTCTGCAACTCGCCGGAAACAACTCCAAAACACTAAAACATGGAGAAAGCGGCCGCTTTGACCCGCTTTGGATCCTCCCCGCTCCACCTTTTCGCGGCCGCTAATCCCGCATTCTCCGAACTCGCTGCGCGGTGGCGTTGTGACGCGGCAGTCCATTTTTTGCCGGGAGCGGCCGCGAACAGAGTTGTAAACTCTTTCCCTCGGATTCGGAATATTAACATAAGAGATAAGCCGTTATTTGGGTTGAAACCTCTTCGTGCTGGTGGAAAAGGAATGTCGGAAAATAGTGATGAGGTATTGACACTTCTTTTTAGTTATAATTTCGTTTTTGTTGTTATTTTGATGTATTTTGTCGGAAAATAATGTCTAGAACTATAAGAGAAACTATTAGGAAAGACTTAGATATTAATGAGTTGGACCGAAATATGATTTATATAGAGCATTGCGACGTAGTTTGATCAATGGAGCCGACCCCACTTAGTTCGAGATAAGGTTTGGTTGTTGTTGTTGTATAGTTATTTTGATGGAAAATATTAGTTGATGCCTATGTAACACAAACACTTCTAATTGATGGCGTGTCTGATCAGACACACGCTGACACATGTTATTACATTAAATTGTGTTATTTTCTCAAATTATCATGGGTGTTGATGCGGATGCGTCAGTATCGTGTGTGGGTTTGTTTTGTTTCTGTGCTTCTAGGTTGATCCTTTTGATTTTAATCATGAGTGTGCAAAAAGGATCTAAAGAAGCATTTAGGGCCGGTTTAGATAGGATTATTTGAGCCAATCTACTGGTATAAGCACTTGCGAGACTGTTTGGGAGAAAGACAATTTATGACATGTTCATAAGCTGTTTTTCAACTTATTTTCATAAGTTCTCCAGTGTAGCCGATGAGAACAACTTATAGCTTACACATAAACAATTTAACTTTATTTTCTATTTTGTTACAGAAATAGATCATACAGATATGCTTATCATGATAAGCACTTATGTTATATGATACAATTTAAGTTGTTTATACAAACAAGGTCTTATTAGGATTTTTTTTTTTTAAATGGAAAATGTTTGTAATTAGTTGTTAGATTAATATTTACTCCTTTTTCTTGGTTTGAACCCAGGACCTTCAACTGCTTATCCCTTAGCTCAAACCTGTTGAGCTACCCAACCCCCCGGTCTTATTAGGAAATTCTGTAGTACAAATATTGAAAGGGATAAATTTTTATAATAGGCAACCTTGGGTATGCAACAATGTTTTGAGAACCGACCAGAAGTTGAACTGGAGAGACCTCTGAGTAATGGTTCAATTGCTTTAAAGTTTAAACTTTAAACTGTTCGAACTAAGATGAAAATGCGACCAAACCGCCAAAATAACTGAACAATAGTACAAATTGAACTGTCTGATTTTGTTTGGTTTTTAAAACGTTGGTATGCAACATGAAAGATTAACAATGATTTCTACATTTTGCTAACATTATAAATGTAATAATAATCAGAATTCCCCATGGCAATCTATTACAAATGCAATAGACAAATTTAAGGGACAATCAATAGAAGAATTATTACGGAAGCAAATTCAAAAAGGTGAGTATTTAGACAATGGTGGAAGTGGAGTAAAGCCACCAGGAGGAGGAGGAGAAGGCGGCGGCGGTGGTGGCAGTCCTGTTGGCCCTGGTGGATCTGATGAAGAAGAAAGCTATGACACTCGCGAAACGATTTTCGCATGTGGTGCCTTACTATCTCTGGTACACTCTCTTTCTCTTCGGTATATGTGGACAAGTAAATTACTCATCTTCCATTCTTTATTTTGTGTGCAAAACTCTGAATTTTGAAAACTGAAAGGAGGAAGTTAAATGGAAGTAGCCATACTAAAAAGGGTTATAGTTAATATTTCTGGTTAATGGAACAAAACTTTTGAATTATACTGCATTAATAGAATTTAAATCATTGATAGTTGTAGCTAACTATTGAAGTCCTTCCGGTATATGAGAAGACTTTTGAGCATGGAATATGTTCTTATGCAAACTTATGATATGAGTAACCCTTGACATTATTAACAGAGTTGGTAGAATATAGGCTATTCCTCATTTCTTAAGAGAAATGATTTTTGTTCATAAAATTTTTGATGTCAAATTTGATCTTTTGATTTTTATGTGTATTATTCAAATATGCGTCTATTGTAGAAGATAAAAAGTAAGAGAGACAGAGAAATAAATGCTTACAGTGCAGTATATAGCGTATGAATTTTGATGTTCAAATAACGACTATTTCTTAATGCTCAAGCTCTACATTATTTTTCCAGTATATGTATCTCATCATGGGCAAGGAGCTTCTAAGGACAATTTTTGAATTTTTAAGGTATATAGTTGGCTTAGGTCAGACTAGTCGAATTAGGAGGATCATGGTAACATTGGGAAAATTGTACAAGAATACGAAAAAGAAGAAAATCACTGATGAGTACTTTTTGGAGAAGGCCATTTTGAATACCCCAACATGGTGGTATGATCCTAAGGATTTTCATACAGCAGTTAAGAATTGCTATGCATCAGATGCGGATGAATAACTTTTACAGACTTTGTAGGATCCTCTATTGTCCTTCCTTTCATTTGTTTTCTTACCTTGAGCTCAATGATGCTCTCTAGATATTGTATTGTATCATAATGTTTTCAGTGTACTGCCTTTCCTTGCATTTGTTGTGCCCTCAGATTGTCATATAGCAAGGACAATTGTAACTTCTAAGGTTATTATGTATAAATTGGAGTATCATTCTAGCCTCAAGTGGTTTGTCTAGTGGAGCATAACAGACTTGTATTTGACATGTGAATTTTAGTCCCTACTAGTTTCTTTGAGCGAGGTAAATGTAATCTCTTTCGTAAGTATTCAACGAGTTGCAAGGTTTTTCCTTTGGATTCGAGTACACATTATAATTTGTGTCAAATTATTAGTATCGTAGTATCACTTTGCTGCTAGAATTTTTATGTGAAAGCAAACACTTTTTTAGTACTTATTTTGCTGTTATAAACTAAATAGAGAGCAACAATTTGCGCTAGTTGCCCACAAAAGGGCACTCATACGTCCAATTTCTGGAGGACAGATTAACATGTTTTTATAAAATTTCATTTAACAATAGAAGTGAACATATAAAATTGTTCATTTAACAATAAGTTCACTTTACAAAAGTTTTATTTCTAATAGTTATAAGTTGCAGAAGTTATGTAATGGTTAGAAAAGTGTTCTTGATTCTTGGTCAAGAGCTACCACAATTTTTTTGTTTCTGGTCTATACATCAAAGTTAACTTCCAAAACATTTTGTTAAAATTATTTACTTTAACCCCTCATTAGTAATACTCCATTGATTATGACATTCAGGCACCTAAGAGCCGTGAACAACTTGTGTTTTTCTTGGTTGAAAAGTGTGATAAGGTTGTTGGAAGATACAGAATTTGAAAACGAGAGTTTTAGAACAATATGAAACTAAAAACAAAACTAATAGTATTACTAGTTTCTGGAACATACGTGCTGGGTCCCTTACTTTATAGTAGTATGGTGACTGTATTGTATTCATAGTATTCAGTGAGCTCTACATATCACGAGTGAACATTTCTTCCACCTTCTAAGAGGAGTTGAGAAGGTGACTCTATCATTATATTCTATTTCTTATCCTTGAATTTAACTGTTCCATTTTTCACTTATTTGGCTAATGATCAACAACAAATTGTACACTGCTAATAGAGTAAAAAGTCACGGGTTCGATCGCGACTCATTTGCTTGAAGGTCACAGTTTGAGATACTGATTCTTAAATGTTGTAGTTTAGATCTCCCAATAGAATAGTCTAAACATATGTTTAAAGGTCATAGTTTGAGATACTGATTCTTAAATGTTGTAGTTTAGATCTCCCAATAGAATAGTCTAAACATATGTTTCGATTGGCGGTAAATTTGACAATATTACCGCGGGTCATTGCTGTTATAACAAAATCTACACTTAAATCTTAACGAAATGACAATGTCATCCTAATTTTACCAAACTCGACTTTCATATAAACATTTCCCAACTTTATAATTGCGAAAAATTGTACACACACGTTTGGTAGGGGTGTGAATCCCCATTATCCTTTTATCTTTATCTTAACATAAAATAATCATAGACTCTAAGATACAACAAAAGGAATGGTCCTATTTGGATACAGCTCCTTGAGTCAAAATAAAAACTGGATACATTTTCAATCTTCATTGTGATTAGTGAGCATACCATGCTGATCCAATAAAAGAAAAGTACAATTGACTTAAGTTGGGTGGGTGATCGACATGCATTCATCATAATTCATTCACAGGCTGCAACAAATTTCATTACTTTTCAAGACTAATTTAATAAAAAATTTAGTCAAGATATTTTTTACACATTATCTGATAATATATTGTCAAATTATTTAATAAGTTAAAAACTCTATAATTTTCTTCTTTTTAACAAAACTAATAAAATACATGAAGCACAACTTCTTTATTAAAAAAGTTATTGTTATTTCTTATTATACTGAACATGAGTGATTGATTACTTATTTATTAGTCAGCTCTTTGATAATGTTAACACTAAGCAATTTTTTTTAAAGCAATATAACTTGATGATATGACGTGAAAATCAAATAACTTGCTGGGTGTACAGTTCTTCTGCTTTTGCATTCAATCGAAATAATTAAATGCAATAAGAAATCTCGATCTAACTGATTTGATTGAATTGGATGCACATGAACAACCAATCCAACAGTTGATATTTAGTTCAACCAGAATTCATCTGCACATAATCATAATCAAAATTTACAGACAAACTCAAGAAAAGATTGCAAATGTCATAAAAAAGGACTTACATAAATTTATTACTTTCTCTATGGTACATAAAATTTATTGGATTAAAGATACTATACGTAGATATGAAAATAAACATTGTATGATCAACAAATTGGGATCACATATTTAACCAAAGCATATGGAACATGTTAAACACTAAATCTTGAGCTCTAAGTTTTCTTGCCCCTTACCTTATATATATGTATTCTCTTATGCTCATTTGTTGAGTACTTCAATCTCAAACTAATCACCAAAGGACTAGAAGGCTCAATAAACAAACCAAAAGTGGCAAGAATCCAGCAAAACTTGCGCGGCCGCTGGGGGTTGCTCCCGATCCACTGAAATTCACATCAACTGGATATAGGTTCCCCGGCGGTCCAGTCATGTATACATATGGCGATGATGATGATGGTGATGATGGTGGTGGAGGACAATTCGCTGAGGGAGGTTTCTTAGGTGAAGGTGGTGGTGGTGAATAGTATACAATTGGTGGTGGTGAGGGAGATGGTGGTGGTGGTGATGGATACACATATGGTGGTGGTGGTGAATTGTATATTATTGGAGGTGGTGAATATATTGGAGTGTCACCACATGGTGTACACTTCTCAACTATCTTTCTTGATTCCATAGCATCAATTGGAAGAGTAACACACACAAGTAGTAAGATCCAATTGAGGATTCTTAGTGGAATTTTACTTTGAGTATCCATAATGGTTTTGATGGGAATTGATGATGAATTCAATTGTTTGGTTATGGTTTGATGTGAGAATTGTAAGGATTAGAAGAAAATGAGGAAAGTAAAGGATTTCTTAAGTTGTTAGGTACATATGAAAAATGTAAAGTATGTATAGGTAAAAGGGACTTTTGGGTTTAGGTATATTTAATTATGGTTTTTAGAAAATTGGAGTGAGGGACACTTGTTCTAATTGTCCTTTATTGGGAGGTCTATCTTTTTTGGAAATGTGAACTCCATTAGCATGTGGCTGGTGTAAAATGTGGGGTCCACTATGCGCATAAATACACATTCCTTCACACCTCAATATCAATAATTTGATTTTGGCTTCATTTGGTGGTTGAATTTTGGCACAATTAGGTTATAATCTTGGCTCAAATAAGAAATAACCCCCACATTCTTTCTTTTTTCTGACACATAATTACCCCCCATATTCTATTTGCATAACTTCTATGGTCAGTTAAAAAACAAAATTGAAAGTACTTCTATATTGTTAATATATGCTCCAAAAAGATACCTCTATTTGCTTAAAAAAAAATACCTCTTATCCAATATATTACTATTTTAAAAAGAAATGTTTAGATGAGTTGAATTTCAGAAGTTTACTATAAGCAAATTATGTCTTAATTCTTAAAGAGTATTTACATATTATCTATTAGAAAGATCTTTATACTGACATTAAAAGTTTAAACTTACATCCTTGTAAGATAGGAATCAACTTCTCCGTTGTTACAATATAGTTATTTAATTGTGAAAATATTTTATGTTGAATCCTGAGTTTTGAACATAGATCACAATATTTTTACATCTCTATTTATGTCTTAATTTAAAATGAAAAATTACCAATTAAACCAACATGTGTTGGCTACATATTAAAGGCCTCTACACATATGAAAACTAGGTTAAAGAATGTGTTATTGACATTTCTCAAGTCAAATACACCAATGCACCATATTGTTAGGAAATGATAGCTTCCTATATATCCAAAGATGAAAAAACAGTTCCTTTTCTTAAAGTGAAAAAGGAAATTTACTAATCTTTTCTTGCATATTCTGTTTCATGCAGATTCTATGACTTCACATGGACCATCCCTCTCTGCAAGTAATCCCACATGGTTTTCAGAGCAAAACTTATAGTAAGCAAAATCGTTGACCATAGTAGTCTAAAATTATTTGAATTTGTATAAATTGCAAGAATAAAAGTAAACATGTGGTAAAATTATTTAATGGAATAAATTTGAAAGAGATAATGACCAGTATGAGAGTCACAAACGTTGTTCTCACATGTTTGGTTGTAGTCCATAGAATTGACTCATATTTGAACCTAATTGTAGGGCTCATCCCTTGCCAAGGCTTATCTTCTACCCTTACAAAAGGGGGCATGAGGGTAGACGTGGTCCTTACGACATTACCCGCATTTGGAGCTTTTGAGTCATCACTTTGCTTATTATTGAATTAACCTCCTTATTATCCCAACTAATTCTCCTTATTATAAAACTATGATGATTTAGTTTTGACTCAATTGTTTGGGCCTAAGAAGGTAGTGTTATTTGAGTGATTTTATTTAAATATAAAAACAAATTGACTTGGTATCCAACACCATAATATGGATTTAAATTTTGCTGATGTAGAAGTACACACCGTTTTACAGATTAATCTTGGTTGTTATTTGAAATCGAACACACATCAATTATAACACAAATAATCAATCTCCATTGTTATTTAAATCAGACAAATGCAAACAGGAATTACGTCCACGCAAATACAACACCAAATCAAATTCCATAAAGATAAATTACTTATGATTGTTGTTCTAATTAGAAAAAAGATATTAAAAAATTGATGGACTAGTTTGGTTTCTTCGAAAAAAAGGAAAAAGAAAATATCTATCAGACAAGTGTTAATGTTGTTAGCGCAACAATGATGTTTCTTGATAGAAGCAGGTGGATATGCCAATAGAACAAGGAGGTAAACAGTTAAAACTGCAAAACAATTATAACTTGGTTTCTAGGCTTTGGTTAAGGAAGAAGAAGAATAAGAGTTTGTTTTAAGAAGAAGATAGAATTATTGCTTGCAATATGAATTTCATTAAGTATTGAATATGCACGTTACAAAGCTTTATATAGCCAAACTATCACATGCTTGTAGCACAAGCTATCTATAACTAACTAGTTGTTATTTTGTAACAAATCACTGACGATTTAGAACAAAAGTAGTTATGAATTAACTCCTATCAAATGTTAGACATCATTTTTAATTAAAAAGTTTGTTGTTATTTTAGTTTTTTTTTTTTCACTTAAATTTGGACTTTTTCATGTTCTCATCTCAAACAAGTTAAATAAGATAGTTAGATTTCATTTAAGAAAATTAAACCTTCATTCATGAAAATTAGTTTGTAATTTTAACGAAAATGTCACGTCAAAACTTGTGATGTTTACACCAATCGGTTTTTATAGTTATTTCTTTCTTAGAATTCTCTTTTTCTTTTTGGTAAATGAACTCTCTTTTTATTTTATTTTATTTAAAGAAGGACGAATATTTCAGTTGGATTTATAGCATCTGGAAGGGACCCATCCACCGACCCATTTTTGTGAGCATCTTTTTCCAATGCCCTTTTGATCTTGCGGTACAACTTTTTAATTAAAAAAAAAAGGGAAATGTTAACCGGTACATTCCGGACACTGATTAAGGAACAAATGTAGTAGGTATTATATTGAAATTTGTGCTATCAACTCATCGAAAATATAAAAAGTGTTATTTTTATTTTAAAATTTCTTTTTTTAGTTTTCTTAACTAGTGCCCCAGGGACATCGGTTAACATGATCCAAAAAGAGAAATGTTAACCGGTGCATCTGAGGCAGCAACAAATGTACTAAGTATTATATTGAAACTTGTGCTATCAACTCATCGAAAGCATAAAAAATGTTATTTTTATTTTAAAATTTTCTTTTTTTAGTTTCCTTAACTAATGTCTGGAGGCACCGGTTAATATGATGTATTAAAAAATTACATTTGGAAGGTTCATTTGATTTGCATACGAACATCCTCCCTGTACAATCATAAAAGTTAACACTAATGATTAATTATATCCATATTATTACCTGCTCATAAGAAAATTATATCCGTAGTATATAAAATTATACAATGATACCCTGCTTATATACATGGCTCTGTCGGTTTGTTTATCATGCATCTTTGATAAACAAATCAAATCACTAATTACTCCAATGAATAGTACTTATACCACAATTTGATTCTTGAATATACTATTCGGCAAAAATCATACAAGTAAAAAAAGAAATCAGCTTAAATTAAAGAGTTTTATCTGTTTGATCAACCTAAAAGAAAGTCAAAGTTCAACTGTCTGACTTAAAGCTATCCTATGGATAAATGATACAAGAAGAAAGTAAAGAAGATATCCTCTCGATAATTTTTTTTGGGGCGAAAATCAGATATTTTTCACGCAAATGCAGAGACTAATCTTTTAAGTATTGTAAGACTCAAATGGACGACAAACTTTTCCTAAGAATTTTAACGATGTTGTATACCCAAGGCTGGATTCGATGATTGATATAAAAAGAAATCAAAACAATCATCTAATTACAATTGTCCTCTAAAAGGATCAAACTGAAGATCAAACGGTAAGCTTTGATTTAATAACATATGGATGATCTTTCAAATGCAATGAAGTGAATCTCTAAAAAGCCTTTCATCTTAAAGAGATCATGCTTAAACAAAATAAGACAATGGATAGTAGTACAACATCGTACAATCTATCCAACAACTCTTTCTTTTTGTCTCAATATTCAACGGTATTATTCCTCTTGTATGAAAGGGGATATATTCAAAACCTTGAAATAGACTTTTCTTGTTATTCGTTAGTCTTCAAGAAATAGAAATATTTGAAGAAAAAAAGACCAATGTAGGTGTTCAAAACACCAAACTTAGAAAGAAAAATGCTATGTTATTATAGAAAAGAAAAATATAGAGAAAGCCAAGAACATGATTTAGGAACACATTGTAAAATATTGTCATATCTCAGAGAGTACTCATTCTAGCCATGACTCTCTATTAGTCAAATACAAATTCAAGTCTTCAACAACCTTTACTTGAAAAAGGGGATTTGGAAAAACGTTAAACACTCAAATAAGTCTTATGATTTGAGGCAAGGAAGTCCTTTGGTTTAATGCAAAAAATAAAAAAATCTAGGATATGGAGTATCTTAGTGGATTAAGTCTTTCTAAGGATAGAAGGAAAAATCTTATTGAAGTTAAATGTTTTGATAAAAAAAAAAACCTTTTCATGATGAATTTCTTACAAATAGTGGTTAACTTAGAAAAGATTTTTTTATTTTTTTTAAATAACTTAGAAAAGATTTTTAAATCTCAATATGTAGCAAATACCTCACCCCAACAAAACATATATCAACAACCTTTATCTTTTTTCATGTTTTCCTTAATGAATATGGAAAACTAATATGAAATATTTTGTCAACATTAGAGACAAAAATAGAAGTTTACTTGGGCAATCAAACTCATCCATCACAACAAACCAAATGATTTTCCTAATGAACCGTAATCTGTAGTCAATAACAAATTATTTAGAAAAAACGAATTCAAAGCTTCACTCAAATAACTTTTGGCCATAAAAAAATGCATCCACAATCACAAAAAAACGTTTTGATAAACAATAACACTCTATCCAAACAAATGTTTATCTTCATTTTTGTTCATCTTGTTCCAATTCCAATTCAAGATGATAATCAATATCTTTTGTGATCTCTGCAACAAGGTCCAAGTATAAATCAGGACATGCACCTATAATATCCTCCTTTAGTTTCTCATACTCAAAAGTCCATTTCACAAGTGAACCATATTCGTTAATATCTAATTCACAATCAAACACTTCTAATGTTCCCTTGAAACTCTTGTAACTCTCACTCACATCCCCATCATAGAGGCTAAATGTGATTACCTTATTCTCATCATCTATAGTCTCAATTTTAACTTTAGCACTTTCTTCATTTTCATCTGCAGGGATTCAATGTATTTAAAATCAAAGTTTATTGATCAGGACAAATATAGAAAATAAATTAGAGACAAACAAAAACATATTTAATTTCGAAACGGTGTTAAAAAATGTCAAAATTAGTGATCAGCTCAAGTTTTCCTTACTCCAGTGCAACATCAGACAAAGATTAGTGTAAAAATGAGTCCAATAAGCTGGAATTGCCGAGACACTATAATCCGGATCTCTTCTTCTTGAGCGAGACACTAGTCCATACTAATAAAATTGAGGATACACGTTACATTATTGGTTTTGATGCTTGTTTTTATGTTGACCGTACCAGTAGAGAGACTAAACTTGCTTTATTTTGGCGCACCTCTTTTAATTGTCAAATTGTTAATTATTTGAACAATCATTTCTTCAAAAAAAAAAATTTGAACAATCATATTACTGTTGAAATTGTTGATGTTGTTTGTGGGGGCTCACTGGCTACTACGGGTACCCAAATGGGGGACGTAGATGTGCCGCATGAGATTTTTTACGTCAATTGTCTAGTCAATCCATGGTCCATGGTGCATCTTTGGTGATTTTAACGTAATTATGGATGCAAGTAAGAAAAGAGACCGAACTACTCGCTCAAATTGGTTAATAAATGGGATCAGGCAAGCTGTTCTTGACTCTAATTTATCTGACATACTTGTCGAAGGTTATCCATTTACTTGGTTTAAATTTCAGGAACACCACATGCGGTTGATGAAAGGTTGGATAAAGCTCTAGCTAATACTGTTTGGTTTAACTTTTTCCCGAAAGCGAGACTATAAAACCTTGTGGCCCCATCATCAGATCAGTATCCTATCTTATTGGAAAGAAACCCTGCGGTACAATCTTATTTGGTTAAGCGCAATTTCCGTTGCAAAATGTATGGAATCACACACGAACCTGGCTTCAAACATATGGTCACTGATTGTTGGCACGTGTATAATGATTATTCCATTTTACCAAAGTTGAGATGTTGTGTCGATGATATATCTGCTTGGAGTAAAGAGCATTATAACAAGTTGAAAAGAGATATTGAGGATTGTCAGTGTTAGCTTAGGGGATCATCAGAAACAACAGTTGTCATTGAGAAAAAGGATGAACAGACTTTTAATGCAATATGATGCATATTGGCGCTAGAGAGCCAAAACTTTTTGGTATATAGATGGAGAACGTAACACCAAGTTATTTCACGCAGCTACCATGGTGATCGGTGTAATTTGCCATATTGTCTCTAATGATGATAATTTGTTTCTAACAACACCATTTTCCAAAAAGGAATTTCGAGTGGCAATGTTCTTCATGCATCTAGATAAATTCCTCAGGATATATGGTTATAATCCAGGTTTTTATGAGCAATTATGGAACTTATGTAGTGATGAGGTTTTTAAAGAATGTTGTGTTTGGCTCGATACTCTTCAGTTTCCGGCCTCCCTCAATATGACCAATATCGCTCTTATTCCCAAAGGTAATTCTCAAACTACGATGAAAGATTGGTGGCCTATATCTCTTTGCAATGTTCTCTACAAATTAATCTCTAAAGTTCTAGCAATTAGGTTGAACGTTATCCTTCCACATTGTATTTATGATAATTAGTCAACTTTTCTACCAGGACGGTCGATTCTTGATGATTCCATGATAGCCATTGTGGTGATTCACCATATGAAACTCGTGGTAATAAGGGGTGTGTGGCGCTAAAATTGGACATCAGTAAGACGTATGAATGTATGGATTGGATTTTTTTGAAGCGTGAATGATTAAAATGGGTTTTTGATTACAAATGGATTCATTGGATGAGTATGTGTGTGGAGTCTTTGAACTACTCGGTATTTGTTAATAATGAAGTCGTTAGGATAGTTATTATGAGGTGTGACCTTCGTCAAGAGGACCTATTGTCCCAATACTTGTACATCATTCATGCGGAGGGGTTGTCATATCTTATTCGAGATGCCGAAGATCTAGGGGTAATTGCACCCTTATTTGCAGAAGCGCACCTCCCGTGTCTCATCTTTTTTTATTTTTATTTTTACAAACGCATGTATCTTATTCTTCAAAGTTGAGGAGAGTCGGACTCAAATCATGAAAAATGTTCTTACTACATATGGGGCAGCTTTGGGGCAAACTTTTAGCTTACCAAATTAGAGATTTACTATAGTCGAAATGTTTCAGATGCAACGAAGGTGATTGTTGCTAATATATTGGGTGTGCAATATGCTCTTGGTACCAGGAAATATTTGGGATTACCATCTATGATAATCAGAGATAAAAAGGTCACCTTTTCATATATTAAGGATCAAGTTTGGCAAAAAAAATCAATTATTGGAGTAGTAAGTGCCTTTCTAATTGGAGTAGTAAGTGCCTTTCTAAGGCAGGTTACGAAGTAATGATAAAATCCGTTCTCTATGCTATTCTGTCTTATGTCATGAACATTTTTTCAGTTACCTACAACTTATATCAGAACCATAGAAAGAATGATGAATTCTTTTTGGTGGGGACATGGTGGTACTAATAGCCGAGACATTAATTGGATGTCTTGGAAAAAGTTGTCGATGCGTAAAAAATATGGTGGTATGGGTTTCAAGGTTCTATCAGCTTCAACTTGGCTATGCTTGGTAACAAAGGTCGAAATTTCAAACGATCCACAATTTATTGTCTCTCGTATTTTCAAAGCGTAATATTTTCCTAATCATAGATACCTTACGATCAATTTGGGTCATAATTCTAGCTATGTATGGCGCATCATTCTTCGTGCAGGGTTTATTGTTTGTGGTGGTTCACGTTGGTGTATCAGTTCAGGTAACTTTACTCCTATTCTTGGTGAACCATGGTTGTTGAACGGTGAATGTATTACTTTACCTTGGATAGTTTGATTGATAATAATTCCAAGAGTTGAAATGTTGATTTGGTGAGGCAAGTGTTTAGTGAGGGTATAACATCTACTATTCTTCAAACAACGTTGATTTATAAAGTCCCCAATGATCATGTGATTTGGAAAGCAGAGAAAAACGGTATGTATTTTGTCCATAGTGCGTACAATTGCAAATTGACCCCTCAAAAATTATAATTTGACCACTCAAAATTTTTGAAATTTACAAATTGACTCATAATTTCAATTTTCAAATTTGGCCCAAAACATTTAAAATTTATAAAAGTTGTCCAAAATGATGACAATGATTTTTTTTATTACTCCATCCAAACAAAATATTGAGAAATGAAAGTAATTTAACTGAATCATTTAAATTGCCTAAAATTCTAAATTCTTTAAAATTTCTAAATAAACTTTAATTCTTTTCATGTAGAGAGACATATTATCACCTCTCCAACATAATATTTGTAATAATTAGCTTAAATTGTAAATTAGCATAACTTTATGTATTTTTGCTCATAATCAAAGTATATGCAAGCAAGCAAGGACATTAAGGAGGGTGCGTTCATTGATAAATACTACCTTTGAGCAATAAATAAAATAAAGGAAAATATGAAACATAACAACCTTAATTACCTATTGTATATTCCCAGTGAATGACAGAACCAACATTTTCCCAGTCACCTTCATGCAATCTAGCTCCCTGTACTTGATCTGGGGAGATATCAGGAATTTGGTTAAGTTGCTTCCTGAAAATATTATAGACCTTAGCAGGAAGTGCTCTAATCTCTATTTTAGTGAACACTTTTCCACTTAAAGCCATGTTTCTGCTTTCTAATGTAGAGACATCAAAGAATATATAGAATAATTGATTTAAATATATAAGAATTACCTATTAATGTGACACCACAAAACAGCTGTATATATAAGTTGACATTTACATATTTTTTGTTTTTTTTTTGAAGTTGATATTCTTTTTTGCGTTAACTCTCCGGTTTCTTAAAGAAAGGGGTCATAGTAGCTTGGAGTTTGGCCGTAAAGGTAACCTAACAAAAAATTATTTCACAAAAGAATCGAACTCGAGTTCTCTGGACGATTTATCCTTAGTAAAACTCATTTACTATTTAAGCTTAATTGCTCGGTTAAAATTAACATTTTAAGATTGTAAGAGTAAATAGAGTATAAAATAATACAATTGTGAAAGAGACGTCAAAGTTCAAATTCTAAATTCTTATTTATTAAGATGAATTTCTAAACAATATGATATTTGATAAAAAAGAATTGAAAATAATGTTGGACCAAAATATTAGCTGACATAATATTGATTCGACCATCAATGTTTGTTGTGATTCACGTACCAACTACCAACCATATTTCGAATACACGTCCCACGTCCCTAGATGTTGTCCTAAATGAATTAAAGAAAAATTATTTTTGAACAAATTCTTTATAAAACTTTTGAAATAACTTGGTTATACTACAATTTAAATAGTGGGTTTTAACATGGATGTACGTGGATCAGTTATTTTCAGTTTCTCTTTATATTTATGTTTTCCCCTTCTTATGATACAAGCAAGATAGATAAATTATGTTTCTTTTAAATGTGTCCAACTAGCAATGATTTCTAATGTTCTTTTTACATTTTATTTTTCACAGCACAGGTATAAAATGCCTAAAAGGGATCTTGCTGAGGAGGTGATAGTAATTTCTACAACAAAAATAGATAAATTTAGTGTCTTCCATGCAACATATTATTTTTGTCATTTTTCTTTGTCATGGTTTTCCTCCCTATAATACAAGCATGATAGACAAGTTATTTCCAATTCATATTAAATGTGTTTAACTATCAGTTAATTTTAATGTTCTTTTCACATTTAACTTCTTATAACTGCATATGTATAATATGTTCAGGTGAAGAGCAATTATATTTAACCTCACTGCACAGGTACAATACTTCTCAGTGCACTATTAGATAGAAAATGAAAATGAAATATTACATGCTTTTGTTTCATTATTTCTACTATTAATTCCCTGCAGAACTTTTGCTTCTTTTTGCTCCACAAAATTAAAATCAGATCCTTCTCTTTCATTGATTCAAAGAAATCAGCACACTCCATCACTCAATCAACATCCTACAAAAAGGTCTCACATGAGTAAAATAGTTATATTACAAAGAAAAATTTGGATTATTTAATGTTTGTTATGAAATTGGCCAAAAAATATCTTTTAAAACAAAATATCACTATTATGTGACCCCATTGAAATAAAAACGGGTAAGGTATGCAACGAACAAACCAAATAGGTAATGATGATTCAAAATTGTGCGAAGCACAGGAGCGCGATCTAGTATAGTGGTATAAGTTTTGTAATTTGAAAAATTCATGTATGCCTATTATACGGCCGGACGCGGGTACTGTTGTGTAATAATTAACAAAACCGGCGTCGACCGATTGTATCAGCAATAACCAAATTTTTCTCGTTGTACAAACCCGACCACTGACCCGAACCACCCGTTTCATCAATGTTTACAACGGTTTTAGCGGTTTTCGGGCGGGTTATGAATGTTTGCTCAGCCCTAATTTTATTTATCCTATATATCCACCGACAACATTTTGCTACTAATTTATGTTAGTTCCTTTTTCCGTTTACTTTAATCTAATTAATGAGTATAACATTATCTGATAGTAAATTTGTCAAATTTCATCATTTGTAAAAGTTATTAAATAATTTAATTTCATCTGACATACTGTTGTGTGGTCCATTTCAACAGCCGATAATGATCTTGTGTTTTCTGATAAGGTTCTAGGTGTAGAGAAATTGGTTCAAAAGATTTAGCTCGCTACGTTTTTTTTAACAACAATTTTATTTAAAAACCAGATCCTTGCTCAAGATAAACAGAGTACGGTGATTCAGAGAATACAAACTAAATGTGTCGTATATAGGCGAAACATCCGAAATAAACACCATAAAAGACACCCCTACACACAAACCATCAAAATAATGTCACCACCTAAAATAGACCCATTCACGAAACGACCATTGAAAATAATATCCATAATGACCCATCGCCACTGCTCACCCCAAAAGGTCACCCCTCTAAATGAATCACCCAGTTCTCATCACCATAGCTGAGCCACATCCGGAAAAGTCATTTTCTAAAGATAATTCAACTTCCACCACCTCTTAACCTCCAGTACACCGAAAGAACACCAAAATAAGCTCAAAGCAGAACTTGAACTGAAGAACTGACTCCTAATCTCGAATCAAAAGTGATCGGTCCATGAGACTTCAGGACTAAATCAGAAGGGCACCCCTCACCCCTGGTCCACCAGAGAAACACCATAGCCAGCCAAACAAGATTACAATTAGACACCAACTCCTGATCTCGAAGCAAAAGTAACAGGCCCACCATAATCTAGCACACAATTTGTAAGAAAATCGACATGATTTGCAGTGGTGCAAATATCAATCAAATTAAAAAGGAAAAGTCTTAGATCGAAGGCCACACATGCTCAGAGCACCCAAAACACCTTAACAACCCAAAACTCAAACAAGAGATAACGACGACGGATATGGACCCGAATGACAAAGACGACCTTCAAAAGAAATCACACCATAAATTAACGAACAATTATACCTCCCCTTCATCAGCACCCTCAGTGATATTGGTTTTTAGTGAGACACCCTCATTAACTATATTTTCATTATGAGTGGATGGTGGAACCACTTATCTTTTGGAGTTGGTAGCCTCTTTATGTTGAGGGCATGTGTAACTCCCGTTTTGATTATTTAAATTATTTTATAGAGTATAGAGAATATTTATACGATTTTATGTGATTTATGTGATATGTGTGATTTTATTAAGTGACTTATTTTATTGTTTAATAAAATAAGATTTGAAAATAAAATAAATATTAAGTTGTGGGGCTGTTTTAGAATTAGATAGAGTTATGAGGGAATAAGTGAAATAAGATAAATTAGTAGAAAAACATAAAAAGGGAAAACCTAGGTTTAGAAACTGTCAGAACGTACAATTCAGAATTTGGGAGAAAAAGGGAGAAAAACCAGAAGTGAAGAACCAAGAGGTTGCTGCTCCAATTTTCTTAAGGTAAGGGTAAGCCTAGCATTACAATTCCATTAAACTGTAATTCATGATTGTAGTTAACAGATTATAGAAGGAATTCATGAGAAATTAAGAATTTGAGAATTAGGTCAAAAGTGATGAATTGATGATTAGATGATGAGAAACAGTACCATTAATGTAGAAAACTGTTTACAGACCATATGGTAACCCTTAAACATCATGATAGTCGAAATTGGGGAGGAACATGATGAAAATTGGGATTTTGGGTGAAAATTGTCGTAACCCCGTAACTGTTCTGTCATCGCTCGCCACAGCGAGTAAGCAACTCGCCACAACGAGTGCTCTTCAACAGCTCGCGAGGCGAGAAACCCACTCGCCATAGCGAGTAACCCTTAGATGGCTCGCGAGGCGAGCAACCCCACTCGCCATAGCGAGTAGCACCCTGATGCTCGCAAGGCGAGTAGCCTAACTCGCCATAGCGAATGACCCTTGATGGCTCGCAAGGCGAGCAACCCAACTCGCCACAACGAGTGACCTCTGATGGCTCGCAAGGCGAGAGATCCCACTCGCCATAGCGAGCAGTTCTGTATCAGACTGCCTTTTTGAAGTATGCTACTTCTGTCGTACAAATTGTTATGAGATGACCCCTGAGTTAGAATTAAACATTGCTGCAATAATGAAGATGACCTGTAAGCTATTATTTAAATGTTTGATTTTGTTAGCAGTGACATATACAATTGTGTATATTTTCTTTTGAACTATAAAGGACAAATTATGTGATCGTTTATGGTATTGTCATGCCTTGAGATAATTGATGTGCTGTCATGCTGCTATTTGTTATTGATTAAAAAGCTGCATGTGTCATTCTAAGATTATGAGTTATGATCCAAATTATTGGAGTTATTTGTGATTTTTAAGTTAGAAGATGTTGAGTCCATGCATATTCATTCAGAGATGAGGGCTCATGCCCTAGGAGCTTTTGCTCAACAGAGACGATAGCTCATGCTCTAGGAGTATTTTTATGCTCAAACAACGACGAGGGATTATGCCCTAGGTGTATATTTATACTCAATAGCGACGAGGGCTTATGCCCTAGATTGGTACCACATGCATGAACAAGATGTCTAAGTTGCATAGTCGAGTCAAACTGTTAAGTTGAACTATGATGTTGAATTATGATGATGATTATGATGTTGATAAGATGTTATCTGACTATTGTTGTGGATGTATTTGATGTTTATGTCGTTAATCATAATTATTGAATTATATGTTTAATGCCATTGTTTTGTGAATATCACCCCTTATGCTTGGAAATGTTGCTCTTCATATGAGTAACTTGCAGGCGATTAAGCTTTTAGCTGTTGTTTGCTGTTGTGAGTGGCTACCCTCACTGTGTCCTTAGGTGCTCTGATACGTAACGGGATGGGAACCTTTATAACTATTTTCTATTCCTTACGTATTGATTATGACTTAATATTAATGAGTTTCAGTTGAATTTAATTTGAGAAGTTTTGATGAGGCCTGCGTGCCAAAACTATTTTGTTAGTTTGAATCTTTATTCGCTGCGAAGTTTTGAATAATTATGATTATTATTTTATGAAGGATAAATTGTTATTTATTCCGTTTTGAGATTTCTAGAAATTTAGCATTCCGTTTATACGAGAAACTCTGATTATTTATTATGAAATTTTTACTTTGGGAAAACGGGGTGTTACAGCATGTTTGGTTGCCTTTGATCTGGGATTTTTTATTTGTTTATTGATGTCATGTGTCACATCTTTCTGATGAAGTAGACTTGGTTCATTCTTCCGAGCACAAGGGATGTTTCTTTTTTCTTTTTTTTCTTATGCCGTTGGTGGTGGTGGTGTTGGTTTAGCTTTGTTGGTGATCTTGCGTGTGTTTTCTATTTTTTTGGTGGGGTTGATCTATTCACCCTTTGTTTTTGGACACTAGGAGGAATGGAGGCTTTCCGTTTTATTTTTTAGATGTTGTTATTGTTTTAGCTTTTCTTACGGTGTTGCATATGTTTTTTAATTTTTTGGTCGGACTTTTGGTCACCTCTGGTGTTTCTCAAACAATGTATATTCGTTCTCATTTTCTTATATATAATATATCTATTTGGGATTAAAAAAACTAAATTTTTCCTCATATATGTCCAATGGTAAAGAATAATGAAAGATCCACAATATTTAATTGCATCCATCCTAATTTTTTTTTGTTAATGTTGTTTGCTCATTTCGACTATAAGTGATATTTGAATGATCAATTCAACCACATGTTGACAAGTCTTTAATAAGATCAAAAAAATGGTGAATTTAACGAGAACCACAATATACTCCTTACTCAAATTATAGTATCAACAAAATGAGTCACCCTCAAATATTTCATCAAACGCATGAAATGCAAACTTGAAACAAATTAAAGATAACATTAGAACACAAACAAAGATGCACAACCAAAAAAAAAATACATAAAAACTCACACAATTATTAGAACTCAAACCTGAAAATGATTGAGTGACCAAAACATAGATTATATATCAAACTTTAAAATTTGATATATAAAAAACAAAACCCTCCTATGAGTAACTCATCTTCCAATAAACACAACTCTTCTTTTACAAAATTAAATACATATATATATACACAACTTTTGTACCTTCAATTACACCTAAGAATTCAAACTATTTTCTACAAAATTTAGTCGTTCTTTTGAAGAGACATATCGGATGGAAAACAAAATAAATTTAAAATTACCATATTATCCTTTTCAATGCAAATAATTAAATAAAATTTTGACCATGTTAAGCATAAATATCAAGCATTTAATCTAATTAACTAAATGGTACATATGTATATTAAAGTTTTATGCGGATAAAAGTTTAGATTAACGGAGACGCACCTCATAGAAAATCAGAAAAAGAACCACCGGCCTCAATGAGAATTTACAATAAAGCTTACATATAGTGAAGCCTTTAACACTGAGTTAATTTTTTTTAATTACATGTATTATCATAATGCTAAGATTACGAAGAAGAGGTTTGGTCTACCGAAAAAAATTTAAATTAGCACATCGTAGCAGCTGAAAGATGTATCCACATTTGTGTCTAACATGCCTTGATTAGGATTATCTTCAATGGAAATAAATTTTGGAAAACCAAAAAATATGTAAATTATCCAATAACTTTTAATTGATTTTAGCACAAATACTAATTGTTATCCTCTTACCTTATTTTTTTTACACTTGATCATGATTTTGAGAATCCCAACTGATGATTAAAAAATGACGAGGGAATGAAAAAGAATCATATTCGACTTAAAAAGATTAAATAAAATATTGAAGTGATATGGAAATATAGATAAATAAGACGCCCTTTATTTGAATTAAAAAATAATACAACACAAGTGCAGTTTTAACTTCCAACTAGATAACAAAGACAATAAAAGACTAAATAACACTAAGATTCAGTCCTAACCAAGTCACATACATGAAACTAGGTTAAGCATGAGTTCTCAAATTGAAATTAATTTAAAACAACATGAAACATAAAAGCATAAAAATAAGTTAACACGGGCATCTTAAGGTGGATCTAAGATCTCGGGTCAAAAGAATCCGGAGGGTCCATATCCACCTCCTCCCCCAATATTGTTGAAACCAAACAAATGAGGTTGCAACACAGGGTTCTGAAAAAATTGGGCTGGAGACATTTGAGTTTGCGGAGGATTTGGTGGATGATGGAGAGGCATGTTGGAGGATGAACCATTTCCAACAAAAAATTGAAAGGTTTGAGTAGGAGCACCCTGGATTACAAGCCTATCAGCCTGATGTGCAACAAGTTTCTTAAGCTCCCCCAAAGCATTCTTGAATAATTCAAGTTCGGCCCTATTCATCCCATCAACAGGACTAGCCCACCAAAATTGAGTCTCGGTCGCCTTGCGCAAGTGGCTAAGCTCTTCAGCACGTTTCTTCTCGATGTCCAATAGATGGTTGATATGAGACAGCTGAGTATTGAGCTCACGCACGTTGGCGCTACGGTGAGCCTCAATGAATTGCATGGTACCATTGTTTTGGGGTGGGACTCGAGAGAGATAACGATCTATGACCGTATCAACATTGGGGTGACCAAATGAAAATACCTTCTCCCCAGGTGAGAAAACAACAAGAGCAACATCTGCACCACAGAGGGTGGAAAGCTCACTGGCTTTCTTGAAGAGCCCACTACGGCGCTTCGAGAAAGTCACTTGCAAGTTGCTCTCGTTGCTCATTTTTTTCATCTCAATCTTTTGGCGACCTCGGCTTTTCCTTCCACTCGACATGGTTGAAGCACAAAAAAGAGAGAAAAGAAAAGGGTGGGTGAGTGTGTTTTTTTAATTTAGACTAAGAAATGGTACATTAGGATTGGGTGTGAAGGAGTCATTTTATACACAAATTTTGTGAGTATATTTCCGCTCAAATGTTGTGAGTGTATTTTCAAGACGCGGTTCTTTTTCAAACGTCGTGTCTTTTCATTACATTAAAATATTTACTGGATTGAGAGATTATCATCAAATCTCTTTTTACATGGCTTATATGGAAGATAATTCAATGTTAAAAAAAATTGTTCTTTTTCCAATTATGTATATCTTAGCTTATTCAGCAATTGTTAGATAAATTGTACCTGGATAATTCCAAGAATTTGAAATAATTATGTTCATATTAATTTTTTTTTTGAAGAAACCAAAATGGAATATATATTAAATTGAGAACAACACTCTCCTCAGCACAAGGTGTCCCGTGAAAGAAGCCAAACAAGTTACATCACAGTTTAAACAAACACAAAGTCTAGTACAATGTTAAGAATGGTGATGTTATACGTAGTTGAAGTAGTTTGTAATTTTTTACTTGAAGTAAAAATGAAAAAGCAATATATTAAGTGATACGATAAATATGAATTGTCGGGCATTTAAAATTATTATTTACGCTTATAAAATAAACAAAATTCGCGATATGGAAAATATTAGTTATTATAAATTTTCTAAACAATCAATGAAATCATTTAATTTTTAATAACAAATTAGTGGCCAACTGTAACATACGAATCACGATTATTTATTTTTTTTGTTATATTTTTTAAAATAGAAAAATTATTATTGATATCGCATAAGATTCGAACGACAAAAGGACATATAATAACCCATAAAAGACCACTATTATGTTATTGACGATAATGTGTGGTAGAGGAGTAAAAAAGTTTAAAAACAACAAAGTTAAAAAGATCACTAGTATCAAAGGTTCCTTCAATAATATACGAGATAGGAACAAAATGGTAAGGAGACGTAGTTATATTTATGCTTGGTATATATTGAACCTTAGTGTTATACTGAAAATTGAGTTTGAAAATATTCTAGCAGTTCTATAACTACCCCCATTGTCAACACATTACAAAGTTGGGGTGCGTTTTCATTCAACCCTAATCAATCCTTTTATAGGTATGGACTGTCAATATTATATTAAGGGCTTGTCAGTCCTCAATAAAGGCTTGTCGACCCTTCGGGGGCACCTTTGGCTTTAGAAGGCGTAAGCCGCCCTTCCTAGCTTCTAGAAACATCTAGAACGCTCGCCTACTGTCTTTGGGCCTAAGTTACTTAGGACCCAAGACACAAAAATATTATCCCAAAGAGGGTATAGATACCCCTCTTGAGATCATTCTCAAGGCATGAACTAAAAATATACTAAACCCTAACTTTAGATATTGTACTCACAGCCAATACAATTGGCGTCCACCGTGGGTTCTCGGTAAAACTAACTTAGGTCGCACTCATCAAACAAAAACCAATCCGGTTGTCTTCAAACGATGGCCTAGAAAAATTATTTCCATGCCTCAAGTTTCATATCTTAACCCCTCATTTGATGTTGTATTAAGCGAGAATGATTCCGTCGAAACCACAAATATAGAAGTTCCTAGAAATGCCCCCCTAAAAAAATATAAAAAATTACATGATTGATGACATGCTGTCATTATGTAATTTTTACGATTTATTTTGACATTTTGATAGAGTTCTGAGGCAATATGAAGTATCCAGGAGTGTTAAAAGCAAGAAATTTGGAAGTGCTGAAAGCAAGAAATCGTGGCGCGATTTGCATAGCCGTGACACAATTTTCTTGGTAGAGAGGCATGTTTTTGAGTTACTTACATCGTGACACGATTTCCTGAGGTGTGGCACAATTTTTAGAAGAATCTGGAAGACATCTAGGGTTAAGTGTCAAATCGTGACATGATTTTATGAAGCGTGGCGCGATTTTGGCTTCAGTAAATTTTTTCTATTTAAGCTGGACCAAGTCCCAGACATAAGGGTTACGATTTTGGAGAGCAAAAGTGCGATCTTGAGACCTGAAGACTGTAACACCCCGTTCTCCCAACAGTATTAATTAACAAAATAAATCAGAGTTTTTTCACCAAAAACGGAATGCTACATTTTCGTTCAAACAAAATCTCCAAATTAACGGATGAATAAATATTCTCCAAATAAATAGTCAATAATAATTAACTTCAAAACTTCGCAGCGGAATTATTTTAAAGCAACTAAATAATCTTTGGCACGCAGGCCTCATCAAAAGTTTCATAAATCAAAATTAATACGTAAGGAAAGAGAAAACAAGCAATAAATTCCCGTCCCGTTACGTATCAGAGCTCTAAGACACTTGAGCCGACATCTCTACTAATCTTCATTACCTGCACTTGCCCACAAGGCGGCAATTCCAGCAGAAGGGGTGAGATTCACAAACAACAATAGATAACATAATTCATCAATTAAACTCAACAGCAACACTTTAACGAATAATCAATTATCATTTATAATTTGAACAATTCAACAACATGGTCAACAACGACACCGACAACTCAACCAACAACAACAACAACGACAACAACTACAACGACAACAACGACAACAAAAATGCAACTAATGCAAATGCATGTGGTACCATTTTACGCGCGTTGACTGCTAAGCATTCCGGGGCATGAGCCCCCAACGGTTGAATGAAATAACATTCCAGGGCATAAGCCCTCAACAGTTGAGTGATAAACACTCCAGGGCATAAGCCCTCAACAGTGGTATGAGTATGAAATGGACTCAATGGTGTATATCTACATACAACCCAACGACAACAACAACAACTACTATATGCATAATCAGCTATGACATAAGACTCCAACTTAATTCGACAAGACACAACAAGGTCACAGCGAAGCATCACAACAAAATTCAACAACTTAAGTAACCTACAGTATTACTCGCCGTGGCGAGCTACTTTACTCGCCGTGGCGAGTTCAGAAAATTGAGCTCCTCGCCGTGGCGAGTTGGGGGCGAGCTTAATGCGAGCAAAAGTGGTTGCTCTCGGCGTTTTTGACATTTTTCACCTAAAATCTTCATTTTTAAGTTCCCAAAACCCAAATTTAATTCTGTAAAAATGTGCCATTCATCCCTAAACATATTAAGGCACTCAAATCGATATAAAAATTCACCCAAAAACCTCATTAAGACAATTAACAACTTTTTAATTAAGCAACTCGCCGTGGCGAGTGCATCTGCTCGCTGTGGCGAGCTACGGGTGCTTCATTGCTCGCCTCGCGAGTAGGATTGCTCGCCGTGGCGAGTTACACAGGCATTGCTCGCCTGGCGAGTGGGTTTGCTCGCCGTTGCGAGTGGCGATTGACAGAACTACGAACTGTACGAACAGACTTCTACTTTTCAACCCTAAACCCCAAATTCAACACCCAAAGGCTCAATTTTGATGAATTTCATCATCCCTATGCATTCTAACATCAGAACAGCATTAAACAACAACAATTACATGAATTAATCAAGTTATTAACATCAATTCATCATTAACCTAATTCAATTCATCAACCCTAACAACCCTACATTCATCAACGAATTATAGAACATAAAGTTGAGAGTTAGTCTCACCCTTACCTTAGATTATCTTCCTGAATTAAAAGCAGCGTTCTTCTCTCCTCTTGCTTCTTCTCTCTTCTTCTAGGTTTTTCCCCCTTTTCTTGTTTTCTCACTGTTTCTACGTGAAAATGGTTCTGACTCTTTCTTCCCTTATTAATACCTATTAACTTCTCCTTAATTCCAATTAACTCCTATTAAATTATTAAATAATTCATTTTAATCCCCAACCTTCTTAGAATTATAATTCTCACCTATTTTAATTAAATAATTCAAAACAATCACATAATAAAATATAACACACCATAAAATAAACATAAATTATTTAAAATCACATAAACTTACTAAAATCAATTAAAATAAAATAATCGATAACTAGGGCTTAACTTTCTCTGTAGTCTGCTGGACTAATTCTGGTCTCAACACTATACTTTCTCCCGATTCAAACCAACACAACGGAGTTCTACACCTCTGACCATACAAAGCTTCAAATGGTGCCATACCAATACTCGAATGATAACTGTTGTTGTACGTGAACTCAATGAACGGTAGATGACTATCCCAAGCTCCACCTTGCTCAAGTACACACACTCTTAATAAATCTTCCAACGACTGAATCGTCCTCTCCGACTGACCATCTGTTTGAGGATGATAAGCCGAACTCAACTTCAACTTAGAACCCAAAGCCTCCTGCAAACTCTTCCAAAACCTTGAAGTAAACCTCGGATCTCTATCCGACACAATACTCGATGGAACACCATGCAACTTCACAATACTATGAATATAAATCTCTGCCAACTGAGCTATTGGATAATTGATATTGATCGGAATAAAATGTGCTGACTTTGTTAACCTGTCAACAACTACCCAAATGGCATCATGCCCCTTCGGAGTATTCGGTAAGCTCGTTACAAAATCCATGGATATGCTATCCCACTTCCATTCTGGTACATCCAATGGTGTCAACAATCCTGCAGGCTTCTGATGTTCAACTTTAGATTTCTGACAAGTCAAACATGCATAAACAAATTGCGCGACATCTCGCTTCAATCCAGACCACCAAAACATCTTCTTCAAGTCGTGGTACATCTTCGTAGCTCCCGGATGAATACTTAAGCTGCTCATGTGACTTTCTTCCAAAATCATCTTTTTCAACTCGTCATTATCAGGAATACAAATTCTGCCTCGGAATCTTAACACACCCTGATCATCAACCTGGAAATCACTATCTTCCGCTTCATTACTAGCAACCATCAAGTCTACAAACTTAACATCAGCTTCTTGCGCTTCCTTGATACTGTTCAAGAATTCATTATTGATCTTCAACATACCTAACTGCACGCTCTGAGGTGCCAATTCGCAAACTAAGCTCAAGTCTCTAAATTGCTCAAGTAACTCGAACTCTTTCATCATCATAGCAGACATATGTAACGTCTTTCTGCTCAAGGCATCTGCAACTACATTGGCTTTACCCGGATGGTAATTCAAACTAAAATCATAGTCCTTCAACAACTCGAGCCATCTTCTCTGCCTCATATTCAACTCTTTCTGATCAAACAAATATTTCAAACTCTTATGATCACTGAACACCTCAAATCTGGAACCGTACAAATAATGCCTCCAAATTTTTAACACAAAAACTACAGCAGCCAACTCTAAATCATGTGTAGGATAGTTCTTCTCATGTATCCTCAATTGTCTCGAAGCATAAGCTACCACCTTACCATCCTGCATAAGTACACCACCTAATCCCAACTTGGACGCATCACAATACACAACAAAAGGTTCATCTGGCTTCGGTAAAATCAAAATCGGAGCAGTCGTCAACCGTTGCTTCAACTCATTGAAACTATTCTCACACTTAGTATCCCACACAAAAGCTTTACCCTTACAGGTCAACTGTGTCAAAGGAAGTGCCAACTTCGAAAATCCTTCGATAAATCTTCGATAATAACCTGCTAAGCCCAGAAAACTTCTAATCTCTGTAACGGACCTCGGAGTCTCCCATTGCGATATCGCTTCAACTTTCGACGGGTCAACCGCAATACCACTACCAGAAATAATGTGGCCAAGAAAACTTACTTCACTTAACCAGAACTCACATTTGGATAACTTGACATACAACTTCTTTTCTTTCAACACTTGCAAAACAATCTTCAAATGCTCTGCATGCTCTTCTTCAGTCTTAGAATAAATCAGAATATCATCAATAAAAACAACAACAAATCTGTCCAGAAAGTCATGGAAAATTCTGTTCATATACTCCATAAATACACCAGGTGCATTAGTAACACCGAACGGCATCACCTTATACTCATAGTGACCATATCGCGTTCTGAACGCCGTCTTCTGCATATCTTCATCCTTCACCTTGATCTGATGGTAACCTGACCTCAAATCGATTTTACTAAACACACGGGCACCCACTAGCTGATCCATCAAGTCATCAATTCTCGGAAGTGGATACCTATTCTTTATCGTCACTTTATTCAGCTGACGGTAATCTATACACAGCCTCATGCTACCATCTTTCTTCTTAACCAGCAACACCGGCGCTCCCCAAGGTGAAACACTCGGTCTTACAAACTTCTTATCAAGTAGGTCTTCCAACTGCTTCTTCAACTCTGCCAACTCAGCTGCTGACATACGGTAAGGAGCCATCGACACAGGCTTCGTACCCGGAACAAGATCAATTGAAAATTCAACTTCCCTTTCTGGCGGCACATCGGGAATCTCATCAGGAAAACATTCTGGGAATTCATTCACGACTGGTAGGCTATCAATCACTGCTTGATTCTCTACTGACAAATATGCTAACAAGGAAAACATCATAATTCCGTCACGCTCAATCTGCTTCAACTGCTTAGTACTCAAGAAATCAACTTCACTCTCTTCTTCAGCGGAAGAGAAACGTACTGTCTTACTAAAACAATTTATGAGGACATGGTTATACTCTAACCAGTTCATCCCAAGGATTACATCCATACCCGTCAACGGTAAACATACGAGATCAACTTCAAAGTTTCTACCAAATACAGACAGTGGACAACTTAAACAAACAAGAGAAGTAGTCACTGAACCCTTAGCTGGAGTTTCAACAATCATTTCTCCATCCATATTAGACATGGTAAGTCCCAACTTAGAAGCATAACTAACAGCAATAAAACAATGCGTAGCACCAGTATCTATAATAGCAATTAAAGGAGTATCATCAAAATAACAAGTACCTCGAATAAGTCGATCCTCATTGTCCGTCTATGTACCAGACAATGCAAACATTTTCCCTCCAAGCTGAGCCTTCTTAGGCTTCTTGCACTGAGAACTAAGATGACCCTCTTCATCACAATTAAAACAGACAATATCACCACGTTTGCATTCAGCTATTGTATGTCCTTTCTTCCCACATCGGAATCATTTCTTCTCATCACGGTGGCAAGCATTACTTTTGTGGCCTTTCTCGCCACACTTGTAGCAGACAACTTCAGCATGAGTCTCATTCTTCCTGGGCCTCCTCTCATCATTTACCCGTTGTTTCCCCTTATCAGCAGGAGCACTGTAAGGCTTAGGACGGTTCTGCTGATTCTTACTCTTCCTTTCATTAAGCACTTTATAGTGAGCTTTCGTATCCTCTTCGTAAATCCTGCAGCTACTCACCAATTCAGAAAAATTGCGGATCTTCTGATAACCAATGGCCCGCTTAATCTCAGCACGCAGACCATTCTCAAACTTGATACACTTAGAGAACTCAGCAGTCTCAGGAGTGTAATGCGGGTAAAACTTTGCCAACTCAACAAACTTGGCAGCATACTCTGTTACTGACATATCACCTTGCTTCAGCTCCAGAAATTCAATCTCCTTCTTACCTCGGACATCTTCCGGAAAATACCTATTCAGAAACTCTCTTCTGAACACAGCCCACGTGATCACAGCTCCTCCATTCCCTAGCACTGGTTGCACACTCACTCACCAATCATCGGCCTCCTCAGCCAGCATATGTGTGCCAAAACGCACCATCTGAACATCAGTGCACTGCATTACTCTGAAGATTCTCTCAACCTCTTTCAACCATGTCTGCGCTCCATCAGGGTCATACCTGCCCTTGAAAGTTGGTAGATGGTTCCTCAGGAAGGTTTCCAACATGCGAACACCGTCGTTACCACCAGCATTATTCTGTTGACCCACAGCTTGAGCCATCGCTTGTAGAGCAGCAGCAAGTGCGACATCATTCCTTCCAGCCATCGCGATAATCTACACTACAACAACAACCAGGACATCAAAGACAATACGAAATTGTCACACGACTCTACTAGGCTCGACTCGACTCTACTACTTGGCCGGACGGACCGACCTGCTCTGATACCAATTGTAACACCCCGTTCTCCCAACAGTATTAATTAACAAAATAAATCAGAGTTTTTTCACCAAAAACGGAATGCTACATTTTCGTTCAAACAAAATCTCCAAATTAACGGATGAATAAATATTCTCCAAATAAATAGTCAATAATAATTAACTTCAAAACTTCGCAGCGGAATTATTTTAAAGCAACTAAATAATCTTTGGCACGCAGGCCTCATCAAAAGTTTCATAAATCAAAATTAATACGTAAGGAAAGAGAAAACAAGCAATAAATTCCCGTCCCGTTACGTATCAGAGCCCTAAGACACTTGAGCCGACATCTCTACTAATCTTCATTACCTGCACTTGCCCACAAGGCGGCAATTCCAGCAGAAGGGGTGAGATTCACAAACAACAATAGATAACATAATTCATCAATTAAACTCAACAGCAACAATTTAACGAATAATCAATTATCATTTATAATTTGAACAATTCAACAACATGGTCAACAACGACACCGACAACTCAACCAACAACAACAACAACGACAACAACTACAACGACAACAACGACAACAAAAATGCAACTAATGCAAATGCATGTGGTACCATTTTACGCGCGTTGAATGCTAAGCATTCCGGGGCATGAGCCCCCAACGGTTGAATGAAATAACATTCCAGGGCATAAGCCCTCAACAGTTGAGTGATAAACACTCCAGGGCATAAGCCCTCAACAGTGGTATGAGTATGAAATGGACTCAATGGTGTATATCTACATACAACCCAACGACAACAACAACAACTACTATATGCATAATCAGCTATGACATAAGACTCCAACTTAATTCGACAAGACACAACAAGGTCACAGCGAAGCATCACAACAAAATTCAACAACTTAAGTAACCTACAGTATTACTCGCCGTGGCGAGTTCAGAAAATTGAGCTCCTCGCCGTGGCGAGTTGGGGGCGAGCTTAATGCGAGCAAAAGTGGTTGCTCTCGGCGTTTTTGACATTTTTCACCTAAAGTCTTCATTTTTAAGTTCCCAAAACCCAAATTTAATTCTGTAAAAAGGTGCCATTCATCCCTAAACATATTAAGGCACTCAAATCGATATAAAAATTCACCCAAAAACCTCATTAAGACAATTAACAACTTTTTAATTAAGCAACTCGCCGTGGCGAGTGCATCTGCTCGCTGTGGCGAGCTACGGGTGCTTCATTGCTCGCCTCGCGAGTAGGATTGCTCGCCGTGGCGAGTTACACAGGCATTGCTCGCCTGGCGAGTGGGTTTGCTCGCCGTTGCGAGTGGCGATTGACAGAACTACGAACTGTACGAACAGACTTCTACTTTTCAACCCTAAACCCCAAATTCAACACCCAAAGGCTCAATTTTGATGAATTTCATCATCCCTATGCATTCTAACATCAGAACAGCATTAAACAACAACAATTACATGAACTAATCAAGTTATTAACATCAATTCATCATTAACCTAATTCAATTCATCAACCCTAACAACCCTACATTCATCAACGAATTATAGAACCTAAAGTTGAGAGTTAGTCTCACCCTTATCTTAGATTATCTTCCTGAATTAAAAGCAGCGTTCTTCTCTCCTCTTGCTTCTTCTCTCTTCTTCTAGGTTTTTCCCCCTTTTCTTGTTTTCTCACTGTTTCTACGTGAAAATGGTTCTGACTCTTTCTTCCCTTATTAATACCTATTAACTTCTCCTTAATTCCAATTAACTCCTATTAAATTATTAAATAATTCATTTTAATCCCCAACCTTCTAATAATTATAATTCTCACCTATTTTAATTAAATAATTCAAAACAATCACATAATAAAATATAACACACCATAAAATAAACATAAATTATTTAAAATCACATAAACATAAATTATTCAATTATTTTTATTATTTTGAATATGAAATTTTTTTGCATAACTTTTAGGCAATATATTTGGAGGTGTGATATTTTGAAAATTAAACGATATACTATTTAATTTTGAAATTATTTTATAAAATTAAACAAAAACAATGCAATTTAGACATATTGTTATTCTCGCCACCGATTTAGGTATACACCCCCTATAACTAAGCAGAATTGGGCCAAGCCCAATATTTCTCATCAAATACGGTCCTTTCCTCTCACCCGCATTTTCATTCTTCTGAAACCCTAAATCACATAAGTGATCTCTCCCTTAGCCAACAACAGCCGCCGATTTTCCCCCGCCGCCGGCGAGATTTGCCTTGATTCGACAAACAAACCATATTTTCTATATCTCCTTAACCTTCTCTATCTTTCTATCCAAACATATTCAATAAAAGAGAAGATTGAAAAGTGGGTCCTATCCTTTTATGGAGTTTCCAACAAAATTGACCTTCTTGATACATATCCTTCATCATCTACTTCTCTTCTACAAAATCATACCAAAATTGGGCCAAGAAGGTAATCCAAACTATTGATTTTCAAACTTTTGTTTTCTTTTTCTACAAATCTGTTTATGAATTGCTTCATTATATATTTAGAAATTTGATTGGCTGCACTAAATGTCTTCTCCAGATTCTTCTCTTGATTCCGTCTAATATATTCAATGATCTCCTGTATGTTGTCTACGTGCATTATTGATAGAAAATTCCCAAGGATGAGTAACTCTTTGGACTCAACCATCTCAAGTAAGTGATTGTTGAGTACTATCAAAATTGTTAAGTCTAATTGTTCTGTATTCTATTATAAGTTTCCCTATGATCATAGATTTAATTGCCATATATTTAAAACTTAGCTCAAAGGCTCAAACTCAGTTTCAAAACTGTGTTACATACATACATACATAGATATATATATATATATATATATATATATATATATATATATTCTTATACTATGTGATAGCTTCAAGCAAACTGAGATGGATTTTTCAAATCCCTTAATGGAATATTTAGCTATGTATTAGCCTTAAAGAAAGTTAATGTAATTGACCTAGTGCTTGTATCTTCCTCTTTTGTCCATCTTTATCCTTCTCTAGCTTATGCATTACTCATATACAACTATATCCTTTATGTTAGAATATAAAAAAAATATCTCAAAATATCTTATATTCTAACAATTTTCTAGTTTGTTGCTAATTTCTTGACCGTTCAGGGGCCATCTAATCTTGTAATCGACACCAATTGCTGGCTACGTGAGCATGAGTGGCGGTAATATACCGCAGTTGTTACAAAGTGGCTATGAGAGGCTTCTCCGGCATGCTATTAACTTTTCTTATGTGCAATATTTAAATTTCCTTTACATTGTCTTCGATGATTTCCTAAAACACTATTCTGTGTGTACATTTTTGAACTCTAATAGTTAATAAAAATGTGAGCAAACATATATATATATATATATATACATATACATATACATATATATATATATATAGATATTGTAAAGTTCAATTTGATATTTTTTCAATCATAGTTACTTTTTTGAATAACAGTATAGGTGGCTTTCATCAAAATCAAGTGCTCCTACCGATTCGTAGTCAACAATTGTGGAAGACCTCTTTCTATACAATAATAAATATACACTTAGATGATTCACCTCTATTATTAGCGATCAATATTTCATAATCTTAGAAGAGTATTGACGCATAATTGATTTGAATATCATATTTTGCTGTGATTTGTTGTATTTGTATTTTGTTATTACAAGTTTCTTGAAGATTCTTAGAATCAACTGAATTTGAATCTATCGTGCTTGGTTTGCTTTTGATTTCGGTTCGATGCACATTGTATTTGTTTTTCGGATTTACGCATTGTGTTTTTTTTATTGATACGGTGGCGATGGTAAGGGAATAAGCTCTTTGTTTTAGGGTTTGAGATAAGAATAATCACAGATGACTGATTGAGCATAAGAGAAGGGTTTGATGAGGGATGTTGGGTTTGGCCGAATTTTTGTTACTTTACTGGAGGGTGTATGAAAACGGTGGTGTTAATAGCCATATGTTGAAATTTTCATATAAGAAAATTATAACTTTCATAGTTTTACCTTGCAATCATGTGTCATGGTGACTGGTGCTGTCGTGTAGTGTGGATGTGATAGAATTCTGGCAAGAGTACCAAAAACTATCGAAGTAGTAATAAATATTGTTCCACAAGGACTGTATTAATCTCAATTATAGCAATGAAGTTATTCTTTAGGATGTGTAAATGTTATTTAGTTTGCCCCAGGCAGTAATTTTGGGTGCAATAAAAAGTAAATAAAATTTGAGAGAAAACTAATTTGAGATGAATGATTAAGCCTGTGAATCTGCTATTGTCCTATATGATTAGTTTACCTCCATTTACGATCTCAATGATTATTCATTCTTTAAGACAAATTAACTAAGTAGTTTTGATCAATCTCTTGAAGCAAAACTCTTTCCTAAGTTATAACCTTTTAATCTCTTAAAACCGATTGAATAACTGCGGAAGCTATGTCAAAACGTTAATTCATAAGTCATAACTCTCAACTTTCTATCTCTAATTTCATATGTTGAGTTAAACAGAATTACTATTTCAGGATTAACGGCTAGGGTTAGTAGTCAATTAATACCTAAGATCAATTTATATGATTGAAAGAAGGTAGGGTTAATAGTCATGCAAACAATAATAAGAAAAGCAATGAACACAAATAATTCTGAATAAAGACTGAATAATATTGATAATAAAGAGAGTTTCAAATACTGATTCATATACTACAATAGGTTCATCATGGCTCAATCAACCTAAGAGTTTAACTACTCATAACTAAAGAATCATAAGCATAAACAAGAGAAAACATACATGAATCCGGACCAACTATGAGTGGGTATGAGATTCAGGGCTTGTTCTTCGGTCTCTTGGTGTCTTCTATGCTCAAAATCGCAAATAATAATTTGTCCCCTCATCCCTGGCCCCAGCTGGCTTTATATAGAAAGAATTTTAGGGTTTGAGAAAGCACATCATCGTGCCACGTTACGATCCAATCGTGGCACAATCAGTTCATTAATCCTACGTGGAAGCAGACAAAACCTAGCAGCGTGGCACATTACACAAACCTTCGTGCTACGAAATTTCTAGTGATGAATCCTTTGTCCCACGTTCACATATCGTGCCACAAACTATCTTCAACGTGGCACGATTCTTCACTCTTAGTCAAATTTCCATCTTTTCAACATTTTCTTCTTTTAGGCTCTTGTTCCTGTTTTGATCTGATTTCACCATGAATTACAAGAATTTGACTCTCAAAACATTACAAAAAGAAAACAAATATGACTAAAATACTAGTGTTGACGTACAATCATCACAACTCCAAACTTGCATCATTCCTTGTCCTCAAGGAATCCACTTGTGAATGAGAAAATAGCAGTAATATAACAGCTTACCAACCAATGATATGTTCAAAAAGTTCATGCCTTTCCAGTGTAATGATGTACCGGATGCCTAGCTCTTACCTCTAAATCCACAACTCCACGCATACGTTTTGAAAAGGGTCTCACATTCGACATGCAGGTTCGCTGTATTACCATAAGCTTGAAAATTTTCTAAATTGTCAATCAAAGTCAGAGTCAAGTACACACTTTTAAGGTCATTTTGGGTTATAACGGGGCTTAGGTGAATGGTGGATATTTTTGGGAAAGTAGTGTTATAGAAAAACAACAGAGTTAAACTTAATCTACTTTGATATCTTTGATAAGAACACAGAAAACCAAATCCTTCCTTCCAAATTTAAACAACCGAGTACTAGATAACTTTTTCTTTTCTTTTGAGACATGTAAACAAATGTTGGTCTCGTAAACAAAGTTTTCTCTCTTTTTTTTCTACACATTTTCAAGTGCTTTTTTCTAATATAATTTTTTTCTTTTTTCTTTCAAGAGACAAATTTTTAATCTCCTAGTTCTCAAGTACCCTTGTCCCAAACTTTATTTGTTGCTAGTTCCAAAAGCAAACCCGAACTTAAACATTTCACACAACCTAAATAGCTTAACTCCAAACAATTTTTGGGACATTCATTCCTAAGGACTTCTAGGTTTGTAATATGGCTCGTCACCGAACAAGGGATCTACACCTAATGGCTCAATCTAGCTTTACAAAGGATAAATAACATATAAATCAAGGCAGGCTCAAGGGACCAAGCACTTTGCCTTAGTGTGTACAAAACAAGACTAAACGACAAAATAAAGAAACATCGCAAGTTCTAGTAACAACAGTTACATGGAACACTCGTATATGTAAAATTGAAAAAATAAATTTAGGCTATGGACCTTACAAGTTAAGTTATCTGGGAGTTGTGGCTACCTATTTTCTTTTGCCGTACACTTCCCTTTGAATCCATTTGGCATCATCCTCCTTGAACTTTTTGTGATATCATTGGTATAGCACTGTTATGAGACTTATAAATTTCCACAAACAAACAGATTCATTAATAATAAACAAAAATGAGCATTACAAACGGGGAATAAAAGATAAAAACAGACTGACATGGTAACACAATGTTCGACACAACACTGGTAAAACTAAAAACATCAAAAAGCTGGAAAATAAAAGGAATGGGTTGCCTCCCACCAAGCGCTTTCTTTTACGTCATTAAGCTTGATGTGCCAACTCCCAAATCAAGGTGGATATTTCCACTTTCATTCAACATGCATTCTCCTGTCATTTTTTTTTCTTCTTGCTCATTTTCAACTTCATCTTCACTATCCATTTCATCAACCTTTATGTTGGTACTCTTAAGACTCACCGACTTAAACACTTTTCTGGTTCTCAATTCAATGACTTTGCAATGTTTATTCTTTGGACATTTAACAATCTCCTTATTTTTACTGAAATGAGGATAAGGCAACTTCACATAGTATGGAATCACTTGAGGCTTATCACCATCCTTGAAGAGCTGACTTTTAGACTTTCTCAAAGTGGAGCTTGCATCTATGGGTTTCTCTATTTTATCTCCCTCCTTCTTGGATTCACACTCAACTCTCTTTTTCTTACTCTTATCCACTCTCATAAGGATATCTACTCTCCCATTACTCACTCCAATCATATTACATGTGTCATTTTTTTGATTGTTGGAAGTGTTGCCACCAAAACCTCCCCTTGATCGTGCTGCCATTAGTTTTGTCAACTGCCCAATTTGAGTTTCAAGGTTCTTAATGGAAGCTTCATTATTTCTTTGCACACTTTCTTGATTTGACTTGATCTCTTGGAAGTTGGGTTGGGTTAATTTGATGAAACTAGTCAAGGCTTCTTCAAGTACGGTTGGCTTTGTTTGTGGTTGTTGTTGGGATGGGTAGATAATTGGGTTTAAGGTGTTGTTGTTTGAATATTTGAGGTTAGGATTTTGTGTCCATCCTATTTTATATGTGTTTGAGTAAGGGTTCTCTTTTTGATAATTTCTCATATAACTGGCTTCCTCACTCACTCCCTCGGGTACACACTCACCATTAGCATGTCCTTCACCACAAAATTCGCACCTCAAAACTTGTGCTTGTTGAATATGTTGAACTTGAACTTGTCTTATACTTATTGTTCGTACCTGTTTGGAAAGTGCTTCCATTTGTTTATTCATCAAGGTCTAACTAGCCAGGATAATACTATTCTCCTTCACTCCAGGCACTCCTATATCACCTTGCTCAATCTCAACATAATACTCATTATGAGCCATGATCTCAATTAGGTTTTGAACCTCAAGGTCTGTTTTCAATCTTATATTACCCTCAACTGAGGCATCAAGGACCATCCTAGTTTGAACATTCATCTCGTGTGTAAATATTTGCATATGATATATTATATCAAAACCATGTGGTGGACACCTCTTCAATAAAAATCTGAACCTTTCCCAAGCACCATAGAGAGATTCTCTATCACCTTGTTTGAAACTACTAATTTCTGCTCTCTTCTCCAACAACTTTGATATGGGAAAGAACCGCTTCAAAAACTTCTCTTCTAACTCATCCCATTTTTAAATTGTACCATTAGGCAGAGCATGCAACCAATCTTTTGCTCTTCCAGTTAATGTTAAAGCGAACAATTGCAACTTATTCTGATCTTCAGTCACTCCATCTGAGCAGCAGAACATGCAAGATTCATGAAATATACTCAAGTGTTAGTATGGGTCTTGAAGTGATCCTCCATCATATTGATTTTCTATAAGACCCACAAGAATTGAATTTTTTATGTTGAAGGCAACTGGGTTCCCCGGTTGAAACCCATGAGTGATAAGACATCGGTTTGTTCCTATACCATAGTCTCCCAAGGTGCATCTAGATGGAGTATCTCTCATCCTAAATCAAAGAGTATTTTGCTTGACCTCACAAAAACAACAAAAAGAAAAAGATACCATCATAACACCGCACAACATAAAAAAAAAAAGCAACCATAATATTAATTTTTTTTATAATATATAAACAAAAATATAAATGACAGAAATCCTAAATAATAACGAAATTGTCAAATTGAA
This sequence comes from Medicago arabica, assembly GCA_946800305.1. NCBI lineage: Eukaryota > Viridiplantae > Streptophyta > Magnoliopsida > Fabales > Fabaceae > Medicago > Medicago arabica. The sequence goes on along the minus strand of OX326965.1, from coordinate 12,115,961 downwards.
ATGATTCAACAGTCCCGGACAGCGGCACCAAAAACTTGATAGAATTCTGGCAAATGTACCAAAAACTATCGAAGTAGTAATAAATATCGTTCCACAATGACTGCATTAATCTCAACTATAGCAATGATGTTATTCTTTAGGATGTGTAAAAGTTATTTAGTTTTCCCTAGGCAATAATTTTGGGTGCAATAAAAAGTAAATAAAATTTGAGAGAAAATTAATTTGAGATGAATGATTATGCATGTGAATCTGCTATTTCCCTATATGATTAGTTTACCTCCCTTTACTCTCAATGATTATTCATTCTTTAAGACAAATTAACTAAGTAGTTTTGATCAATCTCTTGACTCGAAACCCTTTCCTAAGTTATAACCTTTTAATCTCTTAAACCGATTGGATAACTGCAGAAGCGATGTCAAAAAGTTAATTCATAAGTCATAACTCTCAACTTCCTATCTCTAGTTTCATATGTTGAGTTAAGCAGAATTACTATTTCAGGATTAACAGCTAGCGTTAGTAGTCAATTAATACCTAAGATCAATTTATTTGATTGAAAGAAGCTAGGGTTAATAATCATGCTAGCAATCATAAGAAAAACAATGAACCCAAATAATTCTGAATAAAGATTGAATAATAGAGAGTTTCAACTACTGATTCATATATTACAATAGGTTCATCATGGCTCAACCAACCTAAAAGCTTAGCTACTCATAACTAAACAATCATAAGCATAAACAAGAGAAAACATACATGAATCCGGACCAACTATGAGTTGGTATGAGATTCAGGGCTTGTTCTTCGGTCTCTTGGTGTCTTCTATGCTCAAATTCACAAATAATAATCTGTCCCCTCATCCTTGGTTTCAGCTGGCTTTATATAGAAAGAATTTTAGGGTTTCAGAAAGCCCATCATCGTGTCACACTACGATCCAATCGTGGCACGATCAGTTCATTAATCCTACGTGGAAGCAGACAAAACCTAGCATTGTGGCACGTTACATAAACCTTCGTGCTACAAAATTTCCACTGATGAATCCTTTGTCCCACGTTCACATACCGTGCCACAAACTATCTTCAACATGGCAAGATTCTTCACTCTTAGGAAAATTTCCATCTTTTCACCAATTTCTTCTTTTGGGCTCTTGTTCCTGTTTTGATCTGATTTCACCATGAATTACAAGCACTTGACTCTCAAAACATTACAAAAAAGACACAAATACGACTAAAATACTAGTGTTGACGTACATTCATCAATATGCATTATCATTCAACCTATCGGTAAACTGATCAATTTTTTTCCTTCACATTAGTGTAGGGATGGCAAAAATAAATTGTGCCCACGTATACCCGCGGATAAAATTCGTCATGGGCACAGGCAGGTAGCTAGACGTGTTCCACGAGTATAATAAACAAGTATTTAACTTCATATTACTTTATGAATACATACATAGATTTGATGATACCCATGCCTGCGGGTACATGTACTCGATAATATATTAATTAAATTACTAAAATATCCTTATATCTATATATATGGCATCTCAATGATTTGTATGAATTATGTCAGAATCATGCATTTGTATGTATTATGGTATGGTGAATTTGCATGGATTATGTAATAATCATAAATTTTGTACCGATTATCATATGATTTATGAAATTTGAATGGATCATGTATGAATGTTTAAAAATTGAAGTTTTTAGACAATTAAAAAAAAAGTTATTCTTTGTACCAAAATAAAAAAATAAAAATTCATGGGTACATGTAATAACACTCTTGAACCCCACAATCAATATATAATATAAATACAACAATTAATTCATATTAAGATCAAGGTGCTACATCATTAAAACTCAAAACATGCATAATACATTTTTCATCAAAGTTTCGCAACGGAATATTCACATCTCCAAATTCATCTCGAGGTCTCAGCATCAAAATTCAATATCAGAATACATCAAAAAAAACGACAAGGTTCTCCAAATAAATCCAACAAAAACATATAAACAAGATAACCTCCGATAAAGTCCTAATCAGAGTCTAGACTAGACTCCAAAATCAAAGAAAATGAAGATGCCTCAAGCTAGCCCTCGGTACTCATGTCATCTCAAGCGTTCTCAACATGCACGTCTACACCATTATACAATGGTGAGGCGACCAAAAGACACTGAAGGGTAAGTTTACATTCAACATTAAGAAACTGTGAACTCAAGTATAGTATAGTAGGAATTCACATGATACATATAATCAATTTCCTAAAAATACTATATTCACATGCAATCTCATCATATATATATATATATATATATATATATATATATATAGTTGGGATCCGTTGACACCAGGTGTCAAACTTGATATTGACAGCAAATCCTAGCCTTTGATTGAAATTTATCAATGGCTCTCATATATCTTGATCTCCTTGGTTTTGATTCTCATCACATATTAATTTTACCCTTTTAGATGATATATTTTCTTACCATTCTCAATGATCCATGTCTATCATTTATCTCCTCCTCAATGTATAATTTTTTTTAAAGATCAATGCATGATAAAAATTAAAACCACAATGTCAGAAGCACTTAATTTTGTTCGTTGCTCAGTAAGTTAAGAAATCTAGCATGCATTTTCTGGGTGAACAAAATTAAATCAGTATGCACTAATTCTAAGGATAAAAGATCGTATTTTTCATATTAATGGATGAAAGTTTCCAAAAACTTGGTAAATAAAACTTTGAATAAAAAGCGTTGACTTTATCTATCCCTAATCGGTGTTGATTTTATCTAATTTTTACGATCAAATGACAATCCAACATCATTGCACCATTGATCCTGTTTTCAACAAGCATTTTGTTATTTTGAGGAGCATGCATTTAGATATCGATAAAGTTAACCTCCATTGTTAATCATGATGATCTTTTTATTTTTAAAATAAATCTTTTTCAGCACTTGAAAATTATAATTAAAGAACTAGATTTGTTTACCATAAAAGAAATAAAGAGCCAGATTCACCTACACCAAAAGAATTGGAGATTTCTTAAGGCCTTAAATGAGTAATTATAAGTCTTTGATTAAACTTAAATGGATGGTTGAGATTTGGTGTTAATATAAAGTTTGACACCTGGTGTCAACGGATCCTATCTCATATATATATATCCTACACCAAAAAAATTGGAGATTTCTTAAGGCCTTAAATGAGTAATTATAAGTCTTTGATTAAACTTAAATGGATGGTTGAGATTTGGTATTAATATAAAGTTTGACACCTGGTGTCAACGAATCCTATCTCATATATATATATATATATATATATATATATATATATATATATATATATATATATATTATATCAAGTAGATACAATAATTCTCAAATCATCAACAATACGATATAGTCTCAGGAATATAACAAGTATTAAAGCCATCACTTCACCAACAATTAAACTCATAGAATTAATACTTCTTCCAAAATAAGTATCAAATCATATTTCACATATACATATATCTTGATGTTATAAAGTCAACAAGTTTCCGCTAACATTTCATAAGCATATATTCTTTTTCAATGGAAATTAACAATTACAAGGTAACATATAATCAAAACAAATATCATTCACATCTTAACTTAACAAAACTCATCTTCAAACATCACGACTTCAATTAGACATATTACCACATAAATGCACTATTACATCTCTTCTTATCAAATAAAATATCATCACCTTTTACATTTTCAATTACATGTTCATCAAAAACATATAATACTCACATATATGCTTACCTAATTATCTCAAATGAATACAATCATCAACTCAAGAGTATAAACAAGAAAGTCATCATCATCAAAAGAATCACCAAGTCAAGTACATATAATTCACACTTCATCACCATCATCAAAATAATCATCATTAAATGAAATGACCAAGATGTTCTTACATCATTCTCATTTCATCACCATCATCATAAATGTACATGTATCACAAAAAACAAACATAATCATGTGCGCATCTCCACAAATATCCACATAATCCACAGAGTTCACATAATTTCACATAACCAAGTATGATATATTTCACATAAACTCAATACATGCAATGTTCTAGAATGACTTTACATGCATGTGGTACCATTCTTTGAATATCAAAGTTATTTTACCAAGGGATCCTACCACCACTTGGATTTTAGAAGTATATCTCTAAGGATCATGTCTCCACATGGATGTCAGAAGTATATCTCTGAGGGATCCTACAACACTTGGATATTGAAATATCCTAACACCAAGACTCATGAATGCATAAACATATGACTCACCAAATTCATATGTTCATACAAGGCATCACCATCATAAAATTCATCATTTTACATACCTGCATTCATTATGACTTTATACATATACACACACCATCATGAATTATCATCATCAATAAACCATCTTTACCAAAATCACCATCAAACATATGCATCACCAAACATATACCACACCAAGAAACAACATTCCTTCATTTAACATAATTTGCATTAAAAGACAATTAAACATTTTCAACCTAGTTAATCAATACATCATGTGCATATCACTCACTAATTCAAACATTATTCATCATATTATCATGAGCATAAAATCATTTGCAAGCTATCATGCCATAATTCATCATTTCACCAAAGTCCGTCTATTTTTCTAAAGTTCGTCTATTTTTATATATTTTATCAAAAACCAAATTTCACAATCATATACATCCTTGTCAACCCTGCATACTTCTTCTATGTTCATTATCACAGTAGTTCAAGCATAACATCTTCATTTCATTCGAGAAAACATTACTTCATTTTAACTCATGTTTATGTTCAAGCTCTAAGTCAAAGTTCGTCTTAAAACCCATTATTCATTCCATTTTCAAGCAAGCATGGTTACATAACTTTAATTCATCAAAACAACATCAAAACTAAATTCTGGCATGCAAAAATGATGTTGAGCACGATGTCAAGACACGCGAAATGTCAAGTAAGATGTCAAGACATCGTGACAACACAAACAAACAAATAACATCTTTAATAAAAAAAAAAGCAGAAAGTAAACGACACAAGTTATTTGGTAACCCAGTTCCGTGCAACGTCACCTATGTTCGGGGGCTACCAAGTCAGGAAGGAAATTCATTATAACAGTATTAGTTTGAAGCATGCATAAAAACTATCTCTAGTCTACTAGCTTCGCACATTTTCTCTAAACTTTGCATCTTTTCTCTAAAATGTCATAATTAGCTCTTGACCTAATTCTCACAAAGACTATTTCTCTTATATACTCTTGGGCTTAGTCACACTCACTAGTGAACTTAGTAACTTTCTATCACTCACAAAATGTTACTTATGGATGGCAATTGAACACAGGCCCGATGGAAACACGCAAAAAATACCTTCAATGGGTATTAATACCCTACTTTCATGGGTCTGGGCATGTGTTCGGGTATTACCCGTAAATTTTAATGGGTAAGGGTACGAGTACGGTTACTATACTGCCCAACCCCGCACCCCGCATATACATATTTATATAATATGATTAATAATTTATTTATTTTTTGTGTGTAATTAATTAGTTTATTTAACTATTTAAGTCTAAACCTAAACCTTAAAACTACTAAATACAATAGTTTATCCTTCTTGTTGGTATACAATTTTTGAAGGATGTTTTGGATATTTTTTATTTTGTTAAATACTAAGATTCATGCTATTTTATGAGCTAATTTGAAAAATTTTAAACAATTGTGATATTTTTATTGTCTTTTCATAGTTAAAGTACGGGTAATGGGTACGGGTATGGACACTAAGGTGCCGATAAGGTATGGAGAAGAGCATTAATGTCGTTGCCCACGAGCGTATGGGCTCGGGTACGGGTACTTTTTATAACCGCGGGTATGCGGAAGTGCATTGTAGTACCCTACCTATAGGGTACCCATTGTCATCCCTGCTACTACACAATTACTTCAATAAAACTCTCACTGTTACTCAAACATCACTATTCTATTAATTACCCAAGTTACTACTATCTTCATTAATTAACTCTCCATACCCAAAATTACTAAAATATCATTCACCATAAATTAAAAAATTACCCTTACTCCTCAAATTACCAAAATACCTTTAATATCTCCAAAACCTAATTAACCAACAAATATAACACACAAAACAATTAAATAATTAATAAAGCAATTAAATAAATAAAATTATAAAATCGGGTCGTTGCACCCGTGAATACCCTTGGATACCTCAATATCCGTGGATTAGCGGTATAATGGTTACTTACACGAGTACAGGGTGGGGACGATTTTATTTCTACCTGTACCCATGGATATCCATTGGCATCCCTACATTAGTGTAGTCCGTGGTGACATCGTGTAGTCCATGGCCGACGGAAATTCCACCCATGCAAAAGCATTAAAACAATAATTTCCTTGCTACTTGGTGTATATCAATCAACACATTGTAACCTTTATTTTTTTTATGCAATGTTGTGGCTGTGGATCACAAATTTATGTAAAAAGTTGTGATGTTGTCGTTACCATTGCCACAATAGTTATGATTGTAAATTATGATGCAAAGGCACAGACACGAACATGGGACATGACATGAACACCGACATCGACCGACGCGTGTCCAACATTGAGAAAATAACATCGTTCAGTGTAATCGTAGGTGTCAGTGTCGTATTGGTGTCGAACACTGACCGACGTGTGTCCAATATTAAGAAACACAGACTTTGACGCGTGTATGTGCTATACGTGTTGTCTGATGCACATACGTGTTGATCGACACGTGTCCGTGCTAACTGATAAGTGTACGTGTTGTACGTGTTGACTGACGTGTGTCCTTGTTGACTAACGCATGTACGAGTTGCTGTTGTAATAAAAAAAAACTACACGCGCGTCCGCGCATTGGTCGCACACTAGTATTATACATTAATGTTTAACAAGAGACCACCATTTTTTTCATTAATGTTTAATAAGAGACCACCATTTTTTTCATGTCATCCTATAGTTTCGAAATAACAATACAAAAGTAGCGTGGTGTTTTACCCTAACAACAATGTTTTATCTTAACAAAAGTGTGTACATATACATATCCTTTAATTCCTTCTTAAATTTATAAATAAAAATAATTATTCATCTCCTTTCTCTCTAGAACTCAACTCCTAAACATCCCCCTACATTATGTAATAATATCAATCAGAAAGGTTTTATGAATACATAGATCTTGAAGACAAAATGCATTCTAGCACATATGTTCTAACATATAATTTAATCAGTCTCATTTTAATGTTAGCCGATAGTGTAGTGTATTAAGGAGTGTGCATAAGAGCTAGAGTAATCTTTTATTTAAACCAAACATTTTACAAGCACAAAGTAGCCATTTATACACATCAAATGACAATATATCAAATCAGCAAGCCTCTCTATTCCATCACAAACTAGAATGAGTGACTTTATTGAAAGAAACAAGCATGTGTGTGACTGAAAAACATAAAACAACACAAGAGTAGACTCCTATTCTGTCTCCAATTACCACAATAGTAATATTTTTTAAACTTTATTATCCATATATTAAAAATAATCATGAATATATAAAATTTCTCAACATATGTTTTGTCAGTCATATTATGTAAGATTAACCCCAACAATATGACCAACACAAACATAAGCCAAGAACCTTTATCTTTATTCATGTTTTTCTTAACTGGATATGAGAAAATAAACTAATATCAAATATTTCCTCAACATTAGAGACAGAAATTGAGATCCCACTCCCTCCGATGATAGGGTTATCCACATTCGCACAGTTGAAACATCGGTGGTTGTTTGATCTAGATCGAACAATCAAGATTTAAACTTGGTATTTTAATCATAAAATAAACCATAAGAACTTCATTTTTTGAACTGTCTGATCTTCATCGAAAAACTATCGATCTTCACAATGTATGAATGTGGGACCCCTTGAGAGCAAATAATCTGAATCTCAAAATTAGAAGTTCACCTATACTCTATATTAAACACATTCATCACAAAATGTTTATTTAATATGCAATGACACTCAAACCAAACACACTCTATCCTTGTTCATCTTTGTTGCTATTCCTTGACAAGATGAGAATCAATATCTTTGGTGACCTTTACAGCCAAGTCCAAGTATGAATCAGGAGATACACCTGTAATTTCCTCCTTTAGCTTCTCATATTCGTATGCCCATTTCACAATCCCACCACCATGTTCTTTATGAATCACTTGTAATATTGCCTTTAAACTCTTGTAACTCTCACCCACTTCTCCATCAAAAATGCTATATATGATTATCTTATTGTCATCATCTATAGTCTCAATTTTTGCTTTAGCACTTTGTTTTCTTCCTTCTGTAGGGTTTAACAAGTATTTAAAATCAGAATTGAATGATTAGGGAAAATAAATAAATAGAAATAAGAGACCAACGTAAACAAAACATATTTAATGATGTTATTTTTGAAATACCTTGTTTTTTTTATTAGCAAATGGAAAAAAAAAATTAAAGTTGAAAAAGAAAAAAGAGTATATATTTTATTTTCTTCATAATACTTTTAATCTTTTTTTTTTTAATTGAGCAATTTTTTGTTTGTGCAACATTGGTGAACAAGTGTTTATAAATTTTGAATGAATTATTTTTTCTAATAATCAAATCATGTAAAGTTTATTAACATCAACAAAAGAGTGTAGGAAGGGTTCATTATATTAATACTTTTTAATATATTCTTTTTTGTGTGTTCATTGATGATTGATGTATTCTACCTTTCATGAGCAATAAAATAGTAAAACTTTGTAACATAACGGCCTTAATTAATTACCTACTGTAAATTCCCAGTGCTTGATAGAACCAATATTTTCCCAGTCACCTTCATGCACTCTACCTCCATGTACTTCTGTGGTGATATTAGGAAGATGTTCTAGTTGCTTTCTGAAAATATTATAGAACTTAGCACCAGGTGCTTGAATCTCTACTTCAGTCTCCACTTTCCCACTTAAAGCCATGTCTCTTCTCTTTAATAAGCTCTCTAATATTGTTTAGAGATATACAAAACAATATAGGTTATTCATCAGGTGGAAATACATTCCCTTAAATAGAAGATTAATTGTGATGATTAATTTGACTATAAAATTAATAGTCCAAGATCTCCATCCGCAAGCAAGATCCAGCTGATTGAGAAATATGAAAATGATTTATTGAAATCAAACAAATAATTGATTGAAATTTATAAAATATAATCTATAATTGGACATCATAACTAAAACAGCTGTATGTATAAGTTGACATTTTTAGATTGCTAATAGAATATGAAAATGATGATGGATCAAAGATTTGCTTACATAATATTGATTGGACAATGTTTATCGTGATTCACGAGATGGAGACATATAGTTAGTATTAACATGTCTTCTAATTGCAAAATAGAAACACTATAATATAATAAAAAGATAAATGATCTTTGCATAACTATTTTAAAACAACTTTAAAAATAATTCTTTCTCATATTTTTATTGTATTTTTTTTCTCTTCACTGTATTATTTTTGTTCTGAAAGAAGCGGGAAAAAAAGGTTGTTTTAAAATGGTTAGTTGTACAAATATATTTCTCTAATAAAAAATATTTCATCTATGCCAAATGAAAATACATAAAAAAGACAACAAAGTTAAGAAGTCTCTATGTGAATTATTCATATCATGTCTCTAATACTCCCTCCACTCCTAATTATAAGGATTTGAAAGAGAAAAATGTATCCTTAAATATAAGTCTTCTTTCAAGTTATTAGGTGCATTAGTTTCTTTGCTTCCCTAATTAATATTACTATTTACTTTAGAATATAAAAAACCAATTGTAAATACATTTATTGACAAAGGGTAATTTTATAATAATTAATAAAATCTATCTCCCATGAACTATTGCACAATGAAGATCACAAAGAAGAAGAAAGCATGATAGTATAGTTAGCTTGTAGTTTAAGTTACCACTAGGCGTGCCTTATACCTCTCAATAGATCCATCAGCATTGTGTTTGATCTTATAAACATGTATGCACCCTATAGGTTTAACTCTTGGAGGAAGATCTACTATTTTTCATGTACCAGTTTGATCAAGAGTAGTAAGTTCATTTTGCATAGCTTGCTTCCAACAATCTCTTGATGATTTTATTAAAAATAGAAAATATACAATTATATTTTTCAAATAAAATAGATATTATTTATTACTATTTTTTTGACCACTTTGTGGCAGGTTAATGAGTGAGTTTCGGTTACAAAGTTTTCCAATTATTCACTCCTATTTAACATTGTTTTTAAAGAGTATGAACCAAAAATGGTATGTGGGTCAGTATCATTTTTTCTACTTTATTGCTTTGAAAGTCAATTAGTGATGACACTCTTGCTGTTTTTAGACTCCTAAATGTTTCAAAGATGCGATTTTGGCCTCTAAAAAAAACTACAAAACTGTCCTTTAAGTTTTGTAACTGTAGCAGTTTTGGCCCATCAAGGCAAAAAATAAAATAAAAAAATAACACGTGACACCTCACTTAGGGTGTCACGTCAACGTAGACCGAACTGCCACAGGTGCAAAATTTAGGAGGCAGTTTTATAGTTTTTTTTAGGAGGTCAAAATCGCTACTTTGAAAAAGTTAGGAGGCTAAAACTGCTATTAAGCCTTTTCTTAAAAACCATGCTATGAAAAAAAAAAGCTATCATATACATGCAGTATATACATATATAAAAGGCAGGCCGACAGTATATTTTTAGAGATAGGAGATAGAAGAATTTTTTGTTTTCGTTGAAGCAAATTATATAATTTCTAAAAGAAAGTGATTTGTCTTTTGGTAATGGATTCCGAGCAGTTTTTGGAAGTGTTGTCGGGTGTTAGTTTGCTGGGTTCTCTTTGTGCAGAGAGTATTCATTCTTAAGTTTTGAATGGTTGTTTTGTCCCGGGGACGACGAGGCAAGAAAGATTTGCTGCACCATTCAGGCAGTGCCGCAGAACGTCTTAAAGAAAACGACTTAGTCAGCAATTCAGCTCAAATTTTGTATCTAACAAAATTATTTTGTGTGTTAAAGTTTGATTCTTTGCAGAAATGATTTCAAGTGTTCAACGTATTCAGCAACAATTTAAGTGTTCAAGAAATGTTCCAACACAATCAAATTTGATAGCCTCAACATAAGATTTTGGTTCAGTGTGAGAAACAAGAGACAAAGCAAGAATGGAATGACGGTTAGAAAAATTAGCATGTGAGATGAAATTAGATAAAGGATATTGACTATAAATTTGATTAACATGAGATTTATTGGAAGCAATACAAATAAAATCTTGCAAATAAGATGGAGATTTTCGAGTTCTAGATGAAGTTGTAATAGGTGGAGGGTTAGGATGATCAAGTGGTATGACAGAAGTAACAGATGGTGTGAGGAGTGGGAATGAACTGATCAGGTGCATCTATACTAGGTGAAATGCTCGGGGAGGAAGAAAAATACTGCCAGTTAGATGTAAATGAGGGTGAGGGTGAAGTATATGGTAAAATCAATTCATGGAAAACAACATTTATAAATATAAAGATTTCTTTGTAGTGTAGATAAAAAAGAACAAAACCTTTAGAACCTAACTTGTAACCTCTAGATTGTAGTTTTGTTCTATGAAGCTTGTAAAGTAGAAGCATAACATAAACAACCAAAAACTTTAAAAGAATGAATGTCAGGTAAAGAATCATAGAGAACCTGATAGAGAGATTTATTTTTGAGAAGAGGGGTAGGAACTCTATTGATAAGAAAGACTGTATGTAACACAACATAAGACCAAAATATGTTGGAAAGTTTAAACTTAAAAAGTAAAGCTCTAGCAACATTGAGGATATGTTTATGTTTTCTTTCTACCCTACCATTTTGTTGAGGCGTCTCAACACAAGATCTTTGATGAATGATACCTTTTGATGCATAAAAATTAGAGAAAAGAAATTCAGGTCCATTATTTGATCTTATGAATTTATAAGTAATGTGATGATGAGTATTAATCAATTGAATAAAAAAATTTGACATGAGAAGGTACTCTGATTTGGTCTTAATCAAGATGATCCATAAAAATCTATTGAAATCATCAATAATGGTGAGAAAGTATTTATGACCATGAACAAAAGATTGAGCTAATGGACTCCAAATATCAAAGCGCAAAAGTTCAAATTGGGAAGAAGCAACATAAATACTTCAAGAATAAGGCAATTTTCTTTGCTTGGCAAAATGACATATATCGCATGTGGCTTTATTATCAACAAATACAGAGGAGTACATATGATGCATCTGAGACAATCTTTGATTAGACAAATGTCATAATCTAAAGTGTCAGATTGCATTTAAAGGATTTTGGAAAATAGCTACACTAGAAACTAATTACAAGACTTAGAAGAAATTTTATTACAATGATTTGCTACAGAAGAAACTAAAAAAGCTAGAGAACATGAACTACGAGGGGGAAGATTCAATCTATAGAGACCATTACAGAGACCACTCAAACCAATCATCTTCTGTATAATACATTTATCAGTCGAAAAATTAACCTAATAAGACAAAAGCTTACAAAACTTAGAAACTGAAATGAGATTAACTCTGAATTGGGGGAATAAAGGACATTGGTAATATGAAAAAATGGGGGAAAAATAGTAGCACCAGCATAATGAACAAGTACAGAAGAACCATTAGGTAAGGTAACGTTGATAGGTTTAAGCTTATAAAAGGAATGAAGTAAATGCAAAGAGGAACAAATGTGGTAAGTATCTCCTGAATCGATGAGCCAGTTATTAGTTTTAACATTTAATGAATGAAGGTTAAATTACATCAGGGGTCCTTTAAGTTTTAGGTTTGTAACAAATTGGCCATTTAAGTTATTTTGGTCATACATAAGTCCTTTAAGTTAGAGGTTTGTAACATATTGGTCATTTAAGTTATTTTGCTCACACAAAAGTTCTTTAAGTTTGTAAACATTTTCAATTTAATCATTTTGTTAATCAAACATTATGAAAACAATGATGTGGCAGAAGGACTAAATCGAATACCTTTACAAACTTAAAATGACTTATGTGTGATCAAAATAATTTAAATGACCAATATGTTACAAATCTCAAACTTAAATGACTTATATGTGACCAAAATAACTTAAATGACCAATTTTTTACAAACCTCAAACTTAAAGGATCCCTGATGTAATTTAGCCAACGAGGCTAAATTACACTAGGATTGGTTGGTGTTAGCAGGATTGGTGGAAGATGTCGAAGGTAACATAGATGATTGCTGAAGCAAGGATACAAGATGCACATATTGCTCTTGAGTCAAACCAGTTTGAGAAATAGCAGACGAACCTTCATCAGAAGACTGAGAATCAGAAGTAATGTTAGAAGCAACATCATTATAATAAGCATTAGGTTTGTTGGCATTGGGGTAACCATGCTTTTAGTAACAATAATCAACAATATGATTGTTTATATGGCAAAAGGTGCAGTATCTAGAAGAATTCTTAGACTGAGAAGAACCAAAAGGAGTTTTGCCACGACCAAAAGGTTTTCTTGCTTCAAAAGCATTAACATGAATGCTTGAATCTTCACTAGAAACTAGAGTAGCAAGTGTAGTGTTGTTGCTTTCCTCTTGAATCACCAAAAGGTAGACTTTGTTAATGGAAGGAAGATGATCCATAAGAAGAACCAAAGTCTTCACAATTGAGAAGTTATCATTCAATTCAGTGAGAAATTAAATAACTTGATCCTCCAATCTAAAATTATGAGCAACACACATGGATTCATAACGATAGGAATGAGGACAAGTGCATACAAACATAGAACGATGAGAATTAGGCTCCTCCGAGAGAGATTTCATCTTAGTGAAATAATTAAGTATTGATTTTGTACATGGTCTCAAGTTGTTAATGACAGAACAAAGAGTAGCAATACGAACACGATCAACTTTGGAAAAACTTCTTGCAACTCAATCCAAACATCAATTGCATACTCATGAAAAACAATAGTTTAAGTAATTTTTAGAGAAACAGAATTCATGATCCAAAAATAGATAAGATGATTGCAACGCTCCCATGCACTTCGATTCAAATCGTCCATCGTAATAAAATTTGTCATTTCAATTTATACGACTTGTTTAGTTATTGTTGTTTAGTTTATTTTAATGCCCATAAAATAATTCTAATTATTCTACCACAAATTTGGACAAATTATTAATTAATTAAATCTTGCAACGCATGAACTTTACATCTAGTACAACATAAAACACATTCATCACAAAAAAGTTTATTTAATATGCAATAACACACGAGCCAAACACACACTTCATCCTTGTTCATCTGTGTTGCTATTCCTTGACAAGATGAGTATCAATATCTTTTATGAGCTTTACAGCAAAGGCCAAGTATGCATCAGGAGATGAACCTGTGATTTCCTCCTTTAGCTTCTCATATTCGTATGCCCATTTAACAATCCCACCACCATGTTCTTTATGAATCACTTGTAATATTGCTTTTAAACTCTTGTAATTCTCACTCACGTCCCCATCAAAGAAGCTATATATGATTATCTTGTTGTCATCATCTACCGTTTCAATTTTTGCTTTAGCACTTTGTTTTCTTCCATCTGCAAGGTTTTACAGGTATTTAAAATCAGAGTTAGGGAAAATAAATAAATAGAAATTAGAGACCAACGTAAACAAAACATATTTATTTTCGAGTCTAGGTTATTTTTTTGAGGCAGAAATTTAAGTGTTAGGAAGTTAAAATTTAGTGACTAATCTATTTTGTGATGACGATATTTTTTTTTCTTCTCATTCTCATATATAGACGCGCGCGCACACACTCTCTATCCAATCTCGATTATAATAAAAATAAAAATAAAAACTCAAATATGTTGGTTAAAATTACAAGAAAATTTAAATAATTTATCATATTTAATGATGTTGTTTTTAAATACCATTTTTTTCATAAGCAAAGGAAACTTTTTATTAAAAATAAAATGAGAAAAAGAAAAAAGAGTAAATATTTTATTCTCATTGAGCAAATTTTTTTTGTGCAACATTGAGCAAGTGTTTATAAATGACAATTTGGATTAAAAAATTAGCTAAAATTTTGAATGAGTTATTTTTGCTTATAATCAAAACATGCAAAATATATTAACATCAACAAATTAAAGAGTGTTGGGTGGCTTTATTGTGATATATAATACGCTATGAAGTCCGGATACTCCAAAATGGAGCCGTACCCGTATCGGATACGTATCGGATACCGATACTTCACGGATACTCGCGGATACATACCCACGAAGTATCAGAATTAATTATTTTAATTTTTAAAATATATTTTATCCGATACTTATTGGATACTTCAAAGATACACAAGGATACTTCACAAATATGTATCATAGAAAAGATGAAAGGAAAAAAGTGAGACAATGTTTTAGAAATTCAGTAGAGATGTAAATGATTCGATTTTAGATATGCATCGATAGAATTGTTTCTCGATGAACCACTTAAAATTATACTTCTTATGGATGAAGGTAACGAGAGAGGTGATTCAATTTATCCACATTTGATCAAATTTGTGTTGAATGCTTCTCTCCGTATCCCAACAAATGAAAATATAATATGGTTTATAAGAAAATTTTACATGCATATAATAAGGGTAATCAATGCTTATTTTCTTCAAGTATATTTACATATATATATATAAAAATTTTAATATAAAAAATTTGTTGATGTATCTTAGCCGTATCGTATCCTAAGTTTTAAAAAATTCGTGTATCCGCGTATCCGTATCGTATCGTACCCGCACCCGTATCCGTATCTAGGCTTCATAGATACTACCTTTCATTATCAATAAAATAAGAGAAAATATTGATAGTGCGAAAAGCAACGAACAAACTGGAACCGTAGGATATGCATTGGATTGCCATTAATTTTGACTTTTATTTAATTTGAAATACTACTATATAGCAAGCAATCCTTGTAAAATAAAACTATGAAACACTAGCGAAAAACGGGCACTTCGTGCCCTTTTTCCGCTCTTTTTATTGCGCTAACGTTTGAAAATTATGAACAGTATTATTTTTATGAAATTTTGGTTTTGATTAAAAATAAAAATATAAACGTTTGTTTTTTTTTTTCCAATGACACGAACAACAATCTTTATTTTGGAAAAAGTTGTTTAAAAGTATAATTGGAATAATGAAAAAATAAATATAAATATACTCATTTAGTTTGTTATATTTTTTAAATGATAAATGAAAAAAAAAACATATATACATATATTCATATCGTGTTGCATTTGTTTTAATATTTAAATTTATTCTTATCTATTTGTTACATGTGTTATTTGTATTTAAAATTAAGGATATTTTTGGAAAGAAAAGTTCAACCCAAAAATGCTGAAAGAGGTAGTTTTCTTTATATATAATATAGATATAGATATAGATAACGACCTTAATTTAAAGCTTAAATGTGTGATTAGTCCCTGCACTTTCACCCAATTTTGGCATTGGTCCCTATGCTTTTTTTTTATTGGTATTGGTCCTTGCACTTTGAAAAAAATTTTGGTTTTAGTCCTTCTGTTAAGTCTCAGTTAAAAAAAAATTAATAACTAACGGTGTGCCACATGGACCAATCAGGACACGCCATGCGGCACACTAAATGATAAAATTTTCAGAATTCAAACATTCCAAGTATTTAATTCATTATTAGTCCTTGCACTTTCAACACTTTTTGTTATTGGTCCTTACATTTGGTATTAGTACTTGAACCTTTTTTTTTTCCTTTTTCTTTTTCTTTTTTTAAAATATTTCAATAATATTATTATATTTTATTATTATTTTGTTCTTTATTTTTATTGAGAATAATTCTAAAAAGTAAATAAAAATCCTTTTTAATAAAATTAAGCTTAAATCTTACTGCATTTTTCTTTAACTATGATGTCCCTGCTGCTAGCTGAGCTATGTTCACGGGGAAATATTAGACAAATTATTGAAATTGATGAAATAAGCTAATTAAAATTATATGTTATATTCTAAAAATCTTCAAATTAATAACAAAATATTTAAATTTAATTATCATTAAGGGGTATATTATTTTCATATATATTTACTTTGCAAGGGAAGATAATGTATATTTTAACATAAGATGGAAAGGGGAGATAAAGTAAGGTTCTCTTAGTGTAGGAAAGTGTAATTTACTGTGAAAATGATTCCTATTAATAAATAAATCCTTGAATATTTAATAATAGCTCAAAAATACAACATGATCATCATTTTAAATTTACATGTTTAACGGTTAACCATTCTCACTACATATTTTTTTTAATTTTTTCCCTTTTCGTATTGTTGCATCTGCCTACTAACCATACGACCGACCAATGTCATATTTCACAAATAATGGTGATTTAAACTTTAAAGCGATTCTTCATTATTGAAGAATCCATATTGGCGATCTCAACTTAAAAAAAATTATTTATTATAATTTTTTTAAGAGAGTATTTTTAGAATTATTTTCAATAAAATAATGAAAAAAAATAAACATAATAATATCATTGAAAGATATTGAAAAATTAAAAATAAAAATAAATAAAGGGTTCATGGACTAATATCAAAGTGCAGGGATCAATATCAAAAAGTGTTGAAGTGCAGGGACTAATACCAAAACTTTAGATTATATTTTGAAAATTTTGTCTTTTAGTGTGCCACATGGCGTGTAATGATTGGTCCATGTGGCACACCGTTAGTTTAGATTTTTTTTTAACTTAGACTTAACAGAAGGACCAATGTCAAAATTTTTACAAAGTGCAGGGACCAATGTCAAAATAAAAAATGCAGGGACCAAAAATTGAGTGAAAGTTCAGGGACCAATAACACATTTAAGCCTTAATTTAATTACCTATTGTATATTCCCAGTGCTTGATAGAACCAATATTTTCCCAGTCACCTTCATGCACTCTACCTCCATGTACTTCTGTGGCAATATTAGGTAGATGTTCTAGTTTCTTTCTAAAAATATTATAGAACTTAGCAGCAGGTGCTTGAATCTCTATTTCAGTCTCCACTTTCCCACTTAAAGCCATGTATCAGCTCTCTAATATTGTTTAGAGATATACAAAACAATATAGGTTATTCATCAGGTGGAAATACATTCCCTTAAATAGAAGATTAATTGTGATGATTAATTTGACTATAAAAT
Source organism: Medicago arabica (assembly GCA_946800305.1). Classification (NCBI taxonomy): domain Eukaryota; kingdom Viridiplantae; phylum Streptophyta; class Magnoliopsida; order Fabales; family Fabaceae; genus Medicago; species Medicago arabica. The sequence goes on along the minus strand of OX326965.1, from coordinate 12,097,717 downwards.
TAATAGTCCAAGATCTCCATCCGCAAGCAAGATCCAGCTGATTGAGAAATATGAAAATGATTTATTGAAATCAAACAAATAATTGATTGAAATTTATAAAATTTATCTATTATTGGTTCACCAATTTTTTTTTTATCAATTATTGGACATCACAATTAAAATAGCTTTATATATAAGTTGGCATTTTTATTAAATTGCTAATAGAATATGAAAATGATGATGGACCAAATATTTGCTTACATAATATTGATCGGACAATGTTTATCGTGATTCACGAGATGGAGACATATAGTTAGTATTAACATGTCTTCTAATTGCAAAATGGAAACACTATAATATAATAAAAAGATAAATGATATTTGCATAACTATTTTAAAACAACTTTAGAAATAATTCTTTCTCATATTTTTATAGTATTTTTTTTCTCTTCACTGTAATATTTTTGTTCTGGAAAAAGCGGAAAAAAAAGGTTGTTTTAAAATGGTTGGTTGTACAAATATATTTCTCTAATAAAAAATATTTCATCTATGCCAAATGAAAATACATAAAAAAGACAACAAAGTTAAGAAGTCTCTATGTGAATTATTCATATCATGTCTCTAATACTCCCTCCACTCCTAATTATAAGGATTTGAAAGAGAAAAATGTATCCTTAAATATAAGTCTTCTTTCAAGTTATTAGGTGCATTAGTTTCTTTGCTTCCCTAATTAATATTACTATTTACTTTAGAATATTAAAATCCAATTGTAAATACATTTATTGACAAAGGGTAATTTTATAATAATTAATAAAATCTATCTCCCATGAACTATTGCACAATGAAGATCACAAAGAAGAAGAAAGCATGATAGTATAGTTAGCTTGTAGTTTAAGTTACCTCTAGGCGTGCCTTATACCTTTCAATAGATCCATCAGCGTTGTGTTTGATTTTATAAACATGTATGCACCCTATAGGTTTAACTCTTGGAGGAAGATCTACTATTTTCCATGTACCAGTTTGATCAAGAGTAGTAAGTTCATTTTGCAAGCTTGCTTCCAACAATCTATTGATGATTTTATTAAAAATAGAAAATATACAATTATATTTTTCAAATAAAATAGATATTATTTATTACTATTTTTTTGACCACTTTGTGGCAGGTTAATGAGTGAGTTTCGGTTACAAAGTTTTCCAATTATTCACTCCTATTTAACATTGTTTTTAAAGAGTATGAACTAAAAATGGTATGTGGGTCAGTAACGTTTTTTCTACTTTATTGCTTTGAAAGTCAATTAGTGATGACACTCTTAATAGTAGTTTTAGACTCCTAACTTTCTTAAAGTTGCGATTTTGGTCGCCTAAGAAAAAAAACTACAAAACCGTCCATTAAGTTTTGCAACTGTAGCAGTTTTGGCCCTTCAAGGCAAACAATAAAATTAAAAAATAACACGTGGCACCTCACTTAGGGTGCCACGTCAGCGTAGATCGAGTCAAAATTGGTCTTCGGGGCCAAAACTGCCACAGGTGCAAAATTTAGGAGGCATTTTTATAGTTTTTGTTTTAGGAGGTCAAAATCGCTACTTTAAAAAAGTTAAGAGGCTAAAACTGCTATTAAGCCTTTTCTTAAAAACCATGCTATGAAAAAAAAGCTATTTTATACATGCAGTATATACATATATAAAAGGCAGGCCGACAGTATATTTTAGAGATAGGAGATAGAAGAATTTTTGTTTTCGTTGAAGCAAATTATATAATTTCTAAAAGAAAGTGATTTGTCTTTTGGTAATGGATTCCGATCAGTTTTTGGAAGTGTTGTGGGGTGTTAGTTTGCTGGGTTCTCTTTGTGCAGAGAGTACTCATTCTTAAGTTTTGAATGGTTGTTTTATCCCGGGGACGACGAGGCAAGAAAGATTTGTTGCACCATTCAGGCAGTTTCGTAGAACGTCTTAAAGAAAACGACTTAGTCAGCGATTCAGCTTAAATTTTGTATTTAACAAAATTATTTGTGTGTTAAAGTTCGATTCTTTGCAGAAATGATTTCAAGTGTTCAACGTATTCAGCAACAATTTAAGTGTTCAAGAAATGTTCCAACACAATCAAATTTGATAGCCTCAACATAAGATTTTGGTTCAGTGTGAGAAACAAGAGACAAAGCAAGAATGGAATGACAGTTAGAAAAATTAGCATGTGAGATGAAATTAGATAAAGGATATTGACTATAAATTTGATTAACATGAGATTTATTGGAAGCAATACAAATAAAATCTTGCAAATAAGATGGAGATTTTCGAGTTCTAGATGAAGTTGTAATAGGTGGAGGGTTAGGATGATCAAGTGGTATGACAGAAGTAACAGATGGTGTGAGGAGTGGGAATGAACTGATCAGGTGCATCTATACTAGGTGAAATGCTCGGGGAGGAAGAAAAATACTGCCAGTTAGATGTAAATGAGGGTGAGGGTGAAGTATATGGTAAAATCAATTCATGGAAAACAACATTTCTAGATATAAAGATTTCTTTGGAGTGTATGATAAAAAAGAACAAAACCTTTAGAACCTAACTTGTAACCTCTATATTGTAGTTTTGTTCTATGAAGCTTGTAAAGTAGAAGGATAACATAAACAACCGAAAACTTTGAAAGAATGAATGTCAGGTAAAGAATCATAGAGAACCTGATAGAGAGATTTATTTTTGAGAAGAGGGGTAGGAACTCTATTGATAAGAAAGACTGTATGTAACACAACATAAGACCAAAATATGTTGGAAAGTTTAAACTTAAAAAGTAAAGCTCTAGCAACATTGAGGATATGTTTATGTTTTCTTTCTACCCTACCATTTTGTTGAGGCGTCTCAACACAAGATCTTTGATGAATGATACCTTTTGATGCATAAAAATTAGAGAAAAGAAATTCAGGTCCATTATTTGATCTTATGAATTTATAAGTAATGTGATGATGAGTATTAATCAATTGAATAAAAAAAAATTGACATGAGAATGTACCTCTGATTTGGTCTTAATCAAGATGATCCATAAAAATCTATTGAAATCATCAATAATGGTGAGAAAGTATTTATGACCATGAACAAAAGATTGAGCTAATGGACCCCAAATATCAAAGCGCAAAAGTTCAAATTGGGAAGAAGCAACATAAATACTTCAAGAATAAGGCAATTTTCTTTGCTTGGCAAAATGACATATATCGCATGTAGCTTTATTATCAACAAATACAGAGGAGTACATATGATGCATCTGAGACAATCTTTGATTTGACAAATGTCCTAATCTAAAGTGTCAGATTGCATTTAAAGGATTTTGGAAAATAGCTACACTAGAAACTAATTACAAGACTTAGATGAAATTTTATTACAATGATTTGCTACAAAAGAAACTAAAAAAGCTAGAGAACATGAACTAGGAGGGGGAAGATTCAATCTATAGAGACCATTACATAGATCACCCAAACCAATCATCTTCTGTATAATACATTTATCAGTCGAAAAATTAACCTATAATATAACTATAATATAATAAAAATATAAATAATATTTCAACAATTATGATTCAAGAGATAGAGACATAAACACTACCAAGCTTCGAATACAACATGTCTTCTGACTTCTGATTGCACAATAGATACACTATAATATAACTATAATATAATAAAAATATAAATAATATTTCAACATTTATGTTTGAACAACTACAAAGACAATTTTTTTCTCATGCTCTTATTGTATTTTTACTCTTTCCTCTTCTCTTTATTGTTTTTGTTTTAAAAGAAGAAAGAAGAAAAAGTTATTCCAAAATAAGTATACAAATATCATTTATCTAATAAATTTCATTTGTACCAAAACGAAAAATACATAAAAAGTCAACAAATTAAAGAAGTCTCTATGCAAATTATCCCTCTCTCTTCTTTGATACTCTCTTCGTCCTTAATTATAAATATCCATTGAAAAAAATGTATCTCTAAATATAAGTCATCTTTCAAGTTACTAGGTGCATTAGTTTTTTTTTCTCTTCAAACATACCCCAATTTTTTAAAAAAGAAATCAACATAACCCTGATTAATATTACTTTTGTAATTGACTTTCAAGGGTCATTCTGAGGCTCTTAAGCTTCTTAAAACCTTTTTTTTCACCCATTTTATTGGTGTGAAGTATTCACTAACTTTGTCAATGAATAATTGACCACGCTTATGGAGGTAATTTCTTCGTCATTTTTTATCCTGTGTTTGAACAGAGACATTGCTTAATGCATCTGAGTCTAATTCCACTAGGATCAACGTAGTGTTGGTTCTCAAATACTGATTTTGGTTCGAAGACTAAGTTGGAGATGTGACATCAACACCTCTTTGTCGCAAGAGTTAATAGTAACAATATTTTAGTTGTATAAGAGCCATTAGGGTTGTCGGACAAAATGAAAACATCATGAGTATTGGGATTGAAGTGGAAGCGATATTTGTTTTTCTCATGATGAACAACTTGAGGCAGTTGAGTATAGAGAATGGAAATGTTTGGATGAGATGCATTGCAGACATCATTCATTAGCACACCAAGTGAAGCTGTTATTAAGGATGGTTTTGGCTTTCCTAAAGGAGCTCCAAGTTGAAGAACTTGTAGTGTTTGCGTGGGGAAAATACAGGCACCAAAGACATATTTGTCAAATAGAACATTAACCCACAATTTGTTAGACACCTTAAGCATATCCCAAACTAGTTTGTATGGAGAAAGATGTTGATAACTTGAGCTATACGAGTTCAAAGTATTCCCCAAACCTTAGGCTTAGCTATTTTTTGCCAATTCATTAGGTTGATGTCGGTGTTGTTAGAACCTTTCCAAATGAAATTTGGAGTGGTTTGATCAATTGGGTCACAAATGCTTAAGGTGTATTTGGATGGAGGGTTTAGGAGGGGAAGAGAGTGGAGGGTTTACTTTTCATTTTTAAACTACAGACTATATAACATGTTTTTTAAAAAGTTAACATAATAACATGATAAATGATCATATAATACTTTAATCACACTTAATTTATTTTAGAAAAACATGTTATATAATCCGCAATTTAAAAATGAAAAATAAACCATCCCCCGTCTTCCCCTCCTAAACCCTCAATCCAAACACACCCTTAAAGTTTTTGGTGAAATCGTGGCGTCCAACCTCGCTAGTGTGGTTAATTTTAGCTCAATGTGATGATCTTACCCAACGTTACTCCTCCAAAAGTCCCATTGGTTTTTAACCTAGTTAATAGAGAAATCGGATCAAGAGTAGTACCATTTAAATCGGTTATGTTAACACTCGTCATAAAAGGTGGAACAATATTTTAAGTTTTCATTTTAATTGTGTAAATGTTACCGCATCCAAGGTGTTATGAGTGAGGTATTTAAAAAACAAGTTTACAATGTTTCGTAATTACAATGATGCCATCTTATCACCATTTTGACACAACTATATATCATTCCAAATTGTTAAAAGTAGGGTCTTAGAGGAAAAAAAATCAAGTTATTAATTTGGTTGGCTTGCGACAAATCGGTTGCCACTCTCTCCTTACTTAATCATAGAAACATTTCTCCAACTGCTACATGTTCTCGGTGCAATCTCCATGAAGAAACTTTCCTTCATTGTGTAAGGAGAGACTTTTCTCGGTTCAAACATTTGGCAACATTCAAGGTTCAATTATCCAGATTTTTTTTCTCTATCATTTTTTAACATTATTGGCTTAAGAATGGTTTTTTGGGTCCTAATTCTTTTTTTTCGTGGTTGTTCTTTGGTAGACTTGGCGCCACAAAAACATGTGCTTCGGTAACAAAATTTGGTCCTTAAGTCATCTATCTTTCAACATTCAAAATATGGATGAAACTTTTAAAGCTTGCTTTAATCCAATCTCTAATGTTGCATCGTAAGATAGACTCATAAAGTGGAATAACAACAATCACTCTAGCGTCATCCTTAATGTTGATGGAATCTGCCTAAGCCTCCCCTTTAAGAGCTGGGTTTGGCAGGGTCTTAAGAATAATGTTGGTTTTTACTTATCATGTTTCTCATATTATATTCACAATCCTTCAGATATTCTTCAAGTCGAGTTACTTGCTATTATCAGACCCTTTTGTTAGCTAAATCTCTGTATATTGATGAGCTCAATTGCTTTTCTGATTTCTTACATAGTATGAATCTCATAAAAGGTCAATACATGAGTACAAAGTTCATGTTGTTTTGATCTAGCAAAACAATATCACTATTTGACACATTGTTTGTGAAGGGAACAAGTGTGTGAATTTTATGGTCAAACATCGAGCTTTATCGAATGTGGATCTCCTTATCCATTCTTTTCCTCTGGATGATATTCTGAGCCTTCTCAAGATTGACGCAACTAAAACCTTTTTCTTTAGGGAATAATTTTTTTTCTTGTTTCCCTTTTTTCTTAATTTCTCTTTTTGCTACTTTGATTAACTTTGTAACAAAAAAGACAAGAAGTGTGAGAGTGAAAAAAAAGATTGGATTTGAAAGTGAATAGATGATGAAGAAGAAGGATTGATAAGTGCTTTTTCTTTTTAACTAAAAAATAGATATTTTTTCACATTGACAAATACATGGAGATGACACATCATTAAATTTGGCCACGTTAATGTTTTTTAGTCAAAATGTGTCCGGCTGAAATCATTCATTTTAAACTTAAGGGGAGTGGGCCAGATTAAAATTGAACAACATCAATCCATCTCAACCATAAGTAATTTTTTCGCTTTTTAGATTAAGGAAATCAATCAGAGTTTCAATAAAAAAAATAGGGATTTATGATTTTTTAAGCAAAAAAACATGGAAAAATGCAAGAGTGTAACTTACAATAAAAACAACGATAAAGAGTTGAAGAAGGTGGTGATGACTTTCTTGCGATGGTGGAAACAATGGAGGTTTAATGATAAAGAAAGCAGTCGATCAATGAGAAAGTGAGATAGAGAGGCGAAACAACGAGAAAGGATGAAAGACAAAGGTGCACAAAAAAATGGTTCGGAAGGTTTGTAAGTAAAAGATGGGTAATTATGTAATTATATATAAATGGAACATGTTTGCGTGTGTTCTAGCATCCGTACTTTGCATCTCGTCTCATCTTTTGAAAACAGTAAAAGCTCAAACTCAGTTAAACGGAATTTCTTCGTCAAAATTGGAGCAAGTTCGAACTTCAAACGGATATGCACATGTATGGTTTTTATTTTTGAATAAATATATAAATTTTGTTGTGATACCTACTTCATCAAAACTAAAACTAATAAAAATAACCATTGAAACATAACTTTCTTTAAAAAGATAAAATTTTCAATAGATAAAGTAACAAAAATATATTTTTATTTAAGTAGTATCAAACTTTAATTAAACATATGAGTAAGAAACACATCCAACAGTTGCAGAACTGTTTTGTAACCTCAGTCGAACATAGTTTCAAATCCAAACACTTTCACTTTCACCATGTCAATCAACTCATCCAAACACTCCCTTATCTTCACCCTCTTGTTCCTCTTCCAACTCACATCTCCGATCACCAAAGCCCTCGCCGGAACTCCCCACCTCATCAATTTCCGGTCACAAAACCTCTACCCAAAATCCCTCGCTTGGGATCGAAAAAATCAACACTTCCTCACCGGATCCCTTAACCACCGCACAATCTCATCAATCTCAGATGCCGGCATCGTCGAAACCCTAATCTCCGACACTTCCCTCCCGGAAAACGTTACTGTTTTAGGTATCACAGTTGATTCACTTCACAACCGTGTTCTCGCTGTAATCCACGCTGTTCATCCTCTCCCTCCTTACAACGCTCTTGCCGCATACGATCTCAACTCCGGCAACCGTCTCTTCCTCTCTCTCCTCCCGTCAGATGATCAACCTGCTCTCGCTAACGATGTTGCTGTTGATTTCAAAGGAAACGCTTACGTCACAAACTCAATCGGAAATTTCATCTGGAAAATCAATTCACATGGAGAAGCTTCAATCTTTTCAAAATCAGTAAGGTTCACGGAAAATACAGTGGACCGCGATTCACCGTGTAATTTCTGTGGATTAAACGGTATTGCTTACGTCAACAATGGTTATCTTTTAGTAACACAATCCAATACAGGAAAGATGTTTAAGGTTGATGCTGAAGACGGAACAGTAAGACAGATTCTTCTCAACCACGTTGAAAATCTAACATGTCCTGATGGTGTCGTTTTGAGAAGTGATGGTGTCGTTTTGGTGGTTTCACCAGAGGAAAAGAAACTATGGATGTTAAAAAGTAACAATGGATGGAGTGAGGGTGTGGTTTATGACAAAATTGACCTTGGTGATGAAGGGTACCCTACTTCTGTTGTAGCAAGGGAGAGGGATAGGATGTATGTGTTGTATGGTTATTTTAAGGAAGGTGTTTTGGGGAGTTTAGGGAGGGAGAATTTTAGAATTGAGGAGGTTAGGTCACCCAAGGAAAGTGAAGATGAGAATGTTTGGATTTATGTTATGGTTGGATTTGGATTGGCTTATTTCTTTTATTGGAGGTTTCAAATGGGTCAGCTTGTCAAGAATATGGATAAAAAGATCAATTGATTAGGGTTAGTTTAAGTTTAGTGTTTGGTATAGCTTAATTCTGTTATTTATTTTGTTAGGTTCATAGGAGTGAAAATTGTATCATTTTTAAGTTTTATTTGACCACATTCTAAGTAAGAACTTACTGTGGTTCCAATGCTTTGTTCCACATGAAAAACTAATGTTTTTTTGTTTATATGCACATAACTGCTGAATCATTTATATCTGTATTGTGGTTCTAATATAATTTATGTGCTAGGTAGTCACATTGTTTATACGCGTACCTGGAACCGGTACTTCTTCATGTTTGGAGCTTTAGAGCATTGGTGTTATACACTGTTTTAAAATATGCGCATTTGTGTTATACTCTTCCTTACGATCTTGTGCGTGAATTTCAATGGTTATATAAATTGGGTTTACTGAAACATACAAGTTTGATGGTTTAAAGTTCTCCAAAGTGTGTACAATATTTGAGAAGCACATTCATTTGACACCCCATATTATAGCTTCAAATTTAGCACACATTGCTTCTCCTCTGCTTGTCAACTCTGAAGTTTTCATTACATGTTACACTTTTTGCACACAGTTCAAAGTTACCACTTTAGTTTAATCAACAAAGCTATAAAGTTTAATGTTCGATACTATTTACTCGCAATGAATGTTGGTTTATTTTGTAAAAAGTTGACTTATACTCTACAAGTAAACAAACTCAATTTTCTTTCATTGTTAATATGATGACCTTTTTTGGTGAATAATTTGCAAGTACTTCTATAAACACTTTAGCCTTAAAGTCCACTCTAATACTGATTAACTTCCAAAACTCAACATATCTATGTTAATATATCGAGAGAAAAAAATTGAATTTTAATGAACATAGATGAGCCATAAGAAATTATTTTCACTATGTTTTTTCCATCACATAAAAATCTCTAAAAAAATTCGTATCTAATAACCACTTTAAACTTGCTGTTATACAAAGGGACCCTTAATCTTGGAAGGAACAAAATGAAGACCAGAAATCAGAAGAAAAGGCTCAATTAATAAACCAATTCTAGCTAGGTAACAAAACAAAATGTTGGCTCGTTGAGTGAAAGATGAAACTAACAAAATAAATTCATAGTTTGATGAACATGTATATATAATCACTAAACAAAGAAAATAACTTATTGAAACTTAAACTAAGCTTAAGCTGATTTTGTCCACATAAATTGCAGGATCCAAGGCACGAAAAGAATGACAATTACAAAAGAACGGTTGTATGAAATGGTTCTCGTCGATTCTGACTTAACTAAAGGTCTTTCTTCTGACTTAATTAAAGGTCTTTTGTTTCAATCAACTCTGAAAATTCAACAGCATTAAAACTCTTGAGAAGAAAGAGCTTTGTCGTTCATTGTAGTCGTACTCTGATCTATGAAGTAGTCTTTGTAGTTACCTGTAGAAAATACCCGATTTACCGAAAAAGAAAAGAATGAAAACTAGATCCCTATACATGATATATCTTCATTCACATGCTATGGACAAGCAATATAGTAATCATCTGGGAATGAAACTTTGTTATCTTTGAAAGGGCTAAGCTTATTGTGGCATTGGGAAGGTGCAGATGGTGGAACTGGCCCTTTTGGTAATTGATTTTCAAACAAGCTTTTGAAGTCTCTAACTCTAATACACTCTACTCTTGAAACAACTAGTAATGCTACAACAAAAATAACCAAACCTGAGTTTAAACAGAATATATGATGATATGACATAGCTGCTTTATTTCACACACCTCCTAAATGAGACAAACAAATTCTATTACTGCTTTATAAAGGAGCTAGCTAGAATATGTAATGTAATCAAATTATATATATAAGCACAGTTAATTAAATATGGCATTGGTGGATGTTGAATTTTGATTCCAACATTTGAAAACGAAATGTGTTATATTATAATTTATTACATGTTTTCAACGCCGTATTAATGAAACTTATAAAACATCGAAAGATGTTTTTTTCATTAGTGGGATATAATTAGTTTTTTTGAATAGAGTGTGTGAAAACATTGATTTAAGTTGAATATAAGATCAACTGCAGCCCTTTTAGAAAACATGACAAAATGGGACTTTTGAAATTCATGTCCACAAAGTCAGAACTTTGATGGAATGAGACACATGTTTGTGTACGATGGAGATCATGGAGAATAACTAACAATTTGTTATGGACATTAAATTTTGTCAATTCACTGACCATAAAGTTAAAAGTTTTTATTGAGTAAATCAAGTATATAGTATACATTTTCATATAAATTTTAAAGTTTTGACAAGGTCCATATTCTAATAGAAGGAAGGGGTCGTGGTGGTAATGGAGGTTGTTGTGATAATCGATTTTGGTATTTACCATTTGTAAGCCGATTATATAAAAAACCGTTGTAAAATGTCTAGGAAACTACTCTCTCCTTCCAAATGATTTTGCTCATTCCATCCTCCGAGTACCAAAAATAACACTAACATAAGTTAACTTATGTTCGGTAAAATCAACATAAGTTAACACACGTTCGGTAAAACCATCGTGAGTTAACTCACATTTAAAGCAACATGACTAAAATAACGTTGCGATGAACTATTGTTTTAGGCCATTTCCAGCACCACCACACTTCAAACACACGTTTCTTTCCCTCTTCACTTCAAAAACACCCAAAAGTGCAAAATATTGGTGCAAAAATTTGAGCTCAAATCATTGAAAATCGTCAAAAAGCAAGTTTCTACACTCATCTAACGTCAAAAATCAGGTAATGTATCACTTAACCTATTTAGATTATGCTGATTTTTTTGCATTGTTCGTCATTTTGGAAGATACAGCTGAGCGTGATCACTTTGAGTAAACATAAGGTGAATGGGCTTCTTAACTCTTTGCCTATGTTTTGTAAAAAAAAAAAAAAAAAACTCTGCCTATGATATAGTTTTCTTCTACAAAAAGTTTTTTTTCTTCTTCAATTTGCTGTAACTTTAGTCTCATTTTATATTATATATCAAAGAAAAAAAACAAATGTAAATACAAAGCATATAAAAATGTTTAACTTAATCAAATCAATAATTATTTTTTTACCAAAAATAATATAATTAAATTGATAACAAGAGAAATCCGCTTTGATTATTTGAATTCGTTGTTGGTTAATAAATTATTGGGGTAAAAACTGTTTAAGACTCGAAAAAATCGTTAATGCTTGTTGTTGATGCTGCAAATGGTATGTGATCCATTATGTGTTGACAGTTGGTTCATACGCCAACTTATAGACCCGATTGGTGCTCGCAAACATCGTTTGTTAGACTTGACTATGGTTGAATCGAGTGTGTTGTTGTTATTGGTTGTGTTTTTGTTAGGGTTCATTCACTTGGGTTTACTGAGTCAAGATTTATGTCCCCTAATTTTTATGTATATTTTTATTTTTTAATAATATATGAGCACTTGACAAATGTAGACTTATAATGGGGTGTCAACCTTGTTGGAACGTCCTCTATTTCTTACCTGTCATTTTGCTCTTGTCTTAGAATTTTTTTGATAATAAGAGAAATTATAATTCACAACCATAATGCTAACAATGTGACGAATCATCGATAATTAATTTTTGTTGACGAACATTTGAGGCATATAAAGTGGTTTCTCCTCAGCCAATCGATGCAGTATGTACGAGACAAAATCGATACATAATCTTCAAAAATCTAAAAACACATGTAACATGATCCATTTATTTTTTAATAATTTTGTTCATCATAAAGTGACGACCAACTCATATGTAATTGAGAACTTCACATTCATGAAATTAAGTTTACAAGTAGACAAATCCTAACTCGCCAAAATACCAAAATCATTAGACCGGAAGTCAAGGTTTGATTTCAAACTCCGACCCCTCAATTAAAAAACAATTTTATATTAATCTTGAACACGGCATAACAAAATGACACACTAACGAACAATAATGAGAGAAAAAGCGAAATCAAACTTTTTGTTTTGTTATGAAAAGTAGAAACGAATGAGTGGAGTGGAGTGGAGTAGCAGCTGGGTCACACAACACAAGTGCACTACTACACTTTTTGATCTCAGCATCAGAATCAAGTTCCATCATACTTGCTTTTTCTTAACAGCTTCAAAATTTGCAGCATTCCTCACAACCTTGAATTAGGACACAGCTTTTGAAATTGTCTTTGATTATGTTTCTTACCTACAAACAAGGTTACTTACCTCAATCATTTCTCATCAGAGACATAACTACTAGGTTTCCACCTCCACTCAGGTTCGTTCGTTCGTTTTTACTCGCTCCTCATTCAACATTTTTGTTTTTCTGCTCTTTATTCTTCTTACTAATTATTTATTTACTTATTTTGCAGATTCTCGCTTAAACTACAAAGGCAACCTAAACTCAGGTATAAAATAATCCTTCAAATGCTTCTAATTTAAGGTTAAATATTCTGTTTTAGTTTTACTGAGTTGCTTAGAGTTTTTTTTATTATATAATTTTATTTTTTGTGTGCCACGTTATTTTAGGAAAGTTAGAGTTGCATATTTGTGAGATTGTTTAGGGAAATTTATGAAAACGGCTTATGACATATTCATAAGTTGTTTTTAGCTTATTTTTATAAGCTCTCCGAGATAGTTTATAAAGATGATTTAACTTTATTTTATCTTCTGTCATCGACTAGACGGGATATGATTAGAAATGACAACATTAGATAAAGAGTTAGGGTAGCACTTATTAGTGGAAAACATGGTGGAAAATAGGCTTAGGTGGTTTGGGCATGTAGAGAGAAGACTTGTGGATTCTGTAGTAAAGAGAGTAGATCAGATGAAGGATAGTCAGATCACAAGAGGCAGAGGAAGACAAAAAAACTATTAGAGAAACTGTTAAGAAAGGTTTATATATTAACGAGCTGGATCCAAATATGGTTTATGATAGAACATTATGGCGTAATTTGATCCTTCTAACCGACCCCACTTAGTGGGATAAGGCTTGGTTGTTGTTGTTGTATCTTCTGTCTGCAAATTAGCTTATATGATAAGTGCTTCTCAGGATAAGCGCTTATGCTATAAGCTGCAATTAAGTTTTTTATCCAAACAGAGTGTTAGTAGTAGATACTCCCATTGAAGTGAAAAATGAGTGGGTATCACTAAATTGAGTTAGCATTTATCATTGGAGATGCTCTTAGTCTCTCCTATGTAAAGTGACTTGTTTTCGTCGTCCCCCTTTTTTTTTAATAGGAAAATGTTAGTAATTTTCTCCTTCATCCGTGTTTAACTACTTCAACCCTTAACTCAAACCAGTTGAGAAACTAGTTGAGTTGTCCTCCTGGTTTTGAAGTATGTCATTCACGGTCCTTCAAATTCAATTATTGCTCCCTTTGATATCTACGACAAGGACCACAAATGGTGTATTTCAAAAGGCGCATAGCCACAAACACATTTCAGATGTAAGGAAACATAAATATATAACTTGGTAATAAAACTGATTTTTAGGAACTTTTGGGGGCAAACAACATATTTAACCCATCAAATTGTTATTGTTGTCTAAATGTTGACCTGTTTTGTCTATCTAAATCTGGATCTGCATCTGGATAGCTAATTTTTTAATATGATGTTAAGCTCTTTATGTGCACATTCTTCATCCTTGAGAAACAAGAAATTATAGTAGTTATTAAAATCTGTCAAAGCGTATAGTAAAAAATATGGTTAACAAGTATACTACAACAACAACAACAACAACCAAGCCTTATCCCACTAAGTGGGGTCGGCTACATGAATCAAACAACTCCATAGTGTTCTATCGAAAACCATGTCTTTCTCCAACTCATTTTTAACATATGGTTAACAAGTTATCTTTTTCAAATTAAAATGAAAAGCATTTTTCATGCTGGTGCAATTTGGTGATGAAAAAAACGTAACATTGTTGACGATACTTTTTTTTTTCCTCAATGCATAAGTATAAATCTATTGGTAATATGCAAAGCGGAAGCTACTCAAGCTGTGTGTGTTTGAACCCTGACAATCTGAGTTAAGTAACCAGTTACAGGTGTAATTGATTACACGTAGAAACTCATTTAACAGTCATTTTGCTGTTCGCAGATGGCAATGTTTCCATGTGTCACTGGATTGATATCATGTGTTTTTAGATTAATTTGTTCTAAATTGTGTGAGAATGCAGGGGCATTGTTAAAATGTCAGCGACTGAAGTCACAAATCCGACGATCTCTTATGAGTCCTTCACAGTAAAGCCTCCTTTGCATCCTACTTATGATTTGAAGGGCATTATAAAGTTAGCTCTTGCAGAAGATGCCGGGGATCTAGGTTTACGTCCAAACTTTCTTCTAGTTTCATGCTATAGATGTCTTGTTTCTTTCTGAGTTTTATTTTTATTATTTCTATATTTTTTCTTTACTAAATAAACAGTATATTGATTGTGCTATTTTATTTATGTGACAGTTGTATTTTGTGCATGACATTGAATATAAGAAATGTTTTGACTATAGGTGATATAACATGCTTGGCTACCATTCCATCCGACATGGAAGTGGAAGCTTATTTCTTGGCGAAGGAGGATGGCATTGTTGCTGGAATTGCACTTGCAGAGATGATATTTAATGAGGTTGATCCTTCTTTAAAGGTATGAATCAATGAGCATATACCCTATCATAATATTTGTGATTAATTCTTGGCTTAATTGTTGAGGATTACTTTGAAATATCAGGTGGAGTGGTCTAAAAATGATGGAGATTTTGTCCATAAAGGACTACAGTTTGGAAAAGTTCATGGTAAGATAATTTATTATGAAAACTTAATTACGAAATCAAATGGAATTAAGTACGTTGTTAGTTTTTAATTGATTTTATGAAAGGCTTCTATCAATCTTCAGTTATTCATGTGTAGGACGGGCACATAACATTGTTGTAGCTGAAAGGGTAGTGCTAAACTTTATGCAGAGGATGAGTGGCATTGCAACTTTAACCAAGGTATTTTTATTTTCTTCAATATTTTTACCGTTTTCTTCAAAATTAATATTGTATGATATTTGTAAAGGTTTTTGTAAGGCTATTGAGAATGATTCATAGTTAATTATTGGTAATGTGGGGAATATTGAATTGAAATGGTTAAAAGGAGGAAGAGAGTCTCCAATGCAGTATTCTTGACATCTGGTTATGTTTCTCTTGGATACTGGCTGAGGCTATTCTTCAATAAAGATTCATCCTTTTATCCTACTTCTGATCCAGTTGTGCCACATTTATCCTAAAAGAAGTTTTCGGAGAAACTTTTCAAGTTGCAATAGATTAGTGATGATTATATTGCTTCATCCATCTTTTTTATCGACATAATAATGAACAAATCACGGTTACAAATAAGAAAAGTTGATTTATGCAATCAATTTAGATTGAGTGAAAGATGCTTGTGTTATGTTTCATCAGGCCTAGTGATTTGTGAAATTACCATTGTTATCTTATATTTATAATTTGTTTTCTTATATCGTGTTTTTCACAGGCAATGGCAAATGCAGCATCCCCTGCTTATATATTGGAGACTAGAAAAACTGCTCCGTGTTTACGTTTGTTGGATAAGTGGGCGGTCTGCACTCTGAACCATCTGCTTGATTTTATAAATGACCATTTATTTATATTTTTATATATAAAAATTTCTCAATAAACTATTGTTGATTTCCTTGTATAGGTATTAATTGGTGGAGGACGAAATCATAGAATGGGTTTGTTTGACATGGTTATGATAAAAGATAATCATATATCAACAGCTGGAGGTGTTACCAATGCCCTAAAAGCTGTCGACCTGTATCTGGAGAAAAATTGCCTTCAATTGGAGGTTGAGGTAGTACTCTCTTTCATCCTTTCACGCATTCTTTCTAAGGCCCTGATCCTTAATGAATAATTTTCTCAATCCTATATTGCAGCCATTTTTTAATTTTTTTTTTCCATTTCCTTTAATAGATTTCGCAAACCCCCCCTCCTCCACTCCTACTTGCCATATCTGCAGGGTAGTTAAGACTTAAATTCCCATCTTAACCTTGAATTACCTCATCTCTGCTTCCTTAACTGCCTAACAAAGCTTTATATAATTGGTCATATTCATTTACATGTCTGTCCATCCATTTAATGGCATTTTAATGGCTATGCATCTTAGAGTGATTGGTATGAAGTCAAATGGATTTGTAGATCTGGCGTTCATGATATGGCTGTCCATGCTGGTAAAGAACTAGTTATGGCCGCAGATTTAATATTGTAAGGTTGTGTTTTCCCAGGTTGAGACTAGGACTCTTGAGGAAGTGGAAGAAGTATTACAGTATGCATCTCAAACAAAGACTTCTTTAACTCGAATAATGTTGGATAATATGGTTGTACCTTTATCAGACGGAGATGTTGACATATCTATGCTGAAAGAAGCTGCACGGTTGGTCAATGGGAGATTTGAAACAGAGGTATTCATGACTAAATTTGCTTCTTTAACCTGTATCGTATTATTCGGTCATTTGTTGACTAAATGATTCAGAGTATGATTAAATTAGTCATTTATGTTCAAAAACATGAAGAGCACAAGTAACATTCTCTCGAAGACTGTCTTTCCACACACTGTTTTTTATTTCTATCATGTTTTTGATTCTGTCTGTGTTTAGAAACCAGCAAGTGTGCATTCACATGTGGCCACGTAGTGGATGTAAAATTGAGTTTACGCTCCACATGTGTAATGGAATGGAATACTGTTCAGAACTATGTAATGCATATTTTAAAATTGAGTTTACGCTCCACATGTGGCCCTAATGTCTTGAGGTGAACATTCTATACAATAAACTAATTTTGTAATGAACTTGAAGCAGCAGTGAAATATACTGCTGTAATGGTCTTGGTTGTCATCAATTTGACACGGCTGTTATTAGGGTAAGAAAGAAGGAAAAGTTAGTTAGGGTCAGTTGGTTAGTAAGAGAGGATTATTAATAGGGGATGTAAGGATCATTCTGTGAATTTGATAGTTTCTGTTGGAAAGGAGAAATTCTTTGTGAAGGAGAAATCCTTGGGGGGAATGGTATTCTCCATTTTCTCTTTAGTTTCAATAAAAACAGTTATTTTCTTTTAATTCTTTCTCGCCAATGTCCATTTCCTAAAGCTTCCTCCCTTTTTCCATTGGACTTGTTTGTTTCTTACATTACGTAATCGTTTTTTATTAGGGCCATTTGGTAAATTTCAGACATTATGTGGATATCTTGAATTTGGTTGAGAATGACTTTATTAAATAACATCCTCTTCACGTTCTTAACTAATTTCTAGTGTGTCATATTTGTGACTCCAGGCTTCAGGCAATGTTACCATAGATACAGTACATAAAATCGGGCAAAGTGGAGTAACCTACATTTCTAGGTAAAGTTTTTCTTCCACTGCACTTCATACATCTAGTATCATAAAACATAATAGTTTTTCCTTCAATTTCTACGTGTATTGTTGAATTTATTGCATGGATATTATTTTTATCATTGCGGAAGTAAAAAACAGAGCCTGATGCATCCTAGACATAAATTACCTCATTTGGGAAGATGCTGTTTTTGGAATATGTCTGAAGCAATGGTGTTTTAGATTAAAACTTTTAACAACTTTTGTGAGGTTCACTTGCAATGTGTTGTGTTTTAGTGGTGCATCTGTTTTAACAATGAATAAGAATCTATTTATACCATCCAATATATACAATTTTACTCAAAACTATGTCTACATGTGCACCACTTTAAATCTGGGGCACTGTAATTGTTGCTCAATTTTTGTAACTAGAACATGTGTTCCTCTTCTTTTCATCCTATGAATATTTCAATTTTTTTCCTTTTGATCAATTGAATTATATTTGTTTTGTGCATATGAACAATCAGAAACCAACCATTGTTTTTAAAAACAATGCACATTTAACAAACACTTCCATTTTGAGAGAGATGGATACGTTGACAAGAAACTTTAGAATCCTGGATGATAAAAAAAATGGGACAAAAAGAAAATATCAAATCTTTATCGTATATTTGTGTACAGTATATTTAGCCAGTGACAATAAATGAGAAGGCAACATAATTTTTTTGATATACTCTTGAACATTTTTTATGATTGGTTTTTATTATTTTTTTCTAAAGTCAATTTAGTTGTCTCATAGATTGATTGCATTTTATTAATGTGTTGCAATTTAGAGAATGAACTAATCATAAAAGGTGTGCTGAAAAATATTGAAAAATGCATTGTTGAAAAATGTTAGCAATCTCATCAATAAATATATTGTTCTCATGATATTCTAAACCATATGTTGGAATCCACTTTGGCACTTCCTTTGCTTTAATCATTGTTTCAATGATTTTAGAAACTCGCATACCGGTACTATTTCCCTACAAAATTTCATTGCTCTGATATGTGTTTTCTGCAGTGGTTCCTTGACTCATTCTGTGAAAGCCCTTGACATCTCCCTCAAAATTGATACTGAATTGGCGCTCAAAGTTGGAAGGCGCACCGGAAGAGCTTGATTATGATATTTTCTTATATCATTCCTTGCCGATCTTCACTATGCGGCATATGCCGTATTTGGAAATCTAATACGACCTTCATGCAGTAATTAAACGCAACTCTATATATAGCATTTAGTAGAATTCTCTTCTCTGTTAACAAGAAAGCTTGAAGCTTTGATATGAAATACTTTTTTTGGCCATCAATTTGCTAGATGGTGGCTAGAATGACTAAGTGATGTTACACCAGTTAGGATGGTAGAATAATAAGCATTGCTTTCAGAATTGGAACAGTTCAATGTAAAAATTGAACCAAGAGAGAGAGAGAGGTGAATAAAAGTAAGATAAGATATAAATCAAGTTAGATTTTATCCTCTAACCTATGTATGAGTATGGTAAGATGTTATTTGTTCTAATGTTGTATGCCTCTAATAATTTGTGGGACAATATTTTACACTCCCTCTGTCCCAAAATATACGCAAAAATTGGTTTAGACGGCGGCGGCCATCGAGTTTGTGGTGGATACAATTATTATAACAATCCAACATTTGATATAATATAGCAAGAGGGAGCATTTCTAGGATTAAAATGATCCAATAAACTAAGCTAATATTAACCTGCTTTTGAAAGGTTCATAGTTGCACAGTAAGACAAAAAAAAAAGTGCTACAACTTGCAAGTGCATTGAAGTTTACAATGAAATCAAACTTATGAATGAATAAGAACACGTCTCGTGATTACTTGGAAAGTTTAACTATTTTTTTTTTACCAATATACAAATTCAAATTGTATTTTACAGCTCAATAAGTAATGCATCAAGTCATTGTTTTCTCAAATATTTTAGTATTATTTAAAGGGTAATGTTAAATAAAGATAAACTAGCAAAATACCAGTGCATACGACTATTTTGGTGCAGTAATAATTAACATGCCAAGACTTACTAAAACCCATATTTTAATTATTTTAATCACAGTACATGTGATTCATATAGTACATAAGTGCATTACTCTTACATTAAACTACGCATTAAAAAAACTATATAAATTTCATTCATTTTGGGAGATAGCTAGCACTAGCAGCAAAGTCAGCAACAGTGAGGGTTCCAAGTTTAGCTTCAAGGTTAGGAAGTTACAGAGATCGAACAACTTCCTTCATTGATTGGCATAAAACTCACCCTTCTCTGCAAGTGTTGGTAATAATCCAAAAACAAACAATTTAGTAGGTGCAAATTAAACAATATATTCTAATCATTAATAATGTTAATTTGATCTAATACCTACAAATTGTTTAGATAATGCATGCATGATTGTTTATGAATAGTTGTATTTATTTTCTCACCCACTTTTTCATAAATAATAGAAATCAAGTCTAAATAAAAATTTGTCAGAAAAGTCTAAAAAATGTATCTATGGAAGAATCTTATATATCCTCTGAAGGACCAACAGATTGAAAACTCATAAAAAAACACCCTCATAGTACTGTTATCCACTATTTTTCTGTGGTTAGTTTATGAAATATGAATTGATATATGGCTCTATAATGCTTCAAATATAGTATATGTTACTGGTATAAGAAAATTTATGCGTGTTATTGAACTTGTTAAATAATTGTAAAATATTATAAATTGATAAACCTAAATGAATAAATAAATAAATAGGGACTAGTTATTGTATTTAAAACATGAAAATGTATAGAATAATAATAAGTTACTGGTATATGATGACTTTACGATGCTTCACATGTAGTACTATATATATTATGCCACACGAGTTAGTTGGCACAATTTTTTTTATGAAAACATAAATGGACATATATAGATGATTTTATGATGCTTCACAATTAGATATATGTTCGATCGGTCACAAGTTAGTTGGCACAATTTTCCATTGATAAAAGAATCAAGATAAACATCCATTCAAATATTATCTTAACAATTAAATTATACAAAATTTGTACGATCTATATTATCATTTAGCATCATAGATTCATCCTCGTCCACTCCCTCTCTAAATGATGGTCAAATAAGTAAGTAAGATCATTGATAAGAAAAAATATTCTGATTTCTTAAAAAAATAAAATAAATCTGAATAGTTGATATAGAGCTAAAATTTCATTAGAATATGTCATAACTTATACTAGAAATGTTGTGTGTCGACCATTGTTGATCTAAAAAAATACATACATACACTTTTTTTTTTTGGAAACAATATATACATTGCAAGTTATATTATAGCATTTTCTTTAGGAGTATAGCATATTATTATTGTTTTATTAAAAAAAAAAGTACATTTTTTATCGATATATTCTTTAGGAGATGTGCAATATTTGCATTGCAGCCAACCTAGTAAGTTGGATCGGACAAGATTGAATTGTGGATAAGAACACAACATCTTGTTTTGTTTGTGAAACAATATCAAACATTCTCTTTTTATCATTTATTCAATATGATATATTTTTCACATGAAATGACGGTACAACACAATTTTATCCGATAAAAAAGAGCGTTAAAAAGATTGTGTGTTAGTAACTCTGACCCTCTTCTTTGCATATGTGTTCGTTATTTTTATTTTAAATGGCTTTCGCATGAATAAGAGGAGGTATGAAAAGTTAAAAATATTTTAAAAGAAAATAAAACTTAATTCTAGTGTATGTATATCCTCTAGAAAAGAAGAAGTTCTAGTATGTATATTAAAAACAAAATTAATGCTTTAAGCTTTAACATAAAGTCGATCAAATGATTCAACATTAGGTTAACTTCCTATGTGCTTCCAACTACTTATATCCAAAAACTTGTATGAAAACGTTATATCTTTTATCCTTTTAAACACTAAACGTGTTTAGTCTTTCTCAAAATGGAAAATAACTTTTGGAGATTAACCGTTTTCTTTTCTCAAAATGAAAAACAAACAAAAACATTGTTTCTTCTTTCATACCTCATAAGTCTTTTTGTATTCACCAACTCCTCTGCTACCCTTCCAATGCATTTCCTTTTTCATTTTCTTGTCATTACTACCATTTGCCATGCAAAGACTCATAATCTTCTCAGCAGCCTCAGCCTCATCTTTACTACTTTGCATCAACTTCTCAACATCTGCCTTTGGAAGTCTCATTTTCAACCTCACCCCGCCATTCGTCAACTCTTCTAATTCGTTCATTGGTTTCATAATCGTAAGGTCAGAAGCTGACCTTCGAGCTAAAGACAGACTCTCGAGTCTGTCTTTAGCACTCATATTAATAACCGAACGAACCCTTCTTGTAACTCGACTTTCCTTTGGAAGTTCCACAAGAAAATAGAGTCGTTTTGGCTTCAACTCTTTGTGTGCTTCCAACGGCTTTGCCCTCACTCCATAATGCTTCACTTCCTCAGATTCTAACAAGACAAGACCAGGGTGATCCTTAAGCACTTCACCGGCTTTCACCGGTGTCTTTAGCTTGAATGTTTCACCATCAATTTTCATCACCTTCGTGGATTTTTTTCCTCCTAAACTATTTCCCATTATTAGAATTTAAAACTACACAAAATATGGTAACGAAAAATTGAGTTTGGTTTCTCACTTGTTTGAAGCACTAAAGAGCTAGCAAAGTTATTAAGTAATGATAACAATATACTTAACAAGTCAAATTTTGTTGTTCCGGGTAATGCTCACAAAGAACCAAAGGTGCAACATTTACATGTGAATTGGTGGTTGTGAGACAATGACATGGTTGTGTATTTGTATGGGTTGTTGTGGATTTTTGGCTCCATGGTCAAATAAATAAGGCAAAGTTTGAAAACCAGACAAAATTTTGACAAAGTACCTAAAATAAACACTATACTAAGTAGCATTTCGCTTTCCTAAAGGACAAATAAGTAAAAAACTGTTTTTTATCTCTTAAAAAAAAATTGAACACTATACTAAGTAGCTTCTTAATTGTGCAATTAGAGAACAAGTTAACATGATCCATAAAAATATATTTAATATGAGAAATAAGTCCTTCTAATTAATCTCAATTATTATAAATATAAATAAATAAATATAATCTCAATTATTTTGTGAAGTTTACTTCTAACAACCGCGTGCCATGATACTTTTTTTTTTATTTTTGGTTATAACGTGCCATGATACTTTATTTATATAAAATCTAGAACCAAGCATAGTTTTTCTCATGGATAAATGTAAGTTGAAGGTTTGTTAATTGGAGGAGTTGAAATACTATTAGAACAAGTATAGTTGCTACTACCTCTAAAAAAAACATATATAGTTGCTACTTGTTATCGGCGATGTCTTTGTTTAAGTTTTGTTTTTCAACAACCATGCTATTAACCTCATATTGAGGTCCAAATTGCCATTTTTTAAATGTCAAGAGTTTGGTTTGGTTTTCTTATCTTTTCAAAGATGCTACAACGGTAATCAAGGTGGAGATTCAAAGATTCAAAAGAAATTTATATGGTATATATGGCATTTGTAAGCACGTGAAGTGACATCGAATTTGACTTAAATGTGAAACGCACTAAAATTTCACCATTGCCAAGCAAGATCGATTGTTCCTATTTGGGAGTAGTTGAAAAGTGATTTAGCTCAAAATCAAACTTCCATTATTCTTTAATAATCTATATATCCAAGTTAGTTAAAGTAAGTTTTGAACTTATTAGGTAATGTATCATCATAGCATTTGACAAAATTAGTGAATAGAGTTGAGACCAATAACGAAGAAATATTCCTAAACATGTGTGTTAAAGTTTGATTGAAAAATGAACTCCTAAAGTGTCGTTCACATTGATAGGTAGCCTCATGACCTATTTAGAAGTGATATTTAGGAAATTAGAATTATAGATCTCGTAATTTTTTATTGAAAGGAATTATAGTTCTCGTAATTACTTGATGAAATTATTTTGTTTTCATATTTTAAAATTTAATGTCCATTTTGTATTGCAAAAAAGGAGATAAAAGATTCATCTAATGAACAATTGTGATAGAGAAGATAAAAGAAAAATTAATAAAAATGTATTTTTGTAGGGGAATAAAAATGTATTTTTAAAAATAATAAAAATAATGTGTACATTTTCAAATTGTATAACTATTTCCGAAACTTGTAAAAAAGAAAAGTGGCGAAAACATTGAATGATTCATGTTTGGTATATCAAATGTTTATCTATCCTATAAATAAAGAAAACACATGATTTTGAGGTGATTTTTTTACTTCCAACTTTAGTCTTCATTTAAACTAGGGTTAAACCATGTACTTGTGGTAAGTACAATATAGAAAATTAGGCTTTAATATCTTTAGTTCATGCATTGAGAATGATCTCATGGTGGGTATTTATAGCCCTCTTGAGCTTATGTTTTCCTGACTTGATCCCTAAGTAACTTAAGCCCTAAATTAATAAGCGCATGTGCTAGATGCTTTGGCCGAATATTTAGCCCCAAGATATTGAGAAGGCGGTTGCGGTGCTAAAGGGCAAGGGTGCGCCCTAAAAAAATGGCCAATAAGCCTTTGTCAAGGGCTAGCAAGCCCTTCATAAAATATTGTGTTGGAACAAAATGTGTTTAACATTGTCACTTTAAGTTTTCATGATAAGAAGGTATTAAAAGTCAATTGGATATGCTAATATTTGTTCAAATGTGCAAGACCATAGACTAAAATTGATAAGTCTTAGAACAAGGTATTGGTTCTGAAAGAACAATGGAGAGCAATTTTTTTTAAAGGAAGCTATGTTGCAAGTCAGAGTTTGAAGACTATCAGATGCTGACAGCTAGAGTCTGAAGCCACCAGAATCTGAAGAACTTCAGAGTCTGAACCTGAAGTCAGTTATTTTGGTTATTTGAAGACACAAGTTTGCAGAAGGAATAGAAGCCCGGAGCAAAAACTATTTTAGATGAATTAGAAGGCATTGGATGCTTATCCATTGAAGAAGCTCAAAGAAAGGATAATAGTACAATTGTATAACCACTACTCCACTACTCTACTCATGTCTGCGCATAATACAAGCTACAGTTGTGTCTATGCTGGTTAATCATCTATACAAGGAATGCATTTCAAATTATTCTTTCCTAGGACATTAACCAAATCAAGAAACAAATCATTGGTGATTGATCAAGCTTCTACAACCACTATTTGATGTGCTGGAAACTCTACAACGTCTCTTTCATACCTCTATATAAAGGAATGAAGACTCGAAGAATAGTAGAGACTCTACAACGTTTTAACTGTGTTAAAACTCTGCTGAAATTGTTGTGCATCAAACACTTAGAATTTCTTAACAACTTTCATATCTTAGAAATTCTAGAGTTTTAAGAGTCTGATTTTATTTGTATTGTGAACACCACTGATTGTATATCAAGTGTTCAAACTCAAACATATTTCTTTGTAATTTGTTTGTTTAGAAGTCTCTTGCTTTTCTGCTTGAGCATGAGAAATCTCTTGCTTGTGTGCTTGAGCATTTGTAATCAGATTTGGATTATAGTGAACTCTCCTTGGAAGTGAAAGGGGGACAAGACTACTTCCAGATTGTGGAAGGTACCTGTATAATTGATTTGTGTCTTTCTCTTCTCACTCTCTGTCTTTACTTTATCTGCTGCATTAGACTCTGAACATTGCTCCAAAATCTGAGCTCTATTAGACTCTGGACTTTGAACTTAGTTTAAAAAAAAGAAAAAACTAACACAATTCAACCCCTCCTTCTTGTGTTTTTCTCACCTTCATATTGACGGTCCACAGCCTCCCAAGAACGAGTCTTGGGATAAGGCGAAGTAGTTTGAGTTAAAGGTGACTGTCCACAGCCTCCCAAGCATGAATCTTGAGACAAGGCAAAGTGGTTCGAGTTAAAGGTGGCGATAATGTACTTGCATAAAATACGTTAACATAGAGGAAATTATTTAGATGTGAGCTCGACATGTATTTCCCTGGTCTTACATATCCCTAAAGATTTTAGGGAATCCATAAACATGCTTTGGGAAGTTTTCGTAACTTGGTGAATCAAGACGCTCCCCTTTGGACAATTTTTACACGTTTAAGTATTTCAACCTTCTTGATCCTTTCGTCTTAGAAAGTATTACGTATTTAGGAATTTCAACCTTGTTGATGCTTCCGTCGTGGGAAGTCTTATATGTTGCTTCCTTATAGGGGAAGTCTTACGAAACTACTTCCCTTCATATGGGAAGTATTATGAACTGCTTCCCTTCTTAGGGGGAAGTCTTACGTGACTTCTTCCCTCAATAGGGGAAATCTTACATGTCTTCATTTTTATTTTCTCTTTTCTGCAAAACAAATCTCAAAGGCCAAGAAAGGTTAGGATAACTATGTGTTAATGGCAGGATTGTTGCTTCCATATTTTAATATTGGCGTGTTTTTTGGTAAGTTCTATTTTAATCTTACCTTTGGCAAGTTTGTTTGGGTCCCCAACTTGATTTATCTGAAATATAATGGTACTTGCGAAATTTCCAAGTGATCAATATAACAAATAAAGGTGTCTCAATCATATTCAATCAAATGGGAACTAACTACTCCTTCTCACTCTCCTATTAACTCGCTCATACTTACAAACTTAATTATTTTATGTTATACTCATGCTCTTAAGTTCAAAATAGCTCGCCCACTATCTTACACCCTACTCCTATTAATTTTGAACTAACTTGCTCACTTTTTTCTTTTTTTATATTTCTTCTCTTTCTCCTATTAACTCGTGAATAACTTGCATGTTATCTTATCTTCTAACCCTTTTCATGGTCCTATTAAATTAGAACTATCTCACCAATTCATACATGATCCTATTAAATATGAACTATCTCACATGTTCGATGTTATCTTATTTCATACTTCTTTTCCTTCTCCTGTTAGTTCTGAACTAACTTGCCATTAAAATTTGGAATTAACTCACCCATTAAAATTATTTTGTAATCCTGAAAAATTTTCCTTTTAACAATGTCCTACTGAATGAGATGTGTTCTTTATAGTTTGAGTGTTTCCCTCAAATTCCTAAATCCGGCTTTTGCTATAATTTTTACCAACACTGGTTAGTATCAACTAGTTGTAAAATATTTTATGCACCAAAAAATAGTTGTAAAATAAACATTACCGAATTTTTCCAAAAATATGAGGACTCAAGTTGTTAATTGGATAAAATATTAGTTTTGACCTTCCTCGAATATACAATAGTCCTACCTATAAGAATTGAAAATCGGAAAATAGAACTTGCTCGTTAATATTCGTGTTAGTTAACCATTGACAGCCTTATTTGAGCATCATTTGTGCAATTGTAGTGCTACTCATTAATCTCACCGATATTGATTGGCAAGCATATTCGAATTAACGATGTATTGACATTCGAAAACCAATGAAATTTATGTTACGGTGTAGCTATTTGTATACGTAGCCTTATGAAAAAGTAGTGAAAGGAACAAAATATATAAACACGTTCACCTGATTAACAAAGACCATAGCAACAAAACCTTGTGATTTGCGATTCCCCCGACAACCATGGGAGATGGGAATCAATCAAAAATACTTGTGACCAAGTTAGTTTTACCGGACCCCACGATGGGCACCAAATGTAGTACAATATAGAAACCTTGGGTTTAATCTGTTTAGGTCTTGTCTTGAGAATTATCTCAAGGTGGAGTGGGTATTTATATTTAGCCCCAGGATACGGGGAAGGCGGTTTCAATGATAAAGGGAAGGGTGCACCCTAGAAAATGGCCAATAAGCCTTTGTAGAGGGCTAGCAAGCCCTTAATAGAATATTGACGGTCCAAGCCCCATTAAAATAGAAACAACACCACTACGATAGGAATTTAGTTAATTAATTAAAAAAATATATAATCCAACTAAAATAGGAACTACACTATGTGAATAATGTTTGACACTATTAAAAGAGCTTATTTAAAGCTTAAAAAAAATCTTGTTTTAATCTTATATTCCAAAATTATATTTTGTCTCAGTATTGTCAATATTAATATCTTTTCTATATACAATTAAATACAGTAGAAAAGCGGGTGTGTCCGTCTTTTTGTTAGTAATTTTAAAGTGAAAATTAAAACAAGAAATATGGGAAGTAAACGGGTGATTAGCCCTCCTCACTTTCAAAAGGTACCTTCTTCATCCATGTTTGGTTGACATTGTTGTTGGGTCATGAAAGAAGAATATTGAAACTAGTTGAACCTACCATTAAAATGACCTAATGGATTTGAGTAACAACATGTTCTTGCCTTTGGTTCACCTAAACATCTTGAATTGTAAAAGTGACAAAATTGTCATCATAGTTGGCTCGTTTGGCCTCTAACTCAGTGGCTTGTTGAACATCATTGTGAATCATGAGTTTAACAATGTCATCAAGCTGTTGTGATACATGATACATGATATCATGTATCCCCATGTTTATCCACTGCCGAATGAATGACTTTTCATCACCATTGGTTCTTCAAGGGGATCAACCATCATATCTCCATAATAATGGGGAGGATCCACTGATAAGTGCCAATATTATAGATTTTAACATACATTTTATCGGAAAGTATTAACTTGTTTTGCAAGTAATCATGAGAAATTTCCCTAATTTATTGTAAATATGAGAAAGTTAGGGTTTTAGTTACTCTGACCTATTATCTATATTAGTTCTAGATAAAGAGAGCAAATGATGCAGTGATGAAGATTACTTAGCTTGGAATATTGGCTAAGCGATCCATCATCAAGATGGTTATGAGCAAGTTAGAGAGTTTGCAAATCTGCATAAAGAAACTCAGTTAGAAAGCAATAAATCACTTAACAAATCATGGAAATTTAGTGACCCACATGGATGAGTTGTTAATTAATATCCTCTAAAGAAAAATAAATTCTCTTAGCATATCTAAATAATAACTATTGATATGTCTATCTACAACTATAAAATGATATTGTTGTCGGGGACTAAAGTTTAAATATTAAAGTATTACAAAAGAATTATTGTTGTAAGTATATGAACATATTTGTTTACTTTGTATATAAATTGTGATTGTATTTAACCTCTTTTTGCAAGGCAAATCTATTTATCTTTTTAGATATTTATATTTTTCATTCCTTAAAGCAACAAAAACCACTATAAAAATTGTTATGCCAAAAAGAAAGAAAGGTAGCAACGTCATGGATTACCTCCTAATGAGCAGTACCAGCAAAATACTCATAAGAACACATCTCCGATATTGGAGGAATCCTTTGATTAATATATAACAATATTCATTGACAAATAAGAAGATTCTAGAATCAACAAGTTGGAAGACACTATGGTTCACTTTATGCAAATATCTATGTATACCAGAAAATGATTGATACTTCACTTAGAAATGTGAATTTTTTTAGATTGGTCAATTGTCCATTTGTGTAGGACCCAAAATTTTCAAAGTCGGAGTGAATTTTTGTCCTTTTTAAAAAAAATCAAATTCTTGCACTAAGAGATTGACGATCGTCTTTGACTCAAAATCAGAGTAAATAATTTATTTCGAAAACCTTTCCCAAGAACAATAATCTAAATTGAATGCCATATTTTATAAAACATTTACAAGCAACTTACATATCATTCAACATATGTAATAACAATAACATGCCACAACAGACAATTCATATATTCATAAATCATGCCTTAATAGACAGCTCACATATTTATTACATATCATTTGAAACAAAACTTCACAATCAACATTAATTTCATATATTTATTCACAAATTATACGAAAGAAAATCAGTTTGAATGTTTTTTTTACATGTTATGTCATGAAGCATAATGAAGGATCAACCAAAAGTAATACAATTGAAGGATTTGATGTCATCATATCCAGGGAAGACACATCAACAGCCGCTCAATGAATTTAGAGGACAAAAATACATGATGCTCAAGGAGCCGATTATTAAAGATGGAGTCAAAATTTATGGTAGCCAAAAAATTTATCAAATGAAGTTGAAGGTCCCAAAGTTGTACTTCGAAATCAAGGAGTTCTCGAACTTTTTAATATATATGTCATGAATGTTATAAAAGGATTGATTGACATGATTGTTGGGATGGTATCTAGCATATGATACCTTTATGAAACTTATTAATTTTAGATTAAATTGTCCGTGATGAATGAATAAATGTCGAGTACGTTTTGGTTATAGTGCAATTTTTATTTTGAATATTTGAAAAATTTATGTATCTTTCTTAATATGAGACATTGCAATCCATGATAAATTTTAATTTTAAAACTTAATTGTTTTGATTTTAAACATTGATTTGAGAAAATGGGTAAAAATAATCAATTATTGAAACTTGTAAGTTAAAATTATTCAAACATGATGTTGGGAGAGTTGTTAAGATGAATCTTCCTAAAAAAAATGTCTATGGTTTCAATTTCAAGAGTTACACACTTAGGCACCTTTTCCCCAATAAAGGATATGAAATCATATGTCTCTTTGCCGACGCACATATTAGTGTCATAATGGATCTGAATGGAGAGTATGAGGTATTTAGTATAAATATGATATATGATAAAATTGAAGGTGAGAAAAATACAAGAACGGGGGTTGAATTATGTTAGCTTTTTTTTTTATAACTAAGTCCAAAGTATATCTTCTGATAGAGTTCAGAACCTGAAGCAATGTTCAGAGTCAAGTGCAGCAAATATAAAAGTGATATATATATATATATATATATATATATATATATAGAGAGAGAGAGAGAGAGAGAGAGAGAGAGACAGAGAGAGAGAAGAAAAAGACACAAAATAATTTATCCTGGTTCATTCCACAATCCGGAAGTAGTCCAGTCCCCTTGTCACTTACAAGAGATTTTTCACTATAATAACACAAGATTACAAAGGCTCAAGTACATAAGCAAGATACTTCCTATGCTCAAGCACACAAGCAAAAGACTTCTAACAAACAAAGACTACAATAAAAATTGTTTGAATTGAACACTTGATATACAATCAAAGGTGTTCAAAAAATACAACACAATTCAGACTCTAGACTTGATACTTTCAAGATATGAAAGTTAATAAGAAATTCTAAGTATTTTGATGCGTAGTAATAGAGTCATTTGAGATACGTTGAAGAGTATTAGCGCATCAATAAAGTCGTTTGAGAAGCTTGATCAATCAACCTTGATTTGTTGCTTGATTCAGTTAATGTCCTATGAAGGAATGATTTTTAATTCTTTCATTGATAAGGAATTAACAATTCTTTTCCAAAGGAGACACAACTATAACTTCGTACATTGCACATGGGAATGTTGGAGGTAGTGGTCGTACATTTTGTCCTTCATTGTACTTCAATGAAAGTGACATTCATGTACCTTCTGACAACTTCAGAACTACCATGTTTGATCTTCAGAACTATCATTGCTCGTTTTCATTTAATTATGCGCCTTTGGTCTTCAGCTATCCAGAGTCTGGCTCTCAGAGCTGATGATCATCTTCTGGATGATCTTCAGATTCTGACTGCTCTAGCTTCTCTGTTGTCATCAGAGTCTAACTCCTTCAGATTTTTGCTTGCAACTCAGCTTCTCTTAAAAAGTTATTTACTTTAAATTTGTTCTTTCAGAACTAATACTTGATTAAGACATAATAAATTTTAGTCAATGGTCCTGCATAGTTAAACAATTATCAGCATATCCAATTGATCTTTTAATACATTGTTATAATCAAAACTCAAGAGGAATTGTTTAAACTGATTTTCTTCCAACAAAAATAATATTGTCTTGTTGTCATCATACATGCATCAAACTTAGATGCCACCGAATGCTGCTCAGTGATAAAATAATTTTTGATGCCATCATATCCCTGAAAGACACCAACGATGTCGCTCAATGAACTTAGACGATGACAATACACAAAGTTCAAGGAGCCGATTGTTAAAGATGAATTCAAAGTTTATTAGAAGTTAAAAAGTTTAGCAAATGAAGTTCTAGATTCTAAAGTTTTAATTCCAAATCAAGGCATTTTCATATTTATGAAAGATATGTTGTGAATGTTATAAAAAGGTTTGTTCACAAGATAGTTAGAAGTATCTAGCAAATAATATATTTATGGAACTTTTTGAATTTTATAATAAATAGTCTATGATGAAGGAGTCAATGTCGAGTAATTTTTGGTTCTATTGTGATTTTTGTTTTGGATCTTAGAAAAAATCTTTATATATTTCTCTAAAGTTAATAAGAGACATTGCAATCCATGGTAAATTTTGACATGAGAAAGAGGGGAATGAACAATATGATCTTGCGATTTCTAGGTGATATGTTACCATTCATTAACCGTATGTATTAGCAAAGTAACCTCAACAACCACCGTTTTCCACCAACATCAGCCATGAAAACTACCACCTTTAACATCATTACACCTTATCCATGCCTAATTTCACAACTATATATGCCTACCAAGCCCACATCTGCTATCAAGACAACTCCTAACATTGTCATCGTGACCAAAAACCAAAAAAAAAAGTTTGCTCAAGCTCTTAGCAACATTTGTGATATTACAATCAGACAACTTCCTCGGCCATGCATGAAAGGTGATCGAATGTCAATAACTATACCTGAAGAGGAGTAACTTGTTGGCCTTGAAGATTGTAAACACATTTTTCATGGGAGGATCTTATGGCTAAAAGGGTCGTCACCTTTTTCCAATGACACCTTGTGCTCCAAGTTGTCTGTTTTTTGGAAATCCATTGGAAAATGGGGAATCACCTCATTAGGGAAAAGATTTTATGAATTCACCTTCACATCTATTGAAGATCTGAAAATCTCATAAGGGTTAGAGTTGTAGGATCATGGTCTTTGAATCTAGGTATTTTTAAAGCTTTTTGCATAGTCTAAAGACTTTAATCCTTACATGCATTAACAAAGTCTTGCTCGGGTTTGGATCCGTATTTTTGGTCTCTTTCTCAAGAATATTGGAGGAAAATAATCGCTTTTGCTATTGTTAGTAGTATTTGAACTCCCATTTGAATCGATTCTATTACTAGCAAAGTTAAAATTGATGGAACCATTGGCCAATATGTTCGTGTTTTGGTGGACTTATACTTTAATCAAGATCTGATACATAGGGTTTTGGTTGAAAGAAAAGACTGTCCATTTTTTTTGTTCATATTGAGTATGAAACTCTGCTTGATTTTTGTACTCATTGTCAATGTATTAGTCATTATGTGGAGATTTGTAAAATATTGAAATATACGAATAAGGAAAATCCACAAAGGGATAATGGGAAACTTAAGGTTAAACCTTTGCAAAGATCATAATGGAAACTTGTGCCTAAGAGACAAGAAGTTGTTAATTTGGAGGCCTCGCCTTCTAAGAAGGATCTTGAGATAAGTAAAGAAAATATATCATTGGAGGATAAAATCAACGAGGAAATAGGAGCTCATAATGTTGCTTTTGCTGAGATGGTTATAAAATCATTTCATATATTATTCAATAAAAATTCCAAGTCCGCAAATTTTTGCTACTATCAGTAAAATCATGACACGATTTTCAACCCGGAAAATTATTGTCTCAACCTCAAATTCATGACACGATGTACCTTATCGTGTCACGATTTATGCCCATTGTGACATGATTTTTCTTGACTTTCTAATTTTTGACTGTTACAACCCCATCGTGACACGATTTTAACCCAACCTTTAAATTACCCGCTCGAAATTTTGCTTCCAAAATACTGTTACTCTACCAAAATTTCAATAGACCTCATCCAAACCAAAAATCTACAAACTATATTCATCTTTAACCCATTTCTAACACCAAATACCTACCCTAATCATCATACTTCATATTAATTCCACAAAATATACACCAATCCTCACTAAAATTAACCCATTTTCATCAAACTCACAAAATGACTTCAACCACCAAAACAAAGCACCTTTCAGGAAAGCCACAACCACCAAATCCCCCATAAGCCAACCTCAAGAACTCGTAGAACATACAACCGTTCATGTCCAAAGATTCATATCATAAGAGGCAAGATCAAGACTTGATGAGATGAAGGATTTGAAGTTGTCAAAGAAAGAAGATTTGATGTTGTGAATTTGACATCATTCCCCATGATGTTCTGAAAGGATTGAAAGTTATCATGGATTGCAATGTCTCTTATTAAATTTAAAGAAATATACTTAGATTCTTACAAAGATTCATAATAAAAATTACATTCTATGAAAAAGTTATATTGACATAATTGTTGGGAAGGTATCTAGCATATCATATCTTCATGAAACTTTTCTAATTTTAAATTAAATCATCCATTATGAATGAATAATTGTCGGGTAATTATCGATTCTATTGTAAATTTTATTATGAATCTTTGTAAGAATTATATTTCTTTAAATTCAGATCAATGCTATATCTTTAAAAAAAAACATCAAGAATTCTTCAAGAATAAAGAACAACCAATCACAATGCACTGTTTACCACAATTCAAAGAGGTGTGGCTGAAAAATAGGAAGTAGCCAAATAAATCATGCAATTAAAACTTGCCAACTGTTTCTTGAAAAATTCTTGATGCTATTTTTTTAGATAAATAGCATTTTCCTTTCATGATATATATTAAATAGTTTAAAAACTCCTTGATTTAGAATTACAACTTTAGGATCTTCAACTTCATTAGCTAATCTTTTTGTCTGCCAATAAACTTTGACTCCTGCTTTAACAATCGGCTCATTGAGTTTCATGTATTACTCTCCTCTAAGTTCGTTGATCAGAAGTTGTGGTGTCTTCAGTGTATATGATGGCATCAAATCCTTCAATCATATCAATTTTGGTTTCTCCTTATAATGAGAAGTCTTCTAGATAGTTCAATGAAATTTACGTTAAAATTATTATAAATATGAAAGAGATTATTGAAGATTTTAAAAATATAAGTTTTTAGAATTTCTAATAAGGTAATAAAATAAAAACGTTATGTAAACGTATATTGATTTGAATTTGTAACAAAGTCATGTGGCCTAACAACATAAAACTAATTGAATTGAAATAAATTATTTGGATTTGAATTAAGTATAAAGAGTGACGGAGTCAAAGTATAAAATGTAAGAAATATGCTAGTTAAGAATAGTAGATAATTTGTATAAAAAGGATAAAGATTTTGATAAGACTTCATACATGTTTGTTTGATGGTCAAAATCTGATAAAGACATGATAGACCATAGATCTGGATAAATATATGATATAATAAGGGTTGGATAAGTAATTATCAGATCATGTGTTTGCATCACACATGATAACAAAAATGACAATATTATATTATCATCTAACATATCTTTAATAAACACCTCATAATGTCCATTTAGGTCCACTATGACACTAATCCTCGAGTCATCATTGATACATATGGTTTTCATTTCTTTAACCATAGTTGAGATACCTCAAGTGTGCAATTCAATAAATTGAAATCGGAGTCTTTTTATAAGGAAGTTTCATCTTCACAACTATCCCAACACACTCTTGGTTTGAATCTTTTTAATTTATAAATTCCAATAATTAATTTTTTACACGCAGTCTTAAAAAAATCAAAACAATCAAGTTTTAATCGGAGTCAGCATTGAGACATTCATTTCTTTAACCATGGTTGAGATACCTCTGAAGTGTGCAATTCCATAAATTGAAATCGGAGTCTTTTTATAAGGAAGTTTCATCTTCACAACTCTCCCAACACACTCTTGGTTTGAATCTTTTTAACTTATAAATTCCAATAATTAAATTATTTACCCACAGTCTCAATTGAATGGTTAAAATCAAAACATTCAAGTTTTAAAATTAAAATTTATCATAGATTGCAATGTCTCTTATTAACTTTAAAGAAAGATACATAGATTCTTATAAAGATTCAAAATAAAAATTACAATAGAATCGAAAATTACTCGGCATTTATTCATTCATCATGGATTATATAATCTAAAATTTAAAAAGTTTCATAAAGATATCATTTACTCGCAACAATCTTAGCAATCAACCTTTTTATAACATTCACAACATTAAAAAGTTTGAAAACCCCTTGATTTGGAGTTACAACTTTGGGATCTTCAACTTCCTTTGCTAATCTTTTTGTCTGCCAATAAACTTTGACTCCATCTTTAACAATCGGCTCCTTGAGTTTCATGTATTGCCATCCTCTAAGTTCATTGATCGGAAGTTGTGATGTCTTCCGTGGATATGATGGCATCAAATCCTTCAATCGTATCAATTTGGGTTTCTCGTTAGAGTGAGAAGCCATCCAAATAGTTTTTTGAAATTTGCGTCTATGTTAGAACTATTATAAATATGGAAGAGCTTGTTGAAGATTTAAAAAAATATAAGTTTTTTTGAATTTCTAATAAGTTAATAAAATAAAAACCTTATGTAAACGGTATATTGATTTGAATTTGTTACAAAGTCATGCTACAATCGTATATCATGTGATCTAACACTAACAATATAAAACTAACCGAAATAGATTATTTGGATTTAAATTATACAGATTAGCATAGTCAAAATAAATAAAGTGTAAAATGTGAGAAATATGCTAGTTAATAATATTTAGATAATTTTCCGTCAAAAAAAAATATTTAGATAATTTGTATATTAAAAAAATAGATATGAAACTTTGTATAAAATAATATATATATATATATATATATATATATATATATATAGTATAAAAGGATAAATATTTCTATTAGAATACATACATGTTTGTTTGATGGTTTGACTATCATAAATGCAATAGGA
This sequence comes from Medicago arabica, assembly GCA_946800305.1. Taxonomy (NCBI): domain Eukaryota; kingdom Viridiplantae; phylum Streptophyta; class Magnoliopsida; order Fabales; family Fabaceae; genus Medicago; species Medicago arabica. Next base: position 12,061,024 of record OX326965.1, on the reverse strand, counting down.
ATATAAAAAGGCTAAATTACACTTTTGATCCTCTCATTTTGATCGGCTCACGAAAATAGTCTTGCTTGTTTCAAATCGAACAAAATTGTCCCTAAACTATCATGTTTTTTTTGCAGTTTTAGTCCTACCTCCTATTTTCAACTCCAGAAACGCAGAAAAATGACAATTTTAGACCTACCCCTATGCTCAATCATAAAATAAACAAGGAATAAAGCATGTGGGTACAATGAATCCACTTTATTCAACACACTGACCGAAAAATCTTAATTTCTAAGATATGTTTCAAATTAGGGTTTTTTTGTTAGTGTACTGAGTAAAGTAGATTCCTTGTACCCACATGTTTTATTCTTTGTTTATTTCATGGTTGAGCATAGGGGATAGGTCTAAAACTGTCATTTCTCTGCGTTTCTGGAGTTGAAAATAGGAGGTGAGATTAAAACTGCAAAAAACATGATAGTTTAGGGACGGTTTTGTTCGATTTGAAAGATGCAGGACCATTTTCGTGAACTGGTCAAAATGTGAGGACCAAAAGTGTAATTAAGCCTTATAAAAATTGATAAATATATGATACGATATGGGTAGGATAAGCAATTATGCATCGCGTGTTTGATGTATACATGACAACAACAGTCACGACAATATATTTTTTATCATATATCATATTTTTAGCAAACACCTCTCACTAGTATGATAATGAAGAAAATTACCAAACACTTCACAAGCGCTATTATATGCTAAAAATGAACGCAGTTAAAGGGAGTATTTTATAGTAGTAACATATTTAGATGAATAAAATTACCCTTATAATACAATTACATATAACCACTATTTTGTTTTCAACCCAACTATAATTATACGTTATAGACTCATAATAAATAAATATTTAACAATTTGTCAAAAAAAATATTAAACAAATCATATGAAATTATTTTTCTATGTGTTTAAAAGTTTAATATATAGTTTGGTAAAAAAAAGAAAGTTAGATATTGTTCAAATTATTTATAAAATCATTTGCTATACAATATTTTAACATTACTCTCTAAATTCTAAAATTAGTACATGAACTATGTCTAATAATTTATTCTCTTCTTTCTCTTTAAATATGAAATGATAATTTTTTTTAGTAATTATTCAAACTGAATTTATGAATCAAAATATTAAACTTTATAAAAATAAGGCTTAATACATCCTCCGGTCCCTTTGACTTATTTTAATTTCTCAATTTAATCATTTAACTATAAAATTTGGTCTTTTATGTACTCCGTCGTTATCTATTTTGGTTCTCGCGGTTAGTTTTTTTATGTCTAATATTTTTAATATGATTATAACCGTTTGATTTAAGATCCATAGTATCCTACACCCATATCTGATTTTCTTTTTCCTTCTCTTCTTCTCCAAACCGAAAATCAACAACAACCACAACAAATTCAGAAATTTAGAAATTCAACAACAACAACCACTATAGCCCCTTTTGTAGAAACCACAACATAAGAATTTGTGAAGTTGTAGTTGCTGCTGTTGTGTGAACAGAATTTGTGAAGTTGTGGTAAAAATGTTATGGTGTTTGGAATTTTACCTGTGAAGTTGTTTGAGAAGAGATGAAGAACCTCTAGTTTCTGAAGGTTGATAACAAGCAGAAACGTGAAAAAGAAGGATTGAATCATATTTATGATATTTTAGAATTTTATCTTATGATTTTATGTGCTGAAGTTTTTAATTTTTGATTTATTGAATTTTTGAATTTGTGTTTGAAGGTGATGAATTTTTGAATTTTTTATGAAGGTTAATGAAGTTGTTGTTGAAGATGATGAAGAGATGATGGAGAAAAGGAAATAAAATTAAGTGTTATTAGTTCACCGTAAGATACAATAGATCTGAATAATTTAATGGTCCTCTTTTCTAAAAAAGATCATATGGTTAAAATTCATAAAATTAATAAAGTTTATGGTGGAATGCTTTTAACGTTGTTTCACCTTAGATATTTAAGGTTAAAAACTAATTGAGATGACCTAAACAGTAAACTGCAGAAGACATAAGGGACCAAATTGAAACACTTAATAGTTAAAAGATCAAACTGAAAAATTAAAATAAGTTAAGAGACTAAGGATGTATTAAACCTAAAAATAATTGAAAACAAATCAACGTTGTTACTTGTCAAAAAAAAAATTCTATTGCGACTATTGTCGAGACCATTTATCCAAATATATTAGATAGCATGACTGATCTAGCTTATTTTCAAGACAAGGCCATATTAACTCCAAAGAATTCAATTGTCAAACAAATAAACGATTATATGTTGGATTTGATTCCAGGCGAAACAAAAATGTATTTGAGTTGTGATTCGTCGTTATCAACAAACCCGAATGGCGATGCAATTGATGATGTCCACACTCTTGAATTTCATGACACAATTAATACACCTGGTCTTACAAAACACAAACTCAGGTTAAACGTTGGTGTTCGAGTGATGTTTTTAAGGAATATAGATCAAATATCAGGATTATGCAATGACACAAGACTAATCATAACTAGAATGGGTAAATTTGTGCCTGAAGGAAAGGTCATATCTGGAAGCAATATATGCAAGAATTTTTTTATACCAAGAGCATCTCTTACACCTTATGATGTCAGGATACCTTTCAAATTTCAACGGAGACAGTTTTCGATAGTTGTTTTTTTCGCAATGACTATTAACAAAAGTCGAGGAAAATCTCTGAAGAAAGTTGAGATATATTTGCCAAGTCATGTGTTTTCACATGGTCAGTTATATGTTGCAATATCAAGAGTTACCTTCAGAGATGGATTGAAGATGCTTATAACGGATGAAAATGTTCAAATGCCAATGTGACTTCAAATGTAGTATATCCAAAAGTATTTCGTAATGTAAGGTAAGTTGTGCTAAAAGCCAATGATTTTTGTACGATATTTTGATGTATTGCATTCCAACGGTAGCAACAAATTATATTACTGAAGCCACCATTATGAGACTAATATTTATCATAATTGGAATTTTATAAAATATTACTTACATTGATTCAGTTATAACCAATGGACTTATTAATATAGAAAAAGACTAATAATCGTAACTTTAAACGCGTAGGTGTAAGCTGGTAAGACCCGTGCGGATGCACGGGTCGATGGTCTAGTTGTTACAATCCCGTGTTTTGTCTATGAAAGCATTATGTGGAACCATGAGTTCAAACTAGGGTCACCATATTTCTCCATCCATATTTCTCCATCCCTCTTGTGTGTATTTATTTCAATACGTTTAACCACTAATCCAATAGCCAAATAAAAAAAGTGAAAACAAATAATCCATTTAAAAAATAAACATGAATTGACAAACCAAAACTTTTTTTTTTTGACTAAAAGTTTGACAAACTAAAACTTAAAGAAATTGATATTTAAATAACCAAAATATAAAATAAAGATGAAATGAAAAAAAAAACCATGAAAAGGAAAAAACATAATATAAGGATATACAATATTTTAGCATTACTCCCTCAAAAAAAAAAATAGCATTATTATCTAAATTCAAGAATTGGTAAATGAACTATGTCTAATAATTCATTCTCTAGTATAGAACGAATGTACTTGATATGATAATTTTTTTGGTAACTACTATGCTATGTTTAATGGTAAAAGATATTATATATAAGAAGTATAGAGCGAATGTCAACATAAAAACATTCACCCGCAAAGGGAACCAAAATCACCAAAAAGAAGGAAAAAAAACATACACAAACTACAAACACCACAAAACCAACACAACAACCCTAAAAGAAAAGCCTCTTCCCTTCTGCCTATTGATCAAAACCAACAGTAAGATGAACCAAACATACTCTACCCAAAAAATAAGACATGAAACTCGAAAAACAAACCAATAATCCCGCTCTAAGTCGCCCAAACAATCCCCCCAAATCTAGTACTATCGACTCCAACAAAGAATTGGTTTCACCATCTACTCATAGTGAGATCAAGGAGAACTAGAGTGAGACCCCTAAAAAAACGACTAATACCACAAAGAAAACTAAATCTTATGATCCAATTTCTCCACATCTAGAGTCCAACAAAAGAACACAAGATCATTACAGGTTATCTAGTTGGTCCACACAACTATATGCTCAATCAACAGAAAATCATGTGTAAACTTAGATCTACCAGCTAACCCTAAAAACCCCCACACAAAATAAAAAAAGAATAATCAAGTCCCTCAGTAAAATCGAAGACCAACTGATGATGAATTTCACAAGTGCAACAAACTATAACAAGTAATAAAGTAGTAAGCTATCGTCTCCACGGGGATTGTCATCTACACGACAATTTACTAAACTTAATTAAATTAAAAAACAATTGAAGGATTTAAGGTTGTAGGTTTGAATTATCTGCACAATGCGAGTAGTAGTTATTTGCAGAAAATAAAGGATTTGCTTCAGAGGTTTGCGGAGAATAGGATTCTTTGAATCCCCTCTGTCTTCTTTGTCAGATTAGTGTTCAATACCAATTATGACTAAATACTTGAAAAACAATAGTTTGGATTATGAAACCGTGATATATCTATAGAATTATATATCTAGACAAGGGGTGGTACGAAACAATTTCTCAAAAGTTGGGTCATAATCTAACAATCATACTTAAAAACCCTAATTCAATTAAGATAATTAAGAAACTTTATATTTTAGTTCTTGTTCGGGTTAAAGCAAGGTATGTCAACCTTAGACCATTACCTAGGGATCATTCAAGATAATCCTAGGTCTTATTTCTACCTAAGGTCTAAGTATATACAATTAGGGCTTATTTGTGCTTAGGGGTCTTTTAGCATTACAGCGTTTGGAAATATGGAAAATTATATAAGACTTGAATCATAACTGAATTAAGAAATTGCATTAATAAATTTCAACAAATAAACAGAGGTTCGTATTAGAACCATAATCAAGAGGTGTTTAGTTGCTCTTAGAACATAAAATCCAAATAAAAAAGAAATACAAAACATACTCAAAAGGAGGTTGGAAAGCTCCTAGCTGCTCCTTAATGCTTACCTTCACTTTGAACTCTCAAGTTTCTGAATGAATAATAGTGTGTGCAAAGGTCTCTATTTACAGGAATTTTTTTATCTAGGTTAGAACCGAGTTTCTTGGTTTTTTCCATTGAATCAACTTGAAAAATGAGCAACTAGGCAAAATTTCCTAGAACTATGCGCCTGGGGAGCATGGGGTAAGGAATTTTCCCTCTTTGTATTGTCATGAAACCAATGCTTGAACTTGTCCCTAATGACCGACTTGGTCAACGTATTTGTTGCTTTCTCTGAAGTATGAACCTTTTCAAGTAACATTTGTTCAGATGCAAGTAACTTTTAAATCTTGTGAAACTTCACATTAATATGCTTGGTCCTGGCATGATACATCTAATTCTTTGTAAGTAAATGGCAATCTGACTATCACAATGCACCCAAACTCCACATTGTTGAACACTCAATCCTCTCACCGATCTTGATGTATGTTAGTAGAATGTATGTTAGGAGTACGATTCAAGGTACTATGACTCATAGTCACATAATTCTCTTGACATGTTGCGAACCACGAATCGATATTTATGTACCGATTCATGGTACCTTTGTGAATTGGTTTGCATAAATTCTCATATAATTCCTCAAAATCGGCGAACCGAGATAAGTAGGTGATGATCGAAGAAAGTTGAGTAGGAGATAAAAAATAAAGGAAAACCTCGGGTGGTGCAAATAAATTTTTCAGAAAATCTCTTTGAAGCTCGAAGAAAGAGAACGTGTCTTGCAATATAACACCGATGAAAGGAAAAAAAAATGGATATAAAAAATATTGATAAGCGAGCATTAGTTTGTTGTAGCCGGCTATTATAATATTTCTACTTTTTTGCACTTTTAATTAATTTAAATAATATTAAGAGATTTTGAGTACCAATGCAGACACCGTTGAGTAGTTGGAAAGGCTCGCATTGAATAAAAATGATTTATTTCTTAAAAATTTATTGATATCTTACTATACTTAGTAGTACTGGTACTACTACGATCTCTATACCTCCTTATGTACCGAATTATGTATATGTTGTGTACCGCGAACCCATACCCATACTACATACCACGAATTGTGCTTTATGTGACTTTGCTCTAACTATCACAAAGCAACCAACTCCACCTTAACGATTGTTCTTTTATTTTCAACCTTGTGTTTATGTAAGGAGACTCTAAATAGCAACCGATTCAAGCTTCTCAAGAATACCAATGCATGATAAATAGAAACAACAATTGTAGAAGATCATTATATATTCCAACATGGAATTCATATTGGCCGTGTCTTGCAGCAACAAGATCCCATATATCCACACTTAGCCAACACTTATTAATATGCTCTTATCTTGGTTTTGAATTAATATCTCTCCTTCAAATAGCTAATTCTGAGTTAAAACAAAAATTGTTATAGCCTTCCTTTGTTATCACCACATTGGAAATTCCCAAGCAATCACCATATTATAATTAATCACACCACTTATATATGGACTGTTTAAAATAGAGAAACACAGCAATCACATTACTAACAACATATATATAAATTAAAAATCATCCTATGTATCATTTTTCAGTTTTGGTATTAGACCCTGTCACCAATGAAACACCATTTTCTTCATCCATCTTTGATTCAATCTTAGTATCTAGTTTCTCCTTCTCCTCCTTTTGTACCTTTGCTATGTCATAAGATGCATGTACTCCAACAAGCAAGTAATATACAACCAATATTGCAGTCCAAATACCAAATCTCCTAAATGAAGCCTTATCTAATGTTCCAAGAAGGAAAATATTGATACCAATGGATGCAGATGGCAAAAACGGCACAAGCGGTACGCCCCAAATCTTCGGTTTCTTCGCAAGAGGAACAAAGAACCAGATGCCGAATGTCCCCACAAACCAAATAGGTACTAATATAGTGTAACCAAGCCACCCATCGGTTTTCGACCAATAAACCGAACATCCAATCGATGATCCTAGTATGAGAAAAATGAATCCAAGAAATTTCGTAACATTAAACCTAGAAGTCACACCTCTAACACAATATCTCCTAACCAATAGAGACAATGCCACAAGTGAAAAGAGGAACAAAGTTGAAATGGAAAGTAAATTAGCAAGAATATCAAGGCTAGTGAAAAATGCAACAATAGCAGTTGCAATAAACATAACAACAGTTGCATTAACTGGTGTCTTAGTCTTTTGATTCACTCTTGCAAGCCATGAAGGTAACAAACTTGTTCTTGCCATGTGTGTGAGATACCTTGCTTGACCAACAGCACCAACAAGTAGAACACTAGTCATACCTTTCAATGCACCAAATGCAACAATGTACTTAGCCCATTTCATTCCAACAGCTTCAAATGCAACCGAAAAAGCCGCATTTTCATCAACATCTGAATATTTTTGCATTAAACAAAGTGTAACACCCATCATGCAATAAATAAATGTTGTAAGTGTCATTGATCCTATTAGACCAATAGGTATATCTTTTCCGGGATTCTTCGTTTCCTCAGCCATTGTCGAAACTGCATCAAATCCAACATAAGCGAAAAACAAAACTGCAGCGGATTCAAAGATTCCTCTAGCTCCAAAATGTGTGAAATCTTTGTAATTTTCAGTATTAGCTTTTGATAAACCAGCAACTATTATGAACATTAGGACAATAACATGTATTATTGAGGCAATGTAGTTTAAACGCGAGGAACCCTTTGTGCTGAAGATTGCAAAGGTGGTAATAATTGCTAGAGCAAAAACAGCAATAGGGTCAAGTTGATTGTAATGGTTTGCTAGGGAATCAACTGTGATGAGGAATTTGTCTGATGGTTGGTTGCAAAGTGTTGCAAAATAGGATGTCCATGAACGTGAGACTGCAGCACCACCGATCACATATTCAAGAATAATGTTTCCTGATGCTATGAATGCTACAAATTCACCAAGCTCAACTCTTATGTATGCAAAGGAACCACCTATAATAAAAGCATGAAATTTATTTAGTCAAAGGTTTTGCCAACATTTTTCAGTTGTTGCTAAAAAAAAGGACAGACATTGTTTCTATAGAGACTGCTAGTAATGCAGGGATGGGGCTAGAAGGGGGACCAACAGAGGTCACAGTCCCCCATAGATTTTTGAATCCTGCTCTTCACCCAACACAGAACACTTCCGCCCTGCAGGTAAGACCAAAATGCCTCAGCGCTAGTTAACTAACGCAAGTGTAAAACTATGTGTTAGTTAACTAACGCTGCGTGACTTAAGCCACGCATGTGTTAAACACTACGCTGCGTGACTTAACTTGCGCAGGGGCATTTTCGTCAGTTTAGCTGGACGCGAGCGAACTGTGCTGGGTGAAGAGCAGGATTCTAGATTTTTATAATTTTTTTAGTCTCTTCATACTAAAGCGAGCCTCTCATCTTTCTTATCTATTTGAAATTTCTTATAATTTTTTGATATATCATATGATTTCTTAAATTTCTTGAATATATTATGCATATAAAAATTTGTTTTTTCATTACTAAGGTATACTCTTAAATTCGGTCCCCCTAAGCTAAATTTCTGGCTCCGTTCTTGTAGTAATGTATATTCTATAATGACTGAATGTTCAAAACAAAAGCAATTTAAATTAAAAATCAACCTCATTAATTAATTTATTTTTTTATAAATAAAAACTTTAGGAGAAATTTTATAAACGTTTGTTATCACATTTTGAGTCTAACAAGGCACATGTCATATTCTAGTAAGACATAAACAAGAACACAATCATATATTCTAGTTTGCAAAAAAGACTTAAACAAATGACACCAAAATAAACAAAAAACATACGTACCAGCCACAGGAATTTCCACAGCAAATTCAGTGTAACAAAAAACAGACAACATAGCAGAAATGCCAGAGACAATGTAGGATATAACCACAGCAGGTCCCACAGTGTTTTTAACTTCAAGTCCTGTTAGTACAAAAATACCAGAACCAATGACACTTCCCATGCCAAACCATATCAAGTCCCACCAAGATAGTGTTTTCTTCATTTCATGTTGACTTTGTTTCCTCACATCCACCAACTCAACTTCATCGTTGGATCGGGCTGTAACCCGATCCAATAATCGGCAGGGCGTGTACAGGAGCGCTCTACCGTAGCTTGGCAAGCTCTCAAATGACTTTAGTTTTGTTGATGGAGGGGCAACATTTTCTTCTCCTATACTTGAATTGGCATTTGGTTCTTCCATTCTGTAAAAGAACACCATTAAATTGATATAACTCCACTGAGAAAATTAATTCAAATTTTGATCTAATACGTTGAGAACACATTTTGAGGGGATATTGATATACTTCCTCCGTTACAAATTATAAGCAAAAAATAGCAAAAGAAAGTTGATGTATTTAGACTAAATTTTATATCAAATACATCAATTTTGTTTAACGTTTTTTTCTTTTTTGGCATAAACTAGGCATCATTTGTGCACAATTGTCGAGACTAATCCTTCAACATTTGTAAGACTTAAATATGGACGGCAAACTCTCCTTAAGAGTTACCCACGCCGTCTCATATAAACAAACGCTCTTGGATTTTTTATTTATACTTTATAACGGATGGAATATAGTAATAACATGTGGTCCACGCATCCATATATATATATATAAAAAAATGCTATGTAATGCATTATTGTTCTTTTCATCAATAGTTAGCATGCACTTACCACCTTTGTTTAAAGGATTCTTTGTTCTAGTCAACCAAAATTATATGCATTTATCTTCTTATATATTGGGAAGTTCTAGAACTTACAAGTTACACTATCATATACGACGTCTAATCCTGAAAAAGAGCTAGAGATTATTAGTTTTAAGATATTTATGTGAAAGTGAAGCAGACACTAATTTGTGTTTACTATGGTACTCTCATAAAACTACTAGTAGAAATTAAAGATAATTATCATAAATGAAGCTCGGAGCACGACTTATTTCTAAGAATAATTATCATAAAAGTGACATTCAAGATACAATTTTTTTTGAAAAATTATTCAAAGATGATCTTTAAAATAGAAACCACAAAAATCATCACAAGAGACTGAGAGAGTATTGTGTTGGCGAAAAATATGAATCATAATAGTTACTTTACTGTATTACGGTTTTTTATGAAAAATTATTATTGTAAAAGTCACTTTTTTGGTAAATAGTTTTTTAAAAAACTAATACGATAAATATCATGAAAACTCATCTTGTATGGTATACTTTGAAAACAAAAATATCGTCAGCTTTTATGATATGCATTTTTTGTGGAACAGTGGAAGATCTATAATACCATGATTAATATAAAATCTTAGGTGTGATTATAATATCAATCATCACCCTTTAAAAAAAAAATCAATCATTATTTTGTTCATTTTTTAGACGAACCAAATCATTATAAAGAGCATGCAGGATGTCCAAGATTTATGAACACAAATGCCTTACCTCTTTCAATGTGGAAAACCCACCCACGGGCTTGAATGAATGTCACGTTTATTTTCAACTTTGAAAGGAGAAAATCACATCAAAACCTTTCTTTTTGTACCATATATATAAGAAAGACCTTAATTGATCAACATCAACATATATGAAAACAAAAGTGACTCTTCTGGTTTGTGTCCGGCCGGCAATACAATTACAACACCAAAACAAAACGACAAATAATAGTATATAAAGGTATTTTATATAGTCAATCAATTATAATACTCAAACTATTGAAAATCTTTAAACTTAATCATAACTACTTCTAAAATCAAGTACATAATTGATGGTAAATTGTTGACGGTATAAAACTTTTGCAATAATAGTCTATGAAAAAGTTGAACTTTATTTTTATTAAAGATATGCATAATAGAGGTTGAAGATAAGTTTTGATACAAATTAAATAGTATATAATTATTCAAGTAGAAAGAGTAAAGTAGAATCGATAATTGTAAAGGTATTTTAAAAGAAAAGTTATACCACTCATATCATCATATTAAACAATCTAGTATAATTAACTAAATTGATAGACTTTATTTATTTCTTGTGAGTCAGTTAATTAGATAATTGTTCATGGGATGTCTATTTAGTGATAAAAACTTACTATGTAATGGACTTCATTCAAATCTCGTATGAAGTATTGAAAAATGGACATTAGTATCATCACTGTTAATAATAATTTATCCTTACCCATTTTTTTAAAAGAAAAAACTTAAATTAACAACTTTTGGTCCTTTAGTTTGACAGATTTTTCAAGTTAGTCCTTTAAGTTTCGAAAGTTTCAATTTGGTCCTTTTAATTTGACAGAATTCTCAAGTTAGTCCTTTAAGTTTCAGAAGTTTCAAATAGATCATTTTAGTTTGACAAAATTCTCAAGTTAGTCCTTTAAGTTTCAAACTAAAAGGACCTATTTGGGTCCCCAAGTTAGTCCTTTAAATGACTAACTTGGGAATTTTGTCAAACTAAAAGGACCTATTTTAAACTTTTGAAACTTAAAGGACTAACTTTGAAATTCTGTCAAACTAAAAGGACATAATAGAAACTTTCGAAACTTAAAGGACTAACTTGAGAATTCTGTTAAACTTTTATATTTCTCGTGAACTATTGATTTTGCTATTAATTCTTTTTAATTAAAAAAAACTAGTTTTTTTTTACAAGCTAAAATGAGATATATTACTAAAACCCGATGCGATTCACCCAACACAAGGCCTGTTGAAAATGAACCCCTTAAAAATTACAAAGTTCCAATGGAGCGGGTGCCTACATAGGCACCAGCAACCAAAGCTAAAAGGAATTACAAAGAAACATTCATACAATGGAGTGGGTGTCGCCACCGGTCATGGTAACAAAAAACGAACAAAGCATTGTTTGATTTCAACCAAAGAAATGAATTCAGCTTCACTTTATCAATGAGGGCATAAGGATCGGAAACCACATTTTTTAAGACACGGTCATTCATTTCTTTCCAAATTACCCACACACAAGCAAACCAAATTACCTTGAAGAATGAATGTGAAAAATCGCGGCATACCCGCCAAATTAATAAACTGAGTAAAATGATCGTCAATCACGTCGGAGGAAACATAAGAAATACCAAGTCATTGCCACACCAAATTCCAATCACCGCCTATAATGTCACATTCAAGAAAAAGGTGGTCCGCCGTCTCGGAACAACCACAACCGCCAACACAGAATATCATTAGGTTGTATCACTTGCCGACGCGCCAAATAAGTTTTTGTAGGAAGTCGATCTCGAAGTAGTCGCCAAGCAAAAACAGAAACTATGGAAGGAACATGCGTGTGCTATACATTATGACTGTAGCCCCTATCCAAAAGCTCGTCAGATGTCGTAAGAAAATGGTAAGTCCCACGTACTGAATATCATTGAATAGGGTCAAGCAACCACTTTAATTTGTCATGAATATGATCCTGCAAAACAATGTTATGTAACAAAGCAGAACACTCCCTCACACTCCCCTCCTCCTATGCTAAGAGGCGTCTCCTCCACATCCACGCATTCCCCCCTTCCTCCCACCCTGATGAAACCATCTCTGCCACCGAACTCCCTCGATGCACGGCCAAATCAAAAAGGCGGCTAAATTTGATTCGTAAAGGGACCCCTCCCATCCAATTATCCGTCCAGAAGTAAGTGTTTCTGCCGTCACCCACTACCCGACGAATATTATCCTCAAACCAACTTCTGACTCCCATACCAGTCCCTCCTCAGATGTTACACATCGTCCTCCACCACAGAGAACAGTGTCTGCCACCCTCCTTCAACCACCCCCTCGTCCCCGTATCTAGCCTTTAACACTTGATACCACAACCCCTCCTTATCAACAAACATCCTCCAACACCAATTTCCTAAGAGAGATAAATTAAATTCTTCTATCCTCCTAGCCCGCAGCCATCCTTCCTCCTTAGGTAAACAAATAGAATCTCATTTCACCCAAGCAATTTTCTTAAAATCCTCACCACTCAAAAAAAAATTAAAAAGATTCGATAGAAGAAATTAAACTTTTATCTAACGTCTTATTTATTGACGTTTTCAAATTTTAAGATTTCATTAACTCTTTTTTTATCAATCATACCATTATCTTAACAAAACAAAAAAAAATAACACTTACACTAATAGAGACAGATAGAGAGTAACTTGATCAGTTGACCCATTAAAGCTAAGGATATGTTACAAACATATTAATCAAAGTTATTTCTTGATTTATGCAAAAAAAGCAAAAAAAAAAAAAAAAAAAAAAAAAAAAAAACTCTAGTCTTAGCCTTATTCTCGATGCATAAGAAGAATTAAAAAATAGAAAGAAAAAAAAATGAAAGTAATGTATTTACGAAGCTGTTGTGTATATTAAAAACAGATGGAGTATTTAAATAAGTCTATACGGAGAATGAGGGGTGGTGTAATTTCCAATGGGAATGATTTTGTTGATGTGGATACATTAGCGGCCCGTTTGATGGTCAGGATATGATAGAGATAGGATATGATATAAAGCTGGATAGAGATAGGATATGATAAGGAGGACATGGTAAACATTAATCCTACGATATGTTTGATGCGCACATGATAACAAACAGGATATCATTATAATTAAATGAAAAATTGCTCTCATAATTAATTAAATATTATAAAAATGGCATGTTATTAATTATTATGGAAAATACATGCTATCATTATTTTAAAAATGACAATATTTTAAAAATGGCAGAATATCAAGATAATAAATAAGGAATGATATTCTAATCCTGTCAGGATAATTCCTAACCCAGCCTATACTCAGGATAGAAATTACAAAGGAAAATCAGGATAGGATAAGAAAATGGTTTATTTTATCCTATCCTTTTGGTGCATCAAACATAAGATTTAAGTAGGATATGATTAATGTATCATATCTTGTCTCATTATCCTGACCATCAAACGGACCCTAGAAGTCCGTGAACGTCAAAGCAAACTGATAATTTTATTTTATTAAAGAAAATATTGAATTGATAGAATCATTTGTGGACGACTAATCAACATAAAGCCAAAAGGATATGTCTTAATGTATATAGTTTTCAATATTCATTAAATCCAGTTGTATTGCCACGGACACCAAGGCTAGGGGAAACAATATAAGTAAATGAGTGATACAGTACCAAACAAAATTCTTAGGAAAGAGACATTCACAAAGTTTAATTATACATGGGACAAAACGATTCTTGTTTAACTGAGAAAAATTAGCTTCTTCCCTAACATATCTCTTTGTCTATTCTATATGTAACTAATAGAAGCGTCACACATTAGGGTTGAGCTGTTTTGAAACACACCTAAAGAATAAACTAAGGTCAACACAATGGTACTCGTGGAATTTGATTGGTTGTCTACCATTCATCAAATCAATCAATGCCATGTGTACTGGTTGGCCCCCAAACTCCTAAGGTATCTAGAAATGTACCATAAACTAAACTCTAAAGCAACAAGCGACAAGTTCTTTAACAAGTATGTTGAGATTACCACTACTAATCTACTAAAAATAGGATTGAGTTTTCTTGATCTATCAAATTATTTATTTTCTTTAGTTAAGAATTTACAAACACTACTAATAAAGAAATATTTAAAGACCAGGTCTATATGTTGTTTTTTTAAGTATAATCGCTAAACACCTGTATAAATATTACATTATCGGTGAATAACAATTAAACTTGTGTTAATGTTAATACCACTACACATACTCAGATCGTTTACTGTAAAACTGATTATACTTGAATCGTTAACATAAACAATCGCATTTCCTTTGTCAAAAATAAAAAACTAAACTCAAATATTAAATTAAATTAAAGATAAATTGCAAAAGTGACAAAAGTTGATAAAATTTTCAATACTACTGTGCTTGATAAATGATAGTCCTCACAATGATATGGAGAAAGCGAGTTCTTGATACAGAGTTATGAGTTATGACACTACAGTTCAGGGCATACAAGAAAAATTAATCATAACACTAACAATAATAACCCCAAATAACAAAAAAATATTAGAACAGATAAAAGCTCACAGCAAAAGAACACCAACATTCTAGAAAAGAGAAATAACATTAAATTTACATATTACATCCCTGATATTCCATGGAAATCAAAATTCAAAATTTGTTAAGACCACATTACTAAAAGAAAACTTGATGCCCAGGCCAAGTTGCCAAGTGTAGTAGGACACCATGTTGAGATGCAAACATTACCAAAACAAGAGTCAGTTCTCACAGAATTAGTCTTCGTCCATGCCAGCAGGTTGCTCTCTCTTGCCAGGTCCCCCAGCCGGTTTCGCCATAATAATCTGAAAACATCAAAATACCACATCATAATAAGTTTATGCAGAGAGAAAAATGGATCATATTATCAAAAATAAGATATAGCTCAAAATCATGTATCAAATTTCAAACAAAGATACCCAAACAACAACAAAGACTTATCCCACTAAGGGTGGTAAGCTACATGGAGACAAAAAAAACAATATACCGAAGTTAAAAAAATAAAAACAACGGCATACACCATGTATTAGTGTTCATTCCTCCAAGTCAATTGGATTTAGTAACTACAATACTTTATTTTCATTTACTATTTTTTAAACATGAAACACAATGTTCAGTATTAAAAATAAGACTCTAAATAATAAGTCACATGGCTTTAACAATTCAAGCACCCGAGAATTTCTCGCAAATTGAACAGGGAGCAATCAACAGTCTATTTTATTGATACAAATAATAGGTTTGAACAACACAAAAGAGTAGAAGGATAGTGAATTTGTATTTAAGATTGGTAAGGCCCCCTCACCAGCCAATGAACTTTTGGTGATCCTTTCGTATAACTGAATTCAAGAATCACTTTATTCCCCACGCTCATTATTCCTTATATAATTAACTTTCCATTACACATTATCCCTCTCTGCCAACTCAGCTTCCCCATTTTTCTTAACACGTTTCATTTTTCCTATAATAAACCTTCCATATAGGGCCTACTCTCCTTACTAGTATCGACGAATATCAAAACCTACTGTTATCAGCAAGACCCGATTGGGAAAGTACATGTTAGAAGACCCTGAACGCCAAATGAGACGGCTTAGTTAGCTCTCTAAGTGCAGTAGCAGAAGTAGGATAAATAAAGGGAGAAAACGTCAGTGAATTCTATTGGAAGTTTTCTGATTCTCTATCTATTGGAAGTTTTCTGATTCTGTGTATTGGGTTCTCTTGTAGCTCAAAGTAAGGTCTATCAGTAGAAGTTTTTTTCCCTTCTGTTAATTGCTACTCCCTAAAGTCTGAACCAGTTTTTACCTACAGCTACATTGCTAAGCAGATGGCTTGCGTACTCACTACTCGGTGTACAAAAAATGCAAATTGTGGCTTTGCGCATTCAAAATTAACAGTTAATTTGTTGCCCCTGAAAATATTACATTTTTGTGATTATTCACTAGTTTTTTATCCTTTTTTTTTTTTTTGACAATTTTTATCCGGTTGTAATCCTTAGAAAGACAAATTATGTGTTCAATCTTTAGTCAGGGACTAAAAGCAAACTTATTTTATATATAGGGACCAAAAATAAATAAAATAAAATAAAATAGGAACTAAAAAAAAGCTGATTACCTGGTCCACTCGTAGCACAGTGCATGCAGCATCAGCAGCGTATTTAAGAGCAAAAAGCCTGAGCAGATGAAAACAATAATTTAACTTGTCATTGAATGGTACGAGGTAAAGCAATTATTTCAAATATAAGAAGTTGAAAGAAGGCTCCACATTTGTCACAAGTGCCGGTAATTGTATTCAAACTTATATATGACAGCTAGAAAAAGCTAGAATTCTAATAAGGGAAAACCATTCCATCATTTGCCTTAAGTAAGGGGTTTCCACTATAAAAAAAGATGCATGCATATTAGAAAGAAAGTAATTTACTTAGCCATGTGGAGATCCCAAACATGTGTGGCTGTGACATCCTTACAAACCCCCTCGTCCAAATCAATGCCCACTTTAGTGTTTCCTGATGCATGTTCTGCGTAGAGAGAAGATATAATCTCCATTGCATTTAGCCCAGCATTCTCCGCCAATGTTCTAGGAATCATCTCAAAGCTTTCAGCAAATTTTGCTATAGCATACTGATCCAATCTGCAGAGCCATTGCAAATTTTTAGTACTTCCCTTTCATGTCTGAATTATCAAAGAAGCATTAAACGAGTAAAATAAAGGTTTAAGCTGTGTATATAATAGAATCCTCTGACTTGCAATCAAGTTTTGATTTTAGAAATTTTAGAGCAGGGGTGCCATTTAGACCTTATCTCTAATGCGGGACTTCAGTTTTAACCATTACACCTCTCAAACCCATTCTCAGTATTCTTGGACTTGGTGCACATATAATATGGTGGGTGGTCTGATGGATCTAGGATAAGTTTTAATACCATCTTAGTTTTGGGCCAAATCATCCCCACAAAACCTATTTGCTCGGTGAGGATTATCTCCCACTGATAAACACTATTGAGGCCATATTACGGCCAAATGTTGATCTCTCAACATAAGGCCCTCACACTCATCATGACTAGACATATAAAGTGTGACCCACATGGCCTGGTAAAGGTGAGGGCTTCCCTCAACTTATAACTACTAAAGGCCATGTCACTATTCAATGTGGGACTCAAACAAACATCCACATGCCAAAGACTAAACATCTGAAGCGTGAACAATGTGGCCTGACAATGGATGGCCCATCAGAAGCGTGAACAATGTGGCCTGACAATGGGTGGCCCAACGAATATGGGACACATAAACTCTGGTGGTATTTTAGATTCTGGGTCCAACTCAACTCTACAAACCAACTTTTAAGGTGAGGGTGGCCCCCTAAACAATATTCAGACCATATCATTAACCAATGTGGGACTCTCAATAAAATTAAAGGGAAATACAGCATACCCTGTCTCCTTGAAAGAAAACTCTTTCACCCTCTTAGCTAACTCAATTTCAGTTGCTGCAGCTCCAGGCACAATACGGCTATCCCTGCACATAGTCTGATAATAGTAGCATAAAATAAGACAAATCAATATTATTTCTAACAACGAAATCCCTTCAAAAGTGATACAGTACCATCCCGTATGTTTGTAGAGGCCATACTTTTTTATTAAGCAATCATTTTCTGGGGGTTAAGATAGAATCAACTTGGTAAAGCAATAAAAGCATACACCATCAGCAATTACCTTGTAAGTGTTCACTCCATCATCAACTGCTCTTTCAATATCATCAAGTATACTATCAGTACTTCCTCTTAAGACAACAGTTGCTACAGAATTGCCACCTTCTTCATTTTTAACAATGGTCACCTGCATCATTAAACAAGATAAAAGGGGGAAAATCATATACAACACTTAAAATGGGAAAATACTAATGGAATAAAGGACACATACAGGTAATGAACCAAGAATATAACAGAAACCCAAATATTTAAACATACCCTTGCACCACCAATTTCCTCAACTGAAACAGAATCGACATATCCAAGATCATCTGGGTTTGGTCGACTAAGCTTCAACTGTAGTATGAAAACAAACATTAGAAAAAAGGTACAGTAACAGAAGATTCTTGATGAAGTGAAAGATAAAAAAAAAACACACCATAGCTACAGAACCAGTTGTACGGCAAAATCGACGCAGTTCAAACTTCGAGCTGATTTTCAGAACCATAAGCCTACAAGCATGAATTTTGATTAAGAAGACCACATAGGTAGATTCATAGCATGACTTCAAAATTCAAATTGATACAGTAAAAAAATTATAATTAATTATTTGATGTGCAATAGCATGAGGCAATTAAAAGCACCAAATAGTGTATGAATTCACTCACTTATAACGCTCACAAAAATGTAAAGCCATCTCTCCTACTGATCCTCCGCTTACAATCACTTGGGCACCAGAATCAACTACTGCCTTGATGAGCTCTTCTACTTTAGCCTCTTCAGTTTTTGAATAATTTTCTAGCTATAGAAAACAAAAATTCAAAAATAAGAGCATTAAGCACAAAAGTTGACAATAAACTAGTTTCTTACAAGCAAGCAACAGATGAAAACTGAACTAGAAGTTGTAGTCAGTGTGTTACAAGTTTGAATTAAAGTACTAAAAATAATTTCCAAACAAAAGCTCTAACCATGACAGGTTTGTACTTTGTACAGCAGTCAGTTAGATCTAATAATTAGTGCCTTTGTTTTCATGGTTTTCCCTTTCAACGCTATCTTGCACCAATACAAGCTTTGATTCCCCTCCTCCTCCATCACCAAGCACTGCTCCCGTCCACTCTGTCACTCTCTCCTTCTCCCCTTCCCCTTCTAAACACTTTTCCTTTCTTAAATTCCTAAACAGAACATTGCATGCATTTCGGTCATCATTGATATCACAGGCATCAAATCTAAAAACTTGTTTATCTAAAGTTGGAACTTAAGACAGGTTTGGTAGGGTGAAGTTCTGGGTCCTTTCTGTTGGAATCTACAGATGAAGAGACTGTGTGATTGATGTTCCAGCCTTCTTTGGTGTGCTTGTAGTTGCTAGTCATCATATCATTGATTGAAATGCACTGCCGGTGAGCATGTTTAGCAACTAAAATTTGGGAAATTGGATTATTTTTCTTTAATCATTGGTTGCAGGGGAAATGAAAGACAAATTTGATTTGATGCAATAGTAGGAAAAAGAAAGAGAAGGTTTCTAGTTAGCTACTGGATAACATTCCAGAGGCTTACTTACTGCCCCAGATTTCATCATCAGTTTCCAGTTTTTTTCACTAATAGTCTAATACTGGATGAGTCAATCATTCATCCTACTACGAAATCACTTTTCAACTTCCCTTTTATGGGGAGAGGGGAATGAACCTCTAGCTTGTTTAGACACAAATGACCATACCACACTTAGACAAATATTACAATCCAATAAAACAGAATAAAGTAATAGTAATCAAATTTACAGTCATTTTGATATACCTGTTCAGCAGAATGTATGAGAACAGTTCCTTTAGTTTCAGTTGCAGATGTATCAACACCACCAGCAAACACAGCAACCTAAAAGAGCATTGACAAAATACCTCAGTACAAAACACAGTATGAAGATCTGCAATAGCATATCATGGTGAGGACAAATTCTTATAAGAAGATGAAATAAAAATAGCAACAGATCGTGCTTCATAATGTTCCAAGCAAATATTTCCAAGGAAAGTATACGGAATTCGACCCAAAAACGAGAGAGAATGGATAACTCTGCTTTAAAATTACTTCAGCATCACAGCTGAATTACAAAATCTCAACATGGAAGACATGACAACTATTATGGCATAAAAACTAAGCAAAATAAGCTGAATACATGTCAAAACCAAGCATTCCTTACTTCTGTTACATTTTCCCTTTCACAAATGGTATGTGCCCCATGGAAATAATGTACCAAAACAAAATCATACAAAATTGAAGTCTTCAATAAGCCAAGTGGGGCGCATGATACTTATAATTATTAATATTAACAATGTATAATGAATAGTGATAGCAATTGCGTCTTCAGAACATGAAACCCATTTAAAAGAAAAATGCTGACAAAAATTCAGGTCAGATAGCCCATCTGTAGTATTGGAAGCAAACACAAGCCATAGTCTGAAGAATAACATCCACACGTCAATATTTAAAATGGCAGCTTGTGCACAACCCTGATTCTGATTTTCTAATGAAGCCGCAACTAAAAAATGACACTCCGACTCCTAATCACCTATTCATTCAGTTGTTCCATCTACTATACTTCGCTACTTTTAATGCCATGCCCTTCATTTATCATTTATTTTAATGATTTATCGTTAACTGGGAAAATGTATTTGGCAAATAAGATAGATTAAAACCAAGAGTACAGCCTTGATATTAGTCAAAAGTCAAAACATAGGCTTTCATACAAATCAAAATTTCTAAATAATGAACCGCTGAAAAGCACATTAAAGCTTATCATGTATCTTGTAATTGTCTAGCATACAAAAATAACAAAATTGTGAAATCTCAACCAATAAACAATATAATAAGTAGACTCTCCGGTGAAACCCTAAAAGTCTCAAATATATAGAAAGCTAACCTTTGCCTTTTCCATTCTCTTTATACTACCAACAGCATCATTTCTCAGAACCATTCCACGAACAACTGTACTATTACGCAAGCCTCCTCCTAAGAGCTTTGCGACACGAACATTGTCCACATTAAAGTTTACAGGGTTTTTTGGACACACTTGGATGCATGCCTACATTTTCCAAAGAAAGGCCAGAATGTCAAGTGCTTCACCTACAAAGTATATTGAAATCATAGTAAAACCGGGTAATGAGGATAAACTTACATCAGCGACAAGAGAGCATATAGTATCTTCTTGACCAAATTGCTTGCTAGCAACAGCAGCTTTCATTCGAGAAATAACTTGCTCCTTGTCACGAACATCCATATTGTCGGAACCTTCCTCAACAAGTTCGTCCAATATTTCAATAGTCTGAAATAGGATAAAGACTTAGAGAGAGAGAGAGAGAGAGAGAAAGTATGGCATTTAAAGATAAATCGCTAAACTATATTGGTTAGAGGAGTTTGCGAGGGATAGAGAAATGATGCTCAACCTGCATAAACCTTCTTATATTAGACCTCTTTGTTCAAATTTCAAAGTTAAAAGGATTACACAGAGCTTATCATGTTCTTGTTCAATAACCCCTCGTTTAATTTTATTAAGCATTTATCATAACATTCTCAATTTAAAAACAGAGTATATCATGCCCTTCTCTTTCTCCCCAAATCCATCCAACAGAAAATATTCTGATATCTATGTATCAAAAGGAAAGTGTAATATAATTGAATAAAGTTATTGTTCCATTAATTGAATACTTTTATGAAATAGAACAGAAGAAAAACAGGTTCCACCCAATATCCTCAAGGCAAATTAAGGTGACCCATTATAGTATAGAACGGGATTGTATGTGTCGCCATGTTTCATTCATCCTATCTTATTTTAAACAATCCAAATGACATGAAACTAATAATCAGTCTTGTCAAACAGCGGATATCTAGCGGCGCATTAGCGTTGCAGCATAGCAGAATTCTAACAAGGACTCAACATAGATACAGTGCTTATAGTACTGTTCTTACTTTTGCTCTCACAAAAAGACAGCTTTTATCAAGATACTGTTTTATTCTCACCCTTTTAAAATTGTTAGACATCCTTTAGTTGAGAACAGTAGAAACAGTGTCTATTGCGCAGTATCTAAGTTGTATCCTTTTAACAAGACATTGTTGTGCCGCACTGCTAACATTATCATTCCATCCATTTTGGATCAATTGAAATGAAAACATGAACCTAACAAACCTTGGCAATGGCTTTGGTATATCCACTAATAATCTCACTAGGATGCAAACCCATCCTAATAAGCTCTTCAGCACCATGAAGTAACTCGCCGGCAAAAGAAATAGTTAAATTAGCGCCATCACCAATTTCCTCTTGTTGAGCTTTGCTAGCCAAAACCAAAATCTTAGCAGCAGGATGTTGTACTTCAAGTTCATTTACAATGGTAGCGGCATCATTTGTCACAAAAAGTTTGTCCAGATGATTGATAACCATCTTATTCATCCCTAATAACAAAACAAATTATTTAAAGTTAGTTAAACAAAAACAAACTAGGGAACTGTTAGGATTGGTTAACTTAATTAAGCTCATCTACTGACACATATAAGTTTTGTGAGACTTTTCAGAAGAACTTAGGAAAACAGCTCAGAACATTGTTCATAAGTTTTCAACTTATTTTAGTAAGTTCGCAAAGATAGCTTATGAAAACAGCTTATAGCTTGTACGGAACCAATTTAAACAGAAGCTATTTACGGATTATAAAAAAGCAATTTTGGTATTTTCAGAAAACAATATATAACATTGTTCATAAGCTGTTACATATTATAAAATAAAAGGTGATTTTGGTATTTAATAATTTAAAGATTAACTTTTCGAAATTTAAAAAAAATATATACAAAAGATATTGTATGTTTGTTTACTACGACAATGAAAATCAGTTTTTAAAGAAAAATTCAGTTATAAACAATGATTTTATGGAGAAGCAACTGAAAACAGCTTCTCATGTGAAGCAGTTTTTGGAAAAACAATGTTTGAATTAACTTATTTGAGCTAATCTACTAACATAAACTTGTAAAATTCTAAAAAGAGATTATTTTGTTTAAAAATAACAATTTCTTCTCAAATTAAGGTGTCACAAACATGCTCTTAACTTTATTTTTCCCTTTTGCTATAGAAATAGCTTATACATAAGTGCTTATCATGATAAGTTGCGGCTGTGCTATAAGCTGCTGCAAATGAGTTGTTTATCGAAACATTACATAGATCGGAAACTAAACTTAACTAAATCTAAATATAACAGTTAGTCTGAAACATAAGAAAAAGAGTTAATTTATCGAAATAAATAAGACCTAGATCACAAAATAAACTTCAGTAAATCTAAAATTAACAGTTAAGTTGAATCTTAACAAAAATGGAGAATGCTCAGTTAGGTTTAGGGTTACCATTGGGACCGAGGGAAGTGCGAGTGATAGTGGAGAGTTGGTTACAAGCATCAATGTTTTTGAGAACGGCTTCATCGAGACCAGAGAGATGTTTGTGACCTTCTTTGAGCATAGATTGGATTCCATAAGGTAAACCTACCATTTTTGCTTCTTCTTCTTCTTCAACCTTGGCTGCGAGACTCAGATCAGAAGAAGTTTAAAACCCTGCAGTTATGTTGTGCTGTGTAGACCTAAACCCATGAAATCAAGTGTACAAATGAGACAGCCCTAGAATCCTCGGGGGCTTTAGTGGAAAAGTTTATACAAATTTATTTATTTTTACCAAAATATTTATACAATATTTTACAAGTGATTAAGGATTAAAGATGTGATATCGGTTAACGAATTTTAATTAGGACGAATCGTTTAGAAAAATTTTGAAAACAATTTTTGATTAGATTTTACTTACCTTAGAGTTATTTTTCCTACAAATCGAAGGGTTTAGGTGATTGTTTTTTCTCTTCTTTCTTGGTGAGTAAGAGAGAAATTAATTTTTATACATAATGTAAAAAAAATATTAAGTATTTATAATGACATATTTTATATTAATATGAATCTATATCGGATGGTGTCATTGTTTCTTAGGAAAAAAAAGTAATTTTTTTTTGGGAAAAAAATGAGATTGTTTGCTATCTTTTTTATAATCAATGTGATATGGTTATTACTCCCTCTGTTTCAAAATACATGTCCAATTTTTGCAATATGCACTATTCACTTGACTTACTTTGACCATACTTTTTAACTAATGTATAAATACAAATATTAGCATGTAAGATGTTTGTTTGATTCGTCTCAATAAATATTTTCAAAATATTAAATTTTTATAATTTTTTAGTTTTGATAATTAAAGATATTAACGATCAAAATTGTGCATTGACATATATGAAGTGGTTGACTTGGACATGTATTTTGAAACGGATGGAGTAATTACATACTCCTTGGTCCCTTTTTAATAAGCACTCATTGAATTTTTTATAAATATTAAAAAAAGTTTATAGTGTAATGAAAATGAATGTGTACATTTTACATATAATTATTATTAAATTATCTTTTGTGTATAAATGTATTTATAATTGTCTTGTCATATTAATTAGGTTATGTTTGGAAGAAGAAAAAAAAATTGCATCTAGAAATTTGAAGGGACAAAAAGATTATAAAAAAAAGATATAAATAGGACATTTAGACATTGATAGGAGTTAGATCTAACATGGAAGAATCAACTTTTGAGACTTGATTGGGAGATATGTCCATATTTGGCATGTGTTTGGTTGTGAGTGTCAAAACCACGGTTATCCAAAATTCACAGTTCAAAATGCAACTTTTATCTCTAGTAAAATGGAGAAGTTATGATTTCAAGCTTCAGGTAAACCGGACTATTAGTGTACACAAAATATGATTATCTCTAGTAGAAGGAACATGTAAAAAAAAACCAAACAAAAAAGAGGATATTTGTGATGGTTTATAGAAATAATTTTAAAGACTTGCCAACAAATGTCCCAAGAGTACTAATTAAGGATTTAAAAATGAAAACAATTGATACTTTTTGTGTAGAAAAAGTTGTTTTTGATGTTTCAATGTGTTAAATATATAAATCTCAAGATAAAATTTTCATTTTAAACATCTTATCAAGTGTCCTTGTTAGCATTTCCCATGATTTTAATACAAGTAAAAAAATAAAATATTGAATGTTTATGGATGTTGATCTCGTTATTTCTTCTATTGTAAATTATTTTTACAAGTTTTTATTTGGTAAATACTCATTGAACAAGGGTTAATTGTTAGTAACTTTGTATGAAATTCAATATACCAAATCTCAATCATATCAAGGGAAAGTAATGTTGAATTGGAAAGTTGAGTCTACTATAGGTGAGATAGAGGGCAATATCACTCATTTTTAAGGTTGGTTTGGAGGGAGATTTTGAAGTGGAGAGGAGGAGAAAACTTGTTTTCCTTTTTTAAATTAAACAAATTATAAAATGTTTCTAAAAAGGAATTAAGTATGATTGAATTGTTTTATGATCATATATTGCAAAGCTTTCACTTGTTTCAGGTTGGTTAATGGCTCAGTAACTAATCTTAAACAGTTAAAAAACCCAAATGAGTTGTGACACCAAATTCAGTATATACAGCAAACTTGATCCTACCCTGTGTTACAAACTTACAACATAGTTCTGAGAAATACATAAGGCTACAACACCTAAACTCTAGAATACACAATATACTATTTCTTCCAATGATATATATATCTATCATCTATACTTTCATTGAGTACTCAAAAGCTTAATCAGTACATAACTCTTTCTCTTGTATTGGAATGACCATTGACAGGTATTGAAGAAGTGCAACTGATGTTTCGAATTTTATTTCTTCTAAGTGAAAATGGATCTATCCCTGCTTTGTGAGCTGCAATTACTCCAATAGCTTCCCAATAATTTGAGACATGCAACTGCAGAAGATGTAATTTCATCAACCAAAAATGAGTTTCATCTTAATTGCATTAGAAAATAAATGAAGCATTGTTGAGATAGTCCTTGTATTTTAAGTTAACTCAGGGCTTTAAAGTATCAGCATCCGAAGAACTTGATCTTGAATGGATAAAAATGGTAAAATAAATTTCTACTAATTAACCCATCTATCTTAACTTTTGCCTATATTTTCCCTTATTTTCTTCAGTAGTGCGTAAACTTGCATTTGTAACTAGAAAACTTTTTGACAATTGACTTCATAGGAACTTTGATTCAAACTCACAAAGACCCTATCCAATCTTCTAAAAGGAACAAATGTACAATATTAAAAAGAATTTAAAGGCTATGTCTTGGCAAGATAAAAAAAATTACGAACTCATTCTTAGAATTTGGGTTGGACCTAACGCAATTCTACAAAACTGACTTGTAAGATGAGGAATGTCTCACACTTGTAAACTTATCTTCCCACTCGCATTCAATGTGTTCGATGTTTGTGCGGGAATTTTAGGAAATAGTATAATAAAGTGACATTATGGTGAGATCTGATTAGATAATTGTGTAGAACAATTTTAGATTGTTAGTGCATAGTCGTTAAACTCAATGAAAAAATATCTTACCGATTCCAAACCAAGTTTATCTGCAGTATCATCTAGAACAGTTTCATTTTCTTCCACAGTAATGATAAGTGGCTGCAAGGAAATTTTGTGTCAAACATTGAAAAGTTGGTATCATAGATACAGTTTAATTTCTAGGCAGGAGAAAGCTAAAATTCTACCAATCTAGTTGAATTTCTGGTATTGTGGAAAAGTTGATGCCTCCATTAATACCTTATTTTTTGCATTTCGTGCAAAAGCAAGAGTCCCGTCCCCTCCACAAGCATCTCTGGGAAGGACTACAGAATCCACATCACTTGCCAAAATGCAACCCTTTTCCATTGATTGAGAGTGCATCACCAAGTATTGTGGAGCTTTACTGAGGCCAGCTAGCACACATGGCAGAAAAGTGTACCCAATCTATTTGACAAGAGCAAGTTATCCACCATTATTATCCATGCAAATGCAGAGAATTAGAAATATCTAGCTGGAGTGGTGATGACAACACAATCTTTTTAATAAATTTCATATATGAGTGTTCAAATAGCATATTCTAAAGGTGTTAAATTTCCATTCTTTTAATGGAGAGATGGCTCTTTGCATAAGAATGACTTGGAAATTATCCCCAACAAAAAGATATAGAGAAAGAATACGGAAAACTAGGATAAATGACTCAAAACAATCTTACTCTAAATAGCTTCATTGAAAAATTGATTTATGAAAAAGCCTAACATATTTAGCCAACTTCAGATGTAGCAACTACCACGTTTCTATGAAGTGTTGAATCGTAGACACCAATAATAGTTTACGAAAATAGAAGTGATTGAATGTATCTACATGTGTCGGTGTTGTATCGGCGTCAGATATCAATTCATGTCTGTGTCGGATATTGGACATGCCTTCAATCAGAAGTGTCGGTGCTGCATAACCCTATTCTGGAATAGTCAAACCAACAACCAAATTAGTTGCTATCTAGAGTTTACTAACCTCCTCAGCTGCTGATTTGGGACTTAGAGATAGGCTCAGGGGAATTGGAGCCATTGCAGGAGCATGTGCACAAGGAATTTGGAACTCCTTCACCACTAGATGGCTTATAACTGCCTCAACTCCCGCCAGTAGGTCTACTCCCTGTATAAGGCGAACAACAGGGAAGCAAATGTCAGTGACCAAATGAATGAATGATACAAAAAGAATAATTCTTGAACCTCTGACTATAAACTTGCACAATTAATCAAATTATATTTTGCTGTATTTAGATCATGGTCATATAATTTCAATAGCCACTGTTGTCTTACCAATCCCTGCCGGTATTCATCAACATCGTCAGTATCGTCATCTGGGAAACGTGCAACAACAGCGACGGCGTTCACTTTTGACCTTTTCACTAAAGTCTGCACAGCTCTAAGTAAAGAATCAGGGTGCTTAATCCTCCCTGTAGATTTGCCAGTTTTAGGATCAATCCACTTCTCGACCTGAAAAAAAAATTACAAGTTAATTTGCATTGTATACGGTGTTAGGCTTGTTATGTGTTTGCAATTACAAATCCTACAACAGGCAAGAAGATACTTGATAAAACAAGAAGCTATTTGATACCTCAAGTGGAGTGTCTGTGACAGTATATTCTACAACAGGCAATCCAAGGGAAGCCCTTGCAGCATCGGCTACTTGTAACTGTCGATTCCGAAGCTCTTCCTCTATACCAGCATCAAGAACTATTCCAACCTGATTTACACAATAAAAGTTCAGTACATTATTCTAATTGAAAAGAAAAAAAAAACAGCATGATGAAGAAAGCAACATTAATGGATGTCATAAACTAGCCAAGGATGCAGGCAGCACAATTAAATGTTATCATCATTGAGTCTTACCCTATTTTGGTGAACAGGCTGTAAGGCCCATGACCCTTCTGCAAATCTGTCAAGAGCATAACCTTCAACATATAGTGCATTAGGCATTGGCCAATATAACATTGCTGCGTTAAGCACCTGCAAAATTTGTCAAGTAACCAAGAAACTTAAATGCATACTTTTCCACCTTATCATTCAAGACAGCCATAAATTGATGAAATTAAGAGAGCAGGAACATTAGTAATATTGGAACTACAATGACATTAACTTTTGATAATGTGAGATGCAATTGAAACTAAGTGCATAACATAAGGAATGAATGAATGCAGATTGATAGGCACATTACACTAGTATTGATAGTAGTGGAGGACGGAGCGTCTATTTGTTTTTGTGTCGGCAACGTTAAACGTGTAACTGGTACAGTCAAACACAGTTCAATTACAATTCCTGGTGTTTGGTTTCACTCCGTCGAAATCAATTCCATCCCTAAAACTGTGTCTATTGATGAGTCTAGTTTAACTTACTTTTATCTAAAATCAATTCTAGCCACCGTAGAACCAAACACTTGCATATTATCCTCGGATAAAACAATTTCAAATGCCATATACCAAACACACACAAATAAGTTGATACAGTCCTGCAATTCGAAATACCTCCCGTCTTTATTATAAGAAAAAATTCACTTTTTAAATTCATTGAATAACTAATGTATCTGACATACCAAATTATATATTTACTAAACAAAATCTTAAAAGACTAAAAAGACAATATTATCCATGCATAAGACAAAAAAAAAAACACAGCATTGGCAACAAGTAGTAATTGGACAAGAAAGTAATTGTGATAACATTACATTAGGGTGAGTGATAAGACAATCAACAACCGAAGAGAGAGCACGAGCAACAGGCAAAGCATCACCAGCAAAGCCACCAATAGCGGCTCCAGTTCCAGTCGGCACTATCATCACACTCGTGTACTCTCTCTTACACTGCACCCATAACAAATTAATAGTATTTTTTTTGTCTGCAGAAGTAGTTAAAGGAAAAAGAAGAAGAGAGTTACCTTAAGAGATTGTGAAGAGAAGGAACATGAAACGGTTGGTTTGTGATTGTTGAAGGATGGGGTAGAGAAAGAAGGGGTTATCGGAAGATTGAGAGTGAAGGCCATTTCTTTGATAGGAATGCAATGAGAGAACCTTATGTTCGAATTTCAAACAAAAATAGGAAACAAGTACCGTCCTACAACTGTACATTCATGTTTCTTCTCTCTCTCTTGGAGGAAAAGTGGGAAAAATCATTTCCATCCGTTAAAAACAAACACCAAAGTTTAGCTCAATTGATAGAAACAAAATGAATGAAGACGACTCTTCCTTTTCGCGTGTCCGTTTATCACATTGAAATTTTTTATTTTTTTATAAGCCATTTCAAATTTTATAATTCAAGGTGTATTTTATGTTTTTTGAATTATAAAATCACCTTTAAAAAAAATCTAAAATTTATATTTCTTCTTTCAATCTCCTCATCTAGTAAATGACCCCTTTTTTTAACAAACAAAAATCTACTTCAAATTATATAATCAAAAGTGTTTTTCCTACTTTAGAATTATATAACTCGAAATGCCGAAAAATGTTATTTATATACAATATACCAAATAACAAATTAGAAAAAATATTAGTGAATGATATTATGAAATAGCTATGATTGAAGTCAAATATTTGATGGTTCAATGATTATTATTCGTTGAGAGTGTAAAAAACTTTTACACCAATTATGCATATAAATTAAGTATATATAGGGGTTGTTAATTTACACCCACCTAAAAACACTAAGGTGTAACTTGTTAATTTACACCTCAGTGTTTTTAGGTGGGTGTAAATTAGCAGCTCATATATATATATATATCAGGAGTCAACTTTTCCGTATGAGCATTCGGTACATGTATCAGTCCATGGAAGAGTGAAAGGGTCGCCACGGTTCATTGTTGTGCTTACACACTAGGCTACCCTTCTCCGAAAGCTCCGTGGGACCACCTACCACTGGCTTATATATATAGGTCAGTCAAGTGAAAATGAATATTTTACGTAAGAATGATAGGAATAAATCTCAAACATTAAGGAATGACTAAGATTAAAACAAATGTGTCTTTCTCATTCAACTTAGCAATTATCGCTTTCCCAAAACATCACCCACACGTCTTACATACTTTTGCCATCGTTCAAATTCTTCTTCTTCTCTCTCCCGACTTTGTCCCCCCGACAACCATCTCTCTCCCCAACGACAAAGAAGATGATTTGCACAACCAGAACTCAATTTCTAGATGAATCTAGCGGATGTGGAGCAATTGTCATCAAGAGAAGTTGTTGGATGGCTTAAACAAGTGGCGAGGATGAGCATTGTCGTCATCGTAAATGTTAAATTGTGTTGTTAATATTGTTGAATTAAAAGAAAGCCCAAAAAACAATTTTATCAAATCAAACCACTGAACTTGGGCCTTTATCCCTTTCTTATATCAATAAGATAAAAGAAGGAAGAAAAAAAATGTTGATACATTGATACCTTGAATACCGATACATTGTAAGTAAAATCAATTCATAAAACTGTGAGGAACAATATTACTTTAGAGAACAATGCAACTATTGTCTTGTTGGTTATACGTGGATGGAGTTAGTTATCCTCAAATATTTTAAAATAATTAGGACGAATTTTCGGTAAGACCGGTAGTAGTATAAGGTCTTGATATCTATATTATTTATTATTGTTATTAGATTAAAAATAGATATTTATTCATGAAAATTGATAGATTACATAAAAGCAACAAGATACATTATGTGTCTTTAAAACTGAAAAGAATGCATTTACAAACAAACTTATAGTATTCATGCTAATAGCATAAAAAGACATAATATCTACAAAGTAACAAAATAGAAGTGACAAAAATATTCATGCCTCCAGATTTGTAGTGTTGATGCTTAAGCCATCATCAATTAAATTTGTACTGAGTTGAAGTCGATATGTCAATATGAACGGAATAAACACCACAACACGACAGGAAAAACAAACTGTGTCGCACCAAGATGGGAAAACCAAACTACGCTTCACTCAAACGATGAAATCACAACAACAACAACCAAAATAAATCTACGTGAATAGTGCTTATTTAAATAAAAAGGAAAGAAAACGATGCATAGGTATAATTCTAGGCCAAAAATGACCTAAGAGCACCTCTTTATTCTCTCTGTATTCACTTTCTTTGTTACATTGAATAGATTTTTCACCCTAAAAAATAGACTTGCTTAAACAGACATAGACAAGAGACGGTAGATGGTCTCTCAAACCCCCCACCAACAACAATAACAACAATTTAATGATTCCAGCAACATCGCTTGTACAAACTTCTATTAGTTATATTGATGTTCCTCAAGAGTCAAGGGACATTACAGAATCTTCTACAAAAAACCTATGGGCACACCTCTAGGTTTTAAAAACAAGCGCAAACCATTTGTTGTAATCAAACCCTCACCACTACCAACATCAATTTGATGATACCTACACCATCTTTGCTACTTTATTTTATTAGGTTAATCAATCTTCACCAAGAGTCAATGGAGGACATTCCCATTTCCTCCTCCATAAAAAAACCTATGGTATAAACCTTCAATCTCGACCTTCTAATATAGACTGAGACCTTTGTATCAAACTCTAACCTGAAAATGATGGAGTGACAAAAACATAGATTATGTATCAAACTTAAAAATTTGATATATAAAAAACACAACTCTTCTATGAGTAATTCATCTTCCAATAAACACAACTCTTCTTTTACAAAATTAAATACATATATACACACAACTCTTGTACCTTCAATTATACACCGAAAAATTCAAACTATTTTCTACAAAATTTAGTCGTTCTTTTGAAGAGACATATCGGATGGAAAACAAAATAAATTTAAAATTACCATATTATCCTTTTCAATGCAAATCATTAAATAAAACTTTGACTAGGTTAAGCATAAATCTCAAGAATTTAATCTAATTAACTAAATGTTACATATGTATATTAAAGTTTTATGCGGATAAAAGTTTAGATTAACGGAGACGCGCCTCATAGAAAATCAGAAAAAGAACCACCGGCCTCAATGAGAATTGACAATAAAGCTTACATATAGTGAAGCCTTTAACAACGAGTTAATTTTTTTTAATTACATGTATCATCATAATGCTAAGATTACCAAGAAGAGGTTTGGTCTAACAAAAGAAATTAAATTAGCACATTGTAGCAGCTGAAAGATGTATCCACATTTGTGTCTAACATACCTTGATTAGGATTATCTTCAATGGAAATAAATTTTGGAAAACCAAAAAATATGTAAATTATCCAATAACTTTTAATTGATTTTATCCTCTTACCTGATTTTTTTACACTTGATCATGATTTTTAGACTCCCAACTGATGATTAAAAAATGACGAGGGAATGAAAAGATTCATATTCGAGTTAAAAATATTAAATAAAATATTGAAGTAATATGGAAATATAGATAAATAATACGCCCTTTATTTGAATTAATAAATAATACAACACAAGTGCAATTTTAACTTCCAACTAGATAACAAAGACAATGAAAGACTAAATAACACTAAGATTCAGTCCTAACCAAGTCACATACATGAAACTAGGTTAAGCACGAGTGCTCCAATTGAAATTAATTTAAAACAACATTAGACATAAAAGCATAAAAATAAATTAACACGGGCATCTTAAGGTGGATCTAAGAGCTCGGATCAAAAGAATTTGGAGGGTCTATATCCACCTCCTCCCCCATACCGTTGAAACCAAACAAATAAGGTTGCTACATAGGGTTCTGAAAAAATTGGGATGGAAACATTTGAGTTTGCAGAGGATTTGGTGGATGATGGAGAGGCATGTTGGAGGATGAACCATTTCCTACAAAAAAAATGAAAGGTTGAGTAGGAGCAACCTGTATTACAAGCTTATCAGCCTGATGTGCAACAAGTTTCTTAAGTTTCCCCAAAGCCTTCTTGAATAATTCAAGTTCGACCTTATTCATCCCATCAATAGGACTAGCCCACCAAAATTGAGTCCCGGTCGCCTTGCGCAAGTGGCTCAGCTCTTCAGCATGTTTCTTCTCGATGTCCAATAGCTGGTTGATATGAGACAGCTGAGTATTGAGCTCGCACACGTTGGCGCTACGGTGAGCCTCAATGAATTGCATGGTACCATTTTTTTGGGGTAGGACTCGAGAGAGATAACGATCTATGACCGTATCAACATTGGGGTGGCCAAATGAAAATACCTTCTCCCTAGGTGAGAAAACAACAAGAGCAACATCTGCACCACAAAGGGTGGAAATTTCACTGGCTTTCTTGAAGAGCCCACTACGGCGCTTCGAGAAAGTCACTTGCAAGTTGCTCTCGTTGCTCATTTTTTTCATCTCAATCTTTTGGCGACCTCGACTTTTCCTTCCACTCGACATGGTTGAAGCACAAAACAGAGAGAAAAGAAAAGGGTGGGTGAATGTGTTTTTTTAATTTAGACTAAGAAATGCTACATTAGGATTGGGTGTGAAGGAGTCATTTTATACACAAATTTTGTGAGTATATTTCCGCTTAAATGTTGTGAGTGTATTTTCAAGACGCGGTTCTTTTTCAAACGTCGTGTCTTTTCATACATTAAAATATTTACTGGATTGAGAAATTATCATCAAATCTCTTTTTACATGGCTTATATGGAAGATAATTCAATGTTAAAAAAATTGTTCTTTTTCCAATTATGTATATCTTAGCTTATTCAGCAATTGTTAGATACATTGTACCTGGATAATTCCAAGAATTTGAAATAATTATGTTCATATTTATTTATATATTTTAAAATTAAAAAGAAAGTCCAGTACAATGTTAAGAATGGTGATGTTCTACGTAGTTGAAGTAGTTTGTCTTTTTTTACTTGAAGTAAAAATAAAAAGGCAATATACTAAGTGATACGATAAATATGAATTGCCAGGCATTTAAAATTATTATTTACGCTTATAAAATAAACAAAATTCGCGATATGGAAAATATTATATAGTTATTATGAATTTTCTAAACAATCAATGAAATCATTTAATTTTTAACAACAAATTAGTGGCCAACTGTAACATACGAATCACAGTTATTTATTTATTTTGTTATATTTTTTAAAATAGAAAAATTATTATTGATATCGCATAAGATTCAAACGACTAAAGGACATATAATAACCCATAAAAAGACCACTATTATGTTATTGAAGATAATGTGTGGTAGAGGAGTAAAAAAGTTTAAAAACAATAAAGTTAAGAAGGTTACTAGTATCAAAGGTTCCTCCAATAATATACGAGATAGGAACAAAATGGTAAGGGGACGTAGTGATATTTATGCTTGGTAGATATTGAACCTTAGTGTTATACCGAAAATTGAGTTTGAAAATGTGTTTAGTGGTTCTATAATTATCCTCATTGTCAACACATTACAAAGTTGAGGTGCGTTTTCATTCAACCCTAATTGACCCTTTTATAGGTATGGACCGTCAATATTATATTAAGGCCTTGCCAACCCTCAATAAAGGCTTGCTGGTCCTTTGGGGGCACCATTGGCCTTAGAAGGCATAAACCACCCTTCCTAACTTCTAGAAACATCTAGAACGCTCGTCTACTGTCTTTGGGCCTAAGTTACTTAGGGCCCAAGACACGAAAATATAATCCCAAAGAGGCTATAAATACCCCTCTTGAGATCATTCTCAAGGTATGACCTAAAAAGATACTAAACCCTAACTTTAGATATTGTACTCATGGCCAATACAGTTGGTGTCCACCATAGGGTCTCAGTAAAACTAACTTAGGCCGCACTCATCAAACAAAAACCAATCTGACTGTCTTCAAACGATGGCCTAGAAAAATTATTCCCAAGCCTCAAGTTTCATCTCTTAACCCCGCATTTGATGTTGTATTCAACGAGAATGATTCCGTCGAAACCACATATATCGAAGTTCCTAGAAATGCCCCCTAAAAATATATAAAAAAATTACATGATAAATGTAATTACTAAACATTATAACTAAAAATGAATAAAACATCAAAACTAATAAAGTAGGTACTGAAATTCAAAAATAAATTAAAGTTCAATTTTTTTTTAAATTGAAGTTCAATAATAACAATTCGTATTCAATTATTTTTATTATTTTGAATATAAATTTTTTCTGAATAACTTTTTGGCGATATATTTGGAGGTGTGGATATTTTGAAAATTAAACGATATACTATTTAATTTTGAAATTATTTTATAAAATTCAACAAAAAGAATGCAATTGGGACATATATCTATTCTCGTCACCGATTTAGGCATATACCCCCTAAAACTAAGAAGAATTGGGCCAAGCCCAATATTTCTCATCAAATACGGTCCTTTCCTCTCACCCTCATTTTCATTCTTCTGAAACCCTAAATCACATAAGTGATCTCTCCCTTAGCCAACAAGTATCGCCGATTTTCCCCCCGCCGCCGGTGAGATCTAACTTGATTCGACAAACAAACCATATTTTCTATATCTCCACAACCTTTTCTATCTTTCTATCCAAACATATTCAATAAAAGAGAAGATTGAAAAGTGGGTCTTGTCGTTTTATGGAGTTTCCAACAAATCTGACCTTGTTGATACATATTCTTCATCATCTACTTCTCTTCTACAAAATCGTACCAAAATTGGGCTAAGAAGGTAATCCAAACTATTGATTTTCACATTTTTGTTTTCTTTTTATACAAATTTGTTTATGAACTGCTTCATTATATATTTGAAAATTTGATTGGCTGCACTAAATGTCTTCTCCAGATTCTTCTCTTGATTCCGTCTAATCTATTCAATGATCTCCTGTCTACTGTCTACGTGCATTATTGATAGCAAATTCTCAAGGATGAGTAACTATTTGGACTCAACCATCTCAAGTAAGTGATTGTTGAGTACTATCAAAATTGTTAAGTCTAATTGTTATGTATTTTATTATAAGTTTCCCTATGACCATATATTTAACTGCCATATATTTAAAACTTAGCTCAAAGTCTCAAACTCCATAGCTTTAAAACTGTGTTTATATATATATATATATATATATATATATATATATATATATATGTATATATATTCTTATACTATGTGATAGCTTCATGCAAACTGAGATGAATTTTTCAAATTCCTTAATGGAATATTTAACTATGTATTAGCCTTAAAGAAAGTTAATGTAACTGACCTAGTGCTTGTATCTTCCTCTTCTGTCCATATTTATCCTTCTCTAGCTTATGCATTACTCATATACAGCTATATCCTTTATGTTAGGTATATAAGAAAGTATCTCAAAATATCTTATATTCTAACAATTTTCTGGTTTGTTGCTAATTTCTTGACCGTTCAGTGGCCATCTAATCTTATAATCGACACCAATCGATGGCTGCGTGAGCATGAGTGGTGGTAATATACTGCAGTTGTTACAAAGTGGCTATGAGGGGCTTCTCCAGCATGTTGTTAGCTTTTCTTATTTGCAATATTTAAATTTCCTTTACATTGTATTCCATGATGTCTTAAAACACTATTTTGTGTACATTTTTTAATTCTAAAAGTTAATAAAAATGTGAGCACATATATATAGATATTGTAAAGTTGAATATGATATTTTTTCTAATCAAAGTTACTTTTTTGAATAAAAGTATAGGTGACTTTCATCAAAATCAAGTGCTCCTACCAATTCGAAGTCAACAATTGGGGAAAAGTTTATTTCACAACATCCTCAAACTTGAAGTTTGAGGTTGTTGTGAAATAAACTTTTCCCAAATTGTTGACTTCGAATTGGTAGGAGCACTTGATTTTGATGAAAGTCACCTATACTGTTATTCAAAAAAGTAACTCGGATTAGAAGAAAGATCATATTGAACTTTGCGATATCTATATATATGTGCTCACATGTTTATTAACTGTTAGAGTTAAAAAAATGCACACACAAAATAGTGTTTTTAAGAAATCATTGAAGACAATGTAAAGGAAATTTAAACATTGCACATAAGAAAAGTTAACAGCATACCAGAGAAATCCCCTGTAGTCACTTTGTAACAACTACAGTATCTTACCGCCACTCATGCTCACGCATCCAACATTTGGTGTAAATTACAAGATCAGTTGGCCCCTGAACGGTCAAGAAGTTAGCAACAAACCAAAAAATAGTTACAATATAAGATATTTTGAGACACTTTCTTATATTCTAACATAAATTATATAGTTGTATATGGTTAATGGACAAACTAGAGAAGGATAAAGACGGACAAAAGAGGCAGATACAAACACTAGGTAAATTAGACTAACCTTCTTCAAGGCTAATAGAAAGCTAAGTATTCCATTAAGGGATTTGAAAAATCCATCTCATTTTGCATGAAGCTATCACATAGTGTGTGTGTGTGTGTGTCTATATATATATAAACTTGTTTTAAAGGTTTGGAGTTTGAGCCTTTGAGCTATGTTTTAAATATATGGCAGTTAAATCTATGGCCATAGAGAAACTTATAATAGAATACATAACAATTACATTTAACAATTTTGATAG
The DNA here is from genome assembly GCA_946800305.1 of Medicago arabica. Classification (NCBI taxonomy): domain Eukaryota; kingdom Viridiplantae; phylum Streptophyta; class Magnoliopsida; order Fabales; family Fabaceae; genus Medicago; species Medicago arabica. The sequence goes on along the minus strand of OX326965.1, from coordinate 12,022,879 downwards.
CACTCAACAATCACTTACTTGAGATGGTTGATTCCGACAAAACATATGTATGTGGTTTGTCGATATTGAACGGTCACTGATGCACGTTTAATTCCGACAAAAGATATGCATGAGGTGTGTTAAAAAATGAATAGCGACTGATACACAGGCACACAATAAATTGATTTGTGTGTCTGCATGTTGGTGTCGAACACTGACCAACGTGTGTCAAATATTGTGAAACGCATAATTCAGTGTGTGTACATGTTGTCTAACGCATGTACGTGTTGTTCGATGCGTTTGCATGCTGCTGTTGTAAAAAAAATATTTTATGTATGTATTGCCCCTCTTACAAAAAATAGTTTTATCAATTATGTTTGAATTTTTTGTTTAATATTGTATGTAGCAAGAATCATTAGAAACTCTCACACACAAATAGAGGAGTCGGGCCCAAACCCAGATCACATTGTTCAATTTAGCAATATATGCATTTTGTGGACAAAACATCTGTTCTTTTTAACTTACTTTATGTAATGACGTGTTTGTTGAACATATATTTATTCTTAATTTTTTTTTTGTGTTGTTGTTTTGTTTGTAAATCGATGATAAACAAATATGTGCGAGCATATGGGTGTAACATTAGGTTAGATTATTTGGTTGACTAAATAAGCAAGGTTGCATTGTTTTATTACATGTATTGTATTAATCTATCTTGAAAATTTAAAGGAAAAAAAAAAGAGGTAGAGAAACATTATATCTTTTGGAAGACCTCTTTCCATACAATAATAAATATACACTTAAACGATTCACCACTATTATTAGTGATCAATATTTCATAATCTTAGAAATCTTCACTTGATTTCTTCATTCTTCATAGATAAAAAACCTTTGATGTGTGATTGAGACTTGGGACAAAATTTCCCAAAGTTGTTTAGACTTCATTTCTATATAGTGGTTGGTCTTCATACCTCTATAACATCCACAAGATATCTTCTGATAGGATCAATAATGACATGTCATCTTACGTTATTCTTAGCATGTTTTTCAGTCAAATTCAGTAGGTTTTAGCAGCAAAAAGGAGGAGTATTAAAACGATTGCCTATGGTTTCAGGACTTTAAGTGATGAGTTAAATACGAAGAGTTATATACGAAGATAGGTTAATGCATACACTATAAGGGAACTAATCTGAATATGATATGGATTACTTGATCGGTAAGCTGTTTAGTTTATACCAAAAGAAATATACGAAGATAGGTTATTCATTTCATTCAGACGAAGATAGGTTATTCATTTCATTCAGATGCAATTTAAGTGATGAGTTATATACGAAGATAGGTTAATGCATACACTATAAGGGAACTAATCTGGAAAATCTGGCGTTTTATTGAAATGAATCATTTTTTTTTTAAATCTCGGTTGACATTCCTTTTTAAATGTTTTTATTTTATTTGTACATATCATGCAAATCCTCATTTAACATATAAGATGTTTTATAAGGAAACTAATGTATATGTTATTGACAAACATAGATGAATAAATTTATTGACCCAAACAAAAAAAAAGAATTAATTTAATGCCATTTAATCATTTTTTTTGTAAACGTCCGATTGGACAAACGTAATGAGTTTACACCGAAAAAATGATTATCAAATAAAGCAAATCAGGTGTGTTGCATACCAAAAATATAATTAGCTGTCGGTGTTGAGAAGTCCTATACTCGGAATGGATCTCAATCAAAGATGATCCCTATTAAGTTGATTATGATGGGTACTTCATCCTTTTGTATTTTACTATTTAATATATGTTTTAAGAGTTTTTTTTTAACATATAAGTTGCATAAATAACTTTATTTTTTTGTTTTTTAAAAATTGTTGTTTTAAGTTTCATTTCAAGGTCACGCTGTTTGGTCCTTATGTTGATGAGTTGAATGCTTTTCTTGCATCTGGTGATACCGATAATGTTGTTGTTGCTGTCCTCTTACCCATGATCAAGATCTTTCAAGGTATAATTACTTTATGAGGACGTCACCATTTTTTTGATGTTGACTTTGTAAACATTTGACAAATTATTTTTTCTCAAATTATGTATCCAGGTCAGGCAACGATACAAAATACCATTAATACGACAAAGGTGTTGTTCAATCCAACTTTCAATGCTGCTCTTCTTTTAAAGAAAAGGAAACATGTTGTGTGCATAATTCATATTCATTATGGTTTTTTCTATTCACTAAATGAGATTGTGAAATTAAGGGGTATATGTTTAAACTCATGAACACAAAATTCTTATTATGGATAAATTGCATAAACTGAATTTTAACATGCTAAAAATATAGTGGATTATTTGTAATGTATCACATCTTTGTTTCGTTGAACTGACTTTTTGAAATCACACCTCCAGTGTTATGCTAAAAAAAATATTCCCAATACTTTTTATACCTGCTAAAAAATTTATGAATTAGTCAACTTTTTTTATGGTTGATACTTGGTGTTAGCTTACGTATCTAATTATGTTTGTTATACATGTTTGTAGGATGGTTGAGAATGATGATTCTCCGTCATAGGGCATTTCTAAGATTGCGGATGCATCTAAGGTTAGCGTTGAGGAAGACTTTCTCAATTTGACCCCGATGACCACTGTTGAAGGCCTTAAGGATTCTGTTGAGGTAATTGAGAAAAAATATTCGTTTTTGTATGATTGTTTTATGATGTTATTATTTCATGAAGAATGTTGATCCTTAAATAACGTGTTTTGATTTAAAATGAAAGATAAACACTTAGTCAGAATTTCAACAAAGAAAAAAAAAAGGGGTTGTAACAATAAGGACATTAAATGGATTGTTTATTTTTATTTTTATGTGACGACATATAGGACATTCCAGGTTTAAGGTACACATGGTGAATTTAATTAAGCACCAGAGCATATGAATATATAGTACTAAGTTTTTATTTTTGATTTAAATTGAATACGTGTATTTGGTTAGTTTCAGTTAGAACCTTTATATGGAAAACATTATTGGTTGTTGTTAGATCAAAGGGGTTAATTGTATTGAATGCTGCATCCAGCGGTATAGCGACTCTTCTATTAATGAGGCATCATCACTTATGATGGAAAAGGATAGTCCTAGGGCAGAACTGGTGCGTGCTGCAAAGTTGATAATTTGGGATGAGGCTTCAATGATGCACCGATGGTGTTTTGAGGCAGTTGACCGATCAATGCGTGATATCATGTCCAAGAATGATCCCCTAAACGAGTTTAGACCTTTTGGTGGAATGACAGTAGTTTTAGGTGGTGATTTTAGGCAGATATTGCATGTCGTCCGAAAAGGATCGAGGCAGGATATTGTTGATGCATCAATCAATTCATCAAAGATATGAGCTTATTGTAATGTGCTGAGGCTTACTGTTAATATGAGATTGGGTGCATCTTCGGTACCTGCAGAGCAGGAAGAAATTGCTAATTTTGGCAAGTGGATACTCTCAATTGGAGACGGCAACGACGCTTCGGATGAGAATGGTGAAATGAAGGTAGAAATTCTCGAAGATTTTCTCTTATCGGACACAACAAATCCGTTGTTGTCACTAATAGACTTTGTGTATCCCGATTTGAATGATAACCTTGGTGACCCGCTATTTTTTCAACAAAGGGGAATACTCACACCAACGCTTGATTCAGTTGAGCATGTTAACGAATATATGATGTCACTGATTCTAGGTGAAGAGAAAGAATATTTAAGCTCTGATTCTGTTTGTCGATTGGGCAAAAATTTTGATGTCCAGAGCGAGTGGTTTTCAACGGAATTTCTTAATGGTATTAAGAGCTCTGAAATTCCAAATCACCAGTTGAAACTAAGGGTAGGATGTCCAGTTATGCTGATGAGAAACATCGATAAGGCCAATGGATTGTGTAATGGTACGAGGATGACAGTTACACATCTAGGGAAGAGCACGATAGCTGCTACCGTAATTATAGGAAAAAGGGTAGGTACCAGGGTATTCATTCCCAAGATTAATCTTATTTCGAGTGATCCAGGACTACCCTTCAAATTCAGGCGCATAAAATTTTCATTGACGCTTTGTTTTGCAATGACAATAAATAAAAGTTCGGGTTAATCTTTATCTCAAGTGGGAGTTTATCTTCTTAAGCCCGTGTTCACGCATGGACAACTCTATGTCGCTGTCTCTTGAGTTACTTCTAGAAAAGGTTTGAAGCTGCTCATCTTGGATGAAGATAATAATGTTTGCAAGGAGACCACAAATGTTGTGTATCGTGAAGTTTTTCAAAAAGTATGATCATTAGTTATGTTTTAGAATTGTTGTTGCTATAATTTAGAAAACTAAAGTTGCGTATTGTTTGAAAGTCGTTTTTTTTAATTTCTTTGTAAGGCGTATTGATCTTTATAGGACATGCAATTTCTATATAAGCAGATCCTCCTGCCATTGTCTTTTAATTGATGCACTTTTTAGGTATAAAAATACGCGGAACTTTTTTTTTACATCACTGTTACCCTAAAATACAATATTTACATTAGACCATTGGTATTGTAAAAAATAAAAATAAATAACAATCGACGTTTCTATTATTACATTATAATTAACGTTTGCATTCACAGACTAAATGTATACATCTGACACCGACTATTATATAAAAAAATACAATTTTTTTAATTTTTATGATTAATAAAATACATTATGTCAACAAATAATAATATACAGTACGTCGGAGTATTTTTGTAAAAATATTACATATGCTAAGTTTAACAATGAGTACATCTTATACTACAAATAATTAGTATAAGTATAAATCTAAATACTTTAATCGTTATGTGCAATGTTTAGATATTTCAAAATATATACAAAGTTAAGATGATATTTTTTTCCATGTCAAATTTAAATTATAACCACACTTATAACTTTAAAATAACATAATATAAAATCTATATATTTGATCAATTTTTTTTTATTTCCCGTGTTTGGCACGGGTCATTATACTAGTTTATTATAGTTAGAACGAATAATAACTAATGCAAATCCAACAACTAAGGTTAGTGATCAATTTAGATTGGATCATTTCATGGACATCCATAGACGCACGAAAGGCATTAGTAACAAGTTATAATAAACAAATGAAAACATAAATAGAGTAATTTTGTTCACATAGGTCAATAGATCACATAGTTTAATTAGTTACAAAGAAAATCGTCTACTTAACCAAATCAAATAGAAATTAGTTAGACCTTAAGAGAAGAATAGATAACATGAAAATTAAAATAACCAAGATGACTTTGCTTCTCGATTCTCTCTTCTCTTAGTCGTTGCAACTACTTACTCTTATTGCTCTCCAAAATTCATACTCTGTGTTTCTTGTATTTTCCCTTCTAATGAATTTAGAGATGATTATATGTGTTGCTTGCCTCTTGTATTTGTAGGAGTGTTTTGACTAAATTTCCATGCAACCTAATATCATGGCTCAACCAATAAAGTCAAATAATCCAATAAGTTTAATCATTTCAATTTGTATTCTAGAATTCATTTCATCTTTACAAAATTTGAACTTATTTAATTTATTTTAAAATAGTGTTCCTAAAAAAATTATTGTTGATAAAACGAATTTTATATTCTAAATTTTTAACTAAATAATAAATATTTAAATTTAATTATCATTGACATTGAAATTATACAGAAATTAGTTATTTTTCTTTGATGGTTCAAAGTTAGTCGATGCCATAATTTACCTTAAGTTAGTCGATGCCATAAGAGAAATAATTGTAATTCAAGTATCTCTTAAAGAGGAGGGACATAATTTACTCTAAGTTTGTACTTCTCAAAGAAAAGAGAGTGTATATTTTAACAAAAGAAAAAAAAGAAGAGTGTAGTTCAAGTTTCTCTTACATGAATGAACGTAATTTACTAAAATAAAGCCATCATTAAGTTGAAGTTTAAGAGTCTCTGAAAAATAAAGAGTTGAAGTTTAAGAGGAATATTTTTGAGATATTACTTGATTATAGGGGTATAGTCCAAACCATAGGGTTAAATTTAACAATTTTCTTCTCACAATTGCTTACCACGTAAGCAAAGTTGGACCTTAGATTTGGGGCTGAATTTGATATGGGTTCATATCACTTCTTCCCAATATATGGAGCATGATGATTGCTCTTTTGGCCCCCTATTTTCTTTTTATCCTGAAAAACAACATTCAAGAGTTGTCTCCAGAAACCTTTAGGGCCCGTTTGATGGTCAGGATAGGGAGACAGGATATGATACATTAATCATATCCTGTTTAAATCTCATGTTTGATGCACCAATGTGATAGGATAAAATAAACCATTTTCCTATCCTATCCTGACTTTCCTTTGTAATTTCTATCCTGAGTATAAGCTGGGTTAGAAATTATCCTGATGGATTAGAAGATCATTCCTTATTTATTATCTTGATATTCTGCCGTTTTTAGAATATTGTCATTTTAAAAATAATGGTAGCATGTATTTTTCTATTATAATTAATAACATTCCATTTCTATAATATTTAATTAATTATGAGAGCAATTTTTTCATTTAATTATAATGCTATCATGTTTGTTATCTTGTCCGCGTCAAACACATGATAGGATTAATGTTTATCATGTTCTTATCATATCCTATCTCTATACAACTTTATATCATATACTGTCTCTATCATATCCTGACCATCAAACGGGCCCTTAAAAACACAAAAAATGCAGTTCGTAAGTTATCTCTTGAATGACTGTGCATTTGTTGGGTCCAAAATAACAATACCTTGCGGAGCATTAGGTTGAGTCTAGGACTTCTTGTTTAGACCTTTTTTAGCTACCACTCGTCTTTATTAAATACCAAGACAAAATTTTATCCCACCCTACTAGTATCCTACGATATTTTAGATTATATAATCCAAAAAGTGTAAAAACATGTTAAAAAACCCTCGAACACATGTTAAAAAACCCTCCAACACCCAACATTTTTTCGGATCTCATAATACGAACCAAGTGTGGAAAAAGAAATTGTCAAATAAAAGCAAGATATGTTTTTTTTATCACCTTGTTATATATATATATATATATATATATATGTGTGTGTGTGTGTGTGTGTGTGTATGTATGAGTTAGAGATCGAACCTCGGATCACTTACATAAAATGTTCATATCTCCTACCATTTTGGCCAGTCCATTGTTGATTCAAGACAAAATTGTTCTACCAAAGGTGTTCAAACTTTTTACCTAACTCCTGTATTTTCATGATCTAGTTAGGATAGTAATTGACTTATTCCTTGTTGAATACAATTTAATTTGCATAATTTTGATTTAGAAAAAAGTATATTGCAACTTTGCAAGTTGTGGAATTTTGTTTAACTGCACTTACAAGTAACCCATACAGGACCACACTCTTTCTGTCCTTCCATATATCTGAAAGAATAAAGATGGGTAGACACCCTTAATGTGTACAACCCTTTGTCTCACTCTGAAAAAATTCAGTTAACCAAATATATGGTCTGTGTTTATTCAAAAAAAAAAAAAATATTATATGGTCTGTGTGACCATATTTTTCAGTTGCGTGACCACTATTTTTCCACTTAGTTAACCAAATAAATTCTGAAAATCTAGTGGTCATGCAACTAAAAAAGTGTGGTTATACAGACCATATATTTGATTGATTGAAATTTTTCAAAATGATACAAAAGAATATACACATTAAAAGTGTCTACCTATATTGCTCGGACATTCTATTTCTTTCTATTCAAAAAGAGAACATCAGAATATGTAATAAAGTATAAAAAATAAAATACAAAAGATGTTGCAAAGTTAATTCAAGAATGGGCTTTTGACATTTGGAGTTTTCACCTTTAGAATTTTTAAAGGCAATGATAAAATTCATTTTAGATTTCTTCAATTTTTTGCAAGCACAATGCTAATTTCACAAATAAATTCTAATACGAAATCTGCACGATTCCATGCCTTTTTCATTGCGTATTCCATACCAATTTTGTGCGTTCTACCAAATAATGTTAGGATAATTTTCTAAGAAATGTTAACAAGAGTCTTTAGGATATTTATTTAAAAGTTTAAAATGAAAAATTAATTTTAAATCAAAACCTTGAAACAATAAAAAGTAAATTCTTTTGACCTAAAATTTATCAATTATTACTGTTATTGAGTCTTTGACAAAATTTATCAATTAGCATTGTTAAATTAACTTGTGCAAAATTTATCAATCATATTTTGAGCAATGACATTGAAGTTCCACATGTTAGTATTTTTTTTTAAAAGAAAATGTGTTTATAGCATTTCATTAATAATCAAAGTTTCAAATTCCACTCTAGAGTTGGTAAACTTGGACAAGAGTAAAGGCCGGGAAGCTATGATGATGTTATCTAATTAAGTTATATCTTCCCAACCCGAATAAAGAGCGTCTTTAGTGTTTTTAGAGTCGACCTCAAAATCAATATTATCAAGGTGCATATCACTCGCCCATTGAAGCGCATGGTAAAGGCCCAAAGCTTCCCCAATGTCAACCGGATAGACACCAATAAAGCTAATTGTCCTAGCCAACAAAATACTCCCCCTTCGTCACGGATACAAATACCAATGCCCGTTTTGTTTTGGTGACTAGAAAAAGCCGCGTCAACGTTGCACTTCAAACGGCCAAATGTAACACCCATACTAAATTTATCTAGAATATTTAGCATGTGCGTTAACTTAGTACTAGATACATTAAAATTACAACATAATTTCGACCAAATGAATATATACATCAATATAAGTTTGTACATCTGATAAAAATATCAGCCGCCAAAAACATATATCTGATAAGTATTTGAAAGCTTAGAATATCTTCATCTGGTACGAGACGAGCTCTTGACGATAATCCATTCGACCGCAAATCTGCCTCCTCTTGATACAAGTAACCTGCTAATATGTAAAATAAATAAAAGGATTGGGATGAGACATGATGTCTCAGTGAGTTCCACCTATCCTAAGCTCTAGGCAATCTCGGAGAAAATCTACGATCACCATCTAACTATACTCAACCTATTTCGAGTTTATACGTGCGTGTGTGATAGGCTGCCAACGCTGCTGGAACATGCTTCCACATGTTAGTACTATAATTGGTTGTTCCTTGTCGTGGTGCGTTCATGCACCACGTTGACAAGATTTTGCACAAAAATATAATTGTTTTTTATGCTAACAAGTACCATTAGATATTGTTTAAACATCTAAAAATAGTAATTTTTACATCGAAAATAATTGCTCTTTATGCTAACAAGTGCAATTAAGCACGGTTTAAACATTTAAAAGTAGTAATTTTTACATTGAAAATTGTAGTTATGACTTTTATCTATACTTAATTTGTATTATCGATACTTTATTTTTTTGGATTTCTTAAATAATACCCTTAAAAATATGTTAACAAGACCTTTTTTTTTTATATATATTTTAAATCCTAGCTTCCTTAGTCACGTTAACAAGACGTTTGCTTATAGTTATATCTATTTTTCCTTCTCTTCCTATTCTTTTTTTCTCTATTTTCTTTCCTTCTAACCGCGAAACATTGCTCATGTTCTTTTTCTAGTTTTTTTTTTTTATAGACGTTACTTATCAGTATCAGTATTGGTATGATAACAGTTAGTTGAAGACCTTGAACATAGAAGTTGCATGTCATTCTATTAGTTCAATTGATATACATGATTTTGTTTTCCCTATCCCAAAGTATTCACTATATGCCCATAATTGTCTCATTCTACTATGCCATTATACCAAAGAAAAATATTCACTATGCCCATAATCGTCCCAAAAAAAGTATGCACTATGCCCATAATTTTCAATTTCTTTCTTTCTTTCCTTTTGAAATTTGATAACAGTAGAAAAAGACTTGAGAAATAAAATAGATTTAATATGTTATTTAGTATAAGAAAAAGAGAAAAGAATTATAATCAAAAGAATGGTGTTCTCTTGAGGGTTGTATAGCTTGCTTAGATTAGGACTAAAGAAGTTAAATATCCTAAATTCATACCTTTACTAGTCTTTATAACCCAAATTCATACCTTCACTAGTCTTTATTCAGCTTAAAAGTGTTGGGTCACCAGAGGAACCGCCGAAATCTAGGCCAAAATCTTAAGGCTATGAGTATATGGATCCTCTCATTTATAAAGTGCTCAACCTCCACTTTTCTATTCGATGTTGGACATATAACTCACACTTGCACGCAACAATCTCCCCATCAAGTGTGAGCCCATCAATTCATCATACCCACCCCTTTGAGCAGGTCGAACCCTTCGTCGAACCTCGGCTCTGATACCACTGTTGGGTCACCAAGGGAGTTTGGGAGACCACCCACATCTTGGCCAGATCAACCACACAAGTGAGTGAGACACCACACTCTTACCCAAAACCATAAGGCAATGAGTTTATGAGCACTTATAAAATTTTCAACCTCCACTTTTCTATTCGATGTGGGACATACAACTCAGACTTGCACTCAACAAAAATTAGTTGATAGTATGTTGTTCTAAATGATTATTGTTCGACTTAGAGAGAAACCCATATTATCTCATGAAGATCTAAATGATGGTTGGGGGAATTTTGTCCCAAGTAACAAGAGACATCAAAGGTTGAGATATTTGGAAGCTAAATGATTAAGAGGTACACACATAATTTTGCCTTGTTTAATAGTGAGGCGTATGAGATCACGTGCGAGGTGCATGGCACCTGCAATCACCATCGAACATATACAAGCACACACAAGGCGAACAACATTGTGTGTGAGGCGCGTAGAAGACCAATCACAGATTGATAACACATTCATGAATTCCGCCCAGAAGCAAGGGATCCAAATTTTGAAGGCTTTGAGGTATATGGTGTGATCCAACAACCCTAAAGTGGCACATTTGAAAGCATGGAAACAAGTCGGAAGATTTACACCATTGTTACTGTATCTTTCTCTTACCTTTTGAGTTATGTTGGTAATTTTTTACCGTTATCATGTATAACTACTTACTCTCATAAATTAGGATCGAACGACGAGCCTTTATAGTATGGTCGGAAACATGTACTCTTTTAGTCATTTTCTTAATTCAATTCAAACTATGTTTATTTGATATACTTCATGTCGTAACTGAAGGCAAGAAAAAAATAATTTGGGCCATTTTACAAGTGCACTAAGGCCAGTGATGTAAAGTTGTTTTATGTTTTAAGGGAGTTCATAGGTGTTACAATTTTAGATGTTTCCGTAGATAGCTAACTTATAAAAGATTTTGTTATTTTTAAACTTATAAGTTAATTTTAACATGTTAATTATTATTTATGTGTCATAGTAATTTTAAGGATTAAATGCACTTTTGGTCTCCTATGTTTGCCGGCGTAGCAATTTTGACCCCATAATTTTCCCAAGTATGCTGAGAAGCCGCCACGTGTCACAAAAAAGTGGCCAAAATTGCAACTTTTTTGTAAAGATAAGGGGCCAAAAGACCATATTTCCTTAAACATGGCAAAATTAGGGGGTCAAAATTGCATTTTTTTATTAAGGAACCAAAATTGCTACGATGGCGGAAGACCAAAAATACATTTAAGCCTAATTTTAATATCTCTCTATTTCCCAACCTCCCTCCCCTACCTTTAAATTTCTTTGACAGACGCATAAGAATATATAAAGCAAGGGTTGTTTCTTTATTTTCTTTTACACGACACATGGAAAATAAAAAGGTCACTGCATACCTATAAATGAGTTGCAATAAAAAGTGATATATCATTATGTAAAATAATTATTATTTAATAAAGGCAATATGATTATATAAGTAATTCATTTACTTTAGTTTTTTGTACAACATTTATCATTTATTCTAGTCGTCCTATATTTCACAAGTAAACAAAATATGATTAATTTCTTTTTTCTGATATATTTTTCAGCATAATCTCAAGAAAATAATAACTAAATTAACAAAAGAAGAATATATATTATTTTGATTTTAATATGCATACATTGACACTGTAAAACTTTTTTACTCCTTTATCCAATCAAACCACTTCACAACAACAACAAAAACAACAATCAAGCCTTATCTCATTAAGTGGGGTACGGTATACATGGATCAAATTACGTCATAGTGTTTATCATAAACCATATTTGGATTCAACTCCTTGACCTCGAAATCTTTTTTAATGGTTTCTCTTATAGTTTTCATAGGTCTTCCTCGGTCTCTTTTGGCCCGACTCTCCTCCATCGGATCTACTCTTCTTACAACGACATCTACACGTCTTTTCTCTACATGCTCAAACCATCTAAGCCTGCTTTCTACTAACTTTTATTTTATAGGTGCTACCACCATTCTCTCTCTCTCTCTCTCTCTCTCTCTCTCTCTCTCTCTCTAATGATGTCATTCCTAATCCTATCTCGTCTAGTCTTATTTGTACCACTCATCCAGCTCAACATCCTCATATTCGCTACACTTACTTGATTCTAGAGTTGACTCTTAACTGTCCAGCACTTGGTATCATACAACATTGCCGGACTGAGTGCTGTCCGATAGAACTTTCCATTCAACTTAAGTGGTATTTTTTATCACATAAAACACCCGAGATTCTTCTCCATTTCAACTACCCAACTTGAATACGATGATTTACACCTGCTTTTATTTCTCTGTCACTTTGTACTATGGACCCCAGATATCTAAACTGTGTAACTTAGAGTATGATATGGTCCCCAACTTTCACCTTCAAGGTAGAACTACTTCGCCTTTTGCTGAAGTTACATTCCATATATCTCGTCTTGGTTCTACTCCAGCGATACGCTTTCAAGGCTTGTCTCCACGTGTCTAGCCTCCCGTTCAATTCCTCCTTCGACTCTCCAAGCAAGACTACACCATCTATAAAAAGCATACATCTCGGTGCTAACTTTTGGATGTGTTTCGTAACTACATCCAAAACTAAAGTAAAAAGGTAAGGACTTAGGGTTGACCATTGATGCAATCAAACTACTTCACAATGCCACTTTTTTAGGTTATTTCCTAAAAATATCTCTTAAATTTTTTATACTTGGTGTAATTTAATTAGATGCATGTGTAAACAAGTTACATCGTCAATGGATAGAAATTAACCTCTTGTTTTTTTATGTCTAACAAGTAACAATAGTTTTTGTCACTTTTTTTTTACGCGACAACCTAATGTGCCGCCTATGCCTAGTTTTTGTGCGACAACCTAACATGCCACCTATGCTTGGCAGCTCATTAGGGTTTGCATAAACCTTACAACAACCACGTGGCCCGCGACTCTAATCTGTGTCCCTGCTCCATCTCCCGCAAGTCCATCTGTGCTTGTTTGTGTCGTCGCTCTAACATGGCTGCACGTCTCAATCCTCTTCCTTTGACAATTCTCAACGGTCATCCTCCTTCTTTTTCTTTTCTTCCCATTGACTCTTCTGCTCCAAATGTTGCTACTTCACAGTAAGCTATACTACAAAATAGTTTACCTAAACCCTACCAAAACTTGTGATATCTCTTTAAGCTAATTACCAAAATCCTGTCTAAAGACTACCGCCCATCATCAAGATGCCAAAAAGAAGAACATCAACAAGGTCCAGCTAGTTGCAAAAGAGCCATCATAGGGCTAGTGTGTCCAAGAGAGATATGCCTATTACATTGTCTAATTCTTTGTGACAACTATTAATTTTTTTGAATTCTCTGAAGTATCAAATGGAGGGCTATTGCTCCAGTATACAAAACCACCTCAACCTTAGTTAGGCACTTTTTAGCTAATGATAAGCTATGACGACTCATATATAACTCAAAGTGGAGAAATTCAATTAGAAAAGTGGTGCACTTAACTGGAGGTAGAAACAAATTTTATTTCTTTAATTTTTTTTAACCTATTTATTCAATTGTTAGAAGTAATAAAGTATCGTGAGCTTATCAATCTAATTGAAATCCATTTAAAAAACTTCTGAAATCGAATATTTGAATCTGTTATGAATATTTGGTGAATGTCTACGATTTATTTTTAAGAGACATATATTCTTTAGACATATATTCACTAATAGTGAATTCAAGAACTTTTTCATACTTGATTAAGTTGAGTAGCACATGAAAGACTCAAATTATAAAAGATGTGCTACAATATATTTGTATGGCTCACTTAATAGTGATGGTTATATGAAACTCCTTGAACGAGTTCATTTGCAAAAGACATACAATCAAAATTATTGAAGAGATGACATCATTTATCCATTTTAAGGATATGAAAATGAATTTCTTATAACCGATTTGTGATAATCGTATAAATATTATTCAAACTCCTGAAGAGATCCTAAAATTTGTTATGAAAATGTTGATATGGACAAATCTGGTTGATTATGTGATAGAATGATTGTGATGTCACTTGATGTGAGTAAATGTCACGTCCTCAGGAAAATTATGAACAATTTGAATTGGTCAGGTGAGGACACTAATGTATTTTGCTTATTATATATATCATGGTATTTTATTTTTGTCAATATTAGTAAATACAAATATTGCTGCAAAGTCAAGTATACAATTTGTATCTTAGAGAAACAACATTATCATTGACAAGTGCTCAAAAGTAACAATTTTTGTGTTAATCTAGGCAGTTTAGTGACTTGTTTTGCAAGATATCTAAGGAAAAGCAATCATTTGTTGTAATTTTTCCATTTATGCTTTGTATGCCTTACTACACTCAACTTGTGCAGGAAATGACAAGCAAGGACCAAAAGATCACCTTCCAAGCCAATCAGATTTCGCTTAAGCGAGATCAATTCGCTTAAGCGAGATTGTTTCAGGGAGCAACACTGCATCTCGCAGCCAGCTCGCTTTTCCCTCGCTTGTGATAAAAAGATACCTCGCTTACGCGAGATAATCTCGCTTGCGCGAGATTCATATCGAGAGCAAATCCCATTTCACCTGATGACTCGCTTCCCAGTTCACTCAAGCAAGATTTAAAGAACAAAGCTAACTCGCTTAAGCGAGATCAATTCGCTTAAGCGAGATGTGTGTCGAGCGCAACTTCAATCTCGCTCCCCATTTCGCTTCCAGCTCGCTTGCTCGAGATTCATCAACTTCAGGGGATAAGGTCCACGTGGCATGGCTTCATTGGCCAGAATGTGATTCTTAGGCATTTCGCTTAAGCGAGATGTACCTCGCTTAAGCGAGATTTCACGAATTCTGCCAATATAAATAGTTTTCTCTTCTCTTTCTCAGCAACTAACTACTGTTTTATTAGATTTTTCTGGTTTTAGAGAGAGAATAGAGCATTTTCTAGAGAAAGAAACACAAAGCAAGGTAGTTAGGAGCAGATTCAACCCAAGATTTGTTGAGACATCATGAATCTAGGCATTGAATCTTCATCTCTTCTTCTTCCTTTGCAAAGCTATCATAGACATATGTAGCTACATCTATCCTTGTGGATTTTGAGGTATTCAAACAAGCTATTATGTAATCTTTTGATCATTTAATATATGGTTCTAGCTTATTTATTCAATATTGTTGTTATTCTTGTATTTAATGCTTTATTGAGATTCAAAATGATATTGACAAATACTTTTGGATCTAAGAAATAGAATAACAATCTATCTTAAGTTATCACTCTAGACATAGATGTTAATATTTGATAATCACTTTTAATCTAAAACTTAATGCTTTTGGGTCATTTAATCGGTTGGGAAATCGTCGATTAAACGATCCAATTGACTTTGTGATTGTTTAAATGTGTGGGAAATTGGCATTTAAATAATCCCTTAGAAATAACGATATCATTTGGACACGAATGATATTGTCGAGTGATTGTGATAATATCGTTTAAAAAGCTAGAATCCGTTATTCGATCGAGAGATTGTAGCTGTTACGCTTGGTTGATATCTCTGACCCCAAGTGAAATAGCCCTATCTCTACTCGTTTTACTTTTATGTCGAATAGTTCAAATAGTTTTACAAAAACAAACAATTTATACTCAAACACTTAAGAAGATATTTGACGTTAAAATGCTTATGAGACACACCAATCCCTGCGGAAACGAATCTATTATATTCACGTGTAATTAGTAATATGACATGTAAAAATCTTACATCAATCATCCGATCATTTGAAAATGTTATGTTAGCACTACATCAAGCAAGTGGAAAATGCTCTTTATTAAAGATTATGATTTCACATATACAAGAAACTTGTGGTTTTCTAATTTTTATAAGGAGACTCTTTCTACAACTCAATATGAAGACAATATTTCAAGAGCTGCTAATTTGGAGAAGAGTATGGAGATATATCACATATTTCTACAAAGTCACCGCCAAGTAAAGATTTTGAGTAACCAGTATAAAAGATTGTTTAAACTTCTTCGTCTCATATATAATTGTGTATGAGGGGGGTACAAAAATGTGTTATGCACTCTTTTTCCCTTAACCATGGTTTTATTCCACTGGGTTTTCCTGGTAAGGTTTTTAATGAGGCAGATTATGACACAAAAAGATGTTGTACTCCTTTTCCTTCACTATAATTTTTTCCCATTGGGTTTTTCTCTAGTAAGATTTTAATGAGGCATATCCTGATGGACATCCAAGGGGGAGTGTTATGAATATTATAAGTGGATGTCCAGAAATCTTGTACTTATCTCTTAAGTGACGTCATATTACTTATCTCTAAGTCACACCTATTTATACTTATCCTTTAAGTACTTAACTCTTAAGTCATATCATTGTACTTCTCTATAAATAGAGACCACATATAACATAATTGTACACCACAAGAGAATAATATAATCATCTATGTTTCTCTCTTCTTCTTTACTTCTCTTTATTCTTGTTCTTATTCTAATAGTTTTATAACAGAATCAAGGTTTTCAACCGCGTCATAATCTATCTTAATTCTTGGATAGCAAGAATCAATATCCTTTTAGTAGGGATTTGATATAATTGGTGCCCCTTCTTCAAACTTTATAATAGATACGAGTGCCCATGCACTGTTAGGAATCTATAGAATGTTCTTTTGATATTGTCTTATACTCTTGTTGATATGATAAGTGGGGGTGGATGAGGACCAGTTGATCTTGAAATAAATCTTTCTCGAAGGTACCCTTGATGACAAATGAGGTTATAAAGTGAAACTATATTCTCACGTAATTAATATTTAAAATTATAATTTCTACATGATTTTTAAAATAAAAAATAGCACTTTGAGGAATTTTGTCAAAAACATAGATTGAACAATTATATGATCTAGACTAGATTAATACTAAATTATAAGTTGTTTGTAAAAAAATTATTTTAAATTATAAGTTGATTTATAATACCAATACTTTATTGTTACTTTTTTTATTATACCCTTAACTATTTAATACTCTATCTTTTTCAATTCTTTAAATTATTTTCTCATATATAATTATTGTAAATACATATGAAATGTCCAAAATGTCTTGTAATTTGGGATAGGGAGAACAAAATATGGTTTTGCGGTCGAAATAAATCATTAACGAAGTTGGCGGTAGGGATTGCACCGATTAAAATTCACTCAAAAAAAAAAACCACTGTTAAAAATAATTGGTTTAACCTGATGCAAGTTAAAAAAAAAATCAAATTTTTTATCAATAAATTTTGTAAACATTTTCAACAATTTTAAACTGTCGGCTATAAGTTAATCCTTCGTCCCATATTATATGATGATCTAGTTAGTTGACTATGTCCCATATTATATGATGATCTAGTTAGTTGACTATGTCATGTAAACTTAAATATCTTTAATCATCTGTTAAAAAAATTATGAAAATTTGGTATTTTAAAAATATTCATCGAGACGAATCTAATAACATCTTATACGTTATATTTTATCTTTATATATTAGTAGAAAAATAAAATGAAATCATATATTCTGAGTATTACATATTTTTAAATTAGATAATCTAAAATAGGACGGTAAGAGTACTAAATTTTTAATGGTTAGTGTGCGACCAATTTTGTCAAATAGAGCTCTTTCATGATTATAGTTGACCATATGATAGCATTTCAGATGCAGATACATGTGAATCCAACACGTATTGCTTTGTTTAACGTTTTTCTAATTTCTAGTTAAACATAAATACATAACTTTTAACCATTTTTTAATTGAGGTATTTTATTTCAACAACCATTTTATGAGATAATTTATGGGACAACCAAAATATACAAAGAAATGTAGATTTTGGTATAAATTAAAACCAAAACAATAAAGAGAGAAAATTAGAATATAATATGAGTATGAGAAAGAAAATTGTCATAAACAAAATGATTGTTCAAATATCATTTTCTTTTCTAATTTTGTTCTAAATCTATTATTCACTGAGAGTAATAATATGTGTACTAATTTTGTAACAATTTTTAAAATAATGTACTAATTTTGTAACAATTTTTAAAATAACTTCTTCTTATACTGTGGTTTTACTCCCCGTTGCTTTAACTTTCGTGTCAATATCTAATTTTTTTTATTGTTTCAAAAGTTGCTCTCAAAATGATTATTCAAAAAATATATTTCATTCATTAAACTAAAAATAAATATTAATTAATTAACTATGCTATCAAACGCTACTTATCTCAGATTGGATCCTCTACGAATGTAGCATGATGCTTCAACTCTAGGGACAAATAGATTTAAAGAAAAAAACAAGTCTAAAGATTTCTTTTTCTAAATCTATTTATCCCTACAGTTGCAAAGATATAAGTATGAGATAAGTAACATTTGATAAATTTTTTGCAAAATAGTTTAATCAAGTTTTGTTCTAAAGTTTAGTGAAATTTTAGAAAACCTACACACACTTAGATAACTATATAGTAACTCTTTTCAAACTAATTGAACTCATAAAAGAATGAAATTATACAAGATAGACTCAAGTATAATAATGGTAATTAAATAAAATTACACTTCCTCTACTTTATTCTCCAAGCCCAACATCAAAACATGGTTCCTAATTATAAAACTTCCTAAATCTAGTAATTGAAGTAGCATAATACTAAATCACCATAATTAAGGCATTGTTACATGATGGAACATGCATTAGGATTTTCATCACTAAACATGTTGGTGAGTTTCTCATCTATTGCATTAGGGCTAGATAGTGCTTGAATTGAATTTTTCACATAACCAGCTGGTGCTTTCTTGTCATATGCTTGTGATATATAAGGATAAGCTACCAAGTTGTATGGAATATATGGCCAAAACTCTGCTCTTTTTCCAGTGTTCTGTATTTTCTTTAACACTCTATTTCGGTCAACATTGCCACTAACAGTTACTTTGCTTTGCTTTCTATTTACCTCCACTTGCTTCACACCTGCATGCATGGTCCAAAATATGGATTAGATTCCATTTGTATGATATATTCAAAGTAGCTTTAAATACATAAAATTAATTTTAATATTTTTAAGTGTTTTTTAATAGCTTTCTCCTTATATTTCTTAAGTTTGTAAGAATTTTTAATAAGTGGTGAAAAATAAACTATTTTTTATTGAAAAAAATCTCTAAGGTTTTAAGCTAATAAAAAACTTTGTTTTAGCTCTATTTATTTACAATAATACTTTTTTTTCCCTTTCTTTTAATGGCCAAGAACATTGGCATGAATCATGTGAACAAAAGAACCATTTCTCTTTTCAACGTAGCTAATTAAGTAAAGGACCTAGTATTTTGTTGCATTTATTATGTTTTTTTTTTGTGTGTCCTTGAGTGATTGGTAAAACAAGATAAAGAGTTGAAAA
This sequence comes from Medicago arabica, assembly GCA_946800305.1. Classification (NCBI taxonomy): domain Eukaryota; kingdom Viridiplantae; phylum Streptophyta; class Magnoliopsida; order Fabales; family Fabaceae; genus Medicago; species Medicago arabica. The sequence goes on along the minus strand of OX326965.1, from coordinate 12,003,176 downwards.
ATTTATTGCTCAACCTATTCTTATGAGGCATCTTATATATTTTGTACAACAATTGCAGTAACCCTATAAATGTGTTTTGGGCAACAAAGTCCTATGAAGTTACTATATTCGTACCATGCTAATGTTAGGTGTATTTTGGCAGTATGAACAACATTAATGTAGTTTACCACTTTCCAACTCTCGCAAACAAGTTTATGAACCTATATTAAATGCATCTCCTTCTCCTACCTCACCAAATTATGTCATTTTAGTAGTACAAGAATGTAAACACTAAATTCAATGGAAGTAGCTCATTTGACAATACATGTTGATATTATTGGGAAAAACCTAAGTCCTACATCGAATAGATACTCTTGAGAAGAATATATAAAAAGGAGGCAATCCTCACCTTACAAACCGTTTTTGTAAGGATGAGTTAAGCCCCAAATTTCAATAAACATTATAAGAGGAAGAATAAAGCGATCAATCCTCAAAAACTACACGAGTAAAGAGATTCAGGAGTTTTTTTTTTGTAATAATAACCTACTAATTCACAATTTTTATCCATACCGGTTGTTAAGATAATGTTCAACCATCTATGTCAACCGCAAACGATAGGTTTAAAGAGTTTTAAATTAGATAAAATTTTGGATTAAAAAGTAGTCTCAAAGAAACAAAGAATGTAAATACTGAAGTAAGGCAAAACATAAAATGAAAGTCAAGTTTATCAAAGGATGAAAATAATATAGTTTTTTCCATTTATGTTAAGAAAAAACCACTAAGTTTGAAGTATGCAATTGTTTCTTAAATATAACTTGGTATGTTTAGAAGATAGTAATGCTATTATAGATCAAAGAAAGAGAAAAATATAAACCTTTCATGTAAGCAACAGAATTCCTAACTCTTCTTTCACAACCATCACAGTCCATTTTCACCTTGATTTCAACCGTCTGCAAGAGAAATATACAAATAATATTAAAATCATGTTGTGTTATAAACTAAGAGGAATGAACAAAATTTGGATACGTGAGACTAAGAACTGATGAAAACCTGCATTGGTTTGTGTTTTTTTCCAGTTGACGGGTATTCAGGAAAATAATCAGATAGTTTATCAAGAACACCCATTTTTTCTCTCTTTCTTCAAGCAAAGAAACAGAACAGAATAACTTTGTTTGGTGTGTGTGACAGAGAGAAAAGGAAAAGGGCTTTATTTAGGACAAAAATATTGGGGTACAAAACTTGTACGTGTAAAATGGAAATGTTTCCTTTATATAGGCAACAAAGTTGTTTCCTAAATTGTGTTTAATATTTTGTTTGATATAAAACAATGGTTAGTTATGTATATGATGTTCCACAAACACAGATTATGTATGTCTTGATACTCCCTCAGTTATTATTTATAAAATCCATTTTTACTTTTTGTTGAAATTTGACTTAAAATTGAGTGTTGAATTCCCTCAAAAGATTGTGACACGATTTTGTCTACTGGCAACAAAGGTCTTCTATACTTTCTTCAAATCATGGCGCAATTCGCGTAAATAGGGCGCCATTTGCTCTAAATTTGTATATTATATAAGCCTCATTTGACCCATTTGTTGTTGAATCTCATATAACCAAAGGAGTGAACTTAGAGGCTAAAAGTTGAGGGTCTTTTATTGAGATTCAAAGGATCGAGATGTGAATCTTGAAGAATCAAAAGAGAGGAGTGATTCATGACTTGGAAAAGATAACACATGAGAGGTTGAATCTGTGTGAGCAACTTGGGTGACTCTTGAGAGACCAATGGATGAGATCTTTAGGAAATCAAAGACTAAGGGGGCGTTTGTTTCCCTTCCTAAAAAAAGATTCCCAGGATTCTTACCTTGAAATTAAATATGCCTTTGTTTGGTAGATAGGAACAAAAAAAGAAGCCTAGGAATAAATAATTCATAGGAACCAAAAACACCCATGTTTACCCCACGTTCTCCTCAATTTTATTCCCATGAGACGGGGTTGGGAAAATTTTATTCCTCGGTAACCATTAACCCATGATCTGAATTTTTGAAATGAAAACCCATTATTACCCTTTAATTTCACCATCGCAACATACTAAGATACTGAAATGGTGAGGATCCCCTATATTGTTTAATTAGTGTTAATTAATGAGACAATAAAGTGATTGAAAACTCTCTAATACTAAATACTACAATTGCATCACGAGTATATAAATAATAGAATGGACACTTCTACGGTGCAGTCAGGAAATTGACTTTTTTGGAAAAATTATTTTATTTAGTCAATAGTATAATTGTTGATGTCATGTCAGCTAGTGTCCTGCTATTGGACCACTCTAAGACTAAACTTTACCTTATTGCAAATCAGTATAACGAGAGATGAAACGTTCTTTAGGGTTCAAAACCAAATGACGGAAGTGATTAAAGGTATGGTTGGTGTTGGAGCAGATGAATTTTCAAGTGAAAGGGATGAACATATTTGAACTGATTAAGATGATAAGATTTTGGAGTGAAAGGGAGTGAAATAATGACAAAATAAGATCATTAGATTTTGAAGTGAAAGGAGCTGATGAAGATGAACATATTTAAACTGATGAAGATGAAATGGATTCGAAAGATTTACGATTTTGATGATGAAAAGATGAAGGAGATGAAAAGCTCAAAGATGAAATCAAAACTTATGTAGCTGATTAAATCAAAATTGATAGCAAATGTGTACAAGTTTAACTTCACCATAGAATTTTTCTAATAGAATACATACAAGTTGCTTTATTTTCTACATGGACTAGGCTCCATTTTCTTAAAGCATATGCATGAAAATAATAATGTAGAAAGGATCGGATTGCCATCATTTTCACATGGTTACTTGCTGATTGATTTCCTTGAATGTTTCTTTGTAGAATTTTTTTCTCCAGTTCATGTTTAATTAGTTGGTTTCTATTGCATATTAAACGGGTAAATTTGGAATTATATCATTCATTCCCTAGAACAAATGTTGCAATCCAAACACATTTCAATTATTCGCAGTTATTTTTTTAACGAAATTCCCAGGAACAAAACTATTTAACCAAACACTTTTTTGTATATTTTCCTAGGAATAAAAATCACACCTTTATATTCCCGGGAAAGATAATCCTAGGAATAAATTGTGTATCCATGAAACAAACGCATCCTAAAGGGATGGTTTCTTTTGGAGTTAGATTCTAGAGTTGATAAACAATTGGAATACATCTTGGGTACTAAAATCATTGAGTCCATTGGTTACATAAAGAGTTTTGGGAAAATGGTAGTTATGTTTGCTCCTGTAGAGCTTGTTGAAGCTACTTATTGTTAGTGAAGTGGAGAGATCTCTCTTCTCCAAACGTAGGTCAATTTTGGTCTAGATTGGATGAACAAATTTTTGGTATGTTAATGTATCTTCTCTACTCTCTTTTTCTTGTTGTTATTTGGTGTGTTGTTCTCTAGACAATTGATAGCGAGGAGGCACTATATATAGGTTGTCTTTCTCTAGTATTTAATGGCGGAGTTTCATCTTTCTCTTCATCTCTTATCTTGCTAGTGGGAGTCTCAACCTTAAAACTAAGCATTCTCCACCTTTGTTTCTGAGTCATTATTCTCCTAGTCTTTGCACTTCATCCTCATGCATATATTATCAAAAGTAACACCCCTTCGTATAATGAATCTTGATCTTCCTCTAGCTTCCATCTTTCATAGCTTATAACTATCCACACCATCAGGATGATTAATGAAGATACATTTCATAGCTCTTGCATGAAACTTGTCTTATTTGATATGTGAAAACACTAAAGCTTTGAAAACCTTCAAATTAGAGTATTTAAGTATATTCTTGATGACAATCATAAGTTGATCATGTAAGCTATGGTAATCACAACTTCACCTTGTAAACTCTTGAGCAACCCAACTCTTAGAAGCATGCATCTCACACGCTCCAAAATGATCCTTTTGTTAGCTTATATCATTTTCTCATACGCCAATTTAAATTAAGTTTGAACTTCTTTCAATATGAAGTCTACATCAATGCGTTTTTGAAGTATTGCCCACTTTATCCTTGTTTGAGCCCTCATAATTTTGTCTTTTTATAAAAGGCACCATGTTGGGTTAAATGTTGCGAGTGTTGTTTATATACTATCTTTAGCCTCAACCCCCAAACAATGTAGGACTAGTGTACCAAAATAGTAGCCTTACGCTTAAGGCTAAGGGGATTAAAGGTCTACCAGCCCTCGAGCGTGACATAGGTTTAACTCCAATATGATGCACCGATGTTTCGACTTCAAGTCCACGTCATAGTTTTCGAGGAATTGTCGGCTTTGGACCTTGTGTGGACCCTCATAGTTTTGTTCTCTTTATAGAAAAGTGTCTCGCTGAATTGAAGTGTATGAATGTTGTTTATAAAATACCCTTAATCCCGACTTTCAAGAAATATGAGAATTTTAATTAAAAATGTTACTTTTATTTATCAATTTAATTTTACCCAACGTTTTAAACTCACAAGTGTCTTCTATAATTGATTTCGTCTCCAAACACAAACAAGAAATGATTGATGAAACAAAAGCTTTGTTGTTTCTTTGTTATTCGAGCAGTGCAAAATCTTCTAGCTCAAGCCGTGGGTTAGCTTTTTCTTGTCCCCGAAGAAATGCAAACTGTTGTAAAGTTTTTCCTTAACTTATGATATTATTCATACACATATATATACAATAGAAAATTAGAAATAGAATGATCTACATGTAACATGTTCTAGTAGAACATGATACATCAGTAGTACAAAGGGATCTGACTTCAAACAAATAAGGCTAGCGATTTTTTAGGGTCATGTTAACTTATGCGCTAAGGTCATATGTTAAGGTTTCTAAAAAAATAAAGTATTTATCGAGGAAAATTAAATTTCAATCTTTTGAAAAATAAATCGGTGCAATTTCTAATGCAAAAATTATATTTTTGGTATTTTAACATGTGTCATAAAGGCACAAGTTATCATTTCCCAACTTTTTATTAATGTACTAAGTCCACATTTTTTCTTCTGCACCTCACATGCACTTTATTGTTCCTTTGTATTTTTAGACATTTATAAACATAGGAAAATGCTATTTATCTAGAAAAATAGCATCAAATTTTTTTCAAGAAACAGTTGGCAAGTTTTAATTGCATAATTTATTTGTCCACTTCTTATTTTTCAGCCACACCTCCTTGAATTGTGGCAAATAGTGCATTATGATTGGTTGATCTTTATTCTTGAAGAATTCTTGATGTTATTTTTCTAAAGATATAGCATTGCTCATAAACATATATAAATAAATTTGTCATGCAAAGGTTACGTTATTCTCTTATAAAAGACAATTTTATTAAGACGATTGACTTAGATCAAGAAAATTAATTATAAATAGCTAATTCTTTTATCGTACCAGAATTAGGATCTTGGCCACGCAGAGGCAAACCAAAGTATCGTCATGGTTAAGGTTCTCTAGGTCTATTATGAGTCTAATCATTTAATTATCACGAGACATTCAATTTTTTACACAAGTTGGACCATACTAGAAATCATACTCAAGTTTTATTTATGTAGAGCGTCGTATTGCCAACTCTCTCGATACAATGTTGATAATATATTACAACATTTTGCCTTTCCGGCATACCTAGTTTTTGAAGGTAAAGAAACCATAAATTATTTTGCAGGCAATCCAACTTCCAAACATAAAAGTTAACTTAGACTACATTAAACACATTCATCACACCATAAATTATTTAATAAGAAATAACACTCTTCGTCTTTGTTCATCTTCTTGCTATTCCATGACAATATGAGCATCAATTTCTTTTGTGACCTTTGCAGAAAAGTCTAAGTTTGCATTAGGAGATGCAATTGTAAGATCTTGCTTTAACTTTTCATATTCATAAGTCCATTTCACAATCCCACCACCATCTTCCTTATCAATCACTTGTAATATTGCCTTTAAACTCTTGTAATTCTCACTCACGTTCCCACCAAAGAGGCTATATTTGATTATCTTATTGTCATCATCTATAATCTCAATTTTTTCTTTTGCACTTACTTTTATTCCTTCTGCAGAGGGACTCACAAGTATTTAAAATTAGTATTGATTGATTAATAAAAATAAATAGAAACCAGAGGAAACAAAAACATATTAAATTTTGAATATAAGTATTAGGAACATCAAAATTAGTGACTGACCTGTTTTGCGATGACAATTATTTATTTTTCTTGTGTATATCGATCATAAATAAACTCAAAATTATGGTTTGAAATATAAATAAATTTATTATTAATTCTTAAAATATCATTTTTTTTGTTAACCCTCCGGTTCTTAGGGAAATGAGACCCTAGTAATTCAGAGTTCAATGTGGTGGTCTTGGGAACGGTTTCTTCGTAAAAGACCTTGGTAGCCCCGGCCTTTTTATGAATGGGAGGTGCAACTAGTCATGTGTTGGGCCTGATGGGGTATTGTGGCGTCGTGGTCTAGGTCCCAACGGGTATGTGTGGTGTCTTATGATTCTCGGCCGCCTCTTTGGCATTGCCCTTCTCTCTTCCCGCCTTTGGTAGGGTGGTCCTCGGTTAGGGTTTGTATGGTCTTATGGCTTGGTGTTTCTGAGGTGTTCTTCGCCTTTGCAGATGTAAGGTGGTTTTTGGGTGTTTTTTCCTTAGCTTTTGCTGTTTTTTTTTTTCTCTTTGGTGTGGTTCAGGTATTTCTTGTGTATGCCTTTGTACATCTACTTTGTAGACCCTTTTTTCCGTTATATATTGAATTTTCCTATTGAAAAAAAATATGGATTTGGTCGGTGTGTAAGTAAAGTCTAGACAAAAGTTCTTTCTATCTAGAGAACTCGAATTCTTTCGAACGACCCGTCCTAGGTGGAGCTCAATAATCACTAAACATCACACTGATGTAATGTTACACCTCTCAATACTGTTTTATTCGATACATATTTTTCAAATTCGATCGTTGGATTGTAAGTTTATATCATATAGGACATTCATGATTTTTCTGACCAAAATCTAAAATTATTTGTAAGTTATTGATATACATCAAGATTAACGATTTTTGCACTTTTATAGAACACTGTAATCTTTGTGTGTGTCAATAAAACAAATGATATAAACTTACAGTTCAACGGTCAAATTTAAAAAATATGTATCGAGAAAAATGACATTGAGCGATGTAACATTATTATAACATTATATCGGTGTAATTTGATATATATATATATATATATATTGTTTTTTACTTACCATGTTATTCTCTTTGAGAGTATGCTTATAGAATAGATTAATAGAAGACAATTGCCTTTTTATGGGATTGGATTCTCTCCGGTGAGTAAAGGGTCCAGTGAAATCCTACCCATTGAAAAATAAATACATTTAATAAATTAAATGTTAAAATTAAGAGAGAGAAGATGTTTAATGACTTAGATTTGACACTGGAGAAAACTACAGAAATTCTCACAGGAGACAATCTATTCCATTTTGAGTTTGATTATTGATATCGTCTAACTGTGTAAAAAATTGGATTTCTTGCTAATAGTTTGATGATTAATTTTATAGTAAATTGGTTTTAACCTAGAGGTTACTTTAGAGCACCTGGATGCTTAAAGACCCTAACTAATTATCGCGGGATAAAAACATTAGTTAATTATTATTAATTTTTTGATGTAATAAAAAGGGGAATAGACCGTCTTCAGTGACAATTTATGTAGTTTTCTCTTGTGTCAAATCTAAGTCATAAACTTACAAAAATCAGCTAAAGTGTTGCTTGAGTTCATTAATTTTTTTTTTTTTTGAATATTTAAAGGAGGGTGACTAAATAAAATTATGAAAATAACAACCTTAATTATTACCTATTGTATATTCCCAGTGTTTGACAGAACCAACATTTTCCCAGTCACCTTCATGCAATCTAGCTCCATGTATTCCTTTGGAGATATTAGGAAGTTGTTCAATTTGCTTCCTGAAAACATTATAAAACTTAGCAGCTGGTGCTTGAATCTCTATTTCAGTCTCCACTTTCCCACTTAAAGCCATTTCTCTGCTTTCTGATCTAATATTGTTTCTACTCATAAGGTGGAAATACATTCCCTTAAATAGAAGTTTCGGACTATGACACTTGTTCAGTTTTTTGTTTTGTTTTGTTTACATGAGAAAAGAAAAATGAAAAGAAAAATAAGGAATTACATTCTTTACAGACACCCCAAGAGCATCAACTAGCAAAGCTAATGACAAATTAGAAGGAGGCACTTGGAGCATAATTAGAGAATCTACGTTAATAGCTTCAAACTTTGCTAGCACATTTCCACAAACATTTCCTTCACGAAAGTGTGATGAAGAGATATTGTCTAATTTTTGTTTTATGAAATCTCTATTAATCTCTAGTTCATTCGCATAATAATCTCTAATAGTCTTTTTTCATGACACTTGTTCAGTCTTTTGACAATATCTAACAAATAATTAACTGAAATTTCAAATTAAAGTATAAATTAATTAACGTGACACCACAAAAATATAAGTTGTACATTTTTAGATTGGTAAATAGAATATCCATATTATATATATAAAGAAAATTGTTCCTGTGAGGTTAACTTAATTGGCAGGGACGTTGCATAATTTATGCAGGGCAAAAAAAATGTGTGAGCTACAGCCACTAGGCTACTTGACAAAACAAAAACTATTCCTTTCAATATTTTTCGGTTGAATTTTTCTTTCCGAAAATAACCTTAATTTTCAATACAAATAACACATGTAACAAATAGATAAGAATAAATTTAAATAATAAAACAAATGTAACAAACACGATATAAATATATGTATTTTTGTTTTTTCCCCTTTATCATTTAAAATGCATAACAAACTAGATGTGTATATTTATACTTACTTTTTTCATTATTCCAATTTTACTCTTAAACAATTTTTTCTATAATAAATATTGTTGTTCGTGTCATTAAAAAAAAAACAACACACATTTATATTTTTACTTTTAATAAAAACCAAAATTTCATAAAAAATACCGTTCATAATTTTTGAACGTTAACACAATAAAAAAAGACGTCTCACAGGTGAATATAATGTTGGATCAAAATAACGTAAGCCATAATATTTGCTGAGGGACCAAAATATTCGGGGACATACATACATATATATATATATATATATATATATATATATATATCATTTTAGACCTAGAATAAACAATGGTTTACTTTTTTATTTTTTATTATTATGAAAGGAGAATAAACAATGGTTTATTCATAAAATAAAATTCACACCATTACTAATAGTACTTGGGAAAATAATTGTGTCGTAATACATAGATGATAATGTTTGTTTGAGCAAATGGTCACTTTAGTCTTTGACTCTGCACCTCGTTATCATAAAGGTCTCTGACCCAAGATTAAATATAAAGAAGTCATTGACTCTGCACTTCCGTTATCACTTTAATATCAAATGTTAAATAATTATGTTAAGTGATGATGTGACACATGTTTTACGATGACATGCTATTTGATGTGTCATAGAGACTAAAATGAAAGTAGAAAATCGACACTTTGGTCTCTGAACCAAAAATCAATATCTCCAATTTAAATTTCAAATCTCTAAATCTCAAACCCTAAATGTCATCTAATTCTCTCTTATGTTCAAAATAAATCTTTCATTAAACACCAACTTATTGTTAGGTCTCTGACTGTGCATACTTACTATCAGTTAGGTCCCTGACAAGAAATACCCAATGGTTACTAATAAAGTGACTTTGGTTTTTTTCACTTAAGTCCCTAACACATCATGCCATGTCATCATATAACCTGTGCCACAACATCACTAATAGTAACTGATAGTTTATTGTCTATAATTCTGCACACATGAACAAATATTAAGATATCCAATTGAACTTTTAATACCTTGTTATCATCAAAACTTAAGAGACATGAAAAACAAGGTGTTATTTGTTCACCAACTCTACTCAAATTTTGCATACGTTTGTAGGAGAGAGAAAACTTCAATTCACTATCGATGAGATTTTTTATAAAGAGAAATTAAAATGTTACAAGAAATAAGCTTGCAGCGATAAACCATAATTTCTACCTTTTTTTTCTTCTGAATTTCTTCTTGTGTCCAAGAAAGTCAATGATTTCACACCGAATGTGTTTGATGGGTCTTCTAACCCCATAATCTAACATGAAAGCTCTGAAGTCTCAACAATTAGTTTATTGATTTCCTAAAGGTTCATTCATTTGATCTCTCTAGGTTTTACTTTTTCCACACTTAAAATTGTGCTGAACTATATTTTTATAGACCTAAGCACAAAACAACATCCACGAAACATGCCTCTAGTAGGTCTCTGCGCCTGGGCACAAAATGGGATTTAAAAGCACTTTTCAACATATAATGATATGCTATGACGACTCATATAAAACTCAAAGTGGATAAATTCAACTAGGCAAGTGGTGCACTTGACTTGAGGCAGCAACAAATTTATTTCTTTTGTTCATCTTATTTTTTTCTTACCTATTTTTTTTCTTTCAAATAGCCTAGTAGCTAGAGCTCACACAATTTAATCGTGAAAGAGTGGAGTGTCCAGGGTTCGAACCCCGACCCCTACATAAAATACGTAATATCCCTACCAATTAAACTAAGCTCACGGAGATTTTTTTTACCTATTTATTCAATTCTTATAAGTGATAAAGTATTGTGAGCTTAAATAATGAAGAAGAAAAAAGTATTGTGAGCTTATCAATCTTGAAAATCCTTTTAAAAAAAGCTGACTAAATTTTGAAATCACATTATATGAATCAAGGTTTTCAACCGCATCATAATCCATCCTGATTCTTGGATAGCAAGAATCAGCATCCTTTTTAGTGGGGAATTTATATAATTGGTGCCTCCTTCATCAAACTTTATTATATATATACACACACACACACACACGAGTGCCCATGCACCGTTAGGGATCTGAATGTTCTTTTGATATTTTGTTTTACTCTTGTTGATAATGATTTGTTAAGTGGGGTGGATGGAGGTGATGAGGACAAGTTGATCCTGAAAGAAATATTTTTTGAAGGTACCCTTGTTGACAAAAGAGATTATAAAGTGAAACTGTTTTCTCACGTAATTAATATTTGAATTTTTATAATTTATTATTTTCTTTCAGCTTCACATATATTATATTAAAAAATTATATTCTAAGTCGATGTTTAAAATAAATAAAAAATGGAACTTTTAGGAAATCTGTCCAAAATATTATATACAACGATTGTATAATCAAATTTAAAATTCTTTATGATTGAAAAATAGAATTCAGATTAAAAAATTATATTTGTAAATTATAAAAGCAACATAGGTTTTTAAAAATGGGTCTTGCTAACCAGTGTCATCGGGGAAATGGTTAAGGAAACTAAAAATAGTAGTTTTACATTGAAAACAACAATTTTCAAATTTTTAAAATGTTAAAATCATCACTTTTTACCATTTTCCAACATAATATTTCTATTATTGTTCTCTTAACCAATGCCCTAAGGGCACTTTTTAGTTTTTTCCTTAAAAATTTTGTCAAAACATGTATGAAAAAAGTTTTTTATGTTTGATGGGCCGACCCATCAACTCGTCAGTCCACCACTATGTGGGACAGAGGGAAATTTTAAATTTGATTAACTAAATTGACTTGGCTCATCTCATTCTGTTTTTTGATCTTCTGTTTTTTGATCTTAATTAAATATGTTGCATTTTTATCATGTGTTATTTACTTAGATCCTCTACAAATGTACTATGATGTTATAATCGTAGGGACTGTTAGATTTAGATAAAGAAACAAGTTCAAAAATTTTGTTTTTTTTCTTAAATCTATTGGTCCTAACTTTTGTTGTTTTAAATTTATCGATCCTAACAATTGCAGAGATTTAAGTCAAAGATAAGTAATATATTGAGTTTGACTCAAAATTTCATGTTTGTGTTTCAGCAAAATTGTGACATGGTTATGGTTCAGAAATTGAGGTTTTGATTCGAGAAAAAGTGGGTCACAATTTGTATAAATCGGGGCACGACTTTGGATAACGTTTAGTTGTACTATGTACGAATTGGAAAATCGGGGAACAAATTTGGGAATCGGAACACGATTTGATAGAATCTGAAACACTATTTAAACACTCATTGACCCGTTTGATGAGTAAACTTGGTGAATCTCATGGAAACCAAAGGAGGGAACTTTTAGGGAATTTAGATACTAATGGTTGACGGTCTTTTGATGAGGTTCAATGCTTCAAGATGTGAATTTTTGAGAACCAAAAGAGGGGGCTCTTAGATTATAGAGTTGGGAAACAATTGTGAAACATCTTGGATGAGGGAAATAATTGAGTATCTTGTACATGTGAGGAGATTGGGAAAATGATAGAAATTGTGTTTGTTTTTGGAGAGCTTGTTGAAGCTAAATTCTTGTAACTATTTTATATCTCTTTGTAAAGAACTCATTGATAGTGGATTGAAATGATCAATCTTTCACCCATAATTGATCATTTTTGGACCGAACTGAGTAAACATTTCTTGGTGTTGTTCTTTTTCTCTACTTTATGTATCTTGTTCATTCTTTGGTTTGATTGTGGGTTTGCTTTACACTTGGTTGCTATATTTGATCTAGGTTTGTTGGTGTTACTTGTGGGATACTTGTCCCACGAATCTAAATTTCATTGATATAAAATTTGGAGTTATTAGAAGAGTTATGCTATCAAAATTTGACAAGTGATAAATTTTATGGAAAAAGTTTTTTTTTAACGTTTCATCGAGTTGATTACACAATTCTTAATATAAATTTTTGACTTTAATCTTCTTAACAAGTGTCTTTTTTTTTTATAAGTAAAGATGCGTATAGAATTTCATATATTTTTAATACAACGAGGGATATTAAAATAAATGATGAGACTAGCTGATAATGCGGCTTCTCATGCAAGAGCATGAACTACCTCATTTGTTTGTCGCATGTTGAAATCCACCAGAGTTTGTAAAGTGGGAAGTGAAAAGTCGTTTGCACTCTAAGATAATATGGCCGAATTCTGAGACATCACGATTGTTAGAATGAAAAGCATCATTGGTTGTTTTGGATTCCACCACAAAATCAACATTATTCATTTGCATGTCACTTAACCATTATAATGCATAACACAAACCAAGCGCTTCTCCAATAGAGACGGGACAAATCAAAGAAAAACTCACAACTTTTAATAGAACAAAGGCGCCATCATCCTCTCGCACACACATGCTAATACATGTACGATTCAAAGTATGCGAAAAAGAAGAATATATGTTGCATTTAACTCTACCTTGTTGTGGGAGTTTCCATCACACGTTAGAAACCACACCTGAGATGGAACTTGACTGCGACGTGTGCTGCTGTTGTGCAAAGCTGGAGGAACTTGATGTTGATTGTGCATATTTTGAGGAGTACTAGCGGACTTCCAATCATCTAAAAGATGACGTGCTTTATCGACCATATTTTCACATAACTCATGTTCATTCTTCCATAGTTTGATGTTCTGATGCTTCCAGATACTCCAAATAATGGCTGCCATACGTTGAACATGTTCCTGTGATAGATTTTGCAACAAAGAAAATTTAGCATCTATATCCGAATTAGTGATAATAACCGTATGATTAACCTCAATCCAAAGTCCAGCCATTTTCCATACTTGCACCGCAAAAAGGGCATTGAACCCCTTTGTCTTAAAGATGAACTATATTCGGCAAACAACCCCTACACATCCTCCAAATAAGATTCTTCACCTTTGGAGGAACTTTCATTTTCTAAATACCTGACCAAAAACCCGTACGCCGCAAATGAGAGGTGTCAACTAATTCGTCAACACACAACTTGTACGCACTACAGACAAAATACATACCATTTTTCTTTGCTTTCCAATCAATATGATCAGTAGGAACCTGAGGAATTAATGGGGTTTGAAGAATAGAAGACGCAATGTCCTCAATAATTACTTGCCTCACTAAATCATTATTCCAACTTTTGGAATTATTATCAATCAAACTATCCAAAGACAAAACACGCTTCTGTTATATTTCCATCAATACATTCACCATTTAACAACCAAGGTTCATTAAGGATATGGACAGTGGCGGAGCCACTTGGGGACTGGGGATGGCCATGGCCTACCCATTATATTCTAGAAATTACTATTATACCCTTAACCTTAATTAAAAATTACAAACATGCCACTCTTACTAAGTTTAGGTAGCAAGTTCACTTAATTGGCAGTAGCATTTTCAAGCTGATTTTCATATTAATTATTAAGGATTCAGTTATTGCAAGCATGTCAAGCACTAGAAAATGTTTAGGTAGCAAGTTGCAGTGTTCAATTTTGTAACTTGTATTTATTCGAATTGTTCTTAGGCGCATAAGTGCATTAGTGATTAAGGATTGTCAAATCTTGAAGGTAAATTTTGGCATCTTGTTTGAATTTGGGGCTCTTAGTGGTTATAATGGTGTTCGAGATTAATATCCTTTAGAAGCTCATTGGCTTCTTTGATGTTGTATTTGTTGTTGTCAAGGGGTTATGTCCTCTAAAAACATTCTTGTTGTTTTTGAACATCTTTTTAGTATTTCTTGTGTTCTAAGATGTTTTTCGTGTATTTTAATAAAATCTTATTTTTGCTTCTTCAAAACAAAACAAAAATCGCCGTTTCAAAAAAATAATATGATTTATATATTTTAGTTTATTTGATAGCGACCATCCCAAATTTTTTTGGCTGGCTCCGCCACTGGATATGGATAGAATTACCTAGACATATACACCAATGAGAACCACCACGGACAATGAACCATGCACGAAGAATACTACACCATACATAACTAGGGTTGTAACCCAACTTTGCCGAAAGATAGTTATTGTTAGGAAAATACCTAATTTTAAAAATAAGAGAAATTACAAGTGACTACGACTCCGTCTGAATTTTCCACCCTTGCTTACCCTACATTGCCAAGTCAAAAACCAAATGCCGTAAAAGGACTTGTTAGCATTTCCTATTTTAGAAAACCAACACATTTAGATAATTATATGGTACCTCTTTTAATTTCAAACTAATTAAACTCATACAAGAATGAAATTGTACAAAATAGACACATGGTTCCTTTTACACACTCCTTGATTACAAAACTTCCTAAATATGGTAATTGAAGTAGTCTCAAATATTAATCCATGTGACATAACATAATACTGTATCACCATAATTAATGCATTGTTACATGATGGAACATGCATTAGGGTTTTCATCACTAAACATGTTGGTGAGTTTCTCATCCATTGCATTAGGGCTAGATAGTGCTTGAATTGAATTTTTCACATAACCAGCTGGTGCTTTCTTGTCATATGCTTGTGATATATAAGGATAAGCTACTAAGTTGTATGGAATATATGGCCAAAACTCTGCTCTTTTTCCAGTGCTTTGTATTTTCTTTAACACTCTATTTCGGTCAACATTACCACTGACAGTTACTTTGCTTTGCTTTCTATTTACCTCCACTTGCTTCACACCTGCTTGCATGGTCCAAATAAGGATTAGATTCTATTTGTATGATATTCAAAGTAGCTTTATATACATAATATTAATTTTAATATTTTTAAATAGCTTTCTCTTTATATTTCTTCTTAAGTTTTTAAGAATTTTTAATAAGTGGTGAAAAATAAACCTTTTTTTTATTGAAAAAATCTCTAAGGTTATAAGCTAATAAAAACTTTGTTTTAGCTCCATTTATTTACAATAATACTTTTTTTTCTTGCTTTTAATGGCCAAGAACATTGGCATGAATCATGTATGGATTCGAGCGTTCACATGTAGCATGTGAACAAAAGAAACATTTCTTTTTTTTTTTCAACGCAGCTAGGTAAGTAAAGCACCTATGATGTTGCATTTATTATGTTTTTTTGTGTGTCCTTGAGTGATTGGTATTCAAGAGAAAGAGTTGAAAAATTTATTGCTCAACCTATTGTTGTGAGACATCTTATATTTTGTACAACAATTGCAGTAACCCTATAATTTTTCTTTTGGGCAACCAAGTCCTGTGAAATTATTATATTCGTACCATGCTAATGTTAGGTGTATTTGGCAGTATGAAAAGCATTAATGTGTGGTTTTCCACTTTCCACCTCTCGCAAACAAGAATGGAAACACTAAATGCAATGGAAGTAGCTCATTTGACAATACATAATGAGATTATATAAGGAAGAATCAGGCCTCAATCTCCAAAAACTAATAATTTATGAGATGCAAAGGGTGTTTTTTAATAATAAAAAAAATGTATAGCAAGAATGACACATTTTCACGTCAGGTCGGGCTTTGCAAGGCCTGAATATGGCCTACGGAATTTTTTTCCAGATCTAAGTCTGGTCTTTGGTCTATCATAAACCGTTTTTCTTGACCTGACTTTACCTATTTAAAAGCCTGGATTGGTTTGAAAGCTTATTTCCAGACATATTTTACATTAAAATCATCAAATATTTGACATACTAAATATGAAAAATAGATCTTAAAATCTACTTAAAAGCTTATAACAACAAAGCATACTACGGGGCGGGGCTGATAGATAGAGAAACATGTGTTTCTATTTTTAATGTATGCAATTATTTTAATATAAAAAACACTTTTTATAATTGATAAAAAACACTTTTTATAATTGATAAGTATCAATAGACCGACCTATTAGACTTAACTAGCTTTTCTGAAAGTTTAAGTCTAACCTATTTAACTAAAAATCCTTTGTAAAAAACCTAAGCATAAGCCTCTTTACTAACAGGCCAGGCCATATGCCTTTGTAGGCCGACCTGACCTATTCCCAACCTTAATTAGAGAGAACAAGCAATCTCGTTGATGATTCACAATTTTTTTTATGTATAACCTATTAATTGCAAATTTTTAAGTATAACCTATTAATTGCAAAGATTTGAACCCAAGTCATACTGACCGTTAACATAATGTTCAACCATCTATGTCAACCGCAATCAGTAGTCTCGGAGTTTTGAAATTTTGGATTAAAAAGTAGTCTCAAAGAAAAAAAGAATGTAAATACTGAAGTAAGACAAAACATAAAATGAAAATAAAGTTTATTAAAAGATGAAAATAATTTAGTTTTTTCCATTTATGTTAAGAAAAACCACTAAGTTTGAATACAATTTTTTTTCTTAAATATAACTTAGAATAATTAGATGATAGTAATGTTACTATAGAGCAAGAAAAAGAAAAATACAAACCTTTCATGTAAGCAACAGAATTCCTAACTCTTCTTTCGCAACCATCACAGTCCATTTTCACCTTGATTTCAACCGTCTGCAAGAGAAATATACAAATAATATTAAAATCATGTTATTATAAACTAAGAGGAATGAACAAAATTTGGATACGTAAGACTAAGAACTGATGAAAACCTGCATTGGTTTGTGTTTTTTTCCAGTTGATGGGTATTCAGGGAAATAATCAGATAGTTTATCAAGAACACCCATTTTTTCTCTCTTTTTTCAAGCAAAGAAACAGAACAGAATAACTTTGTTTGTGTGTGTGACAGAGAGAAAGGGCAAAAGAGGTTTATTTAGGACAAAAATATTGGGGTACAAAACTTGTACGTTTAAAAGGGAAGTGTTTCCTTTATATAGGGGCCTATAGGCAACAAGGCTGTGTGCTAAATTGTGTTTAATATTTTATTTGATATAAAACAATGGTTACTTATGTATATGATGTCCCACAAACACAGATCATGAATGTCTTGATATTCCAAAGAATGAGCAAAAAAAAAACATATATCTATCCTGAACAGAACACCAAGCCGTGTGATTTTGGGTTAGCTGGATGTGAGCTAAACCAATATGGCAAATACAGATCAGATATGATTGCCTTTAAAAAAAAAATATTAACCCAGCTAATTATGGTGAAGATAATTTGGATGTTGTAAAAGTAAGGTCTCATCATGTATATACATACACAAACACATTATATTCTTTAAACACTTTAAATAGTAAGTTTTTATAAAAACTTGTATATTTAGTGCATTAAAAATTGAACGATTTAACTTTTT
This sequence comes from Medicago arabica, assembly GCA_946800305.1. Lineage (NCBI taxonomy): Eukaryota > Viridiplantae > Streptophyta > Magnoliopsida > Fabales > Fabaceae > Medicago > Medicago arabica. The sequence continues at coordinate 11,985,121 of OX326965.1, read as the reverse complement.
TAGAGATTAATTTCTTAATTTAGAATATTTAAAGAATATCTTGTGGGACACTCGTTTGCGAGACTCTTTTAATAATGCTTCTTTGGTTCAATGTTTTAGGAAGGGGATGAGAGGGAAGATAGATCATTTTTTGGTTCCCTATTTTAAAAATCAAACTTGCATTCTTTTGAACAATTTGCTATTTGGTGAACCAACAGAGCAAGTAAGCAAAATAGAGCAAGCAAGATAATGTGAGATAGAGAGATAAGCAATTATCCTAGTTTCCCCCATAATTCGAGGTTAGTTCAATCCCATTTGCACTTCTAAGAGATTTTCCACTATAATCACACAAGATTACAATTACTTAAACACACAAGTCTAAATTTCCTTGTCTCACACTTGATGACTTCTACAATCAGAGTTTACAAATAAACTTCATTGTGTTTACAGTTTGATACTCAGAGAATGACAAACTAACTTAAAGCTCAAATGATTTCTGACACTTAAGAAATTCTAAGATTGAAAGTTTGTAAGAATGTTTCTAAGTATTTGTGCGCTATATAATTTGACAGGGTTTTGACACTTATAAATTTTTTTGAAGTTATTGTTGTTCTTCAAATGCTCAGGTCCTTAAATTGGAGAGAATAATAGAGTTGTTGTATGAAGAAGTGTCAGCACATTAATCTTCCTTGAGAAGCTTTGATCAGGTTTGAAAGCTTTGCCTCCAATGCATAATTTCGTTGAATAGTACTAAATAGATCTTTTGCTTTCTTGGAACAATCTATTGCATTATCTTTGCCTTTGAAAATTTGTTTTGTTTCTGCACGTGGTTAGAAGGAGACAAACAATACGATCAGAACTTGAAAGTGACGTTCATTCAGAAGAAGATAAATCTGGTTAAAGCATCTTAGAGTGTTATCTGATGTCGTGTCCATCATATTCTGTTTACATCAGAGTCTTTAAGGCTTGACACATCTTCTTATCAGAGCTTTAACTTTTTGTTGACTTTTCTTCATATCATAGTCTAAGTCTTCAGAACGTCTCATGAGAACCAAATGCATTATTTGCGTTCAAAACTTGGTGTTTTAGAACCAATAACATGACTTTGAAATCAGAGCTTAATGGTTTTGTACACTTGAACACACATTAAAGTACTTAATTGTTCTTTCATAAGTTGCTATCTATAAAATCTTAGAGACATTGTTCTATAACTCACTTTGATTCAACAATTCTCATGTGGTGACACACATCTGTTCTTTATCACTCTTTTTTCTATCTCTAGCTAACTGATAGTGAGGAGCCGCTATAGGTTGTCTTCCTCCGGTGTTTGATGATGAAGTTTCAACCTCCTCTTCATCTTTTATCTCATTAGTGGGAGTCTCAACCTCAAACCATGTCTTCTCCACCCATATTTCTGAGCCGCTATTCCCAAAGTATTTGCACTTCATCCTCAAATCTTATCAAAAGTAACATCCCTGCCTATAATGAATCTTAGTCGTCCTTTATGTTCCATCATTCTAGCTTATAACTCTTTACACCTATAGTATAATTAATGAAGATACATCTCATAACTCGAGCATCAAACTTGTCTTGCTTGATAAGTGCAAACATTAAAGCTTTGAATATCTTTAAATTAGAGTAGTTTGTACTCTGTCGGTTTTCCAATCTCAAATTCCCTGTATTAAAGTCTATTCTTGTTACCAATCATATGTTGATCAAGTAAGCTTTTGTAATCAGAACTTCACCTCATAACTCTTGGGCAACCTAACTCCTGAAAGCATATATCTCACACGCTCCAAAATGGTCCTTTTCCTCGCTTATATCATCCCACGCGCCGATTTAAATTAAGTTTGAACTTGTTCCATCATCAAGTCTACATTAATGCATTTTTGAAGTATTGTCCACTTTAATCCTTATTTGTGCTCACAATTTTGTCCTTTATAAAAGACACCTTATTGAATTAAGGAGTGTGAGTGTTGTTTATATGTTAACCAAGTAAATTGTTCTTATAATTGTATCAATCATTTCGTTTTTAGTCCTTAAAAAATTACATTTATTAGCCGCTATAAAATTTTCCATCAGCATTTATAAAATACTAATATGAGGTGTGTGAATGTTATTTATAAAGTATCCTTAATCTCGACTTTTTAAAAATGTGAGACTTTTGGTATGTAATTTTTTTCTTCCGTCAAGCAATAGCTAAATTGCAGCCGCAACTAAGCTGTTTTCATTTGCCCCTACAAAGGGCTATCGTTTTTAAGTCACAAGTGTCTTCTATGATATTTTGTTTTTTAGTGTCTTCTATCATTGATTTTGTCTACAAATTAATTAACAATGAGAAAATAATTGATGAAAGAAACTTTGCTGTTTGTTTCTTATTGAGCAGTGCAATATCTTCTCTCTCAAGCCGCGGATTAGCTGTTTTTCTTCTGCCCTAAGAAATGCAAACTGTTGTAAAGTTTTTCCTTAACTTATAATATTATTCATACACATTAGCATACCCAATAGAAAATTAGATACAGAGTAAACCATCAAATTGGTCTGTTTTTTAACACAACTTTTAAATTAATCTTTGACTCTATTAATATTTCAAACCAGTCCTGATTTTATTAAAAAAAATTCAATTCGGTCTCTCATCATGCGACAGAAACATAAAAACAGAGATTTAATTGAGAAACTTTTAACAAGAACAGAGACCAATTTAAAATATTAATAAAGTTAAGATTAATTTGAGAGCGATTTACAAAAACAGAAATCAATTTGGTGGTTACCTTGTTAGAAATAGAATGATCTACATGCAATGCACATCTGTATTACAAAGGGATTTGACTTCAAACATTAATCCCGCGGTTTCTGCTACAATGAATTTAAAACTCATTAACATTTATTAAAATATTCACCATCGAATATAACAGCACTAGTTATATAGTATTTTATCTTGTTCATACCAAATATCATGTCTAATTACGACAAGGAATTGAAAATGATGTGTCTAATAAAGAAATAAAAAAACTTGACACATGTTTGTTCTAAGTGATAAGGAACTCGACGAATGAAATATCTTAAATAGTACGTTGTTAGATATTTGAACTATGATTTTTCTATAAGAAAAAATTCTAGTCGAAATGGGAGAATTTATCCTCTATTAGACGTAGTGCAACTATGATAATATCTAATATTTTATCTTCTAAATCATAGTTAATTTTTTGATAGAGATTAATCACTTCTAAATAAATGTTAGATATTATCATATTTGCACTATATTTTAATTTCATAACTTCTGTAAAATGCAATTTGGTGAAATTTAATTTTAATTCCCACAAGACATTGTTACAATGTTTTTAGATCCAGCTAGCCTGAGTCCTTAGTTAAGGCTGCTTTTACTGCTTGCTTACGCGCATTGCCAGTTCAGTTGTAATTTTTATTTTATTTTTATAATTAAGTACTAGACAAATGCTGGTGCAAGCACAAAAATTCGAATTGTGTGAACATTATAAAATCAAAATAATGTCATAAGTTGTGAACTTAACAAAAGTACACTTAAGAATTAGAAGAGATCTTTAAAAGTCATTTTAATAATGAAAAGGTATATATTCGTTCAATTGATGTTATTCGCCAATGAGTATTAACTTAGTTGATAATAAGTTGACTCATATATATGTCTTGTCAAAAAAAAAAGTTGACTCAGGTATGATTGTGGGTTCAACTTTGACAGGTGATATGTATGTGTTCTTCACTTCTTTAGTGGCTTTGTGAGGACCGATAATGGTGATTGGATTGTTGGCTTTATTGTCACAATGGGTAAGTAATAACCTTCACGCTGAGTTATTGGCCGTTTTGTACGGGCTTTGTGTCGATTTGAGTTTTCGAATTCAGAATCTCATTTGTTTTACTCGATTCTCCCTTTGCCTTGAATCTTGCAAGGTCGACTAATGAAATATCATTAAACTTAATGCTTTTGCATTAAAGCATGTGCCATTAAGAGCAGTCAAGGGTCGAGCTCCATTGAACTTTCTAGCACAATTTTCTTGCGTACAAGTTCCATATCCAATAGTTGAACCATACCTTTTTTTTTACTATAAATCCGTAGGTTTTTATGTTCAACAAATCTAGTATCCCAAAATATGATTAAAGTTGGCGTGATTATCATTAACCTAGAAGAGGAGAGTTTGGAAATTCAAGCTCCAACTAGATCCTGAATTTTCTAACAATCAAGTTGAATACGAAATCATGATTATGAGACTTACGATACTGGCAAGCATATGGTCTATGACTATGATCATATTCAAGTTATGGGTGATTCTCAATTAGTGAATAAAAATATCACTAGGTAATGTAAATGCTTAAATCTAAATATCCAACGAAGCTGTGAAATGGTTAGCAAACTATTATGTATGTTTGAAGATACAATGAGCTTACATGTAGCTGATGGAGAAAATGGTGATCTATACAAGGGAGAGGTTAATAGTGTTCTCCTAAAATTTGTGGGAAATGAAAATCTCTCAAAGTCCTTGGAGAAGGTCACGAAGGACTATATGGATCCCACATAGTTGGTTATACGATGAAATGATTGATATATAACCATGGATACTAATGGCCTACTATAACGGGTTTCTACTTTCAATATTATAAGGGGTGTGAAATGTGTAAGTTGTATGGTCCAATACAAAGGGTTAAAATAGCTCTAAGGATGAAGGTACTCAAACATATTTATACACTAAACAACCCAGGAACCTAAGCGATGTGGGACAAATAGCTTCAACACCCACCCTCACGCCTAGCGTGGGCCTTAGTCCAATTCCTACATTGCAATCTTTAACCATTTAACATGCTTTGATACCATGTTAAATAGGATTATATCTCATCCTAACAGCTAGCTCAAAGGATGTGGGCTCAAGCATATTTATACACTCAACACCGCGGGAACCTAAGTCATGTGGGAAAAACAACAAACTAAAAACAACTTCAACATAGAGAACCACTCTTTAACCATATATATATTGGGATGTGAAAACACTTTTCTGGGCAAAGGCAAGATTCATGAAACATCGCCTCATCGTTTGCAACAAAGGTTGAAGAGAGAACATAAGACAACAAAGTTAAGGGATGATCGAGAGAGGAATGAGCTACAAAAAAATGAACAAAATTAGAAACGGAAGATTCATAACAGGAACTATCAACGCCACCTTAGATATGGTTACGATTCTAGGAAATCTGAAGAAGAAATCTTCTGAAAGCTAGAGTTTTTAAAAAGAAAATAATTCTTCGAGAAAATTAGGCTCTTAAAATACTTAGAGAAAACAAGGAAGCGGGAATAGATAGTGGAGTAAGGCACAAGTTTCAATTAACACTATTTATAAGAAGGTATGCACCCACAATAGTTATTGTATATGTCGCATCAGCTAATATATATCCTATAATGCAATCAGGGCCACCCCAAGGTACATGCCTAGGGTGCGACGGCCTAGGGCCAATGTCTGTAGGGGCCCAATTTTGTTTATATGGGAGGTGTATATAGCAATACGTGATTTAATAGGGGGTCTGTATAGCGAACACACCAAAAAAGCACAAATGTCTGCAATGTCAAAGCCTTAGCCCATCAATCGTTAAACCATTTTTTCATCAAAAAGGCCCTTACTAATGCAAAATGGGGGTTTGTATAGCAACATAAAGCTTTAGCTTAACTAAAATACAACATAATAGAAATAAAAACTCTACATGAATTTAAACACAAAATCGGAAAAACACATCAAGGGTGCCAAATCTTTCGTCTCCAATCTTGGTGATGATGTGCCAAATGCATCTAATATTGAAATTGCTCATTTTAATATTTATGATCCAAGAAATTAGGAGAATCTTGAAAACATGTCAAGGGATATTCTAGTTGAAAATAGGTCTACTATAGAAATGAATCTTAATTTTCCTAATGACTATTATTTTAGACATTTCTCATGCTAGTTATTTATGAAAATTAAGCAATGATGAGATTCGTGATAAAAAATGGATAATATATTATCAACCGTCATATTTAATGCATGTGTCGTTTGTCGTTTATCACAAACAAACAAAAAATGATGTATTATGTAAGGGGTCTTTTTCTCATACTATGTCTAAGACCTGTAAAATGATAGGACCGACCCTGAATGCAATGTAAGAAACATTTGTTTACACTAAATGTAAATTATATGTTGAGACTTTAATAATTATTTCTCTATGTTGTTTAGTTTTCAATTTTTATTTTATTTTTAAGTCTTCAAACGACTACGAACTATTCAAGAAATGACTCCTTGAAATGCTTGCATATGTTTTTACAAATTATTTCAATATTTATTTTTGCTGCAACACAAGATTCAATTAACTTGGTGCAACTCTAATGATGGTTCTTAGGCTATGAAGCAGAACACACGTAGAAAAGGTTTGATTATAACCAAAGAATTGTTTGATGTTGTAATACCTATATCAATCATCTTGTTGTAATACCTATACTAATGTTAATTGTCATATTTGTCTATCATTGTTAATTTGCTTTAAAAGAATTGAAAATAGATCAAAGTAAAATAGTCATTCATGTAGCACATTAAGTTGAACTCATTTACATAGTGCAATTTCTTCCTTTTTTCTGCAGCCCCAAAAAAAAACCAAACAAGTAAAGCAACAAAAAACATGTTACCTTCTAACGCAAGATGCTACGCCCTTGTAAATGTTTGCAACAAACAGCTTGCTTGTTCCACTCATTCTTTTCCAAATAGTGCTATATTTTTCACCAACATTGCAAGTCATCGAAAATTGAATTTGTTTATTTCCTTTTCCATGTCTACGACCAAACAAATCTTTCTCCATGAAGCATCATTCCAATAATTCTTTTTCAGTTAGTTTTTTCTCTTTCCATTCTTGGAAAATTTCCCTCATACCCCTAATTATTTTTTGGGTATAAATATGAATAAAAATTGAGAAAAATGTAGAATCTGTTAGAAAAGGCAGAGAGGGTGAGAGACCTTACCCATCTCAATCACCACCACCATAACCCTAAATCAACCATACCAATCTATACTTCAAATATCATTACCCTTACTCATCTCATGTCAAAAAACAGTACTCATTATCTTCATCTATCTAAGCACAGTAACAACACACAAAACCCTTGGTTTTATCATGGATAATAACCATAACACTATCATAAAATAGCCAAACAAAGGTAAAAAGGAAACAGCGGGAAAAAGAGGATGAAAGATGAAGAGAAGAATTTCAAAATAGAGAAAACAGATGTTGAGGAACACCTCTTTGTTTTCCTCTTACACGGCCAACATTAGGTTTTGTTTTAATATTTATTTAATTTGTTTTAGGGTATTTCTAACTTATGTTTCCTAATATTCTTCATGTTTTGTAACAGCTTATGATACACTTTGTCTAACATGCATAAGTAAGTTGATCTTTCACCATGTACAAGATTGTTTTTCACCATAGATTAATAAGTTGCTTTATATTTATTTAATTTAATAGTGAAATGGTGAAAATGATCTTGTGCATGGTGCAAAGACTTACCTCCCTTATGCACCATATACCATATTGCAACAATATCAATCATTTGGTTTAAGGTTGGTGGTTAATATAAGTACTTTCATATTACACATTTGATTTTTTAAGAGGTTTGAAGGTGAGAGATGTTTGTCATCTTTAAATTTGAGATTCTAAAATAAATAAGAAGTTTAGATGAAGTTAATTTGTATTGTATTAAAAAAAACTTTAATATGTGACAACTTGCAAGTTGATTTAGATGTGTCCACTAGATCAAATTTCATACATCTCATACTTGCGATACAATTTTTTTTTGAAGACTTTCTAAAAATCATCAATTTTTATTTTATAGTTGTTGTTTTTAGAAGAATGGTAGTAAGTTTTGAGTAGAAAAAATAGATTAAGTTTTTCCTAGTCGTCTTATGATCTCAATTTAGTTATATTTTTTAAGATTATCAGCTCTACGATTAAGGTTCTTGAAGAATTCTTTTTAAGATTAAGAAAGTTGCATGTGTTTTTCATGATGTGTTTGAATATGAAGATTAGATTTATTGTATAACTAGAAAAAGGAGTTGGAAATTTGATTAATATTAAGACTCCTACGATGTTATTCTATCACTTGTTCTTATATCTTGATAAGAGTAAGTTTGACATCAGGATTCATGAAAAACATTTTTTTTTCCAATAATATATTAAGTTCTCTAGAAATGTGTTATTTTCTCAATGTTTAGAAACATTATTTATATGTAGCTTGAACATTCTCTCATCTAGTGTTTCAAATGATATGAAAATGTTTCAATGATATGTAGATATTCAAGGAAATAATTTGATTTTCAAGTTTTATCTACATGAAAATAAACATGTTCATACTATACATGTTGACCTAGATGTTTTAGAGTATGGAAATCTAACAATAGCAAATATTTTTCTGTTGATGACATGTGATGTTTTTGAGTATAAATTACTATCAATAACATTAGAATCAACATTTATTATTAGTGGACGTAAATTTGAATAAATACTTCCATTAAGCCAATCATATATACACAAAGCTTTACTCACCTTTTGTTATTTGTCAAATATATGTTCATCAATGCTATATGATGATTTCAATGCAATTGTAGTAATTGGTATACCCAAAATATCATCATTTTAATCATAAATGGTTTGAGATATTTTCTTTTATTTGATTTAATACTTTAAATGCTTAATTACACTTTTGGTCCCCGTGTTTTGACCTATTTACGAAAATGGTCCCGCCCTTTTAAAACAGAACAAAAATGTCCTTCAATTATCATTTTTGTTGCATTTTTCATACTATCCCCCATTTTATCCTCCAAAAACGCAGAGGTGTCCAATTTTTTGATGATGTGGCCAAAATAACTCTTATGTGGCAATTCCAACATAAAAAATGAAACTAACATGTCATCAAATAATTTTTTTAATTGAAAAATAATTAAAACATTTATGAAATTAAAACAAAAATTATGGAAAATTAAAAGTTCAAAATGAAATAAATTTTGAGTTTCCAACAATAAAACTAAAATCCAAGAATATTCATCTTCATATAAAAAAAATGGTTTCCAAAAATAAAACTAAAAATCAAAATCTATTCATCTTCTTCATTGGTTTTTTTCAAGGATTCTTCATTGATCTTTATACATAGAAAACCATCACACACCAATACATCTCTCTTCACTCTTATCTCACATCTATCCCAAATCAAAACAAACCAAAATCAAAAATCTGAAGCATATCCCTGCATCACCACCGAGTACACAACCCAGCCAAAAAAGAAACAGAAGAACCCCCCTTGCACAACCGTGACAACAACACCCCACACAAGAACAAAAGAGAAAAAATGGGCTTGCAGAACCGCACCTATCGCAGCACAGATCAAAAGCTTGCTGCAGCCAAACACCAAAACACTAGCAGCAATTCCACTCCACCAAACAGCTGAAACATCAAAATCCGAAATTGAATTCATTGTTTTTTATTTGTGAGAAAATGGGTGGAATCAAATTAGAAGATGAAGATGAAATCCAAATTCGAATTTGAATTTGAAATTTTTGTTTCTAAAATCCGAATTCGAATCTAAAAGGATTTCTTTAGAAGATGAAGATGAAGTGTTGTTCTTCTTTGTGTCTTTAAAGTTGTAGGAACAAATCTTTCTTTTTTGTAAAGCTTTAATTTTTTGTTGTTTGTGAAATAGATGTAGTTCAAGTTAATGGATGCATACTTGTTGTTGTTTTTTTTTGCCATAAACCAGTTTGTTTTTGTAAAGTTTGAATCTTTGTGAGTTTTTTTTTTTTTTTACAAAGTTTTAATCTTTGTGGGTTTTAATCTTATGGATTTTTGCAAAGTTTTAATCTTAAAGTTTCTTAGATCTGGGCATAGAAAAAGATAAAGATCTTGTTTTTATCATGTTTTTTTTTAGCTTTAATTTTCTTAAATGTTAAAATGATTTTTCAATTTAAAAAGGTTGATTTGATGACATGTCAATGTCATTTTCCATGTTGGAATTGCCACACAGGTCTTCTTTTGGCCACATCAGTTAAAATTCTGACACATCAGCGTTTTTGGAGGATAAAATGGGGGGTATGACGAAAAATGCAACAAAAATGATAATTGAAGGACAATTTTGTTCTGTTTTAAAAAGGCAGGACCATTTTCGTGAGTAGGCCAAAACACAGGGACCAAAAGTGTAATTAATTATACTTTAAAACATCTATGTCAACATATTTCTTATGGTCAGGTATCTTTTTCATCCAAATTAGCATGCAAATTACTATTTTAATTTGATACATTCCAAAATCCTCTAAACCACTAAAATGAATGTTGGAGCTATCTCTAATACATGATTTGTGAATATGGTGAATTTATCTCATTTAAAGAGAACTCGGTATGTTGAAAAAACATTTAACTTGTGATGGATTTAATTTGCCAATTTAACTCCCTCACCACTACATTTACAATAACATTTTCATGTAGCAATACTTAAGGAATTGTAACCTATAAGTTATCTATAGGGTCTAAGATGACGACAACTGATAGAATAACGCTATAAGTTATTTTTATTTTCAGACTCTCATCTGAAAAAGTCATGAACTTCCTTAATTTTCCGATGAATTCTCCACATATCACAAACTTCAAGGTTGGGAATTTGGTTAGTGTTGTCAGAGAGATAGTTGTGATAACGTTAATTGGCCTATTTCTACCTCAATTCACTCATCTTCGAACATCTTGACAAACTTTATAGTCGCATTATTGAAGTTTATGTGCATATGAATTTGCTGCTTCATTGTTTCGTGTCAAACTCTTAACGCTCCAGAAAAGTGCTAGAAATGAGTTTTGGCGTGCTTTGCCCTAAATGGTTTATTGGTTTGGATCATTACCTCCAAATCATGTGCAAAAATTTAGGATACACAACATGCTTAGCGGTTGCATCCAATGTTGGATTGAGGTGTTTAATGGCGTCCATTGTCATACTTTGATGTAATTGTGACTAGCTGACAGTGGATGCTTTGATTAAATATTCTTGTATTTGTGCTTTCATTTTTCAGTTATGAATGGTTAAATCTTGCGAAATGCCTGACTGAAATATTCTTTTTAATTTAATAGTAACGGAGTCTTTTGTTGGCACTATAGAGTGAACCAGAAAAATTTCTACATAGACAAAAAGTGTGTACAGATACATCGTGAGTTAATTCGCGCATACCTGTAACCAACGTGAGTTAACTCACGCTGATTTAACACATGCGTGACTTAACACACACTGGGGGTATTTTTGGAACTTTGGTTGGAAGTGAACAAAATTTGTTGGGAGAAGAACATTTTTCAAACTTTCATGTTGAATATTAGACAACTTGCAAGTTGATTGAGATGTGTCCGGTAAATGAAATTTCATGGATCTCATAAGAAAATTTATACCCACGTAACTGTTCTTTCACACCCTTGTATATTAGATAAAATTTCAACATTACCCTTTTTCCATTTAACTTTTTAGACCTTTATTTTTCACCCTCACTTTTAATAACTCTAAATCCATGAGTTCACCCCACATTGTTACATATTTCCATAAAATATAGTTTAAACATTTACTGTAATTTGTTTCTCTTTCGGAGAGCACTGGAATCAGAATCGTTTACGGAAAACTATTATTTACATATCTGAAAATGATACCGAAAATCTTTTTAACTCCTTTCCACTCAGAATCATTTTTCATTGTTTTCCGAAAGAAAAAACTATGCATACCATAAACGTTTCAATAAGGTTTTCGAGCATACATATTGATGTGGGTGAACTCATCTCAACTGGGTTCGGAATTATTGAAAGTGAAGGTGAAAAATAAATCTGTAAAAAATTAAATTATAAAAAAAGATATTGTTGGAATTTTTTATAATTGGGTTAATTAAGTTTTTGGTCCCTATAAATATCTACAGTTTCGTTTTTAGTCCCCATAAAATAAAATAACACTTTTTAGTCCCTGTGACATTTTCCTTTAACATTTTAGGGACCAAAAATGCTTACGTAAAATTTTTACAGGGACTAAAAATGTTGATGGAAAATTTTATAGGGACTAAAAATACTGACGGAAAATTTTACAAAGACTAAAAAGTGTGATTTTATTTTATAGGGACTAAAAACAAAATTCTGAATATTTATAAGGACTAAAAACATATTTAACCCTTTATAATTTGTAGGGATGAAAGTAGAGTTGCAGGGTATATGGCAAAATTTCCATCTCATGCTTGTGACTACAAAAGATTTTTGAAGACTTTACTTTCTTAAAATATCGATTTTTATAGTTGTTTTTTAGATGAATAGTAGTAAGTTTGAGTAGCAAAATTAGTTATATTTCTTAAGATTGTCAGCTCTACGATTATGGTTTGTGGAGAATTCAATTTAAGATTAAGAAAGTTGCATGTGTTTTTCATGATGTGTTTGAATATGAGGATCAGATTTATTGTATAACTAGAAAAAGAATTTGGAAATTTGATTAATATTAAGACTTCTACGATGTTTTTCTATCACTTGTGCGTTAGCCAAATATTGTTATGTGAAATTATGTGAAATTTTATGGTGGTGATAAGAGTGAGTTTGACATCAGGATTATTGAAAAACTATTTTTTCCCCAATAATATATTAAGTTCTCTGTAAATGAGTTGATTTTATTATGTTCATAAACATCATTTATAAGTAGCTTGAACATCCACTCATCTAGTGTTTCAAATGATTTGAAAATGTTTTAATGCATGATCTGTAGATATTCAACGAAATAATTTTATTTTCAAGTTTATCTACATGAAAATAAACATGTTCATACTATACATGTTGACCTAGATGTTTTAGAGTATGGAAATCAAACTGAAGTAAATGTTTTTCTGTCGATGCATGTTCATACTATACATGTTGACCTAGATGTTTTAGAGTATGGAAATCAAACTGAAGTAAATGTTTTTCTGTTGATGACATGTGATGTTTTGAGTAAAGATTACTATCAATAAAGTTGGAATCAACATTTATCATTAGCCGACATATATTTGACTAAATACTTCCATTAAGCCAATCATGATTGAACACAATGCTTCAACATTTTTAGGTAATAGAGTATTATGTTATGTGTCAAGTATAAGTCCACCAATGCTATATGATGGTTTCAATCAATTGTAGTAACTGATATACCCAAAACATCATCCTTTTAATCATATTTACCTTTATTTGATTTTCAATACTTTAAAACATCTAAGTCAATGGGGTGTGTTACGACAGCAACAACGTCCGTGTTAGTTAATGGGTGTCCGACTGATGAGTTTTGTTTTGAACGTGGTCTGCGACAAGGGGATCCCCTATCCCCCTTCTTTTTTCTGTTGGCGGCCGAAGGGCTCAATGTTATGATGTCGGCTATGGTGTCAAATAATATTTTCACCCCTTACAGCATTGGGGCGCAAAGTGTGGTGTTTGTTTCACATCTTCAGTTTGCGGATGATACCCTGCTGGTTGGGGTTAAGAGTTGGGCTAATGTTCGTGCAATGAAGGCGATTTTATTGTTATTTGAATCGATCTCAGGCCTGAAAGTCAACTTTAACAAAAGCATGTTATTTGGTGTTAACGTCCACGCTTCTTGGCTTCATGGGGCGGCTTCAGTTATGAGGTGCAAGCATGGCCTTCTTCCTTTTATGTATTTGGGGCTGCCTATTGGGGGAGACCCTAGGAAACTTCAGTTTTGGTATCCGTTGGTTGAAAGGATCCGTAGTTGTCTGTCTGGGTGGAAGTGTAAAAATTTATCAATGAGTGGTCGATTGATTTTGCTTAAGTCCGTTCTGTCTGCTATTCCGATTTATTTCCTTTCTTTCTTCAAAGCTCCCTCAGGTATGATTTCTTCCCTTGATTCTATTTTATGCAATTTTTTTATTTTTTTTTTTAGGGGGGGGGGGGGGGGGGGGGGGGGATGATGCTAGGAAAATATCTTGGATCAAATGGGACACTATTTACTTACAAACGGAGAATGGAGGTTTGGGGTGAAAAAGTTGAAGGAATTTAATATTTCTTTGTTAGGTAAATGGGTGTGGAGGTTGATGGAAGAGAGGGATGGCTTATGGATCGTAGTTCTTCGTGCCAAATATGGAGATGAGGGAGGGAGGGTGCGGTTTGGGGATGATAGTGGATCGGTTTGGTGGCGCACTTTGAACCAAACCCGATCAGGAGTGGGACTTGTGGATAATAAGTGGCTGTCAGACAACATTGTTAGGAAGGTGGGGGATGGTTGCTCAACTCTGTTTTGGGTGGATCCGTGGTTGGATGGTTGTCCGCTAAAAAGAGCATATAGTAGGTTGTATCATCTTGCGGACAATAAACTGACTACGGTGGCAGAGATGTGTGAGTTAGGTTGGGGTGCTGGAGGTGAGGCGTGGAAGTGGCAGAGGAGATTGCTTGCTTGGGAGGAGGGGTTAGTCATGGAGTGTGTGGAGCGTTTGTCTGATTGTGTTTGGCAGGTTGGAACGATTGACAGATGGGTGTGGAAACTCCATGCATCGCAGTATTACAGAGTGAAATCAACTTATTCTTACTTAACAAATATTGATTCCAATCTTAATGAAGGTTTCGATAGCTTTTTGTGGCTTAAAGCGGTGTCGTTGAAGGTGAATATATTTTTATGGCGCCTCTTTTTAAATAGGCTTCCTACTAAAGATAACATGCGTAGGAGAGGTGTTCTTGATGATGCTCAACTTCCTTGTGTGACCCAGTGTGGGAGCTCTGAAGATTATAATCATTTGTTTTGTCGGTGTAATGTTTATGGACGACTTTGGTATTTGGCCATGAAGTGGTTGGGCTTCGAGGTAGCTCTTCATGGTGATATTCTTATTCATGCTCATCAGTTTCGTGGTCTTGGAGGTTTTTCCAAAAAATCTAGGACTGCGTTTACTACTATTTGGATTTCTACACTTTTTGTTATTTGGAAAGATCGTAACATAAGGATATTCCACAACAAGTCGGATCAACTTGAAACTCTTGCAGAGAAAGTTAAAGTTCAAACGTTTTGGTGGCTGAAATCATATTATGTAATGTTTGATTTTGACTATTATGTTTGGAGGAAGAATCCTCTTAATTGTCTTAAAGCAATTGTGTAATAGGTAGTTTCTATGTTGTCTGTCTGGCTGTTTGTGGCTTAACATTTTTGTAATTGTTACTTTGCAGCTCTCTTAAGCACTACTTGTGCTTAAAGAGTTGTCAGTTGATTTATATATTTTTCTTAGCTTCTTCAAAAAAAAACATCTAACTCAACATACTTCTCATGCTAAAGTATCTTTTTCATCCAAATTAGCATGCAAATTAGTATGTTAATTTCATACATTCCAAAATCCTCTAAACCACTTAAATGAATGTTGGAGTTTTACCTCTAATACATCATTTGTGAATATGGTGAATTTATCTCATTTAAAGAGAACTCAATATATTGTTGAAAAAACATATAACTTGTCATGGATATCCTTTGCCAATTTCACTCCCTCACCAGCTACATATACAATAACATTTTCATGTAACAATACTTGATGAATTGTAATTTATAAGTTATTTATAGGGTCCAAGATGACGACAACTGTTAGAATAACACTGAGTTTTTAGCATATTCAATTTTTATTTTCAGACTCATCTGAAAAAATCATGAATCTTCTTAAGTTTCCAAAGAATTTGGAAATTTGGTTAGTTTTTTTTTTTGTCGGAGAGATAGTTGTGATAACATTAATTGGCATATTTCTTATCTTAATTCACTCGTCTTCGAACATCTTGACAAACTTACTTTGGAGTCGCATTTAAGAGTTTCTAAACATGATGCAAATGTTGGCTTTCGGGAATATGAATCCTTAAGGGATTTCACACATTATTGAATTTAAACCAAGGAATTTCAAACCCTTATGAATAATCCAATTTTAAAATGAGCCTCACACCTAATATGAAAATGCTCTTCATCAACTATCACTGAGTGTTTCTCCAATATGCCTATCGTAGGGTTTTATAAGATGCATTTCAAAAGCAATTGTAATCACTTATGTTACATTTTAGTCGATGGGCTACATGTTGGTTAGGTGTTAGTTAGGGAGTTAGTAACTCCAAAAATGCCTACAAATAAGTCTCTACATTGTACTCATTTATTATCTTTTATCGATCTAATCCATTTATGTATGAATCTCTATAATATCTTCATCATGAATGGTCCTATGCTTGCTTTTTTGATGGTCATTATGATCTTCTTCCCTACAATCCCATCATTCATAAGAACTTATTTCGATAGCCCACTTTTTTGTTCTTATGAATGATGGGATTGTAGGAAATATTGGTCATTTTAGGATGTAACTTAGGTTTTTTAGGGTGTGAGTAGTATCTGTCAATTTGTTATCACAAACATGCATTTTATTTTGACGGAGACAATTAAAAAAAAGGCCAATTATAGATGTAAATTTGGAGAGTGTTGAGAATCATGAAGTTAAAGGGAGAAAGATCATAGATGTAAATAAGATAGAGATCATATGTGTATTCATGAGAAGAATACTAAAAAAAAATCATATTGCATGAATATAGATTGATAAATGATGAGAAAAGAGTACATGTATGGCCTTATTTATAGACGATACCAACTAGAATGGTTAATTAACGATAACCATCTAACTATTGAGTTAGTTATCTAACTATAATCACCTAACTAATTCTAACTACCTTAACTAACTCTACATAACTTCCAACTATTTTAACAAAGAGAACATTTTTAAAATAGTTGGAAGATAAGTCAATAGTTAGTTAAGGTGGTTAGAGTAAGTTAAAGAGTTAGAGTTAGTTATCTATTATAGTTATTTAGTTAACCAAATTACTATCTAGTATAATTGAGGTCTATACATAAGATCATACTTGTACTCATTTCTCATCTTTTATCAATCTGTATTCTTTGACATGTATTTATTTGGGGTTATTACCTCATAAATACAACTATGTTGTCTATCTTGCTTACGTCTATGATCTTCAACTCTATGATTCCATGATTCTCAACAAACATGATATTTGTGACTATATATTTAGAAAGTCTTATGCCTCAATTAACCCTCTTGAGCTTAACCACGATCCAACAATTGGTTTCAAGAACTTTGGATTTTTAAATTACTTCAATGCTTTTAAATATTGGAAATGACTTCAAGCTCAAATAGTTGGAATATACTTCGATTTCTAAACCTTATATCTTCAACTGAGAAAGCTCTGCTTATTAGAAGGTTTGCATGCTGTATATTAGTATTTGCATTGTACTCTTTTTTTTATTTTTTATCATAAAGTTTGCTCGGTTTTATGATTATACAATAAGAGCAGTTAGTTAAGGAAGAAACCGAGGTTATTTAGTTTCTTTGGTACTAGGTATGGATCACTGTCAGGCTTAAATATGACAAATCCAATTCAAATCGATCAAGATTGGACATTAGAAAAGTGGTTGCATGTCTCTTGTTGTCACAAGGTTCTTCATGTGTACAATTGCATTTGCCAGTAATTTTCGGTATATGTCAAAATAACGAATTGCTTGATGGATTACATGATATTTTGAGTATTCTTTGTGAAATGTAAATCGAGAATTCTACATTTGAGCGTCTATGAGAATATAAAGTCATATTTAGATCCCGGCTCCAAATAATTTGTATATATATATATATTCAATTTTATTTAATTAAATATAAGTTTGTACTCACTGTGGAGCCCACAGATGCTAACGTATAAACAACGCTTGTTTAATTTGATCTTAGTGTTTGAGAAACAAAATTAACGTTTATTTGAGTTGGGTCGGAAGAAGGAGTACGGTGAGAGAAAATGCAGAGGAAGAAGTATACTGAGAGAAAATAGTATTGTTTTTAGTAAATGGAAGAAATGGAAGAGATAAAATAAAAAAAATGAAAAAAAGATTAAAAAAATTATTTTAATTTTTGATTTTTTTATTCCTGAACCGGTTTACACCTCCACCTGCCCTGGGAAATGGAACTTTCCCATGGTGGGAAAGAAGTGTCCATTCCTAGGCTAAATGCCACCCAAAGTTGAATTTCGTTTCAGCTACTTTATGAAATCATAAGTAAATCACGAAGCAGCAAGATAATGATAAATTGCGAGAAAAGTTATAAGTTTGATTGATGATAAAATGAAATGTAAACAAAGTATTTATAGGCAAAGCTAATCTTAATGCTAAGAACATCGCGACCTACAAAACTTAGTCATGACTAGCGCCTAAATTTTGGCTTGCCTTTACTCTATCTCCCAACATTTCCATTTTCTTTATCCACGCGTGTGTTGCCACCTCTGACAAGGCATTAGGAAAATAGCCGCTTTCAATTCATGGAGCTAAAAACATGAAACACACGTCTTATAGTTAAATTGTCAAGTTTCACTTGTATTAGTTTGACCGACTCTAACACTCCCACGACCTTCATGAGACCCTTTGGGCTATAGAATGATTAACCTAACTAGTTTTCAGCCATTCTTAATTCAACTATCTAGACATCGTCTAAACCTAATTTGATTGTTGATCGTTCTCAACTAACAACTTAGATTATTTTTAAACGTATACAAAAGTACTAATTAATTTCAGCATTGCCTCTCCTAAAAACCCTTAGCTCCACTTAAGCACTCACAAACCGTGTTGATAGAACCCGTAGTATATTAAATTAATAATTTTTAAAGAAAAGTTTACATGCTTTCCAATAGTAGATATTAAATTGTACAAGAAGTAACCATCAAGCACTAAGGAATAAGGATGATGAAGTAAAATAAAAGGTGCTACAGAGAATTAGCAAAGACAACTTGATAACGTTTGGCTGAGAATGGATTAAGCCGCATTAAGCATATTATTGAGGAAAAAATGTTGTACCATTCTTGTACCCATCGTGTACTTCCACTTTCAAACTTAAAAGTTTAAACTGCATTTGTAGACGTCAAAATCCACTATTAATTTAAAATCAACTTTTTTCTTTGCTGGAATATTTTGAGTCAGCTATACCCTGAATTAATCATGCCAAAACAGTATTTTTCATGTCTGCCACGACAACACCTTCACTGTTAAACATTACTATAGTATATAGTAATTTATTTGGTGCACGAGTCCAAATTAGTCATCAATGGTTTTTGTTTTTAATGAGTCTTTAGTCATCAATTTGGTTTTGAGAAATAACAAAAGTCAATGATAATAAGATTTGGGTTTATCTATTGACATAAGTTTTATAAAACCGTTTGAAATTTTTTATAAACATAGCTTATAAGATATAGTATACACAAAAATAATTTAGCTTAATTTATCCTTTTTTATAAAAATAACTTACGTAAGCTTATACATAAATGTTTATCATGATAAATGCTTGAGTTTTAAACCACAAATGAATTTTTGTTTACCTAAACATGTCCTAAATGGACATATATCGGTTATAATATACATATTTGCCATCAAATATATGCACGTCCATATATCAAACACAAAAAAAAAGTCGTAAATTAGGGCTACTTTATGAGAATGAGCATAATTTGACAGATCTAAAATAGTGTTGATTAAAGCCTATCGATAAGTAGTAAAAAGTGATTTTATAAGATCAATAACCATTAAGTAAAATTAAAGGACACTACTCATAAAAAGGAGATAAGTTAATGACCACTAAGCAACCCATTTTTTCTGCATATCATATTTACTTTTTACTAGTTGCTAATAATACCGTGTTTAATCCAATATATTGATAACGATCGTTCATGTTTTCCTAAGCCACAAGATATATAGAAGATTCTTCTTATGTTCATTTACAAATGGAAATTCTATTGGAGGAATCTTGTAATGTCTACTGAAGTCTGAATGAGCAAGCATTAACGAAATGGTGATGGTGATACTAATACATATACATGCATAAAATATTAATAATAATGCTCTAGTAATAGCTAGGTAAAGTGCTAGAATATAATAAACTTTTGAGACCAATTTGGTATTGCTGCTGATGTCGCTTACCTAGTTGATTTGTTGAGAAAAAAATAAAATAAATGTTGGTTCAACTGATCTCGAGATGGTTCATATCTTCTAAGGACGTGAGTTTAATTTTCATTATATATGTGAGACTGTTTTAATAAGCATTCAATATGTATCTTTATAAGTATTTTTTAAATCTTAAGATCTATCATAATCTTGATGAATTTCCGAAATCTAATTCGTCTAGACTTTTTTTCTATGAAAAAACCATTTTTTTATGATATAGAGTATGAGAGCTTCAAATTATTTAGTAACATAGATATTCTTATTGTGATATATGTTTCTATACTGTTCTTTGTGTTTGCTCGCATATATCAGAGTAAGACATATGAAATATCTATTGACATTATTAAAATACACTAAAATGAACTTTGTTTTGTATATGTCATACTCTTATAACAAAGCACCATATATAAGAGGTGTAGCAAATATTTGTCCTATTTTCATTCCCTTTATGTGAATCCCTTCCTATTCCCTACATCATAACCTATTAATGACACACTTCAATTTATTTAAAGGTCACCAAACACCATCATTATATGTTTGCTCAAGTTTTCACCAAGTTAAATTGCACGATGGTATCATCCAAAGAAAATGTGTTTTATTTCGTCATCAAAATTAAAGTTGTTGAAAAAGCCACGTATCGATCCAAGTTATTCCACAAAATTCACCAGTATGTCACCACCATCATTCCACTTTTCAAGTGGACACAATAATGTTGAGGTTTTTCACCTTAAACACGTCACTATATAGTTTAGTACCACATCCTTAAACAAGAAAAATGTGGATTTCTAAAAATATAAAACGATAAGAAATGGGATTTCTATCATCTATTATCCCTACTACACCTTTTTTTAAATGATTTTATGGTCTTGGTAACTTGTGTTTCAGAGATATCGGTTAAGAAACTCATTAATATAAACCGTGTTATGCGAATAAGTGTTCTTAGAATATTCTTTGAAAAATTCATAATAAGAAAATTTATCTTAGAAATGTAAATCAAACACATAGAAAAGTGATAATTTTTTTTTGAAGAAATAGAAAAGTGATAATTAGATAACTTTCTATGCAAATGTTATCGGTTTTTAATGTTAAACAATGTCCTAAGGTATTTGTTAGTAATTTTCACAAGAATTTTATTTTAAAAATATAAATTGTTACTTTGATCAAGCTATAATCATACTATTTTTTTATGAAGGAAAAAAAAGTTATTGTTTTGATTGTTAAACCGATATATGGAATACTCGTTAGCATTCTTCGTTATTTTATAGGGTGTATGATCTATTTGCTTTTTGCACTTAATATTCAACTATATTTAGTTTGTTGCCAAATAAATTATTTGGAGAATCTGTTACGTAACGTATATTGGAATTTGATTTGTGGGTCATTCTAACGGAATCAAGGGTATAGATTCAAAACAGGAAATTTTTGCCAGGAATATATATGAATGATGCAATGCAATGAAGCCAGATTTGGTAGATATAAAGCAAAATTAAATTATTTAAAAATCTAAGACTATGCACCTATACTATTCTTTTTTTAATATACATGAATAAATCTATTATATCTTCCTATAATACCACACTTATTGAGAAAACCATTCCAAATTTAATAACATAAATCCTAACCAAGTTTATAAAAACCGACACTTTTTTTGTTCACAGGTCCTAACTCAAAGAAAAATATCGAAATTGTTAGGTTATATATCATAACCGGGATTTGAATAAGATTCTATCAATATATAGGATGGCAATGGACACCCTATAACAAAGGTACTAGTGTCTATCTCTTACTCACTTTTGTGAAAAATACTTGTACCCGAACTCATACTCCCGTTGAAAACAAATTTAGTGCCATCCATGTACCCTCTAAGCATCGAGGCTCTCGTACCCGCACCTATTATCTGTATTTTAACAGCAAAAAGACAAAAAAAAAACATCACAACATATTCAAAATATGATCCAAAATATCTCAAATCAACTTGTAAACCATTATAACTTTTAGTATTTTGTAGGAAAAAAGAAGAAGCATAAAAAAAGTCCATATTATAATAAATATCAAATGTTTATGATAAATTAATAATTTAAGTGTTATATAAAATTACGATTATATATTTTATATGTGAGGGTTGCAGGACCAGTTGAGTACTAGAGTGTCTTATCCATATTCATACCTATTTAAATTTGCCCATTAAGAGTATTTTTTGTTGAAGTTCAACATGCTTGAGTACATTTGTCATTGCTAAAAATATACTATGATATTACAGGCGGGTGTTAAGTGTTGTCCATCATTTATATTTGTGCACCAAATTCGATAATGTCGGGTGTGTATTGAAAAAAAAAATACGTCCCACATATAAAAAATAGGGTTATATATGTTTTTGGTCCCTATAAATATACAATATTTTTCGTTTTAGTCCCTCTAAAATTTTCCTTCAACTTTTAATCTCTATAAAATTTTCAATCACTATTTTTGGTCCATATTTTTAAGTTAATTTTAGTATTTTTTAAAGAAATTATGCAGAAATGTGTAATATATTGGAAAAAAAAAAGTTCCCAAAAAAAATTAGAATTTTTTAACAAAACATAAATTAAATATGAATTTTAATCATAAAAAATATAAAAATTCATATTAAATTCATGTTTTGTTTAAAAATTCTAATTTTTTTTGGAAGAGATTCTTATAATATTATGAATTTTCTGCAAAATTTTATTCAAAAATATGAATTCTACATATGAGTTTACTTTAAAGAAGGGACCAAAAGTGAAGATGAAAAAAAATTTAGAGACTAAATGTTGAAGAAAATATTTAGAGGGACTAAAATAAAAAATTAACATATTTATAAGGATCAAAAACATATTTAACCTTAAAAAATAATAAAGGCTAAAATGAATCAGTAAGAAAAACTCTCACCATCTTATAAACTGAATGAGGAGTTCGACCTAATACAAAAATCAAATAACATTGTTATATGACTTGATGAAATATCATAAAATCTTTCTATCTCTTGATCTTGAACCAAAAAAAAAAAAAAAAGTCTTCCTATCTACCGTGTAGGACACTATTTAACTTATCTAAAAAACTATTTTCACAACATATCTAATACGGACAAGTTTCATAGTAATCCCCTTTTTCATATATTCACGATATCCGATTAATCGCACTCAAAAATATAGTTAATAAGTTAGTGAACGGTTAATTCAATTAACGTTGAAAATTGTGATTCACTCCCGTAGTTGGACTAACCACAATTTTTATTGTGAATTAAATTAATCATATCTTCAAAATTAATAAATGGATGAAGTACGAGACATAAATAATAGGTTGTGTTTGTTTGTACCTTTGTCGCCGCCGTGTTTTTTTCGTTCCTTTTCTTTACAGAATGGAGTGGTTTTGGTTCCCGACTTGTGGTTGGTTTCATGTACTCGTAAAGGTTGTTGGTTCATTTAACTCGAAAGGATTTGGTTATTAACATATTAAACTCATCTCTCGATCTGAGTTTTTACGCGCCTCTTAGAAACCGTTGTGTTTGGTAACTTGTCCTTTGATTTTCTAATGTTTTCATAACTATCAAGTTCGGCAAATTTCAAGGAGTCATCGTTGCCGATACTTTGGTGTTTGCTCAAAAGATCTTTTATGCTTGCTGCTTGTTCAGGGAGCTATTGTCACTTCGATTTTGATACCATGTTGACGGTAAATCCATTCGCCATTCTTAAATCCTAATTATTTGGAAGAAGTTCACTCTTCATTTTTTTTTTGTAGCTTGGTTTCGTACCCGTATGTAGGTGTGTTGGGTTGTGCGCGTGACTTATGAATTTTTGTTAGAATAGATTAGGACTGGTCAACTTGGTATGCTTTATCACGATGTATTTACATATGGGTTGTACCTGGGTCATGTCTTAAGTCCCCCGGTCTTCATACCTTTTTTTTTATTTTAATTTAATTTTAATTTTGCCTAAAAAATAAAAATATAGAGTAGATGTTCATGTATAATTATTGCATCTTAAAACATCTATACATTTGGGAGTTCTTTAAAAAAAAAATTATTAGCTACTACACCATTTGTGTATAATCATTATACTCATATTTCGAATGCCAACTTTTTGGATGATATTGCTTTTGTTTGAAAAATGTAATTTGTTTCTAGAAATATGTATAATCTTGTATGATTTATATATATGAAATAATTCAGAAAAGTACTACGTCACCACATCACATAGAGACAAATTTCAAATAATATGACACATTTTCATCAATAATGAGATTGATTCTTATCTGAACTGATTCCACTTCCCGTTAGGCAGGGATATTAAATTCAACAACAAAGAACGCACTTAAGCCACTGCAAAAACATGTGTGCTTACTTTGGCCTACACCAATACCGTCTTTCCATTTTTCTAAAAAAATGTCAGACTCTATTATTTTTTTAACCCTTCGATTTTTAAAGAGAAAGGTGCCCTGATAATTTGAAGTTGATCGAGTGATAAGTAAAAATAGTCACGCATGATCAGAGTCAATCAAGCGATAAATAAAAATGGACACGCATGAGAACATTGTTGAGACCTATTCTCAAAAATATTTTAAAATATGAACGTCACTAATTTTTTCTTACTTGTGTTTATCTCTATCGTATGAAAAAACTCTTAATTTTTGTCATAGTTTACCAGTTTTACACGAGTATTCTTAAAAAGAATTATTGTTTAGTCTTTGTTTTTATAACTTGTTTATGATGTGAAGATTAGCCTCATTTCAATTTGTTTGGGGGAGTTGGGTGGGGAAAATCTTTAGTGCCATAGACTAATTCTCCAATGCCGTGACATTAACATGACCTTATGAGGTTAGTGATTGCCTCTTATGTAACATACATCCCAAAATTAATTAGTTTTAAGGATCTTGTTTTGAATATGTACTTGTTCAAGAACTAAAGATGAAAAAAGAAAACAATACTGTGCGAGGTATAAGCTTTCTCAATGGTACACATCAACGTTATTGAACATGAAGTAAGGTGTAAGTTTTAAGCTCTATTGAAATGGAGCATAAAAAGTAAGAAGTTGACTTCCTTTTATGAGTTTTATCCAAGACTCTATAATATTGCTCAAGACTAAACTTTATCAATGGCCCATTCGGATTTTTATGAGGATAGAAGTTGTTGAAAATTGTTTGACAAATGTTAGTTGTCTTCATATAGATTTGTTCATTTGCTCTATTACAAGTACCTTTAAGTACTCTTTAAAAAAAATACCTTTTAAGTACACAATATAGAATGGTGTTGGCTTGAGACCTTAGTGTGTTCCTTTTAAAATCTCGAATTTCATTCTCCCTTGTGCCAATTTCGATGGGTTTGTTTTGATTCTTAAATTTTTTTTATTGTTTTTTCTACAATCTGACTGTTTAATTCGACCTCTAATTGTCATATATATTTTTCCTCAACTTATCAGGGTTTTCAACAAGTTTTTAATTGAGAAGATAAGAATTTATCATATATATTTTTCCTTAACATATCAAGGTTTTCAACAAGTAGTTGAGGTTCGAGGAAGATAAGGAGGTTCATTGTTGAAGAATGATGACAAACAAAATTGCAACACATGCTCACAAAAATATGTTTGATGTTTTGTGACAAAACTCAATTGAGTTTTGTTCTATTTGCTTTAAGGATTTAATATTACAATTCATGCCAAAAGAAATTATGCATGCATTTTATAAGGATCTTCAAAACCTACTCAAAGTTATCCTACTAAAGCGTCTCAAGATGAGAATGTTTGAGAATAATTGCCAATGAGTTTTAAAAGTAGCTTATGCAAAAGGCATAAAAGTTTTAATCATTATATATACATATATACTCTCAAAGATAATTCTCACAATGATTATATATGTCTATACTAAAGCATCTCAAAGATTATCATTGGACAAGAAACATATCATGCAAAAATACCAAAAGGAATCACATGTATTGTATCAACAAAAGATTTCAAGATTGATTAATCAAGAAGATATTATCCTCTAATATAAAAGAGAAACATTATCAACTCTAATGAAATAATGTTCTTTTTTTTTTTAAATCGGGTATCCTCCGCGCGCAACTTGCGGAGACTAATCCCTCGAGCATTGTGGGACCCAAATGGACAGCAGGCTCTCCCTAAGAGTTTTAACGATGCTGCATACCCAAGGCTAAATTCGAACCCAAGACCTTGGTTAGGTTAGAAGAGACCCGTTTCTTCTCATCTAAGCGCTCTTGGGTTAATGAAATAATGTTCTTAATCATGAACATGTTCATTGCACTTAAATATATTTCTATCATATTAGTTCAACAAAATGATGAGAATAAACTTTGAAGTAGAAATCATTTTAATATTGAAATATTTATTAAGTAATTTGTTGAATTATTTCTATCATTTTATTTATTAGACTTTAGGGATTTAGGGTTTTCGTGTGTACTCACGTGTTTAGAACATGAATGAGGATTTAGATTAGGTTTTTCTTAATGGGGCTTAAAATGGGTAGAACTCAAATTCACACACAACTGAAAATATGTTGTCATTAATCAAGTTTTAATTACCTATTTTTTTTGTATAATTTCTTTTATTATTAATTATATATATTTGCCAAATAGCTTTAGCATTGACTAGGATCAGGATTAAATCGTGATTTAAGATTAAAAATGAAAACAAGATTATGCATGTGCACCATTAGAATAATAACATGGCCTAATGTTTGAAAAAGACGCTTTAAAATCATTTCAACTTATGTGGCAGAAATTGTTTAGCTTCCCATTTTAGAAGTTAATAATTAAGATATAAATTTGTTTATTAATTGTAACAAACCTTTTTCATAGTGATTAATTAAATATTAAGAGGTCAGCAACTAGAGTTTCTCTAAAATGAAGTCGTAACATCTTTTTGCTATTAATACTTGGCTATCATCAATTGCATGATTAGAAAATAAGTAAAGCGATTAGGTATGGAAGAAAGTACACCTCTAATAGAAATATTTAGGATTGCCCAGATAAGGATTAGGGATACATAGACACGTAATTGAGGATGTTAGATAATTAATATGGATAAAAGTTATAGGCATTATCAACATTGAGAAGTAATTTCAAATAAAGATTTGAGTTGGAAGGTTGGGGAAACAATATCTTCATTTTATATACTAACAACAAAACTCTTGCTCTCTTAATGGTGCAATCAAAATACCTATAGGGTGACTGGATGAGAGAATACATGTCATTACTTGTGATAGCAATAGGCTTGTTTAACTCTATATATATAAAAAAGAATACGGGTTAACTTAATAGCCAAATAAAACAATTCACTTAAATGTTTAATAAAAGTAAATAGACATAAATTATAGTGTATAAATGTAGAATAAGCCAAAGAATGAGTTAGAGTGTATGATATTTAATATGTTGCCAATAATGGATAGATCGGAATGTTAGAAAATTTGGATCCCTTAAATAAATGGTCAGAAGTTCGATCATCAACTCTTAGTTATGAAATTGGAAAAAAAAAATCACTTTGTTTGTCTTGCAAGTTCTCAAACAGAGATTAATTATTTCCAAATGAATAATGCTACATACAACGAAGAAAGTTATCGTGAATATAAAGCGAATGAATTTAATTGGCCAGCTAAACCCACCACCCTCATGTTTTCCACAAAATCCGGATTTTAGTGACGTTTTGCCAATCACACATCGTGATAGATTCACAGTAAGTGTTTTCGCTGTAAATAGCATTGCTGTTTCTAAATATCGGTGGATACTTTGTACATATAACATACGGTAAAAAAAGTATTTAATCGTTTTCATTGTAGTTAATTATTACTCTGTTTCTAGATATACGATAATTAAAACAAATCTTGTCAATTTTTATAATGTGTGTGTGAACGCGCGCGTGTGTTTATTCAACAACGGCTATCTTTGAAAATTAGACACATGAATAAACATGCAACCAGAGTGAAAATAGTTTGTAGGTAAACTTGCAAATTTATTAATATGGTTCACTTTTATTATGTGTTGGATAAATGGCATCAAGAATTTTTCAAGAAACACTTGGCAAGTTTTAATTGCATGATTTATTTGTTCACTTCCTATTTTTCAGCCGCACCTCCTTGAATTGTGGCAAATAGTGCATTGTGATTGGTTGTTCTTTATTCTTGAAGAATTCTTGATGTTATTTTTCTTGAGATATAGCATTGTTCTTATCCATAATTCTTCAAAGACAGCCTTGTTATAACGATAGTAAGTTGTGATAAGATATGAATTAAAGGCCTACCACCAAAAATGAAAATTGGTAAACTTTGTCATGTATATCCCACTACATTATGTGTTGTTAAAATGGTAGAATCCCACAAGTATTTCATCTAATAAAAAAAAAGTAACCGTTATAAAGGAATGTTAAGTGTTGTTATCGCTACTCTTTTGCCATAACATTTGACACACCATTAAATCTAGCGGCTTAAAAGACTATTTAAAATCAAATCAACAGGAGTCCATATTATACATAGCCAAACTCTAGTTTATATTCCTTCTTTAATCTTTAGCAAATAAATTATATTTTAAAATGAATATTATTTTTACTTTTCAACGTAAAATTCTTATTATTTTTTTTCATTCAATTTTATCCTCTAACTAATGGAGAAAAATGAACCCACTAAAACTTTAATCTAAAGTGACTTTTTTTTACTGCCTTGTTAAGATTAAAGATCAAGTAGGCAGCGCAGCCCCCCAACCTCCCTTTTTTTGCTACATGTAATGTGCATCTTCTGTCATTAGTGGATTTTCGAATAAGTAATATTAATTCATATATATTATTATAATAACTAATATCATTTGGAATTATGCTGAACTTTGGGTATAAATATAGAGATGGATAACCTTACTCATTCACTCATCCCACACAAACATAATCAAGTATACAAAGTTTCTCTTCCTCAAAACACATAGAAATTTAGAGAGGAAGAGAGATTAATATACATAAGATAAGATGGGTGAGTTAACATTTTGTGAGAAAGTTAGTGCATGGTTTAGAAATTCTAAATCATATTTGCTAATCCTAAGTTTACAATTTGGATCGGCTGGTATGTATGTCCTAACAATGGATGCCCTTAACAAGGGCATGAGTCACTATATTTTTGTGGTATATCGTAATGTCATTGCAACCATTGCTCTTGCTCCCTTTGCATTTTTCATTGAAAGGTATTATTCCATTCTCTTTTTCATGAAATCACGTTACACTCAATCATATATATATATATATATATATATATATATATATATATATATATATATATATATATATATATATATATACCAACTATACAATAAGATTGCCATCTGCATAATTTTATATTAATGTATATTTTCCATTAATAAGATGGTACATAATATTATTTTCTAACACTACTAAAACTCTAAAATAATAAAATGAGCAGCCAAAATTAGAGACATAAAAATTAGTCATTAACTTCTAAGATACTGAATTTTGGAAATGAAATTATAAAGATGAATTTTACTTTTCTTTCTAAATATCTGCCTTTAATTAAAAAAAATTAATTGTACAAAATACATGCACAAATATTTACATTGATATAAGCATTGAATTGTGTATTTTTTTTTACATTGTATTCTATCAATAAATAGTAACTAAACTATTCTGCTAGTAGTAGCCAGCTACATTGAGTGCAAAAAAAATCAATTAGGTTACTTGTGGACTCTTTTTATTAACCATATTTATCTATTTCTTCATCTTTGTTCAGGAAAATTAGACCCAAGATGACGGTTCGGATATTTTCAGAAATTTTTGCACTAGCTTTTGTCGAGTACGTAATATCATTTTATCTTTATATTGAGTAAATTAATTTTTATTTAATTTTGATTTTTTTTCTAAAGTTGTAGATCATATTGTACTGATTTTTCACTCATTTAAACTTTTGTAATTTATTTATTTATAGGATAATACTTGACCAGTGCTTCACGTTCTTGGGTATGAAGCTAACATCAGCATCTTTTGCATCTGCTGTGATGAATTCCGTACCTTCCATCACCTTTGTACTTGCAATAATTTTTAGGTAAGATATTAATTCAAATGATATGATATTATTTAATTAATAATAATAATCACTAGTTATGCATATTGCTGACGAACTTAGTAGGTCGTAATAGAAACAAGCACGTAAATATATATACTTCCCTAGCTATATATGTTGTGTCCTTCACGGATTCCACTTCCAAGAGCATGGGTAGTTCTAAGTGACTCTACAACATTTAATTAATATCATTGGTATATGTCATCATACCACTCACACGCATGCTAATTAATGAGTTAGTTTATTTTAATCTTCAATCTTAAAATAAAATCAACATCAATTACTATATAGTATTTATATGGTAGAAATTTTCAAGTCATGTCACTTCTAGAAATATATGCATTTATATCTTTGATTTACTTCCAAACTATCAAATTGTACTATACAATGTAAATCTCAAATTGGTTCTTATAATTTTATCAAAATTTGCAAGTTGGTCCCTATATTTTTCTAATTTTACAAATTGGTCCCTATATTTTTTTAAAATTTGTAAACTGGTCACTATATTTTTATATTTATCGAATTGGTCCCTATATTGATTAATATAAGATATTTTTATTTTGTTTGAGTAGATTGGAACGCATGAAAATTAAGGAAATAGGATGTCAAGCTAAAGTGATTGGCACAGTGGTGAGTCTTGGAGGTGCATTTCTAATGGCACTATACAAAGGTCCTGTTCTTCAAATTGCTGGATCTTCAGTAGCTACCCAGATGCACCAACCTGAAAATGTGAACGATCCCACTGGTTCACACTGGCTCCTTGGTGCATTGTTCCTGCTCATTGGTTGTGCTGGCTTCTCTGCATTCTACATTTTACAAGTAAGTTCACTTATACATATTGAAACCCGAATCCTCTATCGTCGACTTTATGGTGGAGCCGGTAATATTCTACCATAAAACTAGTTGTAGATGATCCAATTTGATTAGTTGCAACTCATATTATAATTTTAGATATTTGGTATATTCATAAAATAAATTAAAATATTTCACCTTTTTAAATAAATTTTACTCTCGGAGACAATTGATAGTGTCCTTCAAAAGTATAAGTTTATGTCGATTTGACAAAAACAAAGATAAATAATGTGTTGACTTTTGAGGCATGCATATTTGTTTTTTTTTCTTCTTGTTTTTGTTAAATTGACATCAATCAAATCATGACGATGAAAACCATAAAACTTCTACTTTTAATAAATGATGTTTATAGTCGTTAATGTTTCAAACGGTTTTTAAATATCGGTCTCGACCCTGACTAAACAATCTTTTATCAATTGCAGGCCATAACATTGAGAAAGTATCCAGCTGAGATGTCACTAGCCACGTGGGTGTGCTTCATTGGTGCACTTCAAAGCAGTGCAGTAACTATTTTCATGGAACGCAGACACCCTGAAGCCTGGTCTTTGGGCCTAGACTCTAGACTTTTTGCTTCAGTATATGCGGTTAGTAACAATTTTCAATATAAAAATTGCTCTTTAGGCACACCTATCAAGTGCCGAACAATAGTTAGCTACCGTTCAACAACGAGTTTGTGGTGCTTGTAAGTAATTGTTAGGTGTCTACATAGCAATGACCTATCAATAATGGGCCAATGAGCCCATCTAAACTCACAGATCCAATTCAATGTTTTTGAAGAAACGAGGTCCAAGTTACAACATTAAACAAGTACATTAAATTTTATGCAGGGAATAGTAACTTCAGCAATTCAATTTTATGTGCAAGGCTCTGTAATTAAAACTATGGGACCAGTTTTTGTGACTGCATTTAATCCTTTGCGTATGATTATAGTCACAGCCTTGGCTTGTATCGTCCTCTCAGAGAAACTCCATCTTGGAAGGTATATTATATAACACTGAAAGTGTGTTTCTAACGCTCTTCTCAATTAATTACGAAGTAAATAATAGTCAATTTAGTCTCTAAAATTGAACACGTTAAACTCTATGATAAATCACATTAACCAAACATTTCAACATAATATCTAAAACTGAAAATCTTTTTTATCACATCAACATTAATCTTTTTGAATCGATAAATTTATACTTTAAATAATTCTTTTTTTCGAAAACATTATGGTGATCGATCGATAATTTTTAAGTTTAAGAATAATTTTAAAGTTTCTTTAATTTAAGAGATCAGACTATACAACAATTATAATTTTAAGACTAAATTGATAATTATGCGTGTTTCTCTCAACTTGTTTCTTTTCTATAATGTCATTCATTAAAATCAAACATTTTTGGCCAAGAATGTCAAACTCATATTTTCCACTTTGATTTGTTTTATGTACATCAGCATTGTTGGAGGAGTGGTGGTGGTTACAGGACTATACCTAGTTGTATGGGGCAAATCAAAAGAACAAAAAGCAATGATGTCAGATGAGTCCCCACAAAAAATCTCCCAACATGGACAACAACAACTACCAATTAGTGTCCCCAAAATTGATGTCAATGATGATAATAAACCTCAACTGGTCATAATTGAAGATCAAACAAGCACAGAGAAGCAGTGAGCATTATCAAATTAAGTGGTCACCTTATTGGGATATATCTATGACCATATATAGTGTGACATGACATTAGTCTAAGGACTAATTTGTGCTAAATTGTCACTTTAAATGTTGCAGAACAAATCCATTTTCAAATTTGGATGATTTTGTTTTAATTTTGAGTTTTAATTTTGCATTTAACAAAATATGAAATGCATATCTTCCTATTGTATTGCATTGCTGACTTTAACAAAAATAAATAAAAGAGAGTCGTAAGAGTTATGTTCAAGAATGTGTCATTGTGTACATAACTTTCAACATGTGCTCAATACCTTAAATTGTCTAAAGAATTGAACCAGAAAAAGAAAAATTAACTAAGATAGAAGGTTTGGAAACAAAAATATAGAAAATTAATTAATTAATCAAGTTGCATGGAGAAATTTAAATATAGTATAAACATGTTTATGTACATTATATACTCTGATGTTGACAAGAAACCAAAATTGATAGAAATTAAGGGAAGCATATATTTTTTTGGTACAAATTAAGGGAAGCATTTGAAACATGACTTTATTTTTTTTGAGCAACACGACTCTTCTATATTTAGTCTTAATGTCTTTTTTGGTTACATGAAAGAAGAAAAAAGAAACAAGAAAAAAGTAAAGAAAATGCTAAAAACTACGTCCTAATAAAAGACACTCATATAACATCACCTATAAAAAGGCTGAGGAGACGCATAGTAATGGTTGATGTACCATCACAAAAAACTAAGAAAGATTAGCACTCATTTTAACAAGTATATCCGTGCAAGAGTTTCCTTCTCAAGAAATATGATGATGAAAATATTTCATTCCCTAACCAAATACATCCGAATGAGCTCTAACAAGTTCGTATAGTAGTGAAACGTCGGCACTTCCTTTGACACAAATGCACTACATGAAGAGTCATAAAAATAAATCAGTTTCTTATAACCAACATCCCAGCAAAGCTTAATCCCAATCGTAAGCGCGTGAATTTCTGCATGCAAAATATTGGACATACTCACACTACCATAGAAGGTAAATTGAAAGTTTCCCTCAAAATTCCTATCAAATCCATCATAACCTGCTTTACCTGAGTTTGTTAAAGGGTTGTAATCAATATTAAGAACTATTGTATCATTATCACCATGTTACCGACATACTTCATAAGTAAGTCTAACTAAAGGGTTGAAACAATAATGTCGAATGATCCAGTAAAACTTGCAATTGTGTATAAACAACTGAAACGGTAGTTGGGACTATTGGTTGAATACCATCAAACACCAACTTGTTGCTATTTAGTTTTAATCTAATCAATGGAATAATATATATTTTTAAATTTAAAACAAATATTATGCATTTAAGCGATTTTTGGTGTATTTATTTCATTTATCTCAATTTTCTGAAATTTTAATAAAAAGTCCAAATTTCCTACAAAAAGACAACACATTTTGTAAAAAAGAAAAGGAGAGAACAATATCTATAGAACAAAGGACTAGCTAGTAGGCCTAAATACCCTAGTAAGCAAACTTAAAGATTACACAAAATGGGATAAGCCCAACCTTAAAGAATTAACGCACAAACAAACAAAAAATGGAAGAAAAAAAATTATGTTCTGATAACCCTAGTCACCCAAAGTAGTGAAATCTAATGGTGAGAAAAAAACACATCCAGATAGAGATTCCCTGCATTTTAGAATTTTTGAATTCGCCCATGATTAATCTACATGCAATCAAAAAGAGTTTTTGATGAGTGTGAAAAATTCAAGAATACCCTTGGATTATAAATCATATGTTTTATTTTGTATCAAATATTTTATTAAATTTTTATAGTATTATTAATAATAAAAAAAATGTTAAAATTTGTAATTTTGAATATGCAAAAATCGATCTAAATTAAACCGCATTAAATTGAATCAAATCGATGTGGTTTTTTTTAAATTAACCTTCTAAAAACGAATCGCATATAATTTTTTTCTTAAATCGGATAAATTATTTCTTCAAAACTGACCTAATCTGCACTGACCTAATCTGCACCGAGAACAACCCTTCTTTATTCTATGTCTCAAATTATGTAGTCCAACATGCCTCCACATGTGATATTGTCACTTCAGATTTTTGTGTGTGGTTCATGTTGAGAGCATTCTTCATATCATGTGTGATTGCTTCTTTGCTCGCATAGTGAAAATTTGCCAAATAATTTTGAGCAGGTGGATAACATAGTTATAAAATGACAGAAGTTTGTTAAGTTCATATGCTAATAAATGGTTAAAGTCTTACATTTTACTGATTGATGGATACTCTAAATGATTAATGAGATGTATGTTAAATAATCGGTTAATAACATTCATTTTAGTGGCTAATGAAGTACTCTAATGGTTTTATAATAAGCAAATTTTATTAATAACACACTAGCACAAGATATGCATGCATTATGAGATAACCATTCATTTTTGTTACAAAAATACCTCTCTTTTATCGTCTAATTATATGTATTTGATGTCAAGTTTTGTGTTAGTTTGACTAACATAACTTTGCTAATTAGAAGGAATTATATAATACTGGGAAAAAGTATGAGCACAACAGCCAACAACAATAAAGGATACAAAAAACGATGCCATTTTCTCTTCTCCATTGGCATTGTAGACGATATATTTCCTTTCTAATCAATCAACACTGATTTGAGACAGATTGATACATTCCAGCAGCCTATTCCCTTTGTGGGTTGAAGAATATATGAATCAATTCTTCCAAATGAGATCATATTTTTAAAGAGAGACACATGCAATTATCTCTTTTGTCTTGTAGTAGGCGTCGTTTAAGATTTGTAGTTGTATCAAGTGTGTGTTACAAATCTCAACGTTAGATTAAGAAATGATTGTTGAACAGCTTACATATAAGTGAGATGACTCATATATTAAGATATCTTAAAATTTTAGATGAAGATGTAAGATTACAGACTAATATAGATAGCTTTCCTCGATATATCTATTTAGTTAGATAGAAATGCATCTCATTTCTGCCTTGTACCTTCATTGCTACTTGCTAGCTAGTCATTTTCAACAGATGTTGCTATATATATATATATATATATATATATATATATATATATATATATATAAAGCAAGGAATATTTTTAAAAGGCAATAAGATACTGGCACGGAAACCTTAACCTTGATACCCATTAGCTAGAGGGTACAAAAATACTCGACAATAACTTTGGGTAGCTATTAAGATAATACAGGTAGATGGTATGTTTTTTGAAAATTGTTGTTCACATTCTGCAGAAGACTAACAAATATCATGAAATCCAATTTCCATTGGCAGTTAACCGCTGTCCGTTAAAGTTAATTGTTCATAATTTTTTTGGTATTTCCTAAAATCATTTGATGTGGGAACAATATTATTCATGTTTTTTTTTAGGAATTGGTAGAGGCCCTCATCAATGGGTATGCCCAACCTTTATTTAGTAATCTCACAATCACTTATTACTCTATCCATGTATTCAAATGATGATTATTGCGTTCGAGAGTCGGGAGGGCAACGCTGAAAATAGTAAAAGATTAATGTTTTAAGACCACTAGCTAAGAGATCTTCACATTACATATTCTTTTAAAATTTAAATACATTATAGTGTGAGAATATTCCAATTACCTTCACAATCACTTATTACTCTCATCTATATATATCAAACATATATCGAACATATCTAGCGTTCAATTCATTCATAATTGATATGGGAGTACTTACACTAGAATATTCCAATTACCTCACACTCAAGTGTGAGAATCTCATATCCTATATTAATACTTGCAACGCTCTTACAACCAACAAAGCATGACCCTTGAATACACCGCCAAGAAGACTTTTGATACAACAATCTAATGCAACGAGATTCACTCCTACTTCATATCTAAGCTTAATCAGAGCTCCAATATACTTGCTAGGGAGTCGAGGAGAGAGACGGGAGCAACCACATATTAATGATCAGGACCAACAATATATATCTTGGTACTACATCTGAAACCTTACGACAATAGGGTATATGATTCACCTTCCTTATATATACAGTATTTAGCTTATCCATATATAATCGATACGAGACTAACATTATAAATTGTATCTAAAAATATTGTCCTCAAATGCGAGTCTCTCCCACCATATATGTGCACTACCGTTACAACCAACAAAACACACATTTACTACACTAAGCAAATGGATCAAAATGTTAAAACTAAAACTCCTTGTAACTAATCGCTAAGAGTCGATCTAAATCTCTTAGTAAATTTAAAAGAATTTTTAGGACTATATTTCTCAGATTGCTTCAAGTGCAGGCACAACAATATAACCTTATGGATAATCTTGGCACGTGGTCAGTCCACATTTCTTGGAGGGAGTGGCAAGCAGAAGTAGATGGCTAAAATCACATATCACATATACATAAGCGGTATTTATTTTGAGTCAATTATAATTACATTTTTATTAGAAAATGATCAAATATTTGTGAGTATTGATGCATACGTTCAAAATGTCTACATTTGTGATAAATTAATAACAATGCATCATTAGAAAAGTAACTTTTTTTAATTGTTATATTTGAGTTAAAACTTTGTAATTGTCCTTGAATATTAGCATGAGTATGAACTGAGTTACTTTATTTAAGAATGATTTCATCCATTCTTTGGTAAGATAATTAATTTTTTCTTAATCATTTAGACCTAGCCGAGTGAAGATTGTGTGCAACTTCCACTTATATATTTGAGAGCCAACAATTGTATTTCACTCGGTTGATTTTGAATCTTGTTTGAAACTCAATTTGTTTGATTCATGGATATGATCAAGGCCATACTTTGAGTGCACCTACTTAACCAAATTAAGCTTACCTTATGAGTAGTGATCCTTAAGTCAACCCCATTTGATCCAAATTGAAAAAATTTCATTCTTTTTGGAAGAAAAAAAAAGCTTAAATAGGTCTTTCGTCCCTATAAATATAGGTCAGTTGAATTTTCGTCCCTAAAGTTACTAATCCTTCCAACCTGCCACCGGAAAATTTAATAATTTTACTTTTGGTCCTAATTAGGTTTTTTTGCTGAGGTGGACTGTCATTAACGACGTGGTGCCCATGTAACAAGTGATGATCAGGCGAGGTGGTTGGCTTAAATAGGTCTTTCGTCCATGCAAATATAGGTCATTTGGATTTTCGTCCCTGAAATTACTAATCAAATGTAATTAGGACCATTTTTCAAATGATTAATATTTGCAATGGCAAAATGGAAGGATTAGTAACTTCAGGGACGAAAATTCAAATGACCTATATTTGCAGGGATGAAAACCTATTTGAAACCCTAAATTACAAAATGAAAACCAACTCGTGTTATTTTGTCATAGGATAGAAGATTATTTATTTGATATCATTGTTTTATGCAAGTTTGGAGAGTTAGCTCAGAATAAAAGAGACAAATGTGATTGTGAAGAAAACAAAAGAAAACTACCTTAACAAATGAAAAAGACATAAAAAGGACAACCACGAGGGGAAAAAAATCAAAGAATTGAGAAATTTGTCAAGAGTGGTAAATCAAAAGAGTCATTAATGGGTTGTGAGTAAAATGAAATAGAGATTGTGAAATATAAATAGTTGTGCATAGTAAATAAATGTTCTCTTATGCTTAGGTTGTTTTAACTCCTAGAAAACTTTAAAAAAAAAAAAAAAAAAATTAGTCTAGCCTCGTTACAACCCTCATAAAGACCTTAGTAAAGTGTGATTGATGGCACATTTGGTACTATTGTTGAGATGTATGTTAAAATTGATTTTTTGTGAATACATTGATTGGATTGAGAAAAACACTTCACCCTGTGTGAATACTTGAGATTCTTATATATTATTGCTATTTTAGAAAGTTCAAATTATTAATTGAATTTAGGAACTATTTCATATTCATACTCTACCTCATGGACAATTATAAATTATGTATTTAAATTGCAAATAGTTGAATCATGCACAAATGAAACATTTGAAATTGTTGATAGATTACAAACCCAGAAATTTATGCATCATTGTTTGAACTTGTCTTAAGGATTTCTGTAAGACTTTTGTTTAGGGACAAACAAAGTTCTAAGTTGGAGTAAATCTATAAGTGGAAAACTTACGTATTTTTACATATATTTTAATGACACTTATGGACTTGTTTTACAAGTAATTTCATGAAATTTCCCTGACCTGTTGTAAAATAGTCGTAAACTAGATTTTTAGGACCAATACAACTACTTTAACATAATTCAGTACATTTTGTAGTGTTAATTTCTCAAAGATACATGAATGAGATGGGATCAAGATGCTAAGTCCAAGGCAATTCGCTAATTGAGCTGGAAACGAGTTGAAAGCGAGAGAATTCAGAAAGTTGAAAGTTTTAGGGAAAGACAAATCTCTAAGTGAGAAGCAATAAGATCAACGTAAATTGAACCAGAAAGTTCAAAAAAACTGCAAAGAGTTTATTTTCTAAACGAGTCTCACTTCGCTTAGCGAGTTAAGGCGGCATTAGTGACCTAAAAGAATGAGCGAACATTGCCATCCATGTAAAGAAATGTCAATTCTCTAAACTGTCATGATTTCGCTTAACGAAAGTTCACTTTTGTGAAATCTATATAAAGGCTCACTGCCTTATTTTTAGATATTCACTTTTTAACCAACATAGAGAAAATTTATAGAAAGAATTATTTTCATTATTAGGTCCATTCTATCTTAGATATCAAGCATTTGATGCGGCTCTGCACAACTTTTGTTCCTCAGTGTTAGCTACCAAGAATATGTGTAACTAATTTCACTTTTTGTGTTGAGATTATGATAGTTAGTGTACTTATGTAAACTATATAGATGATTGATTCCATTACTTGATGTTTTCTCCACGTTAAACTCGAAAACTGATTATTTGATTTAGAAAGTGATAGACATAGAATTTTTATCTAAAGGATCGGGAATAAATTCATATGTAGATCATAGTTGCTAGACATAGGGATAAGTGTACACTCACACTGTAACGCCCCATTTTTATTATTTAGTTATTTTATCGAGTCTAGTGTTATTTTTATATATTTTATTTGAATATTTGCTATGTGATGATTTTTAATATTTATTAGTAGGTTGTTATAACATAAAAAGTAGATGAATCTAATTAGATTTAATTTAATAAGGCATAAGGGTAGTTTGGTAATTGGAGGAATTTGTTAGGTTAAGAATAGGAAAGATTATAAATAGAGGAGAACATTAGAGATTAGGGTTAGAACCAGAAAACAGAGAGCACGTAGAAGCAGTTTTTGGGAGATTAAGAGGAGAAGTTTGTAGAGTTTTGTAAATCAATCAATCTAAGGCAAGGGTGGGACTATCATTCAATAATCTTGACTTTCTGAAAATTTCATTTAACATGTTGTAGGTTTAGTTTTTGAGAATTAGAGAATTATGGTTAAGAGCGATAATTGATGATTTATGTTATGTTGTTGTCGATTTGTGGTTGGATTCATGATTATGAGTTATGGTTATTAATGATTATTGTTGTTAATGTCATATTATGAATTGAGTATGAATTATGTTGAGTTGTTGTTGATGATTGTGATGATTTTGAATGAATGTGAAGTTTGAATAATATAAGTTGCTTTTTCTGATTTTTTTTATCTCTGTCCCGAAATTTGAAACGAAAACTGGTATTGATCGGTACAAAATTGGTCTTAGGTGTAAACACGAAAGTTGTAGGTATGGATGTTAGTTTTCTAATGTTGTTGGTATAACGTTAAAACGATTTATAGAACTTGAGTTATGGTCAAATTACTGCACGTAGGTCACAGTGAAATTTTATGGACTTTCTGCACAACTTCTTTGAATTTGAAACGAAAACTGATATTGATCGGTACAGAATTGGCCTTGGGTGTAAACATGAAAGTTTTAGATAATCTTGTGTTAGCTTTCCAGTGGCTTTGGTTTGACGTAAAAATGACTTTTAGTTTTTGAGTTATGATGAAAATACTCCAAGGAGGTCTTAGCGAAATTGTATGGTGACAACATTCTCTATTTCATGTTTTTGCGTCTTTTTCACACGTCTCTGTTTTTAATTGGTCTTTGGTATAAATATGAAAGCCGTTGATAATTGTGATATCTTTCTAGTATCCTTGGTTTGACATGGAAATATGTTATGTATAATTTATTATGTTTTTACAAAGATGCATGATGAATTGTTGATGTTTGAAAACGATGTTATATGATGAATTGCTGATGTTTAAATACGATGTTATATGACGTTGTTTATGATTGATGAATATGAAATTATGATGTGAAGTCGTTGTCGTTGTCGTTAACACAGTTGTCGTCAATGTCTTCAAAGTTGTAAGTAGTTTATCAATGTTGTTTAAGTTGTAAGTTGTTTGTCGATGTTGTTGAAGTTGTTGGTCGTCAAAGTATTGGTTGATGAGTCCATGCATAGTCATTAAAAATGATGGCTGATGGCCCTGAGAGCTTTGCTCTAAAAGATGAGGGCTGATGACCTTGAGAGTTATTACTCTAACACGATGAGGGCTTATGCCCTAGGAGCTTTTGCTCAATAGCGACGAGGGCACATGCCCTAGGAGTATATTTATGCTCAAAAGCGACGAGGGCTTATGCCCTGATTGGTACCACATGCATATAAGTTGTCAAGTTGATGAAGTTGTTGTTGCATAAGTAGTCGATGTTGAGTTGTCGACGTTGTTGTCGTGTTGTCAAGTTGCCATTATATTTAATGAGTTGATTAATGAGTAATTATTTGAAGCATCTATGTTGTATAATTGTTATTTAACATTGTTAAATTTGTTGTTATTTATGTTGTTAAATTCTTTTAAAGAATTATATGCTTATTATTATAGAATGTGAAATCTCACCCCTTTGGCTTGGAAATATTGCTCTTCGTATGAGTAACTTGCAGGTGACCAAGAATAGTGCAGCTGAGAGTAATCTCTGCCGTGTCTTCTATGATGCTCTGATACGTAACGGAATGGGGATTGTTTTGTTGCATGTTTCCTTGTTACGTATTTCCTTTTAAACAATGTTGAATTATTTTTATGAGAATTTATTTACGAGATGTTTTGATGAGGCCTTCGTGCCAAGACTAATTATATTGTTGAATTAAAATCCGCTGCGAAGTTTTGAATATTTATGTTGACCAATTTATGAAGGATAAATTATTATTTATTCCATTTATGATTTTTAAGAAGTGTAGCATTCTGTTTATGTGGAAAAAAAAACTCTAATTATTTGTTATGAAATTTTATGTTGGAAAAACGGGGTGTTACAGACATAGAAAGTTCATAAATGCAATGGATATCCCATTGTTCGCCCGACAAAGAAATGTATGATGAGCAACAAATGGATGTATAGTTGAAACTTTAGAAGCATATCATCGAATAAGAGGATACATTAATAGCTAACCATATCTAATCCCAATACGACTCTTTATATATTTCTATTGTTTTGTATTGTTAAGAATTTGAGTTTTATTAGAACCATACTACTTTATATTCTATCTTGTTGTAGTATGACTCAAAATTAGTGTTTCAGAAACTGCTAAAATTGACGACCGATTTGGAGAAATCGGGACCCGATTTTGGGTGTTGTTTTAAGACTTCTGTCTCGTAAAAAATCGACACCCAATTTTTGTTGTTGCTGAAAAAATAGAAACCTATTTTTAGCATGAGATTTGTTCCAATTTTTTAAGGATGCTTTTACTATAAATATAAACCTTGTATCAGATGAAAAAAGAGGTAAAGAGCTAAAAAACAGGTTTTATAAACAAACAACAAACTAGGTTTATAGAGATTTCTCTTGGCAACAAACACTAGGGTTGAGATTGTTTTGATTCACCTTGGACAAAACACTATTAAGATATAGTCTCTTGGTCACAGGGATTTGGGACTTTTGGTAGAATTAGTCTTCAAAACACTATTTTGAAGACTAATTCTTGTAACCCTTTGATATCTCTTTTGTAAAGTTACTCATCATTATAGTGGAACAGGGAGTTGCTCTCTTCCCCTGACTAGGTCAGTATTGGACTGAACTGGGTAAACAAATTTCGTGTGTTCTCTTGCTGTTTTATACTTTTGTTTGTGTTTTTAATTGTCATCCACTTGAATTGGTTATTTGATTAATTTGCTCCAAACATGAAGTACTTTATTGGTGTGATTTTTAACGAATTCGCAACATTTCTATCATCTCTTCTTGTCATGATATTTTTTAATAAGTCTATAAATTCATATTGTTAACACGTATATTATCAATTCTTAACCACAATAACTAACTGTTAATTACGACTAAAATGAGTTAAAACAAATAGGAAATCATGTTTATAGAGTAAGAGATTTTCATTAGTTTTCATAGTATTAATTTTTTGTTTTGTAATTACACAATCATATCTGAGTCACGTATATGCTTTATAGTATATGCACTATACTGTTG
This sequence comes from Medicago arabica, assembly GCA_946800305.1. NCBI lineage: Eukaryota > Viridiplantae > Streptophyta > Magnoliopsida > Fabales > Fabaceae > Medicago > Medicago arabica. The sequence continues at coordinate 11,942,049 of OX326965.1, read as the reverse complement.
CTATTTACGTAAAGAAAACATGATTTGTTTTTATTTATACCTACCCACCTTATAACAGCATTTGTTACAAACCTGTTCATAGTGCTTCCCCAATATTATTATAAATGCATGTTGGATTCCACCAAACTCAGCCTAATTGCTTGTTGGAGTCCAAACACGAAACCACCAACTTTAATTCCTTAGCACGGCTATCCATATTTTTATGCTTGATTCGTTAATATACTTGTTGCATAAATAAATAAATAATAAACTTATTCGAGAAAAAAAAAACAGTACTATATACAAAGTTGAAGAAAATCATTAGTATTTTAATTCATATATGAGATCTTTCTAACAATCATCTAAGAAATATTAATTAGATAAACATAGTATACTGTTCTCATATATTTAATTAAATAATGTGTATATTTTTAATTAATACAATTACTGTCTTTAATTGATTTTCTCTTCTAAAAATTTGTTGCTTAAGTCGCCGCCGGATTTTGAAATCAATATTGCTAAGTCGGTCTCTAAATCGTTTGCTAAATCATTTAGCGATTCATTTGGAAAATGTAGCTAATATTGTAGAGTTTGTTAGCTATATGATAAAAAAAATTGTAGAGTTGCTTCTATTTTCATGTTTGTACGGCAATTTTTGTTGTTGGAATCAAGTTGATCAAGAAACAACACGAGTTACACGACCCTTGATGTTCTAATGATAACAATGTTTTCTATCCCAGAATATAAGTAAAAATAGGTTAACAAAAGTTATTGTATTCGATTCAAAATTTAGATCACATACATCGATTTTGTTGCCTCACTTTTGCTTATATTTTGGGATTGAGAGAGTATGAGAATAATGTTTCCTCTAATGTTAACTTAAATGTGCGGGTAATGTATATCATTTGAAGCAAAGTTAAAGAGAAAGAGTAATGGTCGTCTGTTGCTTAGTGTTTGTTGGCATAAATTAGTGCAATATGTCTAGTACCAAGAAAACAGCATCCTCTAGTAGTTCACCGTCTGTTGACAAAAGTGAAGCACATAAGTGTTTCAGTGCTTGAAGATTTTCATCACCATCTAGTGCAATGTGTCCGGTAATTAACGAAAGTGTATTGTTAACGAGTGTCTCGAATACGGTTTATGGATTTTAAGTTTAAAAATTGTCATGTAGCACTTATCACCTGAATTTTCATTATACAAAAGTTAATAATTAAAAGTGATAACTGGAATACTCAAGAGCATTTTAATGAGATGATAAAGATTTGTTTTAATCTAATTAGAAGTCGTAAGGTTTAAATCCACATCTGAAAATGCAACAATGTTAAATCTCTTGAGTGAAAGGTTTGTAGTCGATTGTGATCATATCCGACACAAAGGATTAGTATCTGCAATTGCATGCAAGTGACATTTGATTCACACACAAAAAATGGAAAAACTAAAAATTTGAAACAAAAAAAAAAAAATTATCCACTAAAAACAAAAATTGGTATACCAGCCAGAATAAATTAGTCAAAAAGACCTAATAATTATCTTAAAAGATACTGCCAAAACCCCATAAAAAATAGAGTACCCTGATTTTAGTGAGATCCTATAGAATAAAATCTCCAGAAAATAAGAACTAAGAAACCCATGTCATCACTCATGATACAAAACGACAATATATTGGATATATGTTTCGAAAGTTGTTCTCCATTCTTGAAACAACATAGATTTTCATTACTAGAAATAAATGACCAGACAGATCAAATTTCCGAAATTGTTCTGCTGGCCAGGTTTTGGAATAACTATTTAGGATAATTCACAAAAAGCTATTGATTGAGAATGATACGAAAATGATGTAACACGGTATTCATTGTCTATTTTCATTTAGATGCATTTTGCAGATATTTGCATAGTTTAAAGACGAGCTAAAAATAATTAATATATATCATTCTTTATTGAATTTCAACCCACCTAACAACTCCGCTAATTACAATTGATAACGATGTTTTAGTAAATTATATTAATTTTACCAATTAATTTAACTAATCATTTTCTTAAAAACTACACACAACTCTAAATTGACAATTAAAATGAGACGGATGGGATAAAATGAAAACGCTAAAAATCACAAGAAAACGCAAGCTATTTGGTGATTAAATAGAGGTGATCTTGGGTTATGTGAGTCATGAAGTGTATTCTAGTTATCTGAGACCATGAGTTGTGTAAGCCTATTAACGAACAATATAAAGCATTGGATAAGAAGGATTTTTCTAGCTTTCATAGTGTTAGAATCTTTGTAATAAACAATCTCACTCGAAAACCGCGTAACAATCTATTGCACGATGAACATTCAAAGGATAAAAAATACCAACCTAACAATACTATCACAAACTTTCAGCTTCTTTCATGATCTCAGCACCACACTGCACCAAAATATCCCACCACCACCATACACAACACTAGAGATCCTTACCAACTCATTTATGGGTCATTTTACATGAACGATTATATGCTAAACTATGGTTACAATGACCTAAATCAACCTGAAATACACAAGTAACCTCCAAGCCAACAACCAAGCATACAACAATCAAACCTACAATAACCAAATTTACAGCAACCCACTCTACAACCTTCCACCAACACCAATTGACCTATATCCTCAATTTACGCCGGTTACCAAATTTGATTTTTCAATTTCTCTTGCAAATGACACTGAGTTTGGCCAAACAACTTTGATTCGTTTATCATTGAACTCTGGTGTGACGTTGACGCTTGGTCAAAGTAGTCAACTGCACAATGACAAAACTGAAGAACAACTATTTCATCGTCAAAGATCCTAGTGTCAAATTCATCCTCCAATGCGGCAAAATCCACAAAGAAATGCATCCTCTCCATGGTGTGGAACAAAACAAAGAAGACATTTAAATGTACAATACTTTAAATGTGTCATCTTAAATAATAACTATTTATTTTAATTATTTTTTAAATTCAAAAACTAGAGTTAATAGGCCTTTACCCCCTGTAACATCGGACACTTTTGGTTTTGCCCCCTGTAAAAAAATGGATTCGGTCCTTGTGAAATTTTTCTGTTTTAGAAACCCCCCTAGGCCTGCTGAGTGTGCAATTTCGTTGATGTGGCATGATGCGTCACTTTTTTGGATGACGTGGCGTGCTGACGGTATATTTTTTTTTATGGGTACACGTGGCATTTCTGATTTTTTTAAATAAAAATAAAAAAATCTTAAAAAATCACAAATGCCACGAGTACCTCATAAAAAATAAAAAATAAAATTAATTATACAGTTAGCACACCACGTCATCCGAAAAAAGTGACGCAACATGCCACATCAGCGAAATTGCACACTCAACAGACCTAGGGTGGTTTTCTAAAACAAAATATTTTTACAAGGACCGAATTCAATTTTTTTTACAAGGGGTAAAACCAAAAGTGTCATATATTACAAGGGGGTAAATGTCAATTAACCCTTAAAACTAATTCAATTAAAATAAAAAATGTGAAAAACGAAAAGAAAAAAAAATGTTGCAGGTTCAAGTTGCGACCTATTAAAAAAAACAACAAAACAACATCTCAAGTAGGACTTTAGACATATAATAAGGACAAAATAATTCTAGGTTTTTGGTATGTCACATGAGAGACTTGAGACATGGGGTGAGTTGACAAAAAGTATGGTAGATTTGGAAAAAAAAATTCACCTATGGTAGGAAAAAAAATTCAAGAAAATGTCCATGAAGCAATGCTACATTCCAAAAAAGATTTTAAATGAAAAGGCACAAATTTGAAATGGTACCAATTCATAAAATTTGAAATTTTGAAACTGGTAACCGGTTACACTGTAATGTTCTGAAAAATTCGAAATCTATAACACCGTAAGTGGTTACCATATAATATGTAACCGGTTACATACGCTTAAAAATGATTTTTTTATAAAGTTTTTAGGCATTGCTTCACATTGGGACTTAGAAAAATGATTTGTGATTAAATCAAAAGGATTTCTTGAGCATTCTAAATTATATAGATGTTGAAAGTAATAAATCAAAGATAAAAACCATATTTACAATGATTCCCACTCTATAATCCAAAAGTCCTCATATTCATCTTATGTCTCCGTAGTTTTTTTTATTTTGTGATGTGAGTTTGTTATCATCAAAACTCAGCTAAGTCTAAGAAAAAAATCTTCTTCACAAAAGAGACTACAGAAAATTTTGATTATATGGTAGCGAAAGAAAATATGAAACAACAAAAATACAAGAGCATGAGGATTATTTCAGGATGAAATCACGATCAATGAATCGTCGGTAGTGCGCAACCAAAATTGCAGATAGTGATTCGATCTTTCTAAATGAAATTGCAATGAGGAATCGTATATTGGGATTCTAGTTAAGAATTACTTAGACTTCTTTCGTAAATTTCGGACAAAACCTCAATTTTGTGAAGGATTCTAGTTAAGTATTTTTGTAGTTAGTTATGCCTAAAAAATAGTTCTTTAAGACCCAAAATATTGAGTTAAAAAAATGACCATAATACAATATTGTATAAAGTTCACAAAAAAATATATATAGACCAAAAATATTTACATACTAATTTTTTATTTTTTTTAAAGTTCAGAGAACCGTGGCCTCTGACTGGTTCCCTTTCTAGCTCCATTCTTACAACTAAGATAACAAGCCAATGGCTTTAGTGGATGATGTCGACTTTTAGAGAAAATATGATAGAGAACAATGTAGAGTAAATAGTTGATCTGGTTATCATAGTCATCCACTATTGATGAAATTTCTGACAACAAATTGTTTGGTTCATAGGAAAGCTAGAATATGACAAAAAAGAGTGAGAAAAATAATGTTGGATTAATGATCCAACAAGGTTGACTTTCTAATCGAGATATTTTCAATATATCAAATCTGCATGCATTTATTCAAACCAAGAAGCTGGCCAGAAGCTTGTCCATAATATTTGAAAAGATTCATTTTATTCATCAAGCTTTTTATTTTGTACTCTTACAGGTTCATTTTATATCAAATAATGTTGAATCTCATCGGTATAAAACAACACATGAGAAAGAATTTGAAAGTCCCTTGAACTTGAGATGAACATTACAGCACCATAATATAGTAACTTATATATGTCATCCACTTTTCAATGATAAATTTTTCGGTGTCCAATTGAGTCTCTAGTCTCCAAGACATCTCTGTTAGCTTATGTATAAGAGTTGAAATACATATTAACAAGTAGAATATAGTCAAAGAATAGTGTGACATAAATGGTAGATATTTGGATCTATTAATCATATTTGATGTTAAGTTAAATTTTTGGCAAATGACTACGTATAAACACATGTTGGATATCTTAACACCTTAAAAGATTTTAGTTACCTCGAATGATTAGTCTTTATAGAGTTGCACACATACATTATTTTTAAGGATGCACATACATATTTTGATTTAAATAAAAAACATGTGTCCTTTTCAAAATAAATATAATACTATGCCCTAAAAAAATACTAATTTCTCTTACAAAAGCTATCTTCTATGGTCTCAAAAACGCCAATGAGGTATGTTGATCAAGTTGAGATATTTTAATACGCAACTCCATTGCATAAGTGACAGACATGAGTGGATAATTTTTCTTTGGTGGGAACCATAAGCAAACTGTAATTTAGGGTAATTTGAAATCCATGGAAGCTAGCATTAATTTACTTTTGATTAGTTATATACATCTTCAAGGTAAACCAATTAACCTCTCTAGATCAATGACCTTTTTCTTTTTTCCATTCTTAAATTATATATACATTGAGTATGACATATCTGACGTTGAAACACGTATATAAATATATAATATATGTCAAATTATTAATGCTTTTTTGTCTTAAAAATTCAAACTCATCCACTATCATTTTTGTGGTATCTCGTGAATGACTACCAACGTCATTCGCACTATCTTTGTACCATTGCATAACCTTGTTTTCCTATTACAGTTCATAGTTGATCGTGACTCGTGTAATTATACCAGCCTCAACAAAATATCTGAAATTAAATATCAAAATCAAACTAACAATATTTGCCATCTTCTACTTATTAAATTAGATGTTGAAATATCCCACATATAGTAGATAATAATGAGTTCCCCAATATCCTCTCAAAAATATGAGTTCCCAAATAATACAGTGGACAGAGTTGAGTGTGAGACACATGTATTCAATTCAGATATGACCTCACACGTTGATGATTAAAAATTATGACATATACTCTCTCTTTTATTATAAAACCCTACCCGAGCAGCGTCGTTCCTACGAATTTGACGGTTCGGCTTTGTAAATGAAAAGAGACTCGTAATAAAACAAAAAAAATAATTTTTTTTAAAAGAACAATGTTCTATTTAAATTTTATAAAAGATAAATACAAGATGTCATATATATGTGGTACACCCAAAGGTGAAAATCACTATCGTATACATGAGGAACTTCAAACCACCATCCAAAAAAACACTCACTTAACGCCAAAAGCAAGATGACTTAATTCTAAGTGGAAACTTGTACTACTGAGCTAGTACTTAGTGGAGTAGTACTTAATTAATAGTACTACTGAACTATAATTTTTTTTAGGCTCATACCTTGGAGAGGCTCCGTTCCATTGAACGGCTTGCACCCTCCAAGGTCCGGCCTATACCGGAGCATCCATAATTGATACATTTACTTTTTGGTGCTTAAATATATTTTACGTGTACTTATTACTCATTTATAATTTTTTAATAATAATATCCAATAAATATTCAATTTCTTCTTGACCAAAAAAAATATATTCAATTCCTTCAAGGCAGCTTCTCATGCATATTTTTTGAACATAACTCATTAATCATATATCAATAACTCTATATTATTACATTTCAATATTTAATATTAGATAAACATAAGTCCCGCTTAAGATGGAGATCTTCAGGTAGACCTTCCGCTCATTAGGTATGTAAACCTAACGGTAATAATGTATGTTATATTGGACATCTTCACTCAAATTTAAATATGAAGTCTCACAATTGTGTGCGAGTATCAAGTAGTAATTTTGATTTCGTTTACAAACAAAAATGTATAAAGATATTAAAAAATGGCTGTAGTAATAATTTTGTATGCGTTATCATTTTCAACTATAAATTGGGTATTTATTTCTGAAAAAATAATTAATGCATATAAGAGTTTTAAATAATTTTATATAAAGTCGAGTTTAATTAATTAACAAAAGGGGTAAGTACTGGTAGATTACAAATTTTTAAATAATTTTTTGAGTCGATTGATGGTCAGGTAAAGATAACTATATGATGTTATGTTTCAATTCAATGTTTAATGACACATCAAAATATGATAGGTTAATCCCAAAATTTACAATACATGTCTTACTAGTTTAAAATTTATATTCTGATTATGAGTAGGGTCAGCCCTAACAAACTTTAGACTTTATCGGGGCAGGTTAGAAAGCCCTATTTAAATATGGACTCTAAAAATGTTATCCGAGTCTTGCCCTATACGGGATGCATGCTAAACTAGTTAGCCTTGATTTACTTTCATTTTTCGAAAACATTATAAAAAGTTCCACACAATTTCTTATAAACTTTATTTTTATTTATACAAAATATATAATTAAAAGAACAAAAGAGAACTACGATCTTTCATTTAATTAAAATATATAATTAAAAAACAAAATAGAATTATGTCTCGAAATGACGCAACCTCATTCAAGTTTACGAGCTTCCATCTTAAAACTATGATCTTTCCAAGTTTTACAATTCAAAAAAAAAGCTTGAATGATTTTCTTTCTATTCATTGTAATGTGTGACTAGAGAAAGGTAAGTCTTTAGTTCTTCATAAATTTTACTAATTTGTTTTAGCCTTTATAGTTATGTGGGTCAAACGAACTACGCGTGGTCTATACAGACTAGCCTCAATGAACATAGGACCATTTAGGGTTGAGCTAAAAATTGGATTGGAATTTTAAGATTCAAGCTCTACAATTTATCCGAGTTGACGAACCAGTTCATTAGTGCTAAGTTTGACACCCAATTAAAACAACTTGAAAGTTGTTTTGACTATATAAAATAATTCCGCAATCATCAATAATAGAGCCATATTATTAGGAACTATTCCCTCCGTTTCTAATTACAAACAAAATTAATTTTTTAGGTTCATTCAATTAATGATGTACGTGATCCGTAATATAAACTACATACATCATTAATTAAATGAATCAAAAAAATCAATTTAGCTTAGAATTAGAAACGGAGGAGTACATTTTACATTGTGAACATCATAAACTACCTGCCTACAATCTAGCTCAAAAATAACATTTCTTAAGCTAAATGCTATAGTTCAATTACGAGCCAACATGTAATAAGCCCTGAGCTACGCATCTGCTGCTTGAAGACTCATATGATACCAATATGTTCTTATCATCACAAAATGACCCTAGTTATCTCTCACACACACAACCATAAAAATGAAAAAAAAAACAAAATACATTTCTTAAAATACTTTTGGTGTTCTTTATTGTGCAGCTCACATTTCACCTTTTTTTTCTTTCTAAGTGGAGGGTATATTTTTAAAATAATGACATTAAATAGAGCATGTTAGTTCAAATTTAATAAATTAAACAAACTTTTTTCCCTTTTTATGACCAGAACTAAGGCCTTTTTTTCTAATGATTAAAAGATGTGAGCAAGTAATAGTAATCCTTAAATGGTATACACCCTTAAAATGATGATGATCAATTGAATAAAGGTGCATACTTTTAAGTTTGAGGATGGTGCTTAAAGAACAATAACTTCAAAAAATAAAGAACAAAAAGAAAAGCAGAAAAGAAAGACAAAAAAAATAGAAGAAGACACCACATGTTGCATGATTTGTGCAGTGTATGCAATTATAGACAATGGTGATGTTCTTTTCAATTGCTAAAATAATATGTAAAGAGAAAAAATACAAATGATAATACAAACCACCAAAAGTCCAAATATTTCTTTTGAAAGACAATGCGTTCAATAAAGAATAAGAAAATCAAGAAAAAGCAACTACAACCATAAGACAATACAAACAACCAAAAAATCGATAGCAAGAGAGTAAAAGAAAATGAGTATAAGCCAACAAAGGATGTGTAAAAAGTGAAAGTAGTGAAGATAATTTTCAGAAAGTGAAAGTAAAGATTGAATCCTTTGTAAATTAATAACAAAGGCTCATATTTATTAAAAAAAGATTCAAATGATAGTAACGATTGCCACCTTGGTTTAATTTTATCTTTCATTGACTGCTTCACTTATAACTTCATTTGGAAGAGCTCTCAAAATTAATGGTCTTAACTTGGCGAGATGAGATAAAATTGCTCGACCCAAGTTGTGGGGAGGCTGATGCATTCGTCTCCAAGAAAAGATAAGCTTATTGTGTGGTTGACATGTAACAATTATGACCCAACTTTATCCTTACTACATCATCATAACCTCGCTCCCAATGGAGTTTGTCCTTATTGCAACACCCGTGAAGAGTCATTTATCCGTTGTATTAGAGATTGTTCATTCTTTCAAAATCTATAGTTTCCTCTCGATTTCTCCTCTATTGAGTTCCTTTATAAGCTAGACCCGATTAGTTTCTTCAAGAAAGGATTGTCTTCTATCAATGCAAACATTTTTGTTGTTGGTGTATAGTGATTGTTGAGAAAATGTAACACATTTTACTTCTCATTCACCTCTCCATCTCTATTGGCTCACCATAAAAGCCGGTAATATGACTTCCACTTTCATCTCTTGTTTTCTGCAATCTCAACTTGAGAGACATGAGTATAAGTGGTAAAATGGAACTCTTCTGGTCAAGATTTCATCATTCTATAATGTCGATGTCAGTTGCCTTGGCAATCCAATCAGACATAGGAATAGAAACATAAGAAAATCCCGTGTAAATTATTTTCGAAATTAAAGTATCTTAATATTAGCACGTTAATCTTGATGTCGGGTATCGAATATTTTTAGATGAAATTTATCACCATATTTAGTCCATCAACTTTAAAATGATATGTAACTTATCCATGAACTTATCAATTAATATGGACTCTTTAACAAATCAGAAAAACTAAATCATGTTTTAATTAACAAAGAATCAAACAATAAAGAGAATGTGAATGAAAAGTAAATATTATGACGTTAGGCAACTTAGTTGATACATATTCTTACAAACCTTGTTTTATTTTATGAAATTCTCGGAATAATATATTTTTTTGTAAATGGATAAGGAATATATCTGTGGGAGTGAGAGAGTTAGTGGCATTCCCTATTATGAAAAACTGTGGCTTCCTTTTTAAAACTTTGTATATATTTTTTCTTTTATAAATTTTCTTTTAGTTTTGCTTTTTGGGCCTATAAGAAGGCAATTTCACATTTTCTAGTGTCATCCACAAACTCATAAGTCACAAACCAATACCTTCATTGTGAGAGTTTGTGTGTGTGTCTTCTCTTCTTGTGTGTGTAAAGCTTAGTATTACAAAAACACACACACACACACTTAAGGGAGTTAGATATGGCTGATACATGTGAAAAAATGAGCAAAGGGCTACGTAAAATTAAGCCTTACCTTGCTATGGTGTCCCTTCAATTTGGCTATGCAGGAATGTACATCATCACTATGGTTTCATTCAAGCATGGCATGAGTCATTGGGTACTTTCTGTGTACCGTCATGTTATTGCTACTATCTTCATGGCCCCTTTTGCCCTTGTCCTTGAAAGGTCCTTATTCTCATCTACCTCATCATTATACTTTTTTTTTTTAGGGTTACTAAGTCAAGACACCAATGACATGTTGAGACTATCATTGGTTGAGGCCAAACCCTTCACTACACACCTAATAACACATGTTTTATAATATATAGTTTTGCATGTGAAAAACCATTATTTGGACACAATAATTATTTTAAAAAAATAACTTATTGAGGCTAGCTATAATATTTTAATTTAATGTTTATTGATTATCAACTTATTATGTTTTGTTGCATCTTCTTTTACAGAAAAATTAGGCCAAAGATGACACTCCCTATCTTTTTGAGGCTTGCGGTTCTTGGTTTCCTTGAGTAAGGCTCTTCAATTCCTCTCCTCCATTTAATTATCACTATATTCTTGGGTATATCGAATCCTACATTTTGTCTGTTTATTTGTTTCATGTCTCTTCGTGGGCCCTTGTTAAAACTATATGAAATATACATCCATGCATGCCTTTATGGCTTATACACACTCTTGTCTTTATAAATAGTATTCATTATCACTCAACTATGCTTGGTGGTAAAACCTCAAATATGATACTAGCTATTTGTGTGTGTATATATATATATATATATATATATATATATATATATTTGAGAGTTGAGTTTTTAATGACCATGTGTATATATCTACATATATTTGAATTTAAAAAAAAAAATTGAAGAATACATGTATAAATAACTATATTATCATATTTCAAATCACCATTTTAATTGATTTTCAAAACATTTCATAATTTTATAAATTTAGAAATAGAAAATAAACGAGTCCAAAGATAAGGTCACCAAAATCCTTGTCTAATTAGGCCTCACCGAGTAGGTTTCATGATTAGATGATATTGCAAGTTTGTAACTAAAAAAGAGTCTAGACTTATAATATTATTTTATGGTTCATCCAACTCCTTAAAATACGAAATTTTATTGGAAACAAACTTTACTTTATCTGAAAATACACCATTTTGACAGCTTACTAAGCATATAAGGGGTGACAAGAGCAATCACCTAGTATTTTATTATATCACGGTTTATTGATAGTCTTTATTCTTTCCATATTCTGTTATTTTTTATTTTAATATATTTTAAGCTTATTGAATAAAATCAATAAGCTTTATGTAAAAGGAGATCATATTTATTTATTTGGGACTAACTTTGGGCAGATATGTTGCTTGCCCTAGTAACTAATTGGTTATTTTATGAATGATATTAAAAGCCAACTAATTAAAATTAAAGAGTTTATGGTGCATACGTAATCCATAATCTCCAAACATATATATGGGAGAAATATGCGACGACAAGACAATGGTGCTACTGCTTCATATTTTGTCTTAGCTAATGCATATTTGTCGTGTCATTTCTAGTGGACACATCATATAGAAGCAATTAAGCTACCCACCACAAAAATAATCAACGAAATCAAATTGTGTAATTGAGAAATATATTTGCACCCACCGACAATATTAATGTTAAACACGTGTTTTCACTACAACTTAATTAAATATTTCAAATGAAAACAAAATCTCCATATCCTACTGATTTGACCAACTTTTAGTTTCATAGTATTATTAAGAAAGGAGAAATTTAAAATAATAGTGTTTCTAAATGCATTATTCATGATTTTAGTCTATATCACAAAAAGAACTTGGCGTGTTTGTAAAAGAAAATTATTCCTATGTATTCATTAAAAATAATTTAAGTTTGTTTATAGACAATAATTCATGATAAAAGTGTCGTTTTTTAGGTAGATAAAATTGTCGTTTCTATAAAAACAAAATAAAAGATTTTAGGTAGATAAAATTGTCATTTCTATCAAAAATATAAAAGATATCAGTGTCCTTATGTGGTGTTTAAGCTTTTAACGCAATTCATTTCATAATAATTAATTTGTTTCTTATTTTAATTAATCATCCTATGAAAAGAAGTTTTAAAAAAAGAAGTCATATTTCAATAGTTTGGGGTGCATAAGGTCTGAATAATAATGTCATCAATTATTTAATTTTTTTAAGGGAATGTCATCAATTATTGATTGTGAAGTCTAAAAACATGTTAATTGAACTCTTCATATCTTTTTTAAAAGAAAATAAAAAGTCCTCATAATTTAGTACTACATGTTTTTGTTGAATATATAGTACGAACTATATGTGAGGATTCGTTACTTTAATTTCGGATGGGCTTAAAATCTAAGTACATGATGAAGAGCATCAAAGCTAGAAACTCTAAGGAATCTATCATCAACCCAAATTAGGAAATTAGGCACACGTCTTTTGTACTTTGAGATATACCTTACTTTATAAGTCATAACTAACTTTTACTTTCATAGATTTTGTTTGGATTTTATCTAACAAAATTGTATATATAAAAAGTCACATGTATGATAAAAAAAATTAAGGATATATATTATATAGTATTTTATTTTACATAATTTGTATTCTAATAATTTAATTTGTTATAAACAGGCCAGTGCTTGATCAAAATTTGTACAACTTGGGAATGAAGAACACCTCAACAACGTTTGCATCTGCCACTGTTAACATTCTGCCAGCAATTACTTTTATAATGGCAATCATTTTCAGGTGACTTAAAAGCTTCAATCACTTCACCATAGTATTAATTAATGGAAGTTTGTGTGCTTAAGTAAACACAAAAAAGCTAGTTGCATTTATGGCTAGAGTCCAAAAATATATTGAAAGTGCATTGTAGTTGATGGAACAAATAATCAAAACTTTGGCACTTAACTCATTTAAATGAAAAAAATCAAAGATTAATAATTTAAGTACATTCATGATTTGTTATACATTTACATGTAACATCAACTTTCTTATCCTCTAAAGTGTCTTTCTCATTTCAAAAGAATTAACCTAAAACTATTCTTGAAATCTTTAAATGTGTATTTTATTGGCTAATTAAGTTGAAGACAAATCATGGCAAATAAAATTTTCATTCTTATGAGATTAATATAGAAAAGTTATCTTCTAGACTTAATAGGAACAACAGTAGCTATATTGTGTCATATTCACAGTACTCTTTAAGAATATGCTCATGTTCTTGTCACACAAAAGAAATAAAAGAATATGTTCATGTTTTTTTTGTAAAAGAATATGTTCATGTCTAAAAAAAGTTTATATTTTCGGAAGTTGTGTTTATGAAACAAAAATATATTTTCAACGTGTGCATCGTATCATTCACTCGAGAGAATATAGATTTGTATCCTTGTTCGAATAATCATTAATCAGACTTTACTTACCTCTCAGCCGAAGTTTGATTTATCAGAATCTTTTGCTCGTGAAAATTAGACGGTTAACACAATATATTGGCATGCAGGTTAGAAACAGTTAACTTGAAAAAAATTCACAGCATAGCAAAGGTAGTTGGAACAGTAGTAACTGTATCAGGAGCAATGGTTATGACATTGTACAAAGGACCTGCCTTTCAGATCATTAAGGGACAAGCATCAAACCAACATGAAAGTGGAACCACTGAGCCAACTGAACAAAACTTTGTGCTTGGCACTATAATGCTCATTTCAAGTTGTGGTGGTTGGGCTAGTTTCTTTATCTTACAAGTACGTATAATTAATTAATCACTAACCATACCCTAACACTATTTATATTCAGATATTTTATCAAGATTTTTGGATTTTATTTAGTAGTAGTAGGTTTTAGTGACAATGGTTTTAGTAACAAATTTATCTTTGTTACTAATTTTTAGTTATGATTTTATGTAAGTCCAAGAAACTAAGTCTAATTAAATCAAAGAAAATGTGATTGAACTAATAATATACCTTGTGAATTTCAGTCTTTTACTCTAAAGATGTACCCAGCAGAGCTCTCAATGACAGCTTGGATTTGCTTTTTGGGTATCTTTGAAGGTGGAATTGCAACTCTTATATTTGAACGTGACTACAGTGTTTGGGCCATAGGTTTTGACTCTAGGCTTCTTGCATGTGTTTACTCTGTAAGTACATTTTTTTTCATTAATTAAACTAACAATTAAAACCATTAAGGTGATTAATGATCCAATTCAAGTGGCTAATTGTTAATTAATGGTAACAATCAATTTGTGATGTGTAGGGTATTGTGTGCTCTGGAATGGCATATTATGTACAAGGAGTTGTGACAAGAGAACGTGGCCCTGTGTTTGTTACTTCTTTCAGTCCTTTATGTATGATTATCACAGCTGCATTGGGTTCCATTGTCTTGGCTGAGCAAACACATTTGGGAAGGTATACAGTGTTTGATTAATTATTACTTTATATATACCCCTTCAATGTTTTGAATGATCAAATTACATGTCCTTATTGTTTGTGTTGAAATTGAAAATGGGCCCATTATAGAAGTGTCTTTATGGTGGGCTGGTCCACCATAAACTTAGTACTTGATTACTTTATTCAAATGGTTTTGACTTATATAACACTCAACGTCGTGTTGAAGACGTGTCTAAAAATATGAAAGGAGTAGAAGTGCGAGTTGAAGTATTTGATATCTATACGATACTGATATGCATGGTTACATTTAGTACTTCCATTTTCTCATGTTACTATTGGTGTTTATATGTTAGTGATGATATGATGTTGTGATCAATGTGTATGTCTTTGTTTCACATGTCTTGAACTATATTAGACTCGTGCACTCCTCAACTTATAATATCTTTATGTTGGCCCAATCAAAAAGTGATACAACAAATAAGAGACATACTATTGCCACTTACAATAAATATATGTACAATTTTTATTCATGTGTCTCATTTTTATTAGATTAAAGAGAATGAGGTGTATAAAGAAACCATGTAATGTCAATTCTCTAAAAATGTAAAGTAGCATATAAAAACAAGAAAGCCAAAATTCAAATGTGTTGCTAATTGAACTTCTTTTTATATGATTTGTAGTATAATTGGAGCTATTATCATTGTGTGTGGACTTTACACTGTGGTATGGGGAAAAAGCAAAGACAGTGTGAATACAATTGATGCACCAAAAAGTGAGGGACAAGAATTGCCAATTAAGGATGGTACAAGAACAGGGTCAGACATTTTTGAAAGTATTGAGGTCAATGTTCCAAAAGACATGAAGGTTGCAGGAATGAATGTCAAACCATGAGCAAGATCATAGTACCTTTAGACTTAACATCATCACCAATTTTCCTACTTAAATGAAATCAAGAGAGATTTTGTGCACTTGTACTAATCTTTCCCAATGCCCTTACGGCTGCATTTTCATATATTTTTCCCTTTCTTTTTTGTTTAACTTTACTTCTATGTTTCTGAAACTAAGAGTATAAATAAAGTAATGTTTTTATGCCTATTTTTGTAGTTTCCTTTCTCATTATTTTCGTGGTTGATTGGGTAAATTAATTGAGTTTAAATGGTTAAAGAGTTTCAAGAATAAATCGTTTGAAAGAATGAACTTGAATCATTTTTAAAATAAGGCTTAAATATGCATTTCATCCCTGCAATATGGATCGTTTGAAATTTCATCCATGAACTTACTAATCCTCCCATTTTGCCCCTGCAAATATTAATCATTTGAAAATTCGTCCATTAACCCACTTAATGACTGCCACGTCATCAAATTAGCAAAATGGCATGGGAAAAGACAAATATACCATTTTTTTAATTAAAAAATCTGAAAAAAATTTAAAAATCATAAAAAAAATCTGAAAAAAATAATTAAAAATCGTAAAAAAAAATCAATTTTTTTAAAAGATGAAGAAAAAAGTGGAAATTAGTTTTTTAAATCCGGAAATTAGTTTTTTGAAAAAAAAAAGTAATATATAATTTTCAAATTAATAAAAAAATAATTTTCGAAAATTAAATTTTCACTCTTTTTTTTCAAAATTTTTAATTTTAACAGTTTTTTTCCAAAAAAAAAATTCAGATTTTTTTATGATTTTTAAATTTTTTTTCAGATTTTTTAGTTAAAAAAAAGGTATTTTTGTCTTTTCCCATGCCATTTTGCTAATTTGATGGCATGGCAATCATTAAGTGGGTTAATGGACGAATTTTCAAATGATTAATATTTACAGTGGCAAAATTGGAGGATTAGTAAGTTCAGGGATGAAATTTCAAACGACCCCTAATTGCAGGGATGAAATGCATATTTTAGCCTTAAAATAATTATTAATTTAGCTTAACTTATATTTTGATCAAACTCCAAATTAGCAACCGCGCTGACATCTACAAACCAAAGAGTTAAAGCTTCGAAAAAAATATATGATTGATCTAAGTAATAAAAGATTTGAATACCTTAAACAATATTCATAGTTTGAACTTGATAGACAAAGATAGACTTAGCATAAGAAAATTCAATGTGTTCACAATAAATTTAAATGAAGAGACTAATTTTTTTAAAAAGCGATATTCATTTATTTAAATTGATAGAGAGCATTGATATAATACAAATTCAAAGTCATTCAAAATAAAAACGATAAATTCGCGAATAAACTCACAACATCCAAGTTAATAGCATAAAACAGAAAAATATATATGCCTACAATATGACTATATTTAAATTTTTGAAATATGTATGTTTGCGGATCTAAAATGTTGGGAATACCAAAGTTATTGATTGAATTTGCAATTGATTGAGACTAATCTTTCATCCTGAATCAAATAAACACCGCACTAAGACATGAAATCAAAAACACCATGCACAAAGGCGAAAAATCAAAACAAACAACAATGTGCTAAAACGACGAAATCACGTAAATATACAAAAAAAAAACTGAAAATATATGAAATTCACTTATTAACTTTAAAAAAAAACAATTTGGAGGAGTGATTTTAGGTTAAAATTGATTATAAATCACCCATCCTCGGTAGATAAAGAAAAAAATGATGGTGATTAAGTTTAAAAGACAAAAGAGATACCAAATAGTATAGCAAAAAATAATATGAGATTAAACTACATCAGAATCTTAATTTAAAATTAAAAAAAATCTTCAATATCCTAACATAATTTTTAATATAAACCAAATTTAAAATATATATATATATATATATAATCTGTAATTAGATAATTGAATGGATAAATACTTTATTAAATAAATTCTATAGCATTGAAATATTCTTAAAAAAAAATGTTAAAGAAAAGATTACATCTAACATGCAAACAGAATATTAATTGGAATTGAGTGATTGATGGATAGATGATCCAATATACGTCACACAAGTTGATGTTTTGTTTTGTGATGTCAAAATATTTATATTTACTATTTTGTCGAACAAAGTTTTAGATGGTCACTATTTTAGCATATCATTTGAACATACACATATGTTTGAAAAAAATGTCAAACAAAAAATAATCAATGATTTGTATTTTTAAAATAATACAATAATATATATTTCTATATGTTTGCATGCTCAAATAATCGGAATCGACAGCTTATATGATGCATAAGTGAATAATTTTTGCATCACTCACTAAATCAATAAATCTAGTCATTGAATCAAATAGAATATGATATAAATTGTTGATCTAATGATTAGAAAACACATACACTGTAATATCATTTTTATTTGTGTATGATTCCATTGTAACCACCTCTATATTTTTCATTCTGCCATCCCATGATTAGGTGGATGGGTGTGTAAGTGTGTCAGCAATTCCATTAAGCCTCCATTATACCATTACCGAACAACACTACAACGAAGAGAATCAAATTCAGATTCTTTTTTTCTTAGGCACAAATTCATATTCTATATTAATTGAAACTTATGTAAACATCCATTTTTTTAAAACACTCGAGGCCCAGCATGTACGTGAAATATCAATGTCAATTCAGTTGTAATTAGGGTGTGTAACTGGACTTATATTTATTGTACACTCGCAAAAAATATCTAAAATAGGTAAGCTAAAAACTTGCATAGTGAATGGGCTAATTACGAATCAAATCAAATATTTTTTTAGAGGATGAAATGTAAATTATTATTAAGTGATATCTTCTTGATGATGATGTCATTTAAAAAAATTATTTCATTTGTATTGCCAACATGGTGTGAACAAAAAGTAAACATTTGTTCGGTTGGGATTTCAATTTCTTCTATCGATGAGATGAAGAAAAATTAACTCCATCCTAATTGTTGAAGGCTGATAGAGGTGCAAGAAGGATGATAGACATAGCAAAAGTGCATGCAATTCATTTCGGAGTGGAGTTAACGTTTAGGACCAAAACCAATTGAAGGAATTGCTATAGAATTAAAGCGAAACCATAAAAAAGTTAAGGATCAATATAGTTTAGTCAATAAAATGGTTGAACTCGAGTGATTAATGAATTTTACTAATTAAGAACGAATTGGTTAAGAGAACTTGAGTTTGATTCTTAAGTGAAATAATTATTGACCGATTTTACTTCTTTTTTCGCTGAATTTCATATTATCAAGATCCTTTTCTTCTAAGAACTGAATGATTAACGCTAAAAAAATCTACAATTTTATATTGAATGACACAACATTAGATAGGATCAAACTCTATTAAGTTTTTTTCCTAATCATAATTAAAAAATAAAAATCTTCTAGACTCCAGGTTGATCTTACAATACAATAGTGCACTTTTCTTTCACTTTACTTTTAGGTGGTGTTTTAGCCAAATGAACATTCGCCGTAATTGCCACTACTCCACTACAGACAACAATTACTATTAAGGTTATATGTGCTTGTTCCTATCATGGTAGTACGTTTAGTGGTTGCCTAATCATGTTCCATGTTGATGTCATCACCACCAACTTGTTTTGATCCATAGAAGGTAGGCAAAATTAACAAACATAATTCATTTTAAAGTACTTGCATTTTTTCCATTTGATTAATTAATTACCCGTGTTTTTCATACTTTTTCTATGTTATTATAAACTTGAATCATTCATGTGTTTGAGAGCACAGTATCTATAGATATTTTTATACTAAGTATCATAAGTCAGGTTTTGTGTGATTGTATTAGATCTAACCATAATTTATGAGATATGTATCAATTTTCTTTAAGATTCGTTAGAAGACATGTTATTAGGTTTTCACTATCGGGTCATCCACCATTTATATCCACGCTCTAGAGGTTCGGTCATGGACATATATGGAGTGTTAAGTCTCGCGTCGGTTGAAAGATGACATGAATAAGTGTTTATAAGTTGGGACAATCCTCACCTCACAAATCAGTTTTGTGGGGTTGTGTTAGACCCAACTACAATTTCTAATATGGTATCAAAGCCTCCTCCAAGATCTGTTGGACCACCTATTATCAGATTTTCGCTATTAGATTACCTACCACTTATATCCACGCATCAAGATCAATAGTGTTGGGCATGAGGGAGGTGTTAAAGAGTTCCACATTGATCCACCTGCAATCAGGTTAGGCCACATGTTATCAGGTTTCCGTTGTTGGACCACCTACCACTTATATCCACACAGAAATCCCAATAGTGTCGGACATGAGCGGATGTGTTGAAGAGTCTCACATTGATTGAGAGATGGATTGGATAAGTGTTTATAAGTGGAGGTTCACCTAAAAAGTCAATTTTGTTGACGGCAGTTACTTTTCCCACCCTAAGAGTTTTTCACGGGCTTTGTTTGAATTCTAAAACTAAAAATGTTTTAACTTATTTTAGAGAATTTTATAGGGTGTTTATGTCATTCGGTACATAAGATGCACGAGAAATTCAATATGGTGAAAAAAGAACGTGCATTTGTGGGATTATGTAAGACCCAACTACGATTTCTAAAATACAGGTTTATAGAATTTACTGTAAATTAAAGACGACTAGTGTCTATTAATAAATTTGTTTGATACACAAAATAGATTCTTTTGTTTTCAAATCAAACTAGCTAAAAACCAAAAATTGGAAAATAGTTAAAAATATAAAAAAAATGGAAAATAGTTATAAAAAAAAATTGATGACATGGCACTCAACCAAAGTTAGGACTTATTGAATGGCCAAATAGCCCCTCTAAGGGCAAAAATGGAAATTCATAAGAAAAAAATTGAAAAATAGTTAAAAATATAAAAAATGGAAAATAGTTAAAAAAAATGGTGATGTGGCACTCCCCCAAACTTGAACATTATTGGATTACCAAATTGCCTCTCTAAAAAGCAAAATTGGAAATTTATAAGGCATGAATTTTTATAGTTAGTTTGTAGACTTTCTTCATACCCTTGAATCACGATTCATGCTTCTAACGAATTATTTAAAATGTTTGAGTCATGTGTCATTCGAACAATATGAGATTAAAGATATAAAAAGTAATAATGGATTAATGGTCATCAATTTTGGTATCTCTAACACTTAACACTAAAATAATAGACCAATTTTTATCTTTCTTCGTTTTTAAATTTTCGCCGCTATTTCAATATGTTACAGTAGTATATATAAATTTAATAGTAGTTTTTTTTTTTGAAGGAAAATTTATAGTAGTTTTGTAATCATATTATTTTTATCTTCTATACTATGGTCTAGTGGTCCCGTTTGGAAAATTAAAAAAAGAAAAACACTTAACTCCTTTAAAAAAACATTTAAAAAAGTTTGAAAATATAATTTTATGGAGGGGAGGGGATGACTTGTTTCTCTTTTTTTTTAATTAAACTACATAGGTTATAAAATGTTTCTAAAAAATAATTGAGTGTGATTGAATTGTTATATGATCCATATATCATGTTTCTTTCAAATTTTACAAAACCTAAAATATAATAAAATATTTCAAGTGTTCAAGGAGAAGTGCAAGGGTGGGCATAGCTATGAAAGGTAAATAAAAAGAGAAATTGTGATGATGCTGAAGCGAGCCTAATTCATAATCCGGTTTTCTGGTACATTAATATAGTTATGGCTTGCCCTATCTTTGGTAGGGATGAAACTGGAACGATGAGAGTCATGAAGCTTTCCATGCTACAGTAGTGCTATATAGTTTTATTTAGTGTAACTGTATTGCATGAAATCAAAGGCATTTTGATTTAGAAATTTGTAAAATAACACATTTAAAGAACCGTAAGTGAATTTGCATTTGTCGTGCACATTAGCATTATTCGGAAGATTGGTATGCTCGAATTGAAGCTGATGAGCAGCAAAGGCGGGGCGCTCAATTGCAGTAAATGAGCAGCTAACACAACGGCAACAGATCGGGCAGTTGACAGATATGGTCCATCACATGATGCAGCACTTCAACATTCAATACCGTCTGAGCTTTCCTACCTCCTTCGTATTGTTTATTTTAAATCATCGAGGACAATGTTTAGTTTAAGCATGGGGGAGTCTCTTTATATTGTGTTTGAGTGTTTTGAATTCTGCTGGTTGGACTCTTTGTTTCTCGCAAATAAAATGTAATGAAGCGACACATTTTAGTAGTGCATTGATAAAAAAAAAAAAAAAAATAATAATAATAATAATAATAATAAGAAAAGGGTTGAGTTCTATGATGAATTTGTGCATGTAAGCACACCCTTTGCTAGAAATGTTTTTCTAAACCCGCATCAGTTTTGTTGTGAATTCTTCTCTTTTGAGAAACATAAAGCTACAGATTTTGAGTAAGTGTGTAGATAGACATTTTAAGGAGCCGTGAGTGAGAACTTTGGTAGTATGCATAACTTTAAAATTTCAAAAAAAACTAGCATAAGTTAATGTGGGAAACAAAAATAAAGGTCGTAATAAGATGTATAAAGGAAGGGAAAAAAAAGGAACAGAACACCAGATGATGATGATGATGATGAGTTAGGATCAATGCCAAATATAGTGTAACACCAAGTGACTAAGAAAAAATTCTCACCTATATTATATGAAATTAATATTCATATATAAACCATTATTTACACTTGAATAGAAGGCAGACGGGAAACAAGCTGCGCCGCTAGACCTTTTTGGATGGCAAAACCAATCATCGTAAACACAACATTCATGAAATTATTGTGACGTTTCATTCGTATGTTTATTACCAAGGTTATGATTTGTTTTCTTCTAATGTCATTTACATAGGAGCAATAAAAAGCTGGATTGTTGATAAGTGCTCAAAAGTGATCTAATTTATGTGTTAGATTAGGCATTTTGGTGATTCGTTTTACAAGTTATCGATGGAAAAGCTTCAATTATATGCATTAATGCCATTTATGCTTTGTATGCCTTCTTCTACCCCTTTATGTGCAGGAAAATACAAGCAAGGATCAAAAGTAGCCAAAGTTCACAAGAAACTCGCTATTAGCGAGAATTTCGCTATTAGTGAAATTATTCCAGGAGGTTTCGCCATTCGTCATTAGCGAACTTTTGGCGAAATATTGAGGCAGAAGTGAAGAATCTCGCTATTAGTGAGATTTTCACTGATAGCGAAAATGTTCCAGGAAGTTTCGCTATTAGCGAAAGTTTTGGCAAGATCATGGAATTTTAAACAGGATATGGGCCACGTGGAGCAATCCCATTGGTGCAGAGGCTGATTTCCTAGGTTTCACTAATAGCAAAATATTTGGCTATTAGCGAAAATTTGCAGAATTGACCCATATAAATTGATTTCTCTTCTCTTTCCAATTCATTCTTGTACTGTTTTATACATTTTTTGGTTTTTAGAGAGAGAAGCTAGAGCATTTCTAGAGAGAGAAACACAAAGCAAGGTTGTTAGGAGTAGATTCCTCCAAAGATTTGTTGAGACATCATGAATCTTAGCATGTAATCTTCATCTCTCTTTCATCCTTTGTCAAGCTTTCATAGATATATGTAGCTACATCTACCCTTGTGGATCTTGAGGTATTCAAACAAGCTATTATGTAAACTCTTGATCATTTAATATATGGTTCTAGCTTATTTATTCAATATTGTTATTATTCTTACATTTAATGTTTTATTTAAGATTTAAAATGTTATTGACAAACACTTTTGAATCTAAGGTTAGAATAATAATACATCAATGTTTTCATTCTAGACATAGAGTTTAAGTTTTGATAATCACTTGTAATCAAGAACTTAATGCTTTTGGATCGTTTAATAGATTGGGAAATCATCGATTAAACGATCCAATTGAACTCATGAAATTATTTAGACATAAATAATTATTGGAATCATAACATCATTTGGACACGAATGATGTTGAATGATTGTGATAATATCGTTTAAAGAGTTAGAAATGTTATTTGATCGAGAGATTACAGTTGTTACGCTTGGTTGATTATCTCTGACCCCAAGCGAAATGGTCATATCTCATCTCTATTTATTTTTATGTCAAATAGTTAAATTAGTTTTAAACAAACAAACATCTATACCCAAACACTTAAGATGATAAATGTCGTTAAAATGCTTATGAGATACGCTAGCCCCTGCAGAAACAAACCTATTATACTCACGTGTAAATAGTTTTATGACATGTAAAAATCTTACATTAACTGTACGCGCACACACTCGCTTGAAAAAGTTGTTGGGTTGAAAAGAATCATGAAAAGCATAGGTGATATGATAAGTGTACCCTGAAAAACAAAGCCTTTGTAAATAAAATATATATATAATAAATTTTTTGAAATTTTTGTTCATGCTAATCTAAGTTGTTGATTTTCTTTACCTTTTGCTTGAGGATAAACAAAGATTCAAGTATGAGGGAATTTGATAAGCCTTAATTTAATGTTTTTAGAATTTGAATTCAATAATATTTGTGAAACTTTTGTCTTACTTTAGAGCTATTTTATGACAAAATATTAATTTTCATTTTCAGGACCAAATAATGAAGAAAGGAGAAAACTTGGCTAAAGCAAGAGCAGGAAGATGTGCGTGATCTGTGCGCCCCTTAAGCATGATCGTGCTCATGGTTTGAACAAGAAAAAAGGGTCAAAATGGCTGAAACTTTCGTACGGTTTGTGTGCCCCTTAAGCACAATCTGTGCGCATCTTAAAAAGCTAAGAAGATGAAAAGGTGAAAGGAGCACGACCTAGAGTATGAACTGAAGCACATATCGTGCGTCCTGTACAGTTAGAAAATGGTTGTTACAAACTTTTACAATTCTCTAGTTTAAGACTTGTAAATCAAATTTAATGTCTTGTCTATGATTTTAGACTATAATTAGGCCTCATATCAGACTTGAAAGACATCTTAAAACACTTGTAATCTTACTTCAAAGTGGAAATCAAAGTTTTACGTTGTTATAAGTGTCTAGTTCTTTTTTGTTACGTTTTATATTCCTTGCTCTTTACATTTATGCTCTTTACTTTCCCTGCACTTTATTTTCATGCTCTTTACATTACAGTTGTTTATTTTACATGCCTTTTAATTTCATGTCTTTACATTTTAATCCCTTGTCTGCTATAATCATGCGTGAGTAGATTTTTTTAGTTTTGGGATTGTTTGAATAATCTAATGATTTGAATAATATTCAACCCAAGTCTAGAATCTGTTTTATAAAAATTTATTTTCTAATCTAATCTCATCATTGTTAAATTTTATGACAAATATCAAACGAAGAACTGAGAGGTGAAGTTTGATATTTTTATTTAATCATATCTCAAATATCAAACGAAGAATCAAAAGGTAAAACTTGATACTGGATCAAATGAGATTAGACAAGATAAACAAAAGAAGAGAATAGTTTTGTGAGTCTTGGGATAATAAGGTTGCACTTAAAGAGTCTGAATGATAATAAACCATGAGAATAAACTTGATTATTATTTAGATACATTTATGTATTTTGAAAGAAAACATAAAATACTAAAGAATACCTTGTCCTTAGAATTGAATTTAGCATGAAATTGATAAATAGATAGGGAATGTATATAATTTAGCATTATGATGTAAACAACAATCCCATGACACTTTTTAATCTAAACCAAACAAACAATATTCTTAAAACTATTCTTTTTCATCTAATTGAAACTGAAAATTAGATTGGTAGTCGCATAAAACTCTCTTTGAATCGATACGCTACATCATCTACTCTTTTTACTATTTGATAGAACCATACACTTGCAAATTTCCTATCAATTGATCTATTACATAGTTATGTCTTTGAAAGGCTAATTGTGGTGCAATACATTCCTATTGTTGCTTTTGACTTGAACTAAAATGCGGTAATAAAAATGGAGAGTAATAAGGCGTAAAAGCGTTGGGATTAGAGTTCGTCAACCAAGCATCGCATATACTCTAATGATCAAATATACAGATTCTAGCTTTTAATCGATATTATCATGTATCGTCCAACAACATTATTCATGTCTAAATGATATTGTGAGATCAATCATATCATTTAATCGACGATTTCTCAATCTATTAAACGATCTGATAACATTACATTCTGATACTTTGTGTGATTATCAAAACATAAGTCCTATGTCTAGAATTCTTGTTTTGATAGAAGATTATTCTAACCCTAGATTCAAAAGTATTTTTCAATAACATTTCAAATCAAACATAATAATGAATTGCAAGAATAAACTCAATATCACATAAAATGCTAGAATCATATATTAAAAGATCAAAAGTTTACATACTAAGCTTGATCAAGTACCTCTAGTCCCAACAAAGGAGATTTAGATGATCATTGTCATGATAACATTACAAAAGTGGAAGAAAAGATGAAGATTCATTGCTAAGTCATGATTTCTCAAAGATTCTTAGTGAACCAACACCGTAACACTCTTGCCCTATGACAAGCTCTCAAATTCGCCATATTTCTTTCTCTAAGAATGGATAGATAATGTTCTGAAATGACTGAGAAAGCTTTTATACTTCTGCGAAATTTTATGAACTCGCCAGACGATATATTTTTGCCTTGGAAAGTTGACCTTACTTTGCCATTGGGTTTGTGCCACGTCATCCTTCAATGTCCCAAAACCGCCTTATCTCGCGCATGCGAGATGTGCTCGCCATGGCGAGCTCTGATTCTCTGAAAACCTGTGGTCTCTGTAACTTTTTCGCCTTGTGCTCGCTTTTCCTTCTCCCTGGCAAGTGGACTCACCATGTACTCGTTGTGGCGAGCTTTAGTGCGAGCTGGATGGTGAGCTTCTGGAGCAATTTCGTTGTGGCGAACTGGTCTCGCGTGCCTAAAAAGTTTAGAGTTTAATGTTATTTGAGCATCTATTTGTTTGACAACTAAATAGTCAACCATGTTTTTACAAAGAAAATTATGTATAGGCACGGAAACCAAAGTAATAGAGAGAGAATGTAAAAATATAATGTGAGTATGAGAGAGAAAGTTATCACAAAAGTTGTTATAAAATTGTTGTTCAAATATCATTTTTCTTTCTCTTATTAGAGTTGTGACATGATGAACATTTTTTACTTTACAACAATGTTCGTAAATGAAAGAAAGGGAAACAATTTCTCATTTTTTGTTGCTAACAACGATTTAGTGTGTTTGCTGGAAGCAAAATGATGTACTTTTCACTGTAAAAATAAGTAATCTTTTAACGATGGTCGATTAAATCCATCAATTTTTTTTTTTTTTGAATCGGTGAATTGTTTTATTTTTTTGAAGTTTGGTTAAAAAAACTTGGGTGTTACGATTAAGGATGAAAGAATGTGATTATATAAAATGTTTAAAACTAAATTGATATTGATATTATACACGCTCATAAGTTTTATTTCAACCGATAAAAATGTTCAAATTGTCAAGTCGAACATTATGACAACAACGGTATGAAGGCTCGATCCCTCTACTCATACGAGTGTATCAACTTTCAATGACTATTACCATTTTATCAATCTACCCGGAAAAATTGAGATCATAAACTTTCTTCCTATACTCTCATATTATATATTAGATGGTTGAGATTCAATCATTCTCTCAAGAGGAAATCTAAGCCATACACTGCCACCCTCTTCTTTACACTCACGCACTCTCTCAGTCTCATCCGTCTCTTCCTCACGTGCGCCGCAGAGCTCTGAAACACCACCAGAGTTCATCTCTATCGCCGCCGTGGAGCTCACCACAGTGCATCTCTGCATTTGCACTGTCTTCCTATTCCACTAGGTATAATTTCTGTATCCTATTTGCTTCTGTTTGTATTATTTGTTTAGTTACATAACATAGCAAATTATGAAGAAGAAAAAACAAAGCGATTTTTGAGTCTGTTTTTGTACTCTAGTTAGTTTTGATGTATGTAGTACCGACACATTTGATGGAAGATGTGTCTGGTGTCCCATAAGTGTCGGTGTCCAACACTGAAACGACATTGACTTAAATTATTCATTTTTTAAACATTTATAGGTGTCGAGTTTCTGGTGTCTGGTAGTTTAAATGTTATTAAATGTCTGCATGTAATACTGTGTTTGGATATTTCATGTTAAAATTTTGTGCATTTTGATAAGTTTTACTGTGTGAAAGAAATTCTGGAATATATGTAGTGAAAATAGGGTATTGTTGGAAAACGCAGTGTAAATCAGTCTAAGTATGTGTTTTTACTTATTCTTGGCGTTGAATTTTCGAACGAGGACAATTGCATTTCATTTATATATGAGTTGGTTAACAATAGTAAAAAATTTAGACTTTTCAGAAGTCATTTGCTTATCTGATCAGATTATTGTCTCTCTGCTGATTCGTTTTGAATCTGAACCTGTTTCGATTACATACATACTATACTGTGTAAACTATGCTGTGTCTATAATTTTTCCTGTAGCTTTTTCATGTAAAGATTGTGTAGTTTCAAAACATAAATTTGTTTATCTTAGAATTTGGGTTGGGCCGAACTATATCCCTTCAAACCGGCTTGTAGAGTGAGGGATGCCTCCCAGTTATAAACTCCTTTTCAGACCTTATCACATCCAATATGAGACTCTTTTAACAGACTGTTTTATGTCCTTGCCATGACCTTGTTAGATTAAAGTAAAGTTGGACTTGGTGTTCCTGCACTTGGTAGGAGCTGTGGTGGAAAACAAAGTAACTAGAAGATGGGCATTTAGGCAGAGCAGGCAAACATATATAATTTCATCAATTTATTTAGTCAGAATTTTTACAGTAAAACATTTCAAATGATAGGTATTGAGGATTTTAACACTAAATGAGTGTTACTGTGAAATAAACCTGCCGTTATTTATTCAATCCTTAGTTATGCTAATTGCTTGTTGTAACCATGAGGAAAGAAATGTAATTTTTATTTTTAACCTAGTGTGAATTTTCAAAGAGTTTCGAAGTTGAAGTTTGTCTGATGGTTAACTTCAAAAAAAAGTTTGTCTGATGGTTATCCTTACAATCAATAAGGATGGTCCTCCAATGTCCAATGTATTCATTCAATGTCTTCCTAGTGTATTTAATATCAGTGTCATATCTTTATAAAATGGACAAGGCTCTTTTTTTTTTTCTTTTCTTTCCATCACTTAGTGTTCCTTACAAACATTGCATGGACTGATGAAGAGAGGGAGAGAGAATTAATTTTCCAATAACCTTGCTACAGATAGAAGTGGCGTTGATGTCACCGTGACAAGTATAATGGGCTTGGTAGCAGTCACATGGCTGAATTGTCTAAGAAGGCGTCTTCCACAAAATACAAGGTTTCTTCACACCTTGAAAGGCCATCAATCAGACCAAATTTTAATGTCTCCTGCTCTTGCTTCTCTGGACCTTCCTGACATCTGGACTCCTAATTCTTCATGTCAGAGTGCTCCTGCCATACATAAAAACTGTAAGCATCTCTTTCCTTTGGTTTGACAATTATTTCATTGCTATTTGTTTGAGAATGAAGAAGGCGAGAAAGCATGAGTTAATTTGCATCATACACAATGTAGGTATGTTAAGTATAAACTAAGTGGTAATAAATACAAACATTAGCATTACCCTATTTACTATATTTACATGATACTACTAGACCATAACTACTTCTTTACGTAAATTCTAATACTCCACCACACGGTGGAGGATATAGATCAGACACCAATCTTATTACATGTGTAGCGGATAAGAGGACTCATCAAAGACTTGGTGAATACGTATGTCAATTGATAAAACTATCTCTGATAAAATAACAGTCTATCTCAATGTGTTGAGTTCTCTTGTGAAATTCTGAATATGAATAATATGCCGCACAACTTGATTATCACACAAATAATCGTCATCTACACAACTTCCTCAAATCTAAGTTCCTGAAGTAATTATTTGAACCATATGAGATGACAAGAAGCTCGATATTATGCATCTATGCTTGACAATGATTCAAGGGATATGTTTGCTGCCAACAAATACAATGCACCACTAAACAATGATTCATTGATGGACTTTTGCAAGCATACCCCTTCCCCCTTCAATCTCCCTCTGTGCACCCCATCTCTCCACCTCTTCCTCCATTCCTAGGACTAACCCTCTATCAAGAATCAGAAGTTTCGAGTCATTTTGGGGGTTTTGGCTTGTTGGTGCAAAGCAGTTATTCTGAAGGGGCTGATATTGGGAGATCAAAGATTGTGATGAGCTTCTTAACAACATTGTTGCAATGCAATACAATGCGTTTCCAGGTTTGTCCTGCTGCGATGGTTCCAGAGTGTGGTGGCTGGATGCCAAGAATTGGGAGGGGGGTTTCTCCGCTAAATTTATTCCATGGTGCATTGGTGGACTACTCAAAAGTAGTCCAACATAAAACCCACATAAGGTTAACCTCAACAAATATACAATACCCAAAAGTAGTTTGCCTGTTAATAGGATAGTCTATCCAACCAACATCCAAATATCCCATAACCCGGGTATGTCCTTGGTTTTCAAATGTACGACCTATTGGATTCGCTTTGATATACTTCAAGATGTGATTTACATCATCTCGAAGTCCTCCATAGGGTGAGTTAAAAAATTGACTTACTACACTGACAACGAGATATCTTAGTTAGTGACAATGAGATGATTTAGTTTTGTGAGTATTCATTTGTATCTCTCTGGATCTGGAAGTGTCTCCCTCTGATTTGTAGAAGTTTGGCATTAGGATCCTATAAAGTGAATAGGTTTAGCATTTTTCGAACCTATTTCCTCTAGATTTTCCATGACATACTTCTATAAGATATTACACTGCCACCCCATGGATTATAGTACCTTATCTCAAGAAGCATTGGAGCCTACCTGACCTTTTGTCTAAAAGTGATGAGAAATATATTGTCTTAGTTGAGAAATGCCGTGATGATCACTGCCTGTAAATGACACTAACATCAACATACACAACCAACAGTCTACATCCCTAGAGGAAGAGGATCGAGGTTCTAAGTCCCATTGCTCTTATAGTGCTTTACATGCAATCTTAGGAATTGTTTTTTGGAATAATGCTGTCTTAGGAATAGATACCTAAGACAAGGAAGAAAGATAAGAAAATACGAAGATGACAAGCCATGATAGCTTAATCTAACACAATGAAGAGAAGATTATGAGTAGATCATATACCTTTGTGAACTGCAATACGAAGACCAAGTTCAGGAGGTTGGGTTGTCGTGGGTGGAGTTGAAGAAGGATCTATTGGAGTTGCAATGTAGAGGTATATGTACTGGAGGGAAAGGCATATGTAGTAGAGGTGGAGGAGATTAACGATGATAGACGTGTGAGGGATGAGTAGGAATAGAATTATCTTGTGCTTAGAGCATCATTAGTGGAGTATACTCAGCTGAGATGGGAGGAACAGGTAAAGCAGTCGACATATACTTGAGTGCATAATGAGGTCCAAAGAAAGATACAGACTCGGAGAAGGGAATGCCAGCTGAGATTAGATACTTGGATAGATTAGAAAAAATATTTTGTTAACTACATTGTTGCGATTAATAAGCTTATATCAAGCTAGATATTTTAGTAACTTAGTTTATACGCCAGTTATGTTACAGGTTTTGGGTGGACACAAATTGTTTTGCTTATATATCTATAAATAGTTTGTTAGAAGCTATCTTTCTTTTCCTCCTAATATATATTCTTAATTTGTTTCTTCTGTCCATTTTATTCCTTAAGATACTTTATTGACTGTATTGAAATTTGCTACAGTTAATGAGCAAACTGCTACGGTGATTGATGGAAAGTTGATGGCAACGGAAATCAGATCTAAAATAGCTGATCAGGTAAGACAAATGAAAAAAGGCCTAGGAAAAGTTCCCGGGTTAGCTGTTATTTTGGTGGGCCAGAGGAGGGATTCTCTTACTTATGTTCGCAACAAGATAATTGCCTGTGAAGAAGTTGGAATGAAGTCTGTGGTGACTGAATTACCTACTGATTGTGCAGATGCTGATGTTCAAAATGCTGTGATGAGATTCAACAAGGACCCATCAATTCATGGGATTCTTGTCCAGCTTCCTCTACCACAAGTAATTTCTGAATCTGTGACTTTTTGCCGTAGTTTGATGGGTTACTATTTTCATGATTGTCATCTTCCATTTCTCACACTTTTTCATCTCCCATCACTTGCTGAGCTTTAGCAGCATAGATCCTGTTTGAAATAATGTATATAATTATTTGTGGTCCAATATTATCATGAAAATGGGGAAGAATAAGATGAAAGTTGAATTTTTTTCTGTTGATTAAATCAGATAGTACATCAACGTAAGCCAATCTACTACAATCCTAAGTTTTGTTGTTTGGAGGAGTCGTTTGCTGATGCAATATTCTTTTTCTTTTTTTTTCTTATTCTGAATAACAAGTTTACATGTCAGCTGGACATTCTTAATAAATAATTAGACAAATGAGGATATTAGCACTTCTGATCAGGATTCGAAGCTGTACTGTGATTGATTTGTTGCAAAATGTTTGGGACAGCATCTGGACGAGGAAAAAATCCTAGACGCTGTATGTCTTGAAAAGGACGTGGATGGTTTTCATCCTATAAATACGGGAAATCTTGCTTTA
The DNA here is from genome assembly GCA_946800305.1 of Medicago arabica. Taxonomy (NCBI): domain Eukaryota; kingdom Viridiplantae; phylum Streptophyta; class Magnoliopsida; order Fabales; family Fabaceae; genus Medicago; species Medicago arabica. The sequence continues at coordinate 11,909,574 of OX326965.1, read as the reverse complement.
AGAGGAAGGGAGCCATTGTTTATTCCTTGTACCACAAAGGCCTGCATTGAGTTGTTGATCAGATCTGGAGTCGAGATTATGGGGAAGAAGGCCGTGGTGATAGGAAGGAGTAATATTGTTGGTCTGCCAACATCGCTATTATTGCAGGTAAATGATTTAATCCGTATGCATTGTCACTATTGAATTATTCTATACATACATCCCAATCATATCTCATTTATTATATCACTTTTGTTATAACAGTTCCTAAAACTTCTCTACAATTATCTACGTTGTGAGATGTGAATGTGATTGCTGGATGTGTGTGTAAAAATTTTACCCTGACTGTGCATACAAGTTAAACTTTTATTAAAAAGCCAGAAATCATGGTATCACCACAAATTTCTTTTTAGGTGTAATACATTATTTTATGTTGGCAGAGACACCATGCAACAGTCACCATCGTACATGCATTTACAGAAAACCCTGAACAGATTACCTCAGAAGCTGATATTGTAGTTTCAGCTGCAGGAGTTCCTAATTTGGTCCGTGGGAACTGGATAAAGTCCGGTGCAACTGTGATCGATGTTGGAACAAGTCCTGTTGAGGTGAGCTTGCACGTTGCAACTTGATATGTTTTTTTCGCATTTAGCTTGCTGAATATCAATTAACCAAACTTATACAAATAAAATGTGACAGGATCCTAGTTGCGAGGATGGCTATCGTCTAGCAGGTGACGTATGCTTTGAAGAAGTCATAAAGGTGGCATCTGTTATTACTCCTGTGCCTGGTGGGGTTGGACCTATGACAGTTACTATGCTTCTAGTTAATACATTAGATTCTGCTAAACGTTTGCTTAATTTTACTTGATCTCTTCCCGTTTTGTTATTGCAGAGCTTTTTGTTGAACTTGGCTCTTTAGAAGTGTAAACTAAAGTACCTGTAAAAGAAAAGTGTAAATTAAAGTGAAAAAATCAATCGTTGTTGTTTTAACAAACTCGTAATGTATTATGATGTATCTGTAATATAAACTTTTAATTTTGCAAATATTCACTTTACACTTCTAAACGTGATTGCTAAGTTTAGAGGACTTGAATCCTATTTTGTTCAAGGTCATTTTAGATGTGGTGGGTTCATCAACTTAGAAACACAAGTTTTATATGAACTGAACCCGTAATATTGTACATTTTTTTTTGTGTTAATGGGAAAGGGGTCTGGCCAAAAACTATTCTATCTATGAATCGAACTCACATCCTTATGAACAATTCGTCTTTAGTAGAGTTCATTAACCATTTGAACTCAATTATTTTTACATTAGTATTCTTTAATGTTATTTTTATATTCATTACCAGAAAAACTACAAAACCACAGACAATGATTTGATAATAAATATCAACTATACTAGAAGAGTCTAGTCTATGTTGTTTCCATCAAAAAACGAAAATCAAATACACTAGAAAGTTCCAGACTTTATTGTTAGGATAGAATGTACGGCTTCCAAACAAAAATGTGACAAGTGTTTTGTGGAAAATGAAAATCTCATCAAAATAATTAAATGGTCCCTACATATGTTATGTGCAATTAATTCACACCTTACACGTATGAGTATTTATATATGTGCATTTGTGGAGAATCTTGCCAATATGTGTCCCCTAACCCGCAATGAATTGGAGCTAATTTTTGAGAAACTAGACATAAATAGTGATGGAATTTTAACCCTTGAGGAGCTAAATCAGTTGTTAATGAGAACAGGTTTCAAGTTTAGCATAGAGGAGCTTGAATATCTAGTGGGAAAGAAGAGTCTAGACTTGAGTGAGTTCTTATGCTTTTATGACTCCATATTGAATCACAAAAATGGTGATGGTGATGATGAGATTGAGGAGTTAGAAAGTGACCTTTTGAAGACTTTCAAGGTGTTTGATTTAGATGGAGATGGATTCATCACTAGTAAAGAGCTTGAATGTGTGCTGAAGAGACTTGGCATGTGGGATGAAGAAAAGGATTGTAGATCAATGATTTACTCATATGATATTAATTTAGATGGCAAGCTTGATTTCAAGGAATTTAAGAACATGATGTTGCTTACACTACAACGTGTTTAGAATTTAGGATTGCTAATCATGAAGAACAAAAATATTGTCATTAAAGTTAAGAGTATACATTTGTTTAAGGTATAATTTTTACCTTTAAAAAGGTTGACATACATGTAATAAAGTCCTTAAATGGGTCATAAAGTATTCTCGAGTAAATTTTATTAGTTCGTGTATTTATGTAGACCAATGTGTTATTAAAAATGTAAGCAAATAACAAAATGTAATACGACCGTTGCAAATGACAGGATCATCCAGATGAAAATCATCTTTTAGAAAAAATAAGTACAGGAGTTTAATAGATATAAAACTCATGATTTCATATTAATTGATTGATAAAAAACAGTGAAAAGTGAATACACCATATCAATTGATCCTTAGGATATCTAATTGTTCTTTTAATATCTTGTTATCATCAAAATTTTAAAGACATTGTACAAAATTCATTTTGTTTCAACGGAAACTTTTTTTTCCTCAAGTTTCAACAAATATTGGGTTGGTGATGTCCCCCTTAGCGTCTGTTTTCGCCGGTTGTATGATTTATTTTATGATAAATTGTGTATGGTGGTGCAAATGTTTGCTTAGTGGGGTGTATCGCATTCTCAGCACTAGGCCGCCCCCCATTGATCACGTCCCTGCGACTATTTTTTGGAGTAAGGACGTTCCTTTGAAGATTACCGTGTTCACCTGGCAGCTGTTTCGACATCGATTGCTTACTAAAGAAAACTTGTATTCCACCAGAGGCTAAGATGTGTGTCGTTGGTTGTGGTTTTCAAGAATTAGATAATCATCTTTTTTGTTGTTTGATAATCATCGTTTTTTTTGTCTTGTCCTCTATTTGGTCGGATTTGGCAGCTTGTTTAAAACTAACTTTGCGTTTACTCAACGGATTCATTTATTGTTGAATTCAAAATCTAATTTTTCTTTTTTAAGGACTAAGCTTTTGTAATGAACATAGACTGAAAATGAGGTTCAATTCAATTTTATTTTCCTCACATAGACATGTGTATTACTATTACTACTACGTTTTGACTAAAAAATGAGAAAAATTAATAATAGTATAAAATTTAATTGAAAATATATCTTATTATTAAAAAAAAAATAATAATAAAATTTCCCAATGAGTGAGTGAGTGCATTTTTCAAGTGATTGGCCATTTTCTGAGTTCCTTCACTCTGTGTTGTTTATTATCAACGTAACCACCATAAACATGGCAATATGGGTATTTGGTTACGGTTCTTTGATCTCAAAAGCTGGTTTTAACTACGATGAACGTGTTGTTGGTTTCATCAAAGATTTTCGACGTGTCTTCTACCAAGGTTCTTTTCAAATTCAACTCTTTATTTCTTTTATCATAACAATAACAATGCATCAAAATCTTCATTTTTTAGGTTCTACTGATCATAGAGGAACCCCTCAGTTTCCTGGTAGAACTGTCACATTGGAACCTGCTGATGGACAAATTTGTGTAAGTCTTTCAATTTTTAATTATCAAGTTCCGTAAGGCCTTGTTTGGGTCAGCAACTTCATTAAAAAAAGTGATTTTGATGTTCATTAATTTAGACAAGATTAATTTTTAGAGAAGTTATTAAAAACATCTTCTCATTTGAAGCAATTTTTTGTTTTTTTACTTTTTCTAGATTCTCATTTTTTTCTTTTTGAAAATCTACAACAAACGGATAAAAACTTCGAAAGCGATTATTTTGTTTAAAAAGTGATTTTTTTCACACAAAAATTGTACAAACCGCTCTTTGCGCCAAGAGCATACATGTTTATCATCCTAGTGCCTATGTATAAACGATTACTTTAACAAAAGATAAAATAAAGTAAAATTGTTTTCATCTTATAAGCCATTATGGAGAGCATTTGAAAATGAGCTGAAAACAACTTATGGACATGCCACAAGTTGTTTTTCATAAGCTCTCTTAAATAGTGTCACAAGGGCTAATGTATGTAGACAAGCTTAAATAAGTCAATCCATACAAGCCTTAAATGTAGTTGTATTAAATTTTTCATGTGAAGTTTATGTGGATCTCCTAGTACGTTTATCCTAGAAAACTAGTATGACTTTTACATTTATGATGTGCAAGTGACAACACTTAACCTTGTTTGTTTGATAAAAAATTGCTGCGTGGTTAAGTTGATGTTATGCAATATACTCCCTTTTTAATCTTCGCAAAACGGTTAGCTTGGAATGCGAGAAATGGGAGAAATGCAACATCTTGAAAAGTCGGAATAGGAGTTGTCCGATTAAGATCAAAAGTCTGAGATCGCGTGACTGATTATCTTGACTGAAGGGAATCTGGACAGTGTAGCCTATTGAAATAATTATCGATTGGCTGTAAACATATTTGTTGAATTGAATCTGTGTTAAGTTAATGTAATAGCTGCTGTATGGCATCTGTAAGCACTTATCAAGAGTAGGTTTTAGTTAGTCTTTTTAAGGATATCAAAACAAAATTTATTTTGTTTCATTATTGTAAAAGTAGAATTGCATTTCATTTTTTGTTCACTCTTGCTTCCACATTTAACTTTTTATCTTCACTTTATTACATTGGCCTTCTAGTGTTTGTTGTTTTTTGCTTTTAATTATTCTGTGAGTATCTCTTGTAATATAATTTGCCACTTTTTGATGAGTCAAAATCATTTTGAGTGCAATCAATATTTGAAATGGATACTTACTCTGTTTTGCAAGGAGATAGTGGGGAGCTGCTTACAAGATCACAAAGAAAGAAGATCAAGAAATTGCATTAACAGTAAGTTTTATAAAATGTGTTTGTATCATATGTATTTGTTTGTTTTGACTAAAGTTCAAACTTTTGACCAAGTTTTGGTATGGAACTCAGACACCTTAAACTAGATCAAGGGTTCAAACTTTAGCATTTGTGTATGGTGAAACCTGATTGGGAGGGGAGAACTCACCTTATATGTCCAGTAGATGATTCCATAGAGATTAGTCATTGCTATACCACGGTGGCTACTCCCTTCCTGCACATAGTTAACCCAAGAAAGTTCAAACTTAGGTATAATTATTCATTTTTCTCCAATGGCCAATACTTGTCAAAATGAAATTCTCAGCATACAAAAGGAAATTTCGTTATTTTGGTGATTCTGCATTATAACATATTTGATCCATGTGATAGAGAATCGACTAAATTTTACGTTGGCTGTAACTTCCTACAATGCGACCACTAGAGGTGGGGGAGACCTAGAAGAACTATGAAAGAAACGATTAAAAAAGATTTAGAGATTAATGAGTTTGATAGATATGATGACAGTATTATGGCGTCGTTTGATCCATGTAGTCAACCCCACTTAGTGGGAGAAAACTTGGTGGTTGTTGTTGTAGTGATTGTGCATTTTTATTGTCTATAGTATCTATTTAAATGAGTTAAGTTCAGTTGAACCATATTGAACAGCTAATGCTGAATCCAGTAAATGATTCGAAAGGAGACTGGCATATTGTGGTATACTGTTTCTGTTATTAAATGATGATGATCATTATATTCAAATACAACGACAAGTCCACAACATAATCCTTTTATAATGGTTTGACCAAAATTTTCCTTGCTTTCCCTTTATTTTAACTATTGGACTACCATGTATCCAATTTACCCTCCTTACCAAGGCTTTCTATAGACCTTCTCTATACATATCAAAACCATCTAACGTGAAAATCTATCGTCATATCTACAATAGGTGGTAGTGTTACACCTAAATTCTCAATAATACTTTCATTCCTTATTATATTTTGTCTTTCTTGAGTAGCCACTCATCCATCATAACATTCTTAATTTCTTTTTGGCATTGTATTGCACAACATTCAGTCATGTATAACATCGCATTTCTTATAGTTGTATGATTAAATGTTGCTTTTAAATCACAAACTTTAACTTGAGAAATCTCTTATTTTATTATGTACCTTGAACCCGTTGTTTTCATCTCTATTTTTTCTTTCTTTCCTGTTATTCTATATGAGGACGGACCCCATGGTTTACTTTATCAAACATTATTCTATTATAGTCTCCTATTTTTACCTCTACTTAAGCAAACGTCATGTTCTTCCTATTTTTTATCTCTACTTAATTATGTTGTCTATCTTTCTTAATTTCATCATCAAACGTCACTATGTTAGTGCTTTACATTGTGGTTTGTGTGTGTAATTGCTGCACAGTATCTGGGAGTGCGGGAGAAGCAATACGATCGGCAGGAATATGTTGATGTTTTCACTGTAAGTGGAATAGGCCAAGATTTTTTGAGACCAAATGAGATGCATCATTTTGTTCTGCTTTATAGTAGTACTCATTCCACTAATGAAGGTTTTTTTCCCCCCTTTCAGGAGCTTAATGCTACAACGCCAGCCATTTCCGGGGCATTGGTGTAAGTGACAGAAACAACACTACAACTTTTTCACTTTTTGTATGTTTTGAGCATAGCTAATTAGACCAGTGTGGACACTCTACAGATATATAGCTTCCCCAGACAAGAAGGTTAATGTAAATTATTTAGGTCCTGCATCTGTTGAAGAGATTGCAAGGTATTTATCTTTTATCTAGAGTCGCTATTTACTAGTCTCAATTTGTGGCATAAACTTAAACTTTATTTGAGTATTCATTATTATATAATTGTGTTGGAGATCCTGGCTTCAGGAGGCTTATGAATTAGTCCTTTATGCATTATTATTTTTTAACTTGCACGATACATTAAATCTACAAGGTGGTGATTAGTCTGATTTGAATAGTTACTGAAGATGCTAGATTTCAAAGTCTAGGAATCATATAGCCTAGATATAGGATCATGCTGAAACAGTGTGTCTACTTTTTTGTATTTTTTTGTGGTTCATGAGCAAGTTCTACGACGGTATCACCTTGGATCAGGACTTGAAAATCGTCAGAAACTCTAACAATGATTGACGTCATCCCTCAAAAGTAAGAAGTTCACGACCCTCCTTGCTGTAATGTCGAGATAGTGACCTGATTGATGTCAATCTGGTTTAAACAAGAGAAAGTAAATATGGGTGCGCAAAACTCAACTCATTTGTTTTCCCTTATTTTTGTCAAACTATCATCGATTTGGTCACCGTCTCAGTCGTCGGGTCGGGACAAAGAGGACTGTGGGTTTGTACTTTTGGAGGGCGACGTCAGGGTCGAGCAATTTTCAAGTACTGGTGGTTCGTGGTAGACCACCTACCAGTATAACTTGCCATGATTCATGTATTGTAACTGTTTTGAATGCCCTTTGGAAATTTAGGTTCATTAATCAACTTATTGCCTTTGAGTTTGACTTCTATCTTTTTCATATTACAGGCAAATTGTTCAAGCTGAAGGTCCCACAGGACCTAACAGAGAGTATCTTTTCCTGCTTGAAAAGGCTCTCCTTGAAATAGGTAAGGATCTTTAAGTAGAGTTTCATATGTCACTTTAATCATTCTCTCTGATTTTATTTTGTATTGATCACCTCTTAGGATGTCAAGACAAGCATGTTATTGATCTTGCAAATGAAGTCAGGCGTATTCTTTCAGAAGAACAATGAATGCTTCATCAGTGTTATTAGCACCAGACATTCATAGACTTTTGAGCAAACCCTTATTTAAAATTCATTGGAATATTCATTCTTTCCAGAATGTTATGGAAGATAATATTCATCTTTGGCTATGTCTATAATATTCTCATGTAATATCTTGTTTCTGTCCTAATGCAGCTGAGTAGAAGTGGAACCAATCATGGCAAAAGTCCCAATTTCAGTACTTATTATATAAGTGATTTATGAATAAGTTATTTCCATGACGAAAGATAGAATAAAGTCAAACTTTTTTCATATAAGGTATAAGTTGTTTTCATAAGTCAAACTTTGGTAATCATGTCTACCTCATTTGAATTTATTTTAGTATGCTAAGTTGTTTTTTTTTTTTAATGATAAATATTAGTATGTATATTGTTATGTTAGTATTTTTCTACTTTTTTCAAAACTTGAACTCTAAACTTTTATTTCCTCAACTTATTTAATCTCGTAGATCAAACCAGTTAAGCTATCAAACCCTTGTAGTATGCTAAGTATATTAAGTTTGTGTTGAGCTCAGACCAACAAAGCTAATCCTTAACCTCCTATTTGATATACTGAATATACATTTACAGATGAGACATATATTTATGTTAAGCTGAAGTGTAAGGGAATGTATTTAATGAGTATGAGTATATGGGTACTATGAGTTGTTTTTAAAAAAAAATAATCTTTGATTGCTTTATATTATCTTCTGATCTTTTGTTTCTTATAAAATATAAAGGACCGGAGATTTTTATAAAGAAGCAAAATGGTAAGATTGCACTTTCTTCAACAAATTATGTATATAGGTTAAAAAATTTATGAGCTGGGTCAAATTTATATGAAACCTGCATGGTATTTTTTTGTTTTAGAGAAGATTCGTATAAATTAGCAAAGCTAATTTGAGTTTCAACTAAGAAGTGCAAAAAAAGTGTTGAAAAACGTTGTTAATAATCTTAACAAAACTAAGAATTTCTTTTTCTGGTTACAACAAAACTAAGAATTATAAATTATAGAAAAAGAATTTTTTAATAATAAAAAAAGAATTATTATAAAATCTATCAGGAAAGACATCCCCATCCTCGTCCCCATAGAAGGAAAAAAAAAACAAAAAAATTCCTCGTATCTGGATCTGCAAATAGGACGGTACCCGTGAGGATCCTCATTTACAAATAAAGTTGACATCCATACCACTAGTGCCATCGAAGGGAGGTAAAGTGTGATACCATCCTTTCACCTTAGATTTATTCTATATAAAAAAAGTAAAAGAAAATCATTTTAATCACTTGATGTGTTTCAAAATTTTAACTACATTTTTCTATCTTTATTTAAGCAAAAGATAGGGACAAATGAGTCTTATGCTCCAATACCCTAATCATATATTAAAAGAGAAAAAGTACAAAAAGAGGGGACTAAACCAAAATCCTCAGGTACAACAAAAGCAGAAAAAGAAAAACCAAAACAAATAAAAGCCAAAAAGAAAGAGGGACAATTCTCGTCTAAGAAACAGTGAGGGGGACGGCTAGAAGCACTACCTTGAACGCTTTATTCGCCTCATATTGTTGCTTCATGTTTTTCTTCTTTTTGGGGACCACCAATTGAAATGGTTGACTCGTGTTTCTATCTAAATCAATGTTCTTTGCTTTTTGAGCCATGTTAGCTCACAAATCACTTAGAAAATTCATAGTTTGTTGTACCACAAGAGGAACAAGTTCTAAAACTTACATATCATGAATAACATTTGCACGGAAGTTTGACAAGGTAGAGTCTCTTAGTACTACGGAGCTACCTCCCAAAGGAAGTGAATATGTTGTTACTTTCTCTTGATGTCCAGCTCAAAAGAAAGTGTCAACTAAATCTAATTCATCATCAACCAAATTGCTTGGGCTCCCGTGACAAGGAGCTCATTCCAATGACGTACCAGGGGGGCAACGCTTTCATCCGGTCACTATTATAAGTAAAAATAAACTTTTTAGGTTCATTCAATAAATAATGTATTTGGTCAATAATATAGATAAAATACATCATTTATTGAATAATCTAAAAAAATAATTTTTGTTTATAATAATGACCGGATGGATTTCAATTTAACCCTTAAATTAATATTGTATGTGCACTATGCTATTGAAGTTGATTTAATGATTGACTAGACTGCGACTCTACATATCTTAAAAAAAAATATTTCAATTAATCTTTGATGTTTACTGCGTTGAATCAATGACCACCATTCAATCATTATTTATCATTTCTTTAAAATAAATAAAGAGGATAATCAAATAATTGTTTTTTTATTTCTGTTTCACGAAAACAAAAAAACAAAGATGATAGATACTATCCCGTAACATTTTACGCATACAACACGGAAACGACAACGACGAAACGTTTCCTTCTCCAAATCGAAATCCAATTAGCGATTTCACAAACCAATTATTCAATTTATTAACCCTAATTTCGAAATCCAATTCCCAAATTTCAAATCATGCGAACCCACAATGCTGTAGAGGTGGCGAAAACGGTGCTTGAAGTCGCCGACGTTGCATGGACCGCCGTTGAATACCACCACCACCACCATCGCCACCGTGATCCTGTTGTTACACACGACGATAAAGATAATTGCCCCTCCGACCAGGATTTTGAGGCTCTTCAATTGGAAAATAGACGACTCAGGAATTTGCTTGATCAGAATCTTAAGCTTCTGAATAATCTATCTGAATCAAATTCATTCCTCAGTAATTGTCCTCCTGATGTATATATTCACATACCCTATTCTTTTCATTTTTTATATTTTTTTTTTGTTAAAAATTGATTAAATAGAATTTGGTTTAAAAAAAATGTGTTTCTTTAATTGGGTGCTGAAAAATTATGGAAAAGAAGGAAATATGAAACTATTTTGTGTTTTTTGTTTTTGTAAATGTACATTATTATGATGTTGAATTAGTTGCTTTTTAATAATTGGTAGGTGATCATGTTATGCAATATTGTTTGAAAATTTGGTTGAAACCCGACTTAGGTGGTTTGTACATGTAGAGAGAAGAAACATAGATTATGTACTAAAGAAAGTAGAACAGACGAAGAGTACTCAGATTACTAGGGACCGAGGAAGACCTAGAAAATCTATAAAGAGAAATTATTATAAAAGATCTTGAGATTATTGAGCTGGATATGATAGGATGTTATTGCATTGTTTGATATGTGGCCGACCCCACTTAATGGGATAATGCTTTTGTTTCATGTTATGCAATATTGTTTCTCACCTACATTTACAAGATAGGATGCATTTTTATTCCAAAAGGGTTATTGATTAGTTTAAGAGCATTGTGCTTTAGGTGTTATTTACTGAAATTGGAGTTTAATGGCATATAATATAAATATATTTCAATATTGTTTGAAAAGATGGTTGAAACCCGACTTAGGTGGTTTGTGGATGCAGAGAGAACAACCGTAGATTATGTGCTAATGAGAGTAGATCAGATGGAGAGTACTTAGATTACCAGAGACAGAGGAAGATCTAGAAAAACTATTAAGTAAATCTAGAGATTAACAACTTGGATAGGACATTATGATGTCGTTTGATCCATGTAGTTGCTGTCCCCATTTAGTGGGATAATGATTGGTTGTTATCGTTGTTGTTTCATGTTATGCAATATTGTTTCACCTACATTTACAGAATAGGATGCTTTTTTATTCCAAAAGGGTTATCGATTAGTTTAGGAGCATTGTGTTTTGGGTGTTATTTACTTAAATTAGAGTTTAATGGCATATAGGGTAAATTAGTTTTACATTTAATGATAACCTTGCATGTTTTCATGTCATACTGTATCATTAGTTTTAAAATGCAGTTAGTAAAAACTGGGTGGCATCACAAAATAATAGAATTTTATTGGATGTCTTTGAAACTAGTTTACGGTGACAATGCATATCCTTCCAACTTAGTGGTATGGTTTCTATTTTAATCAGTTATATTTTGGGTGCTACTTGGTTGTAGTTGCATGTGCGATTAGCTGCTACAGTGAGGTCTGATGAGTACTTGACTCGACTCAAGGTTCTACAAGAGGAAACTGCTAGTGGTGGAAATCAATTTCCTTTTAAGGAGGCTACTGGTATTTAGTTAAACTTCTCTGCTGTTGTTGGCTTCCTTGTATGATATTGACAATTTGTTCTTTTGTGTTTTTTGTTGGTATTTGATAGAGGTTGATTATCAATCTGCTGATATTTTAATAAATGTTGACTCGAAAGAACCCAGTTGGTGGGTTTGGGTTGCTGATGAGACAGATCCCATTAATTTTGAGGAATGTAGTGGAATTGATGATGAAAGTTACCTGATCATCAGTGAGGAACATGTGGTTGATGGAGTTGCTAACTTTATGGCAAGATGCATTATGTCAAACCCAAAAGCCCGGGTATACACTCACTTGATTCACACACCAAAGTGCATTGTTATAAATTTTATATGTCGCGTCTGACGTTGTTTGCCTCATTATAATGCAGAACATGTCACCAGAGGAACTACAGGAAAGTAAGTTCGCTGTCAGATTACTATATCATGAATGATTTTTCCCTTCGCATTTCTTTACCCAAATTGTTAGGAGGAAACAAAATTGTATCTTGACTCTTGTAAAATGCTCTTGCTCAAATGGACTGGCTAAAGGTTCTACAGTCCATTGTTTGTATGCTGGATGGGTGAAACTCTTGTTTGTTGCAATTATTTTAATTTGTTTAATCAATTCACCATATGACTTTAACCGTTGAGTTACTGATGACTATTATTTAGCATGAACTGTCACAGTAGATGAAGTTCCTTTTAAACATGCTAGATGAGGCAAATACTATTTTCTCATCTTCGACCTTTTTGTCCATTTCCATTTTTAGATTCATGCAGTGTTTTGTTGGGGGAAATGGAGATGATGGGAAGGGATTTTTTATATATTGTTCTTGTCTGGTTTAAACTTTTTGCTATTGTGACAAATTAAATACAAAATGTTTCTGTCTCATGTTTTAAATTATCTGATGACAGATCTATCAAAAGCATTTGCTGGTACAAGCAAACTGGAAAAGATTTTGGATATTTGGACTGCTGGAAAGTTGTTTTACGCACTGTCTACCTGGGGACTTGCTTTGGCAGGGTAAACACTCTCTCCCTGAAACTGTTGTCATTGTTTCAAGTTGTTTTTCACTTGAATTTAAGTTCCTGTTTTTTAGCCTTAATTCAATTTCATTATAATTATTTAATGTTTTGATAACAGGCTGTACCAAAGTCGTTCATTGTTAAAAGTTGCAGCGAAGGGTGTTCATTCAGGCGGTAAACTCGCTCTCAAGATGAGGGCTCTAAAGATGGCCGTTCCACGAACATAGCAAATTTATAATGCATGGAGCTTGCAGTGACTTGTTTGAAGAAAGCAATTTGTTATTAGTACTTCCTACAAGTTATTGCTTTTGTAAATATTTTGTAAATAACACTGTTCTTTGTTGCTACAAACCCTGCATTGGATTCCAATTATGTTGCTGCCTCGTTGGTAAATTGTATTAAATATTTAATTCATGAATGATTTAATGTTCGTGTTTTGATAGACCATCCCCAATAAGTGAGGCTTAACTTCGCAAGCCTTGGTACTTAGTAGGCACCCTCAACTAGAGAGAAAAGGTGAAGTGTTTATTGCCCACTTGCCTTATTTTGTAAATTTGTTTTGGTACAAATGCAAAAGCAAGAAATGACAATGAAAAACAATGAGAAACGATTAAGGTCGAGGATGCATAATTCGAGGCATCAAATTGAAGCAAAGTCTTCAAGCCTTCAGGAGGGTGATTCTAAATCTTCATATTGATGTCAATTTTAGAACCAAAATTTGCAAGAAATTTTCACATGCATTCCATTCTCTAAGAGTGTGAGAAAGATTAACTTCTCAATTCATTCAACAACTATATGATGTTAACAATCACTGCAACATAACAATGATACTTATTGTAAGGTTTGATGATGAGATCGATAACAATTTTAGAATTAAAGTAGCAGCAAAGATGAGTGCAAGCATTATTCCTTGTAAGTTCAAACCATAAAAAATAATCATAAGTTCAGCATAAACTATTCACACACCTCTTTTAATTGAGCCTCCTGTTCCAATTCGACTCGGATCACCAAGGCAACTTCCATCCACGTTTAGGATAAAACAATTATCTCTAGAATGTCAAGAAACTGGTCTAGGAGCATTCTGAAGAACATTCAAACAAAGGAAGCAAGTCGAAATGAGAGCAACTAGTCTTCTAGCTTTAGACATAACTTGAAACAAATGAATGATGTTATTTCCCACACAAACAATATTCCTTGCTCTCCAATTCCACCAAAGACCTGCTGGGAATAAATTGATCGAAGGACCAATAACATTAGATTTTAGCCAATCGTCGACATTCGTTGCACTGAAAAACGTAGTCTCCGTGAATCCAAGGTTGGTCGACACTGACATAGCACTTGCGCAGTCTCTTAAGACAATGCAAAATGGTTTCCACATGATTCGAACACTTGAGACAAATACTAGAGGATGGACATATTCTTATTATTGAACAAAGATACAGTAGGAATAGCTTGATGACAAACACACCATATGAAAAACTTGATTTTCTTCGGAGCTTAAAGTCTCTAGATCCAAATTGAATTAATGAATCATTCATTTTTTTTAATGTTTATAGAGTAGATGTGCTACATTAAACACACTCTCTTTGCAGGCCCTACTAATAATATTAAAAATAATATTTTAATGTTGAAATATAATGTAGAGTAGATCCATTAAGTAATTTTTTTAGGTATTGAGTTAGGGAGATTGAATGCTTATTAAATATTATTTGACCTGTTTAATTATCTAGGTCATGTTTTGCGTCTCTGCCGACCCAATATTAGGCAAGTTAAATTTTTAGACCCGAAAGCTTAACCCAACAAAAGCCGATAAGATACAAGTTCAGTAAGAACGGGCGATGCAAAGACAAGTTTGAGTTTATCTTAATACAAGCCACCAAATGCTATACACAAACATGTTATTTTTTTGGAAATAATAAAATTAATCAACAGGTAACTCATGATAATACTATCAAGTTAGACTATTAAACTAGGGGCTTGCTACCGAGTTTACATAGCTTTCTTTAAGCATTCTATATTAAGAACATATTCTTTACAAAAATCAAATATTACAAATTTCAATGTATTAAATACACAAACTTTAATGAAATTTACTTTTTAAGATTCTTAAGAATACCACAGATACACTCGTTAACATTTTCATTAGACTAAAATAATTATCAAATCACCCTGTTACCAGACAATCGAAACAATATCACCATAATCAACCATATAACAACAGAAGGAATTATAATATTATGATCAATCTATGAATGTAATATTATAACAATAGGAACAATAATATTATGATCAGAAGCAATGAATAAACTAATACGAACGATATAATAATACGAACAATTATAATTTACTAAAAATAATAAGATGAATGTTAATTAGTGTTCTTAGTGCCTAAGGACATTGGTTAAATATCCAAGACAGATAAGTTTTCATGAAAAATGTGTGTAATAATTACTTAATCAAAAGTAACATTTTATATTTTCAAGACAAAAGTTTTATTTGTAGAATCCTAAACCATTGCATTGATGACATTGGTTAGCAAGACCCAAATAATAATAATAATACCAACGATAATAATCTCAACACTTTAAACCCAAACTTTCAAACATTTTTTCGAAAGTTTGAGAAACATTGGTAAAGTGAGACTCTTTTTTTTCTCCTAAACCATGGATTCGACTATGAGAGATTGTAAAAAATAGAGTCTTGTTAATAAGTGTCTCCCAAATACTCTTTAAGCATACTCATTTCGGTCACTATTATAAGCAAATTTATACTTTTTAGATTCATTCAATAAATGATGTATGTGGTCTATATTGTAGATTACATACATAATTTATTGAATGAACATAAAAAGTCAAAATTTACTTATAATAGTGACCGGAGGGAGTGCTAAATTAAGTAATTATTCTTTAAAAATGTTAAAGTTTTCAATTTCCAATATACTAATTACACAAACTTTCATAAAAAATTAACCTTTAAGGTCTTTAACTAGTTAACATTTTCCTAAAAAATATGTAAAAAAATAACACTCTTGTCCTCCAAAACTTCTGGGACGGTATGGATAACCCAAGGGTCAACCCGGATCAGGTCCCTCCTTCAGCATGGTCAATTGGTTCTTGTTATGTCCTCATTTTTATCCATTTTTTACTTCGACGAAACCGGGTTTTGTGCGGGTGCACCACTGCACCTAACTCTCTCTCTCTCTCTCTCTCTCTCTCTCTCTCTACGATCCAATTTCTCTCATCTAGGGCTGGAAATGAATCGAATCGAACCGAACTTGTCTGAGCTCAACTCGACTCGATAAGAATTAACTCGGCTCGAAACTCGACTCGAGTTCGATACAAACCTTTTTTTAGCTCGAGTTCGACTCATTTAAAATTCATGAACCACTCGGTTCAGCTCATTAGGTTCAACTAATTTGACAAAAGTTTTTTTTGTCAAAATGTATAGCTTAACCTTTTAATTAATTTAGAAAAAAAAAACAAAAATTGAACTAAATAAAAGGAAACTATCAGAGCATGGTCTTAAGACTACTTAAGAAAAAAGTAGAACTTTATAATTATATGAAAACTTGAAAACTATAACAATGGTAGTGTAGCACAGTCCACGTAGTAGCGTACCCCATATAATGTGCAGCGCACTTCTCTTTTTATATCCACGTTTTATGTTAGATGCTATCAAACTCCCCGATGTGGGACTAATTAGTATACATATGTGTTTAGTTAAAAGCCTCTACGACTCTGTTTGGTAAAAAGAAGCTATAAGCTAGCTGATAGCTGAAAAACTAGCTTATAGCTGAAAAACTAGCTTATAGCTGATGACTGATAGCTGATAGCTTATAGCTGAAAAGTTCGCTTATTAAAAATAATGTGTATGGTAAAATTAGTTGCTGAAGTGGATGATAAGTATAAAATGACATAAAAGGACATTATTATTTTTTATAAAATATATACATAAAAAAATTACTTAATTTATTTCTTTTTAAATATTTAAATTTATTTCAAATTACTTTCATCCCGGAAATGATAAATGTGTTTATGAATTCAATTAACATTATTTTTACTAAAGATTTGCTTCACTATTTATTGTATATTTTATTTTAAATTATAATTATATTGCATGAATTAAGGGTGTGTTTGGTAAAAAGACACTATAAGCTAGCTGATAGCTGAAAAGCTAGCTTATAGCTGATGGCTGATAGCTGATAGCTTATAGCTGAAAAGTTAGCTGATTAAAATAAAAAGTGTTTGGTAAAATTAGCTGTTGAAGTAGCTGATAAATATAAAATGACGTAAAAGGGCATGTTTGTGTTTTTCATTATAAATCATATATACAATTTTAATTACTTAATGTATTTCTTTTTCAATGTTTAAATTTATTTCA
Organism: Medicago arabica; assembly: GCA_946800305.1. Taxonomy (NCBI): domain Eukaryota; kingdom Viridiplantae; phylum Streptophyta; class Magnoliopsida; order Fabales; family Fabaceae; genus Medicago; species Medicago arabica. The sequence continues at coordinate 11,892,460 of OX326965.1, read as the reverse complement.
AAATATTTTCATCTCCCAGATGATAAATGTACTTATTAATTCAATTGATAATTTTTATTTAACAAAACTTTCTTTTCATGAATTTTACTTAGACTAAACTTGCATCACTATTTATTGTAAATTTTATATAAAATTATTTATCATTGAATTAAGAGCATGTAAAAAGGAATGTGAACAAGAAAATTTGAAAAGCTCGCTTATTAAAAATAATGTGTTTGGTGAAATTAGTTGTTGAAGTGACTGATAAATATAAAATGACATAATAACACATGCTTTTTTTTTAAGTATAAATTATATACACATTTTTTTACTTATTTATTTAATTTTAAATATTTGAATTTATTTTGAATCACTTTCATCTTCAAAATGATAAATGTTTTTTATGAATTATTGATATTTTTTATTTCACTGAAATGGTCTTACTATTTGTTGTAGATTTTATTTAAAATTATATTATATTATATGAATTAAAAGCAAGAAAAGAAATAAAGAAAATATATATATATATATATATATATATATATATATATATATATATGGATAGTAACGTGCAAGTGGTTAGGTGCATCAAAATATAATGAGTAGTTTCTTTTTTTCTTTTCTAATATACAAAAAATGGGTAGTTACATATGAATATGGGTAATTTTTTCTTATTAAAAAATAATTAAATGAAACTAATAAGGTTAAAATTGGAAGAAAATATAAAAAGCTAAAAGCTATAAGCTAAAAAGCTACTTGAATTAGCTTCTCAAAAAACGCTATAAGCTCGTGAGAAAAGCTAATTACCAAACACGTCATGTTTTCATCCAACAAGCTTATAAGCTAATCCAAGAAGCTATAAGCTAGCTTTTTTGTGTTACCAAACACAGCCTAAGAGCAAGATAATAAGAAAAATATAAAAAACTACATGAAGTAATAAAGAAAATAGAGCAAGGTAATAATAACGTGCAACATGTTGGTTGCACCTATAAAAAGTGGGTAGTTATATATGATTGTGGGTTGTTTTTTTATTAAAAATATAATAAAATTAAATTAATGAAGTTAAAAATGGAAGAAATATAAAAAGCTACCAGCTATAAGCTAAAAAGCTACTTGAAATAGTTTTTCACAAAAATTTATAAGCTTATGAGAAAAGCTTGTTACCAAACACGTCACGTTTTCATCCAACGAGCTTATAAGCCAATCCAACAAGCTATAAGCTAACTTGTTTGTGTTACCAAACACAGCCACAAGTATGTTATTAGCTTCTTTTTTTCCTCTATTTTATTATAATTATTGTTAATTAAATTAGTAATAATTCCTCTAAAAACAAGCAAATAAATATTAGACACACACACACACAAATATATATATATATATATATATATATATATATATTATCGAGCCAGTTCATGAATCAATCGAATCAAACTATCTACAACTCATTTATTTAACGAACTTAATTTTCAGCTCAAGTTCAGCTCATTTGGTTCATGAACCAAGTTCAACGAGATAATTATCGAATCGAGTTTCGAACTATTCTCGTGTTGGTTCGGATCATCGCCATCCCTACTCTCATCTTATTTCCTTTCTTTTCTTACTTTTTCTCTCATCCCATTTCCCTAAAATTGCATAAATTAGATAAAGTTATGAAGTTGAAAGTAGAATCCATTTATGGTTTTGTGCACACATATTTTTTAAGAGGATGATACATTTTAATATATTGATATTTTTACAAAAATGGTATATATCAATTAAACTCATATATTGATATTTGTTTTAATTGCACTTTTAACACTCTTAGTTTTATAATCGTGCGATTTTGACCTTTTAAATTTGAAATGAGTGATTTTGACCCTTCAAATCAACTATATTTTGTATCCACTAATCAACCATGCACATTTTGATCAATTTTGATAAAAAAACCCGATGTAGCTAATTTTAGCAACATGACATCTCTATACATTCGCCAAAGTGAAAAAATAATAGTAATATTTTCTTAAATTAAAAAAAAGATCAATCCATTCCTTCTCCCTCCAAATCAAAACCTCAATTATTTTTTCACTTTCATCTTTACTATTAGACTCCAATCTTTTCTCTTACTCCCACGTTAAAAAAAAATAGAATTGTATATTAAACTAACAAGAACACATCTTCCACTATCAATAAAATAATGGTCATTGTAGAAGCTGAAACTGTCAAAACAAGACCAATAAATTTATCAATAAAATAATAATTTTTAAATTTCCCATTTCTACTATTTTTTACAAATAAAGTTATTCGAAAATATTTACATTACTAAAGTAGTTGATTATAAAATACAATATTTTATTAAAAATAAGTAGCCAAGACTACTCAATGGATCCTTAAGTACTCGATGTATACTATAATTTCCGTTAAAAAGTGTTACTCCCTCCAGTCACATTTATAAACAAAAAAATAACTTTGTAAGTTCATTGAATAAATGCATAATGTCACATTTATAAATTAAATACATTAGTTATTCAATGAACATAAAAAAATAATTTTTTATTCATAAATGTGACAAAATGAAGCAACTTATTTGTAAGAGTTAAACATAAAAATATCATGAAACAATAAATTTTTATAATAATGCGGAAGACAGTTGTAAAATGATTACAAGTCAAAATTCAATTAATTTTAATAATTTGTTGACCACACCTCAATTTTTTTAACCAAACATTTTTACTTCATTAGTTAGTTTTTTTTAACGGTTTTTCATCAGTTAGTTTAATCATAGGTGTATATTTTTTCTTTTGACAAGACACGTTTAAGGATACGATGAGTATCTAACATGTTTTTTACTTTTTTTAATGTTTAATTTAATATAGTAGATTTTGTCCTAAGTAGCTAACTACGATACCGTTTTCTCCTTCAAAAAAAACTACGATACCGTTTTCCGTTACACTCCAATATATATCAAAAACCCTAATTTCTCAATTCCACCCCCAAATTGAACTCTAATTCTTTCTCATTTCTCACACCATGAACAACCCAACCAATCTCAATTCACCGAATTGCAAACCAGGAGCTGAACAACAACAACAAGGATCATGCACTCCGGAAAACACCTTCAAGAAAAGAAAATCCCCAGCAAAATCCACTCCTCGAAAAAAAACCTCCAGGGTAATTTAATCATCACAATTGTTATTATTACTAAGTTTTTGTTGTTGTTATGCTATTAATTTTAGTTGTAATGTGGTCAATTAGTGTAATTCACTGTTGGATTGATCAGTGCCAGTGTGAATTGAATTTTGAGAGTTGGAAAGAGAATTGTGTAATTGAGGGTTTTGTGATGTGTTTGTTATTACTGTATGCAGAATAATACGCCGAAGAAAAACGGGTCGGTTAATGGAGTTAAGGGGACTGGTTCGCCTTATGTGGCTCGGAAAATTGATTTGAGGTTGGAGGCGAAATTGTCTGCTGAGGTTAGTGTTCGATTCATTGAAGTTTAGGTTAAAAAAATAGACTTTTTCGGGGATCTGTGTTTTTCGAAAATATTTATAAGATTGTACGTTGTTGAACTTGAAACATTTATTATGAGTTATGACTGTAAGTTTGTGTAAGTTGGGTTTATTTGTTGCTTATGTATGATATGATATTTTGTTTTAATGAGTTTTTTTTACTTCTAATTGGATTAGGAAAATTCGAGGATGTTTGCGGGACGACAGATACATCCGTTCTTTTCATTGTGTAAGGCGGAGAAGAAATTTAAGGATTTAGGTGATTCTGAAAGCAGTTTGTCTGCTGCTAAGAGGGAGAGTGGAAGAACTAACTGTGGTCCTATTCATGTATTTGAAGATATTACGGTATGCTACTATGGTAGTTCTTTCTATGATTTATGTGGTAGCTTGATTTAAGATAAGATTAGGTGTTTAATGTATATATGCATACCTTTTGTAATGGGGTTTTGAGTGTGTGTGTGTAACGTAAACAATTTACTTTAGAGGGTAAAGTTAGGAATGTTAGGAATCACATCCGTTGATGAGAATATTAGTTGATGTATGAAGCACGGATACGAATACGGATACAAATACAGACATGGACACCCGGCACAACAAGTACACTGACACGCCGACCCCGCTAGTAATTTGAGAAAATTACATAATTCAGTGTAATTATATGTGTCGGTGTCCTGTTGGTGTTGGACACGACCACATGTCCGACACCGGGACACGCCTAATTCGACCCCGTGTCCGACACCGTGACACGCCTAATTCGAGGAGTGTCCGTGCTTCATAAGTTGATGATATTATATTTACATGTACATGCATAACAAACACGGTTGAGATTCCTTATTCTACCCTTTAAGTGAGAGCTCACCCACTTTATTGGTTTTAAATTCTGTTATTTTACTTTTGTTTGAGTTAGCCATAAAATTTGCTAATGCAGGATGATACTTCATCTCTTGACTGGAGTGACTGGAAATTTTTGGGAAATACCACCATTGTAGATTGTAGCCCAGAAAGTTCAAAATTTTCTGTTTTGGAGGGTTCTGTTGAACCCTTAAATTTTGATAACTTTCTTAGTGGCGTAAAATCCTCAAGCACATCCATTTCTCAGAATGCCTTGTCTTATTCAGATGATAAACTACCTACACAGTCAGAACACATGATTGAAATGTTACCAGAAAACTCAGCTGTAGCTAATGAGCAAGCAACATGCCCTTTAAAGCCGGAAGATGCTAAAGTGGTAAGTAATTTGTTGTATAATCTAATTAACACCCGTTAGCTTTCCCCCTTTGCACCACTGTAGGTAACCATGGAAACTAGTTTAGAGAGGGAAAGTATACCTCAGATTTGTGTCAATGATTTGTTGTTGTTTCAAAAAATTATTGCCAGGACTTGGAGATGGATGAAGCCAGTACTATATCAGGGCAAGCATGCAATACCGGAAAATCAGATGCTGAGCCACCGAGTAGGTACAACATTCAATTATGTCACCGATCTGACTTAATTTCACTCAGTTTCCCTCGGTAGTTTAGCGATGGGATACATTGATCATTTAAAAGAAAATGGTTGTATTTTCCTTGCTTGTTTTTTAATAAGACTATTAAACTATTTTTAAATCCCTGTTCAAAAATTAGCTAGCAAATTTATTTCCTGATAGTGAGGTTTTCCCTTGTATCATACTGCAGAATGGGTTCTTTCTGTCAAAGTTGTGAAGATAAGGCTGAGAGCAGCTTATGGATACACAAGTACAAACCAACAAAAGCCTCGGAGGTCTGATATTTCTAGTTCACAGCGTATTCTTTTTTAAAAAGTAAAATCTAAAGTTGCATATTTTGATTCTAAATGTTCATACTTCCTGAACCATACTTTCATTGTTTTACGATATTTGTTTAGGTATGCGGTAATGATGAATCCCTGAATTTCTTACGTGACTGGTTACATCATTGGCATGAAAGGCGTTATCAAAACAGAAAGGATTCCTCTAACAAGGATCAAACTGACATACCAGACGGTGATGGTGATTATAACTGTCCTGATTGTGACTATGCTTCAAAAGATGTCAATGAGGAGGGTTCCCTGAAGAATGTTCTTTTAATTACAGGACCAGTTGGGGTATGTGAAATTATATCTGTCACAACTGCGACATACACTCGATGGATATATAATTTTGCGGTTGTGCTATTAATGTCATGATTATATAACTATTTCAGAGTTGAATTTTTTGGATCTTATGACCTTTAAGAATCATTTGATTGAAATCTCTGTATTTTATTCATTTGATTTTTAAATAAAATTAACTAACACCTATGTCTTCTGTTGTACTTTTGAGTATTGGGTTACCTCCATTTGACTATACACAATCATCAAATATTCAGAAAATTTCAGTAATTTAATTGGGTTTCTAATGATAATACACTGAACAATTATCTTTCTTTTTCTTGGTATTCTGATTTTAATGAAATACGCGTATGAAGTCCAAAATATTCCATTTGTGCTTTCTAAAATTATTTTGGCATGAATTGATGTAACATAGTTGCTCCTCTGCTCAGTTATGCATAATAGCTGTCCATGAAAGTTCTATAAGTCTTGAATCTTGGTATTCTGATCAAAGGTACCGTATTTATATGAATTCTAAAATTTCCCATTTTTGCCTTTTTAAAGTTTCTTGCCATGGTTAAGTAGAACATATTTGTTGAAAACTCAGAAAGTTATCACTCTCTGTGCTCCCAAATTCATATTTTCTGTGTATACACTTATTGTTCATAACTTCATATTGGTTCCTGAAACACGAGTCTGTCATATTGCAGAGTGGCAAGTCTGCAGCTGTCTATGCTTGTGCCCAAGAACAAGGGTTTGAGGTTTTAGAGGTATCTTTATTTCTAAATATGTTTTGGTCATTTGTGCTTTCAACTTATTCACCTTTATCATGATAATATTCATCGATCTCATGCACCTATAAATCCCAAATAGTCAATTTTTTAAAAGCATATCTACGGTCAAGCATGCATAGCAATTAATTAGCCAAATTGGGATGCATTTTGACATAGTGCTAAGCTTGCTTTTTCTATATTTCGGAGTTTATGTCGTTTCTTGCCTAATATGAAGTATGATAATCTAATAATTGTATTGTGTTATAGTCAAATCTATCATACTAAACTTCCCCCACAACATCACCTGCATCAAAAGAGAAACAATCATAACTAATAGCTAAGTTAAATCGAGCAACACATTATTCACCTTCAATGAAGAAGACATTAGACAACTATAATATGCAAAAGGATCTAATTAGAGATTAATCCGTTTACTCCCCCACAAATTACTGTTGATATGCTAATCGCTGAGTTATCTTTTCTACCCTCATACTTAGGTATTTAGTAAAAATGACACCTTTACCACCTTGCATAAGGGACTAATCAACATCTTCCCATTGAATCAAGAAGTGATACATTAATGATTTGCATTTACTAAAGCCTAACTAGAAATAACTTCTCATCCAAAGCCTTCTCACTCTGGCCACAAAAGATTTCATTGTTTAAATATCTGGACAATGTAGAATTTCCTTTTCGGAAGCAGCGTCAAAAGAATGACCTTTTAGAAGAGAATCCTATTTGAAATCTTAACAATCTAAACTTAAAATATTGTTAACATTGACAATTTGTTGTTAAGAAAGCTCTTTCACTCCTTGCAACTTGCACGCTACCGTCAGAGTTAGGACACTCTTCCTGCACGTTTTGTTGACCATTTTGTGGCTTTTTTCCTTTCAATCATCCATAAGTAGACCTTCATCAATTTCGAAATTAACCTTGTCCTTTCTGAATTTGGAAGTCTAAGCTATAAGTTTCACCAAGCTCAACACTTATTGAGAATGCTCTTTCACTCCTAGCTGTAGCAAGTTTCCATTAATGTCAAAACACATTGACTGAACATGCTGTGTTGCTTATATTCTGCCCTTAATTCATTAAGAAGCAGGCTTTCACTGTTTTCAGGGTATCAATATTATTACGGAGGGTATGTAGAAGGAAGACCTGGCTTAGGTGGTTTGGGCATGTAGAGAGAAGACCTGTAGATTCTGTAGTACGGAGGGTAGATTAGATGGAGGGTAATCAAATCACTAGAGGCAGAGGAACACATAGAAAAACAATAAAAGAAACTATTAAGAAAGATCTAGAGATTAATGTACTGGATAGAAATATCGTATATGATAGAACATTATAATGTCATTTGATCCATGTTGCCGGCTCCACTTAAAGGGATAAGGCTTGGTTGTTGTTGTTGTAAGCTCCACCTCCTCCATGCAGACAAAAGCTGATTCTACTTCAACCACTTTAATTGTTTTCAACTTTGAGTGTAGAGAAAACTCTAAACACTCTAAAAGTGCAGAATATGCTTTTGCACCTATCTCTTCCCTCCCAGAATTCTGAACTTTGTGGAGTTGGCAGTATCAAGAGTCATATCCTAAGGAACTTACTTTCTTAATAACCATGTTGTCTCCTTTCGTTTCGTATAAACATCAGTATAGTAGTGTTGGAAATCATTACTTTTTTTTTTTTGGCATTTTACTGCCTGATCCTCAATAGGAAGTATATTGAAAAATGATGTGGCATGCGTCTTGGCATTCCTATGAGCATTCTTTCTAAAAAATATCTTTAAGTTGCTAAAAAAATTCCTTTCTCTGTTTTTATGAATCTGTAATTTCAGTTATCAATTTGGCCATAACTATTAAAGGCTATCTCTATTGTCAACAGCTCAATACATCGGATTGTCGAAATGCGACTGCTGTCAAGCAGTATTTTGGAGATGCTCTTGGATCACAATGTGTCAAAAGGTTTGTTAAGAGCTAAGCATTACTAAGTGTTTTTGAAGTCCATAGATGTCTTAAATCTTAAGCAATAAGCTTTTAAAGTTGGCTGGGCTGGTTCTGGTATTCATTCTCCACTGAGAAAGAGAGCTTCTTCCTTAATTCAATTTTATTTTAATATAATCAAGTTAGTTGTTTTAAGAAGCACTTCTATCAAGATACTGTGCTAACATAATTTATATGCTGTATATCTCAGTTTAGTGGAACACACTGTGAGTTCACAGAAGAAAACTGTGAAATTGCTCCAAGCTCCAGCTTCGCCTAATGTTAAAGAAGCTAAAGAGATGGATCATGATGTGATTGAAATGATAACCCTATCCGATGATGGAGCTCATGGTCCTGGTGGAAAGTCTCAGAAGTTGCACGCCATTGATAATACACTTACATCTGATGCTGTTCAAACTTTAATTTTAGTTGAGGATGTGGACATCCTTTTTCCTGAAGATCGTGGATGTATTGCTGCCATACAACACATTGCCGAAACAGCAAAAGGACCAATTATATTGACCAGCAACAGTGAGTTTGCATGTTTCAATAGTGCATTATTCAGCATATAGCTTCGATCAATGTATTAATGTGTTCATTTTTTTAAATTAGGTAAAAAGGCTGGTCTGCCAAATAACTTTTGTAGACTACATGTTTCTTTCTCGTTGCCATTGCCCGATGAGTTGCTTCGTCACTTGTTCACGGTATGTGCTTTAGGATCTCCAACCCCTTAAAGGAAGGGAAAATGAAAAGATTGAAAGTGAAATTTATGTATTCTGTGGATAACCTGCAGGTTTGCGCCACAGAAGAAGTCGACGCCAATCCTCTTTTAATGGAGAAGTTTATCCAGTCTTGTGACAGAGATATTCGTAAAACCATTCTGCATCTTCAGTTCTGGTTCCAGAATAAAAAATCTAGCAAAGGTGACATAGCATACCCTTTTAAATCGTATATTTGATAAATCTTCTGATTATTTGATTGAAATATATTCTATTAAATATATTCCCTATCTTCAAATTGTTATTTTTTGTAATGACAACCAACAAAATGTTGTGCTTTATGTTTATAACTATTGCGAATATGCATTTATATGACCTACAAGGAAACCATAACTCTTCAACTTTTGGATCGTTACTGTGTACTTTGATTGTTCTCTTACAATTAATATAATTTACAATTCCCATTTATCTTTTCCCCAATGGAATGGCTTGGTGAAACTTGTGATTTCTTTTCTTACTATCCAGACAAGAAAGTGCAGACATTATATGGCTCACTTCCTTTTGATCTTGAGGCTGGTCATAAGATACTACCGAAGATGATACCCTGGAGTTTTCCCTCAGAGTTATCAAAACTAATCGAGAACGAAGTCACCGAGTCAATAGCTACAATGGAAAATAACTCAAGCTGGGAAGGGTCAGTTAAGGAAGAGCTTTGCATCAATGAGAAGGAAAATAACTTAGATGTTCCGTGTATGGAGACTGATTATTTAGAGTTCATGAAGACGATTAGATCTATTCCAGACCGCGGTGAGTTTGAAAGTCAATATAGTGCTATCTCTGAGTTATATAGTTGTTCTGGACCCTCAGTAACATCCTCTTGGCAAAAGGACCAAGGTAAATTTGTAGTGATGTCAACTGATGCTATGGATAAGGATCCAAATAATAGACATTCTGTAGACGTTCACGACGAAGCTTACAAGAGACAGTCCCTTGAAGGCAACGCCGATTCTTCCTTGGACTTTCTATTGAATCAAAGCTATGCCAGTACGTCTTTTGGTGAGCCACTGCATTCTGGTTTGGAAGATTCAGAGGTTGAACAGTATAAATATTTAGAAACAGATAATGATGCATGCTTAAACAACGCACATAAATCACTTGACATGTCCTGGTTTCCAGAATCAAGATTTGTTTCCGAGACTGCAATTCAAAACAGAACAGAAACAGAGTCTACAGTTGTGTCTTCTGGTAGCCATTTTGCTTGTCCGGTAGATGTTTCTCTGAGTCATGAGCTGAGACCATTCTCTTTCAGCGTTTGTCAGCGCTTGGCCAAATTGCCTCAAGATCCAGATTTGTTGGTGACTACTGAAATTCCCAAATCTTCTCCAAGAGCAATAGCACCAGATTTTTGTGATGACAGCATGGAAATCGCAACTGTGTATAACCCGATGGATGAGTGCAGTCATTCTGATTTTAAGTTGGAGTCAAAATTTGTTGATTCTAGTCCATCTATGGAGATTGATACAGTGCAAAATGTGTGGAAGAAACTTCAAACAGATTTGAAACAGCATGCCAACTCAGAACAGATAGGTGCTATCGAAGTTGTTAAGCTTGCTAGTGGGCTAAGCAATCTAATTTCAGAAGCTGACTTGTTGTTTCGTAATCACCAACAAAAACAATGTGTAAGTTCCTTGATAAAGTTGTTTCTTCGATCATATTGTATCTTTACTGCCGTTATGATAATATGCTGAAAATGCAGGGTATTATGGAACCTCCAACTTCCCTGTCTGATGAAGACACATTTAGTTGGTATGATGAGCAAATGATGATGTCAACTGTTGCTGTACATGGTTTTTGCTTTTATGCCAAGCATATAGCAGAAGCGGGATCGAAATTGGGTTTTGAGGACAGGGTAGACATAACTTCAGAGATGTTGGCTTCTACTACAAATATTATGGCTTTGGGGAAGTTATCTAGACAGGATCATACCAAAACCACGAGTAGCTATACCAAAGAGCTTTTAGAGGTGAACGACCGGAGAAATGATAAGAGGTATATAAATAAACATGGCTTTCATTTTGGTGTTGTCTTTCTTAAAGTCTTACTTTTCATTATTTCTTAATATTGGCCTCAACTTAGCAGCCTGCGATGCAACGAAAGCAGGACATCTCTGTTCAACGTGATCCGATCCATTGTTCCTGCAAGATCATCAACAACGGCAATTCAAGGCATTGCATTCAGTGAACTTATTTCGTCACTGCGCCAAATTTCAATTTCAGAGGATTTCCGCATTTCACAAGGTGTTAAAAAGATGAGGAAAGGAAGGTACATATGTGCGCGAAGCAAATTAAGCTGTTTTCATTCTTTTGAATGATTGAAAAAGTTAACCAGAAAACTCGTAAATGATTTTCTTAATGTTTTAACGCAGGCGGAATGCTGAACATTATTTGAGCAGAGGTAAAATGGTGTTGTCTCCTGAAGATATATCATTGGTTTGTGAAGGTGATTTATACAGAAAGATATCTTCACAGTATGCTGCTAACATGGAAATCAACTGTACATGATTAAACATTGTAGCGCTTAGATTTCATTTGATAATAGGGCCATTCGTTGTTTAACATATTTTAGTTATTTAGTAATTTTAGTTACATACACAAGAAGCTTTGACTTTGTTGATGATTGGCATAGGACTAGGCTCATAGTTTATTTTCCCTGTGATTATTATGATCATCATGGGTCGGGATTGTAAATTAAATAGAGCAGCAATAGGATTCGAATAAGATAGAATTTGAATAAGAAGTAGAAATTGTTAAAACGATTCATTATTTTGTAAACTATCATTTTTAAAATAATCTTATTTTCTTTCGCTAGAGTTGTATGTCAGCTTCCTTGTGTTTGTGCATCAAAATTGTGATCTTAGAGCATGTTGCTTTGTTTGTCGAACAGGATCTTCAAGTCTTTAATATGGACGGGTTTGGCATGCCGTTTTGATAGTTTCAGCCGCTGAATTTTTCCATGTAGGAATCTAATATTCACTGTTTGGAATGGTTTGGTTTGAAATAGAAATTTCATTTGATTCTAAACTATGCGATTAAGTGAAATTAAACGGTCCGGGTTCACTTGGAAAATCAAATTAAAACACACCGATTACTCTTAGCTTAACTGGCAAATGATTAAATTCTTAGGCTGAATATTTGTGGTGTCTCGGGTTCAAAATCATAGGTGAACAAGTGATTTGAGGTGTATAACAATTGAACTACAAAACACACCATGTTAATAGAACCTACTGTATGGACCGAAAATTAATGGGAGCAACCGTCAATTAAGCTAGAATGAGCACCAAGCATGTATAAGTATATAATTACACTGCATATTCATTAGCTGAATGTTTTGTTCCACGTACATGTTATTATTGCTATTTTTCTTCTGAATAATTACTCTGTTAGACTTTATTATGATTAGAATATGTCCGGAGTATCGACTTCGATTCCAATCTAAAAAGTTTATTGGTCAAACTTTACTTACGTCTCGAATTAACAACATTACTAGAGTCTTTTTAGTTTTTACCCTGTCCGGAATATAGCTACATTCATCTTCTATATCCTCAGCTATTTGTTAGCTTTGGCCATACGTTTCTTCTTTTCCTTGAGAGAATTTTGCTATGCTTGATTTCTCTTTGAATCCATGATAAATTCGGTCAACAACTTAAACATATGTATACATACGGCCAATTTTAAATATCAATGCCTCTGTCTTTTTCTTTCATTCTATGTGATGTTGTCATGATCTAAAATTAACTCCTAAACATTGGTAAGTTTATTTCAATTAGTGTCTCACACACATGTGGTTACAACTTAGAACACACATTTAGGAAATTTTTTTGTGTATTCTCAGTTAGGTTTATAGGAGAATTAACTCACTTAGGGGAGGTTTGGACCTTATCAACGGATAACATTGCGGATAGGAGAGCTGACAACCGAATGTGGGGCCTCAGATATCTCCTTAAAACGAGAAATTAAACAGTTATTCAATTGATAGGAACATTGCATAATATATGTTGAAACTGGGGTTCAAACATCAAACACCTCATTTATTCACCTTAAAAAAGTGAATTTCTAGCTACTTGACACAAAAAAATACTAGAGCTCATGGTATAGACAATTTTATTTAATTCTTTTTTATAATGAAAAATTTGGATTAAAGGAGAAACGCTATGCAAGCTCAAGAGAACCTCCAATGTTATTGAGAATTAATAGTGACATTTTAATTTCTTCAATTCTTCATACTAAGTGTTTTTTTGAGGCAAATAGTTTTAAGTAATCTCTCATAGTGAGTCTATGATTCAAATCATTTTGTAGGTATGTACTAGCATAATACTCACACATGTCTATAGTTTTAGTATAAGGTAAAGAGGCAAAGTTTGAATCATCACAAAAAATACATGGCCTTGTGTCTCTCCCTTACCTTAAATTAACAATATCTTCAAATCACGTGTTGGTGCATAGTAAATACACTCGAGATTGTACATATTATCCGATTTTTTAGCCTCACAAATGAATGATCAGCATGTGGTTGAACTTTTCATATCATAGATCACCTATAGTTGATATTAGAGAACACAAGTTTTTTTTTTGGTTTAAATGTATTTTTGACTCTTTATCATTGTGAAACTTGAGATTTTGACCCCTATAAAAATGATAACAATTTTGTCCCATATGTTTAATCCCATTTTTCGTACCTTTATTTGATTTTGATCAAGTCAACGCACATGCAGTACATCACTTAGGTGAGTAGAATGTCACGTGTTATTTTCAATTTAAAAATAATTAATAAATAGTGGGCAAAATTGTTATTATTTTTTATATGGGGCCAAAATAGCAGTTTCACAAAGATGGGGGGGGGGGGGGGGGGGGTTGTAGATGAATAATATTAAAGATTGTAGATCTCACATCATTATCGACATTCAACCATATGTTGAAGAAACTAATTTGGTTGTTAGGCTTAAGCTTTTGGTTTTCTTAGACCCTCTTGGTTTCTCAAATTTCCATACGTATTGTGAGTGCTAGTACTAATCTCAAAGTATGGACGAAGAGTGTCCCAATTCATGATTATTTTGATTGTATTATCTTAATTAACCTTGACAGTTGATTAACTTATTTTATGGTAAAAAACAATTTTATCTTCTAGATCCGGGAAGAATGGGAAAAAATTGAATTTGAATAGTGGGAGCTTTATATATCTCTTACAACTCTTCCATGAGTAAAATTCTAAAAAATATTAAATAATTATTTTAGTCATAAAATGTGTGATGTGTTGTCACTATAATAACCATAATTTTAAAAACCAGACCAATCATTAACTCGGAAAGGTCGGATGACTCAGTTGTAAAACTCAGTATTGATCTATAATAAATTTGTATAGATATTAAATCGAATTGAACCAGAAGACTCATAATTATACATATAATAAATAAATTTGTTAATATATTATGGAAAATATGTATTTTTTTTGTTACATATTATGAAAAATATATTTAAATATTTTAGTTCTTGAATTTGATTCGTGTAACTTTGCTTTTGTTTTTATTAGCCAAAAAAAAAAACTTTGTCTATGTTTTTATAAAAAAAAGTTCATTATGTTTAGTTTCAATAAGTTCATATTTTTTTACACACATTTTCATTTCCAATAAAATTAATGTGTTATCTTCTAAAATTAAAAAAAGAGTTTTAGTTACTCTTCTTTTCTCCAACAAATTCCTATTTTCTTGTCACACTTTATCTCTCCCATACAAACAATTGTCAATAATCTAAATATTGTACACATTTTTTTTAATAATTTGATCCTCTTAATTGCCTTAAATATAATTAAATAATAACAATATGATCAATATTTTTAATTAAAAATAAAAAATATTTATTCATTCAAATTGATAAAGTAGATCAGTACAATACAAGTTTTCTAAAAACAAAACGGATGAATACCAAGTTCCACAACATCCATCTTAATAGTATAAAACAATAAAGTACATAAGTTTACAAATACAAATATATATTCAAATTGTCCTGTATATGTAACGTATTGATTGAATTTGCAATGAGTTAATGTTGATATGAAAATATGAACTGATCAAACACTGCAACAAGACGGAAAAGCAAATAAACATCAGATAATGACGACGAACAAAACAACTTCATATTAAGATGACGACATCACAAAAGAAAAAACTAATACGTGTGTGTGAAATCACTTATTAAAATAATCTGGTATGAAAAAAACGATTGAGTAAGGTGATTTCAGATAAAAAAACAACCATGAATCACTGCATGAATGATCAACCCTTTAATTTAAACCTATTATCTTAGGTTTCTTCCATCTTAAATCCCCTTAAATATAAGGCTTGCACCAACTCTCTCTCATAACACATTAAAGCATATTGTCCAATAACATGGCGTAGTGTACATATCTATTAACTCTTTCAATTTATTCAAGACTGACTTAACCTTTTCCTATTGAGTTCAAAGCTTTTTCTTGCACCTACCTATTTTTGCTTGCTCAATTAACGTGAGTTGTTAGTACTATTTTTAACCTAAATTTTAGCCCTCCATCCATCATAAATTATATAAATCATATTGACAATTATACACAAATTTAAAAGAGAATTAATTTTATATGTGTTACTAGATTATACACTACATCAACCTAAATAGATTATCCGTTAGTCTATCAACTTTTTTAAGTTTATTCAAAAAAAAAAAATCAACTTTTTGAAGTTAACAATAATTTTGTCGTTACCACAACAACTGTTAAACAATTATTTTCTGCTTTGAAGATTATGAACAATATATTCATAGTCAAATTGAAGATGAATAGGTAAACGATTGTCCCATAACTTATATTGATAGAGATGTGTTTGATAACATTGATAAAAAAAATTATTATTCAAGGCATTCATAACATAAAATTGCTTAGATGACAATTGTAGAGTATTTTTGCAAAATATTTAGTACAATGTATATTTTTGAATATATATTTTTGTATATATTATTATAATTATTAATTACATTACAAAGGTTTGAACCCTGATTCAAGGTCCTGGCAGATGGGACATAACTTCTATCTAATATGATTGACATCCTCAGGGACGGTTACCACTTGAGGGCATATAGGATTGCAATTCCATGTCATTCTTATTCACCTTATCCTTCTTTGCTCTTTCCCCATAGAAAAGCATATAACCCACCAACAATCAGCAGTGACCTTATTGCAGTTCCAACGTATAATTTCTCCTGAATTAAAGCCCAGCCAATAAAAGCCGTGAGGATAAGCTGCAAGGGAGTAAATACAGACACATGAAGAGGCCTTTTCCCAATGGACCATGAAATTATAGGAAATGATATCCCAGTGCAAATTACTCCAGCATGAAGAGAAGAGGTAAGTCTCATAGCATCATGCAGTGACCAAGCTGAGGCATTATGATCAAAACACAAGGCAATGAATACACATTGAATACTTCCCAAGACACACATGTATGTTGTGCTCGTATAAGGTACTGGAAAATTCTTGCTCATATCGGCCTGAAGTTAACAATAACACAAAATAACATACAGTTCATAATTTAAGGAGACAGACATGCACTTTGTTTTTAAAATTAGGGTTAATTAAGTAAATGTTCTTTATAAGTATCCATAATTTAGTTTTTAATCCCTAAAAAAAAAATAACACTATAGTCGTAAAATTTTCCGTCAGCATGTCTAATCCATTAATATTTTCCATCAGTTTTTTTAGTTTTTGTAAAATCCTTCCATTAGCGTTTTTATCCTTAAAAATACTAATGGAAAGTGTTACGACAAAGAAATGCGATTAATTTTGAATATTTATAGGGATCTTTTAATTTTTTTATTTTATTTTATGAAATATGGAGCATTTACTTAATTAACCCTTAATATTAATATACCTTTTATTTTTGGAATGACAAATTATTACTATGTTAATTGTTATGTTAGTATTTTCCTCGCCTGGATTCGAACCCTGAACTAAACTCTTGAACCTAATTCTTTTTAATCTCTTCTCAATCCTAAACCCTAAATTTTGTATGATATTAATATAATTCATGATGCATATGATGCTTACTTGAATGATGAACCATAGTGACCAAATAAGAGCATTAACTATTAAGAGCACAGGGCTTAGAAGGGAGGTTGATTTGGCAGCAGAGAAGTTATAATGACCAGGTTCAATTTTCTCTGCATAACTCCAATGAATCCTTGATTCTGGTATATCAATTACTTTTGCATGATAAAACTATTGCGCCACCAATACATAGAACTGTCCCTACCACCTTTGCTACACCACTCTTCTTCTTTATTCCCAAATTCTCTTGTCTGAAGAGAATTGCAAGAACAAATGCAAAAGCTGTGTCCAAATTGGTGAGTGCACATGCAATTACAGGGGTTGAATATTTTAGCCCTATGAAATACAGAATCTGATTTCCTGTTATTCCTGTTATGGAAGATAACAATATCTGAACCAGCTCCAAAGCAAAGGGAGCAATGGAAACAGCTCCAAAGATTTGACGGTATGCAACATAAGGATAAGAGGGTTCATGCCACCTAGAATAGAAAGTTTTGAGATAATATTCATCATCCATGCATAGGCTAATTGCACCAAAATCAATAATATTAATGGAACAACCCTAGCACTTGCCATTTTCTCTCTAAACTTTTGTTTCACACTCTCTACATTAATTTGAACTTTGTGTAGACAGAGTTCAATGTGTACTAGTATTAGTTTATGATTTTAAAAATATGTACTAGTGTGTGTATATATATAACTTTTGTATTTGTGTCTCTTTTACTGTTTTTAAAAGGGTTTTGCTCTGTCTTAAGAGCAATGGTTAAAAATATCAAAAATATTTTTTTCATTAAAACAACTTTTTGACTTTCATAAAGTTAAACATTTCACTTTTCACTAATTTTCAATGCATAATTTCTATATTAATTTTCTTAGGGCATTAGTTAGCATTTCCCTTTTTAAAAATATAATGAGATTTTTTTACATTTTAATGAATAACAACTCTGTTTTTTAATTAGTTACTTTAAAAAAAAACTCTGTTGTTTAGTTATATAGTTCTGATTAATCTTTTAAAATATTCTAAAAATATTTTCTCAATTTTATTTCTTCATAATCATATTTGAGAGACATAAATCACGTCTCCTTTAATTTTCTTTGTTTTAGAACACATTTAAACGTTAGACTTGAAAAATTAAATGATATTCGCTTCGTCTCATTATAAGTGTCTTATTTGACTTTTATATGGTTATTAAAAAAATTATTAATTGTGTTGATTTTAATAATAAATTAAACCATCCTTAAAAAAAATCTTTTTCATTAACTAATTAATAAAAAAAGAATTATAGCCAGTAAATGAATTAGGATAGTCTAGATATAATAAATAGTAATATATTAGTTAAAATAATAATTAATATTTTTTTGACAATTTATTTATTTATTTTTTCTTCGAAAGATTTTATTGACAATTGATTTAATTTAAAACATGTAAACATTGTAAATAAAACACATATAATGAGACGGAGCAAGTAAAAAAATTAGACGGAGTAAATAAAACAAATTTTACACCTACTAGCTACCCAAGGAAAATTAATTTATTAAAAAAAAAAAGCCAAGGAAAATTAATCTCTAGGCTATTCATTGGCATGGTCTAAAGCCTTGCTTCTTTTCCGTGTAAGAAAGGAAGAGCTTTGATTGAATGTGATAACGATTGAATTTAAGTTTTGTTAAACTCTCTACGAAATAATGATGTAGATTGAATGTGTCGCCTTTACCCTATCAAATATCCAAATACTATTTGTTTATGAGTTGTAGAAATAATTAACACGACCGCGACATTCTTAGGCTTAATGACGATGGTTGTTTAAAACATCAGTTTTGCGCTTCGTTGTTGATTTAAAAAACCCGTCAGGGTTGTGTTCTTTGGTTCGTGACCTTTTTCAGCGACCTAGGTTTGATGGGTCGTCTTCGTGCTTCTAAAATTGTTTGTTTGTTTACTTTGTTTGGCGTCGACTTTTTAATCGCTACTGTGACTGTTGGTATATTTATGATACTCATTGGTTCGGTGGTTCAATGGGTTATGGGAGAGCTGAAGGTTCTGCCTCTGGTTTTGATTGCTGGAAAGAGCCAAGGCTTCGTGAACTGGATGCTCTTCTGCATCTCAGGTTACTTCATGGTCGTTTATGCTTGTTGTTGTCACTTTAGTCGACGCTGGGTTTGTGGTCATGAATGGATCCGTTTTCTGTGCTAGTGGTCAGGTTCACACGCCAAATTTCAAAGATTAGATTCATTTCGAATCATCTTGGTTTGTTGTTATGATACTTGCAATTATTCGTGCACCACTTTTTTTTTTTTTAATTTGATTTAGCATTCGTACGCGAGTGCGTTGCATTGTTTCATGGGGCGTGTTTGTTTGCTTGTTACCTCTTATCCTTGTTGGGATCTTATATAATATCTTTTTGGATTGTTTATACTGCTCTTCGCCCTGCACTAAACACTTCCGCTCTGCAGGCATAACCAAAATGCCCATGCGCTAGTTAATTAACGCAAGTGTAAAACTATGCGTCAGTTAACTAAAGCTGCGTGACTTAAGTCACGCACGTGTTAAACCCTGTGTGAGTTAACTCACGCACAGCGTTAACACATGCGTGAGTTAACTCACGCCCAGTCTGTGCATAAATTACAAGGTGCGTAAGTTAAGTCACGCTGCGTGACTTAACTAACGCAGTGGCATTATCGTCTCTTCAGTTAGGTCAGAGCGAAATGTGCAGGGGGAGAGTAATATTCTTTGTTTTTTTTTTTTTGTTGTTTCTCCTAGTCGGGTTTAAGTCTTCCGGACTTTTGTAACCTTATGTTAAGACATCTAGGTGTAGTAGATGGTGAACTATCTCCTCCTCATTTTCCTAAAAAAATGTATTTTATTCAAATTATGAGTAAAAGTCAAAATATACTTTATCCAAATTATAAGAAAAAAATCAAAATGTATTTGATCCAAATTTAATTTTGATCAAATACATTGTACTTTTGCTTAAATTTAAGATTGGAGATAGTATTTTACAATCGTTATCCCTTTTTTCAGAATTTGCACATATATTAAGAAAAATAAATAGTGTATTAATGCCTCTATTTTATGCCTAAGTGTTCATAAAATACTTGTATATGAGTATATTAAATTTTATCTTCAAAGATATTTAGTGATATTAATTATAGATATATTTGAAAATAATAATAAATATATTTTGAAATTGAATATAGAGCTAAAATTTAAGAAGATAAATTTAAAAAAAAAAGAACTTATATATAGAGATAAAAGTAATGATATTTCGTAATCCAAAAAATAGTATAGTTATAAAATTGCAATAGTCATTTTTCTAATGGAGATATAGGTACAATTGTTGATGTGATCACATTAGACTAAGTGCAACAACACAATACAAGTGACTTGAACACCGCATCTTCATCCAAAACATTAAAATCAAGTTTATGGATCATTTCACTTATATATCGCTAAACCTCAACTATTCTATCCAATGTGGGTTTTTGACTAACTAATTGACATATAACAACATCTCTCTCTCTCTCTCTCTCTCTCTCTCTCTCTCTCTCTCATGCGTGAGACTCTCCTCTTCTGCGATCTAACATTAGAAATCTCTTTCGATCCCGCATCAAATTGAGTTGGGCTCTGATACCAATGTTGTACCATGAGGGGGATTCTCACTGGATAGGATCATCGCATTTGATTAAGAACAACTACACAAGTGAATTTGACACCACAATTTCACCTTAAACCTTAAGTGAATGAGTTTATGAGTCCTCTCATTTATATGTTTCTAAACTTTAATTTTTCCATCCAATGTGAAACTTTAACTTACACTTGACATATCACAACACTTTTGTAGTCGATTTTAGTCTAACACAATTATTTATAGAGAAGTAATATTTTTACATACAAATTTGACAACATATCATACGGTTAACACAATTCAAATACAGGGTAAATGATGATTATGTTTAGTTGTTGGTTAATGAATATATCAAAGTGTTACAATTCATTAATCAACCACCTGACAAATTTGACCACAATTTTGAAGGTCACCGTGTAAATTAATTTCAATTGGTAATGGATATATATTTAATCTCACTCTCAAAAGCTATCTCATAAGATATGAGAGTGTCTAATCATATCTGTACATTTTAAATCCGAGACTTTGAAAACAAGCACACATCAAAATCTCTAGTTAATATCATCTGACCAACTCAAGTGGATTTTGTTGTAGAATTTTAATAATAAACTTATGTATTTTAGTTTTTATATAAGGGTAAAATGGAAAGTTGCTAAAATATGGTGGTAGAATAATGATTAGGGGACTTCTATGGTACACTCACAAATTTGAGTGTATCAGTGCACTTGTTTTACAAAATTGATAAATTAACGATCATTTTTATAAAATAAAAAACTATTTGTCAATATTTATATTTTAGAAAACATCATTTTATAAGAAAAAACATTATTTCATTGTTTATATAGATCATATTAAAAATTTTACATTTTTTCATAAAAAATAATCAATATTCATTGTTATGAGTAATAAAAATTCGTAAAAATTAAATTTTATTTCGTCGAAGCTCTTGGTAAATAAAATTTAATTACTATAGTTGTTAATGATAGAAAATAATTATTTTTATTCAAAAAAAACAACTCATTTATTATTAATTTAATGACTTAGTGTACCGATACACCCAAATTTATTGGATGTACCATAGAAATTGCCTAATGATTATTAGGGTGGGTAAATTTTTCAAAAAACCTTAAAACTACCAGTCTGCCTAACACGTACCAAATCATAAGAAAAACAATATTACACGTGGTTATTGGAAATCTAGAATACTAGAGTGACCTTGAAATTAATCAAGGCAATTAAACTGCATTATACCTAAATCAACATTGGCTGCGCACTCCATGCAGGATCGGAGAGTTTAGTGACATCTTAATTTGTTGCATTCTAATTCATATTAAGTACTCCTTTTTTGGCATATCATGTTAATCTCTCAGGCTAAGCATATGATTTAAATTATTTTGTAGGTAGCGCAATAATCATAGTTAAGAGTTTTATAACGTAAAGAGGAAAAGTTTGAATCATCACAAAAATATATGGCCTTGTGCACATCCCTTCCAATAAATTAACAATAGAAAAATGTTAACATAATGCTCTTACTATTTGAGCACCAAGCATGTATGAAAAGCATATAATTACACTGCATATTCATTAGCTGCATGTTTTGTTCCACATAAATGTTATTATTGCCATTTTTCTTCTGAACAGTTACTCTATTGGACTTTAATATGATTAGAATTATGTCCGGAGTATCGATTTCGATTCAGAACTAAAATAATTATTTGTCAAACTTTACTTACCTCTCGAATTAACAACATTACTGGCTTTTAGTTTTACCCTGAAAAGTACATGATTAAAACAGAAAAAGTTAAAAATGCAATGCAATTCAAAACAAATATGAAAATGAATCTATACCAATGGAATTATTAGCTTTGGCCATACTTTCTTTTCCTTGAGAGAGTTTTTCTATGCTTGATTTCTCTTTGAATCCATGATTAATTGGGTCCACAACTTAAACATATGTATACATACGGTCAATTTTAAATATCAACGTTTCTGTCTTTTTCTTCTTTCATTCTTACTGATGTTGTCATGATCTAAAATTAACTCCTATACATTGGTAGGTTTATTTCAATTAGTGCCACACACACATGTGGTTACAACTTAGAACACACATTTAGGAATTTTTTTTTTTTTATTAACTCACTCAGGTTTATAGGAGAACTAACTCACTTAGGTTTTGTTGAAAGCTAACCAAGTCTAACTGAAAATTGTCTCTGAGAGATCAAACTTAGGATTTTCGCCTTCATGATTGAGGTGATGACATGATCAATATCAATTTAACAAAAAGAAGATAAAAAAATGTTCATAGTAACAAGAGTCCTAGAGACAATCTTTATCATTTTCCTAAACGAGTTTACCATTTTTCTAAAATAAATAAGTTAAATTTAGAGGTACTCATCTATATTCTTGAAAATGTTATATGTACACCCAAATCAATTCTACACTATGAGAGAGAAAATAATAGAAAGAGTAATGTAATAAATGTGGTATGTTCGTGATGCGATAGAACAAGACACACATTCACAGAGAAAATTAGTAATTGAATGAGTATTAAGAAAAGAGCACTGCTATAGACCAAGAATGAATGGCTCGTGAAAATTCAAGAATGCATACGCGTATAGCATGAATTGGTGAACAGTCCGGATTTGGTGGAATAAAGGAGGTTGTGGTGCCAATTTATTTATTTTGTATCAACAAGACACACTTATAGAAGGGCACAAACTATTTAACTTCATCAAAAAAAAAAATATATATATAAATTAAAATATTAATAATACTTATAGAAGACACCAAGTATTAATGTAGTATTGTTTTAAAAAAAGTTTAAGCGTAGTATTTTTTTTCTTCTGATTTTACAGTATATTATCCAATGAAATAGCTAGTTTTATAAGCGAATAAAATATCAGCCTTTCGTAATTATTTAAATAAATAATAATGTTTACCACTTGAAATGTGAAAGAGTTATATCATCAATAATAGATAGTTAGTGATTATAGTTATAGTCTATGGAAGGAAATTACCACCAAGAAGGAATTTGTCTAGGTGGGGTGGGTTTGAGGCGCATAGTGAGCCAAAATGTTGTTGGTGTCCCGAGGCAATTGAATATAAAGACATTCTTTTTCTAAAATGTGATCAGTTTGTGAGTGCGACTTAGTAAGGAATTTTTCATTGGTTAGAAGTGTTTATGGTCTTTTCAGGAGACCTTTTTGTCTTGCTAAAAAGTTGTTGTTTCTATTTAAGTAAAAAGAAAAAAGTCAAGAGGTTGCTTCTGATTTGACACAAAACAATGTGACACATTTGAAGGACGCGAAATGACCTTATTTCCTTTGGTGCGATTCGAGAGTTTGAGGAAGTGATGGATGCAAGTAAAAATAACTCTTGAGAATGAGCTCATAACTAAAATATGGGACCTCCTATATTTTTTCTATGAGTGGTTTGTCAATCCTTGGAATTGTATGAATATTTAGACGCTTGTATTCTTTTGGGTCGTTTTAGACTTGGTGGATTCAGTACAATTTATACTCGTATTCATAATCTATAAATAAATAAAGGGTCTTATTAACGAATGACGGTCTTTAAAGATCACAAATTTAGAAAATATTTTTTTTTAAAAGTCAAATGTTACAAATTTCAATGCAATAATTACATAGATTTTTATAAAACTTACTACTAAAGACGCTTAAAGAGTGCCCTGAGGATATTCGTTAACATTTGCCATAAATAAAATAAGTAAAATACCTTTAAAACCGAAAATTTAATTCTAAAGCATTCAAAAAAAATTAAAATATATATACTATATTCTACCAAGTTAAAGCATGTTGTTGGCTCCAGTGGTGATAGGTGTACACCTCCATGTGGCAATCCTCTATTGTACACCTCTTATATGACATTTTTTATTCATTAACTCGGGGACAATTTTGTCCAACTTTAAAAAATGAGGGGCAATTCAGTAACATACGCAGACAAGTCATTTCTCTCTTCTTCTCTTTGTCTTCTGTCTCATTGACATCTCCTCTCTGCCACCGACCACCACACTGGCACACTTCCGACAGCGACGACGAGTGGATCTACGCCGCCATCCCAACTCCGGCATCAAAAAGCAACAACCACTCTCCCATTCCAACGTTTTCCTCACCGTTTCCGGCATCAAACACTCAGATCTACGCCGCCATCCCAACTCCGGCATCAAAAATCTCAGATCTGTGCAACCACCCTACCATCGACGCCTAACACCCAGATTTGCGCCACAACCCCCAACGTCGGCGCAAAAAATACGACCCGCCATCATCATCATCATCCAGCATCAAGAAAGAAAGGGTAGAGGGAGGCGCGAGATTCCGGTGACAACGAGGCGGAAGCCGACGAGGGTGATTGGAGATGAGAGATCTCTTTTTGAGTGAGAGAGGGAGCTGGAAAGAGAGGTTTGAGGAGAGAGAATAATTTAATGAATTAGTTAAAAAAAATTAAACTAAAAGCCATGTGGAAGGGTGTACATAGGGGTATGGGAAGTGGTATGGGAAAAGGGTGTCTAAGAATAATAACTATTTTGACCCTAGCTTTGGTGGCATAGAAATAGCTAGTGCAATGCTCTTGCCAAAACCAGGTTCGGTTCTCACATCACATTAACTCAAGAACATTAAAATCCTTCAAAATATTATTCTACCATATATTCAAGGCTTATTCAATTGGCTAGTCCCTTAATTTAATTGATTGTCCCAATTTGGTCCCCTAACTATAATTTGTATCAATTTGGTCCCTTATGTTTTGCTCTGTTACTAGTTTTAATCCTTCTTGTTAGTTTCTCTTAAAAAACGTTAACTTATGTACCAATTTAGTCTTCTGTGTTTTACTCCGTTACTAGTTTTAGTCCTTTCTTTTAACGTTTTTTTTAAGAGAAACTTACATAAAAGACTAAAACTAGTAACAAAGCAAAATATAGGGGACCAAATTGGTACAAATTATAGCTAAGGGGACCAAATTAAGACAATTAATTAAGTTAAGGAAGCAGATGATTGAATAAGCATGTATTCAACTTTTATTATTCTACCATATATTCAACCATTCAAGTGATTGAACTTTGAAGTCCAATCTAATTAAAATCCTTAACCGTGTTCGTGTAGTAAGTTTTAGCGCAGCATTAATCTTTACTCTCTCCGTCTTAAAACAACAAGTGAGTTAGAATCTTTCCTCTACATTAATAATTTTTTTTTAACAAACTTTACATTTATAAAAATTAATGTAGATTGTCATTTAAAAAGAGATACACGTAAAATATAGATTATGAGTTCTACTAACAAGTGAGTCCCACCATCATTAATTATTTTTAAATTTTATTGCGCCTCTGTCTCTCCGAATAAAAAAAATGAAGGAGATTTAAAATGGAAAATATCTTGACTCATGATTCAAGGCTTACATCTGGAGGTGATTTATAATAACAATATGATATATATTTTTTTATTTAAAATAAACGATATTTATTTATTCAAATTGATAAAATATATCGATACAATACAAATTTTCTAAAAATAAAATGGATGAATATTAACCTTACAACATCCATGTTTAATAGTATAAAACAACAAATTAGATAAGTCTATAAATATGAATGTATCCAAATGGTCTCATATATGTAACGTTGATGACATCAAATCATTGATTGAATCTGCAATTGGTTGATGCTAATATGAAAATATGAACTGATCGAACACTGTAACAAGATGAAAAACAAATCAACGCCAGGTAACAACGACCAATAAAACAACGTCGCATTAAGATGATGACATCACAAAAGAAAAAAAACTAATATATATATATATATATATATATGTGAAAATCACTTATTAAAATAAACTAGAAGGATAAAAAACGATTGAGAGAGGTGAGTTCAGGTGAATAAAAAGACCATAAGCCACTCATCTTCGGTAATGAGAAAAAACTAGGGTTTAGGAAATTGGTTGCTAAGAGAGAGGACTTAACTTCTATCTAATATGATTGATATATCCTTAGTGGCCTTTACCATTTGATTGCATTTCCATGTCATTCTTATTCACCTCATCCTTCTTAATTGGTGGCAATGGCATCACTGCAGCTTCATCATCATCTACTTTGTTGTTATCAACCTCTTTGCTCTTTCCCCACAGAAAAACATATAACCCACCAACAATCAACAGAGACCCTATTGCAGTTCCAACGTATAATTTCTCCTGAATAAATGCCCAGCTAATAAAAGCCGTGAGGATAAGCTGCAAGGGAGTAAATACAGACACATAAAGAGGCCCTTTTATCCCAATGGTCCATGAAATTATAGGAAACGATATTCCAGTGCAAACTACTCCCGAATGAAGAGAAGAGACAAGTCTCATAGCATCATGCAGTGACCAAGCTGAGGCACTATGATCAAAACATAAGGCAATGAACACACATTGAATACTTCCCAAGATACACATGTATGTTGTGCTCGTATAAGGTACTGGAAAATTCTTGCTCATATCTGCCTGAATTTAACAACAACACAAAATAACTTATTGTTCATAATTTAAGGAGACATACATGCACTTTGTTACTAATATTAGGGTAAGTTAAATAAATGCTCATTGTAAATATCAAGAATTTCGTTTTTAATCCTTAAAAAAAATATCACACTTTAGTAGTTGTAAAATTTCCCATCAACATTTTTATTCAAATAATATTTTCCACCAACTTTTTTAGTTTATCTAAAAATTTTGGTATCAGTGTTTTTTATCCTTAAAATTGCTAATGGAAAATGTTACGACTAAGATATGCGATTAATTCTAAAAATTTATAGCGATCATTTATTTAATTACCCATTAATATTGATATACTTTTTAGTTTTAGAATGACAAAATATTATGTTAGTATTTTCCTAGTCGGAATTCGAACCCTGAACCTAGCTCTTTAACTCTTTTGATCCCTAGCTCAACCCTAAACCTTAAATGTTGTATGATATTAATATATAAGGGACATGTTAACGAGTGCCCCCGAGACAATCTTTAAGGATTATATGTAACAAGTATTTGTGAAAAAATGTGTAATTCTTGAATCGGAAATCGAAACATTTGACTTTTTAAAAAAATAATTACTTATTTTAGAATGCTTAAAGAGTGCCTGAGGGCACTCGTTAACAAGACCCTTAATATAATAATATAATGCATGATGCATATGATGCTTACTTGAATGATAAACCATAGTGACCAAACAAGAGCACTAAGTATTAAGAGCACAGGGCCTAGAAGCGAGGTTGAATGGGTAGCAGAGAAGTTAAGATGACCATGTTCAAGTTTCTCTGCATAACTCCAATGAATCCTTGATTCTGGTATACCAATTACGTTTGCATGATAAAAAGATAAAACTATTGCTCCACCAATACATAGAACTGTCCCTACCACCTTTGCAACACCACTCTTCTTCTTTATTCCCAAATTCTCTTGTCTGAAGAGAATTGCAAGAAAAAATGTAAAAGCTGTGTCCAAATTGGTGAGTGCACATGCAATTATTGGGGTTGAATATTTTAGCCCTATGAAATATAGAATCTGACTTCCTGTTACTCCTGTTAAGGAAGATAACAATATCTGAACCATAATGCGTTTTGTCATCCTTGGAACTTTATCACGTTCAATCCAATAAGCAAAGGGAGCAATGGAAACAGCTCCAAAGATTTGACGGTATGCAACAAGAATAAGAGGGTTCATGCCACCTAGAATAGAAAGTTTTGAGGTAATATTCATCCATGCATAGGCTAGTTGCACCAGAATCAATAATATTAATGGAACAAAACTAGCACTAGCACAAGCACTTGCCATTTTATCTCTAAACTTTTGTTTCACACTCTCTAGCTTAATTTGAACTTTGTGTAGAGAGTTCAATGTGTACTAGTATTGGTGTATGATTTTTAAATTATGTACTAGTATATATACATATAGCTTTTGTATGTGTGTATCTTCTACTGTTTTTAAAAGTATAATACGATTTTTTACATTTTTAATGAATAACAACTGTGTTGTTTAATTAGTTCCTTTTAAAAATAAAAATAAAACCTGTTGTTTAGTTATATAGTTCTGATTAATCTTTTAAAATATTCTAAAAAATATTTTCTCAATTTTATTTCTTCATAATCATATTTGAGAGACATTGAAACGTTAGACTTAAAAAAAAATTAAATGATATTTACTTCGTCTTATTATAAGTGTCTTATTTGAATTTTATATGGTTATTAAGAAAATTATTAATTGCAATGATTTCAATAATAAATTAAATCTCCTTTCATAAACTAATAGTAAAAAAAGAATCAAAGCCAGTAAAGTAATTAGGAGAGTCTAGATATAATAAATAGTAATATATCAGTAAAAATAATAATTAATATTTTATTGACAATTAATTTAATTTAAACATGTAAATAAAACAAATATAATGAGACGGAACAAGTAAAAAAAAATTAGACGGAGTAAATAAAACAGATTATTTTTACACCTATTAGCTTCCTTCAAAAAAAATTTTTTTTTTACACCTATTAGCTAGCCAAGGAAAATTTCTCTAGGCTATTCATTGGCATGGTCCAAAGCCTTGCTTCTTTCCGTGTAAGAAATGGCAATAATTTTTTTTAAGGAAGAAAGGGCAATGATGAATGATACATTTTAAAAAAAATAATACATTTTTTTTAAGGAAATAATGAATAATACATTATTTAAACATTATATTATATTTCTCTAGTTTTATATATATAAGGAAAAAAAAATCTTTGAACTCTGAAATAATTCAGTGTCGCCTTTATACCATCTTCATATCCAAACCTTTGTCTCTGAGATGTATGACCTCTACAGGTGGTGTGAAGAGTGGTCTCAGCATTATTTTAGATATCATGGTGTCTCAAGCCAGGGCCGGACCTTGGAGTGTGCAAGAAGCTTAATGGAACCGGGCCTCCTCAAGGTATGACCTTAAAAAATAGGCCTATTAAAATTGTGTCATCTTGCTTTTGGTGTTAGGTGGGTGTTTTTTGGAGGGTCGTTTGAGGTTCCTCATGTATACGGTAGCGATTTTCACCTTTGGATGTACCGCATATAATGCAACACCTTGTATTTACCTTTTAAAAAATTTAAATAGAACATTGTTCTTTTAAAAAAAATACATTTTTATTTTATTACGGGTCTCTTCTCATTTGCAGAACCGAGCCTCCGGATTCTTAGGAACGGCCCTGCCTCAAGCGCCAATAGATTTGGATATGTAGAAATAACATGATCGCGTAGATCAAATGCTTAACGATGGTGGTTGTCTACAACATTTATTTTGCATGACGATTCAAAGTGGCTTAGGTTTGTAGTTCCTATTAAAGGCGACCCAATGCTCCAATTGATGGAGGGAATAGTTCGTTGTTGATTATGTTGAAAAACTCGTGAGGATCTATGTTCTTTGGTTTGTGACTTTTTCGATGACCTTAGTTTAATGGGTCTTCGTCATGCTTCTAATATTGTTTGTATATTATAATGCTCCTTGTTCGCTGCCGACTTTTTCGTGGCTTCTGTGACTGTTGGTATATTTACGATGCTCATCAGTTGGTTGGTTCAGTAGGTTTATAGGAGATCTGGAGGTTCTACCTCTGATTTTGATTGCTCGAAAGAGGCAAGGCTTCGTGAACTGGATGTGCTCTTCTGCATCTCAGGTTGCCTCATGATCGTTTAATCTTGTTGTTGTCACTTTCGGCAGCGTTGGGTTTGTGGTGAATGGATCTGTTATCCGTGTTGGCGGTCGGGTTCACATGCCAAATTTCAAAGATAGATTCATTTTGAATCATGCTGATTTGTTGTTATGATACTTGCAATCGTTCGTGCACCACTTTCTTTTTTGGCAATTTGATTTTGCATCCGTATGTGAGTGTGCTACATTGATCCATGAGGTGTGTTTTTTTTTGTTTCTCTTAGTTAGGTTTAAGTCTTCCACTTTTGTAACCATTTTCTGTTTAATATATTTGTAGATGGTGAACTATCTACTCCTCATTTGCTTAAAAAATATAAACAATATATTCATATATGACCTAAAAACATCTCTCTGACTCTCTCTAGATCTCCACCGTCACCCTCCTCCCTGTGAGGGGAGGTTCCTAGCTATGTGGATTTTGTATTTTGAGCATAGTTGGTTGAAGGATCAGGGACGAGTGGCGCTTCTGGGTTTGTCATGCTTGTTTTGTAAGTGTTTGTACCAATTCTATCATGAACCACTGTTGTTAATGCCATTAAGCACGCTAGCCATAAATTCGAAAATATTGCAAGGGGAGGTTAATTCATACAGCTTTGACTAATTTTTATTTTATTTTTATGTGGTGGTGAGTTTGTTTGTGGTGATGATGTGGAGGAGCTCGTATGATGTTTTTTTTGTTGTGTTGGTTTGTGGCGCTTCGTGGTGGTTTTCATGGTGATGCTGATACTAGGTCTTTTGTGGTGGTGCTCGTGGTAGTTTTCGGCGGTGATGCTCGTGGTGGCTGGTGCTTGTTTTTGGTTAGGATATTTAATGGTGATTTTTGTGGTGGTTAATGGTAGTTTTGGTGGTGGTGGTGGTGCTTGTAGTGGTTATGTTTTTTGTCGGGTTTCTTCTATGAGTTTGTTGTTGATGGGGTTTTCAAATACATGGATGTTAGACATTGTGGCTTGTTTAAGGTGCGGTTACATGGGTTTTTGGTAGGTTTGATGGTTATTTTGGAGAGGTTTTTCAACGGTTTGACACTAGATTTGTTTCTGCTATTGCGCAGGCGTTTAAACTTTGGTTTTTGGAGATGACTTCTTGGTTTGGTGTTTAGTTTTTATTGTTCGAGGACCCTCAGTGGAAGGTATTTTTGGTTTGTTTGTAGAAGTTTATATTTGTTACATAGGTGTTTGTTTGGTGTTCCGCATACATACGGCACACTTTTTCTTTGTATGATGCTTTTAAGTTTCCTAGCTTAGCATTTCTTGTGCTCGTTACGATTCTTTGTGTTTTAAATAAATTTCATTTTAACTTCTTTAAAAAAAAATATAAACAAAAATAAAAATGTATTTTACTTTTGCTTAAATTTAAAAGCGGGGAGAGTATTTCACTATCCTTATCCTTTCATTCCACAATATGCATGTATATTAAGAAAAATAATTAGTGTATTTAATGCCTCTATTTTATGCATAAGTGTTTCATAAAATACTTCTATATGCGTATATTTAATTTTGATTTTTTTATCTTCTAAGATATTTAGTGATATTAATTATAGATATATTTGAAAGTAATCATAAATATATTTTGTAATTGAATATAGAGCTAGTATTTAAGAACACATTTAAAAAAAAATACTTATATGATTAATGTAATGATATTTCGTAATCCAAAAAAATAGTATAATTGTAAAATTGATATAGTCATATTTCTAATATAGACATAGGTACAATTGGTTGATGTGTTAACATCGGGCTAAGAGCAATCACACAAGTGATTTGGATACCACATCTTCATGTAAGACCTTAAAGATCAGGTTTATTGATCATCTCTCTCTCTCTCTCTCTCTCTCTCTCTCTCTCATGCGCGAGACTCTCCTCTTATGTGATCTAACACCAAAAATCTCTATAGATCCTGCAACAAATCGAGTCAGACTCTAATACTAATGTTGTGCCATTATAGGGATTCTCACTGGATAAGATCGTCACATTTGAATAATAACAACGTCACAAGTGAGTTTGACCATTACAAACAGTCGCAACACCCATTCCAAACCAAAAAAAAGTGATTTGCGATTGTTATAAACTGTCGCACAATGTTGCAGCGACCCCAAACTCTCTAACCATTAGGAAACCGTCACAAAGGAGCATCTGCGACCCTCAGAACGGCCGCAATCCATCATTCTAAGGGTCCCGAAATGCTTTTTTTTTTCTTGTAGTGTTTTTACCCTGAATCTTAAGGCAATGTGTTTATAAGTCCTTTCATTTTTATGTTTCTAATCCTTAATTCTTTTATCCAACGTAGAACTTTTAACTTATACTTGACATATCAAAACACTTTTATAGTCAAGTTTGCTAGTCTACCACAATTATTGATAGATAAATAATATATTAACATACAAATTTGATAACATATCATAGGGTTAACACAATTTAAATATAAAGTAAATGATTATGTTTAGTTGTTGGTTAATATATATATATATATATATATATATATATATATCATTCTCAAAAACTATCTCATAAGATGAGAGTGTTTAATCATATATGTACATACAAACCTGAGATTTTGAGGAGTAACATATTTTAAAGTTTCAAATTAACACTATAAAACCAATCTAAGTGAGTTTTTGTCATCAAATTTTAATATTAAACTTATGTATTTTAGTTTTTATATGAGGGTAAAATGGAAATTGTCAAATTATGCTGGTAGAATAATGATCGTTAGGGTGGCTAAATTTTTTCAAAAACTTATAACTACTAGTTTGCCTAACTTCGTACCATATCATAAGAAAAACAATATTACACTGGTTATAGGCAATCTAGAATACTAGAGCAACCTAAGTTTTCTTTTGAGTACGGAAAAAACGACCTTGAATTTAATCACGGCAATTAAACTACATTATATCTAAATCAACATTGGCTGCGCACGTTTCTCACGGTTTGCCTTTTTTTTTTAGGGATCGTTCCTCACTGTTTGCCTAATATGTTTAATAATGAACATGTTAAAAGAAATAAAAATACTAATTTTTAATTAAAAAACAAGAATCAATTTTTTTTAGAGAAACAATCGATTATTAAAAAGTTATATATTTAATCTAAAATGCATAAGTTTTAAAATAAATTTAATATTTTAAACTTCTATGTAAATTTGCACATGTTGGAATATATTTTTTTATTTTGAAAATTCGGGATTAAAGGACACACTCATGCAAGATCGTAGAGTTTAGTGCATATATTGAGAACTCATGGCGAAATTTAGTGACATTTCAATCTATTCCATTCTAATTCATATTAAGTACTCTTTTTTTGGCATATCATATTAAGTAATCTCCCACACTAAGTATATGATTCAAATTATTTTATAGGTATCATAGCTGTCAAGAGTTTTACCATGGAGAGAGGAAAAGTTTGAATCATCACAAAAATATATGGCCTTGTGCCTATCCCTTACCTTGAATTAACAATAATTTCAAATCATGTGTTAGCACATTGCAAGCATTTACCAATGGATATCATTGAAAAGTTGTTCAATTCTTTTGCGAATGATTTTATTTTATTTTTAATAACACGTTTCTAAGAGCATATCCAATGCACTGTTTCTTATTTATTTAGGTTCTTAAGTTTCTTGAATGGATTTTATATCAAAGATCATTTTATAAACAATACATATTTATTTTAGGCTAAAATATGGTTTTAGTCTCTACAAATATACTTCATTTTGCATTTAATCCCTGTAAAAAAAATTATAGATAAAGGTCCCTGTAAAAATTTTTATTTTTTTAAATAGTCAATGGCCCCACTTTTATGATGATTTGCATACGTGGCACATGATGACTGAACTTATTTTGTAGAAAAAAGTCCCTGCAAAATATTTTGTTTTTTATAAAGGTTCCTGCAAAATATTTTATTTTTTAAAATAGTTTCTGGAGGGACTATTTTAAAAAAACAAAATATTTTGCAGGGAACTTCTTTCTACAATTTTTTTTTGCAGTAACAAATAGATCTTTAGAGTGGACCTCACATGTCATACTTGAATATTTATACCTAGTTTGATTTAAATTAAAATATAAATTGAATAATTTATTTCTTACAAATAGAAAAACTTATCATTAAAAAAACAAAAAGTAGGATGGTAACCGATCATTATTTATTTTTATTAGAGAGAGTGTATGTGCGCGCTCTATGAGT
This sequence comes from Medicago arabica, assembly GCA_946800305.1. NCBI lineage: Eukaryota > Viridiplantae > Streptophyta > Magnoliopsida > Fabales > Fabaceae > Medicago > Medicago arabica. The sequence continues at coordinate 11,857,822 of OX326965.1, read as the reverse complement.
GTCCTAAGATTTATAGATGGATAGACACATATGAAACTTGGCCTTCATTGCCTTGGGAAATCTTCGAAAGCCAATTTAAGTTTATGCTTTACCTTTGAGACGGTAAGACCCCACAGGTAAGGATCATTGTGTGATTAACAGGTGCAACCAGACTTGGGAGGGATAAACCTAATCAACTAAGATAGTATAGACCCCACACGTAAGGATCACCGTGTATCAGCAGGTGCAACTTGATGATCGGCTAGGTTAGTAATGTCCCAACGGCCTCATTATTTGTATAGTCTACTTAAGATGAATAAACGTGACACGATTGTTATTTAATATCCAACATAATAAATAGGGGGATTCGACGAATCCTAACCGCTGTTTACTTTGCAACCAAAATAGGTAGGCAATTTCTATGGTACACCCTATAAATTTGGGTGTATCGGAACATCAAGTCGTTAAATTAATAATAAATGAGTTGTTTTTTGAAGGAAAATAATTATTTTCTATCATTGACAACTATAGTAATTAAATTATGTTTACCAAGAGCTTCGACGAAATAAAATTTATTTTTTACGAATTTTTATTACTCATAACAATGAATATTGATTATTTTTTATAACAAAATGTAAATTTTTTAATATGATCCTTATAAACAATGAAATGATATTTTTTCTTATGAAATGATGTTTTCTAAAATATAAATATTGAAAAATAGCTTTTTATTTCATAAAAATGATCGTTAATTTATAAATTTTGTGAAATAAAAGTACTGGTACACTCAAATTTATGAGTGTGCCATAGAAATCCCCAAATAAGTAACTTACTATGTTGCAAGCAGATAAAAATTTGAAATCTCTAACTCTTTAACTCTTTTATTTATTTGTTAACTAAACATAAGTAACATGAATTGTTTGGACGAAACGACAATCCATGTGGATACGATACTATATTTTATTACTTGATAAACAATTTGTTACACTTGCCTAATCTGCACATTAGTAGCTTAATTTTTATCATAACAAGTAAGAATTCTGACAAATACATCATATAATAACATAACATGACCAAAAACATATAAAAATACAATATTTTATATTAAATTACATTTTGTTCCCATAACGTTCTCAAATATGCTCCACTAAACACGCTTGAAGTTGGTGATTATTTTTTTTCTTCATGAATCTCCTTTCAAAGTATGTTGTTAAGAAGGGATGAAGGTTGTTAGATATTTCAGCGGCTATGATGTTATCATCTAGATGATTGTAATCAAAATTATTAGGTTTTTTCTAAATTACCTTTGAAGATTGATGGGCAATTTACCCAAACCAATTAAAAACAGCCAAGTGTACTCCATTAACAAATTAACATTTATTATTTTAATTTGCAATTTTAACATGTATTTTATTATATACATATTCAATCCATTTTAAATTAATGACATTTTACAATTCAAACCATCAAATTAATTATATTTCCTCCTTCAATCCAATCACTCTCCAAAAAAAAATTCTTTCCAAATCTGGGTTATTATTGCATTCATTCCAATTAAGAATGACTTTGCAAAAATCATTAAAAATAAAAAATACCACCACTAGGAATCAAACCAGGGTACACACACTATTAATCATATAACATAACCACTTAACCAATAAATTTTTTATGACTAAATTGGAATGCAAAATATATGTTATTAGTCAACAATTTTTTATTTTTTTAGGGAATGTGTATTATATGAAATACTAAATATTTCTAAAATAAAACAATATAAATTCATTCATTTGATTTTTTTTATATTTTAAATAATATTATTTTATATAAATTCATACTATTTATCTAGATTCGATGAACTACAACAATGTTTCATTTGTGATCAATCGATTGTAATTTATTTTAGGTTAGACATTTCTTTTGTACCAGATGAACTATTTAAAGGTATTAAGCATTATATTTATCTTGACAATCTTCATCACACGTCAATCTAACCATCTATCCCATTATAAATCTAATCAACACGGAAGGACATTACTCCGACGATTAAAACGGACCCAACTGACTAATGGTATCAAATATAATCAATATGGCCATTCAATATTACGTTATTGGAATAAGAACGAAGCAGAAACCGGAAATTTAGGAAATCAGAATCTTCGGTGTAAGTCGATCTGACAAATTGTCTCATTAGAAACCTAGTCAACACAGAATGACATTACTTTAACGAGCAAAACAGACCCAACCAACTAATGTTATCAGATATAATAAATTTCACTGTTGAATATAACCTTATTGGAATAAGGACGAAGCATGAGCAAGAATTTCAGAAATCGAAATCTTTGGTGTAAGTCGATTTGATAAACTATCATATTAAAAATCTAGTCAACATGGAATGACATTACACCGACGATCAAAATGGACCCAATCGACTAACACTATTAAATATAATCAATCAGACCGTTGAATATGACCTTAATGGAATAATATCGAAGCGGGAACTGGAACTTTGAAAATCAAAATCTTAGGTGTAGGTCGATCTGACAAACTATCCCATTAGAAACCTAGTCAACATGGAATGATATTACTCCGACGATCAAAACAAACCCAACCGACTAACAATATCAAATATAATCAATCAGACCGTTCAATATGACCTTATTGGAATAAAGAAGCAGGAACTAGAATTTCAAAAATTGAAATCTTCGGTGTAAGTCGATCTGACAAATTATCTCATTAGAAACTTAGTCAAAATGGAAGGACATTACTCCTACAATCAAAAGAGATCCAACAGACTAACGGTATCTAATATAATCAGTCGAAACGTTGAATATGACCTTATTGGAATAAGAAAGAAGCAGGAACTGGAACTTTGAAAATTAGAATCTTCGGTGTAAGTCGATTTGACAAACTATCCCATTAAAAACCTAGTCAACATGGAAGGACGTTATTGCGACGATCAAAACGGACCCAACCAACTAACGGTATCATATATATTTAATCGGGCCGTTGAATATGACCTTATTGGAATAAAGAAGCAGGAACTGGAATTTAGAAAATTGAAATCTTCGGTGTAAGTCGATCTGACAAATTATCCCATTAGAAACTTAGTCAAAATGGAAGGACATTACTTCTACAATCAAAAGAGACCCAACAGACTAACGATATTTAATATAATCAATCGAACCGTTGAATATGCCTTATTGGAATAAGAAGGAAGCAGGAATTGGAATTTCAAAAATCGGAATCTTCAGTGTAAGTCGATCTGACAAACTATCCCATCTGAAACATAATTAGCATGGAAGGCTATTACTCCAACGATCAAAACGTACCAACCCGATTAATGGTATTATATATAAGGGGTAATAAATTGATTTTCTACATTCGGGACGGGTTTGTGTATGAGTTTAGGGTGGGTAACTATATCCCCATTACTCATCCCATACCAGTGTTTTAAAATCGAGGAAAACCCAAACCCATACCTAAACCTAGTCAAAGCGTAGAAAACCCGTAAAATTGGGTTTGATTTGGACGGGTACCCACGGGTATGAGTTTTGTTGTCGTGTATATATGTGAGTTCTCTTAACATATGTGATATAAAATATTTATTCTTGGAACATTGATTATGGAACCAAGTTGCAAAAACAAAATTTTCACATTCCATTGATCACTGTAATCATAAAATCTCAAAAAGCAATTTTTTTTTGAAATTATTATGGAATCATTCATATTTGTTGTAATTAGCTTATTTCACAAAAAAATGAATCACTTCTTTCAGAAGGGTTTCTGCTTCCCCAATGAATGTCTTGATAGAAGATATGATTTCATTTTTATTAGAGAAGAAGATATGATTTCGTTGAAGTCAAGTATATTTGTTTTTAAATACGTTGTATCTCAACGAGAAAATAATCATGAATTTGGAAAATTTTATCCCATTGACTTTCTTATATCAGTATATAAAAATTTGCTTCCGCGATAAAAGCACATAAATTTTGCGACGAGTGTGGTCCAATTATTTAACAATGTTTTGCGAATAAAATAAACAAATATTTAATAAAAATACTACATTAACGATGATATTTTAAATAGAGTTATTAGTTTTCGAAATTTTGTCATATTAACTTTCTCATATGAATATATAAAAATTTACATAGACATACATAAGCAAATAAAATCCTCAGCGAACGCAATGCAAATATTTAACCGATTTATTTACATATAAAAGATAAAAATATTTAATAGAAACATTATATTTATCTTAACAATTTTCATTTAATACCTATAAATAGTTTATCTAATTCAAAAGAAATGTCGGACCTAAAATAAATCACAATTTGGTTGAGCACAAATGAAACATTGTTGTAGTTCATTGAATCTAGATAAATAGTATGCATTTATATAAAAGAATAATATTTAAAATATAAAAAAAACAAATAAATGACTTCATATTTTTTTATTTTAGAAATATTTACTATTACATAATATACACATATTCCCTCAAAAAAAAAATGTTGCTGATTGATAATATATATTTTGCATTCCAAATTATTTCATAAGAGATGTATTGGTTAAGTGGTTAAGTTATATAATCAAGGGTGTGTGTATCCTGGTTTGATTCGTAATGGTGGTTTATTTTTAGTGATTTTTGCTAAGTCATTCTTGATTGGAATGAATGCAAATTATAACCAAGATTTGAAAAAAAAATGTCATTAATTTAAAATGGGATGAAAATGTAAATAATAAAATTCATGTTAAAATTGCAAAATAAAATTATAAATGTTATTTTTATAATGGAGTTACACTTGGCTGTTTTTTTATTGGTTTGGATAAATTATCCACCAATTTTCAATGGCAGTCTAGGCCTCACCAAATTACTATTATATGTGTGTCGCTCGTCTTCGACAATCATCTCATGCATTATGATGCATGCAAACATTATATCTTTCAGCGTATTCACGTGCTCAACATGCGATGGACCACATATAATTGTAAATCTAGATTGAAGAACTTCAAATGCTCGTTCCACATATTTTCCTATTGATTCTCGTCGTTCAAATGGTCTCGAGATTTGGATGGTGATCTTGTGGCATTGACAATTGTAGCTCATATACTAGGCTAACGTGTTCATATTTTTTTCCCTCTTGAGCACATCTGTGCAAGTAACCATCAAACACACATGTTTTGTGTTGACCAGTCACACATAAATCCAACTAGTGCTTTAGTTAATATTTTATGTTGGCCTGTTTTCTTTTTTTTGAAAAGAATTACCATAATTATAATACATTTAGGGTCTGTCTATGCTTGGTATAAACTTATAAAATTCTTTTGAGCATATATATTGTCAATTTGTACAATTGTAACTTTGCCTATCACAAGTATAGTTGTGCGAGTTATGTATGTTAATTGCGTTAATAAAATGTATTATGTAGCAATTAATTCATTTATATTAATGGTAACTATATCCTATCGATATATTATTATTAATATAAATTACAAGTAAATAATTATCACCGTTTGCCCCTGGAAACAAAATTTATACCAAACTATTATTTATTAGTAATTGTGGTCTATATTATGTTAGTAGTAATTATACCCTATCGGTATATATTATTATTAATGTAATTTGTTATGATACAATAACCTCATTCATGCCTTATGCTTATATTTATCATTTTCAAATATCCTATCGATATTGGACTTGATAATATAAGTTTTCTTATTATTGTATTTATTTTAAGATCATAATATGAAAGAGTTTTTTTAAAGGACAAGTTTGACTGCGTATATGTGGAATCATTCTATTCATAATTTATTAATGATTCCTTATTCTTTCATGACAGTCTCTTTTCCTAGCTCCGTGAAAACTCTCAACGGGACTAACTATGAGGATTGGAAAGATTCTTTGGATCTTTATTTATCCATCAATGACCTTGATTTAGCCTTAAGAACCGATAAGTCTGCTGCTCTTACCAATGAGTCCACTGAAGATCATAAAACCTTCCATAAAGAATGGGAAAAATCTAATAGGAAGTCACTTAAGGTCATCATGTACACTATGGAGAAATCTATTAGGCAAAGCATTCCTGAAAGTGACAATGCTAAAGATTACTTGAAAGCTATTGGTGAAAAATTCACTCGTTTTGACAAGGCTAAGAAAGGAGAGTATCTCTCATTGTTTGACAAGACCAAATATGACGGTGTCAGCGGTGTGCGAGAGCACATCATGAAGTTGATGAACTATTACAACAAGCTTAAGGATCTTAAGGTTAAGATTGGGGAAGACACTTTGATCTGGAGAGTCCTTGAACCCTTGCCTTCTCAATTTGATGTCATGAGGACTTCATATAATACTCAAAAGGCAGAATAGACAGTTGATGAAATGATTTCTATTATCACTCAAGAGGAGGAATCTTTTAAGAAGGAAAAATCTCAGAGTGTTCATTTTGTTGTTGCTTCTTCTAAGCATCCTACTGCTTCTTCTTCGAAGTATCCTGATGCTTCTTCCAATGGTACAAAAGGTTTTAAGGGAAGCTATCACAAAGGAATACATCACTCTCATGATAAGAAAAGAGGAAATGTTGTGGAATATTTGGAACCTAAAAAGAAATCTTTTAAGTATAAGGGAGACTGCAAGTACTACAAGAAATATGGTCATAAGGATGATGATTGTTACTTCTTGAAGAGGAAACTTGAAAAAGAAGGTACACTTCTAGCTCTAGCTCTAGCTCTATTTGAATCTAATGTTGTAGATGTACCTTTGGATACTTGGTGGTTAGACTCAGGTGCAACTATTCATGTTGTGAATTCTTTGCATGGGTTCGCAAGCCTGAGGAAACCAAGTGATGTTGAGGCAAAGGTCATCGTGGGAGATGGAGCTGGAGTACCTGTTTTAGAAATAGGAGTTGTTTCGTTGTTTTTACCTTCTGGACACACTTTAATTTTAAAGGATGCAATTTATGAACCTTCCATGAGAAGGAATTTGATTTATGTTTCTGCATTGGATAAATGTGGCTACACTTTTAATTTTGGCAATGGAAAATTGGTTGTTTCTTTTAAATCTACTCTCGTGTGTTCTGGAATTTTGCATGATGGATTATATATGTTGAATATGGATGAATTCTCTATTAACACCGTTACTAGATCTAAGCGTAATATGAAAGATGAAAATTCATCAATGTTATGGCATAAACGTTTAGGGCATATTTCTAGGCCTCGCATTGAAAGGTTAATTAAAGACAATATCCTTCCTAATATCGACTTCTCTGATTTTGAAACTTATGTCGATTGCCTAAAAGGAAAGTTAACTGCTAAATCTAGGAATTAAAAAGGGAATAGATGTGACAATGCCTTACAACTGATTCACACTGATATGTGTGGACCTATAACTCCTACTCCGATGGATGGACACGAGTATTTTATAACTTTCATTGATGATTTCTCTTATATTTGGTTGGATAGAACTTCTGCAAGAAAAATCTAGTTCTTTGAATGCTTTCAAGTCTTTTAAAGCTGCTATTGAGTTAAAAACAGGAAAGAAGATCAAATGTGTTAGATCTGATAGAGGAGGAAAATATTATGGCAGGTATGATGAGACCGGAAGAAACCCTGGACCGCTTGTTAGATTTCTTGATGAATGTGGAACTGAGGCTCAGTACACTATGCCTGGCACTCCTCAACAAAATGGAGTTGCAGAGAGACGTAACCGTACCCTTATGGATATGGTGAGATGCATGATGATTCATTCTACATTGCCTGATTTTCTTTGGGGAGACGCCTTGAAAACTACTGCTTACATTCTTAATCAAGTACCAAGTAAGTCTGTATCAAAAACTCCCTATGAGCTTATGACAGGAAAGAGGCCAAATTTAAAACATTTTCATGTCTGGGGTTGTAAAGCTGAAGTCAAACATTATAATCCTCAACAAAAGAAGCTTGATATGAAGACTGTTAGTGGTTTCTTTATTGGCTACAGTGTGGGCTCTAGAGATTGTAGGTTTTATCGTCCTTCTCATTCTACACGGGTTATTGAATTTGACCGAGCAGTTTTCTTTGAGGATGATTTGGAAAGTGGGGTACCTACGTCATGACCAGTTACTCTTAAGGAAGATCGTACTTTTCTCTCTGTGTCATTTGTTACTCTTCCTACAGATATTATGATTCCAGTTATTCAGAATAATATCCCCAATGTTCAAGAAGATGATGATATAGCAGCACCATTGATTATTGAACAAGAACCCAAACATATTCAAGATCAAAATGTTGAACAAAATGAGGTTGCTGAAGTAGTTCCATTGAGGCGATCTCAAAGAGCACGCAAATCCACCATTTCAAATTATTTTCTCGTATACCTACAAGAACATGAGTTTGATCTCCATGATAATGATCCTATTACTTTTAATGAAACAGTCTCTTGTCCTCATGCTCCTGATTGGATAAATGCCATGCATGATGAATTAACTTCTATGTCTGATAATGATGTTTGGGATCTCATGGAGTTACCAGTTGGATGTAAACCCGTAGGGTGCAAATGGGTCTTCAAAACTAAACGCGACCCAAGTGGTAAAATTGAAAGGTACAAAGCCAGACTAGTAGCAAAAGGCTATAGTCAAAGAGAAGGGATTGATTACAAGGAGACCTTCTCACCTGTTTCTACCAAGGATGCTTTTCGGGTTGTTATGGCTTTGGTTGCACATTTTAATTTAGAACTTCACCAGATGGATGTGAAGACATCTTTCTTGAACGGAGAACTTAAAGAAGATGTGTATATGGTTCAACCTGAAGGTTTTGTTAAAGCAGGTGAAGAACACTTAGTGTGCAAGCTGAATAAATCTATTTATGGATTAAAACAGGCATCTAGACAATGGTATCTGAAATTTGACCAAGTTGTCACTTCTTTTGGTTTTAAGGAAAACACATCAGATCAGTGCATTTATCTAAAGACTAGTGGGAGCAACTTCATAATTCTCGTGTTATATGTCGACGATATCCTTCTTGCTAGCAGTCGTGTTACCCTTTTGAATGAAACAAGACAAATGTTAAGTAGCCACTTTGATATGAAGGACCTTGGTGATGCTTCAGTTGTTTTAGGCATCCAAATCTTCCGTGATAGGTCACGTGGTGTTCTTTGGTTGTCTCAAAAGGGATATATTGAAAAGATTCTTAAGCGTTTTAATATGCACACTTGCTCCCCATGCGCTGCGCCTATTCAAAAGGGTGAAAAACTCTCTAATTCTGAATGTCCTCAAAATGATAATGAAATTGCTGAAATGGAAAAAGTCTCGTATGCTTCCGTTGTTGGTTGTTTGATATATGATCAAGTTTGTACTCGTCCTGATATTGCTTTTATAGTTAATGCTTTGGGAAGATACTTAAGCAACCCAGGTTTGGGTCATTGGAAAGCCGTTAAAAAGGTCTTACGATATTTGCAGGGAACCAAAGATTATATGTTAACCTATAAGAAGTATGATCAACTCGAGGTCATTGGTTATTCTGATTCTGATTTTGCAGGTTCCCCTGATGACCGAAAGTCTACTTCTGGTTTAATTTTTAAGATGGCAGGAGGAGCTATTTCTTGGAAGAGTGTTAAACAAACTCTTACATCTACTTCTACCATGGAGGCAGAGTATGTCGCTTGCTATGAGGCTACTTGTCAAGCTATGTGGTTGAAGAACTTAATTTCTTATTTCAAAGTTGTTGAAAGTATATCTAGGCTACTTGTGATATATTGCGACAATACTGTTGTTGTTCATTTCTCTCAAAATACTAAGAGCTCATCTAAGTCAAAGTATTTTGACATTAAATATCTATTTGTGAGAGAGAAAATTCTTGAATTTCATACTCGAATTGAACATCTTGCTACAGAGAACATGTTGGCAGATCCACTAACCAATGGCTTAACTATTGGAGTTTTTCAGAGGCATGTGACCCATATGGGTCTAGTTAAGTCATTTGATATCTTGGATTAGTGGGAGTCTGATTGTTATGTTTTATTGAAGTAATTTTATGAGATATGTAATAAATGACGTCACTCTATAATCATATCTCTTATAGCATTTTATATGCATGGACCTTTATTGGATTACAAACTCTCAATTTATAATGTTAATCCATATTCTTCATTCTATGTGAAATGTAAGGTTTAGCATGTATGATTTTGTTTGCCCTATCGGATTCAATTTCTGCATTGTTGAAGTTTGTGTTTCTTATACTACTTTGATGACAAGTACTATTATAAATATTTGATATACTTCTACTACCATTCTTATATTATTTTAATATTTAATTAAAGTAATCCAAGTGGGAGATTGTTGAATATTTGGATTTACTTTAATTAATTATTAAAATATAAATGTATTATACAGTATTAAATATTTAATGTTATTGTACTTGGTATTTATATTGGGTTTATTGTGGACGGACCGTGATGGGTTGGACCGTTCTTATTAGTCAGCTCATTTGAGAGGTCTCTTGCCTCCACTGATGAGCCTCCACTGATGAGTATATAAGCTAACTATCCCATTAGGTTAGCCACTCTGGAAACTGAAAGAACGCTCAATCAGTAAGACGGCAGAAGAGCTATCAAAACCTAATTCTCTCAAGTCACTTTCAAGTCTCATGAATTCTTCTTTAACCATTCAAGATACACAGTTATATGTCAATTAATACTGTTTATTAATATGCTATATTTCATATCTATGATTTTGGTCACATGTTAAAATACTTCATGTGCTTATCTCTCGTGTAGTAACCTTATCGTCTCTTCATCACTTTGGTCATCAACGCAATCATCAACGATTTGGTTCCAAAAGAATAAAACAGACGCAACAATAAAAAAATAAACTACGCTAAAAAGAACAATTATACAGTTAGTAATAACAAAAGAAAAATTAAACTACCTAATAATAACTAAACTAAACTCTAATAATGACTCAATAAAAACCTTTTTTTTGGTATTTTTGGAATAATAAAAACAAAAAATTAAAAGACATAAAAATAAAATGTGAAAATTTAAATGATAGTTACGAATAAGTAATTTAAATTATTTTGTCGAAAATATCAACAATCTCCAATAGCGGCATCAAAAACTTGATGGTCGGATTTAGGCAAGTGTACCAAATCGTTTGTCAAGTAATAAAGTGTATGTAAAGTATCATATCCATTGTTATTGTCGTTCCAACTAGGCAATTTGCATTACTTATTTGGGAACAATTAAAATAAATAAAGACAATAATTTAAAGATAAAGGGGGGATTTGCAATTTAGTTTATTTGCAGCAGAGCAAGAGTTTAGGAGCTAACCTGTTTTTTATTGCAGAATATTAGGAGCGGTTAGGATTCTTTGAATCCCTCTATTCGTTTGTTGGAATAAATTAATGGTTATCTAATATTCAGAGTCATTGATTTTATGTTTTCTATTTAAGTGATGAGTTTGTGGGTTTAATTTTTCTTCCAACTGTCAAGTTACACATGCTGATCACATTTAGAATATACATGCACTACAATATAGGGTCAATTTTATAGGGGCCACACACCTTTGTAAGGATTACTATTATGGGACCTTAATCTATCAGAGGTCTAGTTTTACTCTCCTCCCGCTGTCGAGTTGCAACCATTACACCTAAGGTTATACGCGTGTCAAAGGCATAAGATCGTTGATCCTAGAGGCACAGTGCGCCTTCGTATATAATATTAGGTGGGGTTTTAACTCTCTCAGAGAGGTAATTGAAACATAGACTTAAATTAGAGTTTCTATATTCTCAATTGTCCTAAAGGTTCCCTCATATATGAATCTTAGAAGTTCATCAACATATTCTCCCTCTCGGTAGTTCTACAAACGGTCAGCCCTATCTCATCTACCTTACCAAGGATGAAAGAAGAATAAAGTTACTATGTTGATTTAAATATCGGGTTATAACATTTTTGCTTATTACCATTTCCGTTATCTTTGTTACTTCCTGATTCGGGAAGGCTTGCACCAATGTTAAGTATGTCACCTCCCTAAGTATCGTTATCTCAAGATGATTTTCCAAGAGAAGCAAAGTCGTACGAATAGTAAAATTAAATAGCATTTCCAAAATAAATGAATAAAAACTTTAAATTAAATATCCAATAAACAAAATAGAGGTTCATCTTAGAACCCTAGCCTAATATTTAGTTACTCATGGTAACTAAAGATAAATTACAAAGAAATAAAACATACCCCAAGGACTTAGAGGAGAGAGACTCCTCCCATGAAGCTGCTAGTACTTGGCTTCCACTTGAACCACTTCGATCTGAATGAGAAAATATGAATGTGATATTTATAGGGAGAGTGTCCACCTGAAGTTGGGATTAAAAATCGGGTTTTTCCACTAAAACGTAACAAAAATACAATTCTGACCCGCTTCCAGCACACTTGGGGCGCATTCCTGGGCGCATAGGTGTTAACTTCATGCACCTCAAGTGTGATAGCACACTTGGGGTGTCTGACAGCACACTTGGGGCGCTTGAGTGTAATTTCCTGCACGAAATTGTTTGTTTCTTCGTGCTTTTGGGTATTTGCTTCCGTATAAGATGTCTTGGAGCTTGAGAACATAAATCCTCCCTTTGGAATGTCTTTTGAAGCCTATTGAATCTTCATTCATGGTTTTCCCAAAGTCTTCAAATGTTTTGCTTTGCCAATTTGTATGATTTCTTCGTGAATTACATAAAAACACCCTAGAATTTCTATGTTTCGGGAAAAATAGAATTACAGGACTAATATAGAAAACATTACAAAATGTTCTGAAAATAATAGGCAATTGATTTATTACTCCTCTATTCTGGATGAAAACTAACTAAAAATGACTGAAAAACATGCTAAGAATAATGTAAGATGATCTGTTATCAGTACTTCTAGCTTTATCCACCGTCTTGTTCTTTAAGAGTTTGTTGAAGCTAATTACCCATTACCAGAATATCTTTTCGTGATCAAGAGGCTCAATGATTTCACTCGCCTAAGATGTTTACAATTGTTTCGCAACCCAAAAATCTCCCCAAAGACACTTAACTTTTAGCCTCTAAATTCCCTCCTTTGGTTCATGAAATTACTCATCATATAGGTTAAATAATGCTTATATAATGCTCAGATCCCGAAAAAATTGCACCACAATTTGCTCGGATTGCACTACGATTCACAGTTTTGTACAAAACACAAAGTTGTGCCTTGTCAAAGCATGCACAATTTTTGACGAACAAAAACATAATCCCTGCATCACCAAATCATGGCATAATTGCTCTTAATCGCGCGATGATTTTCTAGAATTTCCAACATCAATTTTGAATTACTTTTCAACAGAACCGAGACAAAACTATATCAAAACCTTAGGATATTTTGGTAAAAAAAAACTTAGGATTTTAGCATCATAAAACTAGAACTGTATCAGCACATTAATATACCATATCAAACACCAAATACCAAAATCATAGCTAAACATGTGATTGACGTGTAAAGGCACCTGCTTTTTGGGACCATAATTAATGAGAGCATTTCTATGGTTACATGTTTCGTCACCTTCCCTATACGTATGTTATTAGGATAATTAAGGCTAAAAGATTTCAATATCACACCCATGATGAACTATACATCTCATCTCTATATTCTCGGTTATTTATTAGCTTGGGCCAAACATTTCTTTTCCGTGACAAAATTTTGCTATGCTTCAACATATGTATATGTCTTTGTTCTTTCCTATAATCCCATGTGCTATGTTGTCATTGTCCAAAATTCACTCCTATACATAGGTAGTTTAATTTCATTAAGTCACATGCACATGGATGTGTTAACTATCACTCGGTTTCTAAGAGGAAGAAATCTTAATAATTCGAAGTTCGATTGAAAGTAAAGTAAAATCTAACTACAACTGTTTTAAGATGCTCAAAATCAAGATAACGGTCTTAGTTAGCCCTAACACTTGATTAAACACACGTTCCATTTATTTATTTGACAACATGTAGGTTCAATTCAAAGTATACCATAAACGTGTTTTTGTTTTAAAAGAAAAGTACAATAAACGGTTGGCAGTTACAATTTTGTACGATGAGTAGCATATATATAAATATATATACCTCCAATGCATTTTGTTGTTTACAAGTATAATTCACCGAAAAAATGACTAGAACTACAATGCATTTTGTCACCAAAAACAAGTTTCATGTCTCACTTGTGTTATTTTTTATTGTTTTATCTATAGCTTCCATAGTGAATGGAAATGGCAATGAGTGCAATTTCCCTGCCATATTTAACTTTGGTGATTCAAACTCTGATACTGGTGGCTTGGCTGCTGTCTTTGTACAACCACCACCACCTTATGGAGGGACTTATTTCAATAGACCTGCTGGAAGGTTCTCTGATGGCAGATTAATCATTGATTTCATTGGTAATTATTTGTCAACATTGTTAGCTTTCTACTTTATGTATATGGATTTAAAAGATATGCCCTAGAGTGAGTAAATTTGTTTTACACTAACATCAGATTCAATTATGTTACAATGTTATTTTGCCACGTTACTCCACTCTTTTAAGTATATTTTAAAATTGTTTGTATAAAATGACAAAAATGCATGTTCCTTTAATTCATTATTTATTGTTTTGCAATGTTTCACAAAGAAAAAGGAGTTCTCTTTGAAACGTTGAAGAAGTATTATGAATTTATAATTTATTGCTTTCTAATGTTTCATAAAGCAAAAGGAGTTCTCTTTGAAAGGCCCAATAAGTATTAATATGAAATAAATCATAATTCGATTCCTAGTGGTAACAAATTTATTCTCCCCTAACAAATTAATTACAACATCTTTGTCTATATAAAAAACATGGACAAGGAATTGCACGAATGGATAAGCTTCAAGGTTTCTCTTTGTAGATTGTGGCAACTAGTATACCATATATTTAGGTCCACTAAACGTAATTAAAGTTATATTTTTCCGTCTAATCTTTCAACGTGTGTGAGTAGGCAGTAACATAGATCCTCTCAATTTCACTGAAGAAAAAGCTAGGGTTTAGTATTATGTCTCCTTTCAACTTTAGTGACCAAAAAAGTTAATTATGTCATCAATTCTAAAATAATAATGATATTTGCACTTCTCATACTTTCAAACGGATCATATCTACTTTCAACATTCTTTCAATCACATAATCAACCAAACACATACTATGTTATATTATTCTTTTTATTTCATTATCTCTCAATGTGTATACACTCATATTCATCAAACATTTTTACTCTAAAAATATGTATTTTCAAACATAAGTTTTACTATAGACCACTCTGATAACTATGTCGATCATTGAGGACTAATATTTTAAACTTTTCAAAACACCAATCCCCGCATAAAAAGAAGGATAGGGTCCTTATCGACTTTATGATTGATAAAGTCGAAATGATCAATAATAATTTGATAAAAATAAGATAAAATAAACGAGTAAAGTTTCGAAACACTTATATATATTTTGAAAAATCTTTTTTATAGTTTAATACATCTTGAGAGAGAAAAAAATAGATATGCTGACGTGATAGATTTGTGATGCGATAGAAAGAGAGATAGAGATGGAATAAACTTTTTATTAGGTGTTGGAGTTTTTTTTTTTTTGAGAGAATTAGGTGTTGGAGAATTAGTAGTGTCTGAATATCACTATTGAATGAATGTTTCAACAAGTTAATTGATTATCAATACAATGTTAATTTGTTCCATAATTTTGCAATTTCAGCTGATAGTTTTGGACTCCCGTTTCTAAGTGCATATCTTGATTCTTTGGGGGCAAACTACTCACATGGAGGAAACTTTGCAACAACATCATCAACAATCAAACTCACACCTATTCTTTTACCTCAGTTGAATGGACAAAGCCCATTCTTTCTTGGTATTCAGTATGCTCAATTTGCACAATTCAAAGTTAGGACACAGTTTATTAAACAGCAAGGTAATGAAACAACTTATATATATTCAATTAATTTAATAATCACTCACTCTATTAAAAAAATAAAACAAAACTCAATAATATTTTAGTTATTAAGATTAAGATTGACCATCATGTATCAATAATTGAAAATCGTTTGAAACCTTACCAGTGAACAATGTCAACTCTAAGAAGTAAAAGTCTGTAGTCCTTCTTTGTACGAGCGTTTGAGACAATATCTACTTAGTGTCAATTTTGCAAACAAGAAAATATTAGATTTTTAAGACTCAAAACTTAAGTTATATTTTATTTTCGTTTTTTTATATCAAATTGGTATCGATCATGTTATTGTCTCAGTCGTGAGGATAAAATGGATGTTTGTTGAACTTTTACTTATGTAGAGAAGTGCCTTTCGTCCTTAATGTCACGACGATTTTCAGGTATTGATCCAAGATGAACTACCTATCATAGTACCTATTGAGGTGATTCATCGTAGAACTTGCCAACATTTTATTACATTGTTTTGATTCAAATTTTTATTTTCTCAATATAGGTGGCGTGTTTGCAAGCTTGATGCCCAATGAAGAATATTTTCATGAAGCCCTATACACAATTGATATTGGTCAAAATGATCTTGGTGGTGGCTTCTATCGAGGCATGACTATACAACAAGTGACTGCTGATGTGCCTGAAATAGTTAAAATTTTCAAAATAAATGTTAAGGTAGTTAATTACCCTTTTTTTTTATATTAGAATATGAAGAAAAAAAAACCTAATTATAATTTTTTTGAATTTGTTAAAAAAAATATTTTTCTTGAAGGATAAAATTGCAAATTTAATACAAATTTATATTGATGAACTTATGTGATCAGGCATTATACATTTTGGGGGCTAGATCATTTTGGATACACAACACTGGACCCATTGGTTGTCTTCCTTATATTTCCCTGAAATTTATATTTGCTGAAAGGGATCAATATGGTTGTGCAAAGCAATATAATGAAGTAGCTCAATATTTTAACCTAAAGCTGAAGGAAGCTGTGGACCAACTTCGTGAGGAACTTCCTCAAGCTGCAATGACATATGTAGATATATACTCAGTTAAATACTCTCTTTTTAGTAACCCAGCAAAATATGGTAATTAAAATGATCATATATATTATCACATTCTTGATTCCATTTTTAAAATATTTTCTTTTGAAAAATAGAAATTATTAATCAAAGTGATTTTAATGAACACTTTAAAACTATTTATAAATAACTACTTGAGTGAACGATTTATATGTGTTTAGGGTTTGAGCAGCCATTGGTTACATGTTGTGGCTTTGGAGGGGAATACAACTACAGCACTACTGTAGGATGTGGACAAACTATAGAGCTCAATGGATCTCAAATATTAATAGGTCCTTGTGAAAATCGACCTATAAGAGTAGTTTGGGATGGAATTCACTATACAGAAGCAGCTAACAAATTTATCTTTGATCAAATTTCTACTGGGGCTTTCTCAGATCCACCTATTCCATTGAACATGGCATGTCATAGAACTTCTACCTAAGATTATTGAGATGCTATTGCTCTTCAATACAAGGATTTGTATTTCAAAATAAAGTGTTATGTATGAGATCTAAATATTTTATTTATTGAGTAACTTGAATTTTTTTCTATCAGAGGGTTAACAACCCTAATTATCCAAGACAACAACAACTCCTTTATCAGTAATTCCAGCAAATCCTCAAGAAGACAAATTTCAGCAGCATGAAGAATCACTTAAACAATGTATGCTGGTAGCCATCACTAATTAAAAAAAATATTGATTCTTCGATTGAAAATCTTGAAGTTCAAATGGGCGAACTTGCTAAACAATTGGCTAATAATCACAAGGGAACATTCACTACCAAAACCAAGCATAACCCTAAAGAGCAGTGTAATGCAATTGATGTGGAGAGAAAAGAAAAAATGTTCATTGCGACGGTTCCTCAACCGTCAAGGATATGTGCGTCGCTAGATCATTTTGCGACAGTTCAATCAATTGTCGTAACGATGGTCGCAAAATATTGCGACGATTATAAACCACCCTAATGTGTTTTCTGAGACTGTAACTCGAAAAATACGCATTTTTTTTAATGTTTGAAGGGGTATTTCAGCCGTTCCTAACCGCCACTATGAGCTTTTAGGGACGGTTCAAACCGTCGCAAACGTCTGTTTTTTATTATTATTTTCCTATATAATATTTTTTACATTTTTCATTTTAATAGTTTATTCAATAAATTAATCTTAAATCAAAATAAAAATATTAATAAACACTAAAATGCAAAAATATATATGAATAAATGATTAAATCTCATTCATATAATCCAAGAGTAACAACATCGATCCATACATCAAGTTGATTAAAAGAATAAATAAATAGTTTAACATTCAAAAACCAAAACATTGGTGAAGTGGCTGAACATACAAAAGAACTAACATAAAAATTAGAAGCTCATAAAAATATCTAAACATCCCTGGTGACTTTGCTCCATGATTCTCAGGGTGGTGGCTAGACTTAGAGGAACACCTACCATCGCTTGCCGATTCTAAGTTTGTTGGCTGAAAAAATTATAAGACAATGATTAGCAATTCCAAAGTACTGATTACCATTCATAATTAAAAAACAGTGACAATCTTCAAAATGGACCGAACAATTTGAGTGCATCCACAAACCACAATAGACTTTCAAAATGGCACAACAGCACCCCCAACAAAATCAGTATAAATCGATCCATGCATAGAAACCAAATTCTTAGCTTGAGTGCATTATGTAGTGTAGGAATTAAATTGTATGTTACTATATATAAAGTTCTATCGAAGTCAATATATTCAACCTTGTTATCATTGTCGGTTCAAAAGATTGGGAACATGGCTAACTAGTCAACAAAATTTACCACTACGTGTGTGAATTGTCAAGGATTATGTACATAAATGAATTTGAAGTTGTATGGTGAAGATGGAACGAGAAATTGATGATTTGCTCAAATTTTCAATGATGGATTTAGTACAAGGTAGTTTGAGTTCATTATATATCATATATAGTTACCATTTAAACTCACACAATCCTTTGACCGTTACATAGGGTTTCATGACAATATATTTATTCTTTAAAAAAAATCCTATTAACTTCATAGCAATTTGAATTATCTAACTTACCCCATCATAGACCCAATTAAAAAAAGTGAACTTCGTGATACTATTTCATCCATTAATCAAAATAATTTCATAACAACGGTGCTAAAATTTGCTTTTGGATGCTTTGGGAAGCTATGCGGAAAATTAAAAAAATTCCACATCCATGTGGATAATTTTGCCCACGAGAATACGGGCACAGTTATGGGTATCTTAATCAAGACTCTTAAGTTTTGTGTGTGGTGCTTCATCATTTGTTTTTAAATTGTAATTTCTTCAGTAGCACTTGGCAGCATGTTCAGCATTGGATTGATTTCTCTGCGGTTAATCCTTCAAGTATTTCAAATCAATTTACGTGGTTTGGATTTTTAATAGGCGTTTTAAAAGAACAACTATCTTTTATGTATGTTATTTGGTTTTCATGTGTTCGGGTAATTTGAAAAGAGAAGAATAATCGAATTTTTCGCCAAAAGAAAGTCTCCATTCATCATCTTTTAGATAAGGTCAAGTTACTTTCATATTGATGGTCAAAGGCAAAATATGATAATTTAACATTCACTTATCATGGTTGGTGGCTTGGCCCTTTCTCTTGTTTGAACATTGGCTAACAACACTCTTTCATTTTTTCCTCTTTGCAATCGATTGTGCTCTTTGTAGAACTTTAATGTTTCTCTTTAATACATCTTGTGTTATAAGAAACGCTTTTTATTGTTAATATAGTTTTTTTTTAAGCAAATGGGGTCCAGATGATAACTGCAGCGTCCTAAATATATATTAGATAAAAAAAACAGGAACAAAAAGAGAAGGGGGACGGTGTAACAGATTAAGAAGTCTAAAGCAAAAAAAATTAATGAGGCCTTTACAAATATATTTTTTAACATAATATTTATATAAAATCAATTTTGTGTAGACCAAACTTTGAATTCATGATCAAGAGTAATTGAAGTATTTTTGATAATCAGTTAAGCTATGCAAATATCTATACTTTATCTGCCATATAATATACTTGCAAATATCTATACTTTATCACTTTTTAGCGGACTTGCAAATATCTATACTTTATCACTTTTTAGCGGACTTGGATCCTCTTCCACCAGATGTTGTCTGGTAGTGTAGATCTAAACATTTAATTACCCTTTTAATAATTATAAATGTTTGTAATAAAAAGAATTAAATGGTATAAATTCTATTAGACTCTTCAATCACAAGAGAGAACCTTATAAATTCTATTGGACTCTTCAATCACAAGAGAGAACATTGTTATGGCCTTAGTAGTAGCCTTAGATGATAAGAAAACAGAGAACAAAATTTGAACTAATATTGCAGAGTCCTCACTAAGGAAGACTCTTCCAAAAACTAGCGTATGCCGCTTATTGTGACGCTCACACGGTATTCTTTAGTAAAAGGCGAAAGAATAGTTCGCTATGTGATCATCACACGACTCCGTGCTTTAAGACTGAAAGATGTCCTTTCATTTTATATGTGAGCAGCTTAGTTAAGTTGATGCTTTAGTTGATGTGGGGCATAAATGGAACACTCCACTCACTTCCCCTGTCACCCATCCATACATTTCTATTTGGAATGTTCAAAATCAATTTAGATTTCTTCAATATCTCAAGGTTAGAAGATTAAACATCCGTTGAAGCATTGCTTCCAAAGAAAGAGACCAAGATATACATACACATATGTGCTTGGTTTCACCCACCAAACCTATGTTTTAGGTCTTGTGTGTTAATTATAAGACAATGATTAGCAATTCCAAAGTACTGATTACCATTCATAATTAAAAAACAGTGACAATCTTCAAAATGGACCGAACAATTTGAGTGCATCCACAAACCACAATAGACTTTCAAAATGGCACAACAGCACCCCCAACAAAATCAGTATAAATCGATCCATGCATAGAAACCAAATTCTTAGCTTGAGTGCATTATGTAGTGTAGGAATTAAATTGTATGTTACTATATATAAAGTTCTATCGAAGTCAATATATTCAACCTTGTTATCATTGTCGGTTCAAAAGATTGGGAACATGGCTAACTAGTCAACAAAATTTACCACTACGTGTGTGAATTGTCAAGGATTATGTACATAAATGAATTTGAAGTTGTATGGTGAAGATGGAACGAGAAATTGATGATTTGCTCAAATTTTCAATGATGGATTTAGTACAAGGTAGTTTGAGTTCATTATATATCATATATAGTTACCATTTAAACTCACACAATCCTTTGACCGTTACATAGGGTTTCATGACAATATATTTATTCTTTAAAAAAAATCCTATTAACTTCATAGCAATTTGAATTATCTAACTTACCCCATCATAGACCCAATTAAAAAAAGTGAACTTCGTGATACTATTTCATCCATTAATCAAAATAATTTCATAACAACGGTGCTAAAATTTGCTTTTGGATGCTTTGGGAAGCTATGCGGAAAATTAAAAAAATTCCACATCCATGTGGATAATTTTGCCCACGAGAATACGGGCACAGTTATGGGTATCTTAATCAAGACTCTTAAGTTTTGTGTGTGGTGCTTCATCATTTGTTTTTAAATTGTAATTTCTTCAGTAGCACTTGGCAGCATGTTCAGCATTGGATTGATTTCTCTGCGGTTAATCCTTCAAGTATTTCAAATCAATTTACGTGGTTTGGATTTTTAATAGGCGTTTTAAAAGAACAACTATCTTTTATGTATGTTATTTGGTTTTCATGTGTTCGGGTAATTTGAAAAGAGAAGAATAATCGAATTTTTCGCCAAAAGAAAGTCTCCATTCATCATCTTTTAGATAAGGTCAAGTTACTTTCATATTGATGGTCAAAGGCAAAATATGATAATTTAACATTCACTTATCATGGTTGGTGGCTTGGCCCTTTCTCTTGTTTGAACATTGGCTAACAACACTCTTTCATTTTTTCCTCTTTGCAATCGATTGTGCTCTTTGTAGAACTTTAATGTTTCTCTTTAATACATCTTGTGTTATAAGAAACGCTTTTTATTGTTAATATAGTTTTTTTTAAGCAAATGGGGTCCAGATGATAACTGCAGCGTCCTAAATATATATTAGATAAAAAAAAACAGGAACAAAAAGAGAAGGGGGTCGGTGTAACAGATTAAGAAGTCTAAAGCAAAAAAAATTAATGAGGCCTTTACAAATATATTTTTTAACATAATATTTATATAAAATCAATTTTGTGTAGACCAAACTTTGAATTCATGATCAAGAGTAATTGAAGTATTTTTGATAATCAGTTAAGCTATGCAAATATCTATACTTTATCTGCCATATAATATACTTGCAAATATCTATACTTTATCACTTTTTAGCAGACTTGCAAATATCTATACTTTATCACTTTTTAGCGGACTTGGATCCTCTTCCACCAGATGTTGTCTGGTAGTGTAGATCTAAACATTTAATTACCCTTTTAATAATTATAAATGTTTGTAATAAAAAGAATTAAATGGTATAAATTCTATTAGACTCTTCAATCACAAGAGAGAACCTTATAAATTCTATTGGACTCTTCAATCACAAGAGAGAACATTGTTATGGCCTTATAAATTCTATTGGACTCTTCAATCACAAGAGAGAACATTGTTATGGCCTTAGTAGTAGCCTTAGATAATAAAAAAACAGAGAACAAAATTTGAACTAATATTGCAGAGTCCTCACTAAGGAAGACTCTTTCAAAAACTAGTGTATACCGCTTATTGTGACGCTCACACGGTATTCTTTAGTAAAAGGCGAAAGAATAGTTCGCTATGTGATCATCACACGACTCCGTGCTTTAAGACTGAAAGATGTCCTTTCATTTTATATGTGAGCAGCTTAGTTAAGTTGATGCTTTAGTTGATGTGGGGCATAAATGGAACACTCCACTCACTTCCCCTATCACCCATCCATACATTTCTATTTGGAATGTTCAAAATCAATTTAGATTTCTTCAATATCTCAAGGTTAGAAGATTAAACATCCGTTGAAGCTTTGCTTCCAAAGAAAGAGACCAAGATATACATACACATATGTGCTTGGTTTCACCCACCAAACCTATGTGTTAGGTCTTGTGTGTTGCTTCTATGGTGGAAGGGACACTTTTTGCAGCCGTAGCATGAGTAGTAAAATGTATTTTTCTAGGTGAATCTGATTCTTCCCTCAAATTATTTTTCAAAAAATGATATTGAAAATGTCTTATTCCAAGTTTCCAACACATGTAGAAGTGGAAGCAGTTTAATCCAAACTCCAAAACTAGCCACACTGATTAGCTAAGTGCAGAAGCTGGAGGTCTCTGTCTTGGGGGATACTTTTCAACATGTCTTTACCATAAAAAACCTCTCATATTTTCCATAGTGTACACGGCATAAAATTTGTATGTTTTTTCATAAGAGTGAGGAAGAGAAGACAAGGAATGAAATTACTAGGTTGCATCAATTTAATTCACATATGGAGTATACAATAGTCTTAGTAACCGGTGTTCCAGGGACATTGGTTAAGGAACTCATAAATAGAAGTTTTGTCTTAAAAATATAAGTTGTTAAATTAATTTAAAAAAAACTTATTTGTGTTAATTGCTTAACCTAACCTTGTTTGAAGGTTGGAATGTTCGAATTCAATGTCAGGTATGAAAGTTCGACCCAGAAATGTGATATTATGAGATGAACCACAAGCGACCAAATAATTATCGATGGGATTGAATGAGGCAAATGATTCCTGGCATTCGGTGTATAGTAAAAGAATTAGAACAAAAGGTGTATACTCAGGAACTTCTGGCATTGCCATATTTGTTCCTTTTATAGAATACTACAATAACATTGATTGAAAGTTGAAACCTAACCCCCAGGTTACTGAAGCTCTTGCTATATAGTTTTTGTTTGAACTAGTATTGTTGAAGTATAAGTGAGTTATCAGCTAGAATGTATTAAATTTGAAACTAGTCAATAACTTCTTGTTCAAGTAATTTCTTACCATGTAACTTAATAACTGTCAAAGTTACTTATTGGTTACAAAATGGTTATATGAGTTAGTAGTAGATTGTTTTCAAATCTCATCAGGAACAAAACAATGGAACAAGGTTGGTATTGACATATAGTAGATTTTGCAGCTTGAGAATGTGGATTCTGAATTGGATTCAAAGTGTGTGGTTGATCAATTCCACAATAAAGAATCTAGAGGTGTCGGATCTTAATGATGTTATCCGAGCCTGGAGATATGATTTTGTCCGTTGTAAAATCTAAGATTGAGCTTATTAGGAGACAAGTCAATGACGTTGCTCATGTGTTAGCAAAGGCGTCCTTATTTTTAGCTAGTTTCCGCATTTTCAATGATATTCCTACGTGTATTCGCGATATTCTAATTAATCAAATGCTATATGCTATTTATTATAAAAAAAATCAATTTGCTTATGAATGTGGTTTTATTAAATTAATGAAACTGTGTTAAAGTGGGACTAATGTTGATTAGCTTAATGGACATAGTGCATGTACAGTAAGCACATAAAAAAATCTCTGATTCATGCACATAGTTTTCCCTTTCACTTCGAAACCTCAAATTCCATATTCAAACCATCATATGTCCCTACTCAAATATCATGATTAGTAAATACAAGGACATACCCTAGTGAGTCCATTCCTAGTTCCTTTCCTATATAATAAAAAGAATATCAATATGCTAATTGCTAACTAACCATTCATTCAGTTACAATTCCAACAAACCCAATAACTTCCTAAACAAGTCTTCTCTTTCTCTTGTTCTTCTCTCTCTCAACCCTGATTGAGCAACAGGGTTGCGATGCTTCCTTGCTGTTGGAGGACAATGGTGATAGAAACAGTTCCTATGAGAAGCAGGCTATTCCAAATCAAACCTTGAAAGGTTTTGACAAAGTTGACTTGATTAAGGAGGAGGTGGAACTAGCATGTCCCGGCGTTGTCTTGTGCTGACATACTTGCTCTTGCCGCAAGAGATTCCGTTCTTTTGGTTTGTTCCTAACACCTATAAGTTTATAGCATATTTCTTCTGTTAAAAGCTCTTCATTCTGATGCATTTTTGCTTTAAATGCTATTTTGTGACTACTTTGATATGGTTTATGCCGGAAATTTCTAGCCTGCAAATTAAGGGCATGTTTACTTAAAAAATGTTTTCAGTTTTCATTTTCTAAACTTTGTATTTGTTTTATATTGCTAAATTGAATGGAAAACTTGTGTAGCGATTAATTGTGATAGAGACAAGATCGAAAAATAGTTAGGGAGAATGCATTTTTAGAAACAATGAAAACATTGTTTTGAATTTCCAAAATTTCTTAAAATATTGAAGCTGTTACTTGTCTGATTTCTGACTCATTTTGTTTCAATCAACTGTCTATTTCTTTGATAATACATGATGCAAGTGCACTTTCCATGTTCTTAATTCTTGCATGGATATCCTGATTTTGGGGTAGCAATGTTTTAGTAAGTTAATTTTTGCACCTATTTATGGACATGGCTATTGCAGGGTGGTGGGCCTTTCTATCCAGTTTTAACAGGCAAACGAGATAGCCTGCAATCGTTTTTCCAGGAAGCAACTGATCAAATTTCAAGGCCTGACAATAACATTACGCCCACACTCACCTCTTCAATCTTAGAGGATTCAATGCACGGGAAACAGTCAGCCTACTTAGTAAATTACTTTACACTTATGCATTTATGAATATAATATGATAAGGTATATTTCGTGGCTGCATTGCGAACTGTTGAGCCTGATGCAGCCTCAACTATGGTGACAAAGACATCAAAAACCCTGATGTCGTAACTGAGATTGTGATCCCACACATTTTTTAAAACCTTGAATTTGACTGATAAGATCTGTTGGTTTCTTGATAATCTAAAGGAGGACACAACATTGGAAAAATCGGTTGCGATTTCATTCAGCAAAGGCTGTACAACTTTCAAGGAACAGCGCAACCAGACCCCAGTATACCTCTTGATTTTCTCAGTCAGATGAGGCAAAACTGTCCTGACAACAGTAAGAATAATATCAGCAGCAATGGCACGTTTTCGACGTTTACAGTTTCAAAGCCAATGAATGTTCATCACTCTAGTAACAAAGGGATGTCATACATGCAAGCATTGTCATCTGCAGTTCCATCTGGAGCATCTCTTGACATTCACTACTATCAGAGTTTGTTGAGAGGAAGAGGGTTATTGTTTGCTGATCAACAGCTGATGGCTCAAGAGAAGACTGCCAGATTGGTTTTTGCTTATGCTTCAGATGACGGATCAACCTTTCGGATGGATTTCGCAAGGGTTATGTTGAAATTGTCTAACCTTGATGTTTTGACTGGAAATCAAGGTCAGGTTCATCTGAATTGCTCCCGTCTCATAAGCTCTTAAGTGAGCTGGTTCATATATTTCATTCTGGTTTAGCAAATTTGTTATCTTCCTATGTAAGTTTCTCATACACATTTGAGGGTAGTTTTGGCCATGTAAAGTGACAGTTGTTAGAGAATTTATTGATTTTGGTGGCACTGTGTTAAAAAATGTTTACTCTTGTGTTGCAAGGCTGCAATAAATATCTACAAATCAAAGTGTTCTGTTATGCTTTATTAAAATTTGGATACCAAGGTATTGAAGTACATTTTTGTATAAGCTCCCTATTCAACTCTTACAATCAGAGATCAAGGAATGATTCTTAGATATGATATTGCAAGTCACAACTGCTTCTGTGATGGTTCCTCTCCTATCCTTGTAATGTAACCATAATGTTTAATGAATACATACTAGTAAGCAGCAGTCCATCATGGACACATTTGCGCGGATATAAAGAATCAACTTTCACGTCGAAATTAATGTCAAATATAGATTTAAATTTAAATTGCATATGAAAATAAGAAAACGTGGACATCTTGTTCATTCACTAGTGACTACTGATATATTATCATATATTTTAAGCTAGTTTTTCTTATGCTATGTATTAGTATTAACAGTAGTCCTGTTGAATAATGCAAGCTACAACTATTAGCTTTTTTTCCTGTGTATTTACATCTAATATTTATTGTATTTTTTTTACATTAATAACTAGTTTGGTTTGTCTTCAGATTTACATAAACATCAGATTTCTGAAAGTTAAGGCATTCTTGTTCAAAATAACCCTATCTTGGTGAAATCAATAGTATGTACAAGATCAATTAGCTTGTGAACGCGGTTTCATTAAATTAAGGAAACTGTGTTAAACTGAGACTAATGTTGATTAGCTTAATAGGCACAGTGTAAGAACATACAAAAATCTGACTTCAGCACATAGTTTTCCCTTTCATTTTGAAACCTCAAATTCTATGTGCATATGTCTCTACGCTAATATGTAAACTATGCATTATTTAGAACCTGTTCATATTAATTTACATCATAGTATTAAAATAAAAAAAACAATAATTAACCATTGTCTTATATCTATCAAATTAATGTGAATCAAACATTAATCTTCAAGTCACTTTGATATGATATCAGTTTATTAAAGGAGGTACTTCCTTACACTGTTCTACTATGACATTTGTCTATGGAATTCATACTGATCAAATGGTTGAAGCTTGAATGATCAAATGGTGTGTATGCTTATATATAATGTTCATAATGGATGATCTATGATGTCGATACATAGCTTTGCTCTGACTTTAAATGGAGCCTCCGCAAATGGACGGTGAGATTAAACTCCTCAGATTAGACAGTCCTTAGACCGGATACATGGTTTAAAAAAAAAAACATTTGCTTAAAGTTTTCTGCACTGTTTTGAAGGATTTAATCGTCATATTATTGTTTAAATCGGCAATATTTTAATCTACATATTAATGATCTATTGGATGAATTGCTGATATGATTTAGTGGGCTCTATGTTGGCATATACTCTGCTTGGTAATTGCTCTTTGTTCGCCTAGTAGGAACACATGCGTACACTGGGAAATAGTCCCACATCGACCAGTCAAGAAAGCAACCGAGAACATGTGAGATATAAAAGCAATAGTGAGCCCATCTTTCAACTCATACCTTTCTCGGCCTTTTGGCTAAGATCAAGTGTAGTATCTGTTCTTATCAGTTTAATATCTGATATGTGGACCAATGGTTCACACGATATTAAATTACTTTTTTGAGGGGTAGAAGCCACTTTAGTAGCTTGCTACTTGGCTTCTTGTGTGTCGCCAATGCGTTGCACTATAGCATTGGCTTGGCGCACCCCACCAATTCAAGTTATTAATTTTTTTTTGTATATTTATTAGGTTGCTATCTTGTGCATACCATAGTTAGCCTCTTCATTTTATAGGCCTCATACACATGGGATAAGATTTCACGTATGCGCATTCAATGTGTTGTCGTCAAAAATATCAGTGTGGTGGTAAGCAACCTTGTATCTCGCGTACGCAAAAGTAGGGGAATCCAATTTTGTTGATTATCTTGGATTGAATCATTCTCCGTTCTCTTCAATCTCAATCTGAACCCTCTCTAGAATCCTCACTTTCCTCTCTTCATCTTCATCTTCATCCTTGAGCTATCAAAGATTCATTTATTGTTCCTCTTTAACCTTTGATTTGTGAAATTGTTTCTAACCCAATCAACATCAATCTAAAGGAAGCTTTGCTCTAGCTAATGACAATCAAATGTATTAACCAATTCAAGTTATTAATTAGATTCAAAGTGTGTGGTTGATAAATTCCACAATAATCGTCTAAGGGTGTCCGATCTTAGTTATATTATCCAAGACTATAGATATAATCTACGGTAGAGTTTCTTAGGAGACAAGTTAATGAGGTTGCTCGTGTGTTAGCGAAAACGGTCTTATTTTTAGCTAGTTTCCGCATTTTCATCGATATTCCTACTTCTATTCGCGATATTCTAATTAATGTAATGCTATAAGCTTTTCATTGTAAAAATAAAATAAAATCATTTAACTTGTGAATGTGGTTTGAACTATAAATAATCCTATACTATTAGTCCATTCAGTTTAAATCTAAAATGTAAATGCAATGATTCAACTAAATTAAGTTGAACAATAGTTTTTATTTGGACCTTTTAGTAGAATTTCTATATCTGTTGGGGGAATCAGCCACTAAATATACACATGAAATGATTTTCTTAACCTGCAGCAAAAACAATGAATTTCTTAACCTGCAGCAAAAACATATGTTAAAGAATTTTTAGGCCAAGTGAATTTAAAATACAATGATGGTTAAGAAAACAAGTTTTAAACTTATGCAGCTTTTACTTTCTTTATAGAGTCACGTTGTATTAACGCTGAAGCTTTCACTTACTATGTTTTTTGAATATACTAGTAAAAAGCATTATTTTGTTTTCGAATATGTCCTTGACGTAACTTATGTTAACTGTGTAATTCAGCTCATAAATAAAGGGATTGTTTAGGATTGTTGTAACTTAATAACTTCATTCATTGTTGGCTTTGTCCATTAAATTCATATATTTTTCAATTAATTTAAGTTACATAAATACATAATAACCATTAGCTACCATCACATGTATGATGTAGGTTGCTATCATATCTCCAAATAAAATAGAAAAATAGGGAGAATACAATCATGTTGAAATCAAGCCAACATGCTGGGAGGGCATGAGAGATGGAGGGCCTCAAAAAAGAACTGTGTATTATAAACTGAGGAAAATCTAACAGGATAAATTATCAATCAAAGTAACTTTTATATTTTTTACCTTTAGCTATTACTGTAATTTCAAACAACAGAAACTTCACTAGTAACTAAACCAATTAGACCTTGTCATCTAATTTATCATTTACAAGCGGAAGCAACTCCATCTTACTCCTAGGCGTCCTGGGTGTCCGAGGAGTTCCCGGAACTGCTGGTTGTTGGGAGATCATGTTCCTAACATAACCATAGAATGTACATCCAACAAGAGTTATGGCACATCCAACCGCATTCATATATGAAATTGGATTCCTAAATATCAGCCAAGAAATGAGAACAGCAACTGCAACCTGCACAAAAAGCATGATTACTGTTAATTTGAAGTGTAGAAATCGATGAAACTATATGAAAGTATCAGGCAGGGGATGAAATAAGGGGGAAAAAAAAACAGAATTAGTGAATGGTAAAGGAATAATGATAATGTGACAACAGTTTCAACTTTTTCAACGTATTTAATGAGAAAATATGAAAAATATTACATGAAATTAACCAATTGACGACAGATATGAAGAATTAGAATGCAAGACCAAATAATTTATGGGAATTATATCTGCTTGATAGATCTCACCTTAAGGTTTCCAGCAACATTAAATGTTACAGCCGTGGTGGAGTGAATCACATAAAAAATAGAGAAATTAAGGCAGAATGCCAAAACACCAGAGCTGAAAATAATGATCATGGCCGCCCAAGGATAAGGATGGATACTGAACCACTCAAGAATTCCATTGCCTTCAAGTAACAACGCAGGAAACACCATGATCAAGGTTGCAAAAGGTGCCATGTAATAAACTGTATTTATGCTGCATATACAAAACAAGAACAATTAGTCTATGTATTGCAGAAAAATCATGCCAAATCAAAACCTAGCATAGCTAAGAACAGAACAGAAGAAATGATAAAGATCATAGCATAGCTAAGACAAAGTGGGTAACAAAGGTAATGATAAAGATCATCACATACACAGTTGCTTTTTTTAATTAATGCATGAAAGCAGACAGAGCAACAAATGTTGAAAACACAGCACTTATGTGGATTTTGATCAGAAATTTATATATACATGTTATAGTACAGACAGCCTACAGTAGAAAAAGATGTTCATACAGTTCTGGCAATCGTTGAAACTTTTGGAAGCCAAGAGAGTATTCCAGACATCAGTCCAGGATACAGTATTTATCCATATTACATGTATAAATAAAAACATGACTTGAAAACTTAACTCATCATAAATAGAATAAATGAAAATACAAGTTGGACACTTCAAAAGTTTTTGGAGTTTACATCCTACGGTAACATCAAGATGGCCTGAAATCGTTTACATCAACATGCTAATTTTGAATCTACCTGATTTATGACTTCTTGTATAAAAAGTATCTGCTAATTTAGAGCTTATTTCTCCAATTCATATGCAAGTGCTAATGGAACTGTGTCATATCCAGACTACATACACATCCGTCTACTTTTATCTTAGCATATAGCAAAATCATCAGGCACAAGAGAAGGTGTTTTTGTGAATATTTGCAATCTTAAATTATCACATGCACACAGGTACGGATCAGGAGAGATAATAAGGTACTTGGTTCAAGATTATAGAGCCGTGAAACAAAATCAGCAACACAACACCCGTCGTTTTGCATAAAATCCAGAAGATTTTTTGTTGTTGTTGCAGATATTATCATGTTTCATTGTTGCTGCATGCGACTAACAAACAGGACGTAAGAAATAGGACAGGTGAAGGAACGAAGTGTTTGTCCAAAAAGTACCTTTGTGGCATGCTCAAAACCAGTAAAAAAAAGATGGGGTGGGGTGGTACAAAGTACATACATTTTCAGCCACTTTCACATCCTATTTCTGCAAATCTATTCATAGCTGACGTGGTCAGATTACATGGATCCCAGAATCAATTGTAACTAAAAAGGACAGATTTGTTCTCAGCCAGTTTTGGTCAGACCTGTTCAAGCAAGCAGGCTAAACCATACCGGCTGAGATCATATGCACAAAGAAAGAATGAGAAATTGGTCCGCTACTATGTTAGCAAGTTCAAGTAACCCTTACTGATCATCAAGCTCAGCTACCACCAGTGGCACTTTATGAACAATGGGAATTACAGCAACAATCCCTGGACATTGTTTGACAAAACAGGGAATTTGAAAGTCCTCATTCGGTTTTGCCCTGATTTGAGAATTCCTGCAAACCAGCTTCTAATGTGATCCATAGTTTACCCACATTTTCACCTCGAGGACAAGGCAAGTTTTGGGTTGAGTATTGATAGGTGACATCCATTAAGATGGTGTATGAGAAAAAGGATAGGGGGGAAATGTAACTGACATATATGTTGGCTAACAGCTCTAACTAACTAGCCAACTAACTAACAGGATGTAATAAATAAGACAGCGACTTGAATAAAGGAGTTCTTGCAAAGTGAGTAAGAATCGGGGCACTCTCAATTAGTCCAAGAGTGTATTACATTCATTGTCCTCTGATCAACTTGATCCCGAGGGTGTGTTCATAAAAAAATGTCTACTTTTTCATTAAGTTTCTATTGAATTGATCTTAAATCTAGTAGAAACCCATCAGAAAGAAAAAACAATAAATACAAAAAACAGAGAACAGGCAAAGCGTAAATTGTGTACCTGTCAAATTTGTAACCATGCAACAGAGCCTCTGCAAGGATAGTCTTTGTAGAAGTAGCCAAACAGCCAAATAAGGCAGCACAAAATCCGAACATGTTAAAACTAAGCTCTGTAATAGATGTCAGAAGAATCCCTCCAACAATGGGTACGAGAGAAGCCCAAATACGCCAGTCAAAATATTTTCTCCATACTAGCCACTGCAACACAACTGTGCAAGTTTACCAAGATCAGATGAAATTGTCAATTACAACATAAAGCAGGTGGCAGCT
Source organism: Medicago arabica (assembly GCA_946800305.1). NCBI lineage: Eukaryota > Viridiplantae > Streptophyta > Magnoliopsida > Fabales > Fabaceae > Medicago > Medicago arabica. Next base: position 11,825,189 of record OX326965.1, on the reverse strand, counting down.
AGGTAACCAACTAAAGAACATTACCTGTTGTTGCAGGAGTGAATGACTTTATTGTTTGCATAAAAGAAACGGGTATGTAGCGTAGGCTCACATTTCCCAAAACTATATTTATACAGAACACAAATGACATAGGAAAGATTCTTCTCCAGCGATCTTGAGGGTCAACAGATATGAGTGGTTTAAGCTTCAGTACTTTAATTACCACATATGCTCCAATGGCTGAGCAGATAAAATGGATACAGGATACCGATAGGGGAAACTTGAAATCCAATTTCTGCAAAGAAAAAATTAAAATTTAAGGAGAACAAATGGATACATTAAACAAAATAGGATTAAGTAGTTGAGGCAGGTGTGATAAAGACCGGTAGAAGCCCCATGAAGGAGGGTAAGACAACAATGACTAAGAAAATTACAAGTCAAGTCATGAAGAAATATTTACATCAAATGGTTTGTTACTAGACAAGATTGAATATAGAATATTATGGCATCTTTTGATCCACGTAGCCGAATCAACCTTGTGGTAAATAGCTTTTGATATTTACATCCATTATAATCAATACAAATTCTTCACATGAAAGTTGAGGGGCCAAGGTGAGCAAGAACGAAACCAAATACACATGTGGAGAAAGTGATGAAGATTGATAAACCATTTTCCTCACATATCTGAGTAATCTATGTGATCAGAATCATTTGAGGTCCTAACTAAAAGCTCTGTTACACGCGTCAAAATCATAATAAAACAAATACTAGCAGAGCCTTGAATATAACAAAATAAGAATATCGGTGGATCTTGGATCTTTCCTGACCGCAGAACGACCAAACTCCATGAAACAAAAAACAAACACTTTCCTAATTGAAAATCTTTTGCATGACATTTTAATTTGTCTTGTGTCTTCATAGCTTCATTTCATTTTAAGGAGACACGAAGTACATGTTTAGATTGGCAGCAAGGGTGAGATTGACAGAATCACGTTAAGCCACCGCAGCTTTAGCAAAAGCTACACTTTTGAAGATTCAACAAAATCACAATGCTGCCATGATTTAGCCAAACTCACCGCTCATCCACACATTCTAGATTATGCAATTTTGAATACTCATATTAACCCTTAAAATGCTTATTACACAATAAACAAAAGAAACTTACAACTTTCCCCAGGCATTCAATGTAGCTCAAAAGGAACATCATATTTCATTAATGAACCCAGATACAAACCCACCACACGTGAGTAAATCAAATTCAACAAATCTACTCTGCTATCTACTTTGTCATGAAAGCACGGACACAGACACCAAACACGACACAGACATCGAACACTAATTGATACTGTTAATAATTTGAGAACATAAATTGACACCGAACATTAATCGGTGTCAGACACTAACACTATCAGACATACATACACGGACATCAGACACATCTGAGAAAATGACATAATTCTATTATGTCAGGCACGATATATATCAGACACCGGACACGCCTTCCATCAAAAAAATAAATTTAAGCGGTGGATCTTATCATAAACATTGAAATTAGGAAAAATAAACAAATAATGGTAGATAATAATGATAATAGATTAGATTAAAAAAATGAAAAGAATTGAAACCTGAAAGATCCATTTGTTCATGATAATGACAGTGACATTGAAAGCCCACCATTGAAGAATTGCCAAAAGAGATCTAAACACGCTCCACTGGCAAACTAGGCCTTCTTCCATCACTCACCACCCTTCTTATTTTACACTTTCTTTATTCTTTCTTTACAACAACACCAGATTTAATATATAAGAGAGTTTTTTTTTGTTTTGTTTTGTTGTTATTTGTGAATTGTAACGGTGAAGGAATGAATCAATGAATTGATGAAGGCTTGATTGAAGAAATTAGATATTGTAGCTCTTTTTTGTTTCTTACACTTCTCAATCTTTATGTCATTTGTTTGGTTTTACCTCACTCTATCTTTTGTCTAATTAATGCTACAAATTTACTCTTCCAAACTTTTTTATTATTCTTATTTTTATTTATAAACTTTTTTCGGCTTTTTTTTTTTTTGACAAAAATAAACGATATTCATTCATTCAAATTGATAAAGTACATTGATATAATACAAATTCAAATTCGCTAAAAACAAAAAGGATGAATCAATGAACAAACTCACAACATCCATGTTAATAACATAAAACGGCAAAGTACTTATGCCTACAAATATGACTAATATGACTATATTCAAATCTCTGACATACTCATATTTTCGGATCTGCAACGTTGACGACGCCAAAGTCATTGTCATTGATCGGATCTGCATTTGCTCAAAGCTAATCTTTCAACCTGCATCAAATAAACACTGCACTAAGACGGAAATAAAAAACACACCGCACAAAGACGGGAAATCAAAACAAACAGAGTCGTGCAAAGACGACGAAATCACAAAAACAAACTAAAAATATGTAAAATCACTTATTCAATTAGGATAAAAGGAAAAATAACTCATAGTGGTAATTTTTGGGTCAAAATTGACCCTAAACCACCTCTCTGACAAGAAGAAGAAAGAAATGACGGCTAAGGTTTTACTTCATTTTTAGCCATTGTTGACCAAAAAATAAAAAAACATAATCATTATTTCTAAAAAATTAAAAAATCACGTGAATATACACAACTTCAAGAAATATATAAAATTATAAGTACACGTTTAATTTAACAATATCGAAATTACTAGTTGAGTAATGTATTATAGTTTTTTTTTTCTTTTTTCCGATTTTTCGGTATATTTTTTATATGAAAATGAAATTGAATTTTCGAAAGTAAGTCATGTTTTCTATTTTAAGAAATGAAAATAATTTTTAATTAAATAATAAAAGTGAATGTGAAAATTAAAAATACATAAGACTTTCTCTTTTTTCACTAGATTTAGTAAAAAAACAAAAAAGGTGAATAGAATTGCATATTCGATAAGTTACTTAAATATTCCTATATTAAATGGGATTTTTATATATTTTTTATACCTTATTTCTGTATTTTATAGGGGGGAAAATACATATTATAGTATAAAGAAAGGGTGTTTTCAACAATTATTATTACTTATTTGCAGGACTCATTTCTATTTTACTTTCAAACTTGCCAAAAGTATTATTTTTTTTTATTTATTTCCTTTTTGACATGTGAACAAAAGAATGGATGAGATGTTTCAAAAAAAAAGAAAGGATGAGATGGTATTGAATGAATCTTTCGTCTTATAACCTTTTGTTGTAACACTTTTCCATGAGATAAACATTGCGTAACCTCTATTGCAATTTCGACAGCGGCAAACTTTAACTTATCTTAAATTTGGGCTATTTTAACTTAACTTTTTTAAGTGGCAAAAAGGAGAAATATATTAAACAAACAAAGTAAAGGTGTTCCGGATCAAACATGAAAAAGTATAATTACAACTAAGTCTCACGGGCGAGATTAAGAGGCGAATGATATAATAACAGTTAAACAAGGTAAAAGATGATGTTGTCAAAACAGATAATCAAAGTTAAAGGGTAACAAAATTCGACTTCAACCACCAGAAAGATTGCAACTTAATCCTTTCAGTTAACGCCTGCAAACTCTTCTCTTTATGTTGAAATGTGTGTCTATTGCGCTCCTTCCAAATTACTCAAATCACATATAGCCATATAAATACTAAGGGTGAGGCAGCTTTTTTTGAAAAGCCCCCTAACCCTCCAAATTGAGATAAATGATCAAAATATTTCAATGAGAAACTGAACAAAATCCTAACCAGCCATATATAATAGGCCAAATCCAAATTCGATCAAAAAAATCACATTGAAAAAATAAGTGATTAATGTCTTCGATAATGTCGCAATTCGGCGAACAGTTCTGTTTTGTATGAGCATTAATACAACATCTGACCATATTATCTTTTGTCTGAATATGGTTCAAAATCAATTAAAAATTAATATTTTAAGAGGCACGACCTTCATCCACACCATCGGTGTAAAAGTCGTATAAATAATATCATCCACTAGAGTACAATTGTTATAAGCACTACTAACCATATAACAATTTGAAGAATGAAGTTTTCAGACCCACCGATCATCCGCTGAAACTTGCAAAACAACTGTGGTTAACCTCTCAACACACTCCCCCATAAACTCCTTTTATCACGCAAACAACCTCTTACGTCACTTCCACGTTTCTCCATACCCCACCCCAAAGCAAACATATTAATCACCGTCGCTAACTTGTAATTTGCTAACTCAAACAACCTACCAAACCTAACCTTCAAAGGAACTCCATCCAACCAAGGATCGCTCCAATACAACGTAGAAGTCTCATCATCCACCTTCGACTAATGTTGTTGAACCACCAACCACCCCAACTCCCTCTATAACATTATTCACTGTTTGCCACCAAACAGAACCACCACCACCCTCTACACGCAAACGACCCCCTTTGTCCCCATACTTAGAATACAACACCTTATACCTTAAACATTTGAGTTTCCTCCAACATTCTCCAACACAACATGTCTAGTAAAGCTAAGAATTTAAGTTTATATATGTTTGATAAATTTAAGTTTTTCTTTTTAGATTTAAGGATTTAGAATTATGAGTTTAGAAGATGGAAGTGAAGATACTTAAGCTAATTGAATGTGTGTTTGTGTGGACATAGATTTCATTCAAGCAAGAAGGACATGAGGATGAAGATGTTCATATGATTTATGAATTTCTTTATTTTTAATAAAAAAAAATCTTTTAAAAACATGGTTATTGATAAAATTATCATTTCAACATTTTTTTTTCAATGAAAAAATGAAAGAAATGATTAACTTGTACACATTTTGATAGGTAAAAGACTTAAACAAGATAAATAAAAGATAAAAACCAATGTTTACGGTTAAATAAAATAAATGACATCTAGTATAATTTTTTCTAAAATATATGAAAATAGAACACACTCTATTTTATTAATTAAAATTCATGTAGAGTTAAAAGTGTGCATAAGAGTGTGTTAAAAAAAGTGACGAACATCTTACACAATCTTTTTTTTTTTTTAGATAAAAAAACATATCATTTCATTAAAAATCAGATCTGTAATACATGTTGGAATATCATCAAAGACATGGAAGCTAGTACTAGATGTGGTTGCCTTAGCTAAAGTATGCGCAACCTCATTTTCTTGCGTCCTAATAAACTCGACATGAGAGTTTGTTAAATAAGTGCTACAGAAATGGATGCTATTATCCATGATAAAACCAAACTCGGTGACATCTCCACAACCTTTGTTGAAATAAGCGGCTACTCTTTTTGAGTCAAGCTCGAAGTCAACATTTGTAAGTTGAAGTTCATGTATCCACCGAATTGCATAATGTAAGCCCAGGGCCTCCCCAACATCGACAGAACAGACCGGAGTGACCCACATGGTTTTTGAACGGACATGGTTCCCATCTGAATCTCGGATGCACATACCCAATCCTACCTTATTGCTGGTATTTGAAAAGGAGGCATCAACATTACATTTGTATCTTCCACTCCTCGGTTTCCTCCATTTGAAGATTACAACATCGTTATGGTTGGAAGTGCTTGGAATGGAAGGGATGTTATTCTGACTTGTAGAGTTTTGCTTGTGATTAGCATTCCTCCAACCTTCTAAAAGGTGTTTTGCTCTTTCCAGAATTGTAACACTCGAGTTTGACACCTGTTGCCACAATTTGAGGTTTCTAGCTTTCCAGATACTCCACATTATGGTGACGATGGTCTCAATCTGAGCTATAGACAACTTTTGCAGCAGGTTAAAAATAATATCTAGAGCATTATCAAATTGATTTAGAGACGAAGAAATTAAATGTCAAACATTAGCTGAAGTCCAGACATTAATTGCTGACTGGCAATGAAAAATTATGTGGTAGCTATCCTCATGGGGGTCTTCACACATGACACAATCTGATGGGCAGTTAACACCCATGCTTCGCAACTTTACATGCGTAGGAAAACAGTCTCTACAAATTCTCCATACCAAATTCTTGACTTTTGGCAGCACTTTCAATCTCCAGATACCACTCCAATACTCAGGTTTCCTCAAGTGATCATTGTTTATAACATCTTCAATGCAAATGCGATAAGCACTTTTAACAGAGTAACACCCATTCTTCTCCGCCTTCCAGACCAACTTATCCGTATGGATCTGCTGATGTAGAGGAGTATTTAAGATATGTTGGGTTGTTTCGTTTGCAAATAACTGGTGAATCAATTGTTCCTTCCAGACTTTATCATCTTGAACAATTAAATGTCCCACGGTATAAGGTTGAAGAGCCAGCATGTCAGGGCCAACATGAGGAATGCTTGATCCTGCCCCAATCCAAGGCTCATTGACAATAGGAATGTTGAAACCAGAACCAATTTTTCAGCGGGCACCTTGTCGAACAACTACTTTGGCGCTGAAGATGTTGCGCCAAACAAAACTTAGATTATGTCCCAATTTAGCATCCAGGTAACTACTATTCGGGTAGTACCTAGCTTTAAAAATTCTTAAGACAAGGCTATCCAAATTAGTTTGAAGTTGCCAACCCTGTTTACCAAGAATTGCAACATTGAATGCTGCCAGATCTTTGAAACCAATTCCTCCATGGTTTTTGTAAACATATAACTTTTCCCAAGATAACCAATGCAACCCTTTATTACTTGTACCTCCATGACCCCACCAGAATGAGTTCGTCATCTTTTCAATTTCATCTAGGAGTGAATTTGGTAACCTGAATATGCTCGTAACATATGGGTGAAGATCCTCTCCATTTCCTAAATAAATTTAAAATGTCAATTACTATAGTTTTAAAGTAAATATATAATATAAATGCACACATTTCAAGAATTGAAGACATTAATTACACATTTATATACAAAAACTATAGTAATTGACATTTTTAATTCATTTAAGAAATGGAGAGGATCTTCACCCATAACATATGACGGAATAGCTTGAAGGACATATTTGATCATGATCTCCCTACTTGCTTTGGATAAACATTTCTTGCTCCAACTACTGATTTTCTGCCACACCATATCCTTGATGAAGCTGAAAGTTGCTTTTTTGATGCGCCCTACCATTGATGGCAGTCAAAGATATTTGCCAGTCCCTAAAACGGCTCGCACTCCTAAGATATTGGTGATGTATTGTTGTAGCGGTTCTTGAACGTTTCTACCGTAAAAGATTTCAGACTTAGGAAGGCTGATAGCTTGACTTGATGCTTCCTCGTATTGAGTCAGAATCTGCTTCATCACATTTGACTGACGCTCCTCCGCTTGAAAGAACAAGAAACAATCATCAACGAAGAGTAATGGGATACCGTCAGAGCAATACGACAAACACGAACCCCTTGAAGATCCCCTCTATTTTCAGTATTTCTGATCCACGCTGATAAACCTTCGGCACAAAGAATGAATAGATATGGTGACAATGGATCCCATTGCCCTAACCCACGTCCTGGAATGATAGGTCCCACCATCTCTTTGTTCATTATGACAGAATAGTCAACTATTTCTACACACATCACGATCCATTGGATCCACTTTACATAGAAACCCATTTTGTACATGACATCTTTACGATAAGACCAGTCAATTCTATCATACGCTTTGCTGATATCAAGCTTCAGTGCAACACTTTTCTCCTTGCCCTTCGTCTTCGTCTTCATATAATGAACCAATTCAATAGCAACTAAAGCATTATCCATAATGGATCTGCCCGACACAAAAGCTGACTGTGAATCGGCAATACATTTGTGTAAAATTTTCTTCAAACGATTAGCCAACACTTTCGACAATAACTTGTAAAGGACATTACACAAAGCTATGAGTCTCCAGTCTTTCATGGTTTTTTGCTCTGTACCTTTTGGAATTAGGGCTATGTTTGTGGAATTCAAAGTTAGGGGGGAATTGCCCCTCATTCATCCACTAACAACACTCATTAAAAATATCATCTCTGCAAACTGACCAAAAATGTTGATAGAATCCAGGATTGAAACCATCAGGTCCCGGGCACTTATCATGCTGCATAGAAAACATTGCTTCTTTAAACTCTTCTTTGCAAGAAGGTGTTGTTAACTTAGCATTGTCTTCATTATCAACCACCTGATCCAGCATATTGATTACTGGAGAGCAAACACTTTCGTGTCCTTCAAACAATTCATCAAAATAATTCTTCGCAATAGATCGCATTCCCATGTCATCTGTGATGCGAATTCCTTCATTTGTTTCAAGAGAAAGAATTTTGTTGACTTTCTTTCTTGAAGTCGCTGCAGCATGAAAGAATTTCGTATTCAGGTCTCCATCACGATACCAATGGGTTTTGGCCCTCTGTCTCCAGTACATGTCCTCTTGAACAAGAAGATGGTTGAGTTTTTGCCTCAAATTGTCGAAGTGGACCTCATCATGGATTACAGTGACACTGCGACTTCTACTGAGCTGTTTTCGACAGTTTTCAATATCAATTTGGAGTTTGTTGCAATGAGTTTTACTCCAATGCGTCAGATCTTCTGCACAAGCAGTTAATTTGTTAATGACATTGCTTCCTGCACTCCCAAGCCAGCTACCCCGAACAACATCATTTACACCATCTTCAATTCTCCAAGCATTTTCGAATTTGAAGGACCGTTTAACTCTATGAGATCGAGCCACCGGTACTTTTTTCCAACAAAATAGGAAAATGATCAAAGGATGGAGCTACAAGATTTTCCAACCTAGCATTAGGAAACATCTGCATCCAAGAATTGGTAACCAGAGCACTATCCAGCTTCTCCTATATCGCACGAGTAGTACCCAAACTTTTAAACCAGGTAAAAGGATATACCTCCATATGAACGTCAACAAGACCGACATCTTGAACAGCTTGTCGAAATCCCCTAATAAGCCAATTGGGTTTGGTGTCCCTCCCTTTTTTCTCATCAGCATGAAGAATATCATTAAAATCCCCCATTAGACACCATGGAAGCTTAATTTGTCTAGCTAAGACCACAAATAAATTTCCATGAGTCTCTTCTTCTACTAACTTTTGGAGATCGATAAAATCCTGTGAATATCCAAGCCCCACGACTATCTTCAATTTTAGCACTAATATGATTAGCATAATAATTGACAATACTATAATTAACCGTATTTCGCCAAAACAAAGCAATACCTCCTCCTCTATTATTTCTAACCGGTGAAAAACAAGAATCATAACCCAATAAATAACAAAATTCCTCAATTTTATTAACTTGAACAATAGTTTCACAAAGAAAAAGGATATCCGGTTTATAATACCGAATAAGGAATTTAATTTTAGGAATTACACACAGGTTTCCCAGGCCTCGGCAATTCCATGCTACAATACTCATTGCTCTCGGAAGGCCTGGCTACCAGGTCCTGCCATTTCATTTTTTTCAAAGACTGGATTATTAAAGACAGACGTTGCTTTCTGCCCCTCCTTTGCTTAGTCAACTTCCTCAACAACTTCAGTTTTGGACCGTTTTTTAGGCCCGATTTCCTCTTGAGGCCTACCTGCCTTGTTGGCCCCACGTGCATTAGCCATAAAGAAGCCTGGTTGCACTGGGCTGCGCAGCGCGGCTTCCCATGAGTCTGGACAACAACCACAACTTTGTCCTTCCTGGCAGCTCTGGCTCGGCTTGGCTGGCTGTTTTTGTCCTTTGTGGAGACAAAAGCTGCATGATAATCAACAACATTAAAAACAAGGGACAAGACTGATGATTGCCCATCATTACCTGTAGTCATTAAATGATGTACTTTGTCCACCTTTTGTACTTGAATGACAACATTATTTGCTTTAAAAGAGACATTGATTGGCGCTGACTCATGTGCAAAAAGCTTTCTGTAATCCGGGCCAGACATCTTATTAATGCCTAATGATTTCTGAAATGATTGTTGTCCGAGTGGGACCCCTTGCTGTTGGAACGCGTCAAATAGGACCAGCTGTCCTTGTTTTTCGCACGCTGGATGCTGCATGTCCTCCAGTGGGGCCCTGCTGTCGGCCACTTGTTTGACAACCATTTCTTTGTTCCCACGCGCGCCTTCCTTGTTACCACCAGCCCTAGAAGTTTGTGGGATGTCATTGTGTTGGGCATCCAGCTCTATCAACTTCCATAATGCTTCTGCACCCCCACCATTTGCATACAGAAATTCGTCTTTCTCCTTCATTCATTTCGCTAACACTTGATTTACTTGATCTGATTTTGTGAGATTCAGAGCAAATATTTTTGTGTTGGTCTTGACTTCCTCCTGATTGGACTCACCACCAGTATTTTCGGTGGGGTCAATCTCCGTCCACCATCGTACTAGACTAGTTCCATCTGACCGTTTACGTTCCATGTACCTGAAAAAGTTAACGCTCTTGACTCTGCATTAATTCCTACTTTAATGCACCCATACAATTTATGATTTGAAATTCCTTCACCATCAATTCCATTGAATGACTATTATTATTGTCATTAATGGTTGTCCCTTCTTCCTTCCGGCCACCGAAATTCTTGCTCTAGCCACCCACGATCCATTTGCTTGCCTCTTTGTGACCACCACCAACAGAACTGTTCTCAACACGGAGGTAAGCTCCCCATTTTTTCTTGTTACTTGCAGATCCAGATTCAAATTTGTCACTGCAAAATTATTTAGAGTGTCCTATAACACCACAAACAAAGCAGAATTTTCCCAATTTCTCATACTTGAAAACGAGTCTGATACTCTCGCCTTCTTCACGCTCAATAACAAGATCTTGCTGAAGCGGCTCCTCCACAACAATCTCCACTCGAACCCTCATGAACCTCCTCCATGGCCCATAATTGTTTTCTTCATCGAACTTAATCATTTTTCCAATGTGGCTTCCAACGAGAGCACCAACTTTGTCATCCATGAATCGAAATGGTAGCTGGTGAATCTGAGCCAAAATTTCTGTTGTATTCATGGACATCGTAAAAGGGTTCTCCCCAGCTGCAACTTTCTTAAGAATGATCATATTATTATCGAGTAGCCAAGGACTACGATCAAGAATTTTAACAAAATCCACTTTTGAGTAAAGCTGGATGAGTGTCATTTGATACTTCGGCTCCCACATTGGACCAAACCTAGCCTCAAGTGTTGCTAAGTGAACAGGTTTGTTAACCACCACGCGGCCAACAAGACACAGATCCAACAATTCAGCATGAGTGAGATTCGACCTATGTGATGCAGCCATATTGTCACCATTGATGTTTATGTTCTCCATTTTTTTTGCTAAAAGAAAGGTTAAGAATATAAAGTAATTGATTAGTAAGAGGCGAGTGTTCATGAAGCAGTGAATAAAACTATGCAAATATGCTTCATTCTTATAAGCCTCGCTGCAAATAGAAACAAGGGACAACCAAATCTTCACCAATAAAATGAAGATATTCACAATCAAAAGAATGGATTGGAAACCATAAAGACCAAGATACAAACATGTCAAAGCTGTTGACTTAGAACAACGATTCTAGGAAAAAAGAAAAGAACACAAGCAATACAAAACGGATTAAGGATAATCAATCGGACAACAAAGGCTCCCACAAAGGACAAACAAAGAAAGGGACCTTAGGAGAACTGAGATTCATTTAAGAGATTGATTTTTCCTAACAAATATTTTTTTTAGTTGAGATTGATCTTTCCATATAAAATGTACTAATAAAAAAAAGAGATATGATTCATTGACCAAGTGTCAAACTAAAGTTTGACACAAATCCTATCCATTTGTTTTTATAATCTTAATAGCCCAGATGTATTCATTTTAGTATTCGCATGCTCATCTTCTCGCTAAACCCACTCAATATCATGCTCTGATTTTTACGAAAATGTACGATGACCATATCTTACGCAATCTTGAAATCTCGGTTCAAATCCATATAAAGATGTCAAACTAAACAATATCGATATTATTAATTACACTATTATCCTCTTAATAAATGGTTTTGCCTATGCTTTTGACATCATTGTGGGTGAGTTTACATTTGGAATTGCATAGTATACAGTACTTAAAGTAAAGTACAGTCCTATATCTTGATTCGCTATTTGTCGTGCGAACTTTCTAGAATCATTTCCTCATATAAAAACTCTCCACAACAATGAAATGAACACTTTCGTCACAATCTAGCGTTCTTCTTCAACATGTCTCTCAATCGCATCACCACCGATTCCCCTCTCTCTCATCGCATAGTTCGTTCTTTCCTCCATTTCCTTAACCAAGGTTCGCATAATTTGATTTTCATTTTAATTTTGATCCATTTTTGGTGTAACACTGTATATAATTTTGTTGTTTTATTTGTCTGTAAAACCTAGCTCAACTAGTAATGCCGAAATTGTTAGTCTGTACATTTTTTATGGTTCCCCGGGCCCGAACCCGAGATATTGAGTTTCTGATGGTGTTTGCCACGTAATTTTAAGCCGCTTATATTGTTGATTGATTGATTATTTGGTAATGTTTTTTTTTTTTGCTGTTGTTGTTGAATAGTTGAACCTAGTCCTGGTGTTGATACTGAAGGAATTGAGGTAGCTAGGGAGTGTTTGGTAGAAGCTTTTAAGATTAACAACTCAGCTTCTGTAACTGGTGAACCTGATTCATTGATTGATATATTTAAGTCATTTGATGCAAACAAGCAATGTGAACGAAGTAGGTTAGATTCTATGAAAGCTTCAAGTTCTGTTTCTGCTCAGAATGCTGCTGCTGATGCTAAAACTCATCCTGATGGATCGAAACCTATGGTAATTTCTCACTTTTCTTTTGTTTTTATTCACCATTATGCTGATTTACTCATGTAAAATGTTATTATATATACTGGTTGTTTAGGTTTTCTGTCTAGGGTGGCGTAAGTGACGGGTTGATTATTATCACTCACAACATTTGAATATACTAAAATCTAATGTTTATTAGAACAATATATTAATGATTGTGAGTAATAATCGACCATTGTCTGCTCTAAAAGCCGACATTGTCTATTTGTTCTTACTGACTTGACTTTTTTTTTTCTTTCCGTTCATCGATGGATTTGAGTCAATGTGTTTTCCCATATTTGTTTAGTTGGTTAGAACTTTTGCCTATCCTCTTCTATTGAATTGTTCTTCATGAAACATGATTAAAATTTAAAACTGGTGAGCATGCAGTACATAGGTGTAAATATGGATCACTTCTAGTTCTGTACTATTTGATGATTAATGACAATGTAATGGCTATCTCCATAACTATATGTCCAACTAAATCATGGTTTGAAAAGGTTACGTGGAAAAGGATAATTGCAGTAAAAACAATCGTGTTTAACACATGCTAATTTTCCAGCGGTTATAATGGAGCCCTTCAATTGTTAATTAGTGAGAGATTATGTCTATGGATTGTGAAAATAAGCGTTGCCTTTGTAGGTATTTAGGATAGCTAAGTTCTTAAAAGGTCAAAACAAATATGTATAGAAAACATTGACATTGTGTAGGCTGTATCCAAGAAAGAAAAGAGCAGTCACTTGGTGTTTTACCATGTACCGAACCCTTCAACTATGCCATGTTTTCACATGTGATTTTTATTCCATTAAATAGTTTCACTGTTGGAATTATAGGAATTTAGTTTAGTAGAGGGAAAAGAGAGAGAAAACTTTGAATAATAGATTCTAATATTTATACATGAAGTGGAATATATGTTATAAAATCAACGTTGTCAAATAGCGGAAAATCGGCGATAGCTGCGCTATAGCATAGATGATTTAGATGAATTTTCTATGAAAACCGCGACGCTAACCTGATTATGCTTTTAAGGCAATAGCGGCTGCTATTCCAGTTTCTGCTAGCTGATGTAGCGACAATAGTGAAAAAATGTGAATTTTAGGGTTTTTAAAAATAATAAAACTGGAGAATATGCATGTATGCCAAACATGACCTATTATGAAAAATACGTATACCTTCCATATGTAAGCTACACTCTGCCTCCATTCTCTTTCTTATTTGTACGCAACACGCACTTTATTATATTGTATATAATTTATAATTGACTTATTTCAACTATTATACGCGGCTTCTGCTATTTGCCCACAACACTATATGCTATTTCACAAGGCGGGTTTTTGGCGTTTCATTATTTTCCGCAATCCTCTAACATAATACAATGCTAACTCTATTTGTAGAGTTAAGGTGTACAGCTGTATATTTTTTTTCCCTTTATCTCCTGTTTCGGTTATGAATTAATTAGAATGAATGTATTAATAATTAGCTTCGTTGTATTATTGTCCTTATTAGAATACCCGAGTCTGTACTCTATAAATATTGTCTTTAGCAGCCATATTTTCAATTTGGTCTCGCAGTTTTGGGAAAAAAATCTCTTGGTGCTATCTTTCACTGGGTAGAAGCCTAGTCACCCTATTAGTTATATTCTCTTAGTTTCTATACCATGTCTGAGGAGGATGTTTGTAATGATCTAGAGAGCATGACTCATCACCTAATATAACTTGGACTTATACTATTCTAATGGGCCTATCTTAGATCATTACAATGTTTCAATCGTTTCTAACGACAAGGGTATAATGTTCTCAAAATTAGGCCATGTAGACATTGTTGGTCACACAGATTCTGATTTTACTGGGTCTAAACTAGACAGAAAGTCTGCATCAGGTATTTGTTATTTGTTGGGGGCAATCTTTTGATTGGAGAAGAAACAAAATGTAACGTCACTGTCTAGTTTAGAATCCAAAGTTGTCAATCGTGAATCACAGAAATTAATTGTTTGTTCAAATTGCGCTACACTATAGTGCTATAACCACTATTTGACAACACTTAGTACTAAATTGTGTATCACGGAATTATAGTTATTTGTTAAATTTCTGCTATGCTATAGCCGCTATTTGACGACACTTTTAGCTGCTTTGTTGTGCTCTTCATCATGCACTGCAAAGCTTATATTGATGAACATTCTTCATCATGCACTGATAACACTGAAGCCATTGAAATTACAAACATGATCGGACTAAGCATGTTGAACTTGACAGTAACTACATCAAGAATAGCTTAAACTTAAATGCTTACGGATACTCTATATTAAAAGTGCCAACGGCTAATCAACCAGCCGATACGATGACCATGCAGTCCGTACTGGTCCATTTGATTCAGTTATGTCCAAGTTAATCTGTGTGATATCTATGCACCAACTCGAGGGTTAGAGTTGATATGTACAACTGTATATTCATTGTTTCCTGACTTGGTTATCAACGTACTGTTAGATTGATTGTATAATTTCCTTCTAGAATACCCAACGAGTCTGCATATTCTTGAGATGAGATATGTGGAACAAAGACATTAGGCCAATTTTCAACTGTATTCATACTGGACTATGGATTTATTTATTTTTTAAATAAGGAAACAAATAATGGAACATGGAAACACTTCTAAGATATAATCTATGATACTCTAAAATGTTCCAAGATATAAGAAGGATATCATGAGATTTTTGGTAGGCATTCTAACTCTCACCTTATGCTTTAAGGTAGTTACAAGTGTATGTCACATTGATGCTGAAGTATTTCATGATTGTCTACTCTGTTATCACTGCTCTAGAAGTACATTACTCTATCACAGAAATTGCAAATTGTATTGAAATTTTGGTTTTTTGGTTCTGATTTATCTCACAATGTGTCTTCATTAGGAGGAAGATTGGACACAGGACCCTCACACTTCCGGTAGGCAAATCTGTTCCCTTTATTTTATTTGAAATTTGAGTGATCATAAATAATTATGTATGGAAAGAACATTTTCTACCATTTATCTTCTCAAGATTCTCACTGAGAGACGTTTCTTGCTGGAAAAGTTTATAGTTTGTAACATTTAAATTCATTTGTTTGTTGTACTATGAGCTTGCTCTAGTGTGTGGACCGGTTTGACAAGCATTACTACAAATATTAGTAAATACTGTAAATCGTTTTCTGTTCTTTTGCACGACAAGTTTTCTTAAGCTAATATTTCCGTTGGTTGGTGGGTACTTTAGGGGATCAAAATGTTAAAATTTTGTAATGTATTTTAGAAAACAATTTATTAATATATTATATTATTTTGCCTTATCTGATTTTGAATGATTAAAATTTCAGAATATTGCACATAGAACGATATTTTTCACCATAACTTTTTGGCACAGTAGTTGGCTTCCTCTTTTGGTCTAGTCCAATGATATATTGGATTTAGTTGAATTTTGTATGGTATTTAGTAGAAGGTGAACTATCTTAATATTTTCTTAAAACTTTTGACGGCAGTGTCTAAAGATGAACTATGTGGACAATTCTTTGCTGTTCTGGAGAAAAAACACTATTTCAGGACCAATATTGATGGAGGTGATGATATAGTGCAATTGGAGAAAGCATCTCGCTTATTTGATGATGGTTTTACGGTATGACTCTATATCATGACGACGTTGGAACTGAAAACATACCTCTTCATTTGCTTCAGCATATTTGACTTAGCTTTTCATATAGTAGTGGTTTAAACTTTTAGAACAACAACAAACAAAACATTTTCCGCTGGGTTGGGTACATGTAGAATCTAACAGGCAAAATACTGTTGTGTAATATACCTAATTCTTGTCACTGTCACCGTTTCTTGTCATATACCTAATTCCTAAATTTCAATTTAGTTTTCTAATTTTTACATTAATCACGGGATAACTATTGATGAAGGTACAAGAAAAACATGGTGTTACATTTTGCTCGTGTGTAAATTTAATCTTTGTAGTAAAACGAGAGAAAATGAATGAACTGTGCCTCATTTTTGTGTGTTCAAATTTCTTCAACTTATGTCAGATGCTAGTTAGTTTGGTAAATGACTTTCATACTATGAGTGTACGTTTATCCATTTTATTCCATTAGATTCTCAAGTCAGGTTGTATCTCAAGTTAGTTGATGATATGCATATTATTATATCTTCTGCTACTACAATTGTTGCTTGTTAGTATATTTAATTTCTTGCTGATCTTTCTGTTCAATTGTACATCAGCCATGCCGTTATCCACTTGGTAGGGTTGACTACATGAATCAATCAATACTATTGGCCGATTGTTTTATCAAAACCAAATTTTCAGTTATACTGTCTGTTTAAGCAAAATCTGCTTCTGTACAGGAGATGGAAAGATCTGGGTATCAGCAGTTTAATTTGAAGAATTTGGCTGAATCACTAAAAACATTAGGTACGATAAGTTACTTTGACTTTAAGAGGCTTTCTTTTCCCTTGATGAATCAAAAGTCTCTCCCCCTCTCTCTTACACACACTGTGGAACACCACATAATAGATCTTTTACTGGTTAGAATTGATGTATGTCAAAATGTCTATATATTACCTGCTGATTGGTTTGGTTAAATTGATTTCAATCTAGGTCAATTTAAGTTTTGCTTAAGAGTATCTTCAGTGATGGATTTTCGCAAGACAATTTAATACTTGAAATTGGGTTTTTACTCAGGTAACAAGGCAATGCAATCCAAGCAGTATTTTGATGCAATTGAGTTGTATAATTGTGCAATTGCGATATATGAGAAAAGTGCTGTTTACTACTGCAACAGGTATTCCACTTGATTATACTATTTCTCAACTATATATTACTATACTATTAAGTAAATAACTAATATCAAGTGTTAGTTGCGTTGCTTCCACTTTTTTTGTGAGATGCTATGCCATTGTTAGTGTAATTTTAGGATTTTTTGGGACGGAAAATTTTATTAAGTATTCTAGTTATGCTGCACCAAATATGTTCACCAAATAATTGTGAGAAACAAATTCTGGAAGGTTCTAAATAACTACGATTTATGGAGTGTAGAGAAGAACTAAGCAATGCAAAGTTCGAGCTCAAAACACAAATAATATAGCTACACTATGGTCTCATTCATAGCTACCCTATGATCTCATTCATCATCCCCAAGATCAAAGTCACTAAGTTAATCTCTTTCTTCATCCTCTGATGGTCTATGCTCTTCCTCTACCTCTGCATCTCCAACAATCTCTTCAATTTCACTGTCCTCCCCTATAATGATAGATTTGACCTTCCTGTCAACCTTAGCAATTAATTTTCTTGGACCTATCTTATCAAACAAGAAAGACAACGAGACCAGAAAACTGGAGAGAGGGTGCAAAGGTGGGAAGAATTTAAAAATGCACTTTAGGAGGGAGTACGTGCCAAAACTCGGTGTTCTAATGCTATTGATTGGAGATTTTAACTTGGGGTATTTGTTTTATGCTGGTTCTGTCCATTTTCTCCTAAAAATACAAAAAAAAAAGGCGAGGTAAAGGGAGTGATGATAGGTCAGTAGGTCACATGACCCATGTATATATGTGTTTCTCATGTTTCAAATGTATCCTTTTTTATTTTTTTCTGGTGTCTCTGCTCTGTGTGTAAATATTTAAATATTTAGTACATTTTGGAGTGGCCAATTGTCTGGCTCAGAATACCTTAGGACCAGTTTATTTAACTGATGGAGCTGCATTTTTTGATAAATATCAGGGCAGCTGCTTATACTCAAATTAACAGATATACAGAGGCAATCCAAGATTCTCTTAGATCTATCGAGATTGATCCAAATTACAGTAAGGCATACAGTCGTCTGGGTTTAGCTTATTATGCACAAGGAAACTACAGAGATGCTATTGATAAAGGGTTTAAAAAAGGTCTGTGAAGTATCATATTAATTGATTTCTTGTTTTTATAATCTGCTCGACATACTTACTGAGCCTACTCCTGAGAATGTTGACATCATTTTCATCTGGTGTTACAAATCAAGGTGAAATGGTGCACACGACCTTATTGTTAATTCAATGTAAATAAAAATTAGTTTTGCTCAAAGTTTCCTACAATTACAGGTGCATGGTTTAAACGTTAGAGTCGAAAGAAATATTGAAGAATTGATTCCACCAAAAATTCATTCTGTACTAATCAAAATCATAATCAGAAAGAGTGTAGAGTGTTTCATACCATTAGTGATTTATTATACTATTATGAGCATCTGATCCTGGTTGAGATATGGAAATGTTAAATCTCAAAGAACTCAAGTTATTTCTCCCTAACACGATTCTATATCTTTGCAGCCTTGCAATTGGATCCCAACAATGAGTCTGTTAAAGAAAATATAAGGGTTTGTTCTGTTCCGTTTTTTATTTTATTTTCTCTTTTACTTTTTATTTGTGGTCATAATGCTCTTGTAATCACAGGTAGCTGAGCATAAACTGATGGAAGAGCGACATCGTGCAGATCAAAATCAGGTATTCTTATCATTTCTTTTAAATTCATGCTGTGTCTGGAACACATCATACTAGGAACCTGGGCTCACTGTTGTAGCGTTTTCACGTAGTTTCACTCTGTAGCCTATCTTGGCCTTTGATTTGAGATCAGACTGTTCATATTTCAAACTTTGTTTCAATTAGTAAAATGATCTCAGCCGCTGATTTGAGATCGGACGGCCCAGATCTGTCACAGCCTCCTGCTGTTAGTTGCA
Organism: Medicago arabica; assembly: GCA_946800305.1. Lineage (NCBI taxonomy): Eukaryota > Viridiplantae > Streptophyta > Magnoliopsida > Fabales > Fabaceae > Medicago > Medicago arabica. Next base: position 11,805,721 of record OX326965.1, on the reverse strand, counting down.
GCAGGAAATCCAAATTGATCATACCAGTCCTAATTAATGGGTCTTCTCTTTTTTCTTGCAAAATAACTATTTAGTGAAAAATTGTTGCAAAGCAATTATGGATAACCTTTGGCAGATGTGATGTAATACATGATCTGGTTCTTGCGGTTATTGTTGTCTTCCACAGCTTATCTTTCATTTCAACCCCCACAGTTCACATGAGTCATACAAATTTTTTCACTTAGTTACCCATTCCTATATGCATTATTGTTCATTTTCAAATTAAATCTACGAATTTACTCTAGCTATTTAGTTTTCATATTAGAAACAAACATGTAGTATTGGAATGCAGTATAACTTGTTATCTGACTTCAATGTGCTATCTCCATTGTTTCAATTTGCTTTTGTATACTGAAAACTAACACTGTATTGTTTAAAGAATTCAAGATCATCTCAAGAATTCCAAAACCATTATGCAATGGGATCAAGAAGCCATGCAGCTCCGGCTTCATTTGGCTCAATGCCATTTAACCCCAGCAATCTTGCAAGCATGTTCATGGCAGCTGCAAATGCAGGTCAGGGGTCACATTCTCAGGAAGGTCAAGAAGATGCCAACAGTAGTGGAGCTAATGAACCGGAAATTCGATTTGGGGGAAATGTTAATGTAAACCAAGATCAAATTCCTCAGGAACTAAGAGGTGCCTTTCAATCCGTGATGCAGATGTTTTCAGGGAATGCACCTCCTGGGCAACCGCATGATCAAATGAATGGAAGTCATGAAGATGCCAATAGTAGTGAAGATAACGAACCCGATATTCAATTTGGGGGCAATGTTAATTTAAATTCTGATCAAATCCCTCAGGAACTAAGTGGTGTCTTTCAAAATGTGATGGAGATGTTATCAGGGAATGCACCTCCTGGGCAACCACATGATCAAACAAATGAAAGAACAGCACCAAACTAGGCTTTTAAGCATTCTGAGGCTGTAAAGACTCTCACAGATTATAGAGTTTTGAGTTACTATGGTTTCACCGAGGCAACCATACTTTTACAGGTCACATATTTTGTGGTTTGGACGTGTAATTTACTGAAGCGCATGATTGTGACTTAGATGATTATTACATGCAATTCTTTATTGTATATGCTGTGATGCAAATTTTCTTGTGGATCTCATCCGGATAGATCTACAAGTTGAAGGAATAGGGAGGCTGTTAGTGCAAGGAAGGTATAATGCTTCTGGTTTTTTTGGTAAATATTAAACCATAATTTGTTATCGTGGGAATAGCGCTTGTCTAATCGTCAGAACAGGTCGTATTTGAAAGTTAATTTAAGTTATTTTCTAAATTTGAGATTAAATTCTGATGTTGGCACACAAGTCACATGGTTTGGCTTCTAACTTATAAGTTTTATTTAATAATTTTGAAATTAGTTTTTTGTGACAATATTGTTGTGCTGCATCCCCTACCAGAAAAGTCTCTGGATAGAGGGAAAGATGATTAGAGGTTTTAATGGAAAGGGAAGTAGGTCTATATGTTTCTTTTCGTTATAAGAGCTTGGGCAACAAGCAGATGCTCGTGGGTTGGCGGGAAAATGGGTTACAACTGCAAAATGTTGATTTGAAACGTGTGTGGCTATGATGATAGATGTCTTTCACAGGTCTATTGTGATAAGGTCTTTAATTAAGAACATTATCTACACATTGTGAACGAGAGGTCAAAGAAATCATGGACTCCAGGGGATTTGATATCATGTGACATAGAATTCTAACAGAGTGAGTTGTAAGGAGGTTATTTGGAGCCTAAACATTTGTATCTTTCACTGCAAAGGTTGATTGCACCTTGGTCAATGTAAAGTTCATCAGACTAAACCTTGTGTACTATGATGAAAGCTTTCTCTTAACATTGGTTTTTGCTGCTAGGAGGCTAATAAGGTTGGTCTAACCACCCTAAAGGTTGAACATTAGAGGAGATTTGCAAGAGTTTGTGTACAAATAAATCTAAGATGTGGTTAAATCGCCATTGGTATAAAAAGATGAATATGCCAGGGTTCCACCTTACGTGTGTTACGTGTGGATGCCATGGTTATTTAGGGAGGAACTGCTTGAGAAACCGTAAGGCCTCAAATAGGTTTGTAGGTATCTATAACAAGCCATATAACTTAAATGTAACTTAGGTAGCAACCAAATGTGAGGTAAAATGTAACTTAAATGCCGACCGCATTACTTAGCGAGCAACAACAATTTGGAATTGGAATGTCTTGACACAATGCTTAGGGGCATTTTATTAAAGACAAACTCTAACTATGGAATTCGAAGCATGGGGACTAAAAGAGACCATCATTTGGCTTGATGATTTGAGTTTATCAAGAGTCAATTGAACTAGAGTGTTAGTTTGTGGTAGACGACACTCACACTGTTGCTAACTTTCGCAATGATATTGAATTTGGCAACACCTTGAATGCTTGTAAAATATTTGTATCCTCTTTTTCTTAGAATAAAGATAGAATGACACTCTTAATGTGTAGCATTCTCAAAAATTTCAGTTAACTAGTATATGGTCTTTGTGATCATATTTTTTCACTTGCTTGACTACTAATTTTCTAGAAAAAATGTGGTCACGCAACTAAAATCGCGTGACCACTATTTTTCCACTTAGTTAACCAAATAAATTATGGAAAAATAGTGGTCACACAGCTAAAAAAATGTGGTTACACAAACCATATATTTGATTAACTTAAATTTTTCAACGTGGTACAAAGGGCGTAAACATTAAAAGTGTCAACCTATCATTGCTGTTTTCTTAATTTTAAGATAAGTTTTGTTAACAGACAACTAAATGTTATCGACCATATGTTAGCGAGCATCATAGTTTTATGTTAGTCATCATATTTTTGATTTGATCCTCTCGTGTATTTTGTTCTATTTGATAAATGAAATGAGAAAGTTTTTTTTGAGGGGTAAATGAGCTTGTTACACTTAAAAAAAAATCTATATCTTTTTGGTTTTGCTTATATTATTATTATTATTATTATTATTATTATTATTATTATGATTGCATTTTGTTTATCAAGTTCAGTCGTAAGGTAAAAATAATCGGTCAATAATTTTACCAAAAATTTAAACTTAGATTCTTTCAAATCATTGGATATAACTCATTAACTATTTGAGTTCAATTGTTAAATTAAGAAATCTTCGACTTTTCTTTTAAGGTCTCAAATTCGATTTTTTTTTTATAACAATTTTGATGGACGAATTTGACTTTTTTTTGAAAAAAAATACTTCAATTTTTAAAATGGACAAACTAATTTATTTCTCATGATTTAAACAATACTTCAAATTTTAAAATGAACAAACTAATTTATTTTCTCACAATTATGCTAACAAGTGCCGACAAATGTCATTAGGTCTTAAGAAACTTGTTAAGTAGCTAAAAATGGAAAAGTTTAAAGAAAAGTCAACTTTTAAAGTATAAAGATGTTTAAATAGACTGTTTTCAAAATAAAAAACTTTATAAGCAACGTAATTTATTTTTTGGATTTATTAAAACAGACAAACTAGTAATTTATTTTCTGACAAAAAAGTGTTAAAACTTTACCCTCCCTTTGTAACCTTACATATAAGCAACGTAATCCAATCAAAAGTTACAAGATAACTCAAATGAAACATGTTAAAAGAAGATAACTCTCTCTCACGCCACCATCCATTTCAAGAGAGTCACGACAAAATATCTAACTAACAATTGAATTATAAGAAGACACAAAACGACAAAATGCCAATTTTCTGAGTAACTTCTTCATTTGTTCACTTCTCAATTTCTCAACAAACTCATCAACAATGAATCCCTACATTGTCACCATCATACTCCCCATCCTCGCAACTCTTCTGTTCCGCACTAGCCACCCTAAACGCCGTGGAGTTCCAGTGAACTCCACGGACGATCAAGGTGTAACGGTGCGGAACAGAAGATTTGCTTCGCCGGTTGAGACGGCATGGGAAGGAGTGAGTACATTGGCAGAGTTATTTGAAGAAGCATGCAGGAAGCATACAGAGAGATTGCTGTTTGGAACAAGAGTGGTTGTTTCGAAGGAAATGGAGAAGAGTGGTGATGGTGGAAGAGTTTTTGAGAAAGTTGAATTGGGTGAGTATGAATGGTTATCGTATGATGAAGCTTTTGATTGTGTTGTGAGGTTTGCTAGTGGTTTGGCTGTGTTGGGACATGGAAAGGATGAGAGGGTTGGGATTTTTGCTGATACTAGGGTTGAGTGGTTCCTTGCTCTTCAGGTTCGTAATCACTTTTTCGTAGCGAATTTCTGATAAGCTAGTTGATAGTGAATAAACATAGATTTTGTTTGGTAAAAATAACGGAAATGGATGACTTATAACCTTGCTTATAGCTGATAGCGGATAAGTTAGCTTATTAAATTTGTAGTATTTGGTAAAAATTAGTGGCCGAAGTAACTTATAGATATGAAATAACATAAAAAATTATATTTAGCTATAAGCTCATAAAAGTAAATAAGTTATAAGCTATTGAGAAAATGACAGTTACTAAATGAGTCTTTTGAAGTCATATGAGCTTATAAGTTATATGCTCAAATATGTGTCTTACTAAACAGAGCCTTATACTAGTCAACAGATAAGTTAGCTGATAGTAGATTAGTAGTGAATTAAATTTGTAGTGTTTGGTTAGATTAGCGGTTGAATTAACTGATAAATATTTAATTAATATATAATTTTTTTCAATTAAGATATCAATAGTAAAATTGAAAGAATAAAAATGATAAGCTATAAGCTCAAATACTACTTGAAATAGTTTATGTAAAACTGCTATAAGCACGTGAGAAAAAGTTGTTACCAATAATACTGTACACAGACAAATCATACTAATTAAACTCAAATTTAGAAGGAAAAATTTCATTGATAAAAAATTTGATTGTTTTCTTTTCGTTCTTTCTTTTTATACTTAAGTTTTCTGCTTCAGGGTTGTTTCAGGCGAAATGTGACTGTTGTAACTATGTATGCATCATTGGGAGAGGAAGCTTTATGTCACTCACTGAATGAGGTTATCTATTTTTCCTTTGTCTCACCGAAATGTTTATGCATTAAGGTGTTATGGTATTCATTCAAGTCTATGCACTCTTTACTGCTTTGTTTCTTTGTGATTAAGTCACTCTCAAATTCTGTTGTTGCAGACAGAGGTCACGACAGTAATTTGTGGACAAAAAGAATTGAAAACACTTATAAATATTAGTGGACAACTTGACTCAGTGAAACGTGTGATATGCATGGATGACGATATCCCATCTGATGCCTCATCTGTTGGACATGGCTGGACAATCATATCCTTCGCAGATGTTAAGCGACTCGGTAAAGAAAATCCTGTTGATGCTGATTTACCTCTCCCAGCTGATGTTGCAGTTATCATGTACACAAGTGGAAGTACTGGATTACCTAAGGTTGGATTTCCTTTCACTAGATTGACAGTCCAAAATAGTATTTTGTATTGGAAATATTTTATGTGATTTCTTTACAAATTAATCCTTGAAATTGAAGGTCGTCAATCATTTTAGTCCATCTGTCGATCAATTCAATCATTCAGATGGATTGAAATTACAAAATAGAGATCAACGAGTCTTAAAACAAATTTCTAGAAAATTGCTCCAACTGAGTATGTCTTAAAGAAAGTATCGACTCACTATTTTGTATCATATTAAATGACAGACGGACTAAACCGTTGACTGTCTTCAATTTTAATGACTAATTTTTCATGCCATTTTATAAATTTGAGGACTGCATTGTGTTATCCCTACAATTTCTAATACTGAAATGGTGATTACTTCTATATTTTGGTACTGTTTCTTCTATTTATCCTTTTCTTGTTTGGTAAAATTTCTTTCTTTTGCACAGGGTGTCATGATGACACATGCTAATGTTTTAGCCACACTCTCTGCTGTGAAGACGATTGTTCCCAAACTTGAGAAAAAGGATGTATATCTAGCATACTTGCCAATGGCTCACATCCTTGAATTAGCAGCTGAGGTATGTAATGGGATATGATATACATACATTTGTGAATAGATTCAATAAATGTTTCAGTTTGACATTGCATCCTGTTTCCATTTTCTTGTGTTTTTGTGTATTGACAAACTCGAATGCATTATAGAATTTGATGGCAGCTGTTGGGATAGCTATAGGATATGGATCTCCTCTGACCCTCACAGATACATCAAGCAAGATAAAGAAAGGAACAAAGGGAGATGCTACTGTGTTGATGCCAACTTTATTGGCAGCTGTACCAGCAATTCTTGACCGTGTTCGCGATGGAGTGTTCAAGAAGGTATTTTGATTTGTGACTCATTTGAATACCTCCACCTATCTCATATGCTTCATGTATGTGTTGGTAAGCCAGTTGCATCCAACTTTCCCTTCAAACAAGTAAATCACTATTTTGTTCTTCGATATTGTAAGGGTCAAACAATTTAGTTCATCCGTCAATTAATTCAATCAACTCTGATGAATCTGGATTGTAAAATAGAAATCAACAAAAACCCGAAACAAATTTCCAGAAACTTGCTTCAAATGAGCATTTCATAACATGTCAACTCAACATTTCATGACATGTAAACTGAATTGATTAATGACTTAAATTTTAAAACTAATTTGTCATTTTGTAGATTTATGGGATTAAATTAAATTATCTATTGCAACATTTAGAAGATTAAATGGTGATTCACTTGCTTCATTGTCAATGTAGGTGAATGCAACAGGAGGATTACCAAAAAAGTTGTTTTATTTAGCCTATGAAAGGAGGTTGAAAGCAGTTAATGGAAGCTGGTTTGGAGCCTGGGGCTTGGAAAAGGCACTCTGGGATTTTCTTGTGTTTAAAAAAATCCGAGCAATTCTTGGTGGTCGCATCCGTTTCATTCTGTCTGGTGGTGCTCCCCTTTCTGGTGATACTCAGCAGTTCATCAATATCTGTCTTGGGTCAGTCCTATCAATATACATATATTAATATTTTTCAATTGGTAGAAGCAATATGATTATTGAAAAAAAATGAGGCAAGAAGAGCAGATTATAAGATATCCTCCTAAAAGATATCAAGATTAAAGTTTAAAAGCACAAGCTAGACTAGGCAAGAAAGACACATTTAACTGAAAATGCTAACATGTCAAACAACACAAATCATCGTGATTTCTCTCCAACCATAGGTATTGATAAAAAAACTGTACGCACAGATATGTCAGGTCTTAATAGCCCGTGATTTACTTAGGAGTACAATTATTGGTGTTTCATGACTGTAGCTCTTTAACAATTGTTTCACTAGTTTATGTTCACCTATTTTATTCTGTTATACCGATTGAGCATTAGAGGACCAGCTTAAGAATGAATCAGACCAAGAAATATAGGTTTTGCAACAATATACGTTTTGGCTTTTGATATCTGTTGGGTTTGAATCTCATCCCAAAAACTAGCTCAAAGGATGAGGATGCCCAAATACTTTTATACAGCCAACAACCCAGGAACCTTCGCAATGTGGGACTCCAAAGAAACAAAATTCAATAGCCACCCTCACGCCTAGCGTGGGCCTGAGTTCAATTCCCACATTGCAATTCCACATTTGTAAATGTTATTTAACGCAAATGACAAGGCAACAACTTTATCATTGCACTATGGCTTTTCGTCCTTTTGTAAGGGAAAATAGTATTAGATTTTTGAGCTCAATATATATTATTAGATTTTATTTATTCTCTTATTAAACTATTGTTTATTGTTTTTTCTTTTTTAAAATTTGTCATATTTATATTGTATAGTCATTTCCAGTGCTCCAATAGGTCAAGGATATGGTCTTACAGAGACTTGTGCTGGTGGGACATTCTCTGATTTTGATGATACATCTGTTGGCCGTGTTGGACCTCCTCTTCCTTGCTCATTTATTAAGGTAAATATTACCACAATTATCTACATCATGATATTTGAACTCTTTGTTCAAATGAATAAAAAATCTGAATATTATTTTTTAATTGTTATTAAACATGATTTGATTGCAGTATATTAAATTGGCTAAACAAATGCCTTCCTAATTGATTATCTTTCTTTATTAGTCTGCCATTATCTTATATAGGATAATTTGTTTTGTTAGCTAATCGACTGGCCCGAAGGTGGATATTTAACTAATGACTCGCCAATGCCTCGTGGCGAAATTGTAATTGGTGGTCCAAATGTCACTCTTGGTTACTTCAAAAATGAAGAAAAGACAAAAGAATCATACAAGGTAACCGTTTCTTTTCTCTTTGGAAAAAAATATAAGGCGGGATAAATATCTATTAAAATGCTACTATTTTGGATGGTTAAAATATCAAACTATCTGTCCACGACAGGTTTAATATATGTTTAGATTGACAGTGAGTTTGGTGGGATCACAGTCTATCATTGCTATTTTGACAAAAACTAACATTTAGAGCTTTTATGAAATCACGACGCCACGGTGATTTTGTCAAACTCATGATGATTGCAAACATGTTCCATGTAAATTTGAAAGTTGTGCTTGATGCACTATATATTACTAATATATTATTATTTGCTTGGTGCGGCTAGGTTGATGAAAAAGGAATGAGATGGTTCTACACTGGTGACATAGGGAGGTTTCATCAAGATGGTTGCCTAGAAATCGTTGATCGTAAAAAGGACATTGTTAAACTGCAGCATGGAGAGTATGTTTCCTTGGGAAAGGTATGATACTAATTTACAGAATACGCACCATTAACAATTGTTTTTCAAGTTAATCGTTATTTTGTTTTCCAAATTACTAAGAATCTGATCATTTAGCGGTCCAAATTTATGAAATGACAGAATCATATCTCTTAAATTTAAAATCGTTGGTTAATTTAGTCCATCCATTATAAAAGATAATCAATTTCCAAACTATCATCAGTAGAAGAATTCAAATCAATAAATGGCGACATCTTTATAGTTCTTGTTGCAAGAGAGGAATCTTGATGCATCAACAGTATAAAGACTCTTTACATTGTCAGTCAATCATAATCATAACTATTTGATCATTAAAAAAGTTTGATTTTCATCATATCTAACTTAAAAGTCATACAAATGATAGTTTATGAATTGGTTGACTGTGTAATAAATACGCTGTCAGTGCAAATACGCTTTCAGTGCATTTAAATCATTCTATTTTAAAAATCAAAATAGTGATTTGCTTGTATTTTTCCTCCGCAACTGGTTTATTCAACACAGGTTGAGGCAGCTCTTATTGCCAGCCCCTATGTGGACAATATAATGTTGCATGCTGATCCTTTCCATAGTTACTGTGTGGCACTTGCTGTGGCTTCTCAGTCCACATTGGAAGAATGGGCTTCAAATCAAGGAATTCCTTATTCAGGTTTTTCAGAACTTTGCTCTAAAGAAGAAAGCATCAAGGAGGTGCATGCATCACTAGTAAAGGTATGCCTTCGTATCAAAATCCTTTAACAACATTGTTCTCACCCATGTCAATCTTCTTCAACGGTAGAATTCGTTAAGAACGCATATTTTGAACTTACGGACTCTCTAAATACTGTCTTTGGAGCTTCTCTTAAGAGCTTAATTAACCTGCATTGTGTTTGTTGCCTTAATTATTGCAATGATGAATATTAATTTGTAGTTTATGAAATATTTGCAGGAAGCAAAGAAAGCTCGTTTAGAGAAATTTGAGATTCCAGCAAAAATTAAATTGCTTTCTGATCCATGGACACCTGAGTCTGGCTTAGTCACTGCTGCTCTCAAGCTCAAGAGAGAGGCCGTCAGAAAGACTTTCCAGGAAGATCTTCTGAAGTTATACGCTTCATAGGCCTAGTAGGTATCTGGATGTATCAATTGAGGTTCTTGTTTTTTTACATCAAAAAGAAGAGAAAAACACTCAAGCAATTTTGAAATTTATGCATCAAATTATAAGGTTTTCAAAACAATAAGAAATAAATTAATGTCAAACCATCACAGATGATTAATAAAAGTACTCACTCAAGGATGAAGTCCCTACTTGTCAGAATCTCTTTAGACGAAGGGTTATCGTTGATCCGACGAATATGTTGTGTTACGTGGTTCAAAGGCGGAGTCGGCGAGCCATTCTTTTATTACCCGTTTCAGGTGTGGCATAAGCTTTTTAGGTGGTTAGGGTGGGAGACCGTTCTGCCTCAGAATATGTCTTGTTCGTTGGTGGTCTTGCGGTCCCTTGTGGGAAGGGGTTAGAGGATCCACAATGGTAATAAACTACAAAGGGTCTTTAAATGAGTTTCACATATACACATCACAATTTATTTGAAGTTTTTTAATAAAAGTGTCTATTATTGACTCAATGAATCCATTGGAAGTAAACTAAAGAGTCCTTAAATAGGTCCACTAACATGTGCTTTAATTTGTGCATTTAGAAAATAAATAAAAAGAAATTGAAAAGAGTAAGAATCACATGAATTTGAGATGTTCCTCAAATAGGGGTCTTTAATAGGCTGAGGTCATTATTAAGTAAAGAACTTGTCATTGGATATGCTCTTTAAGATTAGGTTAGGTTTGACTCTTATTTGACACTCGGCGATGTGGTCTATTTGGAAGTCCCAAAATGATATTATCTTCTTTAGGCAGACAACTGGCACTGAGCAATTGGTGATTTTGATAAAATTCTTCTTGTGGAAATGGTTTCTTGGTAAAACCTTTGGTCACCCCTTGCACCTTTTAGGATGTGGTCAATGGAACTTGTCTTTTGTTGGAGCCGATAGTGATTTATGGAGGGATTTGTAGGATCACTATAGGTCCAGATGTCTGCTTATCTGCGTCCTATGGTTCCTTCCTACCGGTGATGCTCTCGGGTGATCTTGCCATGGTTTCTAGAGGGGCTTTTGCCCATTGTTGGTGGCGTTCTTCTTCTTTTTTATCTTATATTGTTTTGGGTTTGTATTCGTGTACCATTGCTTTTCTTTGAGTACTCTTTGTACTTCGTTCCAATGTTGTTGACTCAAGTTTTTAAATCAACTCATTTTGTTAAGGTAAAATCGAATCGTAAACTTGTACAAGTTGATCTCATTAAATCAAATGTTGTTTGACTCGAGTTTTTTACTTCAACCTGTTTTGCTAAGGTAGAATCGAATCATAAACTAGTATGAGGTTATCTCAATAAAATTATCATATGCATGACATATATACGGATATAAGACTATACATGTACTAATAATTTAAAATTTAAACTTAATTATAAAACAAAAATATACCAACTATCTTAATGAATTGACATGTTCCACAAACTATATCAAACTAAATAAATTACCCCACCAAATAACAAAAACATTCAAAAACATTGAATAAGAAGTCAACTTCTATTGAAGTTACTTCTTATTGTTTGAATAATTAGCTCAGTTGCTTTCCAATCTTTGGGAGTTTTGGGGTCGTGACGTTACCCCTACTGTTATTTTTACTCCTATGCATGGAGGCATTTCCATCCTTTCGTTTCATTTTTTTTTTGTGAAGGAAATTGTTGTGCGGATAAGTTAGCAAGTCATGGTCACGACTTGGCTGATGTTATTTGGTGGGACTCTCTCTCCACGTTTATTAGAGATGACTTTTATAGAGACAGATACGGACTTCCTAGTTTCCGTTTTCCTTTTGGATTTTTGCATTCTGTTTTTTCTGAGGGTTTTGGTTTCATCCCCCCTCTTGTACATCTTTTCCTTCTTTAATAAATTTTTCTAAGCAAGGTGGTAGAGGATGGGGTAACCTTGAGATGTCAAGATGTCTCATGATGCCTTCCTTTGCTTTTGATTCAACAAAGAAAAAAGTACACTTGGGTAGTATCAAGGTGACTTCTTTCGATTCTACCAGAATTTACTCGATTTTATCCAATTTTACAAAAGTTAACTTGCTGCAAAATAGCTTTGAATTTCAATTTTACCCTAAATTGAGTTTACATCCGATTTAAGACGAATTTCACACCTAAAACCATAAAATTTTACGAGTTAACACACAATTTTGATAACCTTGCTTTCCCTGTTTGTAGGCATTTCGTCTCTTCACCAAAACAAAGATATGTAGTTTCAAGCGAACCTCTTAAATCCGGTCCTTTTATTTGATTTAAAGGTCATTAGTTATTCCTCTCAATTCTCACAATAAGCAATGCTCTCAATTCATATGCTCTCTCTCTCTCTCTCTCTCTCTCTCTCTCCCTCCCTCCCTCCCTCCATCTCTCTCTCCATCTCTCTCTCTCTCACTCCCTCCCTCCCTCCCTCTCTCCCTCCCATCCCCGTCCTCGCAGTAAATCCATTTTTTTTAATAAACAAGAGTTTTTTTAAGCTTCAATGGTAATGTTGTAATGCATTATCCAATAATTTGCGCTCTTTTTAACATTTTCTTACCGAATAATTCGGTTGCTCCTTTAACTATCAGTGAAAATTCTTATATCATGACAATTATCAAACCAAATAACATGGCATATCATTATCAACCCCCTCAACAAAAACAAAAATATGACATTTCTACATTCAGGTAGGGTTTGGGTATGAGTTCAGGGTGGATACATATATCCCCGTTACCCGTATTTTGAAATCGGTGAAAACTCAAACCCATACCGAAACCCAGTCAAATCAGGGTTGGTTTGAACGGGTACCCATGGACATGGGTTTTGCTGCCATGCCTACAAATACTCACTTGTTACCGTTAAAAAAATATATATATAAGGTTATTTTTATAAATTTAGGAAACAATTTTTGGAATATTTTATTGAAAAAAAATTGAGTTCAATTTACTAAATTACTCTTTGTTTTAAATTTGTTTGAATGGGTTCAAATGGATTTTTTTTTTCTAAATAAAAAGGTGCACATTTGCTAACTTATACCTAGGTTGGATATTTTTAGGTTGGTTTAAAAACATTAACGTCTAAGTTAGTAAGTATGCATCTTTTTATTTGGATAAAAATACCAACTTATTACTATTCAAAACAAAATGCTATATGTTTTTGTAAATTTTGGAAACAATTTTTGGGATGTTTTAGTGAAAAATAAAAATCGAGTGCAATTTACTAAATTATCCTTTATTTTAATCTGGTTTGAATGGGGTAAGTTAATTTTTTGTTCAAATGAAAAGGTGTATACTTACTAACTTAAACCTTATGTTTTTAGGTTGATCTAACTTAACAACCACTGTATATACTTAACTAATGGTTGGAGCTAGACTTTCACGATGTCATAAACCATGGTTCAAATGGAAGGATCTAGACTTTCATGGTGTGACAAACTATAGTGAACTTTATGAATGAAGATTATTATTTTCAAGAATGTTTGTAATTAAAATGAGGTGTTTAACACCGGACACAAAAAGTTTGCAGCAAATCACAAAACCATATATAGCATCGCTCTATCTATAATATAAGGATTTTTATTAGATTTCTTACAACGATTAATACAGTTATTTTTATTTACATTGATAAAAAGGTTCACCTTATTTATTTTTTTGACAGTAGGTTCACCTTATTTTAAACATACATCCCTAAACTTCAAGTGATCACTTTCTATAACATGCCATATTTAGAGAAATGGGAGGATCATTGAAAGCTCCTGTAGAGATTTGATCAAAGACAATCTTGTTAGCTGCCTCTGTGTAATGAGTACCATCCCATGTGATTCTAGTAGATGGATTTTTACATGAACCTGCAACAGTTTTTGTACCATTTATGTTTATGGTTGCTCCACAGCCAGCACCAATGTTATACTCTCCTCCATAGCCACAACATGCCACATGTGGAAGCTCAAATCCTACATATTAATGAAGCTTTCAAATGAAATTAATGACACATATATACATAGTTTTGGAATTGCTGTGACATTATCAGAATCACGATGAACTACCGTGACTTTTAAAAAATATATATATTTTAGAGTTTCAACAAAATTACAGTGTTATTGTGATGGTGTCAAACTCAGCGTCATTCAAAACAAACACTAAATTAAAAATGATGTCGTATTGATTTGGCTCACCATATTTTTCTGGGTTTGTAAAAAGAGAGTACTTAGGAGAGTAAACATCGACATATGTGATTGCAGCAAGAGAAAGATTGCTACGAAGTTGAGCTAGGGCTTCCTTCAACTTTAAATTAAAATATTGAGATACTTCATTGTATTGCTTTGCACAACCATAACTATCCTTTATTGCAGATGGAAAATTAGCCAAAATTACAGGAGCACAACCCTTTGGTCCTGTGCTGTGTATCCAAAATGATCTTGCCCCTAAATTGTATATGTTCTAAATCACAAGCAAGTTTCATTTCATCAGTTTAGAACAAGAAATCAACATATTATAAACATATATGATGATAAAATAATGAAATCAATATCATGAGAATCTATTATAGGAAAAATTCTACAATGGCTCGTTTTCTTTGAGTCGCTAACGATAGACCAACACTTGAAAATGACTTTAAATGCTAGAAACGACTCACAATATTTGCTAGAATTAGAAGATATCCTTTATTTTTGTTGAATTGACAACAAATAAGTCACAATCTCCGTAAAAAAAGGGTCATAATCTCACTCATAAGAATAACAATGATTGTGAATTTCCACACTCCGTAGGTATTATTTGTTTTCGTTGAAATTTTATGTAATTTTAAAATGCTAGTCAACTATACTATTTATCAAAATGGTCTAGTGTAGTTGAATCCGTCTCTATAATGTAGTTTTTGCTGACTAAGCCTCAACTATAATGTAGTTTTTTTTTTTCTAAATGTATATTAAGCCTTGACATCTAATATTTGGAAACTATTGAAAAATTAAAGAGTAGTATGTTGTTTATAACATATTATGATTTTTATTATTCAAGAACTAATTTTATTGTCCTCTAAAAAAAACAACTAATGTGATGATGTAAATGTAGATAAATTTACCAAAAAAGGGTATTCAACTACCTTGATATTCTCTATGTAATTGTTTACTATATCTGGTACAGTAGCATTGACTTGTTCTATAGTCTTGTTACCAAAAAAGCCAATAGTAAGATCATTTTGACCAATATCAAATATGTATAAGGCTTTGGAGAAATAATCTTCTTTGGGTATCAACGTTGCAAAAACACCTCCTAGAAAGAAAATTTGAAATGAAGAAAGAAAAAAGAGGCAAATGTATATCCTTGATTAAACTAAGAACCACCAAAAGATATCATATAAAACAATGGAAAATATAATTTAATTTACCTTGATCTCTAATGAGTTTTGTTTTTGATATAAAATCTTTGAATTGAATGTATTGAATTTGAAGAGAAAATGGACTGAGTATTCCATTAGGTAGAATACTTTTAGGGATATTGATTGTTGATCCGCCTGTTGCGAAGTTTGCACCATGTGTGAAGTTAGACCCAAGAGAATTAAGATATGAGCTTAGATAGGGAAGTCCAAAGCTTTGTGCTGAAATAACAAAATCATAATATTAAATTGAATTTTTGTTTTAAAATATAGAATCCTTCTCTGATATAAAACCCTATTAGCTACAATAAGCTATGTGTGATGTGTTGAAGTTTGTTATCGGTATGTATTATTTGAGAGTTTGGATCTTCTAAGTACTTGAGAGGTCTACTTGGAGAAAAATAATGGTGTAAATAATTTAGTGATTAAAATAGATTATGTAATGGGATCTTCGAAATAGACCTCTCAAAGAGTTTGGATCTTATAACTATTCAAGAGGTCTATTTGATTATGTAATTGGATCATCTAAATAGACTTTTCTTCATAGAGAGAATCTATAAAGGGAGTCTTTAAAAAGTTTTTCTTCATAAAAAGAATTTACTTGGCCTCTAATTTGATGTAGTTTGAAAGTTTCTCTCTAAATCTTCAACATCTTTAAGGTTCTCTAAATATACATTTAATAGTTATCTATCGAATTTATGTTCAACAAAAAACATACATCTGATAGATAACTATCAAATGTGTATTTAAGAAGTTTTGCAGTGACCTAAAGAGAAACATCCAAGTAGTTTCGAACTATTTCTTTTTTAAATGTTCACATCTATAATATATCAAAATTTTAACATATCTATGACACAACTTAAATCTTGATGACTTGTAAAAAAAAAAAAAACTTATATCTTGATGTGTCTACAACAAACAATCGGGAGATTCACACAATTTTATGAGGGCAGAAATAAATTAAAAAAATGCTATAAATATAATAAATTGTTTATATATAGTCCCATGAGTTATATGGATAAATTGTTTTAATACACCGCAGGAGTTGTATGGACAATTTGTTTTAATGCATATGAGTCGGAGTTTGAACCCAAAACATTATACACATTAACCTTTTAAGGTAGGTGACTTCCAGCCACTATAAAAAAAAATTGTTTATATACAATATTTATTTGAATCGAAATTGTCAAGGTATAAAGACTTAGATATGCTAATAGAGAATGAAATGGCCAGTATTACCTATGAAATCAAGAATGATTCTACCATCAGAAAATCTTCCAGTTGATCTATGAAAATAAGTCTCTCCATATGGAGAAGGTGATGCTCGAAAGGCAGCAGCCAAACCACCAGTATCAACGTTTGAAGCACCAAAGCTAAATATGGCAGGAAAATCACAATTATTTGTAGCAAATATTGGGGGTGTAATACATAAAATAAGCATAATCAAAGACACAAGTGGCATGTTCTTAAGGAGGTGAATTTTTGCCATGAATTTCATCAAGTACAAAGGAACCTATGGACTTATATGATCATACTATGTTTATCAATAACTTGAATTTATAGCCAAATATGATTATTATTTAATAAACTTGATAGGGAAATCAAAATAGATATATCATGTATGAATTCAAAGATTATGCTTTTTTGGTGTTTGAGTGGGTATCGTGTGTAATTATTATTCTTTTGTTTAGTGAGGTTCAGTTTATCGTGGATGCTACGGACTTTAAGTATTAGTAGAAAAAATAACTGGATTTCTTTTACTCACCTTTTGTCAAAGAGGTCAAACAAGTCACCAATGAAATGCATCCTAACAAATCAACCGTGGTAGATTGTATGACATTTTAACATAATTTTTTGGACTCATGTTGTGGCCATGACGTGTTTGGGTAGAGTATGACATCCTTCCACCAAATTTTAGTGATACAAACATAGTGCTGCTACGTTCCTAGGGTGAGAATCAACAAACGATCAAGAACATGTCACCTATATTTCTGTGTGCAAGAGAAATGCCAGGGGCGCCATTTTTTTTAAGAATCTTTTAACATTCACTTTTTTATTGAGTAAAATTTATGTGTCTCACCACTATCTATTTTTAAGAACCCACAATGATTTCATTGAATAAGAAGATATGTGTTGGAAAGTGTAAGAAAGAGAGTATACATAACATTTCTTTTCTATGTAATGTTGTCTACCAAAATTCTTGTTGAAGTCTGTGTTAATCGATTGAAAGATAGTCTCGTCAAATACGCCTCTTTAAATCAACCAGCTTCCATTGAGGGTCGGTCCATCCTTGATACTCTATCCGATCTCAATTATAAGCAAAATTTACTTTTGAGGTTCCTTGAAGTATTTGGTCTATATTTTACATCAAGTATATGAGTTATTCTTTTTTAATCTAAAAAATAATTGTTTTTTTTTCTTATAATTGAGATTGGATAAAGGAGTACGTTTGTTGACTTTGAAACCATTCATTATATGAAAAGTAGGCCTGTGCATGGTTCAATTTTTGAAGAAAACCAAATCGAACCATCTCAACGGTTCAAGAAAACTAGACTAAACTGTTAGTGGTTTAAGGTTCTAAGATGAACCTCTATTTATTTATTGGATTTCATTAATACAAGTGTTTTATTCAGTTATATTTAAGATCTATCTTTGCATGCATCGGGCTTAATGTTTTCACAACCCTTGGGAGTGTAACATACTTAGGAAGTGTGATCGAACTTAGTAGTAGGTTACATATGTCCTTTTGGCTTATATTCTGAACCGTTGCATATGAATTTTACTTTTTCCCCTTGATGAGATAGAGTTAGGCCCATCCATTCAATCTATCAGGGACATGTAATGGTATGTGGTGAAATTCTAAGATTCATAGGTAAAAGTAGTTCATTTAGATGAAAATTTGAGAATTTTTTCTATGCTTATGTTTCAAATACATGTGAGAGTGTAAGTCCCAGCTTAAATAACTGAGTGACTACATATGGAAATCTAGAGGATTGACGACCCTTTACCATATCACAAGCATGACATTTTAGGTGATTGAGGAGCAACATGGCATATGTAGGGACATTGGATCCCACCTATTAGCATATATTTTTCTATGTGTATTTTGACATGCATGATGATAGACAAACAACAAAATTCTTTAAGTTCAGGATAAAACACAAAGTTTTCGACAGAGCTCATTATGACAAAGTTGAGTATTCGACCAGAAGGATTCAAATCCTTTCACGAGGCAAGATTGAAGAGTCAGACACGTGGGAAGCATGCAAGAGTTGTCGAAGTCATTTGGTTTCTAGCCGTCAGTTTGTTAGTTATTTCTTTTATGTATATGTAGTAGTTTTTATAGGAAAAACTGGTCACAAATCATTTTCAAAAGTTCTTCAAAACTCAAAGTACCCAAGCGTAGAGCGAAATGAGTAACAAAATGTATGTGATTTGCTGAACAATTTATTTAAAGCAATGCAATTTACTTTCCTTTAAGTTTCTTTGTCATTAAATTCCAAGTCTTTTACTGTTTTTGATCTTAAATATCCTTTTAGTTTATGTTGAAAGACAGTTATCTTCATCCTAAAAACGGTTTTCTTCATCTTGTTCATAAACAAACTCATGAATATGATGAACATTCATACATTTTTTGAAGAAAAAAAAATCTTTACACAACATGTCCTAAGATTTCTAGTTTGATCCTGCAAGTAAACTTTAAAACTGGTCTAAGAAAGCTTGGAACATTATTGCTAACTATCAATCTTTAGTTGCTCAGGTTCTCAAAGAAAAATACTTTCCAAATGGTGACTTGATGGGAGCGAGGTTTGGTAGTAATATGAGTTTTACTTGGAGAAACTTATGTACATCTTGTCAGTTATTAAGAGAAGGACTGAGATGGATTATAAAGTGTTTCATTGATATTTCATTGACAACTTAAGGTGTTCCTATAAACTAGTTGTAAACATATTTCATTGATAACTCCAAAAAGGTTGCTACAAAACCATATATGTCTAATATAAAGAATTTTATTCAATTTTCACCACGATTTAACACAATTATTTTCAATTTATCACTTTTTGTAACATGCCCTATTTAGTGGAATAGGAGGATCTGTAAAAGCTCCAGTAGAGATTTGATCAAAGACAATCTTGTTAGCTGCCTCTGTGTAATGTGTACCATCCCATATTATTCTAGTAGATGGTTTTTTACATGAACCAACAACAGTGTTTGTACCATTTATGTTTATGATTTCTCCACATCTAGCACGAATGTTATAGTTGTGCTTTCCTCCATTTCCACAACATGCCACTAGTGGAAGTTCAAATCCTACATGTTAATGAAGATTTAAAATCAATAACATAAACACATTATTGTTCATAGTTTTGGATTAGCAGTGATATTACCATAATTACAGTGAGTCGACGTAATTTTGACAAAAACTAAAATCTAAAACTTCGACAAAATCATAGTGTCACTGTAATTTTGTAAATTTACCGCAATCCAAATTTACCCTAACTTGAAAATAGGATCAATTTGATTTGGCTCACCATATTTTTTTGGATTTTGAAAAAGAGAGTACTTAGGAGAGTAGATATCAACATATGTGATTGCAGCAAGAGGAAGATCATCACGAAGTTGAGCTAAGGCTTCCTTCAACTTTGAATTGAAATATTGAGATACTTCATTGTATTGCTTTGCACAACCATATCTATCCTTTATAGCTGATGGAAAATTGGCCAAAATTAAAGGAACACAACCAATTGGTCCTGTGTTGTGTATCCAAAATGACCTGGCCCCTAAATTGTATATGTTCTAGATCACCAATAAGTTGCATTGCATTAATATATATAACAAGAAATTGAGAAATCAACACATTATAAGTTTAGGCTAAGATAATGGCAATAATATCAAGATACAATATCGATTATAAGAAAAATTCTACGATGGACCACTTTGATGAGTGGTTCATATTAGTTTAACATTTGAAAATGACCTTAAATTTTAGCAACGACTCATGATGTATCTTGTATGTTAGAAGTAGATGCTCACAGTTTTTCCAATCTTAATTAATGAGACAATGATATGAGAGTTTAAAAAACAACGTATAATGAATATAAGTGTCTCAAAATTCATACTCGTTTTCCTTTATTATTCATGAACTAATTTATTTGATTATGTAATTGTAGATAAAGTTAGCAAAAAAGGGTTTTGAGTTACCTTGATATTTTCTATAAAATTCTTTACTATATCTGGTACAGTAGCGTTGACTTCTTGTATAGTCTTATTACCAAAAAATCCAGCAGTAAGATCATTTTGACCAATATCAAATGTGTACAAGGCTTTGGAATAATAATCTTCTTTGGGGATCAATGTTGCAAATACACCTCCTGACAAGAAAATTTTGAAATTAAGAAAGAAAAAAAAAAGGCAAATTTGTGTCCTTAATTAAACTCAGAATCATTGAAAGATTTCAATGAAAACAAAAAAACAAAGAAAAATAATCTTAATTTACCTTGATCCCTAATAAACTTTGTTTTGGGTATGAAATCTTTGAATTGAATGTATTGAATTTGAAGGGAAAATGGACTGAACATTCCATTAGGTATAATACTAGTAGGAATTTTGACGGTTGACCCGGCTGTTGCAAAGTTTGCACCATGTGTGAAGTTTGACCCAAGAGAATTAAGATATGCACTTAGATAGGGAAGTCCAAAGCTTTGTGCTGAAATAAAAAAAAATGATACAAATAAAACCCTTCATAAATATAGAAATAATTTTAATTGTTGTAAAACCATGTGAGCTCCTTGTATTGTGTGATGTAATGAGGTTTGTTATTGGTATGTATTCTTTGGATGCCAATGAAAGAGTTTCATCTGACAGACACAGATGTGATATGATATTCAGGGTGGCTCAATATATACAAAGACTAAAAACGAATTTAAATAGGAGGCTTTTTTAAAGTTCATAATAGTATTTTAGTAAAATTACAAAATTTTAATTTAATAATAATGATATTTTGAGTGGTGGCCAGGGTTTGAACCTGGACCTTACATATATTATGCATTGTTCATACCAACTGAGCTAAGCTCACGAGAACATTAATAATAATGGTATAACAACCTCCTAATAAATAATGGTTTTATATGTTTTAGAATACAAAATCATTTATTAATTCAATACGCTTGATTTCTTATTTAATAAAGTCAATTGATTTTATCTTTATTGGAATTATACTAGCTTTAGATAAGATTTTTTTTTTAATTTAAGTTTTGAAAATAGTTTAATATGACATCTTTTTATTATTATTATTTGTTGAGATTTAAGAGGCGGTGTCTAATATGAATACTGTCTAATATTTTATTAAAAATAATAAGAATCTATCTTTAAACCATTTATTAAAATTAGTAAATTATGATAAATATTTTATTTGTTCTCCATTATTTGTTATTACAAAATTTATTTTTATTAAAAATAATAAGAATCTACCTTTAAACCATTTATTAAAGATCCATATTAGATTAACCGATTTAATTAATGCTCTTATAGTAGATGCACAGTAAAACAATTGTGGAGACCATTAGATTTGAGAAAAACATATTTCTCTCATTAGAGAATCCAAGTTGTGCGGGTTTCAAGTCCAAAGACTATAGCCGCACGCACGATCATATTTTGTTGTATAAATATGAAGGTTTAAGTTGTGTACTATATACTTTGCCTTTAAAAAAATTTGCTAGACTTAATGTGGTTTAACTCAAAAATAATGGAGCATATAATATCATATGTGTTAGGTGAAATTTCTTGTCTAGTATTCGTGTATTGATAAGGACTTGAAAGTTTGATGATGTATCATCTAGATTTCTAAAATATTACATAAATGAAGTCAACTTTATATATGTTGACCAAACTTTTATTTATTGTCCAATGAAAAAGAATGATGACTCTCAATATGATGCTCTCATCCGAACGTGTTATTTTTAAGAAAATAGTGTAACTATGCAAAAAAACATGTTTCTATGCACAACTTAAACTTCATATTTCTACGACAAAAACTTCATATTTCTACGACAAAACATGATCGTGTGTGGGGCTATAGTCTTTGAACTTGAAACGCATACAACTTGGATTCTCTAACGAGAGAAACTCATTTCTCTATAAATCTAACGGTCTCTATAGTTGTTGCTCCGTGCATCTACTATAAGAGATTCATACACGTAGTTGTGCGAATGTAGTTCTATATAAAATATCAAAAGTGATTTTTTTTAAGGAATATCAAAGGTGAATTAAAACCTGTCTTTGACCACTTTTCAAAAGTGATAACACAATAAAGCATTAGATATGTTCATACAAAATGAAATAGAAAAAAAAAAACATTATTACCTATGAAATCAATAATGATTCGACCATCAGAAAATCTTCCAGTTGATCTATTGAAAAAAGTCTCTCCATTTGGCAACGGCGGTGCTTGAAAGGCAGCAGCCAAACCACCAGTATCAGCGTTTGAAGCACCAAAGTTAAATATGGCAGGAAAATCACAATTCTTTGTAGCAAATATTGGGGGTGTAGAACATAAAATAAGCACAATCAATAACAAAAGTGGCATGTGCCTAAGAAACTGAATTTGTGCCATGAATTTTATGATGAAGCACGAATGAACCTATGGAATTATCATATGATCATAATATGCTTATTGAAAACTTGTATTTATAGCCGAATATGATTATTTATATACCTGAAATAAAAGTAGATGTATGAAATTAAAGAATAGCCTTTCTTGTTTGACTGGGTATCGTAGTTTAATTATTTTTTTGGTTAGTTTGGTCGAGTCTATCTTTGAATGCATCTACTATAATAAATATATACAACAGAAGTTAAGTATTAGTATTTAAGTAGAAAATCCTGTGTTGTCCTTTCTTTCTGAGGATTGTATTTAATTTTTAGTACTTTTTAACCTGCTAATGTTTCTTCTGTAAAAAAAAAAACTGCAAATGTCTCTTAAAAACCAATTTTCTTTTTGATAAGGCAAGAGTCCCGTGACATAAAAAAGGAATAGAAAACAGTCTAAAAATAAAATGTCTTGTAGATTCCGATTTATATCAGGTGCTCATATATATTATTAAAAAAAAAGACAAAAAAGAACTCGGGGACATAAACTTAACCCAGTCAATCCACACAAAGTGTATATCAACCCAATCAGGTGATACAAAGAAATAAAAACAACATCGGTCAATGTCTAACATGTGGTGTATGAACAAACCGTCAACATGAAATGGATCCAAGAACCAACAACTTCTTGCGACAATAACAAGCATAACGTCTCTTTCGATCCAAACAGTCCAACATTAGCTAGACTGATGATGATTTTGAAAACCTCCCTCAAGTTAAATAGAGTCAAACTTCGTGGAGGTGAGAGATTCTACCGCCAACAAAAATACATAACCTCACGCCTACAACCCACTATGATGCGACTGTAAGCTTCACAAACATTTCTAGCCAAATCTAATAGAAAACAACTCAAAACCAATTGAAGGCCAGATCGAGGGATGGTCAATCACCGATCTGAGCACCATGAGCACCGCAAACACGGTAACACTCGCACCCACCATTCGCAGAAACAACAGACAACTATAAGTGCATGATCATTTCTAGCCTACAAGATCTGTTACGAAGCACATCCATGATCTTGGAGGAGCAATACAAGTGAATATCAAACAAAAGTGCAAAACAACCTAACATGGAGTACAACTAGTATCAAACTGCACGTTTTAGGAACAACCTAACAGGTATATAACAAAAAAAACAGAGAACTGGAGTTGAAGTGAAAAATTCTACCCAAAGTTGAAAGAATTAAACCAACAACTTCAAACTAGATCGAGCTCTCAGAACCGGGACGAAATCAAAGATTCAGCCCTATTTGAATGGAACCTGACGATGGGGCGTGGCTACCACCAATCCACTGCCGTGTCCAACAAAACAACACCCAGATCTAACTCACAGCCAAAGTTGCAGATCAAACCTCAAACCCATCACCTGAAACCAACACCAACCACACAATTTGAAGAGATTTCAGCTCGCTAGTTTGTAGAAATAGCCGACGGCGATGGCGGAGGACCACCCAACCACCGTCGTTGAAGTCACTACCAGTAGGAGTTGCAACCGTCTTTGATCCAGATGTGAACAGAGACAATGAGAACTGCCAAGGAGGTTTAAGAAAACGCAAAAAACCGCAACGGTGGTGACACCAGTGGTAGCTAACACATCCCCAAGAGGGACCGTGGAGGTGGTGGCGCGATGAATAAATCATTGATCGCACCACCAGAACCCACATCAACATGGGGCTAGCAGTGTTTGGATCGTGAAGGAGAAGAAAGATTAAAGGAAGCGGTGGAAAGTTAGAAGCGGTGGAAGGTTTGGAAGTGGTGGAAGGTTCACTTTCTCTTAAAAACCAATTGGGACATGCATTGTGGATATAAAAAGATCTTGCTCTAAGGACGCTCTTTAAAGTTTCTTAATTAAGAAATTATTCTTTGAAAAAGTTTAACATTTCAATTTCTTATGCATTGAATGTACAATTTTTCACAAAAATTTATTATGTAAAGTCGTTAAAGAGTACCCTTAGAGCACTCGTTAGCATTTTTCTTTAAAAAACCAAACATTTTACAATTATTTGATTTTAGTTTATCACCGAAAGTGTACCTGAGACACTTTTTAAGTATTTTGTAGTAAGTTTTAATAAAAAATTTATATTCAACACATCGGAAATTAAAATATTTAACTTCACAAAAAATAAATTTTTGAATTTAAGAATTCTAATGTGTTTGACACTCGGTAGCAAGACTCTAATTTCTATACATCATCTTGTAAAATTATTTTACATATACATTAAATAATATAAATAATATGTTGCTTTATCAATTAATATGATAAAAATATATGAGTAATCATATTTGTTAATTTTTTTGGTTTTTGTTTTGAAGAGGCCAAAAAAGAACTATAATAACAAACATCCTTTTGAAGCAGAAGAAATGTTGCAAAGATATTAACCAGAGTTATCCATACACAAAGTCAAGATTACAAAGTGGACAAGCCTAAACAAAGTAATGGATTTGTCCACCAAGAATAAAAATCTACACCAAAAATAAATTTATGATTCTTCGACCACCACCACAAATGAAATTTGATGCGATCCAATAACTGCATCAAAGATTGTTGTTTATTGCAAAAAAAATCTTGAATTTTTATCATATTCCTTTTTTTTAACAACAAATTCTTATCATATTCAATAATTAACGTAACAGCATCACAAAGGTGCGTCGTTCGATCTCAGGTCATTTGGTTTGCTATGGTTTGAGAAATTTGGAAAGAAAGAAATAGTAGGCTATTCAAAGATAAAGAATGTTCGGTAATTCAGATGGTTGATAAGATTAAGTCTCTCGTATTTATGTGGTTGAAAGCGAAATTTCATACTCTTCCCTTCAGTTATAATGGTTGGTGGCTTAGTCCCTTCACCATGTTGGACATAGGCTAAGATTTATTTCCTTTTTTGTTTTTATTTTTTGTACAGCTTGTATATACTTTGTTGACTTTGTCTTCTTCTCCTTAATACACCTTGTGTGAAAAACACATTGATTTCGTAATATATTCTATTTTAACCTCTTAAAAAAAACGTGACAACATTTTATTATATATATAAAATAAATTAACACCAGCAGTGCATACTAATTGCTTAAGAAAAATGCAAATGTTAAAGGTTTTGTTTTTGACAAAGCAAATGTTAAAGTCTATTAACTGTTCGCTTTTTACTAAATTATTCACCTTTTTTACCTAATTATTCACTATTTTATATCTGTAATTTTATATGTTTTTACCAAATAGAAAAATACTTACTTTATTTTTTTAGGGGAGAAAATACTTACTTTATAAAAAATAGAAAATACTGCTTCATAAAAAAAATAAAAATAGAAAATACCAAAGAATATAAGATTCTCTTGAAAAAAAAAATCTTGTCTATTTTTACTTTTAATCAGGGTGGATTCTAGGGTGAGAGCTCTAATAAGTCCCTCACCGGTGGACCACTCTGAACAACCTTTGACAACCATTAGATCGATCAAGTTCACATATGTTATTACACACTAAAATGTTCGTCGTCGTTGTCCTCCCATTTCCTCATATTTTTGTGATTACATTTTATTTCTTTTCTTAAATAAATTATTTTTGTTCTCTTCCTCATATTTTATTCATGACATATGCACCGGCTGCACACAAAAATGTTCGTCGTCGCTGTCCTCCCATTTCCGCCACTTTCCTCCCACCTCCTCTACCGACGGACAACCACTACTCATCCATAAACCCTTTGGAATTCATACTTATAATTATATTCACTTTCTATTTTCCTCAAAGCTGAAGAAAACCACAACCCTAACCTCATCTAAATCATTCATAAATCTAGATTCTCATTCTCAAACTTCAAACATAAGATTCAGATATAATGAAAAATGCAATTTTTAATTATTTTGCAGAAAACAATTTACAACCGCGAAACTTATAATTTCTCATTTTTTTTGCAACAAACAAACAAAAACAATAAAAAGAGGGCATGTGTGAAATTGTTACAGATAGATTTCAATGTTTCAGTTTTGGAGATATTTTCCTTTCCTAATCATCACGGTTGAAACAAAGAAGATTGTTTTTGTTTAATTAACAAATCATTGCTACTGAATGAAATTAAGGGGTAATAATGCTATAATTATATTCTCTAAGAGAGGTGAGGTTGTGTGAAACGTCAAAGAGATGAGAAGGGGGCAAAGAGAGGGCGGGGTTAGGCATTGTGTGTGAAAATATACTTATGTTCTCACTTTTATTTCTACGTGATCTCAACCTTTAATTATATTTGTAATGAATCTAACCGTGTATAAAAGTGGTCCACCGGTGAACCACTTGTTTGATGGTTCACCTTAGAATCCGCTACCCACTTCAAAATTTTAATTTTACTAATTTTTTTTTTATCAATTTTTTTATAACACAATAAATACTATGTGAAATTCTGACACTCTAGCTT
Organism: Medicago arabica; assembly: GCA_946800305.1. Lineage (NCBI taxonomy): Eukaryota > Viridiplantae > Streptophyta > Magnoliopsida > Fabales > Fabaceae > Medicago > Medicago arabica. Next base: position 11,778,499 of record OX326965.1, on the reverse strand, counting down.
CCTGATGTTGTATGCAATGTTCCTACACTAAGACACAAGTGGTATGTTGAGTTTAATGTTTCAACATATCATCATCGTTCTCATCGTCTTCAAAATGTAAACATCATCATCATCACAATTAAACGTCATCATTCTCATCAACAATATAAAATAGACATCATCATTGTCACCATCAATTTAATTAGACAACATCATCCTCGTCATCATTACAAAACAAACATCATCATTTCTCATTGTTTTTTATCGTAAAATAGACACCGTCTTTTTATTACTCTTGTTTATAGTTAGTAAATTCTTCTTCATTTACCCCATCAAGATGTTTTACATTACTACCTTTTTTTTCTTTTTTCTTTTGACAAAAATAAAAATATTCATTCATTCAAATTGATAGAGTACATCGATACAATGCAAATTCGTTAGAAACAAAAATGATGAATCTGCGAACAAACTCACAGCATCCATGTTAATAGCATAAAAATGGAAAAGTACAAAAGCTTATACATATGACTATATTCAAGTCTCTGGAATACTCATGTCTCTGAATCTGCAATGTTGACGACGCTAAAGTCATTGACTGGATCTGCACTGGATCTAAGCTGATATGACAATCTGAACCAAACAAATACCTGAAAAAAACAAGAAAGACAAGCAACGCCGCACAAAGACGACGAACAAAACAACGTCGCACTAAGACAACGAAATCACGAAAGAAAAAAACGAAATAGATGTGAAAATCACTTATTCAATAAAGGGGAAATAAAAAAACGAGTTAGAGGGGTGATTTTGGGTCAAAAAGACCCTAAATCCCCCCTCTTTGATGGATGAAGGAAAAGAAATTAGGGTTTTGGTGACGGCTAACAAGAGAGAAGGAGAAGAGTGGATTTTACATGACTACCTTATCCTCATGATTAATCCAATTCATAAACACGACTCATTTCTACGTCGACATTCATCTATTTTATTTGTTTGTTCCTCGAACAAACATTCCATACCTTCTTATTTATCCTAACCATTAACAAGAATTCATTATTGATTAAGGGTGTAAGACTTCATCGTGTACTGTCTTGCTTCACTTTTCACATATATTCTTAGTTTGACTCTAGCACTCTTGGACTTCTTCATATATTAAATTTACCGTGGATTTAAAGAACTACTTTTATATCACCTAATTGGACTTCCCTCACTTAATTTTGTTGGTTTGGGACCTTATCTTACATATTAGGAACTCATTCAGGGAAGAACAACTAGGTTTCCTATGTTTTGAAAACCTAAGGCAGCAAGGAACGCATTGTCTGTGCAAACCATGTGTTTTTCCCATACCGTGCGCTTTGCCTAGTGATAGCAAAATCACAGTTTTGCTGCGATTTCACATTTGGGGACCTCTCCCGACTCCGTTTTCGATCTTATACTCCCCAAACTCGACCCTAATCATCACTCTAAGTTTACACCATCGTTCATATACTAATTTCTCTTCAATCGACTTAAATTTACACTCTTTCAGCGTTAGTTTTCATGGTTCAAATTGCACTATGTTGTTTTTCTCAATTCTAATCCTACATTAACAACTCCAATTCTAATCATAACAACATCATCGCCATACTCTCATCCTCATGTTCATCATCACACACTCACAATCAATCAAATACAGAGCCCCACAATTAAGATTATAACACCCTAGAATGAAAAGATTCTCCCCTTACCTCAAATCCTTCGAAAATTCCAGTTTTTGACCTGTCCTTATTGAAGCTAGGGTTTCTCTTTCTCTGTTCTTCTCTTCTCTTTTTTTCACGTTCAGTAAACCCGACTCTTCTAACACCTAAGGTTTCTATTTATATTGAGTCAACCACTTTTTAAAATCCTTTTTTCCTCTACTCATTATTCTTTTACTTCCTCCCTCCCCGACTTATTTAAAACTTATATTCTACACTTCCGACTCTATATTATTTTATTTTTGATTCCTCCTTTCATTTTATTTAAACTCTCATAACACTTTTCAATCATCATCTAATTCTATTTTCTCGACAATAAAATAACACTTAAGTAAAAAATAGCATCATCATAATAATAACTAATACTTCACCTATTAAACCTTATTAAATTAATTAAAATAGAAAATAGGGGTGTTGCACAAACTCACTTAGATAAATGTGTCCAAACATAGGGATTTCAATGTTATATGTTGAATTATTTTTATAAGAAGCAGAAAGGAATATATTAAAATGATTAGGTAGCAGGGTACCTACAAAAATATTCCACCAGTGAATAAGTTTAAGAGGCAAAGCCACCATAACTCCTAAATAACAAACACAACTACTAAGATGATACAAGGATGTAAATAAGAATCCAAATACACCACCACTGTGATCACCATGCTGCTCGATAAACACGATAAAGAGATGCTCAAAGATTGGCATCGTAATCACACTCAAAATATTAGAAGCAAACGAAGAATTGCAATACAAAGTTTGTTAGAGGTACATCAGTACATGTTTTGACCATTAAGGGTTGTCATTAAACTTTTAATAGCACTTTTAATGACGAGCTTCACCTAAAGATATTTTGTCGGTTTTATCATAGTTACGAAACATGAATCAATCCATTTATTTTTTGTTCTAATAGTGCCATTATAAAGAGCACATGTTGAATCCGACAACTTTATCTCACATGTTAGTATTTTATTGCAGCTTAAACTATTAGTTTCAATATTTTTAAATAATATGGAAAGCGCTCTAAAATATACTCTACTGAATCTGAATCTGAATCTGCTTGAAATTGTCAAAGAACTTGTCTTTTACAATGACAAAAATTGAAAATTATATTGATTGAGATCCATTCCACAAAGTTAAGTAATTGTAAATAGTAAGATGAAAAATTTAGTACAAAATATGGTCAAATAGGTAACCACCTCTCTTCCAAAGGGACATGAATATCCTGCTGTCAAAATTTCACACAAGAAATTTTTTAGGTTAGTGACTAGAGCTTACACAATTTAATTGTGGAGAATTGAAGTGTCGGGGTTCGAACTCCGGTCCCTGCATATAAAATGAAATATCCTTACCAACTGAGCTAAGCTCACGAGGATTATATAAAACTTCTTTATTATTGTAAATTAATGAAAAAATCAATGAAATAAACAATACTTTTTAGTTTATGGATCGGATGGACATCCATCCATTAAAATCTAATAATGGATGGATTGGATTGGATATATTTTATTAAGAAAAAAAATTAGTAGATTTTATTGGACTAATGGGTTGTTTTGATCCATTCATTAAGATTCAAATCTATATTCATCTAATCCATCCATTTTACCACCCCTTATCTGAGAAATTGAAGAAAAACACTCTAAAGTCTCAAACCAACACCACCAAACCAACTCAAGTGGGTTAATAAAATTAAAAGTTAACTAATTGACACAAGGATTTGTCTAATATTGCAATAAAAGTTGTTTAGATGTACATGTTTTGACCATTAAAGGGTTGTCGTAGACCTTAAAACAGTACTTATAAGAGTAATCTTGTAACTAATGATAACCATGTATTCATCTAAAACAAGTTTTTTTTTTCTACTGATGATGTAAATAAATAGATGAAAGAGTAAGAGTGATATGTTAGGTGAGTGAGAATCTGGCCAAACCTTGAGGTGCAAACAGTTCAATGGAGTTGGGCCTCCTCAAGTTTTGTGTCTAAAAAAACTTATAGTTTAGTAGTACTATTAAGTATACCTCGTTAAAAGAACTTTGATACCATCCGTGTTTCTTTGGATGTACCGCATATATACGGCACCTTGTATTTATCTTTTAAAAAATTTAAATAGAACATTGTTCTTTTAAAAAATATATATTTTATTACGAGTCTCTTTTCACTTATAGAGCTGAGCCTTCAGATTCGTAGGAATGGCTGAGCCTTCGGATTCGTAGGAACGGCCCTGGTGGGAGTCCACACACATATATCTTATAAGAATAATGAGAATAATTATCAAGATAAAAAAATGAATGATTAGGATTACAAAGCCACATTGTAATAACAATGTGTCTCTCTCCACTCAATTGTGTCTCCTAAACCCTTTTCATCTTCTTCGATTATGTAAATCAACATGATTATGAATTCGTCATGCTATTACAATTAATCGGTTATGTGAATTGGATTGTGGTGTATTTGACGAACCTGAAAAGGATTCAAAGAATGTTTGAAGTTAGGAACACAGTTAAGATGAATCAGAAAAGGTTTAGGGTTTGGGCTGATGAAAGAGATGTTTCCATGGATCTGCTTGCAGAAAGGGATCACAGTGAAGATTAGAAAGAAGAAGAAGAAGAAATAATTGAATTGTTTTAGATATATGGGGAAGCGATGAACTTTTGACGAATCTGATTTTTGAGAAGATGAAGCACTGAATGGGTATGGTGGATAGACTAAGTGAAGGCACGTGGGCTGTTTAATTTAAATTTTTAATTTCGGCCATTTATTTTTTATCTGATGGTTGATAATTATTCTCATCATTCTCACCAGGTGTCAACGGATTCGTTGACACCAAATCTTAAGCGTTCATTTCTCTTAATCTAAAGGTTAATATTATTCATCAAAATCCTTAATGTGGACCTTCAGTATTTCATATCTCTTTTCCTAAAAATCCTCTTGTTTCCTAAACGAGATCTGTCTTTTTCTCAATGATACATCATGTACATGCACCATATTATTTTACAAAAGAAGCACCATATTATTTTACAAAAGAATCAATAAATGGTTGTTAAATTGTTTTATATTTAATCATTCACATGAATCAAACATTAGTTGGTATGTGATTTTGACATAAACCTTGAATCTTTGACACATCTTAGTGCCACAATTTAGTAACTTAATGATAATTTTTTCTAGATCTAAAAACTAAAAATTCAAGAATCATGAAATTTCTACCTCCAACAATGGAAAATGATGGAAACATCATGGATGATAGATGGAAGAAACGGAAAAATAAAAAATAAAATAAGAGGTTGCGAACATGAGGTTTTAGGGAAAAATGTGAATGAGATTGATGAGAGAGAATTTACATGCTAACTAATGCTTAATTCATGTGAAGGATAAAAATAAAACAATTTAACAACCATGAATCGATTCTTTTGTAAGATAATATGCCTACATGATGTATCATTGAGAAGAAGACATGTCTCGTTTAGGAAACAAAAAGAGTTTTAGAAAAGGATATATGAAATATGAATTTCCACATTAAGAATTTGATGAATAATTATTAACTTAGATTAAAAGAAATGAACGTTTATGATTTGGTGTCAATGAATTCGTTGACACCTGGTGTCAACGGATCTTGTCTCATATATATATATATATATATATAATTTATTTTTTTATTTTTTGAAGAAGGGAGACCGCATGTAATTTAAAGAAGAAACGAAGGAAAGAAAAGAGACTTTGTGCTGTGTTGTGAAAGTGACTTAAAATTGGAGAAATTGAAGTTTTCTGAATTTATCAAAATCGGGGTCCAAAGACTGTTGTCCGGGCCCGAATTTGAGTGTTGTTTTTTGTCTGTTGGTTCGGCAAAATTCGGTGGCCGAATGAAGGAGTTCGGGGCCCGAATTTGTCAGCAGAAAATATAACATAAACGTATTATTGGGCTGAGATTTGTTCCAATTTTATGAGGGATACTTTTACTATGAATATAGACTTTGTATTAGAGTAAACCTTGAGATAGATTGAGCTGAAAACAAGGGTTTAGAAAACAAACAACAAACTAGGGTTTGTATAGAGTTTGCTCTTGGCAACAAATACTAGGGTTGATGTTGATTCATCTTGGGAAACACTATTATGATTGAATCTCTTGGTCACGGGAAGAGATTGAGACTTTGAGTATAATTAGGCGGGAGACTTATTCTTGTAACCCATTGATGTCTCTTTTGTAAAGTTACTCATCATTATAGTGAAACAGATGACTGCTCTCTCCCCCAGACTAGGTCAGTTTTGGACCGAATTGGGTAAACAAATTATTTTGTGTTCCTTTTTTCTTTCTCTAGCTGTTTTCTACATTTGCTTGTGTTTATAACTTCTACACACTTTGTTTGGTTGCTTGATTATTACTTGCTCCACACATCAAGTATTTATTGATGTGATTTTTCAACGAATTCACAAAATGTTATAAAGATTTTTTTTATTTTATTTTTTGGTTTATAAGGTTAAAGACAAAAGCATAAAACAAAGAAAAGATTGATGCTTTATGAATATGATGATAAGTAACGCTCATACTATCTGTCGTGAGCTGTAAGCGAAACTCCGTTGGTGTTGTAAAGGATTTGACCAATGATTTTAAAGAAGTTGTGACATACTTTTCGTGTGTGTTTTGCAAACATTTTTTAGTAAATGAAATATTATAAAATTTATGTTTGCAATTAGGTTAATTATTCTGAAATCAATATTACATCCTATTAAATTAACATCACATTTTAGTCAAACAAAAAAAAATTAACATCACATATGTCTCCATAAACTTAACTTAGTCGGTAAGGATATTACATTATAGGTACTAGCGAAAATATAAACTGTATTTAGACGGGCACGGAGTTCCCGTATTTCCGTTCTTTTTTTATTGTGCTAACGTTTGTAAATTATAAACTGTATTTTTTTTTATGAAATTTTGGTTTTGATTAAAAGTAAAAATATGAATGTTGGTTGCTTTTTTTAATGACACGAACAACAACAACAATCTTTATTATAGAAAAAGTTGTTTAAGGGTATAATTGGGATAATAAAAAAGTAAGTATAAATATACTCGTTTAGTTTGTTATATTTTTTAAATGTTAATGAGAAGGGAAAAAAACAAATATACATATATTCATATCGTGTTTGTTACATTTGTTTTAATATTTAAATTTATTCTTATATATTTGTTACATGTGCTATTTGTATTGCAAATTAAGAGTATTTTTGGAAAGAAAATTCCAACCCAAAAGTATGTTGAAAGATGTAGTTTACTTTATATATAATATAGATGCTGAGGATCAAAGTTCAAACCTTATTCACGATTTATTCACCTTATGAATTTCTAACCACTAGACTTCTTGATAAAAAAATAAAAATTAACATCTCATGCTACTGGTGAACAAAATTAAAATCCGAATAAGTGAAATTGCATAAGGAAATCCAAAAAAAAATAAAGTAAAATCATTTCTATTTGATTTTTTTGGTTTCATCTCCAGTTATTTTTTAGACCCTATACAATACTCCCTTCGTTTCAAAATAAAGTGTTTGACGCAAAAACATTATTTATTTTTTGCGTTAGGTGTCTTCACAAAAACATATTTCTAATATAAAGAAATTTATTCTTTTTTTTTTGGTCAAGTAGCCTAGTGGCTAGAGCTCACACAATTACATTGTGGAGAAGTGGGGTGTCCGGTGTCGAACCCCGACCCCGGCATATAAAATGTAATATCCCTACCAACTGAGTTAAACTCACGAGGATTTATTCATTTTTAACATATACTAAATATAGTAATTATTTTCTAATTGATGATAGGGTTCACCTTATTTTTAATACAGAAAACTCATTAACTTCAAGTGAACTTTCTGTAACATGCCCTATTTAGAGGAATGGGAGGATCATTGAAAGCTCCAGTAGAGATTTGATCAAAGACAATCTTGTTAGCTGCATCTGTGTAATGAGTGCCATCCCATATTATTCTAGTAGATGGACTTTTGCATGAACCCACAACAATTATTGTACCATTTATGTTTATAGTTTCTCCACATCTAGCACGATTGTCATAGTTGTACTCCCCTCCATAGCCACAACATGCCACTAGTGGAAGCTCAAACCCTACATTGTAATGAAGCTTTAAAAATTGATAACATATATGCATTATTGTACATAATTTTGGATTTAGTGCAAAATTACTAGAATCATAGCAATTCATTATGATTTTAGTAAAAGTTACTCTTTAAAATTTCAACAAAATCACGGTGTTACTGTAATTTTACCGAACTCATTGTCAATTCAAATATAACTTGAAAATGGGTCATTTTGGTTTGGCTCACCGTATTTTTTTGGATTTTGAAAAAGAGAGTACTTAGGAGAGTAGATATCAACATATGTGATTGCAGCAAGAGGAAGATCCACACGAAGTTGAGCTAAGGCTTCCTTCAACTTTAAATTGAAATATTGAGATACTTCATTGTATTGCTTTGCACAACCATATCTATCCTTTATAGCTGATGCAAAATTAGCCAAAATTAAAGGAAGACAACCAATTGGCCCTGTGTTGTGTATCCAAAATGATCTGGCCCCTAAACTGTGTATGTTCTAGATCACCAATAAGTAAGTGTCATCAATTGAAAATAAGAAATTAAGAAATCAACAAATTAAAAATTTATGATAAGATAATAAAGTTAGTCTTGGGAGGATATAATATCAATTGAAGGAAAATTCTAGGGCAGACCTTTAGAACACGTCTTGATTATAATGTTTAGTAAAGATGGGTGTTCAATCACCTTGATAGTTCTTGTCAAAAAAAAAACTTTTTTTCTTGACAATATAAAATATATTCATTCATTCAAATTGATAGTTCTTGGGAGGATATAATATCAATTGAAGGAAAATTCTAGGGCAGACCTTTAGAACACGTCTTGATTATAATGTTTAGTAAAGATGGGTGTTCAATCACCTTGATAGTTCTTGTCAAAAAAAAAAACTTTTTTTTCTTAACAATATAAAATATATTCATTCATTCAAATTGATAGAGTACATCGATATAATGTAAATTCGTTAAAAAAAATACCTTAATATTCACTATGAAATTGTTTACTATATCAGGTACAGTAGCATTGACTTGTTGTATAGTTGCGTTACCAAAAAAACCACCAGTAAGATCATTTTGACCAATATCAAATGTGTACAAGGCTTTGGAAAAATATTCTTCTTTGGGGATCAACGTTGCAAATACTCCTCCTGACAATAAATTTTAAAAATTAAGAAGAAAAAAAGGCAAATTTGTGTCCTAGTAAAACTCAAAATCACCAAATGCTATCTATGAGAACAAAATACCAATGAAAAAAATGTAAAATTTACCTTGATCCCTAATGAATTTTGTTCTGGGTATGAAATCTCTGAATTGAATGTACTGAATTCGAAGGTAAAATGGACTAAAAATTCCATTAGGTATAATACTATTAGGAATTTTAATTGTTGACGCTGCTGTTGCAAAGTTTGCACCATGTGTAAAGTTGGGTCCGAGAGAATTAAGGTATGGACTAAGAAAGGGAAGTCCAAAGCTCTGTGCTGAAATTACAAAATTATATACTTAGTTAAATAAAATTAAAATCCTTCAAAAATATAGTAATAATTCTTCAATGATGTAAAACTACGTGAGTTCCTATATATTATTGTCATGTATTAGGGTTTGTTATTGGTATGTATTCTTTGAATGCAAAATGATTCTTCACTCTTCATCCGAATTTACGTTAAAATCAAAAGTAAACAGTCAGAATAAGAGGGAGGTGAGTTTGGATACTCAAGGTCGGACCAAACACTACAACACATATGAAAGCTGGAGATGAATTTAAATATGAGACCTTTTTGAATCTCATAATAATATTTCAGTAAAATTACTAAATTTTTGCTTAAATGTTATCTTTCATTTGTTTTAGAAAACAAAATCATTTTATTAAACTAATATAATTGATTCAGTTTATTAATTCTTTTTTAATTAACAAAAAAGTCAATTGATTTAATCTTTGTTTTCTTCTTTTATGTGTGAAACTGATATCTTCCGCGTGCAACTGTAAACATTATCGTTCGAGTTGGATAAGACTGCAATGGGTGTAACCATTCTCTTTAAAAAAAAATTAAAGCTGCTTTATTTGTTGTTGTCTTATTCAAGTCGAGCAAATACTAGTTTCATTGATTTTAATTTGAAAATATTACGATATGATAATGTAAAGTTTTGTTGCAGCTATCATTCATTTGGTTCACACTATTAGGTTGGTGCTTAATGCACACCGTGTCAGCTCGGATATTTTCACTCTTCATGGTGTCGAGGCAAAAAACCTTTCTTCTGTTGCTTTGTCTGGTAACTTATCCTCTGGAAAGTGCTTGCCTATAACTATTGATGCTCGATTGCTTGATGTTTTCTTAGTTTCACCTCACCATAGAAATTTTGATGATATTGTTACTATCACTTGGAAGCCTCCAACCTTGCCTTATGTGAAGGTAATTACGAAAAGTTCTGTTATTGATGATTCGGTTGCGTGTGGGGGAATATTTTGTGATTATTGAGGCTTCTTCTTGTGTTGTTTTGCTTGTAAATTGGATGCTCGGACATTTTTTGAAGTGGAGCTCTACGGATTTGTGTTTGCTATCGAGTATGCTCTCTAACATCGTTGACAATATCTTTGGGTCGAAGGGGATTCCCTAAGTACTTTGGAGGTTTTTCGAAACGCTTCTCTATTTCATTTTGCTTTGCGCAATCGGTGGTATAATTGTACGAATGTTGGTATCTTGATTTTGTCTTCCCATATCTATTGTGAGGGTAACAACTGTGCAGATAAGTTGGCTAATCATGGGCATGGTGTCACGAATTTTTTCTGGTGGGATGTTTTACCCGATTTTATTAGCCATGATTTTTTTACAGACCGGGTAGAGCTTCCTAATTACTGTTTTTCTTTGGTCTCGGGTTTTTTTGGTCTTGTTGCTTTATTTTGCGGGTTTGGGTTTGGCCCCCCGCTTGTACAATGTTTCCTTTTTTTTTAATAAATTTTTGGAGCATGGTGGCAGAAGATGGATGTGATTTTGAGGTGCAAACCTAATTAGGATGTCTTCCTTTCCTGATTCTCTCCATTAATTGTGATTCAGCGGAAAAAAATGTAAAACTTTTGTACATATGTAAAGTTACGTATATATCTATACTTGTATTTGATATAATATCAACAACCAATTATTTGAGGCCGCGTCATTTTTCATTCAATTATTTTTAAATTATTTAAAGTTTAGATAAATTTTACCTTACAACTATCTTAATTATAGTCACATTTCTCATTGTACTAAGAAAAATCTCCTGGAGGTGAGTTTCACAAACCTTAATGTGGGACATTTTCATTAATGGTGGGGAGTTGTTTATGATGACCTCATTAGTCATTATTGTTTTTTTAGGCTTTGTTTGGGAGTTTGGAAGGAAAGAGAAAGGAAAGCTTTGGAGGGATGAGATGAGATTAGAGAAAAAATAGATAAATCTTTCAAAAAAAAATTAAGAGTGTTTTTCTAGTAAATGATAAAATAATACTTATAATTAATATACTTTTAATTTTGCTAGTATCATAACAATATATATAGGATTTGGAAATTTTACTCAAACCTTCTAAAATCTTCCAAAACCCTCCACAATACAATTTTTTAGTTCTCCCAAATTGGAGAGATTTTGTATTATTATGAAAACTAAGCCCCTTAAAGTCCTCCTTTCTTAAAACTCTTCATTTTTTCCACTCATTTCTTCCTTTATTTTCAAGTCCTCCCTTTCCCTCCCCTCCAAACTCTCAAACAGAGTTTTAAGCAATTACCTCATTATTATTATCCCTCTATTTCAAATTAATCGTTGTATAAAGTTAGACACAAATATTAAAAAAAAAATACATTTGTCTGAAATATGTGTTATTTTTAGGGATTTAACTTTAAAATTATTGATCTCAATGATAAATTAGTTTAAAAATGTACCCAAAAAAAATTAAAAAATTAGAGTTTAATTTATATATATTGTCGATATACAATTTTTTTTATATATACATTCAGTGATGTGTTGCCACATTAACTAATGAGGTATACCAAGTTATATATTTCTAACTTCTGAAATGATTTAACAATATTAGATGCATGTGTAAAGCTTATTTACACCGACGGTGCAATATTACTTACTGTAGGGGAACCACAAACAGTCATTTGACTGTAGCTATCTACAATATGGAAAGTGATGATATAACATCAAAAGTAATTAAAAAATAAATAAAGCCTTACATACGCTGAAAGAAAATGAAATAGAGAAAGAAAGGATTACCTATGAAATCAAGAATGATTCGACCATCAGAAAATCTTCCAGTTGATCTATTGAAAAAAGTTTCCCCATTTGGCAACTGAAGTGCTTGAAAGGCAGCAGCCAAACCACCAGTATCAGCGTTGGAAGCACCAAAGTTAAATATGGCAGGACAATCAAAAAAAATTGTGGCTGATATTGGAGCAGTAGTACATAAAATAAGCACAATCAAAGACACAAGTGGCATGTGACTAAGAAACTCAATTGGTGCTATGAATTTCATGATGAAGCACAAATGAACCTATGGAATTATCATATCATGCATATCAATACCTTGAATTTATAGCCGTTCCATTACGATTATTTAATGAACTTGAACGAGAAATCAAAGTAGATGTATGAATTCAAACATTAGTTAGCCTTTTTTGTTTGACTTGGTATCATGGTTTTAATTATTATTTTTTGTTTAGTTAAGTCGATACATGCATATGTGAGTAATCTGGATGTTGAAAAAGATTGAGGACTTTTCACAGTTGTTGATTACCAACATCAAACAATGGCAAACCTCAAATAGTTCAGCAAATAACGCATCCCCTTGTCCCTCATTAGAAGAGAATCCAACAATTCAATCTCCCTTGTTGTCACGAAGTAAACCGTCAGAACCAATGTCATCGAAAGCACCATAACTTCCACCAAAATTCAACTCAATGCATCCTTCTTGAGGCGGGGTCCATCTAACAATGTGACGATTAATGTGGTGCTCAAAGGAGTTAATATTAACACAAGTTAGGTCGCTACGCATAATATCTATAAAATGAATGACAATTTAGGTTTTCTATTGCTTCGCCAAGAGTATGATTATTTCTGAAGCGTCGGATCCACCAAATAGTTATTGCAAACATGTTACCAAAAGGTCATGTAGACATAGTTTGTAGCTATGTTTTCAAGGATGTGAAACTGGAGAAATATGGATGATTAACACTAAATATTTGTTGTCAAACTTCCTTCGATGGAGCACATTCCCAAGACAATAAAGCTCATCTTCATCATATGTGTTCCATATCGTTGGCAGATATGAGAAGTTACCAAGTTGCAGTGATGTCGAAACTTGTTAATTGAGGTCACATTGGGCATGCAAAGCCAAAGGAAATGTTGCAGATTGGCCGAAACTGACAATTTCGAAATCCAATCCCAACTTTCATTAGCATTCAACTCTCTATAATGTAGAGCAAGGATACCTTCCTTTATGAGAAACTCTCCAACCCCATCTATCCTGAATATTATCATCAAAGGTCAAAGTAGCGGGAACTGATCAACAATAGTGTTGAGCTCGTTTGGAACCATTGTCATCGGTTTATTCCAAGCCCATGATGCAATGAAACTAACATCCTTATCACTCATCCTAGTAAAACCTTCAACGCTGGGAAAAAATGAACTACTTTTACCTATTTTCAAATTGTTTTAAGACGTTTCCTTATGTTATGCCTACGTAACAAATTGTTGGCTCTGGTTTCGTTGTTTTATGTTACAACAAGGATAAAAAGGCTACATAAATATTTATGTTGAATGAAATGATAAAATGTTTTACGTCTCAAACAACAGAACTAGAAAGAAATTAGTAGATGTTGTGTACTAATTCTAAGAATATTTATCTATCTCAAAACAAGTGTTATTTTTTTATACAAATTATTAGGGAAACAAATATTGATATGAGTGGTGTTTTGCTAACAAGCTCCGACACTTGTTAAAGAATAAAAATAGAAATAATTTATAAGTTTTATGTAGAAAAAAAGGTTAAATTACACCGTTTGGTCTTTAAGTTATTTAAATGTAATAAATTGATGTTTTAAGTTTTTTTCGTACCACTGATGTCATTTAAATTAATTAATTATAACAAGTTGGTCTTTTAAATTTTTTCTGTACCAAATAAGTTTTATAAATTATTTAACCGTAACAATTTTATCAATAAATATTTGAACTAAAATCAAATTCAGATCTTCCTAAATGATTAGTCTTTTAATAAAGTTCGTTAATCATTTAAATTTAATTATTTAGTTTAAGAGTAACATTTCTACTAATGCTAAGAATATTTATCTATCTCAAAATAAGTGTTATTTTTTTATACTAATTATTAGGGAAACAAATATTGATATTAGTGGTGTTTTGCTAACAAGCTATGACTCTTGTTAAAGATTCAAAAATAGAAATAAATTATAAGTTTTATGTAGAAAAAATGCTAAATTACATCATATGTTCTTTAAGTTATTTAAATGTAACAAATTGATATTTTAAGTTTTTTTCGTACCACTTAGGTCAATTAAGTTAATTAATTGTAACAAGTTGGTCATTTAAGACTTTAAGTCTTTTCTGCACCAATTAGGTCCTATAAATTATTTAACTGTAACAATTGGAGATTTCATATCTTAAAAATGTAAGTTATTCAGGGATTAAAAGTTATAATTAAATAACTTAAAAGACCTAAGTATTAAAAAAAATACTTAAAGACTAGCTAGTTACAATTAAATAACTTGAAGGACGTAAGTGGTACGAAAAAAACTTAAAATCATAATGTTATAACTAGATAACTCAAAGGACCTCAAATATCATTTAACCTAAAAAATAATATTTTTTTTAATTTCAATGTATTAAATGCATCATTTTTAAAATAAAACTTTTTCTTTAAATTTTTTAACAAGTGCTCTAAAATATTTGTTAGCATTTTTCATAAGTGTGTTATGTTAGGTAAGTGGGAGTCCACCCTCAAATTAAAAGAAGGAAGAATAAATAAAGATAAATTTAAAAGAATAAAAGAGAAGTAACTCCCTGTCCTAAACTGACAAGTGGCAGCAGTAAAAAAGAAAGTAGTTTCGCACCAAATCAGTTGAGTACAGTAGCGTATGAAACAGGGAGCACGACAAAGAGAAGAAAAGTGGTGCCCATGGGTAGGGTTGGCAATAATCGGGATAACTCCATCAAAGTTTGATATTTGATTTGACCTTTAACTTTTGAATTTTGATGGTTGAACTAATTGAACTTAAGTTAAATATTTAATTTTATTAAAGGAAATTCTAACTTGTGTCTTAATGCACAAGTTAATGAGTCAAAAATAGAAATAATTTATTGTAATAAATGTATTTGAATTTAATTTTTTTACTTTTAATTAATTGAATGTACGAAACTCAAAGAAATGTTTCTTCTTTTGGGTTGCTTAACATGTGCCCTAAGAGCACAAGTTAGCATGACCCTTTTTTTAAATAAATGAGTTGAATTTTAGTTGTATATAGTTCGGCTCGATTGATTCATAAGTCATATATATCAAATTACATCGATTTAATATTACACTAATACTGCACCACTTAGTATATATCATATAGATTATCCATGTAAAAGTTTATACAAATCTAAAATCATTTGATATGTTATTGAGATTCGCCAAGATGAACGATGTTTAATAAAAACGCATAAACTTTAATTCTTGATACGTATCAATAAAATATCAAAGTATTTTAGACTTGTATGAAATTTTCCATAAATGATCTACTTGATATAAACGTAAAATCTAACGATCAAATTTAAAAAATATGTATCGAGTAAAATGATATTGAGCGGTGTAATATTACATTGTGCAATTTAATTCTTCTATATTATTATATGGATTGCTCAAAGGCACATGTTCGCAACAATTCAAGGCCCATTAAACATGCTCAATTTATCATTGGACCATTTACTGCAGTCATACCCACTCTATACGAGGAGCAAGCTAGCAGAAATATGGAGCAATGGTTCAAACCAACAAATTGTCATCGCTCCTCATCATTGTAAAATGTTATGCTCAATGACTACGCTCTATATAGGAGGGGGGGGGGGGGGGGTGCTTGATGGTACACCGTCTTCCATTGTTTTAAGTGTTGTAGTATGACTCAAAATTGGTGTTTCTGAAACTGCCAAAATCGGCGGCCGATTTGGAGAAATCGGGTTTGATTTTGGCTGAGTTTAGAGACTTTTGTCTCAACTTTTTCGGCCCCCAAAGTGCAAAATCAGCACCCGATTTTGCGTTGTAGGTGAAAAATAAAAACATATTTTTCACAACAAGATTTGTTCTAAATTTTGATGGATACTTTTACTATAAATATTAAACCTTGCATCAGATGAAAAGTGAGAGTAGAGAGCCAGAAAACAAGGGTTTAGAAGCCAACATCAAAAATAGGGTTTAGAGAGAATTCTCTTGGCAACAAATAATAGGGTTGGGATTGATTCACCACTATTAGGATTGAGTCGCTTGGTCACGAAAAGAAATTCGAGACTTTGGGTAGAATTAGGTTTAAAGACTTATTCTTGTAATCCTTTGACATCTCTTTCGTAAAGTTACTCATCATTATAGTGGAGACTAAGTCAGTATTGGACCGGACTGGGTAAACAAATTTGCTTGTGTCCTCTCTCTCTCTCTATCTATCTCTCTATCTCTCTCTCTCTCTCTCTCTCTCTCTCTCTCTCTCTCTATCTATCTATCTATCTATCTATCTATCTCTCTCTCTCTCTCTCTCTCTCTCTCGTTGTTTTAACTTTTGATTGTGTTTATAATTGTTACCCACGTTGATATTGGTTGCTTGATTAATTTTATTGGTGTGATTTTTGACGAATTCACAACGCCAAACTTATGAGGACAACAACTCACTGCATCATACTTCGTTTTGCTGATCAAGTCGGATCATATATATATAATGGAATTTCAAAGAGTATTTTGAAGATATTCTCAATTCTAAATATGAAATATCTTTGTTTTTTCTTCTTCTGTTCTTTGTACTGGTTTTGGTGTGTTTTGTATTTTTATTTTGGGCTACTGTTTGTATATACATATTTAAACACTTTATGCTTGCGATAATTTTCATATTAGTTTAATATTTTCCTTCTAAAAAAAATTAAAAGGCCAAAAGATCTAAAAAAATATTTATTTTCTTACAAAAAAGATTGACTTTCGAATTATGTGATTCGTGCTGACGAATTAAACTGAGATGTTCATGAACTTTAAACGAATTGAACTCTAGCCAAAAGAAAAAAGTTTGTTTTAAATTTTAGTCAAATTTCAAATCAAACCAACTCTTATTAAGTTGAGTCGAGTACAAACGAGTTCAACTCAACTCATTTCTAGCCTTGGCGCGTAGTGGTAAGTGTGTTTGCCAAACTTTTTTTGATAATTTTTTTTAGAATATCTTATTTTTTAAAAAGAAAAGACAAAGTGACCTTCATAAATGGGTATGTTTAAATTCAAGAACTGCCTATCTTTATATTCTTCTCAAGCATGGAGAGTGTATATTTTAGGGTAAAATAATCCCTATGCCCTAAAAGAAGCTTAAATTATGCTTTTCTCCCCTTCTTGGTTAAAATATACACTTTTCTTTCCTCTTATGCAAAATATATTATTGGGTATGAAATTGGCATTGAAATCATAGGTTAACCCAATGTATTTCTTGTGAGATGGAATATTATTAAGGTATGTATTATGTGGAAGAACACCTTATTTTGTAATAAATTTGTTGCATCAAGAAGCAAATAAAGCTCAATATATTTTGGTGGAATTTCTGTGGCATGCCATATTCAAGGGAATAGATGGATCAGAGAAAGCTCCAGTAGAAATTTCTTGAAAAATAAACTTGCTAGCTGCTTCAGTGTAGTGAATTCCATCCCAATTCACTCTAGCAGATGGTCTTTTACATGAACCTACCAAAATTTGAGTACCATTGACCTCTATGGTGCCTCCACATCCAACACTACTGCTATAATTATACTCTCCTCCATATCCACAACAAGCAATTAGGGGATCCTCAAATCCTGCATATCAATGAATAACTCAAGTAGTAAATGACAGTAGTTGTAGGCAAGGTTGTGAATAATTCAAAAAAATTGTCATTCAATAATTTTTATTATGTTTTAGAGATAAAAAATAAAATAAAAAGATAAAAACTATTTTGTGTTTGCTTGCTTTTAAAAAAATTATTTTCCGAAAATTATGTTTAATAGAAGCTAAAACAACCTTTTATTTGAAACAGTTTTTAGATTATTTGAAACAATTTCAAGTTTTTATTTGAAAATTATGTTTAATATAAGCTACTTAAAGTAGTGACAAAAGGAAGAATATTCATAGAAAACTATTATTTATTTATTCTTTTGTTAAGTAGTTTAATGGTTAGAATTCACATTTTTTAATGTGAATAACTCGGGTGTCTGGGGTTTGAACACCAACCCCTGCATGCATGTCTCTGCCAACTGAGTTATACTCACAGGGACATAAAACTATTTTTTTTTTTCTCAAAATAAAATGTAACATATGGACTCATAATTTGACTCACCATATTTTTTTGGGTTGTTGAAAAGGGAATACTTAACAGAATAGATATCTACATATGTGATTGCAGCTAAAGGAAGATCATCACGAAGTCTAACAACAGCTTCCTTCAACTTTTGATTGAAATATTGAGCTACTTCATTGTATTGCTTTGCACAACCATTTTCATCCTTTTCACCTAATGGAAAATTAACAAAAATATAAGGGAGGCAGCCAATGGGTCCTGTGTTGTGTATCCAAAATGATCTAGCACCCAAATTGTATATGTCCTGAATCACCAAATTCATCAAATGAGAATAATAAATTAAGAAAAGGGATTTCTAATTTAAGACCCACTTTTTTTAGGGGGTGTATATAGCCACTTACATCTTGTAGTATATTATACAGTTTTTTTTTATTATAACTTGTTAAATTAAGCCCACTATAAAATAAATGGGTGTAAGTTAGCAAGTCCCTTAAAAATTTAACTTGCACTCACTATTTTTTTAGTTGGTCGAAATTAGAAAACTATACCATAAAGCATATTCAATAAATTTGCAGTTATAACTTGCTAATTTACATGCACTAAAAATGAATAATTGTAAATTCACAAATCCATTTTTAAAAAAAAGAAGTCAAATAGTTAAATATTTAGAAAGGATATTGAACTACCTTAACATTTTTGGAGAAACTATTGATTATATCTGGCACAGAAGCATTTACTTGTTGTATAGTCATGTTTCCAAAAAAACCAGCACCAAGATCATTTTGACCAATATCAAATGTGTACAAAGCTTTAGAGAAATACTCTTCTTTGGGCATCAAGCTTGCAAATAATCCTCCTACAAAGAAAAATAAGAAGAAAACCAAAGTAAACCATGTTTTTATTATTAAGGACCACCTAAAAATATGTGTGAATATTAAATTAATGTAAGTTTTTCTTATACCTTGTTGTCTAATGAATTGTGTTCTAGGTTTGAAATCTCTAAATTGAGTGTATTGGACATCAAGGTAGAAAGGACTGAATCCACCCTGAGGTATAATACTAGGTGGTGGTCTAATTGTTGATGCTGATGTTGCAAAGTTTGCACCATGTGAAAAATTGGTCCCCAAAGAATCAAGATATGCACTTAGATAAGGGAGTCCAAAACTTTGAGCTGAAATTACAATATTACAGATCATAAATTGGAATGTAAAACCTTTTATTTAGAATTAGAATTAAATTGATTAAAATAAATTGTTGCAAGAGGCATATAATTCGGACTTAGAGTTAATTTGGTACTGCCAATAGGATATTATTATGTTTTGCTTCATGTTTTAAATATTGAATTGAACGGTTCAACCAGTTGAATTATGAACCAAGATTGTTTAAGGTTCAATTATTTGAGCAATTTTACTATAGATTCATCTCGGTTCGAGTGGTTTAAACAATTAAGTCATGATCTCTCCGGTTTGATGTTTGAATGTGGAGAGTTTATAGATATATTTATAAATCATTTGTCAATTTTAAATGTGGACAACGAGAGTTGAACTTAAATATTTACGAGGTTATAAGCCTACTTCTTGTCAACTGGACTAGCCTCCATTAGTTCAATTTTTTAAAACATTTGTTTTAGCTTAAATAAATAATTACTATATAAAATGAATTCATAGTTATATATACACATTTAGTTATGACTTATAAGTCTGTTTGTTAAAGCTTATTTTTCAAAAATTAAAAATAAGAAAAAATTATCACTTTAAAAAATTCCAGTTGTTTGTTTTAAGTTCTTAGAAATATATGTAATCTAAAAAAAATCTAAAAACCTGTTAAAATGAAAAGTTGTTTCGAGTCGCTTATCTTAAAAATTATTTTTCATAATGAAATTTTTAAAAAGTAATTTCAATTACGTCTGTTTCTAACAATCTTTTGTACGATAATGAATATTCTACTATTATATCTTGCTACCGAGTACTCTAAGGGTATTTTTTAAGGATTTCTAATTAAGAAAATGTTTATTGAAAATGTCAAATAGTTTAATTTTCAATGCATTGAATCGTCAATTTATGTAAAATCTTACTATCAAAGGTGGTTAAAAAGTGTCTTTAAAGCACTCGTTAGCAATTTCCTTAGTTTTTATGTAACGAGATGTAACTGATGCATCTAAGTAAATTTACACTATTTACCAAAATAAAATTACACACACCATGAACCAATTAAACTCATGAAAATTTCTCAACCTTGTAATATGTAGAAGTAGAACTTCTAGGTTTATAAATATTTTTTTGAGGGAAGGTTTATAAACATAAAAGCTCAATCATGTACATAAAAATATGTAAAAGTAGAAAACAACATTACCAATGAAATCGACAATTAGACGGCCATCAGAGAACCTTCCATTAGGTCTGTGGAAATAAGTCTCTCCATATGGTGGCGTTGGTGCTAGAAAGGAAGCAGCCAAGCCACCAGTGTCTGAATTTGAGTCACCAAAGTTAAAGATTGCAGGGAAATTGCACTCACTGTTACTACTTTCAATCACTGTGGTAGTAGCTATAGATAACACAACAAAAAATGATACACTTGACATATGAAACATGTTTCTTCTACCAAACTCCATTGGGTACAAGACAAGAACATTTGAGAATAAGAACTAACATTGTTGGTCTCTATATGCTACTGGAAATGTAGACTTTTCCAGTGTATGTTTCTTTCAAAACGTATTGTCTTACATCATTATGATTATATCTCGTAATTGAACCTTTTCTAACCACGTGTCATATGATTTTTCTACATCTTTAACTTTTTATTAAGGTTCCTTTAAAAAAAATTAAGGTTTAAATTTATCTAAAATAATGAACTGTCACTAAGTGAAACCTACCACTATAAGATAATTCTCAACAATGATAAGACATGGATTTCTAAAGTTTTGAATTTTCAGCCTTTTGAATCTATTTCAATTTTTTGCTGATTATAACAACAACATTTCACATATTCAATGATTGAAATGGCTTTTTATTGTTTGATATTGGAAACCAAAGTAGCAAGCTATGATATAGGTTAGGTAGTAGCTTCATTTTCTAAATTTCAATCTACTTGTATTTCTAAAGATAAAGAATTATCCGGTGATTACTTCGATGAATGGTCTACCGCAAAGGAACACTTAAAAATCGTTTAAAACTTCAATGATCAGTAGTGTCACTTTTAGTAAGTAGATGTTCATGATTCTCGTCATCTTCACAGGCAAGACGATGACTTGATCGGTTATTTTGATATGCCTCAAAATCGAGCTTATTTTTGTTTTTACTTTTGCCAAATCGACATTGATCAAGTAATTGTCTCAACTATAAGGACAAAAAGTGCAATGAGGTTTTACTTCTTTAAGAATGTCGTCGGTCATGGTTATAATTTCGAGTGATTTTAGATGTACATATGTTGACAAATAATCGTTTCCAATGAAGACATGAATCTAACGAAGAAAATACTAATACCATGGATGGGGATTGAGGCACAAATTGTGCAACCAATGTTTAGCCCATCGAAATTGGTACCAAGGAGAATCGAACCTAAACTAACCCACCTAAATTGACACCAAGGAGTATCGTACATGAAACTTTGAGAAGGAGCACACTCCTACATCCCAAGCCAGGACCAACCCAAGTGGGTTTGTGCAGCCAATGTTGACTGCAATTGTTTACATTAACTTCAACGTCGCTTTAATAGGGACCTTAGATTAAACCTGTGTTCATTTGCCCAAAGGGTCAGCAAAATCATATGTGAATCTATCTATAATCTTTACATCGCAGTGGGACCATCTAGTTTGAAAAAATTGAGACGATTAGCAACTTCATTGTAGAAACATCCACGGAATAAAGTTGGTCTTTTCACCATGTTGGACAATATGTATTGACTCTTAATACATCTACTTAGTATTCAAGTCTTGCCTAATCTGTTGAATCTTGATATTAACTTTTTTTCCTGGTGTTTGCTTCAGTATTCAAAATCATAATTGTTCATATTTCTTATCATTTTATTGCACAAATGAGATAAGTCTTAGATCATACAAAATTTAATTTTCACAACAATTGGATAAAAAAATCTTATCATTAGATCAAATGAGACATGAAAGGTCATATTGATTCAATGATGAAAAACACACTTATGTATAATACAATACTATTTTACTTGTACACTTTAAGACAAAGCCTTCCGAAAATATCACACTAAAAAATTATGAAGACTACGATTTAAATTGACTTATCAACCAGTTATTTAGACTTAGACTTATCTACAAGCATAAGTGATTGAGGATCTTAGATATGATAAACACTTCGTTATATATAAGTGAACACAGGTGAGCTCATTGATAAAATGCATTTCACAATTCACATGTGTTCACTTAAATAACAAGTGTTTATCAAATAAACACATAATTAAGTTTGTTTTTTTGAAAGAAAACACTTAATTAAGTTGTTTATCAATGAGCCCTACGATGATATGAAATCCATATCTGATGTTCATCTCAAATTCTCTTTTTCTTCCCACCAATACAAGTTTTGCCAAGTTGATCAACTTGACAGAATGTCACCACTTAAGTATTTTTTTAAACTCGATTATTAATCCTTCACATACATCTATTATTCACATTTTGATGAGGGAAAATACAAAAACCTTGCCAAACCAGATCACTGCACATATCGATGAACTTCTAACCTGCATACCGCCAATGACTACTGTGTAGCAAGGAAATATAGTGCAATTATTACCCGGTATTTCAAGCTAATACAGGAATTCCAGATTCGTCGGAAGATGAAGGCTGCAATGAACGAATACGAATGTCATATTTTACACCACTGGATACTTTGGAGCTAGGGGATGACTCTGCTCCGTCTGTCACGAGAGGGAAAGAAGAAGTGAAACCATTGTGTGCATTTCCTATATGGTTGCCACACTTGCGACAAAGAAGCTTCGTTCTTCGACGGAACAAACCCCATGAGTGCTTATGAAAATGTGGTACGCACTGAATCTCATCAACCTGGGTAAATCTGCTCTCATCAATATTGAAGAATGATATGATACCTCGCTTTATGGACTTCCCGTATTTTGATCCGATGGATGTGGTGTTTCGGTTTGACGAGGATAGGTTCAGCTCATAACCACAAGCACCACAGCTGAAAAAATGTAAAGATAAGGTATTGTAAAGGCGATGATAAAAAAGAAAAACAGAATACAGTTCTACCCCTTTGACAAATCATAATCGAAATAACAAGCTTAGTCTTCAATTAATTTATATTGATGTATAAAAACGATAATTATTAGTGACAATGCATAATGCATTTGGAATAAAATGTTGTTATTATTTCATGACAAAAATATTTGGCTGCACATCTTGTAAACCCTTAGACTGAAAAGGGAAATGGAATGTAACATATGTTGTGTTCTATTTTTATGTTCCAGAGACTCAAACTACAGCACATCCCATGCTGTGCCATGACCCAAAATCATCAAGCTCACAGCCATCAACTAAGTGTCGAAATGATGAAAAGAAATTGCTAGAAATTCATAGAACTTCACATAAATCCCTTTTTTCTATTTAAGTTCTATCGTTGCTCGAACCTACAAACTAAACAGAGCTTGATCATACTACTCATGGTAAATTGATCATATTAAAAAAAAAAAACTAGTTTTCTACCATATTTTATTTAAATATTATCCATGAAAATCAAAAGGGAAGTTTGGCGCAACAATTAAAGCAACCGATGGCCTGATGTGTGATTAGAAGGGGGTCAAGTCAACCTTGTATAAATGTACAGTAAATCTGCCTACAGCTTATCCATAATAGGACCCTTCTCTGGACTCTGCCGCCACAGAAACTAGCACCATATTGTTTTTTATAAAATTGTAATAATTGTTGGTTATCAACTCAGTGCAGTCAAATATCAACTATAGTGGCACTACAAGACTATACCGTAGCAGAATTTGAACAAATCGCTATTGTCCCACGATACACTTTTTGATACAAAGTGTTGTTAAATAGCGCCTATAGCAGCACTATAGCTATGTAGCGTAGCGGAATTTGAACAAACCATTATTTTCTGCTATAGCATACAAGGAACTGCATGCATGTCTATAATTCTAATGTGACTTTCAAGAGTACATGTCAACGGTAATTCTTATTAGTGTACAAAGTTTCTAAAGAAACCAGGAAAACTAGAGTTAACAACATAACATAACATATGTCTAATGTCTCTATGATAGAACAAGCAAATCCAAGTTGTGAAAGTGACTAATCACCATATAATCTAATGTTGCATTACCAACCATGAAAATTCCTTCTTAAATCAGTTAACAATTTAAAATGGCCCTCTATCAATGCAATGTACTATCATCCTAATTTGTAGTTTCTGATGTGACATATAAACTGATTCACCAATTTAGTCCCCAAATTTATTGGAAGCAGTCAATTTAGCCAAAAATATTCTCAATATCTCAAAATTGAAAAGGGAAATGCTATCAAACCTAAAGTGGAAATTTTCTTCTCAAAATTGTGTATTCAACACACTGAAACATTAAAAAAGCAACTTTTTTCTATGTAAAAACTTATCAAGTTTTTCCTTTTTTAAATAATCAACAATTGTTAGCATAACCCAATTCAACACTGATTGAAGCTGAGTCAATGTCATAATTAACTACAATTTCATAAATTAAACTAGTGATTCAGTTAATAAAATAGGTTTAAAATTAACAATGAATTGTGTCATGTGTATTGAAATAGACCAAAAAAAAGAAAAACATCCTCAAAAACCTCGTAACCATAAAAAAAAAACCTTAAAAATCAAAGAATTGGATTGAGAATTATGAGAATGAAACCTGTAACGAACATCTCTCTGAGAAACGGAAGAATAAGAGGAGAATGTTCGGTTATAATTTCCATGTCCATTGAAAACCGAATTATCCATTAAATGGTTTTCTCCGGCGACGGTTATGTAGCGGCGGTGGCGGTGGATTGAGGAAGAGCCACCGACGGCGAAGAGCGCTTGTAAGAGAGATATGTGTTATGGGAAATCGGAAGTTGTTTGGGAGGACAGCGTGTCCCGAATGAAACGCGTGTTTGACCGAAACAGAACAAGATCGAAACGACGCTGTTTCACAAGTGAGTTACTGTACTTGTTTGTATAGAGAAACAAAAGTTTCAGTTTCAGTTTTAACTTACACGAAAGTAGGTTATCATGGCCCAGGGATAAGAATTAAGAGAAGGGAGAGAGTGTTTATTTAAAACATAAATTATTTAAAATAAAATTTAATTTATTGTAATTGTAGTTCTATTGTTTTTATTTTTATCTGAGAAAAAATGGGCATAAGTTGTCTATGTGAGTTGAGTTTAGTTGGTATAATGCTACTTCACATGTACGGATGTTGTGTTTGTGTTAATCAATTCTTGATTCCCACAACCTCCATATCAGGTCAAAGATCCTGAATGAAGAATTTTACGACGAGTCAAGTTGTCTTTAGTCGGTATCCCTTCATTTAGTAGTCGTCAAACGAAGATAGAAACTTTGTAGGTATCACTTTGTTCTAAATGGTGTCTTTGAAAGGTGAATGAATGGGCTGCTCTTGTTCGAACTCTTCAAGTTTTCAGCTCCTTATATAAGCAAGGATTTGAGAGACGTTGAAGAGTGATCAACGCATTAAGAGTCGTTGAGAATCTTCAAATCAAGGATGTTGGGTCATAGGCTGATATGGATAATGTCGTTGATTAGACATTTGAAATTCTTTTGCTACAACTGAAATTATCTGTTCATTCTCTTTGTCTTTGAAGTTCTTTGTTTATTCCTACATGTCGTTAGAAGAGGACAAACAGTACTATCAGAGTCTTGATAGAGACAACTACAAAAGAGGACAAATCTGACGTGGCTTTTGGGTCCCTCAGAGTCTTCTGTTCTTCAGAGTCTGATGCAGATCTTTAACTTATGAGTGACGTCCTTTCTTCTGATCCAATATGCTGACTTTTAATTGACTTTTCTTCAGATATTTTACCATAGTCTTTCAGTTTCTCTTTATGCTTCTGATACTCTTATATATGTTCAGACCTTGTTCAATTTTATTTTATGATCCTGCACACTTGAATATATATTAACATATCCAAATGTTTTTCAATACTTTGTCATCATCATAACTCTAAAGAATTTGTACATAACCAATTTTGTTCCAACATGTTCACAAGTGATAGTGCATTGTGTGGTGGAAGCAAACACTAAGACTAGGTAAATTCAAAAAGCAAACAACATATGTGAACAATGGCTCCCCTTATGATGGTGAAACAAACTTATTTGGTAAAGCGAAAATTTAATGGTGGATATGTAGTTTTAAAAAAATATCATTAGACCTAAATCAATGTTCTTTGATGAAAAACAAAAATGAGAAAATGGAATGTGTTGTCACGTCACACACGGTATTGTCCCTATCTCTTTCCCATATGTGTAACCAGGTAATTACTTTAACTTCTGCAGCCCCAAACATCTTGTTCTTGTTCTTCAACGGCAACTCATTCCACTCACGACACTCCAACGTTTCTAGTGCTTCGCGAGAACTATAGTTGACAAAGGCTAATGAACACCATAGTGACATTGTCCTTATTCATAGTTCATATATAGTTGCACTCTTTCACTTTCTAACTAATGCTTCTTTTCTTATCCTCGTATTTTAGGTTTTTATTTTATTTTAATTTGAGTAGCAAATTGGAAATATGTGTGTGTTTTGGTTGAGGTTAAACTGACATATGACGTGGGTTTGATCATTTTTAAGTTCTGAAGGTAAAACTACTTCAAATGAGAAGAGGTTAAGATTAACTTATTAAAAAATATATTTTTATTAAAAAATAGATTTTTAAACGGTGAATTAGAAGAAGAAATTTACATGGATCAACCAGAAGGTTTTGTAGTCCATGGACAGGAAAACAAAGTTTGTAAGTTGGACAAATCTCTGTATGGTTTAAAACAAGCACCGAAACAATGGCATGAGAAATTCGATAACCTAATGATTGAGAATGAGTATAAGGTGAATGAAAGCGACAAGTGTATTTATTACAAATACGGAAATAACACTTGCACGATCATATGTCTATACGTAGACGACTTACTCATATTTGGTTCGAACCTCAACGTCATTAAAGAAGTGAAAACTTTGATGTGCAACCACTTTGATATGAAAGATCTAGGTGAAGCAGATGTAATTCTTGGAATCAAGATTACTAGAACTAATAATGGAATCTCCTTGAATCAATCTCACTACGTTGAGAAGATCTTAAGGAAATATAATTACTTCGATTGTAAACCTGCGAGCACACCTTGTGACCCAAGTGTGAAGCTATTTAAGAACACTGGAGACAGTGTAAGACAATCTGAATATGCGAGCATCATTGGCAGTCTCAGATATGCCACTGATTGTACTAGACCCGACATCGGCTACGCCGTGGGATTACTATGCAAGTTTACTAGCAGGCCAAGCATGGAGCATTGGCAAGCTATCGAAAGAGTCATGAGATACTTGAAGAAGACCATGACCCTAGGACTGCATTATCAGAGATATCCTGCAGTGCTTGAAGGATATAGTGACGCAGATTGGAACACCTTATCAGATGATTCCAAAGCGACCAGTGGGTATATATTTACCATTGCTGGAGGAGCTGTTTCTTGGAAATCCAAGAAACATACCATTCTGGCTCAATCCACAATGGAATCTGAGATGATAGCACTAGCTGCTGCTAGTGAAGAAGCAAGTTGGCTAAGATGTTTGCTATCTGAAATCCCTTTATGGGAAAGACCGTTACCTGCTGTGTTGATTCATTGTGATAGTACCGCGGCTATCGCAAAGATTGAGAATCGTTACTACAATGGTAAGAGACGACAGATAAGACGAAAACACAGCACGATAAGAGAATATCTTTCGAATGGAACGGTAAGAGTAGATTTCGTACGAACAAATGAAAACTTAGCTGATCCTTTGACGAAAGGACTAAACAGAGAGAAAGTCGCAAATACATCCATCATGATGGGACTAACTAATGCCTATTGATCATAAGTGATGGTAACCCGACCTAAATGACTGGAGATCCCAAGAACTAGGTTCAATGGGTAACAACAAGTCACAAGTGATAGAACATGCTATGAGAATGCATGATCCTGCAGTGACAGAAGGTTGAGATAATAGAAACTCTTAATGAGATCTATACTCCTATGGAGTGGAGTACATAGCTACAGGAGTACTTCTGATAGACTCACCTATACGTATGTAGAATTGAGGCCGGTTCTTATGGAATTTCGAGGCAGAATTCCTAGACCATTCGTTAAAACTGGGATAGACGTGCAAGGCCTTAAACGCACGGGCTTTTAGAAAACACCTAAGAAAAGGTTGTGTGTGAGTCCTATGTCTGAGATAGAGTTCAATGATGTAAGCAACTCTTGTTAATCGGAATACTACTCACTATGCAAAGGTTCAAGTGTTAAACACACCTTTGTTTACTAGCAATCTTTAGGAAACGTTTAAAACGTAATATGAGAAACCAATTTTGAATTCAAGTGGGGGATTGTTGGAACACTAGTGAGTTTGTGAAGTTTGAAATGTAAACACAAGTGGAGAAACTAGTGTTAAGTGTGAATTGAAAATTCTATGTCCCACATTGGGTAGATCACACACTCTAGTAGTGTTTATATATGTGGGATATCACCTCCAAGGGTGTGCTCTTGGGGTACACACTTTTGTGAACGAAGTGAGCTAATGCCAAAAATTATAACACGCGCGACGACGCCGCCGACCGACCGGGCTTGGGCCTGGGCCGTAAAAGAATAATTTTTTGGTGCTCAGAAATTAAATATTTTTTTTTTCTTTTTGCTCCGAGATTCCTGCAAGCCAAGACCAAGTCTCAGCACGCTTTCCACACGCCTCCACGTTCTCCACACGCGCATCCACGTTTCGGTACGCTTCCGCACGTTTCTGCCTCGTGGGTTACCGTTACTAGAGCGTGGGCTTGCGCTAGCGGGTCGTGAACCGGGTCGACGAGGTAGAATCCCCTCTATAAATAGAGAGCTCGGGATCCTCATTCTTCACACCAAAACCGAGAATCGAACGCTCTTATCTGGTTTTCTCCCCTTCTCATCTCCCGCGATTTGTGTTGACGAATCGTTCTTTTCCTCCTTTGTCTTTTCTCGAGTGGTTTTCTAAACCATATTCTCAGAGGTGTTATTCTCGACCGATTCTGGGCAGTGCAGCCTTTAATCGTACAGAAAAAGAATCTGGGATGTTTTATCCTGGAGACGCACGGTTGATAGTCTACCTTGCACATTTCAGGTAGTGCCGTGTAACGTCTTAAAGAAAGCGACCTGGTCGTGACTCGCCCCAGTAATCGTTTCAAAGCTCTCTCGTAATTTTCAAAACAACAGTTCATGTTATGGGAAACGATGTAGCAGCTATTTGAACATGGCTAGGCCAAGCCTAAAACTTTGCAGCATTTTTCAAATTATGTAGCTGATTTTTCTCCTATTTATGAACTCTTCCCGTTTTGTTTTCTTTTCTTTTGACAAAAGAATACTCATTTGGATCATAGGTTCCACCTGCATAATATGTATAGCATCTTCATCATTGGCACCATCATATCATGTATGCGTTTCCATGTTCCAATTGTTCATTAAAAACAACCTTCTCCTTCAATGCATGTTTTTAAGTGAACGACTATGGGATCAACAATGTAAAGGATGGTGAGAGGAATAACATGAGTGATGACATAGTAACGACAAGAGGAGAGATTAGTGATGAAGATAAATCAATATGTGTTAAAATTAACGGAAAAGTAATAGTGTTAACATATAAGGAATGTGTTTGTCTATTTCATGTGAACTCGAGCGAGGTTAGTGTGAATTTTAAAACTAAAGAGGTGTTGGTGTCATTTTCATAAACTTTTGTGGAGGTGAGTGCAATTTTTCTTATATATAAATATAACCTCTTGTCCTTAAAAAATATGTATATAATGTAACCCCTCAAAAAAGAAATATATATAAACAATAACCGTCGCATTTTTCTTTACAGTTACGTAACAAAAAAATTTTTTGGACCGGAACAATATACATAAGTAGAACATTAAATCTAATTTATTTAAACTAAAATAAATTATAAAGGATAAAAACGGATTTAAGATAAAATGATAAGTGTATGATTGGAAGAAAAGATGATAAGAATGTTACTTGAAATAACGTCTAAAAAATAAACTTTAAGCTTGTGATGAAGTGATGTTTACCAAACCGGACTTTTTTAGTCATAGGAGCTTATTCACTATAAGTTATCCGATATAAGCTCGTTTCATGGCATTGTCAAACAGACCTATATATGTTTATTTTACTGCATTTTTTTTTTATTTAATTTGTATACATTGATATTGTAAAACTTTTCTACACATGCGTGCAATCAAGGAAGGCCATTTTTTAAAGATTATTTATAATCAAACCTATAAAAATGGCATGTTTGTGTGAATTGATTGAATCATGTGTAAACAAATACAATGTCAACGTATAAATTCTTGTCTGAATTTAATTCCAAATATTAGTATCGGAAAACTTTCTAAAATTCACATTAATAATAATAAGGTTAATTTTTATACAAAGATAGTGTAAAACTTAGTTGTAAATATGGACTATATTATAAGTGCACTGTAACACCCTAATTTTATCGGGCCAATAAAAAATTCCAAAAAATAAAGGTAATAATGTGTTGAACTTTTTATGTTTGCAATCATTCTTAGTCTCCTCATAAAGTATAAAAACCCAACAAAAAATATACTCTCTCATTTGTTTTATTAGTCTTAAATAAATAAATAAATAAAATTACAAAATGAAAACAAAAGTACAACAAGCTATCTCACAAAATTGACAAAAAAATATCTAAAACAAACAACATCTAAAATGGACGGGAAATGCAATGTATCTTCTACTTCCAATATCATATCAATTTCTCTTTAACGTATACTTTTTCATTTTTCCATTTTGATCAAACAACTACTTTGCAATTTTGAAACACCACTTCACAATCTTGCAAGCAAGCAACAATACAATGGTACAAGTTCAACTGCTCTTCACTCAAGTTTTTGGCCTCTTCCTCAGCTACCAAGAACTTTAACCTAATTTTTTTTGTATAAATAAGAACACATATTCATGGAACCAAACCCATCAATAAACCCCAAATATCTTTCTATATCTTTATCACCATAAGAGAAAAAACAATAAACACATATAATAGAGTTTGAGAGAAATGAAAGTTAATCATAGAAAAAGAAGAGAAAATGGGAAAGAAAAGAGTCAGAAACTGCACACGCCCCCTTCGTCGTCGTTTTCATGTTTGCTCCTTCTCTTCGTTTTCTTTATTTTTATTTTTCAGCCCTTTGTTTTTATACATGAAGAGGCAACACCCCTCTTTCCTTTTTCTTGTATTCACTTGAATGAAGCACCAGATGACCTAATATGAGCTTAAGTGTAGTTAATGAGTTCCACACTTCCATTGATAAGACTACTAATAATTCGAAAGAACCGAATTTGATTTTTGCATGAAGCGGCCCTTGATAAAACTTTATTTATCCTGCGTCGAACTTCGCATCGTTGTGATTCTCTTCTCTTAGGAAACAAAGGATTAACACAAAACAAAACACACACATGTGTCTTATTTTATCTTTTTAAATGTGTCATTTTTTTAATCAAAATTTTTATGGTATAAGTTGTGACAACTTGTTATTTCTAAAACTATTTTTTTAAACAATTTAACCAAGAGAAAAAAATCATTTTAAAATATTAAACTAGATGTGGCATCTTTTAAACCTTTGAGTTGTTGGCACATGAATTGTACAATTTGATAGTTCTAATAGTCTCAATTGCGTAAAAAAAAAAAAAAAAACTCTCATTTACAACAAATATTTAAACCCCTAAAAAACAAATATTTAAAATCCACCAACCAATAAACAAACAAACTCATCTTAATGAATTTTTGCACACAATATATGTTTCTTACATAAAATTAGCAATAGTAGTTTTTATCAAATTAATCTTTTCACCAAACTATAACCACAACAAAAACATTTATTTAAAAGCAACTAATATAAAAACATTTTTAACTCAAGAATTGCGTAGCGTTAGAAATCTTAATTGCATAAAAAGATATTGTTGGAACATGTGTGGAAATTGAGTAAAAAGACTATAAAGACCAATTCCCATGTTGGTTATAGAACTAGTGTTGTGTGAATTGGAAAAAGTGGAAGTCCCGCATCGGATGCAACACACACATTAGTAGTGTTTATATAGTGGGACTGTACCTCTAATTATTGGGGGTACATAGTTATGCGAACGAAGTAAGCACTAGAGAAAAAAAATATTGATATATATTTTTATTATTTGGAAATGATAAATTAAATAATTAATTTAATCATTATTAGAAAGTGCTTTTTTAGTCCCCAAGTTTTGCTAAAATATGTTGGAACGCAATCTAGAATATTTTGGAACACAATCTGAAATATCATAGTAGGTAATCTAATATATTTTAGTACATGATCTGAAATATATTTTGATACACAATAATATATTTATGTACTAAATAATATATTTATGTACTCAATATAATATATTTTAGTACTCAATTGAGATAATTTTGTACTAATATGTGAATTACTTAATCACAAAGTAATGTATTACTTGTTCCCAAAGTTTCTCACTTATCAGTTGTGAATTTTCTCTATAAATAGAGAGCTCACATACACACCGAAATTCACAGTTGATACTTCCTGTGTTTTTTCCTCTCTTCTCGCTCCTTCGACTTGTGTTGACAAGTCCTTCTCATTTTTCTACTCCTTTTTGTCCCTTCGGAATCAAGAGTGTTCTTAAGGTATGTTGTCCTTTCAGAAAAGAATGGTCTTGAGAGCATAGTCCCTTCAATTATTTATGTCTCTTTAGAATAAATAATATTTTAAGATCATAGTCCCTTATCGGTATAATAAGAATGATCTTAAACATATCTACTCTTCTTCAATTCATGGAGAAGTTAGATGTTAGAATGGTCGTAACACCATATTTGAGTGGTTGAAATACCATATTGATATTTGGAGAAGTTAAAAATTAAAATGGTATCTTAAACATATTTACTCTTCTTCAATTCATGGAGAAGTTAGATGTTAGAATGGTCGTAGCACCATATTTGAGTGGTTGAAATACCATATTGATATTTGGAGAAGTTAAAAATTAGAATGCTAGTAACATCATATTTGATTGGTCTCAACACCATAATAGAGTGGTTATAATACCATATTGGTTTCAGTATCAAAAAAGTGGTCTTAGTATCATATTGAAGGTGACGGTTGTCTACAATGCAGTAGTTAACCGCACTAGCTGGGCTTACTAGCTGGGCTTGTTTTATCCTGGAGATGGCGTGGTTGATAGTCCTTGCACGGTCTTAGTATCATATTGAAGGTGACGGTTGTCTACAATGCAGTAGTTAACCGCACTAGCTGGGCTTACTAGTTGGGCTTGTTTTATCCTGGAGGTGGCGTGGTTGATAGTCCTTGCACAATTTTGAGCAGTGCCACGAAACGTTTTAAAGAGAGCGACCTGATCGTGACGGTTGTCTACAATGCAGTAGTTAACCGCACTAGCTGGGCTTACTAGCTGGGCTTGTTTTATCCTGGAGGTGGCGTGGTTGATAGTCCTTGCACGGTCTTAGTATCATATTGAAGGTGACGGTTGTCTACAATGCAGTAGTTAACCGCACTAGCTGGGCTTACTAGCTGGGCTTGTTTTATCCTGGAGGTGGCGTGGTTGATAGTCCTTGCACAATTTTGAGCAGTGCCACGAAACGTTTTAAAGAGAGCGACCTGATCGTGACTCAACCTAGTAACAACTTCGGTAGATATTCACTTAAAAAATACAAAACTTCAAATTATAGTTGTTACAAATATATTTTGAATTTGTAGAATAAGCTCTTTTTAATTTGTTTAGTCTTGGTGTTTTCTCCTATCATACATTGTACCTTCATTTTTTTTTTTAACACGCTTATGAGTGAGACGCTACATTCGGGTAGAGCTCAAGATTAGTTGTAACTTTGCAATGTTGTCTTTTGATGCATATCGTGTTTGGTTAGCATGGAATATTTCACAAGTTTGATTCTTTTTGAAGATATTATTACTTTAGTTTACCTTTAAACTATTAGAAGTAATATTGTATTCAAAAGAAATCAAACTTCTATAAAATCTAATCATACTAATCAAATAGTAAATACATCTAATAGGCTAGCACTACATAATCTATATCTAATCTTCTAATCTTAAGTTTTATTCATACTCAGGCATATGGTGTCATTCATAAGCGTATGTGGAAGATTGAAATTCATTGTGTGGTCAGATAAAAATTGAGATTTACTTTTTCCATTCTATGGCCTTCTCGCGCGTCCTATGCAATTGACCAAAATGTCTTTAGGATTATATAATCCGAAAATCTATATGCATTCCGGATTATAAAATTCGAACAATTGCGAACTATAAAACGAACTTCACCCCCCATTTTTACAGTTTTACATTTTCACTTTTCCAATTCTTTCTCTATCTCTACATTATCCAAAAATCCGAACACCACAAATCAACACAAAATTTCGAGTTTTCTTGCTCAAAAGCACCGCATTTCAACCCTTATCAAGCATCATGGAAGGTAGTTTAATTTGTCCGATTTTTTTTAGAATCCTGGTCTGGATCAATCCGGATATCGTTTTCCGGACTAGGTTGATGCATTTCGGAAATTGAAATCCAGAAACACCCAGAATGTCTTTTTTTGCTTATGTTTTGTGTTGTTTGATTACCCTAATATGCATGTTACAGAAGGTTTGTCCTCTACTCAGCACGTAAGGGTTGCAGGGCATGCTTCCCGTAGGAGAGAGCGTCTCCAACGAATGGAGGAGGATGGTGTTTTGCTCCGATGATTTTTATACCACTGTCTAGGTTAGGCACAACAGACAACTACAAAAACCTATTGGATAGGCTGGATCTGACTGCGTTGTCATGGCCCCATATGGAGAGCACCGTCAGGCACGTCCGTTTGAGCCGGTCAGCCTTTTCCCTGGATGGCTCAGATATGGAGATCGCACAATGAGATATATGTCGGAGCGGGTTCTTCGTCAGTTTGGGAGGGTTCAGACCATACCGAGACATCCTGTTGAGGTTGCACCTCCTGATACTAATTTGGGGGAGATCTCACTCCGCTTTTAGTGTAACATTTGGATAATTTTTAATATTATGTAATCTTGGATTATGCTTGAAATTTATGTTGTGCTCATAATTTTAATGTTATAACATGTCATTTGGACGACATTAGGATAATTTTACTATTAGAACATGTCACCGACATGATATGTCTGTTTGGAAGCAAACAAAATGCGCCAAAACATATGGCTTCTGTCTGTGTTCTGGTGCAGTTCGGATTACAAAATCCGGACTGTTTAACTAAATCCGGATTATGTAATCCGGAAACATCATTTTTCAACCTATTTGTTGACTTTCAACGGGGTGTTTTACACATTTCGGATTATATAATCCGGAGTTTTTACAAAATTTCGGATTATGTATTTTGAAACACTATTTAAAAAATGTCACCAACATCCATCAGGGTGGATGAAGTGCCAAAATCCACGAATTTGTCTGGAATTTAGTTTTCGGAAGTTGTTTGGATTTTATTTTCCGAACCAGGGGTATTTTTGGAGAAAAAAAAATAAGGCGCGCGAGGAAAGCCATAGAAGAGAAAAGTAAATCTATGACCATTCAAGGGCATCTTCTTCTAAAAATTGGATGGTTAAAAAAAATGTTGTATTTACTGCAGCTTAAGTCGGGAAAGGTTAGAAAAACCCTTGTATACATGTACTATTGGATAAGGGTGCATTTAAGGTGGGAACAATCTATGACTTGAATTGTTAGAGAACAGAATATTAGCACACAGGTCTACAAATCTCCTAACTAAAAACAAAGGATAAAGAAAAAACATACAATACAAATTCAAGTTCAAATATAACACACTTTCAAGAGTAAATTTCAAATGCAATTCTTATTAGTATACATCAGGGTGTCATTGGAAAAACATATGCGTTGCCTTCACGTCAATAACACTATAGAACCATTTCTTTATAAATGCAGATGTGTTGTTCCTTAAAGTTGAAGACTGTGTCTAGAGATACTAACATAACATGTGCCTATATCCCTAACTGAATTAATTAAGTAAATTAAAATAAATGTACAAAGAAATTGTAGCATCAGCATTTCATATACACATTGCTTACTAAGAACTCATAGTGTGTAGAAAAATACCTGTATATTAAGGGATAGTATTAAGTTTCGATGTAGAGTTTTTTCTTTCAATTTTATCATTCGTTTAAACTTTTTTATTTACAACTTTTCTTTCTTTAACCAATAGTGTGATACAAATGATAAATATTTAATACTCCTTAATTTATTGGAAGAGATCGATCTCGTAAATGTATTTCAATTAACTCGAAAGGGTTAACCTCCATGGTTAAACGCGGAGCTTGGAGATACCTTTCGTTTAGAAAGAAAAAAATATTTTTCTTTGTTACATAATCAAACATTGAATTAAATTAATTGTAATATTAAATTTAAATCAAATCAAGTCTTCACAAAATTCATCATAATCAATTTTGAATTAAAAAATATAATAAATATAGAATTTCGTTCAAAACTTCAAATTTAATTTTCGCTATCATTGAGAACAACTATGATTTAATTTAAGAAAATTCGAGAACAATAGTATTTAATGAACTTAATCAATAAGATTTTCATGTCGTATTTAAAGAACTTAATTTGAAAGTTCGCTGCCATCTTCATCAACCTCCCTTAATATGACATATTCATTATGATAGTCTGCTAACCACCACCAATTACCATTATGATAGTCCACTGTCATCTTCATCAACCTCCATTTTCAACCACTATTATTAAAATTATTCATAAATAAATAAATTATAAATTTATAAAAATACACAATTTATAACTATAAAAAAGAAAAACAACTAATTAAAAAATGATATAGTACCTCTACATTATATATGTGGTTTTGGACACCCAAACAATTGTTAATATAATGTTTCTCTTTTGAAAATTTCAAAACAGAAACTCGAAAATTACACAAACTGCCTTAATGTGAACCAAATATTCAGTCCTGATGTATAGAGCACCCCATATAACAATCCACCACTTTTACACCCTCATGTGGCACATAACTTTGTGGCATCTCAGCTCGACTCTCTCTCTCTCTCTCTCTCCCCCCCCCCCTCTCTCTCCCCACATTTTTATTCATTCAAGCATCCACCGTCCCTGGCCTCACCCTCGTCGGCGTAAACCTGTCTCACTTATGTCGTCAAATTCATCTCAAGTCTACTTTCTAGTCACCATCATCTTCATGTTGAGATAAAATCTAAAAATCCCTTCTAATTTTGTAATGATAACAAAACACTTAAATTATGTTTTAAGAATTATGATATTATTGTTTATTTAACTTGTCCTCTTGAGTGAGTTTTATAAGACACGTTATAAAACAAACAAAAATCATTAGAACATTCTCAAAACAATGTTCATCTCCATTCCTAATACTTGCTTCGCAAAAGTCCGCCCAAGCAAGACGAAATGGAATTAATTGTTAATCATGGATACACATATTTTGGCTTTTAAGGAATAATTTGTTTTGTCAAGGATCATTGAGAAATTGAAGTACAAGAGAAACAAAAGTCACGTGCTACAAATGGAACATATTTAATATGACACATGCTATAAAAAGAAAGACACGAACAAATAAACATTGGATGCATAAAGAACCTATGTCAAACAAAAGAGAACCTATGAAAAATGGACAACACGTCAACAAAAAAAGAGAATAAAGATGCACGGCGGTGGTGATTGATGAACGACGACGATGGTGGCGACAAGGTGAAAGAGAGAGTGGTGACGGTTGTGTTCAAAGAGAGGGAAAAGGATATATATGTAGTCTGAACTTTAAAAAATTTCTTCTCTGATGATGGTGATAGAGGAGAACGCAACCGAGAGAGAGAGAGAGAGTGAGAGAGATAAAGAAAGACGCAAACGAGAAAAATGGTGGAGGAGGGTGATTGTGATGGAAAATAGACGCCAAAATGGAGGAGGACGATGGTGGTGGTGGTGAGGGAGGTTGAAAGGTTTGAGAGAAGAGAGAGACTGAGAGAGAGAGAGGGAGAGAGATTTGTGTGAGGGAGAGAAGAGGGATGAAGATGAAATTACAAAAATGTCTCTAATGTCACATGAGGGTGTATAATGGAGGTTAAAAAAAGGTGTTCATAAAACATTAATCCCAAATATTTATTTGAATAATAGACGTATAGTGCCTCTTCTCAGCTGCAAAATGGGTCAGAGCAACATTTGGTTTATGGATCTTTAAGTGTACATGTACAATAGATTGATGAAAGTTGTGGCTGTGTGCAAATCATTTTTTATTGTTTCATCTTGATGCCAACTGCTTTTATTAAAATTTGATCATCCTCTAAGCCATGAACTAGCAAGGTTCAAGTCGTTGTCGTCATAAACTTGTCAACTCTATGTATAGTAGTGTTTTGGACACGACAAATAGAAAAGTTCGGAGGATTGTTGAGAGCAACGAGTTAAAGATGTAGACTACCAAGAGATCTTGACTCCACATCTTAATTCAAAACATTAAGTCATTAAATAAATAAATTGTTTCTTTTATATATTTATCATGTAACTCATTCATATTCAATATGAAACCATCCATCCAATCATATTATAATTTCAACAATATCTTCCTAAGTGTTAAAGACCAGTGGGACATGTTGTTTGACTTCATCACTAGACAAGACCGATTCAAACATATCTCTCTCTTGTGGCCATGGTCCGACATTGTGGAAAAGCATAAGTGGGATGTTTGGATCAAGTATAGGAGAAAGGTGAAAACTCAAACTTGCGGGTAAGATTATTGGATTTCAAGTGTGAGTGGTTTAATCTCACAATAGCTACAAATAAGTAAATGTCATATTGCTTAGAGTTGTAAAGAAAGAGGGAGACCAAAGCTATATATATGAACTCTAGTTCTTCCTTACATGATACACCGATCAAAATATATTAATCTTTATTTGACTTTTTATTTTCTCTTTTACTCTTGTCTTATAGTATTTTTTTAACCATTGTATTAGAACGTTATGAGATGTAGTTAGATAATTGATTTAAAGAATGTGTGCATTAAAACCGATGGATGTTTGAGTATTTGTCAGTCTCATAGATCGAGATTTAACAACAAAAATCAAAAGCTTTAACAATAATATTTTAAAAGACTAGAAGTGCAAACAAATTCTTATTTGATCTGTGATTTAGATCCCTTCTGTACCATAGAGTTGATCAAATAATAACATGAGAAAATGAAGTGAACAATGAAGGAGTATTAGCCGTGGGCGGGAATAAGTGCAACTCAAGTTCAAATACAAACAAATAAACAAATAAAAACATTTTCGTGAAAAGCTGAAAAAGTGTTTGTGGTCACACCCCCCACTACCACAAAGCACACCCTTCAATTTCACACAACTCTCTGACTCTGACACATTTTCAATATCACATGCTCCTCTTTTTTATACTATAGTTTTATAAACAAATATTTGATATAAATAATAATTAATAACACCTAATAAGTAAATAAAACAAGAAAAAGAAGCCTAACCCAATCCATTACCTGCTACCTTTGTTCTTGTTGTGTTTCTTAGTGAACACTAACTGTTGCTCTCACTGACATTTTACCGATTTTTTGCCTACCCATTTTTTTAATTATTAATACTAGTAAATTTATTTATTTTTTAAATTAGATATCATTTACGTTACATGGAACTGTATGAACTAATCGATTGAGCCATTAAAAAATTAACATTATTCTATTTGCAAAACCCCTGCCAAGGGGTGGCGTCAGTTCTGTTTGGTTCGGGTTCGAACCCAAACCCCTAAATTGAACAACCCATCGGATGCTACATACAATTCTTTTGCAAACCATTTTCAATATGGATTTCTCATTGTAACCCATGTCAACCATCCGATCAACCCCTATCCTGTATTAACCCAAATCGAATGGGTCTGATTGCATCGAGTTGGTCGGGTACATACGCAATTGTCCAAGTTTGCCCACCCCCTACTCTTGGATAAGTCGAAAGAAAATCTTTATCATCTTATTATTTAAATGTTTTTGCGTGTCAATATTTTTATTACTATTTTTATGAATATTATTAATTTATTGCTATCATTTACTATACACCCGTTTCATTTTCTTTCACATTAACACACTCTTTAAATCTCCACTCTGTACTCTCTCACCTTTCATTTGCTTCCATTTATTGTTTCCTTTCATTTGGTTGTTCACAGTTCAGTTGCCATCATCACTAGTCAAAGCCTCAAAGGTATTCATTTTCATCTAACTATTGTTTTTTTTTTTTTACTATTTCATTTCTTTATTTAACAGTTCATAATTAAGCTTTATTAAAAGAACTTTTTTTTTTTTTTGGTAAAGATTAGATTTTTATGGGAATGTTCAATGCATTTAAGTTGAATGAGAAATTGACAGTAAACCATCCACTGTTTTATCACATTTGGTCAGAAAATTTAATGTTAGATTTTTGGATTTTTAAATTTGAATTTTGTGTAGGAAAAATGGGTCTCAATGATTTTTAGCTCAAACTTCTCTTATTTGTTTCAATCAACATAAAGTTCATTTTTTTAAGCAAAGTTTTTTTTTTTTTTCCATTTTTGAATTTTTTTTAAAAAAAATTTGATTTATTTTTTGAGTTCTGAATCACTGAGATTGTTGAAGAGGAAGTGTGTTTTGTTTCTGGGTTTTTGTTGGATGTATTTGTTTTGTAACAAGTTGAAGTCTTGAAGACTTGGCTAGTAGTTATGCTGCAACATGTACTGTTGCTGTTTGGATTTTTAAATTTGAATTTTTTGTAGGAAAAGTGGGTTTCAATGATTTTTAGCTCAAACTTCTCTTAAAGTTAATTTTTTTATTCTTATAAGCAAAGTTGGTTGTGATTGTTATAAAAAGTTTTCATTTTTTCATTTTTTTTATGTATGCATCATTGAGATTATAGAAGAAAAAGTGTATTTTTGTTTCTGGGTTTCTGTTGAATGTGTTTGTTCTGTAACAAGTTGACAACTTGGCTAGGGTTTGTTCATGTTTTTTCTTGATTATAGTATATTGAAGCATTTTGAATTAACATGATTTTGTATTGAGTTTTGACTGATCTTGTGAACATTTTGGTTATGTGTGCAGATGAATGCTCTTTTGTGTTGAGTCGATTTGGTGTTTGATTGGTAAAGACAATGACAGATAAGAAGAGATGGTTATGGAAGCGAAAGTCTTCTGAGAAGAGTCCAGGCGAAGCTGAGAGTTCAGGATCAGTTTCCTCTCATTCTGAGAAGTATTCTGATGAACAGGTATAGAGATTATCTGTGTTCTTTGTACATCTCATAAGTGTTAGTCACGAGATTTGAATTTGAATTTGAATTTGAATTTCATTTATTTCATGTATGGAAAACACAAGGTTACTCACTTATTGGCAAGTTACTAAGTTAGTATTGTTTTCTCAAATCTGATGATATCGTAATTGATATAAATATACTCATAATAATGCTGTGTATATATGTTCTACATAAGCATCCTTTTGAATATAGTTGCTGGGTTTTCTCAATAACCCTGCTACTGAATTCATCTTACTGCATACAATGTACCAGATTCACGCAAAAGAGAGTATTGCGATAATAATATAATAGGTAACATATTGCATACCATGTACCACATTTTTCTTAGCTATGCTTGTGTGAATCTTGTAATATAAATAAAATTTCTGTAAGATGAGTGTCAGAAAAGACCGAAGAGTTGGTCTTGAATCGGTAAGTTCTATTAATAAAGTCAAATTCCACAGTTAGTTATCTTTCCTAGACTTGTTCAGGAAGAAGTTATTACTTAACTGATGTTGAAAGTATTTTTTTATCATTAGAAGTCAAACTCGGCAATCCGGGGTTTAGAGGATTCACACACCTTGTGCACTAAACACTTGTGTTAGATCGTGCTCACTCAGCTTTTTTCTTTCATTTCTGATTAGTATTTGTGTCATTGAAACTTCAAAGCAGGAAGTGTCAAAGGAATCTTCTAATGGAAGCTATCATTCACCCGATGTCACCTCAAAAGCTGTAGCCTGTGCTGAAGATGTTGATGATTGTTCAGTTATCAATGAACAACTTCCCGATGAAATTGCATCGACACCTTTACCTACTACATGCATCATAAATGGTGGTTCATCAGAGGTAGATGAAAATGGAGAAAATGAAAATAAATCAAATGAAAA
The DNA here is from genome assembly GCA_946800305.1 of Medicago arabica. Classification (NCBI taxonomy): domain Eukaryota; kingdom Viridiplantae; phylum Streptophyta; class Magnoliopsida; order Fabales; family Fabaceae; genus Medicago; species Medicago arabica. The sequence goes on along the minus strand of OX326965.1, from coordinate 11,735,746 downwards.
AGACGATCTAAATGACGGGTCGAGGGATATATCTGAGAAGCTATCTGCTGCTATTGTTAATATATCGAATGGAAAAGAAGATCTAAATGACGGGTCGATGGATATATCTGAGAAGCTATCTGCTGATATTGTTAATATATCGAATGGAAAAGAAGATCTAAATGACGGGTCGAGGGATATATATGAGAAGCTATCTGCTGCTCTTGTTAATGTCAATGCCAAAGAAGACTTGGTTAAACAACATGCGAAAGTCGCTGAAGAAGCCATAGCAGGTATGTTAATAACAACTAATTGCATTCATCTATTGCTTTCTGTAATTCTCGGAAAAATCACTAACTATACTCTATTACTTGATTACCATTCTATCCTTTCTTGGATATGTGTTGATATTGTGCGGTGTGTGTCTACAAATTATTCGGAAGCTAATTGTTGAAATTTTTTTGCTTGCTTTCTGTACCGTCCGGTCTCTTTTCAACAGTCACCAGTGACTGCAAAAAATCCAAATCCTAAGTTTCTCCTCATAAATGGGAGTTAGGTTAGGACTTAGATAGGGTTTATCGAAAGCAAAATTCAAATTGCATCTGAATTATAATGTCATTATTATATTAGATTAAGAGGTTCATGTGATATATTAGAATTAGAATTATTTTCTTACATTGGCACGTAGTTATCTGTTTGTATGATTTCATTTCCTGGATATATTGTTTGCCGTCTTCTTTTTCTCCCTTTTTTGTAGTCTTATTGAGCCTTTTTATTTGTTTGCTTAGGCTGGGAAAAGGCTGAAAATGAAGTAGCAGTTTTAAAGAAGAAACTTGACATAGTCACTCTCAGGAATTCATCTCTTGAAGATAGAGTCACTCATCTAGATGGAGCACTTAAGGAGTGTGTTAGGCAGCTAAGACAAACAAGAGAAGAGCACGAAGCGAATATTCAAGATGCTGTAGCCGAAAAGACTCACGAACTGGAATCAGACAAAGTTAAACTCGAGAGCAAGCTCGTTGAGCTCCAGAACAAATTAGATGCTTCAATTGCCAAATCTTCTATTGATCGTGATATGCGTCAAAAGGTTGAATGGTTGGAGACAGAGAATATGGCTCTCAGGCACGAGATCTTAGTTCAATCGGAAGAGCTGAAAATCAGAACTGTTGAGAGGGATTTGAGCACCCAATCAGCTGAGACAGCTAGTAAGCAACATTTAGAAAGCATCAAGAAAGTAGCCAAGCTTGAGTCTGAGTGTCGGAGATTGAAGACAACCGCTTCAAAAGATCATAAATCCATTGCTTCATCCTCATTTTGCATTGAATCTCTCACAGATAGTCAGTCAGACAGTACGGAGAGGTTAACTGCGGTGGATTGTGATATCCTCAAGATGAATGGTTCAGAAAACAGGTGTGAACCAAGTTGTTCTGACTCATGGGCGTCTGCGCTAATTGCCGAGCTTGATCAATTCAAGAATGAAAAGTGCTGCCGACAAGCTGATCCATCAAGTTCTCTTAAAATAGATCTGATGGACGATTTTCTTGAAATGGAACGACTCGCTGCATTGCCCGAGACTAAGAACGCAAACAGCTTTGTTGAAGAGTTGGTTGTAGCCGATAAATGCGTTGACAAAGAAAGTACTCTCAGAGCTGAATTTGACATCATGATTCTGCAAATGGATGAACTAAAAGGGAAGTTAGAGAAGGTGGAAGCAGATAAAGCTGAACTAGAGATAGCTTTGATGAAAAGTGAAGAGTGTATTGAGGAGTCACATCTTCAGTTAAAGGAGGCAGTTCAGAAATTGGAGGAGATTCAAATTGAGCTAGAAAATGCCTACAAATCAAAGCAAACTATAGAAACTCGCCTAATGAACATGGAGGCAGACTCTCGCACGCTATCTTCCAAGGTTGACTTATTAGAAGCAGAGGTTGATAAGGAAAGGGCTTTGTCGCATGAAATTGCGATGAAGTGTAAGGACCTGGAGGAAGAGTTAGAAAGCAAATCTGCAATGCTTGGCTTATTAGAAGCCAATGTTGATAAGGAGAGGAACGTGTCACATGAAATTGCAATAAAATGTGAGGGTCTAGAGGAAGAACTAGAAAGAAAATGTGCAAAGGTTGAATTGTTAGAAGCAGAGTTTGTTAAGGAGAGGGCTGCGTCAGACGAAATTGCGGCCAAGTGTAAGGACCTGGCGGAAGAGTTTGAAAGAAAATGTGCAAAGGTTGACTTCTTAGAAGCAGAGGTTGAAAAGGAGAGGGCCATGTCTGAAGAAATTGCAATGAAGTGTAGGGAATTGGAGGAAGAGATACTCAGGCCAACAGCTAGCTTGTATGGAGAAAAGAAAATCAAGCAGGTTGGTCATCATTGACATCTATAAAATGATTGCATTTCTCAAACTATACTTCATAGAAATTTATTTCATAAAAATAGGTTATTGGAAAATAACATCTAAGATATTATAGGCTTCATATCATTAACTAGATTATATTTTGCTTATATTTTGGACTATTACTTATGTTTTTTTGCTTATATTTGAAATCGGAAGAAGTGTATATATACTTTCAATGCAGCTGCACTCATGCAATGCATTTGATCTTTTTTATGTCAGGAGGACTTGGCACTCGCTGCCGGAAAGCTTGCCGAATGCCAGAAAACAATAGCATCTTTGGGGAATCAGCTGAAATCTCTGGCTACACTTGAGGATTTCCTTATTGACACTGCTAGCATTCCCGCAAGTCCAGCAATCATTGCTCATGCTGGTGGAGAGATGTGGAGGATGCATTCAAATGGCACATTTTCACCTAAGAGAGACTCCACTTCTTCTAGGTTGGCTGATGGTAGCTCCGGTGTATCCCTGAACAAATATGAGGAAAGCTCACCACTTTCATCGTCTTCTTCTACTTCATCAGCGACCTTGCCAAATCACACCAGTTCTGAGAAGGGTCGAATTGGTTTCGCAAAATTTTTCTCGCGAACCAAGAGTGGTATTCGGCTAGAAATTTAGATTGAACAGAAGTAGTTATTCTTTTACTCAGTTGTAGACAGATTCATTTTTGTTAATCAATGAAAAGACCCAACTACACTCAGTTTATTTGCATAAATTATATCCTTTATTTAAATCTTTGCGTTGGGTATTTTATGTCTTTGACATTTGAACTGTGAAAAAACAAAATGGATACTAGACATGATAGTGATACCAACACGTAGACACTAGTAGTAATTTGAGAAAATAAAAATGATATTTTGAGTGCAACAACGTGCATCAATGTCAGACACCAATACATGTTAGACATTTGGAGATAACTTTCGGTGGTTGTGTGGTTGTGGTTAGCTGGTTGCCCCTGCTCGGCATTGCCTGACATTTCTGTTTTTCTGTTCTTCCGTTTTTTCTTTGTTGGTTTGTCCTTTTTCTAGTTCCCCTTGTACTATTGGTGCGTGCGAGGTTGTTTTGTTTGTGTTTCTACGATGTTCTTGTACTTCTGGGTTAATTCTCAGGTTTTTTTCTCTATATATTACATATTTTGCAGTTAAAAAAAAGGATAACTTTCAAAAAACATATTTTTTTTCTCTATATAATAATAATGGATAAGAAATGAAACATGGCCTATCCTCTTTCTTTTTTAGCTTCAAGTTCAACGTTGTTAATTACTGGAATTGGAATGGTTGAGAAAATTTAAAAAAGGAAAAAAAAAAAAGGATATTGGGGTGAGAGAGGCTCGAACTCTCGACCTCAGGATTACTCAGAAGCTATGAGACCTACGCGCTAGCCAACTGCGCCACCACCCCTTGATGTTAATTTTTCACAGCATAAATATTTGTTTACCATGGGATATGAGATAAGGTGGCATTTACGATACACAAGACACAAATTTGGGCATCATGCACAAATTGTTTCTTGAATGAATAATAGCCATTAATATATTATTAATTTAAAGAAACGGTCCAGATTTGATGATGGCAACCTTCTCTTAACTTATTGGGATTAAATATACCACAATAAATTTGACCCCACAAAAAATATTTTGTCTAATTTTAGATGGGTTTTTTCAATTTTCAATTTGGCTAAATTGGTCCACAAAATTTGGGTGAATTCTAGGGTGAGGGTCCAATCAAGTCCCTCACCGGTAAACCGGAAAAAATGGACCGTTAGATTTAATTGATGGTCCACATTTTTTAAAATAAAAATAAGAGTTTCCACACACAATTCTGACTCAATTTTCCTTACTCTGTATGATTATGTCTTCTCTCCAAATGATGTTTCAATGATGAATTTAAGAGAACCAATTTTCCCAACTCTTAAGAAAAAACGTGAAGGATTAATTGAATTGTTGTATTCTTCATGAAACAATACCTTTTAATATAAATCTTTCTAGGGATTTATAATGTTGGTGCAGTGGATGGATGAACACACACGGAGAAGTGACGGTGTTCTAGTAGGAGGGGTGTCCAAAAATCAAAGAAACCCTTCTTAACATTTTTATTCAACAAAATAGAAAAACACAGTACTTCATCTATGAATATATTATGTGCTATTCTTTTAATCTAGTAACATTAGTTTTGAATTGTAAAGAAAAATCTATAACATACGAAATTTCACCATTAAAACTCCATTGAAGAGAACACAGTTTCATAGACAGGGGAGATGTAGCGGTAAGATTGTGTGTGAAATTATTTAGATATTCACATTTTTGTTTTAAAAATATGGATCATTGATCAAATCCAAGAGTGTATTTTTTTCTGATCCACCGGTGAGAGAGATATGAAGTTTGGTGGAAAAGAGAGTGTGGAACATAATATTCAGTGCGGTAATGAACGGGGGAATTGTGTGAGTGTTGTTAATCTAAAGGTCAAAATTAGTGGTACACCCGTGAGGGACTTAATTGAACCCTCACCTTAGAATCCACCCAAAATTTGACAGAAAAATCAGACAGTAGTTTACAAAATTACTCACCACAACATTTCAATAAATTTTCATTTAACATTAATAAAACCAATTTGGCCAAGAACATTCATCTCCATCTTCTTCAACCATATAAAGGTTACAAGAACAATTTCAACATCAAATTGAACTGCACAGTTTGGTCACAGTTACAGGACATTGGGAGACCGTCGAAATCAACAAAATCCACAATCAAAATGCTCGTCTATCAAATTCATTTTTTTTCACAATACTAATAACTAATATATAAGTATTATCAATTGAAAATAACTAAAAAATAAATATGGTAAAAAACAACTACTAACAAAAATAACAAGAAAATAGGAAGTAGAGAAGAACCGAGTTGCCCAAATTTTGAGGAATATATTATAGAACTTTAAATATAAAACTTTCATGGGTTAATGCACACCAAAAGGAATATAATTTTCAGAGATAAAGCAAAAGGTTTTATCAATTCAGATATGGAAAAACAAACTATTATTCAACCTTCAAATATAAGTGGGAAATGAAATAAAATTGAACAAATTTATTGATGATGGTCATTTTACAGTTAATGGACAAAAGAAACTCATATCAGAAATTAATGCATATATGAAAAGTTAATGCATATCAGAAAATAGGAAGAAGATGGCACGATCCACAACATATTGTTTTTCAAATCAGATGGTGTATTTGGAAACTGGGAAGTGAATTGGCAAAAATAGACATCAAATATTCTGCATTAAAATATGATTTTGGATTTTATCATTTTTTTAATCTAACAGGTGATGACCCGCCAGCTGTCCTTCCAAGATGATGCACATGATCTGTCATAGGGAAAAAAAGTTTGTTTTAACAAAAGTAGGTAGTTTTTTTATCATTTTATCATGGATGTTTGTCTCCAAATCAGAAATATTAGGACTTGATTACATTATAGAAAAAACTTTTTAGAAGTAAAAATGGAAAATGTAGGTACAATAGGTATAAAAAAAACAAGTATTTTTCAGAATGAATTTGGACTTCAAATAAAAATTATCTCCATTGAAAATTAAGATGGGATCTGATCATCCAATTATAATATAAGCTTTCTATTAGAGAATCTTCTAATTTCTAATTGTATAGTGATTCACATGATCTCTGTCATAGGGAAAAAAGTTTGTTTTAACAAAAGTAGGTAGTTTTTTTTTTTGCCTATATCAACAATAAGTCTAAAAAAAGGAACAAAGGAGAACCTCTGATTCATACATTGGTCATCTTAGACTCGATTGTGGATGTTGGAAATAACAAAAAGCTCGCTGAAAGTTCTTTTCCAATATCTCTGATGAAAGCCTCATTATGAATGAGTATCCTGGGTTTCATTTTGCAACGACTCCTACATATGCAAAAGAAATGATCAACAAATCATGGATGTTTGTCCCCAAATCAGAAATATTAGGACTTGATTACACTATAGAAAAAACTTTTTAGAAGTAAAAATGGGAAATATAGGTACAATAGGTATAAAAAAACAAGTATTTTTTAGAATTAATTTGGACTTCAAATAAAAATCATCTCCATTGAAAATTAAGATGGGATCTGATCATCCAATTATAATATAAGTTTTCCAATTAGAGAAAGCCCCCCCCCCCCAAAATCTACTCCAAAACCCTCCTATAATTCCTCCACTTGGTCCTTCCTTTTTACCAAGTTCTTCCTCTATTTCTTTTTAAACTCGCAAATAAATAAAACCTTAAGGTATTCCCTAACTTTGCGTTGAGCACCATCTCATCACTCTAAAATTTCTCCCAAGACTCTTAATGGTTGTTGTAAGTTATACGTGGATGGATCTTTTATTGCTTCTTCCAATACTATTGTTTGTGAGCCTCATTTTACTTATGATATTATTTTTTATATCGACAACAACTCTTTTAATCGAGATTTAAATCTTAGTTTGTCACCTTGTAATGTAATAGACTAGTTCTTTTTGTTATACCAACCATGTTGGTAAATATACAAATATATATTAAATATAGTTTTTTTTTCTTCAATTAGATATAGCTACTAAAGCTTTAGTAAAGGACGAAAAAATGGTTCGCTATATGATCATCACACGGCCTCGTATTGTTATTGAAAGCTAGTAGTATTATTAAATGAATAATTCTCTTAAAAAGATCTAAGAATTTGATTAAATTTATTTTATTATTGTACGATTTTATCTTTCAAAATAATTAAATTTAATAATGTTAACAACTAGATTAATAATGCCTATTAAAAATAATACAACTAGATTAATGAATATGATCCTTATAGTTTCCTCTAAGATTACATAGACAAAATTATTTTACGAGTTAAATCATTATTCTTTGGCAAAAATTTTACTTATGCTATGTTTAAATTGATGAAATTTGATGGAATGAAATGAAATGGAGTGGTAAGTAATTAAATTACATTGTTTCGATTTGCAAAATATGAATGGAATGGAATGGAACACATTCCATCTCATTCCACCCAATCCTTTAGTTTTTCATTCCTCCTAATTTAGGGTGTATCCAATGGAATGAGGCTTCATGATTTGAATATTACCATTTTACCTCATATTTTTATTCTTTTCCTCTTCCTCTCAAATATGCTCCTCCTCCTCCTTCTCCTCCTCCTCGAACCTCGTCAATACTCATTTAGTCCTGTATTTTTTTTTTTGTTGCTTTGCATTGCATATGCATGTATCTTTTATGTGCCATTTTTCTTGATCCGATATTGCATAATTAAAAAAATACGAGAATCCAATTGCATATTGCTCACTGTATTTTTTTTTCACCTCTTTGGATTTTCAATTCAACGTGTTTACAATTATAACACCAAACTACGTTGATTTAATTGAATCTTGACTTCTAAAGAGATTAATCCTTTTTGGCATAAAGAAATATTGTTACAAATTAACTTGGCCAGTTAACTTATAGTATATTTTGTCTCTTTCATAAATAGATTAAGGTATATGTAATTGATTGAATTTTGGAGATAAATTTTATGTAATAATATGTTTTACATGATAATAATACTTTTTTAAAATAAGGGTAAAAATGGAATAAAAAGTTATAATTTGATATGTTTCGTCGACTTTCCAAACAATGGAATGAAAAAATATTCCGTTATATCATAAAATATTCAAACAATGGAATGAAAACTTTGTTCCATTCCGCTCCATTACACTCTATTCCGTTGTGTTTCATTCCATTCTATTCCGCTCCGTTTTGTTCAATTAATCCAAATAGAGTCTTAGATGTCTAGTCATATATTATAGAATAGGTATGTAATGGAAAGATTGGTAGTAAAATATCTCATCTAATTTGGTTAGTTATAATGTGCATCTGATTGAAGCACAAACACATTTTTTTTTGAGTGAGAAGTTGTTAAATACTGCATAAGTGGTTGAAAGGACTAAGCAGATAGAATAATTGTGGTTTATTTATACTATATATAAAGAAAATACATGATTGTGTGCTTACCTTTTCACATTTAATTATATCTTTAAATAAATTTGACTATAAGAATGATATTTTGTTGATGTTATTAAAAAAAGATAAGAATTTATACTATACATGTTTATTTTTTTTCGAAAACTCGATATTCGATCCAAGGACCGACTAGTCCGAGGGGATCAATTCCACCGCCCACTTGCGGGTGTAACACCCTAATTCCCGACGGTAATTTTATATAACAATAATCATGGTTTTAACGAAAAAGGATGTCACACACATTCATTCATCTTTCATCATAATAAAATAATAGAGAATAAGATACAATAGCGGAATATACTTCATAAAAATTTCATAATTATAAATATATTGTCTTTAATATCATTTAGGAAAAATAGCATAAGACATCATACTGCTTAAACTTCATAATTTAAGGACATTCAACGTTTAACCCAACAGTATATTTTCGTCGCCACCTTCTAAGCGTCCCGCAAATCTAAAGCTCCTCGTCCTGAGTATTTGTACCCCAAGGGTACATACACCAAAATACACAAACAACACCAAATGGGTGAGAATTCACATAATAACATATATTGGGATACATGAATAATAAAGTAGATAATCATATCATCGTCAATTCTGTATCACATCATCATCAATCATTCATCATATCATCATCAATCATTTATCATAGTATTCATATAATTTATTTCATAAACATCATTGACACATACATCTTATGCACATCTTAAACACACATACCATATTCACATCATTAACACATATCACAGTTCACCTAACACGACCTATATGCAACATACTTCATTCCTAGACCTACATGCATGTCGGTACCGGATCCTATCATCGTAATAATGTAGTTCAGAGATGTGTTGCTGAAACATACATTTCGTCATTCATCATTATGCAGTATGATATGATGCATGAAGACTCACCAAACATCATTTAGAAAGACACATAAACAACAAATCATCTTTACATTATAGTCATTCGTCATTTTTCGTCTTTTGTCATTTTAACAATCATAATGTCGTTTTACATCATCATTAACACCTTGTCATTAATTAACCCCATATGTTCATCTAGTTATATCTAACTCATTTTCTTGTTAAGACTCGTGTCATGTTTAGGACTTATACTCATCATTAGTTTCCTCAACATTCTAGGCACCCTTTACTCCTAGTAATCTACCTTATCCTTCATCCTTGGTCTTTACGACTTTTATTACTCCTTTGTCTTTCCTCATAATAACTTCCGTCCACACGACTAGACTTATTAAGTCGTAAGACCCTATCGTCATTTATTAATTTCATCATTATTATCGTCTATTACCTTAGACCTTTAACATCGTACACTTATTTTACTTAGTTTTTACCTTTAAAATCTAGTTTAAATCATTAGATTCAATCTTTATTCTAAGTTTCTCCTATTATCTTTGTCCCTTGTTTTTGATTTATTCCTAAAACAATCATCTTTTCTTATCTTATCCCTTATCCTTCTTCTCATTCATCTTACTCTCTTCTATTAGATTCATATCATGACTCCCCGCTCTTACTACCCCTCATGTCGTTTATTCACTTCATACACAACTCCCTATCTTCCTTTACATTTTATCCTAACGATCTCAACATCGTAATCAATTTTCTAAATCCGTCCTCGATATTTGTACTGTTATGACCTTGTATCATTAGTCACAAATGACTCGATATTCATCCTTACCACGACTGAAATCTTTCACCACATCCCTTTATTTAACCTACTACTCTCTAATCCTCGTTCACCTATGCCTCGTAGTGTCTTTATCTTTATCATTTTACCTCGATTCCTTTCTGCTTCAACCTGACAACTTCCTAAGTTCACACTCTTCATATAGTCTCATTTCTACATTTATCCCTTACTATAATTTACCATCATTTTCATCTTTATTAGTTCATGACTAACCCTCTTACAACTCAGTCTACTTTCCCCTCAAGTCTTTCATAAGCATTTTTTATTTCGTCGTTCATCATCGTCATACAACATTCACATTTTCATCATCATACCTCATCATCTTATAAAGTTAACGTCTCATTCGTCGGTCAACATTGTAACACCCCGTTTTTCCCAACATAAAAATTTCATAAATAAATCAGAGTATTCACATAACGGAATGTCACATTTCTTTCATAAAATCATAAACGGATTAGATAACTATCTATCCTTCGATTTCTTTAACAAAAATATTTAACGTATCACAGCGGAATTTATTTAAACCTCTAAAATAGTCTCTGGCACAAAGGCCTCATCATAAAAGTCTCATAAAACAAAGTCAACATCATTGTCATAAAACTTCATAAATGATACGTAAGGAATAGAAAAGCAATAACAAAGATCTCATCCCGTTACGTATCAGAGCTCCTAAGACACAACGAGAGAAATCCTCAACGACATCACCTAATCTTGATTACCTGCAAGTTACTCATATGAAGAGCAACATTTCCAAGCAGAAGGGGTGAGATTCACAAAACAAATAACATTAAACATATAATTCAACAATTATATTCAACAACATAATATGAACAATCATCACAAGTATCAGGTAATATCATCATCATCTTAATCAAATTCTTATTTCAACTTCAAATTCACTTGACGACTTGACTCAACAATGCAACTTTAACTTGACTTTGCAACTTAATCATCTTACACATGCATGTGGTACCAATGTAGGGCATAAGCCCTCGTCGCTATTGAGTATAAATATACTCCTAAGACATAAGCCCTCGTCGCTATTTGAGCATAAAAATACTCCTAGGGCATAAGCCCTCGTCTCTGTTGAGCAAAAGCTCCTAGGGCATGAGCCTTCGTCTTCAAATGAATATGCATGGACTCAACTTCTTATATCTTAGACATCATAAATGACTCCAACAATTTGGATCGACAACTCATAATCTTAGACTGACACATGCAGCTTTTAATCAAGAATAGACAACAACATGGCATCACATCAAATATCTCAAGATATGACAACATCTTAAATAATCACATAATTCATCTCTTATAGTTCAAAAGGAAGCATATACAATTATATATGTCATTAGTAACAAAATCAAAGCATTTAATAAAGGCTTCATAGGTCGTCTTTAATATTATAATAACTCCTAATTCTAACCCAAAGGTCAACTCATAACCATTCGTGCGACAAGAGTCGCAAAACTCCAAGAAGGCAGTCTGACACAGGGTTACTCGCTATGGCGAGTTGGACTGCTCGCCTTGCGAGCCATCAGGGGTCACTCGCTGTGGCGAGTTGGACTGCTCGCCTCGCGAGCTGATGATGAATACTCGCCGTGGCGAACTAGCTGCTCACTGTGGCGAGCGATGACAGAACAATTACGGAAATACGACAATTTTCACCAAAAATCCCAATTTTCACCATGTTCCTCCCCAAATTCAACTACAATGATGTATAAGGGTTACCATATGATCTGTAAACAGTTTTCTACACTAATGATACAATTTCTCATCATCTAATCATCAATTCATCACTTTTGACCTATTTTCTCAAACTCACAAATTCTCATGAACTAACCCTATAATCTGTTAACTACAATCATGAATTACATGTTTTAATGAAATTGTAATGCTAGGCTCACCCTTACCTAAAGAAAATTGAGCATCAGCCTCTTGGTTCTTCACTTCTTGTTTTCTCCCTTTTTCTTCCAAAACTGAATTGTACGTTCTGACTGTTTCTAAACCTAGGTTTTCCTTTTTTATGTTTTCTAACTAATTTATCTTATTTCACTTATTCCCTCATAACTCTATCTAATTCAAAACAGCCCCACAACTCAATATTTATTTTATTTTCAAATCTTATTTTATTAAACAATAAAGTAAGTCACTTAATAAAACCACAACACATCTCATAAATCATATAAATCACTTAAATCTTATAAATCATATAAATAGACTCTAAATCCAATAAAATAATCAAATAATTAAACAGGGCGTTACAAACATCATATCTACATATTATAGCTCACATCTTTGCCAAATCAACATCTTGTTTATAAGTGACACCCCTCATTAGTTTTATCCTCATTTCCTACGTCTTTTTGTCCTAGAGACATGTCTTATTCTTCGTTCTCAGTCTTAAGATCTTTACCACTCCATTCGTCATTCCACATAATGTCTTCAGTCTATTCTTTTAGGATCATTAATATTAAGATCCTATCTTCATATATAGTTTCATCGTTGCTATCTTTTATTGACTTAAGACACTATTACTGGTTCATGTTTTAGAATCGCAATTACCTTGAGGTTATCACTTCTATTTATGAATCAATACACTTCCTCATTTAGATATATAGCTAAAGGACCCTTACTTTTACTTTACATACTAATGGCTTGCTTAAACTCACTAATGCTCTCATAGATGTTGTAGAGTCCATTGAAGGGGTTATGCTGAAATTTTCATAAAATTGCATCAATACCTACTTGTAGTATTTTCATAATAACTCAAAATATAAAATTCATATAGAAGTCAAACCAAAGTCATTAGAAAGCTTACTTCCATACCCATATATGCCCCCTATAATTCCGCTACATATGCATTACAATCGCCTAACCGCTTAGAAAATTTTCAAATTTAGTCATTATTTTCTCCTAAGCACCCCTCCACATCCAGTGTTGAACACGCCTTTAGAAACACCATATGTATTGAGTCAAATCCATCCAAAATCCAGAGGATTCTATCATATTTCTTCAACAATTCTACTACATAATTGAAAGACTAGCACTACCATGAGTATGATACATCTGAACCCTTTGGCTGATTTTTTCCATGGAAACCTTGGCATAACGATTTCATTGTCATAAATCAACTTGTTTCACCACACGCACAAAGCATGACATGCTATCCTCTAAAAGCTAGCCCATGTTGGTCTTAAAAGGTTTTGGTCAATCAAATAATCCAAATCCGCTACAAAAAATTGTCCCGATGTTGGACATCAACTTTATTAATTCAAACCACCAAAGCCATTGGGCAGTCCCTAAGGACATGAAGAGTGATTTCAGTAACATCATCATAATAATAATGGTAGTGAGACTCTTTTTTGAGCATCAATTTTCCACACCTGGTTCCCATTAGAAAACTGTCATATCGAGGTTAAAGCTACCTAACACGTTATAACCAATAGTAATAAAGTAATCATCGACCCCTCATGGGCAAAAAGCAATATCAACTCCCTAATCTGCTCTATGGCAGGAATTGTATGCATTGATTGCACTAGAAGCTACTCTTGAAGCTTCCTAGAGTTCCACTCTCCAATCTCATCTACATGATCTACAACCTTAGCAGAGCATAAACTAGAAGAAATATTAATGTCTAACTTCCTAACAACCAACCCTTCGTCTATCCAACATTGGTACTATGAAAGGATCGAATCTCTATTCCTAACAACCAAGAAGGAGCATGAGAGTTTAATCTGTCTCTTTTAGATAAATGATGTTGGAGGATACATGCGGATCAAGCAGCAACATAACCCGCATCTTAGTTTTCTAAGTTATGTGGTTGGATATATTTTTAAAACAATTTTTTTTTCTTTTTCAGATTCTTGAAATGACATAATTTTAAACTTTTTATTTTTTCTATTAATAAACAGTACTAAAATACACTTCAAGTTATTATGGAGAAGAGACAGGGCGTAGATACCCAAACCTGATTGGACACAACTTTGTGGTTCTGTTTTTCACTCAAGTCGAGAATTGGATACAAGGTTATCTAAATCATATTAATTTTTTGAACGAGAAAGACATAAACCATTTCCATCCCGCACCATTGTCATGTCTAAGTCACTAGCATTTATAGAAATTCACACAGTTAAAAAGCGTTTAAAAAAACTTTTTTATTGAAGTTTAAAGAGAAAAAGTTACAATTTAAAGTGTAGGAGAACATAATTAATAGTTTTTTTTTTTTTGAAAGATCCTAATCATTATATATAGTTTGAATGATTTGACCGTTATTATATCGGTAGAAGTTTGTATTTCTTTGACAAGCAGAGTGGTAAAAGGTTATTTTTTATTTTATTTACTAATATACTATGTGAAACTACAGCATGTGGTGGTTCTATGGTGTAGTGGTTAGCACTCTGGACTTTGAATCCAGCGACCTGGGTTCGACTCCCGGTAGGACCTTCAAAGTCTTTGTTTTCTGTTTTTTCTGTGACAAACAATTACCCATACTTTTTTAATGCTCATAATTAAATTTTTAATATCTTCAATCTTCCACTCTCTCTCTCCCATCTTTTTTTCTCCTTCCATTTTTCTCTGTCATTAATATTTTAGTAATAGACAAACGACAAAAAAAAAAAATATGGCGTGAAAAATCCATGATAAATCCTATTATAATACTTAATTAAACAAATTGATTAACTTATGCACCACCATAAAACTTGTCTAATATATTTTGGGAGACATCATTCACTCATGCTATTGGTGTAAGTCCAAGAGGCTTATATCACCATGTATTTTTATAAACGATAGATACAACGATGAATATGATCATGCTAAATATTTAGACTTTCATCTCAAAAAAAAAAATGATCATGTTCAAACTTTAAAATCGTCATTTTAAACTTAAAAATAAAAAATAATTTTTCAATAGATGCTATAAACTAAAATGTCTCTTTGCAGATAAAAAATACAATACATATTAAAATTTGCTTTCAGTCTCATTTAGTTTTGAAGATTAACGAGTCAGTTCTTTTTCCATCTACCATTGTCTTCATCCTTAAAAATGAAAACATTGATATAAAAAACTTAAAAAATAAAATAAAGGATTTTATAGTGAACAAATCTGCATGGTGCGAATGACTTTTGCCATCAAAATTGCTATTAGGTCGCAGAAATTTATGAAATGACAATTATTCACCCAAGTTTAAGGTTTATAGTCACTTCCAGTAAAACAAAGGGGGAATATTTATTGACTTTTAATCCCTCCATCTATCGCAGTCATCTAACATGTTATTGTTGGGGTTACTTGGGGAGTCCAAATTGAGAAGATATTAAGTGCATATATAGAATATCCACACGTAACTGCCACCTTCTATTGACTATTTTGACCAATTAATTTAAGGACTATTTTAACAAAAAAATTATGAATTTATTTGCATGTAAGATTTTTTTGTTGCTGAATGCGACTTTATAGATGATGATTTTTTTTTTAAGATTAAATTGTTGAATACAAAGGTTTTGAATTTTGCTTGTACTTTTAAAATACTTTCTCTAGTCCCAATTTTTTTAAGAGGCTAAATTAAAATATATCACCGCAACAAAGAGTTCTTCATAACACAAGGTGTACCAGGAAAGAAACAAAGTTACAAACATCTCTACAAAGAAAGGGAAACAAAAATAGTAACAAAAACAGAGAAAGAAATAGTTTTAGCCAATGCCCAACATAGTGAACGGACTAAGCCACCAAACATGATGGTTAAAGGATAGATTAACTATTTTCGCCCTCAACCACAAAAACGATAGTGACTTAATCTTGTCGACAATCTGATATGTTGAACATTCTTTTCCGTTGAATAACCTGCTATTTCTTTCTTTCCATATTTCCGACATTGGAGCATACCAAATGAGATGCATAATAGATTGCCGCACCTTAGAACAGTTTCCACGAACAAAACTAAATTGATTTAAGTGATCCGCCGATACACTTGGAAGCACTGAACAAACACCCAACCAACGATGAATAAAGTGCCAAACTTCCCCAAAAATATTACAGTGTAAAAATAAATGAGAGGAAGAGTCCAACGAGCCACAACCACCAACACACAATTTCGCATCAGTAGTTATAACTCCACGACGAAACAAATTATCTTTAGTTAGCAACATGTCTCGAAACAGCCGCCACACGAACATAACGACCTTTAAAAGAACATCCTTATGCCAGAGAGCCTTTGTAATAACCGTAGTTGTAGCAGTATTTTGTGAAGCCACGACTTTATAAGCGCTCCGAACAGTGTATTCGTTACACGAGTCCAAGTTCCAACGCCACATGTCCTCCTTATCTACTTGCAGAGTTACATTTTGAAGAAATAAACAGAGTTCCCCCACTATCTCCTCCTCCCACGCAAACGGCCTCCGCCTCCACTGCCACACCTCGCCATCCACCCCAACCTTACTGACACATATTAAACACAAACACCTCCTTTGTCAGCGACATAACAAACAATCTACTAAACCTGTCTCTAAACGCCACTCCACCGACCCACACATTTGACCAAAACATAGTTAACTTCCCATCTCCCATCACACGACTAACATGATCACGGAACCACTCCTCCCTACGAAAAGCTTGCAATATCACGCCACCAAGAGGAAGCTACACAGCCTCCATCTAACACATGGCCACCCTCCACACCATACCGGACCAACAACACCCTAAACTACTTATTATGATTACATTGTTTTGAAAAAAAATATTCTAAATTATATGTTGCTTTATAATACCAATAAAACATTAATATTTTTTTTTTCTATTATATGTTTAACTTCTTATTACTCTCTCTTCTTTCAATTTTTAAATTTAAAGGACTAATTTTCCATTTCATGAATATAAAAACAATGCATTATAGTTTTTTTTTTTTTATAATTTCAAAAAACAAACTAGTTATTCTGATCCAAAAATATCTCTAGATAAATTTCTATCCGACCTTTGAAACTCTAAATCAAAATTAACACAACAACAACCTCAGTTAAAGTCTCTAATTCTAAAGAGAAATGAGTCATGTCAATTTAAAGTTTGATCAAAAGATAAATAGAATAAAGTTTGATAAAATAATTATTTTATTTATAAATCAAACTCGATATTTTTTAAATATTCGATGAGTTCATTGACCACTTTAGGTCAGTTACTTATCATAACACCAAATTCTAGTACTTCAAGATGTAGTGTTTGGTTTCTTGATAGGAGAAATACTAGCAACATACATTCTAACACATACTTTTCAACACATTTTTTTTTATTGATTAAAATTCACACGAGACCCATATGATTTGGCGGAACCCATGTGAATTTTAATCGATAAAATATGTGTTGAAAAATGTATATTAAAATGTGTGTTAATAGCATTCCTCCTCTTAATAAATATATCACAATCACATTCATCCGCCATGATTTTTTAAATACTATATTTATAGTTTCTACAAAATTACGCTCAATCACCTTAAATATAAGTTTCCAAGATATCACCATGAAACCAAACTTATTCCTTTTAAATTCTGATAGTATCTAATTTGATTCCTAAATCATGATCAAAATAAATAATACTTTCATTTCACAAACACAAAAATCAGAACAACCAATAACCAATTAATACCCACTTCATTTTCACTAATGAAACCAAAAAACGACAAGAGACACAACTCAAAGAAGATAGAGAAGATATCATCCCAATCCTAGCTGGCAACATAATAGGTCCCACATTTTTCAAGAGCCCTAGACAATCATGTGGAAGTAACAAGTGCCACGTGAAAACCAACAGTTTCAACATTCTTCCACGTGTCATTATGTATTAGGCAAGCCGAGATCGCGAGGAACACCAACCTCTTATCAACAAAAAATCATCAAATATATCAAACAAACTTGTTTATGTTTTTTTTCGTTTCTCTTTCCTTCTTCTCATCACTTTCATAGCCATGAATGCCATAGCTACTGCTTCTGCTTTATCTCTTCCTATCTTTTGTAGAACTTCCAAGCTTGACACCAAAAGGGTACCTCTCTTTCATTTTTTTGTTATTTTGTTAGTTGCTTGTTTTGTAAGGTGAATGATGAACTTAATTGTGCTCAAGATGAATATTTGGCATTATGAACTTAGTTTAGTCTCTTTTATTGTATGAAAACTTAGCTTATAGGCTTGTTTTTTGAGACATAGCTTTTAGCCTTGATAAAATATATTTTGACTTTAGGTTGACTAGTAAGGTAAGGGATGCATGAGCTGTATATAGATTATATAAATTTAGTCACTATTTAGGCTACATCACTATTTAATATGAGACTATCAATATATACTCCCTCAATCTCAAGACCGGCGACTCGAGTGGTTTAATAATAGGTGGCTCAATTGATCTAAGATAGATTCTGATACCATTTTAGAATTCGAGTTTGAGCCTAACTTGACAAAGTTGGAGGGGTGGCTTGTGTGTTTGACATTATCATACATTGTTTCTTTTAGGTTTTTAATAGGAAATACCTATGCGGCCATTAAATTTAGAGAAATGAATTTATGTTTTTTGTGTCAACCGATATCCTTCACACGCAACTGCGTAAGTAATCCCTCGAGCCTTGTGGGACCAAGATGGTTGATAAATTGTCACCAAGATTTTTAACGCTATTGCATGCTCAAATTAGGGTTTGAACTTAGAGAAACGAATTTCGGACATCAGAATTTTGATGTCAAATATTATGTCTTTTTACTCTTGTGTAGTTTTAAAATGTGTGCAAATTGTAGAAGATAAAATGTGAGAGATAGAGTTCACTACCTACAGTTTTGTATGAATTGTTTGCAGTTTGATGTTCAAAGAACATAATTGTTAAATTTAAACTTAATTTAACTATTAGCACTTATTAGTATAGCAAGAAGCAAGTTTCTTCTCTGTAGGGTCTACATCTTCCGGTCCATATATGAAAGAGTATGTTTTCTTATTCTTTAGCTTATACGTTTTTGGACATGTCGATTTTCAGGGTTTGAAAGGTAAATTTGGAGTGTTTGCTGTGTTTGGAGAAGCAGACAAGAAAAGTGCATGGGGTGCGATATTTGATGTACAGGATCCAAGATCTAAAGCGCCACTAAGTAAAGGGAAAGTTTCGGATGTATTTCAAGCCATAGAAGTGGCTAGGCATGATATTGAGTACTTAGATTGGCGAGCTCGGCAAGATGTGCTTACCATCATGCTTCTCCATGAAAAGGTTTCAGCTAATTTCTGTCATTGTTATATAAGTTTTTTTAAAGAATCTGATTCATTGTGAATTCGGACATGCATGCACCTTGTTGGATCAAATTAGAGACTCGGTACTATATAACTTTTGGTTGGTCACCATCTATGTTTGTTTGAATTGTCTTATTTGAGCTTATCTATGGTCATATGCCCTTGTGAGACTATTTGGGAGAGCTTATGAAAACAAACTATGACATTTCCATGGGCTGCTTTCAGCTTATTTCTATAAACTCTCCAGGATAGCTTTTGAAAACAGCTTACAGCTTATATCTTTGGCTATATAAATAGCTTAATACGCAAGTACTTGTATGAAAAGCACTTGATTAAGCTGTTTATCCAAACAAGTGGGATACAGTTTGGTTGTTGATGTATTCTCCCTAGATGTGCTATAAAATGCATCTCACCATGTGCTTATCTTAATAATCAGAAACTATTGGTGTAGGTGGTTGAAGTTCTTAATCCTCTAGCTCGTGAATTCAAGTCGATTGGCACCATGAAAAAGGATCTAGCTGGGTTGCAGGACGAATTAGCAGAAGCACACAGACAGGTAAATAAATAACTATTAGCTGAACTGAACTAGCCACCAAAGCTTCAAATCGAATTTCTTTCTCAATATAATAAAGTTAATGAATTACTGCAGGTCCATATATCCGAAGCAAGAGTTTCTACTGCTTTAGATAAACTCGCTTACATGGAGGAATTGGTAAATGACAGGCTATTGCAAGACAGAAGTACGGCTGAAGTTGCCGAGACGTCCTCTTCTCCGAGTACTTCCGAAAAATCTGTACATACTGAAAGAAGAAGGAAGCCGAAGAAAAGCTTGAATGTATCAGGTCCAGTTCAGTCATACCATCCTAATTTAAAGAATTTCTGGTATCCTGTTGCTTTCTCTGCTGACTTAAAGGATGATTCCATGGTATGTCAAAATCAGTCCTTTATTTAAAAAAAAAAAGATTTAAAAATATGCTTTTAGTCCTTGCAAATATACCATTTTTTGCTTTTAGTCCTTGTAAAGATATTTGTCGTCTTTAGTCTCATAAGTGTGTTGCTCCTTCCCTATTCCAGATCCCAATGGAATGCTTTGAGGAACCATGGGTTATCTTTAGGGGTAAAGATGGCAAACCTGGATGTGTTCAAAATACATGTGCACACAGAGCATGTCCCCTTCATCTTGGCTCTGTAAATGAGGGCCGTATCGCATGCCCCTACCACGGTTAGTATTCATCGGAACGAATATGTTGAACATTTTCGCTTCAGTAGCATGCTTATTATATCCTAGTTGTGAGTTACATGACACGGCCAACAGATTTATTTCTATGAGACAGAAACTGAAATTGCCTAATGGTTGAATATCAGGCTGGGAATATACGACTGACGGAAAATGCGAGAAAATGCCATCTACTCGAATGCTAAATGTAAAGATAAAGTCAATTCCATGTTTTGAGAAAGAAGGGATGATCTGGATTTGGCCTGGCAGTGATCCCCCAGCAGCCACACTTCCTTCTTTACTACCTCCTTCTGGATTTATAATCCATGCCGAGGTATGCAATAACTATAGTCTATCCTAACAGGTATTCTGAGCTATTAAAGAACAATGAGTTACAATTGTATATTGATAAAGAAAAATGAAGATTGAAGTCGTGGTTTCTTACCTGGTATTTTTTCACAAAACAGATTGTCATGGAACTTCCGGTTGAACACGGCTTACTTTTGGACAACCTTTTGGATCTTGCGCACGCCCCTTTTACTCATACTTCAACATTTGCTAAGGGATGGAGTGTTCCCAGGTTTGTATCGTTTATACCCTTTGAAGTGATATGATTCAATATGTGAAAATGAAATTGATTTAAGTTCTTCAAAATAGCCAATTTGTTGTAACAAACTCTCAGAAGCGTTTTTCTTTTGACAACTTTATGGGAAACGTATTGCAGTGCCATGTTTTTTTTTTCTGAGTTAATGTATCATCATAACTTAGGGCCTGTTTGAATTTGTTTCTTTGATCTTATTTACCTGGCATAAGCACTTGTGGCACTGTTTGGAAAATTATATGGAAACAACTTATTTCCATGAGCTCTCCAAGATAGCAGTTTTTGTAAACAATTTGACTTTATTTTATTTCTTGTGATAAAAATGATTTATACATGACTACTTATTTGATATGCTTTTATAATACAATCACTTAATTAAGCTGTTTATCCTTAGATAATTCGATATATGCGTGAAATAGTTCAAATTTTAGTTATAACTACTTTTAGTATTATCCTCTAAAAAAAACTACTTTTAATATTATGAAATAATACATTTATAGGTCACTTACTCTCTGAATTTGAACTTGCAGCTTCGTGAATTTTTTGACACCTGCATCTGGTCTGCAAGGATATTGGGATCCCTATCCAATCGATATGGAGTTTCGACCACCTTGTATGGTTCTATCAACCATTGGAATTTCGAAGCCCGGGAAATTAGAAGGACAAAGCACCAAAGAATGTTCAACACACCTGCACCAACTGCATGTCTGCTTACCCTCTTCAAAAGATAAAACAAGATTGCTATATAGAATGTCACTGGATTTCGCTCCCCTTCTTAAGAATATGCCTTTTATGGAACATCTATGGAGGCATTTTGCAGAACAGGTACAGTTTTTTTCTCTCTTTTTGAGTTGTGACACAATTGATTGCGTTTGAGCAAGGGGAAATAAAAGGAACCAAAATGAGCAACGCCTCAAAAGGAACAACTTTTGGATATTTATGGCGTAAAAACGTAATTCTGTGTTTAAATTGAGGAGTATATGACTTACCAACCTGTGATTGGTCCGAGTGTTAAGAAACTCAGATACCATAAGAAAGTGGTAAAGAGTATTCATCATATGTACCTAATTGGTTCTTTGATGGAGATTGTTAACTACTCAACATCGGCAGATATTTCGTATCTACAACTTGATTTCAGAAAAATGACATGACTCGAAGTTTTCAAGTTTGATTATTGATGAAGTGCTATTCTACTGTTAAAACTGACTTCAACTTCTAATATTGTGTTGATATTTCCATACTTTAGGTTTTAAACGAGGATCTACGGCTAGTAGTTGGCCAACAAGAGAGAATGAATAAAGGTGCAAATGTATGGAATGTGCCAGTTACCTATGACAAGCTTGGAGTAAGGTATAGACTTTGGAGGGATGCATTGGAAAAGGGAGATAAGCAACTACCCTTCAACACACATAATAATTAAATACACAAATTAAACAATGCTTTTTGTCTCACTTATTGACATGCTTCTTAAGATCCAATAAGGATATTTTTCTTTTTAGTCAAATCTCTTAGACAACCTTGCATTAGAACTTCATGGCTTTGCATCAACCTAGTGAAGCTACCCGGGAATGTTATGTTGATATAAGAGTCCGTTCCTTTGTAGAATGACAAGGTTGTACTCTTTGAGGCTTGACAATTTTTTTTACCTTTTAAATTCGTGTACAGTGTTAAATCCAATTTATGGTTTCACCATCTTAGATGGTGGTGTTATAACCACACCCTTGAATAAAGGGGATTGTTGTATGACAATATATTGGTACAATGTTAATTAAGAATTCCTGACTGGTTTGAGTTACAATCTGAGTACTTTTAGTCTTTTTTTTTTTTTAAATTAACACATGAGACATAGTATTAAATGCATCTCCAATTTAAGCTACTTTTTATTGGCACAGCAAAATTAAACTAATGAATTAATATAGCTAAAGTTAGCAACAATAACAGCTAGTTAACCAAGGATAAAATAAAACAAAAAGATCCCAACACAAGAAACCCCACAAAGCTGATTTGAAATAGCAAGCCTAAATAATCCTAATTCCTTAATGAATGGTCATTCTCTTAAACCCAATTGTAAAACCTGCAAAATTATGCAGCTCAGACATGGTCATAAGCCAACCAACTTAGGCCAAACTTTTTCATAATGTCCTAAAATGCGCAGCATCCAAAGCAATAACTTCGATAGCAGCCAGCATCAATCCGAACAAGCTGACACCACTCGTCTCTTGCACAATTATTTGCTGCAAGTGGTATAATCTCTCCCACATGGAATTGGATTCTCTACTTTTGGATCGTCTACCTTTTGATGATTTTTAGAGAGAGATAGAAAGTTAAGTGACTTTCCCTCTTTAAAGACAGATAACCCTAGCCCATCTGACAACAAGGCCGCATCACACCAGGCATATGTTCAAGAGCTCGCAGATTTTGAATAACTTGCCAAGCAAACATCGCCATTCAATTATCCTATACAATTTTGAATAATTTGCCAAGCAAAACACTGTCATTTTCAACAGAATAGATTTATGTCACACTTTAGTGTTAAACTCCTCAACACCTGATTGTTAAATTCTGTATGCCGATTTAACAGAATAACAATTTGATGGAACCTCTGTTGAGACTTTGTTACAAAATGTATGAAATAAATATTTCCAAAGACAATTTTTTAACACTAGTAGTGTTGGAACCACTTCATCAATGAAGTCTTTACAAGCAACTTAGGTGACCATCTTTAAGAGAGTCTTTTTTTTCCAATCACATTTGTGTTGCAGATAATTTAAACTCATTTGTTATTTAGTTTTAATAAATAATTAGTTAGCTAGTTTTGTTGTGTACTTTGTTTGCTTAATATAAAGGACATCATAATGTAACTACTTGGTTACAATGAAATTTTTTTACATTCCAATCACTCTAATAATCTCTCAACTATATGTTCACGCTTATTCATTTCAACCTTTTCTTGCATATTACTCCGTCAAAGTGGTATCAGAGCCTGTTTTGATTTCTTTCAATGACTTTTAGTTCATTAACTAATTAGTTACTGGTTATTAAATACGAATACTCCTCAGATTAGACGTGTCTTAGTGTTGGACAAACGTAAGTGTCTGACATCGACAAATATGATTATACTAAATTATGTCATTTTTTCAAGTTATTATCGGTGTCATGTATCCATAGCGGTGCTTCATATAATCTAACTAACAAATGAGTTCGAATTATCTACGACAATTTGCACAAAGTTCAACCTCAGATATCTTGATTAAGGAATTTGAATTCAGTATTACTTAGACAAGCATAATGTTGGCACTATCATACTTTTTAATGGGTAATGTTGGTACTATAAATGTGAAATTAGCTTAAACAAATATGAAATGTGAAATTAGCTTAAACAAAAATGCATTCACACACATACTAGTTTATTTAATATAACAAAATTAAGTACAAAACATAACCCTATATTTTATTATCAAAAGTAAAAATAAAAACCTTAACACATCCTATAATCCTATACTAATCACATAAGCTTCTCTTAGAATTCATATTTTTATTTTCCAAATCCAATCAACAAACACTTGCGTTTACAGTTGACCACCGCAGTAAGGACAGAACGTAAAATCCGCCGCCACATTCCGATCACAGTACTGACATCGCAAGGCGTCCGGCAACGTTGAACCACCGTTCGGTGGTGGCGGAGGAAGGGAATAAGATTGAGAAAACATGAACTTGCAGTCTTGACAATACAGAAGAGTGTCTTTCCCTGGCCACCGCCAAACGGGAACGAAGAAAAGTTTTAGAACTTTGTCGTATTCAACAAGATCAGCGCGTGAGTTACAGTTGATGCACCTTCCTACACCTGATTTCACCACCTGGCGAACCTGGTTTTCTAACCCTCCTGCAAAGAAGAAGAACATTTTCAACTTCGTTTTTTTTCTCCTTCCTCTCTCTCTCTCTCTTGTTAAATGTTGTGGAGTGTGGAGTTTGAGTTTCTGTGTTAAGCTGTTAATCTTGGTATCCAAGTTTCTCTCTCTCGAATCTAGAATTTTCCAGAGTTTTGTGACTGTGGGCTTTACACAAAAGTGTATGGGCTCTCCCCTTAGATTTCTGCTCTCCCCCTACACAAAACACTCACACAGGCTTGTAAAAAATATCTATGCGCCTCGTTAATTAATGCAAGTGTAAAATTAACTTAATTTAAAATTTCGTATTTTTTACACATGCGTGACTTAAGTCACGCCGCGTGAGTTAACTCACGCAGAAATTAACACCTGCGTGAGTTAACTCACGCTAGTTCAAAGAATTGGTGGTGCTGGTTCAAAGGAAGTAGCAGGTTCCAACAACATCTTTTATGACTGAAATGTTTTTATTAAAGTTGATTAGTTGAATATTTAATTAAGGGGAATTTACTCTTTTTGTTTTATTTTATTTGCTTTTGGATCATTGTGGAGGAGGAATTGGTGCTTTTTTCTCTTTATTGTGGATTAGGATTTGAACTAGCGTGAGTTAACTCACGCAGGTGTTAATTCTTGCGTGAGTTAACTCACGTGGCGTGACTTAAGTCACGCATGTGTAAAAAATACGAAATTTTAAGTTAAGTTAATTTTACACTTGCGTTAGTTAGCTAGCGCAAGAGTATTTTCGGGAAGGCTGCAGGGCGCGAGTATTTTGTGTAGGGGGAAGATCAGAAATCATATCAAGGCCTTATTGCTCACATGGCTTTTTTTGTTGTTGTTGATGATGACATTTCTTATCGTGAACCCACCCTTCTTGCCCGCCCTACATTTTTTCGATTTTGGGTATGTTTGGTAAAGTTAATAAGCTAGCTTATAGTTTATTAGACTAGCTTATAAGTTTGTTTTAAAAAATAAAGTATATTTGATAACATGCTTCTCTCACGGGCTTATAGTGAGTTTAGAAGTTGTATGAGCTATCTCCCGATGCAGGAGGATGCATTTTGGAGGTAAAGAGCTAAGGTAAACTGGTAGAAATACGGAGATACAAACTCAAAATATTTTCATGCCATGGCTAGTACACACAGAAAACTCAATCATTTATCCAAACTTCAAAGAAGTGATGGGGAGGTCACTGAAGATCAATCAGAACTATGTGGGGGCAACAAAAGAGTATTGATAAGATTTTCAAGGGAACCACTAGTAGCATGAATCATATTATAGATCTAGTTCGTACTTGTATAACTGAGAAGACAATGATCTACTCATGGCGCCGTTTACGATGGAGAATTTTGACATGCACTATTCCAAATGCACTCTGACAAGGCACCAGGGCCGGGCGGTTTGAACCCAACATTCTACAAGTGTTTTTGGTACATACGTGGGGCTGAGATTTATCACACTGGAATGTGGTGGCTAAATCTAAGAGAGTTTCCAGAAAAGCTAGTTCAAACAAACATTTTGTTTATACTGAAGAAAGATAATCCGAAGACCAAGTGAAACTTGCAACCAATATCTTTGTGTAATGTACCTTATAAAATCATATCCAAGGTATCAGCAAATAGATTGAAGAGGTTCCTTCTGAAATGTATATCTCAAGAGTAATATGCGTTTGTGGAAAATCGTTCTATTCTTGATAATGTTTTGGTTGCACCTAAAATATTACACCATGTGAAGTGCAAGAATCGCGGGAAGAAATGGGAAGTAGCCCTAAAGATAGATATCAGTAAACACCAAGTTAACTGGAGTTTTGTCCAAAGTAAAGTATCAAGTTCTTGTAAATGGCGATGGACTTTGTATGTCCAAATTAAAGTATCAAGTTATCTTACAAAATCCAGGGAGGGGTTAAGGCAGGGAGATCCGAGATCCACTTTCACCTTATTTGTTCATCATATGTGCAAAGGGTATTTCGACTCTCTTGAAAATTCAAGAAACGTGTGGTGGTATTCGTGGTGTCAAAGTGTGTCGAGGAGAACCACTCCATACACACTTATTATTTGCTAATGACGGCTTCCTATTTTGTAGTGAAAATGAAAAATAGGCAAAAATAATGTTTGAGGTTATGAAGAAATACGAAGAGGCTTTAGGTCAGACTATCAATTTACAAAAGTCAGAGAGCGGTAATGGTAACTATTTGGGAATTACCTCGATTATTGGAAGGAAGAAGAGAGCGGTACTCAATCATATCCTTGACCACATTTGGAAGAGAATTCAAGGTTGGAAAGGAAATCATCTGTCAAAAGTAGGATGTGAGGTACTCATCAAATCAATTGCTCAATCAATACCAACAAACCATATGAGTTATTTTCTTTTACCAATAATTTTAAGGGATGAAATCCCAAAAATGCTGAATTCATTCTGGTGGAGCTCAAACCGAATGAATGAGAAAGGAATAAATTGGTTAAGATGGAAGAAGATGACTATTAGAAAGGAATATGGCAGCATGGGTTTCCGACATCTGTATGGATTTAATTTGGCTATTATAAGGAAACAAGGTTGGAGGTTAGAAACCAACCACGATACTATAGTTTCTCGAGTCTTCAATCCTTGATACTTTCTAAGGGGGGATTTTATGAATGTTAAACTGGGTCATAACTCTAGTTTTGTTTGGCGTAGTATCAACGCTACACAGGTAGTGGTCAAAGGATCTCTGATTGCCACGGGACTAAAGAATATGTTGGCAAGTGATTCAATTAATCATACTTAACATAAATGGAATTTTGACATCATTAATATGTTGTTCAAAGATAGAGATGCGCAAAACATAACAACTATGCCTATTATTGATGAGGTGAAATATGACAAATATAGTGTTCGTTCTCATTATCAATATATCATGGAAACACTCAATGATAATAGTGACTTGCACGTGGAGGGAAATTGGACGAAGCTTTGGAACCACAAAAGGTGAAGGTTTTTCTGTGGAGGGTGGTCTGAGGATGTCTACCAACGCAGTACCGTCTGCAAACAAGATGCATTCAATGTAGCGACAATTGTGTGATGTGTGAGAGGTCGTATGAATATGGCTGGCATGTTTTCCTTGGTTCTGATGAATTTGAAGTAGTATGAGAAGTTACAAATATTTAGCATATCATCAAGGAGAATTTGGAAATCGCGGATGGTTTTGTTTCTCTATTTTTCCAACTACTCGAACAATTGCCTCAACAACAACTTTTCAATTTTGTCATGATTTTGTAGTGTATATGGAATTGGAGAAACGACAAACTCTAGAGCGATATTGATACTAACCCTCGTATGTCTGTCCATATGGCGCACAAAATCCTATTGGAATGGCAGCAAGCTCATGCAAATGAGGGCCATAACGAAGAAAAATAGCTGAACAACAATGTGTATTTTCGCCATGAACGAAGTAGATGGAGGAAACCGGAAGAGGGGGAGATAAAGTTCAATATTAACGCAACAATTTTCAAGGAGGTAGGATGTTATGACATTGGTATGTGGCTTAGAGGAAGGCATGGAGAATATATAAAATCTAGGACAACTTGGGTCTAAGGATTACCACAACCTCATGAAACGGAAGCAAGAGGATTAAAGGAAGCGATAAAGGGGTTTGGCAGTTTGAGTTTGTTTAACATGTCTATTGAATTTGACTGCAAGCAATTGGTTGACGACATTGCTAGAAAATTCAACACCAATTTCATGTTTTGCGATATTCTAGAGATTTGCAAAGCTTCACTAAGAATTTGCCAAAACTAAGATAAGTTTCATCAGCGATAAGCAAATATTGTTGCTTATTTGTTAGCTAGAGCGTCATTATCTTATGCTAGTTCCCAAATTCATGATCATATGCCATCTTCTATTGAAACCGTTATTATTAATGAAATGAGTTGGTCTTGTTTTTGTCATAATAAAAACAAGGCTTAATAGCAGTTTTCGCCCCCTAACTTTCACGAAGTTGTGATTTTGGCCCCCTAAGAAAAAAAACTACAAAACCGCCCCCTAAGTTTTGCAACAGTAGTAGTTTTGACCCCCCAAGCATCAATAACAATTTTCTTTAACTTCTTGGAACTCTATGTCAATCTTTGTACCAATTTCTTCAATTCTTGCTCCTCGTAGCCCAAAACTCATGCATGGAACAACTTTTAACCACTTCTTAATCTCTATCAACTCTCAAAAACCCCATCAATTCCCTTAAAGATCACATGCAATCCAAAATAACCAAGGTGAAACAAGGAAAAGGAAGTTGGGTTCGGTTTTGGTTGAAAGGGGAGAGGAAGTGAGCTTCAAATAACTTAAGGTTCAACAACATATATTGCATGTTGGTTTTGATTAGGAACTTGGGTTTTGATGATTTTGTGATGTTTAGGGTAGAGAGGGAGGGTGATCGAGTGAGAGCGGGAGAAAGAGTAGATTTTATGATTTAGGAAATGAATAGAAACGAAGGAAAATGAGTAAATAAGCAATCGTCCTCCAAAGTTGTAAGTTTCGTCAATTACCTCCCCCACATTAAAAAAACTTCAATTACCTCCCTGAAATTGCATAACTTAATCCATTTATCCCTTCCGTCAAATTCCTCAACATGACATGACATTTGACTGTCTACGTGGCAGCACTGCCACGTGTCTGATGTGTCATCCCACGTCAAATGTGGTATTTTCACGTGACGTTATATCTCCCATAACACCCTTCAAGCTTCTTCATTCTTCCTTTGAGAAAAAAAAAATTCTTCATTCTCAAATAATTATTCGATTCCTTCTTCCTTTCGATTTCTAACTAGAGCAAACATAACACAAAAAAATGGTGAAAAATTATTTCTTTATAATTTCAAGCGATATATTTTTTTTTAAAATGGTTAAAAATTATTTCTCTGATAAACAACTATTTCAAGCGAAAAAATGGTGAAAAATTCCTCTGCTTGAAATCGCTTCACTTCACTGTACGTAAAATGGATTTTTCAACATTCAAGATTTTTTTAAAAAAATGAATGGATCTTTCTTTATAATCTAATCCCAATTGAAAATAAAACCCCAATTCATATGCAAAAGAGGTGACAAATCCGTGTATAAATTACCCCCATTTTTTTTTTTTTGAAATTTCAATCAGAATCGAAGAAGAGAAGATAGATCAATTATGAAGAAGAAGCATCGTATTTTGAGAAGCATCATATTTCAGAACCATCGTATTTTTGGATGTAGAAGAATAAAATGATGTTAAAGAAACAATATGATTTTCTGGTTGACAATGGTAATTGGGGAGGTGTGGTCCAAGAAAGAAGAAACAATATCAAAAAATTGAATTTACATTTTTTGTTTTTTTTAAGTGCAGGTAACCAACCTCCAGGTGGCAGGGAAGCAAACAATCAAGGACATTTTATTTTACTCACGCACATATATATTCACCCTCTATTAGACATGAATTTTTCACCATGGCTTAGTGTTTAGGGGGCTTGTAGAGTTTAAAGTATTAAGAGTAACTGTTAATTGTTTGCTTTTAATATCTTTTGACTCAAGGATAAGAAAAAAATTATAAATTTTAAGTTTAGGGGGCATTTTGCACATAAGTGCAAAACTTTAGGGGGGTATTTGCTCATAACCGTAAAGAAAATCCATATTTTTTTTCAAAAAAAAATTCGCACTTGTGACCTGGCATGACACGTCAGACACGTGGTAGTGCCACGTAGACAGTCAAATGTCACGTCATGTTGACTAACAGAGACATTTGACGGAGGGGGTAAATTGATTAAGTTATGCAATTTAAGGGTTTAATTGAAGTTTTGTTAATGTGAGGGGGTAATTGATAAAACTTACAATTTCAGGAGGGTAATTTCCTATTTACTCGAAGGAAAATGGTGGGAACATGTTTTATATACTTGTGATAGAAAAAGACTCGATTGCTCTTTCTTAATTTAAGTCTTCTCAAACACGGTTAAAAGAAATAGGAAATTTTGGGATGTCGTTTTCATTATCACAATTAGTGGTGAAGCTAGAAATTTTATAGAGTCCAGACAAAATTTTAACTGTAACTTCACATGTGACATAATATATAAATAGTCATAAATCGAAATAAAAGAGACTCGTTATTTTGTCAACAAAAGTACAATTTGAAATAAGAGAGATGAAACACAACCTGCCAATAATGTGCTAAATAAAATTATGAGGTAAATGCCCTTTCCGAGACCTCTTTGCGGTGAATGTTTGAATAATATAAACATCATCAAGTGATTTGAATATCTCCCGTTCGGTGTAACATATCATCAAGTTATTGAACCACATATCGTTGATCTTGTTGGTAACAATTCTTTCTCACGGGTTTATAAGATTACTTTACTAGCTTATTGACAGAGCTTGACAACTGGTGGATTTCCAACTTTTGTTGATGTTGGTAATAGCATTGGTGCACCCTCTATTGTTGAAGATAACTTCATTAATGAATAACACTGGTTAACGATGAGATGAGTGATTTAAGTTCATTTCTGCTTTTATATATATTGTTCATCATGTGTTGATTAAATATATTGATGAAGTGAAGTGCAGGTTATGCAGCTAAGTTTTAGTGACAGCTACAACCGTAGGTAGATAGAGATTCTTAATGTTTTTAAAATGGTATCCTTAGAATCACATATAGTTTTGTCAGTAGGTACAGGTGGAAACATGCAGCAGTAACACCATTTGGCAATGACAGACGAGCACATTTAGCTACGGAAATTAACCTGTAGTGATGGATTTCGGCTGTCACTACAAGTCAAGTTTCTTGTATTGATACAAAGAAAGTATTGGTTGAGCCCGGGCATGTGCCAAAGGTTGTTGGGGGTAAAACCACCCATGATCCCAATTATACCCTTCATTTTTTTTCCATATACTAATGGTTATTGTTGTTGTCAGTAAAAAATATAAGAATTTATATTATATTTACTATATTGTTGGGTGTTAACGAAATAGATAAACATATTTTGTATTATTTTTGAAGGATAAACACGGTTTGTTATAATTTGAATGTCATAAACATCTATATTTTTACTCTTAATCAAAATTTTATAAAATACACCGTTCATAATTTACAAACATTGACGTAATAAAAAGAGTGTCGAGTGCTCGTCTTTCCTATAATAGTAGTAATAACAATAATCTATTATATATATATATATATATATATATATATATATATTCTACACTATTTATAACACTATATATATATATTCTTTTATTTTGTACTTAAATTTTTTAACAATGTTACTCGTCTTATTTATAGAATTCCAATTCTTCATGAAACCATTATTATAAGTAACAAAATTTTGTTAAATTTACAAATAACAAAAAATAAATTTTGTTTTAAAAAAACAAAATTTGAGTTTTCTAAATAGATAACAATAATTAACGTTATTGAATAAAGGGTTAGTAAGATTAATTGAGAAAAGAGTATGATTGATCAATTGTACACTTAATTTATCAAAATGATTGTTACATATGAATGATAAATCTGAATTTCATAAAAAAAATATAGTTTATGATTTACATGCGTTAACGGTTAAAAAAGCGACATCTATACTATATATATAATAAAGAAAACTACCCCTTTCAACACATTTTTGGGTTGAAATTTTCTTTCCAAAAATACCCTTAATTTTAAATACAAGTATAACACATGTAACAAATAGATAAATATATATTTAAATATCATAACAAATGTAACAAACACAATATGAATACATGTATATCTGTTTTTTTTTTTCTTTTATCATTTAAAAAATATAACAAACTAGATGAGTATATTTATACTTACTTTTTCATTATCCCAATTATACCCTTAAACAACTTTTTTTATAATAAAGATTATTGTTTATGTCATTAAAAAAAGCAACAAACATTTATATTTTTACTTTTAATCAAAACTAAAATTTCATAAAAAAATACCGTTAATAATTTTTCAAACATTACCGTAATAAAAAGAGCGGAAATACGGGCACTTTCGTGCCCGTTTTTCGCTAGTTTACATAGTATAGGTAAATAAAGTCAATCAAAATAATCAAATACTCCATAAATTTGTTTAAGTGGTATGGATTGAGCTTATTAATTAGATGAGCAAAAATTCAATCTTTAGCTGAGTGGGGAGAATCCGCCGCCTATAACATGTAACAATAAAACAAGGCTAAATTCCTTTTTTCATCTTCTAAGTTTGACAAAATTACCATGTTAAACCTTAAATTTTTTAATTTTAAATAGGTCTTTAGATTGTTAATATATAATGTATTTATTTGAAGTTTTTTAAGTTTTTACGTTTCAAATAGGTCCTTAAAAGGGTAACAATGCATTAAATTAACAACTTAAATAGCTATTTGAAACTTAAAAAAGTTAAAAGACTAGCCATGTATTTTTGTCAAACTTAAATGACAAAAGAGATATTTGGCCATAAAACAAAGATTAAAGGTATTTGTACAACCATTTTACGACAACTTTTGAACAGCTCTATCTCATTCTCACATTATGTTCTTACTCTTTCTCTTCTTTTTTCTATCTATCTATTATTTTTTACCAATAAAAAAAAGTGA
Source organism: Medicago arabica (assembly GCA_946800305.1). NCBI lineage: Eukaryota > Viridiplantae > Streptophyta > Magnoliopsida > Fabales > Fabaceae > Medicago > Medicago arabica. The sequence goes on along the minus strand of OX326965.1, from coordinate 11,702,150 downwards.
ATGAAAGTTGTCATAAAATTTATCACTAAATAATTGTTCAAATATCATAACTCAAAAACAAATATCATTATCCTAAAACAAAAGTCAGTCAAATGTAGTTACGAAAGTTTTCATTCCTCTGCATATTTTAATCCTAGCTATAATTATGTTTGAGTCAAATAAAACAAAAAAAAACTATATTTGTGTGCTTGAAAATAAAATCCTAACTGCAATTGACGTTATCTAATTTTTTAATTCAATAGTTTTCGTGAGTCAAACAAAAAAAACAATAGTTTTCCTTGACTAATGATGACTCTTTGAATTCCTCCTCTTTAAAAAACGAAATACCTACTATCTGAACACAATTCTTTAACCCTACTGAAAAATCACTCCTAATATCATTCATATTATCTATGTCTTCCTCTAGTGAATCCTATTTCATCTATATTGAAGAATCCCAAAACACTATCCCACAATTTTTTTCTCTACATGAATGTTTCCTCATTAAACTTCACCACTTTCACTCGACTTCATTCAACCATTATGACTTCCTTATTCCCCGTAACATCTTATGTGATTACGATGAATTTGAGTCTGTGGATCAAGATAGTTTATCCAATACCTTTTTGCACAACTCTTTCTTGTCTGTGGATCTTCCTCATGAGGTGTTGGAAGAAACCCTACTTCTTATGGGTGAATACGCTAGGTATATGAACACAGTCAACTTTGAAGGATATAGAATATTGGAGATGGATGTGTTTGTTGACACAACATCAAATATTAGTGATGATGAGAATGCTATTGCTTCCCTTTCCAAGATTTTGGAGAAGCTTAAAGTGAAAGATGTTGATACTTCTTTTTGTTCAAGGGAACAATGTTCAATTTGTTTGGAGGAATTTTGCGATGGATCAGAGGTACCACAACTTATTCGTACCAAGTGTATGCATGTTTTTCATGTACATTGTGTTGCTCGGTGGCTTAAACAATGTAGCTTTCACAATCGTTTATATTCTTGTCCAGTGTGTCGTTCTCAAATTCAATGATCACTTTTTTCGATAATAATTGATGTTTTTACAGAAACTTTGAATAGAACTGATATACATGTTTTTAATTTTAGGTATTTTAGTATTTAGAATTTTATCATAATTTAGTTCTTAAAAGTTCATAAAGTTCAACACAACCTGCCCAATTTTTTTTATTGAAAGAATATCTACCTTCTAAGTTCTCTCTTCCTTCTTCTTCACTCACAAAATAGCGATGATTTTGTGGTCATTTTTTGACCCATAATCATCCATCAACATCAGTTTTTTCTTATTTTAATTGAAACAGGTGGTTCCACATAAAACATGTTTTTCTTTTGTGATTTCGTCATTTAAGTACAACGTTGGTTTGTTCTCCGTCTTTGTGCAGTATTGTTCGATTTCATGTCTCATTACTGTGTTTGTATAATTCAGATTGAAAGATCAACCTCGACCATTACATATTAAATCAATGACTTAGTCGTCAATATTGCATATCCGAAAGATGAGTATTTCGCTCACTTTCATTTTGTCACATTATTCCGGTCAAAGTTTTTTATGTAACCGACCGATTAGAATAAATAAATAATATATTTCTTTTTTGGAAAAAAGAAACCATGAATCAATGTTAAATATGGTTGATTATCATGAATATCTTTTATACCAATATAAATCTATAACGATACATAAAGGGAATACAAGATTTTTTCGGGTTTACTTTTACATTATTTCAGTTATATCCTTAAACAAATTTTTTTTTAAGAATGCTATATTGTTGGTGTTATTGATAAAAGATATTTTTTTATTATATTTGTTATACAGTTGGTAAAAGATAAACGTAGTTTGTTACTATTTAAAAGTTACAAACATTGGAAAGCGGTAGAGGATGGGGGTTTCTGTTGGTGTCAACTTAGTTGGGATGCTCCAGACTCACCTTGATGCCTAACCTTTCTTTGGCCTATGGAAAAAAAAGTTACAAACATCTTTTTTTATAAAGTCACAAACACATATCTATACTATTTATTAAAAAAAAAAAAACCGTTTTAGACTGACTTTTTTCCTTCCAATTATATCGTTAGCAAATTTGACTATAAGAATATTATTTTGTTGATGAAATTCAAAAAGATAAAAATTTATATTATATTTGTTATATGTTTTTGAAAGATATTATATTTGTTATACTGTTTGTATCATTGAAAAAGATAACCATCGTTTGTTACATTATGAAAATGCAAAATATATATTATCTATATCTATAATTTTAATCAAAATTAAATTAATTTTAATAAAAAATTCATAAAAATTCTTATTTGTAATTTGTACACATTGACGCAATAAGAAGGACATATAGACGGGCACGGAGTGATTTTCAATTTAATATCTTTTTAATTTTAATAAAAATAAAAGATTTTGAGTTTAGAAGGGCACTCCGTACCCGTCTGCCCACTCTTGTTATTGTATTAATATTTAATGCATATAAATTACAAACGGTAAATTTTATGAAATTTTGATTAAAATTAATTTTATTTTGATCATAATTATATATAGGTATAGATAATAGTAGATATTTTGTACTTTCATATTGTAACAAACTATACTTATCTTTTTCATTGATACCAACAATATAACAAATATATTTTGTTTTCAAAAAATATAACAAATATAATATAAATTCTTATCTTTTTTAATGACACCAACAAAATAGCATTCTTATGTCAAATTTGCTTAAGAGTATAATTGGAAGGAGAAAAAAGCAGCCTAATTTGGTCCCTTAATCTAATTGATTGTCTCAATTTGGTCCCTTAACTATAATTTGTACCTATTTGGTTTCCTATGTTTTGTTCTGTTACTGGTTTTAGTCCTTTCTGTTAGTTTCTTTGAAAAAATCATTACCAGAAATGACTAAAACTAGTAACAGAGCATAACATAGGGGACCAAATTGGTAAATAGTTAAAGTATTTTTTGAGTGAAACTAACAGAAAGGACTAAAACTAATAACAGAGCAAAACATAGGGGACCAAATTGGTACAAATTATAGTTAAGAGACCAAATTGAGACAATCAATTAAGTTAAGAGATTGGGTGATTGAATAAGTCTATAGAAAAATATAACAAATATAATGTAAGTTCTTATCTTTTTAAATGACACCAACAAAATAGCATTCTTATGATCAAATTTGTTTAAGGTTATAATTGGAAGGAGAAAAATCCAGCACAAAACTTATGATCAAATTTGCTTAAGGGTGTAATTTGAAGGAGAAAAAGGCAGCCAAAAACGGTCTAGTTTCTTTATCAATGTTGACATTTTATAACCCGAATGACTAAATCAAGAAAAAAAAAGATAAAGAACGAAATTGTTACATACATGATTATAACATAAAGGATGAAATCGAGAAAACAAAAAGATAAAGATGAAATTGTTAATTAAAATTAAATTAAGGGACGAAATGTGTAATTATTTAGTTTTTAATTTATATGCATTAGCACAAGAGAGGAAAAAATGTTATATTGTTTATGATGTCATTCAAAATGATAAAAAAATTATATTATATTTGCTATATTGATGGTTTCATTGAAAATAATAATTGTAACAACATGAAAGTACAATGAAAAGAGAGGACAGACGCGCGCGTCTGGACGCAAGTAATCTTACTATGTATGAAGATAATAGATGGTTTTGTGCTGACTTTTTTACTTTCAATTATATCCTTAAACAAAGAGTAGTGATATTTGTACAACCATTTGTGATAACTTTTGTGACAACCTTATTTCTCTCTCTTTTTATTGGTCAAAAACAATAGAGAGGATGAAAAAAGAAGAGAGAGAATAAGAACATAAGGTGAGTATAAAAATGATATCCCGTATTTTGTTGGTGTCATTCGAAAAGATAAAAATTTGTATTATATTTGTTATATTGTTGATATTATTGAAAATATTATTATAGCTTATTACGATATGAAAATGTAAAATACCGATTATCTATAACTATAATTTAATAAAATCAAAATCAAAGTAATTCTAATCAAAATTTCATAAAATATATTGTAATTTCTACGTAATATCGCAATAAAAAGAACGGATAGAAGGGTACAAAGTGCCCATCTAAACGCTAGTAAATATATAAAGGGAATACATCCATTTTTTGAGTTGAATTTTTCCTTTCCAATTTTACCCCATCATTTAAACAATTTTATTATTTTTATTTAAATAATTAGTTAAAAAACAAAATAAATCCGATTAAAATAGAAACAATCCACAACAATACTAGGAACAATCAACAACGATAAAAACAATATTGAGCACCATAAAAAATCATTATTTTTATTTTATGTTTTGGTTTAACATTATTTTTTCTTTCAGTTTTACCCTTCACTTCATTTTTTTATCGTTCTTTGTCAATAAAAGCGGAAAGACGAGAACATTAGTGTTCGTTTTGACACTCGTAAATTTAATGGGAATTTTATGGTTTTTCTTATTTTGATGTTGTAAAATAGTGTTGGTCTATAGTTTTAGTAATCATTCCATATGGACATTAAGTATTTTTTTAAAGGAAGTTCTTTTTTTAAAGTTTAAGAAATTAATTATATACTATAGTTTTTTTAAATTTTTTTTAAAGAAATTATATACCATAGTTGAAGACTAGAGCTTGTCATTTGTCAAAAAGAAAAACTTAGAGAAGAGATAAAAAAAGGTCTGGTCAACATATTTGGTAGTATACGTGTCTATTTTAATATACTCGTATATCTTTAAGACTAGAATTTGACCCTATAGAAAGAAAAAAATATATACCAGTATTTGACAAATTAAATTATTTTTTAATAATTTATTTGATCAAATTTAATTTATTTATAATTTTTTTTGGGTCTAATAGCCTAGTGGCTAAAGCTCACACATAAAATATGCAATGTCCCTACCAACTGAGTTATGCTCACGGGGACCATTTATAATTTTTTTAATGGAATAATTAAATTTTTTGACACTCTTTGTTTGAAAAGAGTAATCAAATAAAATACACATGTTTTTTGTTACAAAATAAAATATACATATTTTTGTTGAAAAAGCTACAATGGAATATATATTATCACAACGAAAGAGATATCGAGCAGAAGAAATGCCTTGGAAGACTTAAAAGTACCTGGATACAATGTTAAAAGTGTAACACCCTAATTCCGTTGATAAATATTAAATAATAATCATATATTTAATAATAAGGATGTTACACAACTCGATTTTATATCACAAAAATAATATAATTTTCTTGCTAATTGATAATTTCAGCAAGAGAAACATTTCACTATTCTCATTAATAAATCTTACCATTGTCATTCAAGATCATAAATTGAAATAATATTTGTTACAAGATTCAAACTCAAATTCAAATTAATTTAAACGTTAACCCCAACCCATGGTGTTACATATCAGAGCTTGTATTCAACTACATATCTAATCATTGCTAAAATAAAATTTACGGAAGACAATTCACGTCGTATCCTGCTAGGTGTCCCGCAACTAGATCTCTTCGTCCTAAGTATCTGAACCCCACAGATACCGACACCATAATTACAACAACAAGAAAAGGGTGAGAAATCCAGCCATAACATATTATTAGGGATAACATGCACATTAAATAAATATCAAAAGAATATAATCTCCACTATCTCATCACCCTCATCAGTTACTATGTATAATCTCTTCATTTCAAATATCACAGCAGCACGTCATCTTCACAGTCAAACACCCAATACAAAATCATAATATATATGCATATGGACTCTCCTAACGACCTATATGATTGTGGTACCACTCCTACTCATCATTTTGACAGAGTTATGTTACTGGACTTTTCTCATCATAGTTTTCCAGAGATATGTTACTGGACTTCTCCATCAGTCATGCACTCCATCAGTCTTAGACTCTATATGAATGTATAGAAATAAATTCGACAAGTAACACAAGTATACACATATTCAAATAATTCACATATTAATGCAAGACTCTCACTAAAATGCACGACTCTAATGTAAGCACACAAATCATCAACATATTCATCATCATCATATATCACTCTCGTCATCGTTATCACTCTCATCATTATATATATCACTCTCATCATTATCATAGATAAACATCATCACTCTCATCATCATAATGATATAGTTATCGTCATCCTCATCACCACTAAAATATAAACATTGCCATCCTCATCTTCATCATAATCTAATCATCATCACTCTCATCGTATTTATTTATTATATATATATATATATATTTAATATTAATCATCGACACTCTCTATCGACCGTTTATATCACCACTTATAATCCTCGTTAATTCAACCCTTACACGTGACTCATTTCTACATCAACATCCCTCTATTTTATTTTATTATTCATCTTACATACATACTCTATCCCATCATCTATTCTAGGCTCTCTATATACTTTACTTCTGATAGCATAACCTATTACTCATTCTTAGTCTCAAGATATATTCTATTTCATTATCATTACATATAATGTCTCCTCTTTATACAACTAGGTTCTTCCCCACCATCGTCATTAACTCTTTCGTAATTATTCTTCTCATTTAAATCAACTTTATATTTTATTACCTTGTTCTCACCTTCGTCGTCATATATACATCGACTATTCTCCTAATCTTAACTTAATCCTAATTTAAAGTTATTATCTCACTATATCAGTACATTCGACTTCAGAAACTTTCCTCACTAAGGCTATATTATAATTTGAGATTTTATTCTCTCGATACCGGTTATTATTATTATCGTCAAACATTATAACTATTCCCGCTTATCCGCTTTCCTACTCATCTTGCTCTCTAATTGTTTCCCATCTTTTTCATCTCTATTATTATTACTATTATCTTTCATTACCTAATTCACAACTCCCTACACTATAATCTAACTTGACTACACTATAATCTTTATTTGTTTTTACACTTTAAACGTTCCTAATAACATTCGCCATAAGTTATTTAATTACCTTGGCTATCTCACTCTCCAATTATCAATACTCTTAAGTTCATTATTTTTCACGCCCTATTATCAAGTCATCTTTTAACATCATTAAATTCACTTAGATCACTATCAGTCTATCACCGATTTATGTTTTAGACTTGTTATTATCTTGAGGTAATTGATAAGTGATAAAAAATACTATATTTTCTGTGTTAATCTAGGCATTTTGATGACTTGCCTTGCAAGTTATATAAGGAAAAGCAATCATTTGTTGTAATTTTATCATTTATGCTTTGTATGCCTTACTCTATTCAACTCGTGCAGGAAATGACAAGCAAGGACCAAGAAAAGTGCCCAAGTTCTTAAGAATTTCGCTATTAGCGAAGATTTCGCTGATAGCGAAAATGCTCCAGGAAGACCTCGCCAACGACGAAGTTTGGGATGCAGAAGTGAAGAAATTCACTATTAGCGAATATTTCGCTAATAGTGAAATTACTCCAGGGAGATTTCGCCATTAGAGAAGTTGTGACGAGATCAAGGAATTTCAACAGGATAAGAGCCACGTGGAACCACCCCATTGGGGCAGAGGCAGATTTTCATGATTTCGCTGATAGCGAAATATTTGGCTATCAGCGAAATTTCGCAGAGGCAGCCAATATAAATAGTTTTCTTTTCTCTTCCAACTTCATTCCACTGTTTTATTAAGTTTTTTGGTTTTTAGAGAGAGAATAGGGCATTTTATAGAGAGAGAAACACAAAGCAAGGTAGTTAGGAGTAGATTCAACCCAAGATTTAGTGAGATATCATGGATCTAGGCATTGAATCTTCATCTCTTATTCTTCCTTTGCAAAGCTATCATAGACATATGTAGCTACATCTACCCTTGTGGGTCTTGAGGTATTCAAACAAGCTATTATGTAATCTTTTGATCATTTAATATATGGTTCTAGCTTATTTATTCAATATTGTTGTTATTCTTGTGTTTAATGTTTTATTGAGATTCAAAATGATATTGACAAATGCTTTTGGATTTGAGAACTAGAATAACAATCTATCTTAAGTTATCATGCTAAAAATAGATGTTAATATTTGATAATCACTTTTAATCTAGAACTTAATGCTTTTGGGTCATTTAATCGGGCGAGAAATCGTCGATTAAACGATCCACGTGATTTTGTGATTGTTTAAACGTGCGGGAAATCGACATTTAAACAATCCCTTAAAACTAACGATATCATTTGGACACGAATGATATTGTCGAGTGATTGTGATAGTATCAATTAAAAAGCTAGAATCCGTTATTTGATCGAGAGATTGCAGCTGTTACGCTTGGTTGATATCTCTGACCCCAAGCGAAATAGCCCTATCTCTACTCGTTTTACTTTTATGTCGAATAGTGAAAATAGTTTTACACAAACAAACAATTTATACCCAAACACTTAAAATGATATTTGACGTTAAAATGCTTATGAGACACATCAATCCCTGCGGAAACGAACCTATTATACTCATGTGTAAATAGTTATACGACATGTAAAAATATTACATCAGTAATCGCTTCTATTTATGCCTAATCACACTTCCTCATTTAGATGTAAAGCTTAAGGATCCTCACCTTTACTTTACACCTTAACGAGTTTCTTAAAATCACTAATACTATCATGGATGGTTTAGAGTCACTACAACGGAGGTGCTGAAACTTCATGAAAAATGCAGCATGACCCACGTGCGACATTTTAATCATAACTCAACTTAGGAATGTCTGAATGAGATAAAACCAAAGCTAAAATAAATACAACACCCATATATATAACTTTCATGAAGGAGCCTAAATCCAATTCGATACAGAGAGGGGTGCAAAAGTTGGTTTTCCTAAACCTAGGCAGAGTACACGACCTTGTTGATTTATGTGTAGTCTTTTGATCATAACTCAAGTTTTTAACGTATTATAAAAGTCACTCCAAAGCCCCATGAAATCTAACGTCCATATCTACAACTTTCATGTTTACATCGAAACCTAGTTCAGAACATAAAAGAGTCGAAAGTCTGATTTTCTAAGCCTCGGAAAAGAGCACGACCCTGCTGACCTATGTGTAGTATTTTGACCATATATTGAGTTCTATAGATTGGAATGAGGTCAAACCAACTCCCAATTAAAGCTAACATTCATATCTAAAACTTTCATGAAGACACCGATACCTAATTCTAAACGGAAAATGCCAGTTTTTATTTGTTTTTTCGGTTACAGAAATCATAGATTTTTTGCGATTTCGCATATGCGATTTAGCCTTAAGGGACCTTTTCTAACTCCGTTTTCGACCCTAAACTCGCCAAACTCAACCCTAATCTTCACTCCATGAGTATCCTACCATTCAAACACTAATTTTTCATTAACCTACCTGATTATCCACTCTTTTTAAAACTAAAACTCAATTCAAAAACCTAAACTACTTTTCCTTAATTGTTAATTTCAACTTCATCTTTCAATTCGTTTATCATCGTTCTCTTATCAAAATTCACATCATAACAGCAACAATGTATTAAAATTTAAGACAACCCTCCCATCATAGATTAAGATACCCTACAGTGCAAATATTCTTCCCCTTACCTTGAATTCTCTGGAAACGCAACTTTTGGTTCAATTCTCCTTAGCTAGGGCTTGCATCCTTTCATCTCTACTTCTCTCTGGTTCTCACGTTCAGCAATAATGTTTTATTAATTTCTATTCCTCTATTTATACTAGGAAACTAGGTTAAATTCTTATTATTATTACTTTTCTCCCCTACACCTATCATAATTTACTCCCTCCTCCCCCACTTATTTTATTACTTCTATTTCTCACTTCTTATCTTTATTATTTATGATATCATTCCTCTCGTTATAATTTAAATTCACATAAAATATTAATAATCACCAAAACTCTATTTTTCAACAATGGCACACTATTTTCTCCCTAAAAATTGTTTTCTCACATTATTCACTCGACTAGTTAACTCCTCCTTACTTCCTCATTATTCGTAACACCTATAACCACAAAAGATTTAATTTAATAATATCAAGCCTCAATGATAATCATAACAATAATACTAATTTTACCCGATAATAATAATATTATCTATTAATAATACTGACAATTAATATTAAAAATTGGGGTGTTACAAAAAGTACCAAGTTACAACATTAAGACAAAGAAAAGGGTTTTGATTCCAAAAAATTATAGTCGAAATCTAACGAAATATATTTTGATTTAAACCATCACACCCTTCACTTCAAATCCTAAATCCTTCACTTCAAATTCACCATCATCATCCATTAGGGCTTCATCTTCACCATCACACCATTCTTTTCTCTTTCTCCTAAATCCTTCACTTCAAATTCACCATCATCATCCATTAGGGCTTTAGCTTCACCATCACACCCTTCTTTTGAATCTCTTCAAATCTCCAATACCTAGAACCCAAACTCCTATAATTCCTCAACCCTATTCTCAAAGTTCCAAACTTTGACCTTCCTCTTCAAAACCTAGAACCCAAATCTCCAGGGAAGAACTATCACACGCTACAAACAACTTCCCCACTATTCATCATCGACAATGGTCGCTTCAGCCTTGTTTACAAAGCTTGTCTCTACACATGCACAATCCTTGCCGTAAAAAAACTCCACCGTCGTCGTGAAACTAAAAGTGATATTTTTAGAGGTGAGTGATTTGCGTTGTTGGTGATGAATGAGGAAGATAAGATGACAAATATCTTGCAAAATTCAATGAGATTGATCGATTGATGATTTTTTGTATTTGGTTTTGGTGATGAAGATTCATGATTTGCTGGATTTGATTGTCCATGTTGATGATTTTGTTGTTTTGGATTTTGAAGATTGAGGATAGGATTTGTTTATATTTTAATTTGTTTTTTTCTATTAATTTTAATTCTAATAATCAGAGCTAACAATAGTTTACTTTTAATAATATCCACGTCATACAAAAAAAAAAAACACACGCCACATAAGCTTTGACCGAGTCAAAATCAAAGAGGGTCATGGTTTTGTAAATGAGCTGAAACTTGAGGGGCCAATAGTGCTATTTTGAAAATAAGGGGTCAAAATCGCAAGTTTTTCAAACCTAGGAGGCCAAAAATGCATTTAAGCCTAATTTTTAAATGACTTTTATATATGTTTAGTCCCTTCAAATAAGAGTTATTTAAATTTGGTCTCTGAATTTGCTAATTATTTTATTTCGCCACTGAAAAAATTAATCATTTAAAATTAAGTTCCTAATCCAAGTTAATTACTGGCACATCATTGATTAGCTGACGTGACAGTGTGAGTCAACAATTTTGGACATGAACAGACGAAAATAACCTTGCACACAAATCTTCACAACCTGCACACACTTCCTGTCTTCCTCATCCCGATTCACTTTCCATTCACAACAACAACAACAACAAATCTTCAAACACACAACACAAACTCATATAAATGAAAATCAGAATCATTAAATAAAAATCAAAGAAATAATTTTCTTCCCCATTGACTCAAATTCTCTCATTGCTTCAAACCTATACAACTCATGTAGATCTAAGGGGTTAATTTTCTGTTTTCTGATGTTGTTGCTGCGAATGAGAGCAATTTCTTCATTATTCTTGTGGTTTTATCAAGACAACTAGATAGACTGGAACTGACTGCAAATGTAAAAATAAAATAACAATCAGTTAGCAGAAGACCATAAACATACCAGGAGACTACCAATCTATCTATTTGTCTGCCTATCTGACTATTTAATACCAGTTAGCAGAAATCTGTCAATTTCGGTTTCAAAAAACAAGATTTCCTCCGATTCACCGTCGTCGGAGTATGCGAGGGAAAAAGAATAAGAGGGTATAATGGTCATTTTGCTTTTGCTTGACCCTCAAGGTCATTTTTATTAGTTTGCAGACCATATTTTGCTCACTCATCATCTAATTTAACCAGTCAGCACTATCAAGTTAGCTAATCAGTGAAGTGGCGGTCATTAACTGGGTTGAAGGATCAAATTTTAAATGATTAATAATTGCAAAGACAAATTAAAATAATTAGTAAGTTGAGGGACCAATTTTCAAATGACCCCTATTTGCAGGGACTAAACATACATAAAAGTATTTTTAAATTACTTGATATTTATTTCTTCTTGTACCGGACCCAAGGCCCAGTCTTCCATGGCCTTACGGTCCATCCCCAAATTGCTCTAAACATATACCTTTTTTTTTTTTTGTTTGTTTTTGAAAACATAGTATCCGATCCAAAAATCGACGAGGAGATCAATTCCACCATCCATTTGCTGGAGCCCCACTTAAAGTCAGAGCATAACTATGTATAAACTTAGCCCACCAAAATTGACACTAGAAGGAGTTGAACCTAAAACATTGAGTGGAGCAAACTCTAAGATCTCAAACCAACCACTAGACCAATCCCAAATTGATTTACTCTCAACATATACTTGATCTTAGACATGGGATTCATATTATTTGTAACACATCATCATGCTTCAATGTCTTCCCACAATTATACAACCAAACCATTGAAGAACGATATCCGTAATGATTCTTCTTTTCTCCTTAATGCTTCAATGTCTTCCCCCAAAGTATCAATATCTTTTTTTCACATTAACACATGGTGTACACACACACTCTCTAATTTTACCTTCTCATTACATGACTAAATGATGATTCATCATATTTTTTCAATAAAAAATACTCAACTTTTTTACTTTTTAAAAAATTTGTATGACCTATTTTCCCTATATTTTAGCGTAAAAATAAATAAATAAATGACAATATCAAATAACAAATTTGATCATAAAAAACTTGCAACAAATTAAAGTTGCATGACATTAAATTAGATTAGCATCTAAACAACCAAAAAGTGCAACATCCGAATTTGTAACTCTAGCTGTCTAGCATGTTTTGATTTTCAATATAGAGAATGTCTTTTGTCAATTTTGAAAATTAAGCTTGATTTATGACCAAAATCTTTTGTATTCTCCTTCTTCCTTTTGTCAATTTTAAAATCATATTCACCCAATTACCCAACCAACCCACTTTTTTTTTTAGTTTTTCTTGGGTGGGTTTGACCGGGTTTTCCGGGTTAACCCAACCCATGTACACCCATAATTTCAATGGTGCAATCCGTGGGAAGTAGGTTTCCCTCGTCTTATTTGACAAAACATCCCGGTAAATATTGAGTGATTGGTAAAATCCCGACATCGAAACAACATTATGACACCTCATCCAACCAAAAGGAGACATTAGAGTGATGAGCGATCGAGATCACCATGGTTATCTCCAATCAAGCATCTTCGTCACGGGCCCTATCGTCATCAACCACGATGCTCCAGGTTTCCATTATGAGTGAAATGGAAACATTCATGCGGGAGGATTTAGAGTTACCTATTCCTACCTCCCTTTATGAAACTCCTAATATGGAGACTTATGACAGGACAACATATCCTGATGAGCATATTAAGAACATGGTAGTCATCCTCGACTATCGTGGAGTCCGAGGTTGAGTGACTTGCAGACTATCGTGGAGTCCGAGGTTGAGTGACTTGCAGGCTCTTCAACTTGACACTAAAGATATATGGATCCATATACTTATGGGAAGAATTATGCCACCAATTTACTTCACCCTATATTGCTTCACAATGACAGTTGAAATCAATTCTTACGTTAAAGACAATCAGTCAAGGGATAAATGAATCCCTCTGAGATTACATCAAACATCTATTTTCTAAATTGAAGACTCCGAAGAGGTTCCAAGTTCATCTAGGCTATCAAAGTCAAAGAACCATGGGACCTTCCTAGTTTTTCGAAGAAGCTAAATTAACCTACCCAAATTGACACCAGGAGGAATTGAACCTGAGACCTCGAGGAGGAGCACACTCCCAGATCCAAGCCAATACCACCAGGAACCTTTCTAATTAGAGCTAAAACATACACGTGGTACAAGGAAAACCTCAATGCCATGGAATCTTGAAGAACACGACAAGAGGGGGAGATTACAGATGAGATCCCTAAATGATATGCTTCAAGAAATGATACAAAAACAAACCTTGGATAGAAAGTTGAAAACATGCAGGTCGATTTAGCGAATACACCCTTCAATTGTCATAACGAGAGCACATCCTCTTGAGTGTGCCAACACTGAGTTCAAAAAGGGGGAATATGCTTCCCTAAACCTACATTTCCAAAGCACAGTGTCGTTAAGTCAATATTTGAGGTTTTACAAAAGCAATGGACACAATAATGACGACTGCATCCATATAAAATATGTCATTTAAATCGTAATCTAAAAAGGCAAATTGAAGAAATACAATGTCATAAATACCTCTGCATAGAGAAGAATGAGACTCGTATTAAGAATCATGGAATCATAAGGAGAAAAATCATAGATGTAAGCAAGATAGCAAACATAAGAGTACTGGGAGATACTCAAAGAAACTCATTAGAGAATGAATAGATTGATAAAAGATGCAAAATGAGTACATACTAATCCATATTTATAGGATTTATTGGACTAACCAATTATGTAACTAACTTCAAACTCCACTAACTAACTATTAACTAATCCTAATTAACACACTAAACCCTAAGAATCTTAACAACTCGACCCCCCACAATATAAAGACATAATTTCCTTGAGGATTGTGGAGATAAGATTTCAATTATCCCTAACAAAATATCAATTTTGAATTCATCATTGTTGTCTCACCTGTTAGGAGTTAATTCATAACTACTTCATTCTAGGTTGTTAGTGGTTTGTTACAAAATAACAACTAGTTAGTTAGAGATAGCTTGTGCTACAAGCATATGATACTTTGGCTATATAAAGCTTTGTAATGTGTATGTTCAACACTTAATGAAAATTCATATTGGAAACAATAATTCTCTCTATTCTCTCTTCTCCTTCTTCTTCCTGATCCAAACCTTAGAAACCAGGTTATAACTGTTTTTCAATTTTAACAGTTTATCCACCTTGTTCTATAGGCTTATCCACCTGGTTCTATAGAGAAAAACACCATTGCTGCGCTAACATCACCTAATAGTATGATATTTCATGCAAAATACTCGTAAAATTATGCGTGAGATTCCTCACAAAAGGACAAGCTCTCGGATGTTAACACCTTTGAAAAAATATCATCACAACAATCAAATCATACAAGAAATATATCAACAAACACGATTCTACAAAAAAAATCATCTCAATGGACTGATTGAATCTCTTTATAAATACCACTCAAGCACCGAAGAGCAAAGGAAAGATAAAATATCAAAAGAACACTATACAAATATATTGAAGAAGATTGTAAAACTCTTGAAACCGATTTTTGTTCTAACACTGAAGTTTCAAATCTAGTCTAGAAAATAAAGTGATTGTAGTACCTTGAGATATTAAGATTTATTTAAATATTGTCTTGCCAACAACATAGAAAGACGAAAATTGGCTTTAAAGAGGATCGACTTTAAAGAAACTTGTGCTTTAAAATGGATCATGGAGTGTGTTACTATAACAACCACAAAAGTCTTTGGACTGGGCAAGTATGGATACAATTGCAAAAGTCTTGAATGATAAGCTTATTTTTTTAGACCAACAAAAAATCAAAGATGCAGGTTTTGAGAATGTCAAAGTTATACCGATGGATGGCGGTAATGTATTAATGTCTTGTTCTTGAAAGGCAAACAAACACAAAATAGTTTTTTTTTTTTTTTTTCATCATAATAGTTTCTCATTTTTTTTTATTAGATAAACAAACGTAAAATAGTTTCTAATTTTTTATTAAATATCTAAAAAAGAATCCCTAAATTATTCAATGTCAAAATCACTTTTTTCAATCTATAACAAGCGAGCCTTTAACAACTTTTCATTTGAAACTGTTTATATTTTGTTTAGATCGAGATTATTTTAAAGACTATAAGAAACATATACAAAATTCTTTAAAGTGATTTAAAAAAAAAAGAATTTGTTTTGTTCATAAAGTTATAAAAAACGAACTCATCGGAACCGTTAATTACAAATTAAAATTAAAGTAATTTTGACATTTAATAATTTAGAAATGACATGTTAGAGATAATTTCTAAAAACTAATTTACCACAATCATTTGTTTGTTTTGATAGAACTATACAAAAGAGATTTTTGGTTACGAGTTAAAAACAGTTACAAATAAATAAGATAAATGAAAAGTTTTAATAGTATCACCTATCCAACAAAATTGAAAAGTTGTTTCTACTCACCCACAATAAATTGCTACACATAACATAACACTCTTGAAAAAAAAAGAATACACTTTTGTTTTTCACTGACTGGCCTTTGTCTTCTCACTTCACACTTCACACTTCTGGTTTTCAGCACTGTTAACCACCGCTTTTGTTTCTCACCGACTCGCCTTTATCTTCTCACTTCACACTTCTGGTTTTCACCACCATTAACCACCATAAGTTCTGTCAGTTTTAATAAAACTGAATATGAAAACCCAACCAAACTCACATCTGCCACAGACGGGAGATGAAGTTAAGCCATGACTGTCGGTCGACAGTACCGGAGATGCACATGCATTTAATGTTAGAGAGCTTGACATCATGAGGCGTACTGACCTCACGTTAGGTGACCTTAGAAGAATCCAAGACCCTCTATTTTCCCTGCCCTTGTGCTTATTCCACTGTTCTCAAATGAGAAAGAGCCATCACCGTCAACGTGGAACACATCCAAGCCATAATCACTGCCAACAAAGACCCTTGTTTTGTTCAGGAACTTCAAGCAAGGGTCCGTAACCACGACTCAACCACCACTCCGTTTGAATTTGCAGTGCTTGAGGTATGTCTTCAGGAGGCTTGCAACATGTTGGAGAACAAAGCAAATATGCTAGAACAAGAGGAACATACTCGATAACGTTGGGAGCGGCAATGAGCTAAATGTCTAAGACTTGCTAAGAGAGATACCACACAATTACCAAAAACCTTGAGGCAATGAGTTTAATTAGGGTCTTGTCTCTTATATATCCAACCTTTCCTCCATTTCTAGTCAATGTGGGACATAATCACTCACACTTGATTTCCAACAATCTCCCCCTCAAGTGTGACTCACCCACATCACTAGGATCTCCCCCTCAACTGTGACTCACCCACATCACTAGACTGATCCACACTAGGATCCCACTCCCACTCCCAATCGAGCCTAACCAGGGCTCTGATACCAGTTTTTTGAGGATTCTGGGAAGTGTTGGGAGCGACAATGAGCTAAATATCTAAGACTCACTAAGAGAGAGACACGACATTAATGTTGCGAAAACGTCCCACATCGAAGAATATGAAGAAATATTCAAAAACTTGACCATATAAATAAAAGCCTTATGTGTTAGTATTTCTTGCACCAATAGTTAGCGGGTTTTGCTATAGTTGGTATTACCTATACTATTCAGTATCTGTAATTATTTATTATAGTGGAATTCTTTTCAATGACTTTTCCCGTGGATTAGTCAGCACATTGCTAAATACCACGTTAAATTTTGTGTCATTTTCATTCTGTCTTTTACTATTATTGTTATTATTCTCGCGTCCTGTTATCAGAGCTGGATCAAATCCGTTCAAGAGGGAATGTAACACCCTAAACCCCACATATTATTTTCTAATAAAAATACAATAATTATTTAAACATGCAAGGTGTCACACATCTTGTTCAATTCAAAAATACTTCAATTAAATTAAAAACGTAGCAGCGGAATTAATTTTTCAAAACATCAAAGTAACTGTCAAATTATTTGTATCAACATCCATACTGAATTCAAAATAATTCTAAAACCTAATCTAAAAAAAAAAATCCCCAATCCCTAGTGTCACAGATCAGAGCAACGACTCGATAAGGACTCCCAAAAACGATAAGTAAACGAGTAGGTTCCAAAGCCATCCTCAGAGATTCACTGCTACTATACTTCTTCTTCTTACAAATCTACACCACAAGGGTGTAGGCGCCCAACCTGCCACTAGAGGGTGAGAATATATTCAATATAAGAAATGCATAAACACATGTATAGATCCAGATAAAAGAACACTTCAATTACATTTAGGCATGTGTACATCACATTCAGATAATATTCACATTTAATCATATACCTTCGTTTAATAAAATCAGTAGACATCAATTAGCATCTTATAATAACATGTGAGCATAATTTTTTTTAAGAATATCAAAAAGATATCTAAAAAAAATAATACAAATCATTCACACATACATCTTAAAATAGGTACACTTCTTTAAATAACAAGTCTATTAATTTCACATCTTAAAATATCACATCAATTACACATCGTTAAATGACACATCATTAAATAATTCATAAATTACACTTCATTAAGGGGGGCGGTTGAAGGAGGGAAGCAGCCACAGTTCGGCTTGGTGGCGGTCGTTGTGTAGGATCCGAGAGGGGCTAGGTGAGGGTGTCGGGAGTTGGTTTGATATTAATACTCGTCGGATTGTGAGAGATGGCAGAGACTATTTATTCTGGCATCACATATGGGTGGGGGAAATTACCTTGAGAACTAAATTTCCCCTCCTCTATGAGATTGCGGTGAATAAGGAGTGTTCGGTGGCGGAGGTGAAGAGGGTAATGGGGGCGGATGGAGGTTGGGAGAGGCTGTGACGTCACAAGTTAGCTTGGGAGGAGGAGAGTGTGAGGGAGTGTGTCTTACTACATAAAATTGTTTTGCAGGAAAATGTTGATGATGCTTGGCGGTGGCTGCTTGATCCTATTTAAGGTTATTCGATGAGGGGAGCATATCGCTTTCTCACTACTTCTGGTGAGCCTGTGGATAGGACTCTTGTTGACGACGTTTGGCTCAAGCAAATTTCTTCAAAGGTGTCTCTGTTTGTGTGGCGCCTTCTTCGCAACATATGCTGAGTTTTTTTTTCCTGGGCTACTAAATAAGGCACAAGAAGAAAACGATCTTCATTTAAATTTGGAATTCAAATTGCAAGAAGAGCTCCAAAAATTAACCATTTATTTTTTTTGTAGATAATAGCCTCATTTTTTGCAGGGATTCTATTGAATATTCTCAGACCTTTAAAGGAATTCTTAATACTTACCAATCTGCTGCAGGTCAACTTATAAATTTGCATAAATCTAAAATCTCTTTTAGCCGAAATGTACCTGATGATTATAAAATCTTGTTCCAAGGTTGGATGCAAATTAAGGCTATGTGAGAATATTGAAGGTATGATTAGTAAGTTCTGGTGGGGTAGCAAAAAAAGGTGACTCATTGGATTAAATGAGACACATTATGTAAGGAAAAAAAGAAAGGTGGAATGGAATTTAGAACATTTCATGAGTTTAACATTACAATGTTGTCTAGACAAGGTTGGCGTATTATGCACAACGACGACTTATTGATCTCATAATGTTTGAAAGCAAGGTATATTCCTAGAAGTAATTTCTTGAGAGCTTCAATTGGTCATTACCCAAGTTATACCTAGATAAGTATTCTGCAAGCTCGTGTGGATGTTATTGAGAAAGCTAGTTTGTGGAGAGTATGGGATGGTTGTCTAATTTACTCATGGGAGGATAATTGGTTTCCTTATATAAATTGACACAAGATTTGGTCTCTTAAACCTCTTAATTGTGATATTATGTTTCTGTGTGATCTCATTCATCATGATATTTGATGTTGGAATGCCCCTTTAATTAATGACATTTTTCTCCCTTTTGAGGCTCAACAAATTCTTCAATTGCCAATTTCTTTCTCTCAATTACAAGATGAATTTGTGTGGGGTGCTTTACGGTCAACTATTTTCTCTATGAAGAGTTCATACCATTTCTTAAAGGCAAAGCGTGAAGTCGAAGTCTTTTTTAAATATTTTTTTAACGCGTTTCTCTCTCTAAAAAAATTCTTTCTTTGACCTCTCTTTAGAACTAAAATGCGCCGCCTCCCTTTTCCTGGTCACGTTGTAGACGACGGTGGTGGTGGAGTGACGATGGTTCAACCGTCCACACAACCTCTTGACCCTGATCTTTCGGCAGTGATTCGTCGGAAATGCGGGTTTCTAGACGCGTCTGTTTTGTCCGGCGGCTAAGCTGGTGGTTTAGGGCCGCTCAGTTCATGCCGCCGTGATTGTTTTCTGGTTTGTTCTGTATTACGTTCGCCAGAATTATCGTTTGGGTTGTTATTTCACGGGAATCTGGATCAGGTTTTAGGTAAGCCGTGAGCTCTATGCGTTTCTAAGATTGTTGCGGATCTGTTATCAAAAACCATCGCCGGCGCCGCCGCGGTTGTCATATCTGTATCTCGAAAACTGATGCAGCTAGTCTGTTGTGGCTGCGGATGTTGAAAATTATCCTTATCTGTTCTTGAAGGAGGTGGTGGTTGTTGTGATTGTTGCTATAAGGGGGTTGATGGAACGTGAATTTGATCATGATGGCGGTCAATTCATTCGTCGTATTGAGAAGTGAAGACTTGTCTTGGTCTGATGCTCGTCGACCTATATGAGTCTTAAATCAGTTTTGATAATTGTTGAAGTTTAGATTGTTTTGGACTCGAAAGAGTCGATAATGCTTGTTGCGGATGGTGCAGTGAGTTGATGGTACGTGATCCTCTCTTTGTTGACAATGGGTCATTCACCAGCTTATAGACCCAGTTGGTGCTGGCAAACATCGTTTGTTAGAGTTGAATAGGTTTGAATCGATTGTATTGTTGTTCTTGGTTGTATTTCCCTTTAGGGTTGACACACTTGGGTTCACTGGGTTAGGTTTTATGTCCCCCCAGTTTTTATGTATTTTTTTCCTTTTTTTAATAATATATATGAGAATTTGACAAACGTAGGCTTAGAGTGGGGTGTCAACTTCGTTGAGACGTGTTCTATTCCTTATAAAAAAAAAAAAAGAAGTCTCCCATAACTCAATGCAGGACAATGATCATCAAGTGTGTAAAAAATTATGGAAAATAAAAAGTATTCCAAGACATATTCATTTTTCCTGGAGGATTCAACATGCAAAATTACAAGTAAAAAATGATCTTTTAAAAAAAAAGGGATAAGTAGTGATCCATTCTGTGTTTTTTGTGGACACCATAATGAGACAATTTCACACCTTTTTATGGAGTTCCAATGGGCAAAGCAGATATTTTTTGCCTGCTCTTTAGGTGTTGTACTTAATCTACTTGATCCCAGGTGCATACCTTTTTCAGAGTGGTTGGAGAGAAATATTATTGATGCGGATCAGGATATCATAGTCCATGTTTTGGCCACGTGTTATGAAATATGGTGTGTTAGAAATAAGAAATGTTTTGAGGGGACAAATGTTTATGTGACTGCCATTGTTCAAAAGACACAAAGATCTATTGTGAATTTTAAAAGTGCTAGTGTGATGTTGTTGGAGACACTAAGTGGGGTCTAATTTTGCAATATCTGATGTTCATTTGACACCTTCTCTTAGTGGTTTCTTTAAGCTTAATGTTGACGCAACATGTCTGATAGAGGATGGTAAGTGGGGTATTAGTAATGTGGTAAGAGATAATGAAGGTGTTGTCTTTACTGCTAGCTGCTGGCAAGTCTTTTCTTGACCATACTCGGAGTTTGCAGAAGCTTTAGCTATGCGAAAGGGTTTGGAATTTGCGTGAACCCAATCAGGCTGCTCATTATTTAGCTAAACATGCTCTTCATAATTTAGATTGCATATAGATCGAAGAGACTCCACCTTGTATTTCTGCAGTCTTGGCATTTGATTTATTGTCAAACTTTTGTTAATGAAATTATCTTTAACATAACAAAAACTGAACAATATAATTGTATAATATGACAATTAGATAAACAAAAAACAGAGGCAAATTATTTTTACAAAATAAGCAATCTTAAAAAAGTATAATATTTATAAAAGTAGTTGTATTTCTCATAATAAATATTAATCTGATGTATGATTTATCAGCGATAAATATTTTATAACTCTCTTAGAATTATGTTTTTACTGAACATTCAATCAAATATAATTGAATAAATTTAGATGCAAAAACATGTATTAATTTGGCTTGCGTTTTTATCCTTTTTATATTATTTTATGAAAATGTATTTTCTGTGTTTTGTTAAATTTCGTGATAAATGTTTCCCCTATAATTAGATTCTCTTCAAGCTAACCGGCCTATCCTTCGTAGGGGACTGACGCGGTGGTTGGAAAAAAGACACATTTAATTGTGAATTCAAATGTGGTAGATAAGATCAAGTCATACTACACGACCCAATGAATAGTTCAAGTCACACACTTCCATAATCCATTATTTTTTCAGAGAGTTCCCTTCAACTATTCATGTATATTAAATAAAGAATGCAATTTATTTTGTTAAGTTGAAGGAAAATATCCAAATACATGTCTTATTTTTTTTTTAATAATGCATATTTGTAGCAATGAAATACTATTACTACTCCCTAAAATGATTGATTACAAATATCTATAATTCATATTCTCTATAAAGGACCGAAAATGCCTTGTTTACCTATTATTGGAAAGTGCATTAACATGAATACGACAGTAAGAAGAGGTAATACAAAAGTATGTAAACTATAAAAACGAGCCGAGGTAGATTGCCCCACACGAGCGCTTCCGTGCAATAACTTTACCACCGACGATCCTATTACAGGAGTAGCATCACGTACACCTGTTACAAAAATGGTAGTTTGACTGCGAAACTTCTTTGTTTCTGTATTTCCGGAATATGAGTGTGTGACTTGTTACAATTGATCCTATTGATAGTACATACCATAAAAACAATACATCATCTTTCTTATCTTGACAGAGATGGCTTTACTCCGTCAAATATTTATTCTAATATTTGGAGCACGAAATATAGAAAAGAAATAGATTCTAAAGTATTACAACTATGATTCCAAGCGCAAGATTGGATAAAAAACAGCGTATGAAAGAATTATGGTCTTTCTGATACCTATCTATCTAGTACGAACGATCAAGTCATTCAGTAAAGTCTCTTCACGTTGTGTTTAGATAAGAACATGTTGGTCTAGGTAGTTAATTGAATGTTACTTTTTCGTTTGTGAGTCTTGCTCCCATGCATAATTTGTTGGTCAAAAACCACAACTCAATAGAATTCATTCTTTAAGACTCCGGACTCTCTTCTGTCCGGAGGGAATCATTGTTTATCAATCAATTATGCCTCAACTGGATAAATTCACTTCTTTCACACAATTCTTCTGGTCATTAGTAAATGTATATTAAATACATGTGTCGTTTGTTACCGGTTAAAAAATATATTTTGACATTCTATAATTCAAGATTATCTTTTTGAGATGTCATAATAAAGCATAATCAATTTTATGTTTGTTTATCGTAATAAATGTCACTCCACAAAAAAAAATAGCTTGTTAGGAAACAACTATATAAAAGAGATATTTCATTACAAAATTATCTCCATCTTTTGTAACTCAAATTTTTTTCTCTCACCTCTAAGAAAACTCTACTTTTTTGAAAAAAAGTACTCTTAAAGCCTATTTGAAAAAGTACTCTTAAAGCCTGTTTGTTATAGTTTTTTTAAAAAGTATAAAGCTAAATAGGAACCCCTAGACACAATAGGTGATTAAGCCACCAAATATGCTAATTAAAAGCAAAATTAGGATGATTTTCCTTCAACCACCAAAAGGTCTAGAGATTTATTTTCTCGATAAGTTGATTAATAGAATTTCCTTTATGTTGGAAAACTCTAGCATTCTTGTCACACCAAACAGCCCAAACACAAGAAAGTCAGATCAAATAAAAAGCATAACAAGTGTGTTTTGAGATGCCACCCAACGATCAGAATTGAAGAATTTGACCCATTACATGAGCCAACTTAACTGAAACCAAGCATAGCCTATTATATATTTCATACCAAATATGTCCAAAAAAAATGCACGTCAAAAACATATGATAAATATCCTCTTGAGAACTGGAACCGCTCGAGAGAAAAAACGTATTTGGCTGAAGAACCTTTCTCTTGATTAAGTTGTTAGTTATTGGAAGTCTGTTATGTAATAAACGTAAAACGAAAATGTTGACTTTTAAAGGAACCTCCTTGTGCCAAATGGTTGTGGTGTGATAATTGTTTAAAGGTTGATCCTTTGAAATCAAATAGTTGTAAGAACTAGAAACATTGTATTTTAAATAGATGTGAATTTTACAAATCCACTTGTCATTCACTTCATCCTTCAAAGTTCAAAGTTCAAAGTTCCTCCCTCGAGCCAAAGATACCACCGAAATAAAGTTCATACTCCATCCCTCACCTTACGCCATAAGTGATAAGTAAGCCAACTACGAACCCTCTCTCCATCACCCCTCCCAATGCTATGAGAATTATTCCACTACACCGATGCTAATCTCCCCCCATCGCCTATAGTTCAACCTTCTTCACCATACCTCACAGCTAAGACTCTATACCACAATAATTGTTTTTCCTCCCTCAACCTCCAACATCATTTTCCTAGTAGAGACAAATTAAACTCCCTAATCCTACTTAACCCCAGTCCTCCATCCTCCTATTTGAGATAAATAGTGTCCCAATTTATGGCAGATGTTTTCTTAGATTCTTCACTCCTTGTAACCTGAGAAAATATCAACATTGATTAGAGCATTCATCATGATGTCGAGACCTTCCGCCACAATTAAGAAGAGAAATGAAGAAAGGAGGTCAACTTGGAAAAGACCTCATTCAATGTGGAACACATTTATTGGGCATCAATTGACAAGCACAAATGTGGTTGCTGTGGTAACACACTCCATGATCCATTTACGCCATAACACCAGAAAATTTATTATACGGGGTTCACAAAAATGGTAAAAGAGGAATCAACTTTAAAGAAAATAAGTTAAGCTAAACAATTCATAACTTGAATGTTTCATGTTCCTTTTGAATCAAAGAATGTCATATAATAGTGAAACTTGTCCTATGGTGAAAACATGGAAATATAAGAAACCTTCTCAAACTAACAAGTCAAGACCAAAAAGGATTTAGGTACTTTATAATAAAATTTGTCCATGTTGCCTTGATTAGCTAGGTGGGTTGATTCTTGTAACACCCCAATTTTCTATTTTTAATTAATTTCATGAAGTTGGATAAGTGAAGTTTTGATTAATATTATTATTGTTGTTGCTTTCACTTTAGTGTGATTTAGTTGTTGAGAAAATAAAATATTAATGATGACCGAGAAGTAGTATGAGGAATTAAATAAAATGAAGAGATGAATCAACATAAGAATAATAGAGTCGGGAGGCGGAAAATATAAGTTTTAAATAAGTTAGGGAGGGATGAAGTAAAAGAATAATGGGATGAGGAGAGAAAAGATCACAACGAGTGACCAATACAAATATAAATAGAAAAATATAGAGGTTAGGGAGTAAATATTGCTTAACGTGGAAAAGAAAGAAGAAGGGAGCAGAGGAAGAGGAAAACCCTAGTTGCAACAACATCAATCCAAATCGAAGATTTCGATGGATTCGAGGAAAAGGGGAGAATCTCTTCATCTCTAGGGTTTAATTTTCTGTTTTGGGGATGTAGGAATGATGGAGGAGGAGAGCTACTGAAAATGTTGAATGAGGGCTATTTGTGTGGTTGAAAGATTAAAATTAAAAGGACGTGAAAACTAATGATAGGAGGAGACATAGGGGAGTTGTTTAAGATAGATAAATATGATACAACACAAGTTCCTCGAATTAGAGATGAACCTTAAGCGACAAAGTAGTTTAAGTAGTAGAACGAGAAGTAGAAGAGATATAGATAGGTAGTTCACAACGAAGTGGTAACGACGAGAGTAAGCCCTTAGAATATTTAAATGGTGTAATGTGGTAAGTCGATTAAGAGGGTATAAAACATGAAAGAGATAAAGAAGTGAAAAGATATGATGGTATAAGGGGGGTACGAAGTAGGTATTTTCCGCGTAACTGATGAAGTTGACAAGACCCCCTTAAATCAATAATTAGTTTAGAACTATTGTTAAGTCAAAGAGTAAAGAAGTTAAGGCAGTTAAAGAACTTAATATGAATGTTAGATAGTAACATATAAGGTGTAAAAATGAATAAGGAATATAGAAGTCTATTTTAGATGATCGTAAGCGATGAGAGAGTCGTTAAGAGAAAAAGAAAGGGACGATAAGGAGTTATATATTAAGTAACTATGGAAAAATCCAGTAACATAACTCTGGAAAAATGACGAGTAGGTGTAGTACCATATTCATATAGGTCGTTAGGAGAGTCCATATGCATGTATATGATGATGTTTTTACTTGGTGTTTAATTTATGTGTGAAAATGATGTGCTACTTTGATATGTGAAATGAAGAGATTATACATAAAAAATGTTGAGAGTGATGAGACGGTGAGGATTATATTCTTTTGATATTTATTTAATGTGTGCTTTTTCCTATTATTATGTTATGGAGGAATTTCTCACCCCTTATTTTGTTGTGCTGTTTTCCGTATGGTGGATATACTTTGAGTACAGATACTCAAGTTGACGAGGAGTAGCTGTGGGACTTTATAAGGTGGAGATTAGGGGATGCCCTCCATTTAGTTTTGTTATTTGATAGTTGAATAAGCAAGTAGTCGCTACGAGCTCTAATATTGTAACACTAGGGTTGAGGTTGACGATTTAATTTTAATTACATTTTGAGTTGAATCTTGGAAACATTGTTATTTTCTATTTATGATTGTGGAAAGGCAAGTATGAATTTATTAATGTGATCAGTGAATATTTTCTTCTTCTATAGTGGGTTTATTTTAAAAGAAAATATTTTATTATTATTTTGTGATATAATGTCAAGTTTTGTAACATCCTTACTATTAAATAAATTCTTATTATTTAATACTTATTGTTGGGAAGTAGGGTTGTTGTGAAAGTGGCTCAAAATTGGAGAAATTGAAGTTCTGAAGCTGTCAAAATCGGAGCACGATTTCAGAAATCGGAGCACGATTTTTGGACCAGAATTGGCACTTCCATTCGTAAAAAATCGGAGCACGATCTGACAAAATCAGAGCACGATTTTGCGCAAATGCATAAAAATAAAACGTATTTTTGGGCCTGATTTTGTTCCAATTTATGATGGATTCTTTTACTATAAATATAGGCTTTGTATCAGAGTAAACCTTGAGATAGAGGGGGCTGAAACAAGAGTTTAGAAAGGCAACAACAAAACTAGGGTTTGTATAGAGTTTGTCTCTTGGGAACAAACACTAGGGTTTGAGGGTTGCTTCATCCTGGGAAACATTTTTAGGATTGAGTCTCTTGGTTACAGGGAGAGATTGAGACTTTGGATAGAATTAGGCGGGAGACTTATTCTTGTAACCCATTGATATCTCTTTTGTAAAGTTACTCATGATTATAGTGGAACGGAGGGCTGCTCTCTCCCCCATATTAGGTCAATTTTGGACTGAACTGGGTAAACAAATTCTTTTGTGTTCTCTATTCTTTTCTCTCGCTGTTTCCTACTTTTGTTTGTGATTATAACTGTTACCCACTTGTTTTGGTTGCTTGATTATTCCTTGCTCCAAACATCAAATATTTATCGGTGTGCTTTTTCATCAAATTCACAGCAAGGGTGTTACACTTCTCGCCTAGGAATATACTCTCTTGACTCCATTGGACATCCCTGGAATCCTTCGTATCGAGCTCGCTCCAGTTCACCAAGTGAATCTTTCAATCTTGTAAAACCGAAATTTTTGCTCATATTCGCTCCCATGCCGTTCTGGCTTGCCTATGAAATCTTTCTGCCAAAAAACCCTTGAGACTATAGGACTTGTCTCACGTGTGACTCACTTTGTTTGCCTAACAATTATGCCCTGATTCAGAAACTTAGGTCTTTTTCATGTCATTTGCAATTTCTCATCAAAGACCTACAAAATAGAAAGGAAATAGGTAATCGTAGCTTACGTGGCCTAAGAAGTATAAATATTATTTTTTTGTTGCAGAATCCAAACTAATCCACTGAAATAGACACCATGGAGAATCAAACCCGAGACCTTGAGAAAATGACATTTTACACAATTTCTACTCACCTAGAACTCCTCAACAGGAGGAAGTTGTAGAAAGAAAAAAAGGCCTCTCTAGAAAATGTCTTGAGCCATGATTCATAAAAGGAATGGTGTTTAAAATCTTGATTATACCTATCATAAATAAGACTCCTTATGAATTGTGGAGAGTAAGAAAACCAAACATTTCATATTTTCATCAATTTGGTTGCACACTTTATATGTTTAACATTAAAAATCAAGCAAGTTTGATTTCAAACTAGAAAATTGTATCTTATTAGGATACTTTGAAAATTGTATCTTATTAGGATACTTTAAAACATAATCAATAGACGTTGATGGTTGAAGAATCAATTCACATTATATTTGATGACAAAGAGTATCCTAAAAACCAAATCTTGTTGAAGACATTGGAGATAATTAGGTATTAGATGAACATGTCAACCAATCTTCTAGAGAAGTAACCATCACCCTATAAGAATATGAGGATATAGAAAGTGCAGTGAAAGATAATTACTCTAATCACCAAATTGAGAATAGCCAAAGATGGAAATATAAATCGTCACATCCAGACAAATTGAATATTAGAAACAAGCAAGATCCCTAAAGAATAAGAACATCATTTAGAGATGAATCTATTGTGAGACTAATCTATCTATCTATACAATAAAACCAACACCTATATATTGATGAAACATTAACTAATGATGGATAAATTGTGGCTTTGCAAGAAGAACTAAACAAATTTAAGAGAAATAAAGTACATGAGTGTCACAACCAAAAGAACAATTGTTGTTAAAAAAGTTTTCACAATTCCGCATATTTACATTTTAACTAAATTGTGCTGAGTCAAAAAAAAAAAACAATAAAGTAAGACTGTGCATCAAAATAAAATTATAACCATAATTGAAGTTACCTAATTCAAACCAATCATTTGTGAGTCAAAAGAAAAAAAAAACAGTGTTCCGCCTTGACTAATCAAGACTCTTGAATTTTTTTCTCTATATAAATGAAATGCCAACAACACAATTCTTAAAATTCATTAACCTTACTAAAGAATCACTCTTAATCTCATTCATATCATCCATGTCGTCCTCTAGTGAACCTTATTTCATCCTTATTGAAGAATCCTATGATACCATCCCACAATTTTTTTATCCACATGAATGTTTCCTCATTAAACGTCACTACTTCCACTCCCCTTCATTCAATCATTATTCCTTCATCATTCCTCGTAACATCTTATGTGATTATGACGATTTTGAATCCGTGAATCGAAATTGTTTGTCCAATACCTTGTTACGCAACGCTTTCTCAGTGCTTCCTAATGAAGTGTTGGAAGACACTCTATTTCTTATGGGTGACTATACAAGGCATATGAGCAAAGTCAACTTTGAAGGAGATAGAATATTGAAGATGGATGTATTGGTTGGCCAAAAGGGATCTAGTACAATCCTGGAGAAGGTCAAATTAGACGATATTGCTACTAGTTCTTCAATGAAAGAATGTGCAATTTGTTTGGAGGAATTTTGCTGTGGATCAGAAGAACAACACATTGTTTGTACCAAGTGCATGCATGTTTTCCATGAGCAATGTGTTGCTAATTGGATTATTCACTGTGACATTACCAATCCACAATATCCATGCCCAATGTGTCATTCCCAAATTCAATGATCAGATTACAAAATAATAATTTGATGTGTTTGCAGAATAATAGAATATGATGTGTTTGCAAAATGAAGGAATTAAGACTATAATAATTTTTTAGCCTTTATCATGTTTATCAATTGTATCAACTATTAATGCAAAACAATTTTGGTGTTTTTAAATGTATTTTAGTCTTTAGAATTTTATAATAATTTTGTTCTTTAAATTTTAGTATAGTCACTTTTTTTTATATTTTTGTTTTGATTATGATCGAGATGTCACGATCATCATAAACGTGTATACACTTTTTTTTAATAAGTAAATGAATTAAAGAGAGTTATAAACTACTTCGAAGAAAAAACAAAGAGTTATAATTATAACACTAAAGAGGGAAATTGAGACAAAGTTTAGCTCTAACTCTAGCTATATAAAACAACTCAGATATCGCCCACATAACCTTGAACATTATTTTGTTTCTCATGAACCATAAACATCATGAACTCTCTGAACGGTATGAAATGTAGCACTCCTTCCACTAGTAGGAAAAGCAAAATTAGGGAGGGAAATTAGTGACGTAAAAAATGAAATTCCTCACAAATTTCTTGGTCACAAAATTTAGTGACGGAATTAGAGAGGGATTTCATATTTTCCCTCACAAATTTTTGTTTTTTAGTAATGTTCATTATTCAAGGTCAATGTTATGCCTATTATCATACATGCATGTTAAATGGACGTTGATTGTCATGAATATATTCATTTAAATATTTTTTGTTTTTCTTATTTTAATGTTGTATAAGATTTTGATTTGACAGAAATTATATTGTAAAATATTTTTGGTCTATGTTTACTATTAATCCTTTTGTTAGCCTCTATCATGTTTCTCAATTGTATCAACTATTAAGGCAAAACAATTTTGGTGTTTTTTGAATATATTTTAGTCTTTAGAACTTGTAATAATTTTGTTCTTAAAATTTTATTATAGTCACTTTTTTTTTTATATTTTTGTTTTGATTATGAGAGGTCACGATTTGTATAAATGTGTATATTTTTTTTAATAAGCAATTGAATTACAGAGTGTAAAAGCTCTAACTCTAGTTATAAACCAAGTTCACGATAATATTTTCAATACTATCTAAAACAAATGAGATATCACCCACATCATGAAATGGCTAGCCAAATTAGGTCTTTCCATTCTTTCTGAACGGTATGAAGTGTAGCACTTCTATGTTATTCAAGGTCAATATTATGTCTATTATCATAAATGCATATTAAATAGATGTTGATTGTTATGGATATATTCAATCAAATGTTTTTTTATTTTTCTTATTTTAATGTTGTAAAAGATTTTGTTTTAACTGAATTTGTATAATATTTTTGGTCGAGGTTTAGTAATCATTACATATTACCACAAAAAGAAAAGCAAATAATTCAACATCTATATATATAGTATGATATCAAAATATTTGAATGCCAACATGGTAATTCAATTGCTACCATTGAATCACACACAATTTTAAATTCTCTAAAAATATTCAATTAGGTCATTCATAACACACTAGGATTATTTTTATTTTTATTGACAAATAACACACTAGGATCATATTTTTTGTACATAAACTAGAATTTCATTAACAATGAGAGAAATCCTTACGAAAAGATGGGTATATTTGGTAAGAGTAACTCTCCATCAGACCGTTGTTTTTGGTAACAAAACTAATATAATTAATTTTCCTTGAATAGTCTGGAGTCTTGAAATTGTGGCTATGCAAGAAGAACTAAACAAATTTAAGAGAAATAAAGTACGTGATTTAGTGTCACAACCAAAAGAACAATTGTTGTTAAAAAAGTTTTCACTCTTCCGCATATTTACATTTTAACTATAATTGTGCTGAGTCAAAAAAAACAATAAAGTATAACTGTGCATCAAAATAAAATTATAACCATAATTGAAGTTATCTAATTCAAACCAATAATTTTTGAGTCAAAAGAAAAAAAATCAACAGTGTTTCACCTTGACTAATCAAGACTCTTCAATTTTTTCTCTCTATATAAATGAAATGCCAACAACACAATTCTTCAAATTCATTAACCTTACTAAATAATCACTCATAATCTCATTCATATCATCCATGTCGTCCTCTAGTGAACCCTATTTCATCCTTATTGAAGAATCCTATGACACCATCCCACAATTTTTTTATTCACATGAATGTTTCCTCATTAAACGTCACTACTTCCACTCCCCTTCATTCAATCATTATTCCTTCATCATTCCTCGTAACATCTTATGTGATTACGACGATTTTGAATCCGTGGATCCAGATAGTTTGTCCAATACCTTGTTACACAATGCTTTTTCGGTGCTTCCTAATGAAGTGTTGGAAGACACTTTATTTCTTATGGGTGACAATTCTAGGCACACGAGCAGAGTCAACTTTGAAGGAGATAGAATATTGAAGGTGGATATATTGGTTGGCCAAAAGGGATCTAGTACAATCCTGGAGAAGGTCAAATTGGACGATATTGCTACTAGTTCTTCAATGAAAGAATGTGCAATTTGTTTGGAGGAATTTTGTTGTCTATCAGAAGAACAACACATTGTTCGTACCAAGTGCATGCATGTTTTCCATGAGCAATGTGTCGCTAAGTGGATTATTCATTGTGGCATTACCAATCCACAATATCCCTGCCCAATGTGTCGTTCCCAAATTCAATGATCATATTTTTAAAATAGTAATTTGATGTGTTTGCAGAATAATAGAATTTGATGTGTTTGTAAAATAATGGAATTTAGTCCAAAATAATTATTTCGCCTCTATAATGTTTATCAATTGTATCAACTATTAATGCAAAACAATATTGGTGTTTTAAAATGTAATTTAGTCTTTAGAATTTTCTAATAATTTTGTTCTTTAAATTTTATTATAGTCACTTTTTTTTTATATTTTTGTTTTGATTATGATCGAGATGTCACAATTATCATAAACATAAACATGTATATACTTTTTTTTAATAAGTAATTGAATTAAAGAGAGTTATAAACCACTTCAATGACAAAACAAAGAGTTATAATTATAATACTAAAGAGAGAAATTGAGACAAAGTTTAGGTCTAACTCTAGCTATAAACCAAGATCATGACAAAATTTTAATGCTACATAAAACAACTGAGATATCACCCACATAACCTTGAACATTATTTTGTTTCTCATCAACCATAAATATCATGAACTCTCTGACCAGTATGAAATGTAGCACTCCTTCATTATTCAAGGTCAATGTTATGCCTATTATCATACATGCATGTTAAATGGACGTTGATTGTCATGAATATATTCAATCAAATATTTTTTGTTTTTCTTATTTTAATGTTGCGTAAGATTTTGTTTTGACGGAATTAATATTGTATAATATTATTGGTCTAGGTTTACTATTAATCCTTTTGTTAGCCTCTATCATGTTTCTCAATTGTGTCAACTATTA
Organism: Medicago arabica; assembly: GCA_946800305.1. Classification (NCBI taxonomy): domain Eukaryota; kingdom Viridiplantae; phylum Streptophyta; class Magnoliopsida; order Fabales; family Fabaceae; genus Medicago; species Medicago arabica. The sequence continues at coordinate 11,669,037 of OX326965.1, read as the reverse complement.
ATGCAAAACAATTTTGGTATTTTTTGAATATATTTTAGTCTTCAGAACTCGTAATAATTTTGTTCTTAAAATTTTATTATAGTCACTTTTTATATTTTATTTTTGTTTTGATTATGAGAGATCACGATTATTATAAATGTGTATTTTTTTTTTTAATTAGCAATTGAATTAAAGAGTGTAAAAGCTCTAACTCTAGCTATAAACCAAGTTCACGATAATATTTTTAATACTATCTAAAACAAATGAAATATCACCCACATTATGAAATGGCTAGCCAAATTAGGTCTTTCCATTCTTTCTGAACGATATGAAGTGTAGCACTCCTGCGTTATTCAAGGTCAATGTTATGCCTATTTACGTAAATACATATTAAATGGACGTCGATTGTCATGAATATATTCAATCAAATATTTTTTTATTTTGATTATTTTAATGTTGTAAAAGATTTTGTTTTTACTGAATTAATATTGTATAATACTTTTGGTCGAGGTTTAGTAATCATTACATATTACCACAGAAAGAAAAGCAAATAATTCAGTATCTATATATAGCATGATATCAAAATATTTGAATGCCAACATGGTAATTCAATTGCTACCATTGAATCACACACAATTTTAAATTCTCTAAAAATATTCAATTAGGTCATTCATAACACACTAGGATCATTTTTATTTTTTTTGACAAATAACACACTAGGATCATTTTTTTTTTTACATAAACAAGAATTTCATTAATAATGAGAGAAATCCTTATGAAGAGATGAGTATATTTGATGAGGGTAACTCTCCATCAGACCGTTGTTTTTGGTAACAAAACTAATATGATTAGTTTTCCTTGAATAGTCTGGACTCTTGAAATTGTTCCTCTATAAACAAAAAACCAACTAATTAAACAAATTCATTAAATTCCTTAACCATTTTATTTTGTCAACAAAAAAGAGAAATCAATTTCCTTAACCGTACTGTAGAACCACTCATGTCATTCATATCATCCATAACATCCTTTAACAAATCTTATTTATACATTAGATTTTACCACTACCAATCCACTTCATTCATCTGCTATTTCTTCTTGATTCCTGGTAGCATCTTGAGCAAATATGATGTATCCGAATCTCAAATCCTAACAGTCTTAGTAATATGTTTTTACGCAACACTTTCTCTGTCGTGCCTATTCCTTCCGAAGTATTGAAGTATTCTCTACTTTGCATGGGTGAGTATGCGAGAAATATGATTACAGTCAACATTGAAGGACGTCGTATATTGGAGATGAATGTTTCATTCAGGAAATCTCAAATATTCGTGATGTCGGGAATGTTATGAATTCTTTGGAGAATATCAAAGTGGAGGAAGTGCTGCTACTTCTTCTTCTTCAATAGAACAATAATCTATAGACATTAAAAATCACATTGGCAAGTTTGATTTCAAACTAGAAAACTGTATCTTATTAGGAAACTTTGAAAACTGTATCCTATTAGGATACTTTCAAATATAATCAATAGACATTGATGGCTGAAGAATAAATTTACATTATATTTGATGACAAAGAGTGTGACCCTAAAAAGCCAAATCTTGTTGAAGACATTTGCAGATATTCATGTATTAGATGAACAAGTCAACCAATCTTCTAGAGAAGTAACCATCACCCTATAAGAATATGAGGATATAGAAAGTGCAGTGAAAGATGACTACTCTAATCACCAAATTGAGAATAGTCAAAATTTGAAATATAAATAGTCAAATCTAGACGAATTGAATATTGGAAACAAGCAAGATCCCTAAAGATCAAGAACATCAGTTAGAGATGAATCTATTGTGGGACTAATCTATATAATAAAACCAACACCTATTGGTTAAGCTTTAACTAATGATGGATAAATTGTAGCTATGCAAGAACTAAACCAATTTAAGAGAAATAAAGTTCGTGATTTAGTGTCACAACCAAAAGAAAAGCACCGCATTGGAACCAAGCAGGTTATAATAAACTAGCTGAATGAAAAAGGGGGAGTTGTAAGAAACAAAGATAGACTTGTAGATCATGAAGGTTTTTATTACACTGAAATCTTAGCACATGTTGCAAGGTTAAATGCAATCAAAATTTATCTTTCATTTATAGTTAATTATAACATTATTCATTATCAAATGGATATTAGAGGTGCATTTCTTAATAGTTTTATATATGAGAAATTGTATGTTAAACAACCATATGGATTTGAGCACACACAATTTTCTGATCATGTTTACAAACTTAAAAAATCTTTGTATGGTCCTAAATAATCTTTGAGAGCTTGGTATGATAGACAAGACAATTTGTTGTTTGAAAATAATTTTAAAAGAGACCAAATGGACACTACTCTATTTAAAAAAGTATCTAAAAACTCTGGTTCTACTAAAGCAAAACTCTGCCAAGAACTAATTCAGAATGAATTTGAGATGAGCATGATGGGTGAACTCAAGTTCTTCCGAAGGATCAAAATAAACAACGTAAAGATGGTGTTTACATCCATCAAACTAATCATACAAGGGAACTACTCAAGAATTTGTAAACTAATGCTTACACTCGTGCACCTTACTTTCTCGCTATGCAAATGAGTCAAGTAATAAGGTAATTCAAAGGTATACCAAGGTATTCTATATTCTCTACTTTATATGATTGCCTCGAGACCTGGTAATTTATTTAGTCTATGCTTTTGTGAAAGATTCCAAATTAGATTATTGAGAATCACACTAAAGTACTGCTATTAAAAAAATCATTAGATATCTAAAAAGTATTAATGCTAACAAGGTTGAAGATAGAATTGAAAGAAAGAGAGTGGTAGCCACTAGCCGTCAATCCATTGGTGAAAATTAAATCTCATAGTCAAGCTAAAGACAATGAACAATTGCATTATCTACTCGTAGGTAGAAGTAGAATACATCTTAACAACAAGTTGTAGTACACAAATACTTTGGATAAAATATCAACTTGAAGATAACCAAATGAATGAGAGGAACATTGTTATTTTATGTGATAATACTTCTACTATTTCTTTATCCAAAAAGCCTATTTTACACTCAAGAGCAAAAAATATAGAAATTAAACAAAATTTCATTAGAGACTAGGTTCAGAAGGATAATATTTTTATTAAGTTCATTGATATTGATCATCTATGAAAAAAAGTTTTCACAAAATCCTTTTCTAAAGATAGATTAGATTTTACAAAGAAGAATATTAGTATTCACTTTATAAAAGAGTGAATGCTCAGTTTTAAAGTTGCATCCCTATGGTAATTTGAATCCTTTGTCTGGAGAATGAAAGTTTATTTTTTACCATAGTCACTCAAAATTCAAAATAATTTGAATAGCCTTAAAAAAACTTGATATGATAAAAATAAATTAAAATAAGTATTTTGTTACAATAATGAAAAATTAAAACTATAAAACTAAAAATATAAATATATTTCATTACAAACAAATTACTTTTTCAATTGAATTAATTAATTATAAAATATAATAAAATTTAGAAATATTTTTATGCATTTTCATTACACATTTTGAGTAATAAAAGAGAATAACATTAAAAGATAAAAACTGGCTAGGTTATGTTATAGTGATCCCCTCTCATTTCCGATCACTTACTCCAATTCAGTATTTTAAATGGATCATTAAACCATCATCGGTTAGCTGATATTTGTTTTTCCTTCAATTGCTAGTTGTTCATTGGATCACGTTCCTTCAATTGAATTTTCCGTTGCATGGATTTTGGTATCTATGCTTTTGGCAAATTTGGTGGGAATTGATTTTGTTGAAGTAAATCACATCATAGGTTTCTAATTGTTCTCAAGCCATTCTGTGAGATTGTTGATTGGTGATAACAATACAAATTCACTTTTCATTTGGTGGGCTGCTAAAACCTGAAACTTGCCCTAGCTCATGTGTGGTTCTTCTGGCCTTGCCATGTTTGACTGGCAGGTGGAGCTTGCACCCCCTGTCAATCCTGCATCAGCTGCGACAGTAGGCATTCTTTCTGCTACGGTGTCTGATTCCGATATGCCACATGCTACTGCCACACCACAGGCTGCTGTTCCGAAACCTTCCTTCGCACAAGCACTTCGTGGTCCACAGGTATTGTCTGATCCTCTCCCTGTGCCTTCCATCCGTGGGGAAACAATGTCAGTTAAAATTTCAAATGCTACTTATTATCGAGGGATAGATACTTGCAAAAGTAACCATCGTGGCCGATTGGTTCTTGTTGGAACATTAGTTAAATTCTAGTGAGAAGCTGGATAAAAAATCACAATGTGGAAAAACTAGTGTGACTTAAAAATGTCCCACATTGGAAGGTCACCCCAACTAGCAAGTGTTTATATAGAGATGGGGGGATCTCCAAGGGTGTGCCCTTGGGGTACCCACTTTTGTGAACGGGTGAGCGTTTGGGTCTGGGTCAAAAAGATATTTATTTTTTATCACTTGAAAATGAAGAATTAATTAATTAATTCATCATTATCCGAAAAGTGTTACGCATAACAAATTAATTTGTTACGATTCGACCCGATCCAAAACGAGTATCCGGATATGTCTAAGTGAGAAACCTAAACTTGCGGATCAAGTTGACTTAATCCCTAAGTAAACACGGTTTAGGTTACAATCTCTCCCTATAAAAGGAGAGCTCGCCTCACTCATTATTTACACTGAAATCCACAATAGATGATTCCTGTGCATTTCCTCTCTTCTCCCTTCGACTTGTGTTAACGAGTCATTTTTCCTCCTCTACTCCTTTCTTTGGTTTCGATAAGAACGGCTACGAACCGTAACGAGTGGTGTTAATCGAACGATTAACCCATAATTTGAGGTGTATACTCTCGAACAATTACACACTGTGCAGTGCGTAATTGAACAGTGATCTGGGCTGTTTTATCCTGAAGGCGGCGCGGTTGTAAGTCTACCTTGCACAAGTTTGGGTAGTGGCGCAAAACGTCTTAAAGAGAGCGACCTGGTCGTGACTCAACCCGGTAATCGCTTTGGTAGTAAAAACTGAATTTTTGAATTACGAAAACAACAGTTCTGAACAAAGGCGACAAGCCTTATGATACCAAAGACATCTTTGCAAAGTTACAGAAGTTGTGGAAAGTCAAAGGGCCGTGGCTTATGCTCTCACTTGGCCGAGGGTTTTATGAATTCTTTTTTGCTTCTCAGGAAGATATGCGTACCGTTTGGGTAGCCAGTACCGTAAGTTTAAAACCGGGAGTGATTAGATTGTTTGAATGGACTAAAGACTTTAATATTAACACGCAACATTAAACTCACATGCAAGTCTAGATTCGGTTGTGGGAATTACCACAAGAGTATTGGATGGAGAGAACCTTGTGTGAGATTGCCGAAGCGGTTAGGGCCCCATTACTGATTGATAATGTTACAAAGAATAGATTATATGGACATTATGCAAGGATACTCGTGGATTTAGATATCTCAAAGAAGCTTTTTTACGAGGTTTTGGTTGAACGGCAAGGTTTTGCTTTCCTCGTAGCTATCGAATATGAGGGCATGCCTGACTTTTGCATTCACTGTACTAGCATCAGACACAATGTTACAACATGTCATTGGTTACATCCACGACGGGAGGAAAGTAATGAGCATCGAATTGATAAAGGTAAACTACCGGTTCTTTCTCAGAGACCTAAGCAAGGATGGAAACCTAAAGACAATCTCGAGGGTATTGGCTCCTCCAAAGCCTTTGCATTTGTGGTTCCTCGGGCCCAGAGCATAATCATACAAATGACGAGAACATAATATTGACAACTGATACTGCTGCGCACACTCAGCAAAAGGACACGACAAATGACATTTCTCAGCTGGCCACACCTCACCATGTTGACACAGACGTTTCTGCCGTAAGTTTCAGTTTTGAGTTACATAATGTTGTTGATAAAATGCCCCATAATCGGTTGCCTAGCTCATCCATTCATGTTTTGGAAAAGGGTTACCACTGAAGCGCACGTTGACGTGCAACACCATGATGTGGAACAAATGCAATTGCTATCTCAGGACAAGATTGTTTTCGAGATTTCTCTTGCAGCTGTTCCGCAATCTTTCGAAGATCACGATGACGCTCAAGCCACTATTGTTTCTAATCTAGTTGTTAATGACATGGATATTAGCACATCTGCTATGCCCCTTAACAACCAAAATGATGCGTTGCACCACACACCAACAAAAACTTTCAGAGCGGTTTGGATTTATGGGCTAGAATTCGTGAGTATGACCAACATACTCCCGAGGAGGGATTTATGCAAGTACTAAGAAAGAAGCAGAAACAAACAATGAAGAAACAAGTCTTGGGAAAGTCGCCGTATAACACCCGTACAAGGGGTGGTTCTTCTCCTTTTGTCCAATGAATCTGTTATATTGGAACATCCGAGGTAATTGTTGTGCTGATAGATTGGCAAACATGGGTCATGAAGTTCAGGGTTCTGTTTGGTTAGACACCGTTCCGACGGAGTTACATATGGATCTCTTGCATGACAGGATTGACTTGCCTAATTACAGATTTCCATAGTCTTTTGTAGCTTGTTCTCGTTTTTTTTCCTTATTTTTTTTGAGGGTTTTGGCCTAGTCCCCACTCTTCTTTGTATATATTTTTTTTTCCTTTTTTTAATAAAATCTAGAGTTTGGCAACATAGGATGGAGGTTTCCCGGGATGCCAACCTAGTTGGGATGTCAGTGTTTCCTTCTGATGTCTGTCCTTACTCCTTGCTTAGCAAAAAAAATAAAACATCATCGGTCATCTTCCGAGTTGAAAAAAGCTATAGTGATTCTTTGATATATGAGAACCTGAATAGCTTAAATGATGCTACGATTCTATATATTTGTAACTTAAATAAAATTCATTTGTATATGAAGGATAATTGATCCACATAGTGCATGCAGCTGTATTGTCATCGCCTACGTGTCGTCATCTTATCTGTCCATTCCGTCACAAAAGAGTGTGAATGTCTTATTGTTTGATATTCGGTAGATGTTTTGGAGGGGTGGTAAGGAAATAGATTTTTTTCAACAAGGTATCCATCTAAAAATTATTCTAGGTATGATACCAATGTCTTAATCTTTATAATGGTGAAACTTGTACTCAGTTTGAATTATCATCAATGTCAATTGACAATGTTGCTATGTTGTTATGTTTGTGTCTGCAAAATGCTATGTTATGCAGAGACTATTTGGATTTAAAAGTGTTATGTTTACCCTTCATGGTGTCATCAACTTGTTTGTTTTTTATTGCTGGGCTTTTCATTTTAAACTTCTTTTGGAATTGTATAGGATACCTTGTGTGCAAGTATTGAAAAGTTGAAGGTTTAAGCTATATTTGTTCTTATTTAAGTTTCTATCTTTGCTATCAAGTATGAACGAACTATGTGGATTCAAACGGAAGGGAACTTTATTAGTCTCCATCTTATTACCTTTAGAATCATTTAGAATTATAATTTTTTTAGTTTGTTCTTTTTGATATATATATGATACAAGTTTATGAACATCATTTTAGTTGAAACTGTCAATCATAAATTTTATAATGATCTGGATGTGTATCCAGAGTGTTTGACGCCACAAATCATTTTATATGAATGTAAAATTCAAATTTTAGTTAATGGATTAGTTTTTTGATTTTTATTTTTTATTTTTAAGAATTCATGTTTTATAATTTATTATTATTTTTTTTTAAATAAATTTCACAAATTGCGACAGTTCAAAAGTGTTGCAATGAGTTTTTTTTTTTAAAGTGCTTTGCGACAGTTGGTGCGACTGTTCTTTGAACTGTCACAAAAGACAGTTGCGACCCCAACATTCGTGCCTATTGGGGAACAGTCGCAAATGTACATTTGCGACCTTTCTAACAGTCACAATCAGTCATTTTAAAAGTCGCAGAATGCATTTTTTTCTTGTAGTGTTTTATGGCTTTCTTGCATATGAGTGATATGGAATGAAAGAAACGGTCGCATTTTCAAGCACAAGGAGCACTCTTTATATCATCTGCTCGACAAAATTAAGTTTCAAACATTTTTGTGGTTGAAAGCGAAATACACTATTTTCTCTTTTGATTATCATTCTTGATGGTTTAAACCAATTATGTGCTTGGGAGCTGTAACTTAATTTGTATTTTTATTCCATCGTTGGTTCGTTTTTTGACTTTGTAAACTCTTGATTTAGCCTTTTCTTACTGGCACACCTTGTTTTGGGTAGTCTTGGCCCTTTGGTTTTTAATTTCATTTTAGTTTCTTCAGAAAAACAATTAAACGATAAATATAAGTTAAAAAATATCAAACACTTATTATATGATAAAGTAAAGGTTAAATATGTTTTCACTTTTACAAAATTATATCAACCTTTAAGTCCCTATAAATATTTTCTTCAAACATTAGTCATCCAAAACATTTCTGCCATCAAAGTTAGTTTTTCGCATTTATTTTGTATCGAGAAAAATAAAAATTCACAATTAACTTACGATGTGTAAATTTAAAATTATGTTACATTCGTGTGCCACATGAATCATCGGATTTATTAACTTTATAAAACTAATTAAACATAATTTATTCATTTAAATATTTTAATTAATATCAATTACATTTTTTTAGGAAATCAATTGATTTAAAAGATGTCCTGATTTATTTTTCTCAATAACTTTAAGTTTGTATTGTTTTTGCATGGACTTAAAATGAGTCTTGCAAATTTTTGATGTTAAAATTAGTATTCACTATATTATTAATTTATTAAATTGAAAAAAATCTTTAATAGATTATTAATTTATTAAATTGAAAAAAATCTTTGATAGTTATGAAATAGATCATGTTTATATTTTGTAATTTCCATTGATTTTAATAAAGTTGTCCTGATTTCCATTGATTTTGTAATTGCGAGTGGTAAAGGTTGGAGTTTAGACTTGTGTCTAGGTTATGCTTGTATGATCTCTTATTGTGGGCCAGAAATGGCTGATTAATTTGTTGTTGGTCATCGTAGTAAAAGGTTGGTGTGCGTGGATTCGCTAATTACCGTGTTGGCGGTCGAATCCACTCACCACTTTCAAGCATATGTTCATGGGTATGTATCACAGTCATCTTGTTGATTGACATGAGATTGTATGGACTCGAAAGAGTCGTTAATGCTTGTTGTCGTTGTTGCAGGGAGTTGATGATATGTGATCCAATATCATGTTGACGATTGATTCATTCGCCAAACTTTAGACCCACTTGGTAATAATCGTTTGTTAAATTCGTTTAGGGTTCGATCCACTTTGTGGATCTTTTTTTATGTTTTGTCTATTAGGGTTGTTGACTTGGTCAGGTTTTATGTCCCCCAGTTCTAGTGTAATTTTTCCCTTTTTTTAATAATGTATATGAGCAATTGGCAACAGATTAGAGTAGAGTACCAATTTAGCAGGACACTGTTATTTTTTATGTCATTTTACTCTTGACTTATCAAAAAATAAAATACTAAATAAGGACTAAAAGTTGTTTTATTTTACTCAGACTAAAAGTTATTTTATTTTACCCACAGACTAAAAGTTGTTTTATTTTGCTCATGGTTTGAAAGTTGATTTTTTTTTCTCAAAAACTTAATATTTTCTTGCTAATTTTCTCATAGATCGGGTCTAAAGTTGATGGACTTAATTGTTAGAATTTTTACTCAACATTTGCATTCACTCTCCTTTTTTTTTTTTTACAAAATGGCTTGAATTTATTGTTAGATTGGTGTTATCTCGTGGTGATAATCCCTTACCATCTAAAGAGTTGCGCGAGAAACTCTTGCGTTCATGGAATCCCATCGATTAGTGGAAGATGATTCCCCTGGGTCAAGGCTTTTTGAAATTTTCTTCTCTTGTGCGGAAGATTTGAGAAGTGTCTAGTCAAATTGTACTTGGAACTTGAAACCGGGATTGTTACGTCTTTCTCGTTGGTCTCCAGATTTTCATTATTCTTTTCAAAAAAAAACTCATAGTCAGGTATGGCTGCGTTTTCATTATCTCCCTCTAGAGTATTGGCGACCTACAACTTTATTTGAAATTGTTGGGGCTATTGGTGCTCCTATAACGACTGATGAGAACACTAGAAACCATACATTTGGTCATTATGCGCGGGTGCTAGTAGATGTTGATTTGGCTGGCTTTCTTCCCGACACTTTGTTGGTTGAAAGAGAAAAGTTCTCTTTTGACATTGAGATTGAGTATGAACGACCGCCATACTTTTGTTTCACTTTTAATTCTATTGGCCATTTTTCTGATCATTGTAAAAAGCATATATATTGTCAATAAAGTTGATGTTGAAAAGGTTACCACAAAAAATTACCCTACAAAAAAATTCAAACATAATTTTGTTTCTAAAATGGATGTCGATCAAGTGCAAGGTTGTAGCAAACCAGTGACGTTTGAAGATCCCCTTATTAGTGAGATAATAAGGTATAGAGAGGAAACATCTAGTGTATTTGTGGGAGAGGTTATTCTTGAGAAAGAGCTACTTTCTAGCACTTCTGTTGAAACTATTCCCGTGCATCCAATACAAGTAGAGGATGATCTTACCACTGATATGGCATTGAAACAAAGAGAGGATCAATAATTTAACAAATATCCTGATTTGCGCATTGTCGGTCCATGGAGTGCCACTCTTCCTTCTAGTGTGACTATTTCTGATGAGATTTTAAACCCAAACGTTGATCATGACTTGCAGATTTTGCAACATAAAGGAAATGATTCTAGTAATACAGGGCCTTAGGTTTACACTGATGAGGAAGAGAGAGGCGGCGATCAAATATTTGAAGAATCGTTCTGCTGCCATGGAACAGCCCTTCACTGAGGTGGTGTCTAAGGCCACGAAAAAGAAGAAGCGAAAGCGTTTTCAGGTTCATAATACTCGATCCAAATGCAGGTTACCAGATCGATTCTTGATCTTTCTTTGGGTTCTTCTCGTTTCTTTTTCTTTTTCTTTTCCTTTTTGTTTGTTTTGCATTTTTTGTCTTGTTATTTTCTAGGTTTGTCTTTAGTCCCGCGTTTGTTTTATCTTTTATCGTTTGAGAAGATTTTGGTCTAGTCTCTCCTTCTCTTTTGTTCTTGTTTCCTTCTGTATTTATATATATATATATATATATATATATATATATATATATATATATAGGGTGTTGCAGTTGGTTCACCATCTGCACCCCACACCCCATTTGCCTAAAATAAACATATTTTATTCATTTAGATATTTTTAGGGAATCAATTTTTGTAAAAGTTGACCTGGTTTATTTTTCTCAATGACTACAAGTTTGTTTTGTTTTTGCATGGACTAAAATGGGTCTGGCAAATTTTCTAATGTTAAAATGAGCCTTTTTTTTTTGCCAAAAAAAGGGCAGCTAGCAAATAGCTATGCTACCAAAATATATTAGCCAAAAGAAGGAAAACAAACAAAGAAGAGGTGGGGGGATTATACCAAAACCTCCTTAGTGATATACAAACCTAAAGTTAGGCATTCTTAGCTAGTTTTTACAAAAAAACCTCTAATTCCAAAAGTTAACTCTAACCAAACTGTTAAAACAATCAAATTTAGACCTATGTTGGCAAAGTAGTTTGCACATTGGTTTCCTTCCCTGAAGATATGAGAAACAATAAAGTTCATACTACAAATCATGTTAAGATAATTATCGCATCTATTTCTAAGCTTCAAAAGAACAAGGGCATGATTTTTGAAAGCATTAATTACTAGCATAGAATCAAGTTCAAGCCAGAGATAGCACCGGTTATTTTGCTTAGCTATTCCTATAGCTCTCATAGTTCCAGACAACTCAGCAAAATAGGCATCTTCCTGTCTTGTGTTTTCAGCAAAACAAAGTAAAAAGTCTGCATTATGATTCCAAAATATACCTTCATATGAAGAGGTACTTAAAATTAGAAGAGCTATCATCATTGCATTTGATCCAATTTATGATGGGGGGTTGCCAAATAACCTCTAGGATCTGAGGAGCTCTAGGAGGGTGCAACAACACATTGAACTTTTTGATTAGAACAAAATCAAACATGTCAGCAGAGGACACAGCTTGTGTGAAATTGCCAGGTAGAGAAGTGCTAGAAATAATACTTGAGATAGAGCTTCTCCAAAGAATACTTATGTTGTTGAATCTTGTTTGATTCCTTGCAAACTAAATAACACTAAAGATGTTAATCAGAGCAGCACTGATCACTAGCTTACCTTGAGGACCATATGTCATCTCTAGATTGGAAAGGGAAGTTACAATTAAGAATGGAAGCAAACCATCTCCAAATTTTGACAGCATAGATTATGTTTCTGCACTATATTATTAATTTATAAAATTGAAAAAAAAATTATTTGATAGATAATTAATTTATTAAAATGAAAAAAAAATCTTTGATAGTTATGAAATAGATTATTTTTCTATTTTGTAATTTCCATTGATTTTAGGAAAGTAATTACATTATTTTATAACATAATAATTAATTTAGTTTATTTTTATTATATCAAGTTTTTATTTAATTGTATTTCATTCGAAGCCTGGGAAGCTGGAGGAGAGTCCCATAGGCCTCAACGTGAGTTCACCACATTCATCACAAGTTGCGCACCATGAGGTGCATGAGGTGTCTGTTGAACCGATGCAGGTTTAAAGAGATACTGTTGTTGAGCACGATGACGTGCATTATGAGTCACACGCTGCCTTGGAGTCACCTGTGGTTATAGAGCCTATCATCACGGCTAGTGACAATATGCCCACGGCAACAGAGCAAGCTATTACGGTTCCGCAACAGCAAATGGTCCATCCTAGCAAGAACATACAACATGATTTAGATTTGTGGGACAAAGTCTATCTATATGATGAAAGGGCAGCGACTGAAGACTTCACGCCGGTTCTAACAAGAAAACAGAAACAGAAAATTAAAGTTCAACAAGTTTTAGCAAAGCAACCTCCTAAAACCCATGCTTGGGGTGGCCACTAATCGACTGATCAATGAATTTCCTCTATTGGAATGTGAGTGCAGACAAGTTAGATAATTTATGTCACTCCATGGTTGGTACAATTTGGCTTGACACTCTTCCAGATGAGATGAAGATTGATTTCTTTCAGGACAGATGTGGTCTACCTAACTACAGGTTCCCATAATCTGTTTTTTTCTGTCTTTTTTTCTATTCTTTTCTCTGTTTTATTTGAGGGTTTTGGTCGAGTCCCCCCTCCTTTTGTATTTTTTTTCCCCTTTTTTAATAATTTTTTTAGAGTTTAACGGCATAGGATGGAGGTCTTTCGGGGTGCCAACTTAGTTGGAATGTCGATGATGTCTCTTGATGCCTATCTTTCTCCTTGCTTATCAAAAAAATAAAATTAATTGTATTTATTTTATAAAGTTGTTTTATTTTACTCATGGACTGAAAGTTGATTTTATTTTTTTCTCAAAAATTAAATTTTTTCTTTCTAATTTTCACATAGATCAAAAAGGACATTCACTCTTTTTTATTTTTATTTTTGACGAAATGGCTTGAAATTATTTTATTTTGTTACCAAAGAATGACTTGAATTTTAGATTTGAATAATTTGAATTTTCATTGCATAGATGTCGGCAAAAAAACAAAAGTCAATGAAAATGTTGTTAAAAAAGTTTTCACTCTTCCGCATATTTACATTTTAACTATAATTGTGATATGAGTCAAAAAAACAATCAAGTATAATTGTGCATCAAAATAAAATTATAACCATAATTGAAGTTATCTAATTCAAACCAATAATTTTTGAATCAAAAGAAAAAAAATCAACAGTGTTCCACCTTGACTAATCAAGACTCTTGAATTTTTTTCTCTCTATATAAATGAAATCCCAACAACACAATTCTTCAAATTCATTAACCTTACTAAAGAATCACCCTTAATCTCATTCATATCATCCATGTCGCCCTCTACTGAACCCTATTTCATCCTTATTGAAGAATCATATGACACCATCCCGCAATTTTTTTATCCACATGAATGTTTCCTCATTAAACGTCACTACTTCCATTCCCCTTCATTCAATCATTATTCCTTCATCATTCCCCATAACATCTTATGTGATTATGACGTAGTTGAATCCATGGATCCAGATAGTTTGTCCAATACCTTGTTACGCAACGCTTTCTCGGTGCTTCCAGATGAAGTGTTGGAAGACACTCTATTTATTATGGGTGACAATGCTAGGCATATGAGCAGAGTCAACTTTGAAGGAGATATAATATTGAAGGTGGATGTATTGGTTGGCCAAAAGGGATCTAGTACAATCCTGGAGAAGGTAAAATTGGAAGATACTGCTACTAGTTCTTCAATGAAAGAATGTGCAATTTGTTTGGAGGAATTTCGTTGTGGATCAGAAGAACAACACACTGTTCGTACCAAGTGCATGCATGTTTTCCATGAGCAATGTGTTGCTGAGTGGATTATCCACTGTGGTATTACCAATCCACAATATCCTTGCCCAATGTGTCGTTCCCAAATTCAATGATCAAATTTTAAAATAATAATTTGATGTGTTTGAAGAATAATAAAATTTCATGTGTTTGTAGAATAAAGGAATTTAGTCCAGAATAATAATTTAGCTTCTATCATGTTTCTCAATTGTATGAACTATTAATGCAAATCAATTTTGGTGTTTTTTGAATATATTTTAGTCTTCAAAACTCGTAATAGTTTCGTTCTTGAAATTTTATTATAGTCACTTTTTTTATATTTTTGTTTTGATTATGAGAGGTCATGAATATCATAAATGTGTAAATTTTTCTTAATAAGCAATTGGATTAAAGAGCGTAAAAGCTAAGGGATACTCAATCCCATAATAACATAGTGTCAACCACTTTGAAGACAAAACAAAGAGTTAGAACACTAAAGAGTTAAATGGAGACAATGTTTAGCTCTAAATCTAGCTATAAACCAAGATCATGAAAATATTTTTAATACTATCTAAAACATCTAAGATATCACCCACATCATGACGTGGCTAGCCAAATTAGGCCAATTCCTTCTTAAGGGTATAAAGTGTAGCACTCCTTCATTATTCAAGGTCAATGATATGCTTATTATCATAAATGCATATCATATGGACGTTGATTATTATGCATATATTCAATCAAATATATTTTTTGTCTTATATTAATGTTGTAAAAGATTTTGTTTTGACTGAATTAATATTGTATAATATTTTTGGTCGAGGTTTATTAATTATTACATATTATAACCGAAAGAAAAGAAAACAATTCAGCATCTATATATAGTATGGTATAATGATATTTGAATGCCAACATGGTAATTCAATTGCTACAATTGAATCACACACAATTTTAAATTCTTTAAAAATATTCAAATACCTCATATCATAATAAACTAGGATCATTCTTATATTTTTTGAAAAATAGCACACTAGGATCTTCTTGTTTTTTTATAAATAAACAAAGATTTCATTAATAATGAGAGAAATCCTTACAAAGAGATGGGTAGGTTTGGTGAGGGTAACTCTCCATCAGACCATTGTTTTGAGTAGAGTATATAAAATTCTTTGTCATGTTGGTGTGGAGCTAAGGGACATACAACGAAGTAGTATTAATCAGAATCTTCAGGATACAAACTCTAAGAACGCAAAACTCACTAATTTAATACTCTTTTTGTTCCAAAATACATGGTGCAATTGAACAATATTTAACATTAACATAATTTGTTTTGATCATGTATATTGTTTGTCAAAATATCAATGAATATATGAATTTTTATTTTTTACAGTTTTTTTTTATGGGAAAGGTTATAGTGTTGAACCGTTATCTTTTCATATATATATTAAAAAAAATTAGGGTGTTTCTTTATAGGCAATTGTTAGAGGGGTGGGAGAAATGTTAGTTTGACTGGATTCACCGTAAAACCTCTCTAAATCTCCTTCGAGGTTTCCTAAGTGTCCAAAAGAATTTAAAATTATATTTAGAGTGATGGTAAGTTGTTTACGAATAACGAGGCATATTTGAACAAACTTACGTCTACTTAAACACTTTAAAATTATTGAGAAATGATATTTGTACAACTATATTTAGACAACTTTTGAGACACGTCTCTCTCTATTTTATTTTGTCACAAATGTTGTTTAGAAATATTTGAATTAATATCATTTCTCAAAAACTTTAGCTCGGAGCACTGTTAGGGTTTGAGACCATAGTGAACGTGAACAGTAATTGATTCTTCTGTGTCCTTGTTTTTCATATGAGAGTAGGAATGGTGAATTTTATTCAATTATATATTATTTTGTTTTTCTTTATCACTCTATGACCAATGCCTTGGTGTTTTCTCAAATCATTTATGTAAGTATACTGATTGTAAGGCCAGCAATTATCATTAATGCACTGCCATGTTAATATACTGAAACTATATGTGTACCTATATGGTGGATACAAAGTAATTGAAATAACTACACCAAAAATTCTAAGATTTGATCTTAGCTTCTTTTTAGATACTAGCCATTGTTAAATTTGTTTTAACATAATTAATGGTTTTTCCTTTTTCTTTATATATCCTTTAGGTACTGTGAATTTTATAGTTTTACATGGATATCTTTAGAAGATCATGAGACATAATGATTTAGAAGGAAATTTGGAATATTCATAGTCAAATGAGGCTAATGATGTTGATGAGCATCCTAATATTTGTCCTACTGGTTGTTTGGATTTTGACTCCCTTGATAACGTTAAAGAAATAAACACATTGTTCGCTAAGAAAGAGGGTTTTGGAGTTCGTATTCATTGAACTATAGAAAAAACTTGTTTTCTTATATATTCCAATGAAGGTAAACACATAGATAAGACTGAAAATGGGGAAGACGACATTGTTTGCAAAGAGAAAAAACAAAGAAAAAAAGAAAGGTACTCAACCTCAAGAACTGGTTGTAAGGCATCACTTTTTGTTTCAAAGGCATGAAAGAGATGTAAATGGGTGATAAAAAGTAAAGTAATTACGTAAGAGATCCGTATAAATATTCATAATTACAGTTGCAGTCACTAGAAAAAAATCACACGTTTTGGTCATTGAAAAAATTTCGACAACATTTTTAGTCTTTGTGAAAACTTTCATCAATGCTAAAGAAAAATATTACAAGGATTAAAAGTGTGATTTTTGTGTAGGGCGAAAAAACATCTGAATATTTATAAGGATCATGTACATAATTAACGTGAAAAAGTAGTAACCATGTTTATAATCATGAAACGGTTAGTCCAAACAGTATGGCCTATATACGGTGTCAAAAGAAATGGTTCCACCAGCTAAAAACCTTGTTGAGAAGTTTGACGGAGTCCCTACATGCATGGAAAGTTTACCACCATTCTGAACACCACTATTCAGTTCACATCTATTGAAAATATTTAGCATATTTGTTTTAGAAGTTGGACACCTCAATGCAAGGTGGTCGTCGAATCTTGTCTCGTTAATTTAATCAATGTTATTTTGGTATAGAAGAAACCAAGCTAAATTTCAAGACAGGTTCATTCATTGGAAATCAACAATAAATCTCATCATTTCAAATGTTTCTTTATTAGGAAATAACACAAGACATGCAACTGTTATCAGCATAACTGAATTCATCACCTTGAAAGCTCTTAGGGTTGATATACACCCCGACCCAATAACAAGAAAGAACTCCTATCATCAAGGAAGTGATCTGGTTCATTCCACTCTCCTTTATATCTTTTATCTCTCTTTTATCAACTATACAAAATGTAAATAAGGACTAAAACTTATTTTATTTTACTCATGGACTAAAGTTGTTTTATTCTACTCATGGACTGAAAGTTGATTTTATTTTTTCTCAAAAACTACATATTTTCTTTCTAATTTTCTAATAGATCGGGTCTAACGTTGATGAACTGAATTCTTAGAATTTTTATTCAACATTTGCATTCCCTCTTTTATTTTATTTTTGACGAAATGGGCTTGAATTTATTTTATTTTTTTACCAAAGAACGACTTGAATTTTAGATTTGAATAAATTGAATTTGCATTGCATATATGTCAGCAAAAAAGCAAAAGTCTATGAAAATGGTGTTAAAAAAGTTTTCACTCTTCCGCATATTTACATTTTAACTATAATTGTGATATGAGTCAAAAAAAAACAATCAAGTATAATTGTGCATCAAAATAAAATTATAACCATAATTGAAGTTATCTAACTCAAACCAATAATTTTTGAGTCAAAAGAAAAAAAATCAACAGTGTTCCACCTTGACTAATCAAGACTCTTGAATTTTTTCTCTCTATATAAATGAAATGTCAACAACACAATTCTTCAAATTCATTAACCTTACTAAAGAATCACCCTTAATCTCATTCATATCATCCATGTCGCCCACTACTGAACCCTATTTCATCTATATTGAAGAATCCTATGACACCATCCCACAATTTTTTTATCCACATGAATGTTTCCTCATTAAACGTCACTACTTCCATTCCCCTTCATTCAATCATTATTCCTTCATCATTCCTTATAACATATTATGTGATTATGACGATGCTGAATCCATGGATCCAGATAGTTTGTCCAACACCTTGTTACGCAACGCTTTCTCGGTGCTTCCAGATGAAGTGTTGGAAAACATTCTATTTCTTATGGGTGACAATGCTAGGCATATGAGCAGAGTCAACTTTGAAGGAGATATAATATTGAAGGTGGATGTATTGGTTGGCCAAAAGGGATCTACTAAAATCCTGGAGAAGGTCAAATTGGAAGATACTGCTACTAGTTCTTCAATGAAAGAATGTGCAATTTGTTTGGAGGAATTTCGTTGTGGATCAGACGAACAACACGTTGTTCGTACCAAGTGCATGCATGTTTTCCATGAGCAATGTGTTGCTAAGTGGATTATCCACTGTGGCATTACCAATCCACAATATCCTTGCCCAATGTGTCGTTCCCACATTCAATGATCAAATTTTAAAATAATAATTTGATGTATTTGAAGAATAATAGAATTTGATGTGTTTGTAGAATAAAGGAATTTAGTCCAGAATAATAATTTAGCTTCTATCATGTTTCTCAATTGTATGAACTATTAATGCAAAACAAATTTGGTGTTTTTTGAATATATTTTAGTCTTCAAAACTCGTAATAGTTTCGTTCTTGAAATTTTATCATAGTCACTTTTTTTATATTTTTGTTTTGATTACGAGTGGTCATGAATATCATAAATGTGTAATTTTTTCTTGGATTAAAGAGTGTAAAAGATAAGGGATACTAAATCCCATCATAACATAGTGTCAACCACTTTGAAGACAAAACAAAGCGTTAGAACACTAAAGAGTTAAATGGAGACAATGTTTAGCTCTAAATCTAGCTATAAACCAAGATCATAAAAATATTTTTAATACTATCTAAAACAACTGAGATATCACCCACATCATGACGTGGCTAGCCAAATTAGGCCAATTCCTTCTTAAGGATATAAAGTGTAGCACTCCTTCATTATTCAAGGTCAATGATATGCTTATTATCATAAATGCATATCATATGGACGTTGATTGTGATGAATATATTCAATCAAATATATTTTTTTGTCTTATCTTAATGTTGTAAAAGATTTTGTTTTGACTGAATTAATATTGTATAATATTTTTGGTCGAGGTTTATTAATTATTACATATTATAACCGAAAGAAAAGTAAACAATTCAGCATCTATATATAGTATGGTATCATGATATTTGAATGCCAACATGGTAATTTAATTGCTACAATTGAATCACACACAATTTTAAATTCTTTAAAAATATTCAAATACCTCATATCATAATAAACTAGGATCATTCTTATATTTTTTGAAAAATAGCACACTAGGATCTTCTTGTTTTTTTATAAATAAACAAAGATTTCATTAATAATGAGAGAAATCCTTACAAAGAGATGGGTAGGTTTGGTGAGGGTAACTCTCCATCAAACCGTTGTTTTGAGTAGAGTATATAAAATTCTTTGTCATGTTGGTGTGGAGCTAAGGGACATACAACGAAGTAATATTAATCAGAATCTTCAGGATACAAACTCTAAGAACGCAAAACTCACTAATTTAATATTCTTTTTGTTCCAAAATACATGTCTCAATTTGACAATATTTAATATTAACATAATTTGTTTTGATCATGTATATTGTTTATCAAAATATCAATGAATATATGATTTTTACTTATTTGCAGTTTTTTTTAAGGGAGAGGTTATAGTGTTGAACCATTATCTTTTCATATATATATATATATATATATATATTAAAAAAATTATGGTGTTTTTTATAGGCAATTGTTAGAGGGGTGGGAGAAACGTTAGTTTGAATGGATTAAACCTAAAACTTCTCTAAATCTCCTTCAAGGTTAACTAAGTGACCAAAAGAATTTAAAATTATATTTAGAGTGATGGTAAGTTGTTAACGAATAACGAGGCATATTTGAACAAACTTACGTCACTTAAACACTTTAAAAATATTGAGAAATAATATTTGTACAACTATATTTAGACAACTTTTGAGACACGTCTCTCTCTCTCTCTCTATTTTCTTTTGTCACAAATGTTGTTTAGAAATATTTGTATAAATATCATTTCTCAAAAACTTTAGCATTAAACTTGGCTAACGAATTCCAGTTCGGAGTTGAGACCATAGTGAACGTGAACAGTAATTGATTCTTATGTGTCCTTGTTTTTCATATGAGAGTAGGAACGGTGAATTTTATTCAGTTATATATTATTTTTTTTTTCTTTATCATTCTATGACCAATGCCTTGGTGTTTTCTCAAATCATTGATGTAAGTATAGTGATTGTAAGGCCATCTATTATCATTAATGCACTGCCATGTTAATATACTGAAACTATATGTGTACCTATATGGTGGATACAAAGTAATTGAAATAACTACACCAAATATTCTAAGATTTGATCTTAGCTTTTTGTTAGATACTGGCCATTGTTAAATTAGTTTTGACATAATTATTGGTTTTTCCTTTTTCTTTATATATCCTTTAGGTACTGTGAATTTTATAATTTTACATGGATATCTTTAGAAGATCATGAGACATGGCTAATGATTTAGAATGAAATTTGGAATATTCATAGTCAAATGAGGCTAATGATGTTGATAAAAATCCTAATATTTGTTCTACTGGTTGTTTGGAATTTGACTCCCTTGATAACGTTAAAGAAATAAACACATTGTTCACTAAAAAAGAGGGTTTTGGAGTTCGTATTCATTGAACTTTAGAAAAAATTTGTATGCTTATATATTCCAATGAAGGTAAACACATAGATAAGACTGAAAATGGGGAAGACGACATTGTTTGCATAGAGAAAAAACAAAGAAAAAAAGTAAGGTACTCAACCTCAAGAACTGGTTGTAAGGCATCACTTTTTGTTTCAAAGGTATGAAAGAGATGTAAATGGGTGATAAAAAGTAAAGTAATTACGTAAGAGATCCGTATAAATATTCATAATTACAGTTGCAGTCACTAGAAAAAAAAATCACACTTTTTGGTCATTGAAAAAATTTCGACAACATTTTTAGTCTTTGTGAAAACTTTCATCAATGCTAAAGAAAAATATTACAAGGATTAAAAGTGTGATTTTTGTGTAGGGCGAAAAAACATCTGAATATTTATAAGGATCGTGTACATAATTAACGTGAAAAAGTAGTAACCATGTTTATAATCATGAAACGGTTAGTCCAAACAGTATGGCCTATATACAGTGTCAAAAGAAATGGTTCCACCAACTAAAAACCTTGTTGAGAAGTTTGACGGAGTCCCTACATGCATGGAAAGTTTACAACCATTCTGAACACCACTCTTCAGTTCACATCTATTGAAAATATTTAGCATATTTGTTTTAGAAGTTGGACACCTCAATGCAAGGTGGTCGTCGAATCTTGTCTCGTTAATTTAATCAATGTTATTTTGGTATAGAAGAAACCAAGCTAAATTTCAAGACAGGTTCATTCATTGGAAATCAACAATAAATCTCATCATCTCAAATGTTTCTTTATGAGGAAATAATACAAGACATGCAACTGTTATCTGCATAACTGAATTCATCACCTTGAAAGCTCTTAGGGTTGATATACACCCCGACCCAAAAACAAGAAAAAACTCCTATCATCAAGGAAGTGATCTGGTTCATTCCACTCTCCTTTATATCCTCTATCTCTCTTTTATCAACTATACAAAATGTAAATAAGGACTAAAACTTATTTTATTTTACTCATGGACTAAAAGTTGTTTTATTCTACTCATGGACTGAAAGTTGATTTTATTTTTTCTCAAAAACTACATATTTTCTTTCTAATTTTCTCATACATCGGGTCTAACGTTGATGAACTGAATTGTTAGAATTTTTACTCAACATTTGCATTCCCTCTTTTATTTTATTTTTGACGAAATGGGCTTGAATTTATTTTATTTTTTTACCAAAGAACGACTTGAATTTTAGATTTGAATAAATTGAATTTGCATTGCATATATGTCAGCAAAAAAGCAAAAGTCAATGAAAATGGTGTTAAAAAAGTTTTCACTCTTCCGCATATTTACATTTTAACTATAATTGTGATATGAGTCAAAAAAATAATCAAGTATAATTGTGCATCAAAATAAAATTATAACCATAATTGAAGTTATCTAATTCAAACCAATAATTTTTGAGTCAAAAGAAAAAAAATCAACAGTGTTCCACCTTGACTAATCAAGACTCTTCAATTTTTTTCTCTCTATATAAATGAAATGCCAACAACACAATTCTTCAAATTCATTAACCTTACTAAAGAATCACCCTTAATCTCATTCATATCATCCATGTCGCCCACTACTGAACCCTATTTCATCCTTATTGAAGAATCCTATGACACCATCCCGCAATTTTTTTATCCACATGAATGTTTCCTCATTAAACGTCACTACTTCCATTCCCATTCATTCAATCATTATTCCTTCATCATTCCTTATAACATCTTATGTGATTATGACGATGCTGAATCCATGGATCCAGATAGTTTGTCCAGCACCTTGAAAAAATTAGGGTGTTTTTTATAGGCAATTGTTAGAGGGGTGGGAGAAATGTTAGTTTGAATGGATTCAACCTAAAACCTCTCTAAATCTCCTTCAAGGTTAACTAAGTGACCAAAAGAATTTAAAATTATATTTAGAGTGATGGTAAGTTGTTAACGAATAACGAGGCATATTTGAACAAACTTACGTCACTTAAACACTTTAAAAATATTGAGAAATAATATTTGTACAACTATATTTAGACAACTTTTGAGACACGTCTCTCTCTCTATTTTCTTTTGTCACAAATGTTGTTTTGAAATATTTGTATAAATATCATTTGTCAAAAACTTTACCATTAAACTTGGCTAAGGAACTCCAGTTCGGAGTTGAGACCATAGTGAACGTGAACAGTAATTGATTCTTATGTGTCCTTGTTTTTCATATGAGAGTAGGAACGGTGAATTTTATTCAGTTATATATTATTTTGTTTTTCTTTATCATTCTATGACCAATGCCTTGGTGTTTTCTCAAATCATTGATGTAAGTATAGTGATTGTAAGGCCAGCTATTATCATTAATGCACTGCCATGTTAATATACTGAAACTATATGTTTACCTATATGGTGGGTACAAAGTAATTGAGATAACTACATGGATATTCTTTAGAAGATCATGAGACATGGCTAATGATTTACAAGGAAATTTGGAATATTCATAGTCAAATGAGGCTAATCATGTTGATGAGCATCCTAATATTTGTCCTATTGGTTGTTTGGAATTTGACTCCCTTGATAACGTTAAAGAATTCAGCACATCGTTCTCTAAGAAAGAGGGTTTTGGAGTTCGTTCTCATTGAACTATAGAAAAAATTTGTATGCATATATATTCCAATGAAGGTAAACACATAGATAATACTGAAAGTGGGGAAGACGACATTGTTTGCTCAGAGAAAAAACGAATAAAAAAAGAAAGGTACTCAACCTCAAGAATTGGTTGTAAGGCATAGCTTTTTGATTCAAAAGCATGAAAGAGATTAAATGGGTGATAAAAAGTAAAGTAATTAAGTAAGAGATCCGTATAAATATTCATAATTACAGTTGCAGTCACTAGAAAAAAATCCCACTTTTTGGTCATTGAAAAAATTTCGTCAACATTTTTAGTCTTTGTGAAAACTTTCATCAATGTTAATGAAAAATATTACAAGGATAAAAAGTGTGATTTTTGTGTAGGGCAAAAAAACATCTGAATATTTATAAGTATCATGTACATAATTAACCCTAAAAAGTAGTAACCATGTTCGTAATCATGAAATGGTTATTCCAAACAGTATGGCCTATATACGGTGTCAAAAGAAATGGTTCCACCAGCTAAAAACCTTGTTGAAAAGTTTGATGGAATCCCTACATGCATGGAAAGTTTGCCACCATTATGAACACCACTCTTCAATTCACATCTATTGAAAATATCTAGCATATTTGTTTTAAAAGTTGGACACCTGAATGCAAGGTGGTCGTAGAATATTGTCTCGTTAATTTAATCAATGTTATTTTGGTATAGAAGAAACCAAGCTAAATTTCAAAGACAGGTTCATTCATTGGAAATCAACAATAAATCTCATTATCTCAACTGTTTCTTTAATAGGAAATAACACAAGACATGCAACTGTTATCAGCATAATTGAATTCATCACCTTGAAAGTTCTTAGGGTTGATATACACCCCCATCCCAAAATTAAAAAAAAAAACCTATCATCAAGGAAGTGATATGGTTCATTCCACTCTCCTTTATATCCTTTATCTCTCTTTTATCAACTATACAAAATGTAAATGAGGACTATAAGTTATTTTATTTTACTCATCGACCTTAAAGTTGTTTTATTCTACTCATAGACTGAAAGTTGATTTTATTTTTTTCTCAAAAACTACATATTTTCTTTCTAATTTTCTCATAGATCGAGTCTAAAGTTGATGAACTGAATTCTTAGAATTTGTACTCGACATTTGCATTCACTCTTTTTTTTTTGAAGAAATGGGCTTGAATTTATTTTATTTTTTTACCAAAGAACGTCTTGAATTTATATTTGAATAAATTGAATTTGCATTGCATATATGTCAGCAAAAAAGCAAAAGTCAATGAAAATTTTGTTAAAAAAGTTTTCACTCTTCCGCATATTTACATTTTAACTATAAATGTGATGAGTCAAAAAAACAATCAAGTATAATTGTGCATTAAAATAAAATTATAACCATAATTGAAGTTATCTAATTCAAACAAGTTGTTTTTGAGTCAAAAGAAAAAAATTAACAGTGTTCCACCTTGACTAATCAAGACTCTTGAATATTTTTTCTCTCTATAAATGAAATGCCAACAACACAATTCTTCAAATTCATTAACCTTACTAAAGAATCACCCTTAATCTCATTCATATCATCCATGTCGTCCTCTAGGGAACCCTATTTCATCCTTATTGAAGAATCCTATGACACCGTCCCGCAAAAATTTTATCCACATGAATGTTTCCACATTAAACGTCGCTACTTCCACTCCCCTTCATTCAATCATTATTCCTTCATCATTCCTTGTAACATCTTATGTGATTATGACGGTGCTGAATCTGTGGATCCATATAGTTTGTCCAATACCTTGTTACGCAACGCTTTCTCGGTGCTTCCTGATGAAGTGTTGGAAGACACTCTATTTCTTGTGGGTGACAATGTTAGGCATATGAGCAGAGTCAACTTTGAAGGAGATAGAATATTGAAGATGGATGTATTGGTTGGCCAAAAGGGATCTAGTACATTCCTGAAGAAGGTCAAATTGGAAGATACTGCTACTAATTCTTCAATGAAAGAATGTGCAATTTGTTTGGAGGAATTTTGTTGTGGATCAGAAGAACAATACATTCTTCGTACCAAGTGCATGCATGTTTTCCATGAGCAATGTGTTGTTAAGTGGATTATCCATTGTGGCATTACCAATCCACAATATCCCTGCCCAATGTGTCGTTCCCAAATTCAATGATCAAATTTTAAAAAGATAATTTGATGTGTTTGCAGAATAATAGAATTTGATGTGTTTGTAAAATAAAGGAATTTAGTCCAGAATAATAATTTAGCCTCTATCATGTTTCTCAATTGTATCAACTATTAATGCAAACCAATTTTGGTGTTTTTTGAATATATTTTAGTCTTCAAAACTCGTAATAGTTTTGTTCTTGAAATTTTATTATAGTCACTTTTTTATATTTTTGTTTTGATTAAGAGAGGTCTTGAATATCATATATGTGTATATTTTTCTTAAAAATCAATTGGAGTAAAGAGTGTAAAAGCTAAGGGATACTCAATCCCATCATAACATAGTGTCAACCACTTTGAAGACAAAACAAAGAGTTAGAACACTAAAGAGTTAAATGGAGACAATGTTTAGATCTAAATCTAGCTATAAAATCATGAAAATATTTTTAATACTATCTAAAACAACTGAGATATCACCCACATCATGACGTGGCTAGCCAAATAAGGCCAATTCCTTCTTAAGGGTATAAGGTGTAGCACGCCTTCATTATTCAAGGTCAATGATATGCCTATTATCATAAACACATATCATATGGACGTTGATTGTTATGAATATATTCAATCAAATATTTTTGTGTCTTATTTTAATGTTGTAAAAGATTTTGTTTTGACTGAATTAATATTGTATAATAATTTTGGTCGAGGTTTATTAATTATTACATATTATAACCGAAAGAAAAGTAAACAATTCAGCATCTATATATAGTATGGTATCATGATATTTGAATGCCAACATGGTAATTTAATTACTACAATTGAATCACACGCAATTTTAAATTCTTTAAAAATATTCAAATACCTCATATCATAACACACCAGGATCATTCTTATATTTTTTGAAAAATAGCACACTAGGATCTTCTTGTTTTTTTCTTAAAATAAACACGAATTTCATTAATAATGAGAGAAATCCTTACAACGAGATGGGTAGGTTTGGTGAGGGTAACTCTCCATCTGACCGTTGTTTTGAGTAGAGTATATAAAATTCTTTTTTATGTTGGTGTGGAGCTAAGGGACATACAACGAAGTAATATTAATCAGTATACAAACTCTAAGAACACAAAACTCACTAATTTAATACTTTTTTTGTTCCAAAATACATGTCGCAATTGGACAATATTTAACATTTACATAATTTGTTTTGATCATGTATATTGTTTATCAAAATATCAATGAATATATGATTTTTAATTATTTACAGTTTTTTTTAAGGGAGAGGTCATAGTGTTGAACCATTATCTATTAAAAAAAATTAGATTTTTAATATATATATTAAAAAAAATTAGGGTGTTTTTTATAGGCAATTGTTAGAGGGGTGGGAGAAATGTTAGTTTGAGTGGATTCAACCTAAAACCTCTCTAAATCTCCTTCAAGGTTTCCTATGTGACCAAAAGAATTTAAAATTATATTTAGAGTGATGGTATGTTGTTAACGAATAACGAGGCATATTTGAACAAACTTACGTCTACTTAAACACTTTAAAATATTGAGAAATGATATTTGTACAACTATATTTAGACAAATTTTGAGACAAGTCTCTCTTTATTTTCTTTTGTCACAAATGTTGTTTAGAAATATTTGTATAAATATCATTTCTCAAAAACTTTAGCATTAAGCTTGGCTAACGAACTCCAGTTCGGAGCACTGTTAGGGTTTGAGACCATAGTGAACGTGAACAGTAATTGATTCTTATGTGTCCTTGTTTTTCATATGAGAGTAGGAACGGTGAATTTTATTCAGTTATATATTATTTTGTTTTTCTTTATCATTCTATGACCAATGCCTTGGTGTTTTCTCAAATCATTGATGTATGTATAGTGATTGTAAGGCCAGCTATTATCATTAATGCACTGCCATGTTAATATACTGAAACTATATGTTTACCTATATGGTGGATACAAAGTAATTGAGATAACTACATGGATATTCTTTAGAAGATCATGAGACATTGCTAATGATTTACAAGGAAATTTGGAATATTCAGAGTCAAATGAGAATAATGATGTTGATGAGCATCCTAATATTTGTCCTACTAGTTGCTTGGAATTTGACTCCCTTGATAACGTTAAAGAATTCACACATCGTTCGCTAAGAAAGAGGGTTTTGGAGTTTGTTCGCATTGAACTATAGAAAAAAATTGTATGCATATATATTCCAATGAAGGTAAACACATAGATAAGACTGAAAATGGAAAAGACGACATTGTTTGCACAGAGAAAAAACGAAGAAAAAATGAACGGTACTCAACCTCAAGAACCGGTTGTAAGGCATCACTTTTTGTTTCAAAAGCATGAAAGAGATATAAATGGGTGATAAAAAGTAAAGTAATTAAATAAGAGATCCTTATAAATATTCATAATTACAGTTGCAGTCACTAGAAAAAAATCACACTTTTTGGTCATTGAAAAAATTTCTTCAACATTTTTAGTCTTTGTGAAAACTTTCATCAATGTTAATGAAAAATATTACAAGGATAAAAAGTGTGATTTTTGTGTAGGGATAAAAAACATCTGAATATTTATAAGGATCTTGTACATAATTAACCCTAAAACGTAGTAACCATGTTCATATTCATGAAATGGTTAGTCCAAACAGTATGGCCTATATACGGTGTCAAAAGAAATGGTTCCACCAGCTAAAAACTTTGTTGAGAAGTTTGATGGAGTCCCTACATGCATGGAATGTTTGCCACCATTCTGATAACCACTCTTAAATTCACATCTATTGAAAATATCAAGCATATTTGTTTTAGAAGTTGGACACCTCAATGCAAGGTGGTCGTCGAATCTTGTCTCGTTAATTTAATTAATGTTATTTTGGTATAGAAGAAACCAAGCTAAATTTCAAAGACAGGTTCATTCAATGGAAATCAACAATAAATCTCAACATCTCAAATGTTTCTTTCTTTGGAAATAACACAAGACATGCAACTGTTATCAGCATAACTGAATTCATCACCTTGAAAGTTCTTAGGGTTGATATACACCCCCACCGAAAAATTAAAAAAAAACCCTATCATCAAGGAAGTGATCTGGTTCATTCCACTCTCCTTTATATCCTCTATCTCTCTTTTATCAACTATACAAAATGTAAATGAGGACTAAAAGTTATTTTATTTTACTCATGGACCATAAGGTTGTTTTATTCTACTAATGGACTGAAAGTTGATTTTATTTTTTTTCTCAAAAACTACATATTTTCTTTCTAATTTTCTCATAGATCGGGTCTAAAGTTGATGAACTGAATTCTTAGAATTTTTACTCAACATTTGCATTCACTCTTTTATTTTATTTTTTTGACAAAATGGGCTTGAATTTAATTTATTTTTTTAGCAAAGAACGTCTTGAATTTTAGATTAGAATAAATTGAATTTGCATTGCATATATGTCAGCGAAAAAGCAAAAGTCAATGAAAATTTTGTTAAAAAAGCTTTCACTCTTCCGCATATTTACATTTTAACTATAATTGTGATATGAGTCAAAAAAACAATCAAGTATAATTGTGCATCAAAATAAAATTATAACCATAATTGAAGTTATCTAATTCAAACCAGTTGTTTTTGAGTCAAAAGAAAAAAATCAACAATGTTCCACCTTGACTAATCAAGACTCTTGAATTTTTTTCTCTCTATATAAATGAAATGCCAACAACACAATTCTTCAAATTTATTAACCTTACTAAAGAATCACCCTTAATCTCATTCATATCATCCATGTCGTCCTCTAGTGAACCGTATTTCATCCTTATTGAAGAATCCTATGACAGCGTCCCGCAAAATTTTTATCCACATGAATGTTTCCTCATTAAACGTCACTACTTCCACTCCCCTTCATTCAATCATTATTCCTTCATCATTCCTTGTAACATCTTATGTGATTATGACGATGCTGAATCTGTGGATCCAGATAGTTTGTCCAATACCTTGTTACGCAACGCTTTCTCGGTGCTTCCTGATGAAGTGTTGGAAGACACTCTATTTCTTGTGGGTGACAATGCTAGGCATATGAGCAGAGTCAACTTTGAAGGAGATAGAATATTGAAGATGGATGTATTGGTTGGTCAAAAGGGATCTAGTACAATCCTGAAGAAGGTCAAATTGGAAGATACTGCTACTAATTCTTCAATGAAAGAATGTGCAATTTGTTTGGAGGAATTTCGTTGTGGATCTGAAGAACAATACATTGTTCGTACCAAGTGCATGCATGTTTTCCATGAGCAATGTGTTGCTAAGTGGATTATCCATTGTGGCATTACCAATCCACAATATCCCTGCCCAATGTGTCGTTCCCAAATTCAATGATCAAATTTTAAAAAGATAATTTGATGTGTTTGCAGAATAATAGAATTTGATGTGTTTGTAAAATAAAGGAATTTAGTCCAGAATAATAATTTAGCCTCTATCATGTTTCTCAATTGTATCAACTATTAATGCAAACCAATTTTGGTGTTTTTTGAATATATTTTAGTCTTCAAAACTCGTAATAGTTTTGTTCTTGAAATTTTATTATAGTCACTTTTTTTATATTTTTGTTTTGATTAAGAGAGGTCTTGAATATCATATATGTGTATATTTTTCTTAAAAATCAATTGGATTAAAGAATGTAAAAGCTAAGGGATACTCAATCCCATCATAACATAGTGTCAACCACTTTGAAGACAAAACAAAGAGTTAGAACACTAAAGAGTTAAATGGAGACAATGTTTAGATCTAAATCTAGCTATAAAATCATGAAAATATTTTTAATACTATCTAAAACAACTGAGATATCACCCACATCATGACGTGGCTAGCCAAATAAGGCCAATTCCTTCTTAAGGGTATAAGGTGTAGCACGCCTTCATTATTCAAGGTCAATGATATGCCTATTATCATAAACACATATCATATGGACGTTGATTGTTATGAATATATTCAATCAAATATTTTTGTGTCTTATTTTAATGTTGTAAAAGATTTTGTTTTGACTGAATTAATATTGTATAATAATTTTGGTCGAGGTTTATTAATTATTACATATTATAACCGAAAGAAAAGTAAACAATTCAGCATCTATATATAGTATGGTATCATGATATTTGAATGCCAACATGGTAATTTAATTACTACAATTGAATCACACGCAATTTTAAATTCTTTAAAAATATTCAAATACCTCATATCATAACACACCAGGATCATTCTTATATTTTTTGAAAAATAGCACACTAGGATCTTCTTGTTTTTTTTTAAAAATAAACACGAATTTCATTAATAATGAGAGAAATCCTTACAACGAGATGGGTAGGTTTGGTGAGGGTAACTCTCCATCTGACCGTTGTTTTGAGTAGAGTATATAAAATTCTTTTTTATGTTGGTGTGGAGCTAAGGGACATACAACGAAGTAATATTAATCAGTATACAAACTCTAAGAACACAAAACTCACTAATTTAATACTTTTTTTGTTCCAAAATACATGTCGCAATTGGACAATATTTAACATTTACATAATTTGTTTTGATCATGTATATTGTTTATCAAAATATCAATGAATATATGATTTTTAATTATTTACAGTTTTTTTTAAGGGAGAGGTCATAGTGTTGAACCATTATCTATTAAAAAAAATTAGATTTTTAATATATATATTAAAAAAAATTAGGGTGTTTTTTATAGGCAATTGTTAGAGGGGTGGGAGAAATGTTAGTTTGAGTGGATTCAACCTAAAACCTCTCTAAATCTCCTTCAAGGTTTCCTAAGTGACCAAAAGAATTTAAAATTATATTTAGAGTGATGGTATGTTGTTAACGAATAACGAGGCATATTTGAACAAACTTACGTCTACTTAAACACTTTAAAAATATTGAGAAATGATATTTGTACAACTATATTTAGACAAATTTTGAGACAAGTCTCTCTTTATTTTCTTTTGTCACAAATGTTGTTTAGAAATATTTGTATAAATATCATTTCTCAAAAACTTTAGCATTAAGCTTGGCTAACGAACTCCAGTTCGGAGCACTGTTAGGGTTTGAGACCATAGTGAACGTGAACAGTAATTGATTCTTATGTGTCCTTGTTTTTCATATGAGAGTAGGAACGGTGAATTTTATTCAGTTATATATTATTTTGTTTTTCTTTATCATTCTATGACCAATGCCTTGGTGTTTTCTCAAATCATTGATGTAAGTATAGTGATTGTAAGGCCAGCTATTATCATTACTGCACTGCCATGTTAATATACTGAAACTATATGTTTACCTATATGGTGGATACAAAGTAATTGAGATAACTACATGGATATTCTTTAGAAGATCATGAGACATTGCTAATGATTTACAAGGAAATTTGGAATATTCAGAGTCAAATGAGGCTAATGATGTTGATGAGCATCCTAATATTTGTCCTACTAGTTGCTTGGAATTTGACTCCCTTGATAACGTTAAAGAATTCACACATCGTTCGCTAAGAAAGAGGGTTTTGGAGTTTGTTCGCATTGAACTATAGAAAAAAATTGTATGCATATATATTCCAATGAAGGTAAACACATAGATAAGACTGAAAATGGAAAAGACGACATTGTTTGCACAGAGAAAAAACGAAGAAAAAATGAACGGTACTCAACCTCAAGAACCGGTTGTAAGGCATCACTTTTTGTTTCAAAAGCATGAAAGAGATATAAATGGGTGATAAAAAGTAAAGTAATTAAATAAGAGATCCTTATAAATATTCATAATTACAGTTGCAGTCACTAGAAAAAAATCACACTTTTTGGTCATTGAAAAAATTTCTTCAACATTTTTAGTCTTTGTGAAAACTTTCATCAATGTTAATGAAAAATATTACAAGGATAAAAAGTGTGATTTTTGTGTAGGGATAAAAAACATCTGAATATTTATAAGGATCTTGTACATAATTAACCCTAAAACGTAGTAACCATGTTCATATTCATGAAATGGTTAGTCCAAACAGTATGGCCTATATACGGTGTCAAAAGAAATGGTTCCACCAGCTAAAAACTTTGTTGAGAAGTTTGATGGAGTCCCTACATGCATGGAATGTTTGCCACCATTATGATAACCACTCTTAAATTCACATCTATTGAAAATATCTAGCATATTTGTTTTAGAAGTTGGACACCTCAATGCAAGGTGGTCGTCGAATCTTGTCTCGTTAATTTAATTAATGTTATTTTGGTATAGAAGAAACCAAGCTAAATTTTAAAGACAGGTTCATTCATTGGAAATCAACAATAAATCTCAACATCTCAAATGTTTCTTTCTTAGGAAATAACACAAGACATGCAACTGTTATCAGCATAACTGAATTCATCACCTTGAAAGTTCTTAGGGTTGATATACACCCCCACCCCAAAATTAAAAAAAAAACCTATCATCAAGGAAGTGATATGGTTCATTCCACTCTCCTTTATATCCTTTATCTCTCTTTTATCAACTATACAAAATGTAAATGAGGACTAAAAGTTATTTTATTTTACTCATCGACCTTAAAGTTGTTTTATTCTACTCATGGACTGAAAGTTGATTTTATTTTTTTCTCAAAAACTACATATTTTCTTTCTAATTTTCTCATAGATCGAGTCTAAAGTTGATGAACTGAATTCTTAGAATTTTTACTCGACATTTGCATTCACTCTTTTATTTTATTTTTTTGACAAAATGGGCTTGAATTTAATTTATTTTTTTAGCAAAGAACGTCTTGAATTTTAGATTAGAATAAATTGAATTTGCATTGCATATATGTCAGCGAAAAAGCAAAAGTCAATGAAAATTTTGTTAAAAAAGCTTTCACTCTTCCGCATATTTACATTTTAACTATAATTGTGATATGAGTCAAAAAAACAATCAAGTATAATTGTGCATCAAAATAAAATTATAACCATAATTGAAGTTATCTAATTCAAACCAGTTGTTTTTGAGTCAAAAGAAAAAAATCAACAATGTTCCACCTTGACTAATCAAGACTCTTGAATTTTTTTCTCTCTATATAAATGAAATGCCAACAACACAATTCTTCAAATTTATTAACCTTACTAAAGAATCACCCTTAATCTCATTCATATCATCCATGTCGTCCTCTAGTGAACCGTATTTCATCCTTATTGAAGAATCCTATGACAGCGTCCCGCAAAATTTTTATCCACATGAATGTTTCCTCATTAAACGTCACTACTTCCACTCCCCTTCATTCAATCATTATTCCTTCATCATTCCTTGTAACATCTTATGTGATTATGACGATGTTGAATCCGTGGATCCAGATAGTTTGTCTAATACCTTGTTACGCAACGCTTTCTCGGTGCTTCCTGATGAAGTGTTGGAAGACACTCTATTTCTTGTGGGTGACAATGCTAGGCATATGAGCAGAGTCAACTTTGAAGGAGATAGAATATTGAAGATGGATGTATTGGTTGGTCAAAAGGGATCTAGTACAATCCTGAAGAAGGTCAAATTGGAAGATACTGCTACTAATTCTTCAATGAAAGAATGTGCAATTTGTTTGGAGGAATTTCGTTGTGGATCTGAAGAACAATACATTGTTCGTACCAAGTGCATGCATGTTTTCCATGAGCAATGTGTTGCTAAGTGGATTATCCATTGTGGCATTACCAATCCACAATATCCCTGCCCAATGTGTCGTTCCCAAATTCAATGATCAAATTTTAAAAAGATAATTTGATGTGTTTGCAGAATAATAGAATTTGATGTGTTTGTAAAATAAAGGAATTTAGTCCAGAATAATAATTTAGCCTCTATCATGTTTCTCAATTGTATCAACTATTAATGCAAACCAATTTTGGTGTTTTTTGAATATATTTTAGTCTTCAAAACTCGTAATAGTTTTGTTCTTGAAATTTTATTATAGTCACTTTTTTTATATTTTTGTTTTGATTAAGAGAGGTCTTGAATATCATATATGTGTATATTTTTCTTAAAAATCAATTGGATTAAAGAATGTAAAAGCTAAGGGATACTCAATCCCATCATAACATAGTGTCAACCACTTTGAAGACAAAACAAAGAGTTAGAACACTAAAGAGTTAAATGGAGACAATGTTTAGATCTAAATCTAGCTATAAAATCATGAAAATATTTTTAATACTATCTAAAACAACTGAGATATCACCCACATCATGACGTGGCTAGCCAAATAAGGCCAATTCCTTCTTAAGGGTATAAGGTGTAGCACGCCTTCATTATTCAAGGTCAATGATATGCCTATTATCATAAACACATATCATATGGACGTTGATTGTTATGAATATATTCAATCAAATATTTTTGTGTCTTATTTTAATGTTGTAAAAGATTTTGTTTTGACTGAATTAATATTGTATAATAATTTTGGTCGAGGTTTATTAATTATTACATATTATAACCGAAAGAAAAGTAAACAATTCAGCATCTATATATAGTATGGTATCATGATATTTGAATGCCAACATGGTAATTTAATTACTACAATTGAATCACACGCAATTTTAAATTCTTTAAAAATATTCAAATACCTCATATCATAACACACCAGGATCATTCTTATATTTTTTGAAAAATAGCACACTAGGATCTTCTTGTTTTTTTTTAAAAATAAACACGAATTTCATTAATAATGAGAGAAATCCTTACAACGAGATGGGTAGGTTTGGTGAGGGTAACTCTCCATCTGACCGTTGTTTTGAGTAGAGTATATAAAATTCTTTTTTATGTTGGTGTGGAGCTAAGGGACATACAACGAAGTAATATTAATCAGTATACAAACTCTAAGAACACAAAACTCACTAATTTAATACTTTTTTTGTTCCAAAATACATGTCGCAATTGGACAATATTTAACATTTACATAATTTGTTTTGATCATGTATATTGTTTATCAAAATATCAATGAATATATGATTTTTAATTATTTACAGTTTTTTTTAAGGGAGAGGTCATAGTGTTGAACCATTATCTATTAAAAAAAATTAGATTTTTAATATATATATTAAAAAAAATTAGGGTGTTTTTTATAGGCAATTGTTAGAGGGGTGGGAGAAATGTTAGTTTGAGTGGATTCAACCTAAAACCTCTCTAAATCTCCTTCAAGGTTTCCTAAGTGACCAAAAGAATTTAAAATTATATTTAGAGTGATGGTATGTTGTTAACGAATAACGAGGCATATTTGAACAAACTTACGTCTACTTAAACACTTTAAAAATATTGAGAAATGATATTTGTACAACTATATTTAGACAAATTTTGAGACAAGTCTCTCTTTATTTTCTTTTGTCACAAATGTTGTTTAGAAATATTTGTATAAATATCATTTCTCAAAAACTTTAGCATTAAGCTTGGCTAACGAACTCCAGTTCGGAGCACTGTTAGGGTTTGAGACCATAGTGAACGTGAACAGTAATTGATTCTTATGTGTCCTTGTTTTTCATATGAGAGTAGGAACGGTGAATTTTATTCAGTTATATATTATTTTGTTTTTCTTTATCATTCTATGACCAATGCCTTGGTGTTTTCTCAAATCATTGATGTAAGTATAGTGATTGTAAGGCCAGCTATTATCATTACTGCACTGCCATGTTAATATACTGAAACTATATGTTTACCTATATGGTGGATACAAAGTAATTGAGATAACTACATGGATATTCTTTAGAAGATCATGAGACATGGCTAATGATTTACAAGGAAATTTGGAATATTCAGAGTCAAATGAGGCTAATGATGTTGATGAGCATCCTAATATTTGTCCTACTAGTTGCTTGGAATTTGACTCCCTTGATAACGTTAAAGAATTCACACATCGTTCGCTAAGAAAGAGGGTTTTGGAGTTTGTTCGCATTGAACTATAGAAAAAAATTGTATGCATATATATTCCAATGAAGGTAAACACATAGATAAGACTGAAAATGGAAAAGACGACATTGTTTGCACAGAGAAAAAACGAAGAAAAAATGAACGGTACTCAACCTCAAGAACCGGTTGTAAGGCATCACTTTTTGTTTCAAAAGCATGAAAGAGATATAAATGGGTGATAAAAAGTAAAGTAATTAAATAAGAGATCCTTATAAATATTCATAATTACAGTTGCAGTCACTAGAAAAAAATCACACTTTTTTGTCATTGAAAAAATTTCTTCAACATTTTTAGTCTTTGTGAAAACTTTCATCAATGTTAATGAAAAATATTACAAGGATAAAAAGTGTGATTTTTGTGTAGGGATAAAAAACATCTGAATATTTATAAGGATCTTGTACATAATTAACCCTAAAACGTAGTAACCATGTTCATATTCATGAAATGGTTAGTCCAAACAGTATGGCCTATATACGGTGTCAAAAGAAATGGTTCCACCAGCTAAAAACTTTGTTGAGAAGTTTGATGGAGTCCCTACATGCATGGAATGTTTGCCACCATTCTGATAACCACTCTTAAATTCACATCTATTGAAAATATCAAGCATATTTGTTTTAGAAGTTGGACACCTCAATGCAAGGTGGTCGTCGAATCTTGTCTCGTTAATTTAATTAATGTTATTTTGGTATAGAAGAAACCAAGCTAAATTTCAAAGACAGGTTCATTCAATGGAAATCAACAATAAATCTCAACATCTCAAATGTTTCTTTCTTTGGAAATAACACAAGACATGCAACTGTTATCAGCATAACTGAATTCATCACCTTGAAAGTTCTTAGGGTTGATATACACCCCCACCGAAAAATTAAAAAAAAACCCTATCATCAAGGAAGTGATCTGGTTCATTCCACTCTCCTTTATATCCTCTATCTCTCTTTTATCAACTATACAAAATGTAAATGAGGACTAAAAGTTATTTTATTTTACTCATGGACCATAAGGTTGTTTTATTCTACTAATGGACTGAAAGTTGATTTTATTTTTTTTCTCAAAAACTACATATTTTCTTTCTAATTTTCTCATAGATCGGGTCTAAAGTTGATGAACTGAATTCTTAGAATTTTTACTCAACATTTGCATTCACTCTTTTATTTTATTTTTTTGACAAAATGGGCTTGAATTTAATTTATTTTTTTAGCAAAGAACGTCTTGAATTTTAGATTAGAATAAATTGAATTTGCATTGCATATATGTCAGCGAAAAAGCAAAAGTCAATGAAAATTTTGTTAAAAAAGCTTTCACTCTTCCGCATATTTACATTTTAACTATAATTGTGATATGAGTCAAAAAAACAATCAAGTATAATTGTGCATCAAAATAAAATTATAACCATAATTGAAGTTATCTAATTCAAACCAGTTGTTTTTGAGTCAAAAGAAAAAAATCAACAATGTTCCACCTTGACTAATCAAGACTCTTGAATTTTTTTCTCTCTATATAAATGAAATGCCAACAACACAATTCTTCAAATTCATTAACCTTACTAAAGAATCACCCTTAATCTCATTCATATCATCCATGTCGTCCTCTAGTGTACCGTATTTCATCCTTATTGAAGAATCCTATGACAGCGTCCCGCAAAAATTTTATCCACATGAATGTTTCCTCATTAAACGTCACTACTTCCACTCCCCTTCATTCAATCATTATTCCTTCATCATTCCTTGTAACATCTTATGTGATTATGACGATGTTGAATCCGTGGATCCAGATAGTTTGTCTAATACCTTGTTACGCAACGCTTTCTCGGTGCTTCCTGATGAAGTGTTGGAAGACACTCTATTTCTTGTGGGTGACAATGCTAGGCATATGAGCAGAGTCAACTTTGAAGGAGATAGAATATTGAAGATGGATGTATTGGTTGGTCAAAAGGGATCTAGTACAATCCTGAAGAAGGTCAAATTGGAAGATACTGCTACTAATTCTTCAATGAAAGAATGTGCAATTTGTTTGGAGGAATTTCGTTGTGGATCTGAAGAACAATACATTGTTCGTACCAAGTGCATGCATGTTTTCCATGAGCAATGTGTTGCTAAGTGGATTATCCATTGTGGCATTACCAATCCACAATATCCCTGCCCAATGTGTCGTTCCCAAATTCAATGATCAAATTTTAAAAAGATAATTTGATGTGTTTGCAGAATAATAGAATTTGATGTGTTTGTAAAATAAAGGAATTTAGTCCAGAATAATAATTTAGCCTCTATCATGTTTCTCAATTGTATCAACTATTAATGCAAACCAATTTTGGTGTTTTTTGAATATATTTTAGTCTTCAAAACTCGTAATAGTTTTGTTCTTGAAATTTTATTATAGTCACTTTTTTTATATTTTTGTTTTGATTAAGAGAGGTCTTGAATATCATATATGTGTATATTTTTCTTAAAAATCAATTGGATTAAAGAATGTAAAAGCTAAGGGATACTCAATCCCATCATAACATAGTGTCAACCACTTTGAAGACAAAACAAAGAGTTAGAACACTAAAGAGTTAAATGGAGACAATGTTTAGATCTAAATCTAGCTATAAAATCATGAAAATATTTTTAATACTATCTAAAACAACTGAGATATCACCCACATCATGACGTGGCTAGCCAAATAAGGCCAATTCCTTCTTAAGGGTATAAGGTGTAGCACGCCTTCATTATTCAAGGTCAATGATATGCCTATTATCATAAACACATATCATATGGACGTTGATTGTTATGAATATATTCAATCAAATATTTTTGTGTCTTATTTTAATGTTGTAAAAGATTTTGTTTTGACTGAATTAATATTGTATAATAATTTTGGTCGAGGTTTATTAATTATTACATATTATAACCGAAAGAAAAGTAAACAATTCAGCATCTATATATAGTATGGTATCATGATATTTGAATGCCAACATGGTAATTTAATTACTACAATTGAATCACACGCAATTTTAAATTCTTTAAAAATATTCAAATACCTCATATCATAACACACCAGGATCATTCTTATATTTTTTGAAAAATAGCACACTAGGATCTTCTTGTTTTTTTTTTAAAATAAACACGAATTTCATTAATAATGAGAGAAATCATTACAACGAGATGGGTAGGTTTGGTGAGGGTAACTCTCCATCTGACCGTTGTTTTGAGTAGAGTATATAAAATTCTTTTTTATGTTGGTGTGGAGCTAAGGGACATACAACAAAGTAATATTAATCGGTATACAAACTCTAAGAACACAAAACTCACTAATTTAATACTTTTTTTGTTCCAAAATACATGTCGCAATTGGACAATATTTAACATTTACATAATTTGTTTTGATCATGTATATTGTTTATCAAAATATCAATGAATATATGACTTTTAATTATTTACAGTTTTTTTTAAGGGAGAGGTCATAGTGTTGAACCATTATCTATTAAAAAAAATTAGATTTTTAATATATATATTAAAAAAAATTAGGGTGTTTTTTATAGGCAATTGTTAGAGGGGTGGGAGAAATGTTAGTTTGAGTGGATTCAACCTAAAACCTCTCTAAATCTCCTTCAAGGTTTCCTAAGTGACCAAAAGAATTTAAAATTATATTTAGAGTGATGGTATGTTGTTAACGAATAACGAGGCATATTTGAACAAACTTACGTCTACTTAAACACTTTAAAAATATTGAGAAATGATATTTGTACAACTATATTTAGACAAATTTTGAGACAAGTCTCTCTTTATTTTCTTTTGTCACAAATGTTGTTTAGAAATATTTGTATAAATATCATTTCTCAAAAACTTTAGCATTAAGCTTGGCTAACGAACTCCAGTTCGGAGCACTGTTAGGGTTTGAGACCATAGTGAACGTGAACAGTAATTGATTCTTATGTGTCCTTGTTTTTCATATGAGAGTAGGAACGGTGAATTTTATTCAGTTATATATTATTTTGTTTTTCTTTATCATTCTATGACCAATGCCTTGGTGTTTTCTCAAATCATTGATGTAAGTATAGTGATTGTAAGGCCAGCTATTATCATTACTGCACTGCCATGTTAATATACTGAAACTATATGTTTACCTATATGGTGGATACAAAGTAATTGAGATAACTACATGGATATTCTTTAGAAGATCATGAGACATTGCTAATGATTTACAAGGAAATTTGGAATATTCAGAGTCAAATGAGGCTAATGATGTTGATGAGCATCCTAATATTTGTCCTACTAGTTGCTTGGAATTTGACTCCCTTGATAACGTTAAAGAATTCACACATCGTTCGCTAAGAAAGAGGGTTTTGGAGTTTGTTCGCATTGAACTATAGAAAAAAATTGTATGCATATATATTCCAATGAAGGTAAACACATAGATAAGACTGAAAATGGAAAAGACGACATTGTTTGCACAGAGAAAAAACGAAGAAAAAATGAACGGTACTCAACCTCAAGAACCGGTTGTAAGGCATCACTTTTTGTTTCAAAAGCATGAAAGAGATATAAATGGGTGATAAAAAGTAAAGTAATTAAATAAGAGATCCTTATAAATATTCATAATTACAGTTGCAGTCACTAGAAAAAAATCACACTTTTTGGTCATTGAAAAAATTTCTTCAACATTTTTAGTCTTTGTGAAAACTTTCATCAATGTTAATGAAAAATATTACAAGGATAAAAAGTGTGATTTTTGTGTAGGGATAAAAAACATCTGAATATTTATAAGGATCTTGTACATAATTAACCCTAAAACGTAGTAACCATGTTCATATTCATGAAATGGTTAGTCCAAACAGTATGGCCTATATACGGTGTCAAAAGAAATGGTTCCACCAGCTAAAAACTTTGTTGAGAAGTTTGATGGAGTCCCTACATGCATGGAATGTTTGCCACCATTCTGATAACCACTCTTAAATTCACATCTATCGAAAATATCAAGCATATTTGTTTTAGAAGTTGGACACCTCAATGCAAGGTGGTCGTCGAATCTTGTCTCGTTAATTTAATTAATGTTATTTTGGTATAGAAGAAACCAAGCTAAATTTC
This sequence comes from Medicago arabica, assembly GCA_946800305.1. Classification (NCBI taxonomy): domain Eukaryota; kingdom Viridiplantae; phylum Streptophyta; class Magnoliopsida; order Fabales; family Fabaceae; genus Medicago; species Medicago arabica. Next base: position 11,627,044 of record OX326965.1, on the reverse strand, counting down.
AAAGACAGGTTCATTCAATGGAAATCAACAATAAATCTCAACATCTCAAATGTTTCTTTCTTTGGAAATAACACAAGACATGCAACTGTTATCAGCATAACTGAATTCATCACCTTGAAAGTTCTTAGGGTTGATATACACCCCCACCCAAAAATTAAAAAAAAAAAACCCTATCATCAAGGAAGTGATCTGGTTCATTCCACTCTCCTTTATATCCTCTATCTCTCTTTTATCAACTATACAAAAGGTAAATGAGGACTAAAAGTTATTTTATTTTACTCATGGACCTTAAGGTTGTTTTATTCTACTAATGGACTGAAAGTTGATTTTATTTTTTTTCTCAAAAACTACATATTTTCTTTCTAATTTTCTCATAGATCGGGTCTAAAGTTGATGAACTGAATTCTTAGAATTTTTACTCAACATTTGCATTCACTCTTTTATTTTATTTTTTTGACAAAATGGGCTTGAATTTATTTTATTTTTTTAGCAAAGAACGTCTTGAATTTTAGATTAGAATAAATTGAATTTGCATTGCATATATGTCAGCAAAAAAGCAAAAGTCAATGAAAATTTTGTTAAAAAAGCTTTCACTCTTCCGCATATTTACATTTTAACTATAATTGTGATATGAGTCAAAAAAACAATCAAGTATAATTGTGCATCAAAATAAAATTATAACCATAATTGAAGTTATCTAATTCAAACCAGTTGTTTTTGAGTCAAAAGAAAAAAATCAACAATGTTCCACCTTGACTAATCAAGACTCTTGAATTTTTTTCTCTCTATATAAATGAAATGCCAACAACACAATTCTTCAAATTCATTAACCTTACTAAAGAATCACCCTTAATCTCATTCATATCATCCATGTCGTCCTCTAGTGAACCGTATTTCATCCTTATTGAAGAATCCTATGACAGCGTCCCGCAAAAATTTTATCCACATGAATGTTTCCTCATTAAACGTCACTACTTCCACTCCCCTTCATTCAATCATTATTCCTTCATCATTCCTTGTAACATCTTATGTGATTATGACGATGTTGAATCCGTGGATCCAGATAGTTTGTCTAATACCTTGTTACGCAACGCTTTCTCGGTGCTTCCTGATGAAGTGTTGGAAGACACTCTATTTCTTGTGGGTGACAATGCTAGGCATATGAGCAGAGTCAACTTTGAAGGAGATAGAATATTGAAGATGGATGTATTGGTTGGTCAAAAGGGATCTAGTACAATCCTGAAGAAGGTCAAATTGGAAGATACTGCTACTAATTCTTCAATGAAAGAATGTGCAATTTGTTTGGAGGAATTTCGTTGTGGATCTGAAGAACAATACATTGTTCGTACCAAGTGCATGCATGTTTTCCATGAGCAATGTGTTGCTAAGTGGATTATCCATTGTGGCATTACCAATCCACAATATCCCTGCCCAATGTGTCGTTCCCAAATTCAATGATCAAATTTTAAAAAGATAATTTGATGTGTTTGCAGAATAATAGAATTTGATGTGTTTGTAAAATAAAGGAATTTAGTCCAGAATAATAATTTAGCCTCTATCATGTTTCTCAATTGTATCAACTATTAATGCAAACCAATTTTGGTGTTTTTTGAATATATTTTAGTCTTCAAAACTCGTAATAGTTTTGTTCTTGAAATTTTATTATAGTCACTTTTTTTATATTTTTGTTTTGATTAAGAGAGGTCTTGAATATCATATATGTGTATATTTTTCTTAAAAATCAATTGGATTAAAGAATGTAAAAGCTAAGGGATACTCAATCCCATCATAACATAGTGTCAACCACTTTGAAGACAAAACAAAGAGTTAGAACACTAAAGAGTTAAATGGAGACAATGTTTAGATCTAAATCTAGCTATAAAATCATGAAAATATTTTTAATACTATCTAAAACAACTGAGATATCACCCACATCATGACGTGGCTAGCCAAATAAGGCCAATTCCTTCTTAAGGGTATAAGGTGTAGCACGCCTTCATTATTCAAGGTCAATGATATGCCTATTATCATAAACACATATCATATGGACGTTGATTGTTATGAATATATTCAATCAAATATTTTTGTGTCTTATTTTAATGTTGTAAAAGATTTTGTTTTGACTGAATTAATATTGTATAATAATTTTGGTCGAGGTTTATTAATTATTACATATTATAACCGAAAGAAAAGTAAACAATTCAGCATCTATATATAGTATGGTATCATGATATTTGAATGCCAACATGGTAATTTAATTACTACAATTGAATCACACGCAATTTTAAATTCTTTAAAAATATTCAAATACCTCATATCATAACACACCAGGATCATTCTTATATTTTTTGAAAAATAGCACACTAGGATCTTCTTGTTTTTTTTTTAAAATAAACACGAATTTCATTAATAATGAGAGAAATCATTACAACGAGATGGGTAGGTTTGGTGAGGGTAACTCTCCATCTGACCGTTGTTTTGAGTAGAGTATATAAAATTCTTTTTTATGTTGGTGTGGAGCTAAGGGACATACAACAAAGTAATATTAATCGGTATACAAACTCTAAGAACACAAAACTCACTAATTTAATACTTTTTTTGTTCCAAAATACATGTCGCAATTGGACAATATTTAACATTTACATAATTTGTTTTGATCATGTATATTGTTTATCAAAATATCAATGAATATATGACTTTTAATTATTTACAGTTTTTTTTAAGGGAGAGGTCATAGTGTTGAACCATTATCTATTAAAAAAAATTAGATTTTTAATATATATATTAAAAAAAATTAGGGTGTTTTTTATAGGCAATTGTTAGAGGGGTGGGAGAAATGTTAGTTTGAGTGGATTCAACCTAAAACCTCTCTAAATCTCCTTCAAGGTTTCCTAAGTGACCAAAAGAATTTAAAATTATATTTAGAGTGATGGTATGTTGTTAACGAATAACGAGGCATATTTGAACAAACTTACGTCTACTTAAACACTTTAAAAATATTGAGAAATGATATTTGTACAACTATATTTAGACAAATTTTGAGACAAGTCTCTCTTTATTTTCTTTTGTCACAAATGTTGTTTAGAAATATTTGTATAAATATCATTTCTCAAAAACTTTAGCATTAAGCTTGGCTAACGAACTCCAGTTCGGAGCACTGTTAGGGTTTGAGACCATAGTGAACGTGAACAGTAATTGATTCTTATGTGTCCTTGTTTTTCATATGAGAGTAGGAACGGTGAATTTTATTCAGTTATATATTATTTTGTTTTTCTTTATCATTCTATGACCAATGCCTTGGTGTTTTCTCAAATCATTGATGTAAGTATAGTGATTGTAAGGCCAGCTATTATCATTACTGCACTGCCATGTTAATATACTGAAACTATATGTTTACCTATATGGTGGATACAAAGTAATTGAGATAACTACATGGATATTCTTTAGAAGATCATGAGACATTGCTAATGATTTACAAGGAAATTTGGAATATTCAGAGTCAAATGAGGCTAATGATGTTGATGAGCATCCTAATATTTGTCCTACTAGTTGCTTGGAATTTGACTCCCTTGATAACGTTAAAGAATTCACACATCGTTCGCTAAGAAAGAGGGTTTTGGAGTTTGTTCGCATTGAACTATAGAAAAAAATTGTATGCATATATATTCCAATGAAGGTAAACACATAGATAAGACTGAAAATGGAAAAGACGACATTGTTTGCACAGAGAAAAAACGAAGAAAAAATGAACGGTACTCAACCTCAAGAACCGGTTGTAAGGCATCACTTTTTGTTTCAAAAGCATGAAAGAGATATAAATGGGTGATAAAAAGTAAAGTAATTAAATAAGAGATCCTTATAAATATTCATAATTACAGTTGCAGTCACTAGAAAAAAATCACACTTTTTGGTCATTGAAAAAATTTCTTCAACATTTTTAGTCTTTGTGAAAACTTTCATCAATGTTAATGAAAAATATTACAAGGATAAAAAGTGTGATTTTTGTGTAGGGATAAAAAACATCTGAATATTTATAAGGATCTTGTACATAATTAACCCTAAAACGTAGTAACCATGTTCATATTCATGAAATGGTTAGTCCAAACAGTATGGCCTATATACGGTGTCAAAAGAAATGGTTCCACCAGCTAAAAACTTTGTTGAGAAGTTTGATGGAGTCCCTACATGCATGGAATGTTTGCCACCATTCTGATAACCACTCTTAAATTCACATCTATCGAAAATATCAAGCATATTTGTTTTAGAAGTTGGACACCTCAATGCAAGGTGGTCGTCGAATCTTGTCTCGTTAATTTAATTAATGTTATTTTGGTATAGAAGAAACCAAGCTAAATTTCAAAGACAGGTTCATTCAATGGAAATCAACAATAAATCTCAACATCTCAAATGTTTCTTTCTTTGGAAATAACACAAGACATGCAACTGTTATCAGCATAACTGAATTCATCACCTTGAAAGTTCTTAGGGTTGATATACACCCCCACCCAAAAATTAAAAAAAAAAAACCCTATCATCAAGGAAGTGATCTGGTTCATTCCACTCTCCTTTATATCCTCTATCTCTCTTTTATCAACTATACAAAAGGTAAATGAGGACTAAAAGTTATTTTATTTTACTCATGGACCTTAAGGTTGTTTTATTCTACTAATGGACTGAAAGTTGATTTTATTTTTTTTCTCAAAAACTACATATTTTCTTTCTAATTTTCTCATAGATCGGGTCTAAAGTTGATGAACTGAATTCTTAGAATTTTTACTCAACATTTGCATTCACTCTTTTATTTTATTTTTTTGACAAAATGGGCTTGAATTTATTTTATTTTTTTAGCAAAGAACGTCTTGAATTTTAGATTAGAATAAATTGAATTTGCATTGCATATATGTCAGCAAAAAAGCAAAAGTCAATGAAAATTTTGTTAAAAAAGCTTTCACTCTTCCGCATATTTACATTTTAACTATAATTGTGATATGAGTCAAAAAAACAATCAAGTATAATTGTGCATCAAAATAAAATTATAACCATAATTGAAGTTATCTAATTCAAACCAGTTGTTTTTGAGTCAAAAGAAAAAAATCAACAATGTTCCACCTTGACTAATCAAGACTCTTGAATTTTTTTCTCTCTATATAAATGAAATGCCAACAACACAATTCTTCAAATTCATTAACCTTACTAAAGAATCACCCTTAATCTCATTCATATCATCCATGTCGTCCTCTAGTGAACCGTATTTCATCCTTATTGAAGAATCCTATGACAGCGTCCCGCAAAATTTTTATCCACATGAATGTTTCCTCATTAAATGTCACTACTTCCACTCCCCTTCATTCAATCATTATTCCTTCATCATTCCTTGTAACATCTTATGTGATTATGACGATGTTGAATCCGTGGATCCAGATAGTTTGTCTAATACCTTGTTACGCAACGCTTTCTCGGTGCTTCCTGATGAAGTGTTGGAAGACACTCTATTTCTTGTGGGTGACAATGCTAGGCATATGAGCAGAGTCAACTTTGAAGGAGATAGAATATTGAAGATGGATGTATTGGTTGGTCAAAAGGGATCTAGTACAATCCTGAAGAAGGTCAAATTGGAAGATACTGCTACTAATTCTTCAATGAAAGAATGTGCAATTTGTTTGGAGGAATTTCGTTGTGGATCTGAAGAACAATACATTGTTCGTACCAAGTGCATGCATGTTTTCCATGAGCAATGTGTTGCTAAGTGGATTATCCAATGTAGCATTACCAATCCACAATATCCCTGCCCAATGTGTCGTTCCCAAATTCAATGATCAAATTTTAAAATGATAATTTGATGTGTTTGCAGAATAATAGAATTTGATGTGTTTGTAGAATAAAGGAATTTAGTCCAGATTAATAATTTAGCCTCTATCATGTTTGTCAATTGTATTAAATATTAATGCAAACCAATTTTGGTGTTTTTTGAATATATTTTAGTCTTCAAAACTCGTAATAGTTTTGTTCTTGAAATTTTATCATAGTCACTTTTTTTATATTTTTGTTTTGATTATGAGAGGTCTTGAAATTTCCATGAACACAAAACTCACTAATTTAATACTTTTTTTGTTCCAAAATACATGTCGCAATTGGACAATATTTAACATTTACATAATTTGTTTTGATCATGTATATTGTTTATCAAAATATCAATGAATATATGATTTTTAATTATTTACAGTTTTTTTAAGGGAGAGGTTATAGTGTTGAACCATTATCTTTTCATATATATATATATTAAAAAAATTAGGGTGTTTTTTTATAGGCAATTGTTAGAGAGGTGGGAGAAATGTTATTTTGAGTGGAATAAAAGAATTTAAAATTATATTTAGAATGATGGTAAGTTGTTAACGAATAAGGAGTCATATTTGAACAAATTTAGGTCTACTTAAACACTTTAAAAATATTGAGAAATGATATTTATACAACTATATTTAGACAACTATTGAGACAAGTCTCTCATTATTTTATTTTATCAAAAATGTTGTTTAGAAATATTTGTATAAATATCATTTCTCATAAATTTTAGCATTAAGCTTGGCTAACGAACTCCAGTTCGGAGCACTGTTTGGGTTTGAGACCATAGTGAACGTGAACGGTAATTGATTCTTCTGTGTCCTTGTTTTTCATACATGAGTAGGAACGGAGAATTTTACTCAGCTATAAAATTTTTTGTTTTTCGTTATCATTCTATGACCAATGCCTTGGTGTTTTCTCAAATCATTGATGTAAGTATACTGATCGTATGGCCAGCAATTATCATTAATGCACTGCCATGTTAATATCCTGAAACTATATGTGTACCTATATGGTGGATACAAAGTAATTGAAATAACTACACCAAACTAAGATTTGATCTTAGCTTTTTTTTAAATACTAGCCATTGTTATATTAGTTTTGACATAATTAATGGTTTTTCCTTTTTTTTTTATATATCCTTTAGGTACTGTGAATTTTATAATTTTACATGGATATCTTTAGAAGATCATGAGACATGGCTAATGATTTAGAAGGAAATTTGGAATATTCATAGTCAAATGAGGCTACTGATGTTGATGAGCATCTTAATAATTGTCCTACTGGTTGTTAGGAATTTGACTCCCTTGATAACGTTAAAGAATTCAACACATCGTTCGCTAAAAAAGAGGGTTTTGGAGTTCGTACACATTGAACTATAGAAAAAAATTGTATGCTTATATATTCCAATGAAGGTAAACACAAAGAGAAGACTGAAAATGAGGAAGACGACATTGTTTGCATAGAGAAAAAACAAAGAAAAAAAGAAAGGTACTCAACCTCAAGAACTGGTTGTAAGGCATCACTTTTTGTTTCAAAAGCATGAAAGAGATGTAAATGGGTGATAAAAAGTAAAGTAATTAAGTAAGAGATCCGTATAAATATTCATAATTACAGTTGCAGTCACTAGAAAAAAATCACACTTTTTGGTCATTGAAAAAATTTCGTCAACATTTTTAGTCTTTGTGAAAACTTTCATCAATGCTAATGAAAAATATTACAAGGATAAAAAGCGTGATTTTTGTATAGGGCTAAAAAACATCTGAATAATTATAAGGATCATGTACATAATTAACTCTAAAAACTAGTAACCATGTTCGTAATCATGAAATGGTTAGTCCAAACAGTATAGCCTATATACGGTGTCAAAAGAAATGGTTCCACCAACTAAAAACCTTGTTGAGAAGTTTGATGAAGTCCCTACATGAATGGAAAGTTTGCCACCATTCTGAACACCACTCTTCAATTCACATCTATTGAAAATATCTAGCATATTTGTTTTAAAAGTTGGACACCTCAATGCAAGGTGGTCGTCAAATCTTGTCTCGTTAATTTAATCGATGTTATTTTGGTATTGAAGAAACCAAGCTAAATTTCAAAGACAGGTTCATTCATTGAAAATCAACAATAAATCTCATCATCTCAAATGTTTCTTTATTAGGAAATGACACAAGACATGCAACTGTTATCAACATAACTGAATTCATCACCTTGAAAGTTCTTAGGGTTGATATACACACCCACCCAAAAATAAATAAAAAAAACCTATCATCAAGTAGGTGATTTGGTTCATTCCACTCTCCTTTATATCCTCTATCTCTCTTTTATCAATTATACAACATGTAAATAAGAACTAAGAGTTATTTTATTTTACTCATGGACTCAAAGTTGTTTTATTCTACTCATGGATTGAAAGTTGATTTTTTTTTCTCAAAAACTACATTTTTTTTTCTAATTTTCTCATAGATTGGGTCTAAAGTTGATAAACTGAATTTTTAGAATTTTTACTCAACATTTGCATTCATTCTTTTTTTTTTTTTGACGAAATGGGCTTGAATTTATTTTATTGTTTTTACCAAAGAACGACTTGAATTTTAGATTTGAATAAAATTGAATTTGCATTGCTAAAATGTCAGCAAAAAAAACAAAAGTCAATGAAAATGTTGTTAAAAAAGTTTTCACTCTTCCGCATATTTACATTTTAACTATAATTGTGATATGAGTCAAAAAAACAATCAAGTATAATTGTGCATCAAAATAAAATTATAACCATAATTGAAGTTATCTAATTCAAACCAGTTGTTTTTGAGTCAAAAGAAAAAAATCAACAGTGTTCCACCTTGACTAATCAAGACTCTTGAATTTTTTTCTCTCTATATAAATGAAATGTCAACAACACAATTCTTCAAATTCATTAACCTTACTAAAGAATCACCCTTAATCTCATTCATATCATCCATGTCGTCCTCTAGTGAACCGTATTTCATCCTTATTGAAGAATCTTATGACACCGTCCCGCAAATTTTTTATCCACATGAATGTTTCCTCATTAAACGTCACTACTTCCACTCCCCTTCATTCAATCATTATTCCTTGTAACATCTTATGTGATTATGACGATGTTGAATCCGTGGATCCTAATAGTTTGTCCAATACCTTGTTACGCGACGCTTTCTCGGTGCTTCCTGATGAAGTGTTGGAAGACACTCTATTTCTTATGGGTGACAATGCTAGGCATATGAGCAGAGTCAACTTTGAAGGAGATAGAATATTGAAGATGGATGTATTGGTTGTCCAAAAGGGATCTAGTACAATCTTGGAGAAGGTCAAATTGGAAGATACTGCTACTAGTTCTTCAATGAAAGACTGTGGAATTTGTTTGGAGGAATTTTGTTGTGGATCAGAAGAACAACACATTGTTAGTATCAAGTGCATGCATGTTTTCCATGAGCAATGAGTTGCTAAGTGGATTATCCATTGTGGCATTACCAAACTGACCCCTTCAATAATGGGGTTGCAGTGCAAGTAGTAATAGTGGGGTGTGAGCTTTTGAGTCAAAAAGAAATTTTAACAAGAACTGTGTTATAAATGATTTTTTTTTTCAAATTTCTTTTCACACCCTATTTATATCTCGGGTGCTTTCTAATTTTTTTAAATTGTTACATATTTGTGATATTTTGGATTATATCACTAGTTTTAAAATAAAATTAGTGCAAACTAGCGAAAACGTTTGTAAATTATGAACGGTTTTTTTTTATGAAATTTTGGTTTTGATTAAAAGTAAAAATATGAATGATGGTTGCTTTTTTTAATGACACAAACAACAATCTTTATTATAGAAAAAGTTGTTTAAGGGTATAATTGGGATAATAAAAAAAGTAAGTATAAATATACTCATTTAGTTTGTTATATTTTTTAAATGATAAAGGGAAGGAAAAAAAACATATATACATATATACATATCGTGTTTGTTACATTTGTTTTAATATTTAAATTTATTCTTATCTATTTGTTACATGTGCTATTTGTATTGAAAATTAAGGGTATTTTTGGAAAGAAAATTTCAACCTAAAAGTATGTTGAAAAGGCTAGTTTTCTTTATATATAGTATAGAAGTATAGATAAAATAGTTTTGTTTAGTTCCTTATTTATTAGCATATCAAACACATCTTTAAAATAACATACTCCCTCCGTCTTTTAATGTAGGCACCAATTATCTTTTTCACATTTCTTAAGAAAAGTTGTTGGTGTAATTAATGCGGATGTTTTGTGTGTTAATTTTACGAAATTGTCATTTGTTTGTATGTGTATTAAATTTGACTTTTCATATTTCAAGACAATATAGTAGTATTAATTAGGGGCATGTTTAGGAAAATTTAATTTAGGGTGTTCTTGTTCAGAGTATCCTCTATATTTTCAATATTTTTTTTTCTAAATCAAATTATTGTCTATAAAATGTATCATCAGACAACATTTCAACATTTCAAAAAGACATATCTAGGTCCTTAAAAAAAACGTCATATCTAGGTATTTATACAACTCAAAATAAAACATGTCTATACTACCAATACATGTAGATACACCAACAATTTAGTTTATACATAAAGTGGCCAGCCAAAAGAGTGACATTGATAATCTTTAACTCTGCTAGAAGCTAAAAGAAAAAGAAAAAAAAGGAAAAAAAAAACTTAATAGGTTATTTGGTCTCCTAATTAATTTCAAGTTTTCATCTTGGTTCAATAACTATTAAAACTAATATTTTTGTTCCTCAGATTTGCCTCCGCCGGTCAAATAAATCTCTCATTGTAAAGTTTAACCCCAAACTAGACCATCAACCCGTGCATCGCACGGGTAGTATCAACTATAATATATAAGAATAAGAATAAAATATATCACATTATATATTTGACCCGTAATTGAAATTAAAATATCTCTATTGGTTTGTAAAAAAAAAAAAGATTTAGAAAATCGATTAAAAATGTGATTATTAACATAGGAAAATGTGTGCTTCCCAAGCCACTCCGGTTCTACTCCTCTTCCTCATTTTCTCCCCTTTTCCATCTTTCAATTTCATCTAACACCATCCAACATTCCACTATCTTCGCAGTCAAAAATTTCCTCCTCCACGATCTCGACAAATTATTCATTTCCGCCGCTAATCACTCCACTTCCCAAAAACTCGACTTGGTTAGGATTATCTACACACTCATTTTGCATTAATCATTTTTACAGAGTTGTAATAACTAATAGGGAAATACTAAAGAGTGCCCTTATGATATTTGTTCAAAAAAAATAAAAATATTGCATTGCAAAATGAAGAAAAGTGATGAATTTAAAATATATATATATATATATATATATATATATGGTACAATCCAAATATCCAATACAAACCTACTACCCAAATTTAAATTCCCTCCTTTTGTTACTATTACTGTTATTATCTTTCAAAAATATTATTTAGTTTAAGCCTATCGTAAAAATATTTTTTAGTTTAAACCTATCGTAATTATTGGATAATAACAAGTTTTAATAGCGGATTAACACTATCTACACACACATGCAGTTTGTTACCCTTCTACCTATAAATAAACCAAACCACATGCACTGAAAAACACATCAAATTTTTCTCTTCAAATTTTTTCCTCTGCTTTGCTTTTTCGTGTGATCGTTCGATTTTGTTTTGGTTGCTATGGATATTGATCTTTCTCCTCAATTGGCTAAGAAAGTGTACGGTGGTGATGGTGGATCGTACTATGCTTGGTCTCCTTCTGAGCTTCCTATGTTACGTGAAGGTAACATTGGTGCTGCCAAGTTAGCTCTTGAGAAGAATGGTTTTGCTGTTCCTAGGTACTCCGATTCTTCTAAGGTTGCTTATGTTCTTCAAGGTAACCAAACTTTCATGATCTAATTCATCTTTTTATTTTATTTTTATTTGATTTGATGATAATTATTTGTTTTTCAATTATTATTAAGTGTTTTTAATTGTTTTTATGTTTTTCCCTCCTATGAAGCACAATCACTATTTAGATTTGGCGGCGTGTCCTGATGTTGAACATGCTTCAATGTCAGATACCACGACACATGATTGCACGCGTGTGTGACATTGACATGACACTGACACACATAACTACAGTGAATTATGTATCCGTGTCCCCGGTGTCCGTTTTCGTATCTGTGCACTTATGATGGAAGACATATTAGGTCTCTAACACGACAACGACATGTGATTATAATTTATATTCAATAAAATAATTTTACTAAAGTTTTTATTTGATAGGATCGTGTGTTTCATAGATCATATTTATTATTTTTGAATGATTATATAAGGGTATATTTTTTATTTTATTTTTTGGATTATAACAAAAAGATTAAGATACTTGTAAATTAGAGATTAATTTTTAGTGTTTTTTTAAGAAGTAGAAGTTGTTTTTGTGTTTGAATATTATATTTTGTATTGGATACTGCTTTTGTGATTACCAATATTGATAGTATAGTAGAATTGTTGAGATACTTAATGGTGAAGATTTGATGAAATAGGAAGTGGAGTTGCTGGAATTGTGCTACCTGAATCAGAAGAGAAGGTTGTTGCAATTAAGGAGGGTGATGCATTAGCACTTCCTTTTGGTGTTGTGACATGGTGGTACAACAAAGAGGACACTGAGTTGATTGTTCTATTCCTCGGCGATACTTCAAAAGCACACAAAGCTGGCGAGTTTACTGATTTTTTTCTAACTGGTCCTAATGGAATCTTTACCGGATTTTCAACTGAGTTTGTCGGAAGGGCTTGGGACTTGGACGAGAACAATGTGAAAACACTCGTTGGAAAGCAGACCGCTAAAGGGATTGTGAAGCTTGACGGAAAAATCAGCCTTCCTCAGCCTAAAGAGGAACACAAGAAAGGCATGGCTTTGAACTGTCTGGAGGCACCATTGGATGTCGATATTAAGAATGGTGGAAGGGTTGTTGTCTTGAACACCAAGAACCTTCCTTTGGTCGGTGAGGTTGTTTAGGAGCCGACCTTGTGAGGATTGACGGAAGATCCATGTGCTCTCCTGGATTCTCTTGTGATTCTGCTTTACAGGTTACTTACATTGTTAGGGGGAGTGGCCGTGTTCAAGTTGTTGGTGTCGATGGTAAGAGAGTTTTGGAGACAACTTTAAAGGCCGGAGATTTGTTCATTGTGCCGAGGTTTTTCGTTGTCTCGAAGATTGCTGACGATGATGGAATGGAGTGGTTCTCTATCATCACTACACCTAAGTGAGTTTTTCTTACCTTTTAATCAAATTGCAGATACTGTTATCCTTCAAATTACTGATTGTAGTGCAAATATTCGTTTACTTGTTACTTGTTCTCGGCATATTATACTTATAATTTCTTACTGTAGTTATGATTGTTGTTTTTTCAGTCCGGTATTTACACACATGGCTGGAAGCTCTTCGGTGTGGAAGGCGCTATCACCTACGGTTCTACAAGCTGCTTTCAATGTCGAGCCAGAAGTTGAGAAACTCTTCCGTTCAAAGAGAACTGCTGATGCCATTTTCTTCCCTCCTTCGAATTAAAGTAGAATGGAATTAAGATTTTTTTTATTTTTAACGGCAATGAAAATAAGCTTTAATAAGCCGTTATAGACAATAGTTTTTATCTACTTTATATAGTTTCTTCACTTTTATTTTGGATTTGGATTTATAAGGAGTTGATTGCCTCAATTGATTTTTCGGTTGACCTCTATTTTGATCTTTCTTTATATTGCTGCCTTAGATATAGTTATTTTTCTGTCTATAAGATACAATTTTTGCATAATGAATACTAATATAGAAAGATGACAGTTGACGCTTTCGATGAAATATAAGTTTGGACTTTGGACGATATCAATAAAACCTGTGAAACTGGATAACTAAGTTTTGTGATTATTCCTAATGAAACGACTACGAGCAGGATTAACAATTGTAGCATTAATAATCTGATAAGAGATTGAGGGAGGAGGAATTGTCATTTGAGAATTGAACTTCCGTTTCGTAAGCCATAGAAGTTGGACATTCAATCCAAACCATAGACATTCTGAATTCTAGAATTGATATCATGAATAGCCACATAATTAAACTTAGAACAAAGAGTGCCAATATTACTCCAATTTATGAACCAAAATGAGAAATTTCCCGAGCCAATGCTCATTTATTGAGACCATGTTTTAAAACTTCTTTGACTTTGAAACTTGAGTTCCAAAAACAGGATCCTGCAACACTCTGTGTCCATTTTTGTGTCCACAATTTATTAGACTTATGTTGTATAGCATCTCAAATAAACTTACCAAAGAGGGAGGTGTCAGGCTGAAATATTGTCCCGACTAACAAGATGCAAACCTTTGAACATGCGATCTTTGGTAATGAAGTTCGGCCCATTATGCCAACGTCTTTGAATGTAGAACCGTTGAAGTTCCTTTTTATTATCGGTGAAAAGACTAGGGTTTTAAGCGTACAACTTGGATTTAAATAAACAGGAATTGAATTCAACACTTAGAGTAAGTTAGCTTGTCTTATTAGACAACTTATGCTTTGAGCTAGCAAGTCTATTTTTAACAATAAAATTGAAGTAATCTTTCTTGATTCTTCCTTTTTGTTAGACAACCTACTTCCACTTTTTGTTTATAGGGGTGCTCATGGGGTGTATTAGATACATAGACTTAGTTAAAGTTTAGTTAGTTAGAGTTTTTTATTAGGTTAGTTAGTTTGTTAATGTCTCACAAGCTCTGTATATATAGAGCATCTCGTATAAGCATTCATCATCTATTCATCTTTAGATCAATATCATTTTCTATAAATTTTACTCGAGCTATAATGCTCTTCTATCTCTTTTTCTCTTAATACTTCAATATTGGTGATAAAATTTGATCAAATCCATTAACCAAACCAATCATTTGTCTATGTTATGGATTGAGTGTCCAACTTCAATCTATATTTATGGGTCATTTGATGGTTAGGATAGAGAGACATGATATGATATACTAATGGCTTAAACGCATTTTTTACCCCTTAAGTTTGCAAAAGTTGCAATTTTGGCCCCGTTTTAAAGAAAATGGCAAAAGTGACCCTATGTCTAACTCCTTTTGCAAAAGGTCAATTTTAACTAGGTCGAGCCCACATGGCAAGCCATGTGTGTTTTTTTCAATTAAAAATTAAATAAAAAAGTCAAATATATATAAATGAAATTAAATAAATCAAAAAGCAAAAAGCAACAAAAACAAACACGTGAATTAAAATTCTGGAAAAAAGGGGCAAAACATCTTCATCTTCAACCTCTTTATTTTCATAAAATCATTCAATTAAAAACCAAAAATCAAAACTAATCTCCATCTTCAACAATTTCCCCTTTTCTTTACTTTATCTCTCAAACAATAACAACAACAACCCTTTTTTTCTTTCTCACTAACAACAACAACACTCAAATTCTTCTATATTCCATAATAAAAAACAAAGTTCAATTCTTCTCCTCTTCCTAACAACAACAACAACCACAACACGAAAAAGGGTGGTTCATCGTGAGCTTCGGCTCTTCCTACTCACATCTCAATTCTTCTATATTCCATAATCAAAAACCTCAAATTCCATCTTAATCTTATCAATCATCATCACACAGAACATATAAATAAAGCCAAAAACAAAGCTGAAAACAATCTTTGGAATTCTAGAAATTTTGAAAAATCATGATGCTCAAGAAAACAGATCTGAATCATTTTTTGTGACAGTGGTCGTTCATCTCAGAGTCACCAGTGATTTTGTTTAGTTCTGTTTGAAGAGAAGAAGGGTCTTGAGTTCGATCGACGGAAGGAACCCTTGTCCTTTTCAATCTGTTCCTTGAGGGAAAAAAGAGGACTAGGAACAAAGACTTGTTCTTCGTCTTCCTCGTCTTCACTAGCAACATGAAGATGATGGAAGGAATCCTGGGTAAGAAGATCTTTACTTTTCTTTTCTGATTCTATTGTTATTAGGTCTCTTGAAGATGATGAAGAAAATGAGATTGAATTGTAAATATGTTGTGTTTGAATTTTTTGATGAATTTATGAACGAAGAGTGTTATAAATTTTGATTGGGTTTGTGTTTGTTTTAAATTTTGGGTTTGGTTGTTCTTACCTAGGTTCGATGTCAGAGGAAGAAGAGAAGAAGACTCGCACTTCTCTCCTTAATTCTTTCCTTTTTTTTATTATTGTTTATTATTTTAATTCTACAAATACACTTGTGGTATTTACATTTATTTTAAGGCAATTTCTATGGTACACCTCAAAATTTGAGTGTATTGGTACATCAAATCAATAAATTAATAGTTAAAAGTGTTATTTTTTGAAGAGAAAAATTGTTTTCTATCACCTATAATTAAACCTTATTTACCAAAAACATCAACGAAATAAAATTTTATTTTTCTGAATTTTTAGTACTCATAATAGATTATTTTGATTATTTTTTACAATAAAATTTTAAGAAAATTAGTATAATTTTTATAAACAATGAAATGATGTTTTTTCTTATGAAATAACATTTTCTAAAATATAAATATCGACAGTTAGCTCTTTATTCCATAAAAATAATAGTTAATTTAAAGATTTTTGAAGTAGGAGTACCGGTACACCTTAATTTACGGGTGTACTGTAGAAGCTCCCTTATTTTAAATTCAAAAACTAGACGGCTAGCGATTTTTTAACTGATGTGGCATGACACAAAGGCTTGACCAAGTCAAAAGTGAGGTTTTGCAAAATAGGGTAAACATGGGGTCACTTTTGCCATTTTTTTAGGTTTAAATAGGTCTTTTGTCCTTGTAAATATAAGTCATTTGAATTTTCGTTTTTGAAGTTACTAATCCTTCCAATCTGCCACTGCAAAATTTAATCATTTGACTTTTAGTTCTGATTAGGTTTTTTTGTTTAGGTGGGTTGTCATTAGCGACGTGGTGCCCATGTGGCAAGTGATGATTGCACGAGGTGATTGGCTTAAATATGTCTTTCGTCCCTACAATTATAGGTCATTTGAATTTTCGTCCTTGAAGTTACTAATTAGATGTAATTAGGACTATTTTTCAAATGATTAATATTTGCAATGGCAAAATGGAAGGATTAGTAACTTCAGGGACAAAAATTCAAATGACCTATATTTGCAGGGAAGAAAGACATATTTAAGTTTTTTTTTTTTTAAAAAAAGAGGCCAAAATTGCAACTTTTGCAAACTTAAGGTAAAAAGTGTGTTTAAGCCTATATTAATATATCATATCCTATTTAAACCTATGGTTGATGTATCAAATTGATAAGATAAATAAATAATTTTCATATCCTATATGACTTTTTTATTTTATTTTGAAGAACTATCATTAATATCATATATAACTTGTATTTGTAATTTTTATTCTCAGTATAGGTTGAGTTAGAACTATCATTTTTTATTTATTATATAATATTCCGTAATTTTGAAATTGTTGTCATTTTTAAAATAATGATATCATGTATTTATTATTATAATTAATTAAATACTATTTTTAAAATATTTAATTAATTATGAGAGTAATTTTTCAATAAGAACTCGTCTTCAAGTAAAACTATAAATTCATTTGCAAATTGATTAAAAAAATGAAAATGACGTGCAAAAAACACATGTTATCTAAGTGTCTGTTTGGTTCGAGAATTAGGATGGGAGGGGAGGGAAGGGGATGGGAGGTGAGGGATTTTAACGGAGGGGAGGGAAGGGGAGATACTTTTAATTAAAAACGTGTTTGGTTCGCAAGGGGAGAGGAGGGATTTTAAGATTATTTTACCGTTTTACCCTTAAACTTAATTAAATAAAAGAAACTGTTGGTTTTTACGATTTCAGAAATCGACGAAAGAGTAGCGCATATCTAAGCTGTTTATTTTATCTCAAATTGGCTCATGTGTTTTGATCCATGCATCATATATATATATATATATATATATATATATATATATATATATATATATATATATATATATATATATTTTATAAGAGCAATTCTTTGTAATCCTTGCATTTGTTGCCAATTACTTCCATAAAAAAATAGCACATCTATTAATATATAATCAAAGTTGTTATAAGGAAAATATAAAAAAAATAATAAAATTTGTTACAAGAATAAGATAACATAACAATAATAATATGATTGTTACAAAATAATATAATCTAATAATAATAAAAGTTGTTATAAGGTTAATATTGAGATTCGAAATTAATTTAAGGATAATTATCACAATGCAATAAAAAATTTAAAGAGATTTGCTCCTCTTCTCTTCTCTCCCCTCCCCTTCTACAAATTGAACCAAACACATTAAATAAAAAAAATTTCCCTCTCCTCCTCAAAAGCTCTCGAATCAAAAGACCATAAATTAACATATTGATTCTCATATTAAAAAAAAAAAAAAACTCCTAAATTGGCTCTATTTGGTTCGGGTTGAATCCGACTTAATTGGGTTGGGTTAAATGTTCATTTTGAGGATCGGGTTGGCGGGTTTACTGAAGCTAATGCTTCTTCTCTCTCAAACCGCAGTAACCATTCTCCCACCATTACTCAAATCGTGAAAGTTCAAATTTTAACTCAATCATCTTTCTAGATTACTCAACTCCCAAGGTATTTCTTTACCCTGTTACACTTACTTTGCATTTAACCATTAATTTCATTTTGATTCTAGTTAAACCATTTTCTTAGGTTTTGTTAAATTTCACTGATTATGCATTGTTGAATTTGTGTATTGTCTTAGAATTACTTATCTGACTTAGTCTGTGTTTGGAATGATATTGAGTTTGACGAAGTTATGGTGACACCGTGATTTTGTTGAAGCTCCAAAGTTTGGCTTTTGATGAAAATACACTGTGATTCTGCTAAACTCACCACCAATCAATACATACTTTGTTTGATTTACAGTAGAATCTAGTTGTTACACCCGAAGAGCGCTTAGATAAGATGACACGGGTCTTTTCTAGTTTAACCAAGGTCTTGGTTCTAATCCACCCTTGTGCATCCAGCAGCGTTAAAACTTATGGGAAGAGTTTGTCGGCCATTTGGGTCACACAAGACCCGCATGATTAGTCCCCGCAATTGCACGTGCTGTTACAGCCTAGTGGTTTGACTTTGAGGACGTTTTATGTGGAACCCCGAATTCTAACCCAGATCACCACATTTCCCCTCCCCGTGTGCTTCTGTGTTTATTTCAATACGTGTTGGTCACTAGACCAATAGTAAGTTACGTAGTCATTGTTTTACTGGCAACAAGTTGTTTATTGATAATAATTTTGTGGTTTAGTTGATTTTTAAATTGATTGAGTTGTTAATTGTCTTTCCTTACCAACAACTTTATTTCTTTGGTCTTAAATGGTATTCTTTGGGTAAATTGTAATAGCTACTTAAACGTGGTGATTGTTTAAAATTAATCAAACTGTTCAGCACCATATATAATTTCCTTTTGACATATTGTTGTTTTTTATTGTGAAATTGTCTATAGATACTGTTTTGAAACACTTATATAGCCACTCGTGGGAACAGTTGTTAAAGGCTCAAGCCAAGTATTCGTTATGCAGAATGTGAGGGTGTGTGTTGAGAACCCACATCAACTAGCCCAAATTTAATATAGAAAAATAAAAACTATGCATAAACTTTCCATATATTGCAACATATTGGATGATGAACCAACATTAGACATAAATTCAGTTTTTTCTTGTTTAACTGAATTGTGATCAAGTACGTTTCATCACATCAAACTGCTACTCAACCCAACCACTTTGAACTAGTGATCAGTTTGATAGGTCGTTTTCAAAAATCATATGGTTTATTTGTTTTTGCTACTGCTGACTTTCTGCATTCTGTTTACCAAAACCGTCTCAGTTCTTTATAATGTTTGCTCAGGAACTGTGAAAAAAAACATGCCAGTAGCTATAACTAATAATTACTTTTTCCTATGTATAAGATCTGAGGCTTGTTGCTGGCATCTGACTGATTTCTAGGCCTTGAAAATGGAAGCGATGTTGAAAAAGTTTCAGTCAAAATTCAATAAAGTTAGGGAAGAAATGAATCAGTGGGATGAGCTTCAGTCTCGCTTAATTTCACAGTTTAGGAATGCTTCCCATATTGTGGATAGGTTGCAGGTAATTTGACTTCTTCCTGAATATAAATTTTTTCATCCTATTTGATACTTTGACCTTGATATGGAGAGTGTTATACTTCTAAAACTACTTGGGATCTTAAAGTAACTGGTGTGGTTGCAAGCAGGTGCTTCAAAAATACAGCAATTATGGTATTCTACATTGCGTTGGCGGTGTGAGTGATGTTCTTTTGCAAAAGCAGATTGATTCTTTGAATACCATTTCGTTTTCCATGCGAAAGACTTTGTAAGTTTCTATTTTGATCTCTAATCTTTTCAACTTAGGAATGGTTGACGAATTAAACAATTTTGTCATTACTTGATCTTTCTTTCCAACATGTCTTTACAAATGATTTAAATTTATATTTATAATTGATAGGTATTTCAAGTTTCTAGCTAAATCACTACTATCCCGCAGTTTGGATTTGTTATGATTTTGTGAGTGGCTTTTGCTTTTGATTAGGACAAAAGATAAGTACCAAGTTATGGGTCCATTCCTCTAAATACTTTTTAGGAACTACGTTTTCTCTTGAAGTATTTCTTTAAGAAACTACTTGTCTCTTATGCATTGTGTAAACTACCCATAATGTTCTTACAATTTGACTTTCAAGTCATCTAAGATGATTTTTAGCCGCAAGAACTCACGCAGGCCTTGATATCAGTTGCATATTATGTGCAGAAGTTATGGTGACATGATAGATGCAAAATATTGAGAAAACCTTGAAAATTGTGTATTAATTATCTTGAATGCTTAAAATTTCTCTTTTCAATACAAAACATATCATTTAATTCCTTTTGTAGTTCCTTAACTTGTACCCTAACAAGTTAGCATGACCCTTGTTTTATTTAGATTTATTGACATTTTTTTATCTTAATTTGAATTTTCAGAGAGGAATTTCATTGTATTGTCTTATCTCTTGAAAAAATGCATCGTGATGGTAGACAACTAGTTAAAGGCAGTTCTTCTCGCCCAACCATGAAACAACTGCAGCAGCGTGTTGGTGTCAAACCTACACTTATTGATTGCTTGGACGGCCTGTCGTTTCTACATGAAATATACTACTCAGAGTAAGTAACAAAGTTGAATACCTTATTTATGCCTACTATTTTTTGCTTTTAGACTCTCCGAAAATGCATTAATGTGAGAACTTTTGTACATAAAATCATATGATGCAATGCAAGAACTTGAAAGATTGGCAGAAATTTTACTGAACTTGGTAAACACAAATCGCATTTTCTTTAAATTTCCAATGGTGCTTAGGTGGTATTTTTCAAAAGCCAGTCAATATATAGATTTGTAATATGCACCTCAAGGCTTTGCTTCATTTTGTAATAGATTTGTTACTTTCTGCTTTAATAGCTTTTAACAATATGTTTATAGTTTTAAATGTTTTTTCTTCAGCTAAAGCCATTGTAATTGAAGTACTAGTTTTCTCTTCTTTTTTTGAACAGTTAATGTTTCTTTTTAAACAGGTATTTATTAAAAACATCTGTTGTATCAGCACTATCATCAATGGCCTTAATACCCAGGTATGAAGATGCCAATGCTATATGGTCCAGCCATTCAAAAGCTCTAATTGTATATATGGATGCTTCCTTTTTATACGACTCTTTTCTTTTAATTTTATTCTATTTTGATTTATGGCAGGCTTTCGGCCTTAGAGTTTTCACTCGCTTCTGTTTTGATCCCTGTAACTTTTTATCTTGGGTATAGCTTCATAATATTTAGGTTTGGGTTGTTTAGGAACCAATACCTTAAATAGTTAAACTATAATATGTACTGATTTGTCATGGAAAACGGCAGTGGTAAGGAGCCAAAACCAAATTAAAGAAAATGGGTGGGGTGGGTGGAATATAATCGACAAACAATATTATTGGCACTTCTTATATATGGCTTGTCCAATCCTCCTACATTGGCTAGGATATGTCACCTAAATATTCCTCATAATTTGGACAGTTTTCCCCATCCAAGCTAGCCTCATACTTAATACTTCAGAAATTGTAGCCCTGGGAAGAGTGTACCCCATATGGGCTTTCAAAATACTCAGTAGATCAACTTTGGCAATCTTCCTCCCACAGAGCTAGATTCTCGCGTTGCGTTAGGTCCAGTTTGTTCTTTATTTTAATTCTTATGTTTCAAAGCCTATCCCATTTCAAGGTTTGATCAACCTTCAAATGTCTAGTCTTTCAAACTTTGTGCTGCTTCAAATGTCTGGTCCTAATTTCCCTTTTACGGTTTAGAGTCTCGTACCTCTGTATATAGGGGGGTTAGTGTATAGTTTGTATCAAGTTAGCATCAAGCTATTAACAATATATTCAAGCTCTCATTATTTCTGTCATAACTTAACATTTTGAGTGTTGGTGTACAATATCTTATTCTGTGCTGTATATGGGTTTTGACTCTGTTCACTTTGCATGAACTACAGCAATGCTAGTGATCTTGGTGCACTACAGCAACTCTTGGTTGATCAACCCAATATCCTTACTGAGGAAGGTATGCAAGAATTCTAGTACAATGCACATCCAAATTAGTGCTTTAATGCTCTCATTTAGTGTCTGTGGTATGTTAATTATAACTAATGCTTCACTCAAAATGTCTTTATGTTTCTTCAAGTTCCTATAGCATCCTTATATCACAAATGTTAATTTCTTGAATTTGAAGTTTAAATTTAAGTTGTTGTAAATGAATAAATCTTATATTAAGCATTGCATTATTTGATAAATCTGGATTGCTTTCTTTCTATAGGGGGCATTAGGATGCCAACTTTGATTCAACTGCATTGATATTGAATAGTATTGCATTTTGTTAAATTTTCGAGATAGTTTTAATTGGTGAGCATAATTAGAACTGCAAGTATAATTGTAATTTTTAACAAAGTTCCCAACCATAATTACATGTTAATTAGGGGACCTGATTTTTTGAGTGGAGGGGTGAGGGAGAAAGGAGGAAATAGATTCTCTGCAGTCAAATAGTGACCGTAGGAAGTTCCCAACCATCTGATTTTGATCAGTGATTTATAATGTTTTTGATTAATTTATCAAGCTTTAAATTTGGATTATTGAAAACATTGACTGCATGACTGAAGGATTTCCTGACTGTAGGTACTTAAAACCCGAATGGAGGCACGGGTACAATTGAGTATTTTACTAATATTATGTCTTTTTTATATTGTTTAATGTACACATGGTACACCAACTATTGCTCAAAATTAAACTGGTATACTAAGCTCATTTTGGTTGTATGACTTTTGGTTGCAGTTCAATCTTTGTTTGATACAATATTTGCTGAAGATCTGTGATGATATCCTCTACTGTGGTATATTTATACTAGGGATTAGGGAATGCTTGAGCTTTTGTACATCAAGGGAATGTTTTGATCCGACCGGCATGATTGTTGATGCTGAGTAGATTAAGATAATTTGTTATTTTTATTGATACTAATTTATATATCAGTATTTTATGGCCTGTGTTTGGGTAAGATAAAAAAATCACCCAACTCTGTTTGATTTTTATATCAAGAAAACTTTTTTTTTTCTCTACCGTAAGCCCTTTAAAATCATTATCGCTAATTATAATGTTAAAGTAGATCTTTAACAGCAGGATTGACAGTTCTTGTAAAATAGATCTTTTACACATTTTATTACACCTAAATAAATGTCAATTTAGATCCATGGTGGCCATGTACTCTTTTGAAGTTAAAAATTAGACTGTTAAATTGACAGCGATAAAAAAAAAATTAGACTGTTAAATGACATTGCAATAAGTTGTGAGGTGTGACTATTTGATGTTTTTTAGATTAGATTTGTGCAATTGAAATGTAGGAGATCAAAACTGTGTCAATGGAATACAAAGATTTTTTTTTTTTAATAACAAACTTATATTATTTAATTCATCAAAACATAAGAAATAAGTTAAATAACACTTTTACCGATTCACAGTTGAAATTCACATGGGTCCCACCAATTCATTTGGGTCCCATATGAATTTCAACCAATCAAAGAGAGTGTGTTGAAAAATATGTTGTGTTAGCATTTCTCGACTTATATTATTTCATTTATCAAAATCTGAGAAATCTAATATGTTATTTTAAAGATGTGTTTGATCTGCTAATAAATAAGGATAAAAACAAAACTATTTTATTTGCACTAATTTTTATTTTAAAACTGGTGATATAATCCAAAATATCACAAATATGTAACAATTTAAAAAAATTAGAAAGCACCCGAGAAATAAATAGGGTGTGAAAAGAAATTAAAAAAAAAAAAAATCATTCATAACACACAGCTCTAGTTAAAATTTCATTTTGACTCAAAAGCTCACACCCCACTATTACTACTTGCACCGCAACCCCGTTATTTAAGGGTCAGTTTGCCACATTCTCACACAAAAAAAACTCCCCTCGACTGTTGTTGTTGTTGTTAACCCTAGCCGCTCACCTCTCTTCTTTTCTTTTAACTCTTTGCTCTTCCAAACTACCTTTGCTACATGCATTGTATTCAGTTTTCTATTCTATTCTATTCTCTTTGAATGTTCTCTGCTGAAGTACTCTTTCTTTAGGAAATTGAATACAAAGGTTTAGCAAAGGTAGATTGTTTGCAAAAGCTTGTGAGATATCCCACATATCCCAAACAAGTCTATATTGGAATAATATCGATCTTAGAAAATTTGATTTATTGATTTTTCTTCGTTGTTTTCAAAGATTTGTGAATTTTTGGGATATGATGATAATAACGCTGACAGAGGCACTAGCTGTGCTGAAATAAAAATATTTGCACGTCAGTCTGATCCTAAACATATATGTTTACAATATTTTTCCCTCGACCAAAAAAAATGTTTGACAGTATTTTATAAAATGTTTGACAGTATTTTATGAAAAAACATTCACCATTTGTTTTAGCCGAATAAAAAACTAATTAAAGAAAAACTAGTAATATTTTTTTTTTTTAAGAAAAACTAAGGGTCTTTGGTTCGAGAGGGGAGGGGAGAGATTTTAAGAAGGGACATATTTTTAATTAAAAACGTGTTTGGTTCGAAGGGGAGATGAGGGATTTTAAGATTAATAAAACTTGTTAAAAGAATAAGATAACATTGAAACATCAAGTTAAAAATCTTTTCTCCCCTCCCCTCCAAAACTCTCGAACTAAACAGACCCTAATATTTATATATATATATATATGCGTATCTTTTTTTAGTAAATATAGGTCATTGGTATAATAATTTTTATGTATAAAAAAATTATGCAATATTTTTATTTTATTTTTATTTTTTTTCAAAACGTCAAAAGGGAATATATATATATATATATATATATATATATATATATATATATATGATCACAACCTGTGAATCACAAGTCATCAATACAATAAAAACAAAAAACTCCGCATGATAAGCAAGCTTAAATTGTTTTTAACCACCATAGAAAATTTATAGTTGAGAGTAAAGTGTCACGGTCTAAAATTCGAATCTTGATCGACGCATAGAACAAGAACACCCTAATCCGATTAACCTCACCAAACTAAACAAATTATAATTTGAACAATTTTCAAATTAACTTCCACTTCAAAATTAAATTTCTAAATTAAATTTGTTCAGAATATCCTCTATATTTTCAATATATATATTTTTTTCTAAATCATATTATTGTCTATAAAATGTATCATTAGACAACATTTCAAAAATACATATCTTGGTCCTTAAAAAAAAACGACATATCTAGGTATTTATACAACTTAAAATAAAACATGTCTATACTACCGATACATATAGATACACCAACGATTTAGTTTATACATAAAGCGGCATGCCAAAAGAGTGACATTGATAATCTTTAACTCTGCTAAAAGCTACAAAAAAAGGGAAAAATTAATAGGTTATTTGGTCTCCTAATAATTTCAAGTTTTCATCTTGGTTCCATAACTAATAAAACTAATATTTTTGTCCCACAGATTTGCCTCTTGTCGGTCAAATAAATCTCTCTTTGTAAAGTTTAACCCCAAACTAGACCATCAACTCGTGCATCGCACAGGTCATATCAACTATAATATATAAGAATAAGAATAAAATATATCACATTATAGATTTGACCGTAATTGAAATTAAAATATCTTTAGTGTTTTGTAAAAAAAAACAAAAGGAGATTAGAAAAATTGATTAAAAATATGATTTTCAGATTCTAACTATTAACATGGTAAAATTGGTTGTTTGCAAAAATGTTAATTTAAAATTTAGGTTTAATAAGGTCTATGAATACTCTCTAAAAAAACAGGGTGTTTGATATTGGATATCAATTAATAGACGCAAAATTAAATTAATAAAAATTGTCAGTGGCTTAATGGTGGAAAATGTTAGTAAGGCTTGGGTTCGAATCCCTTCAATAAAGATTTTTTTAGATTAATTGCGTGGAGAAAGGAGAGAAATTTTTAGATTAGAATTAGCGTTTAATTAGAGTTAAGTATAGCTTGATGGGTTAATATTTATAAATAAGATATGTATATAGTGGACCAACCTTAAGAATAATCCATCATAAATCCTATTAATTTTTTAATTTCAACTCTTTGATCTATAAACTTTATTAAATTTTTAATTTAAACTGTTTAATCTATTTTTATTTCTAAAAAACATCGTTGGATCATGCAAGACTGTTATATCTTTCCAACCACTAGATTTTTTTTTAACCATATATGTTGTTATTCACACCAATTTCTAATTAAAAACTAAACAATCAAATATATAGAGTAAACTCTAGTTGATGTAGCAAAATCAAAAATCAAAAATCAAAAAATCAATTTCTCATCATTCTCTCTCCTTCTCCCACTCTCAAATCCAAAGTCAATTCTCATCTCAAAACCCTAAACCACCAAATTCGCACTGAAATCACCTCCAATTTTGCCGTCATTAACCAGATGTCGTGGATATTAGGGACGGAAGTGTTTCCTCGTTTGGTTCTGGATTGCGTTTTCTTCCTGTTAATCTCGTTTTCCACTTCTTCAAAGTTGCTTCTTCCGGATCTTATGTTTTCTTCCTCCTGTTCTGGGTTTCACGTTTCTTCCTTCTGTTTTGGATCTTCATATAATGATGAGATGATGGTGTTGATGATGTTAATTTAAAGAACTCGGTTGTTGTTTTGTGTTGATGTTATTGATCTGCAAATGAGTTTTGTTTTTATAGGGTTGTTATTGATAGAAATTGACGACAATGATGATAATTTTGTTGTTGATGTTTTTGAAATTTTCTGGAAAAATGATGAAGATGATGGTGATGTTGATGAAGGTGATGTTAAAGATGATGAACAAGAGTGAGGAAGAAGATGAAGAAAGAGAAAATTAATTAGTTGCTGTCGACTCACCGTAAGATAAAATACACCTGTATAATCCAATGGTCCTCGTTAAAAAAAATTAACGGTTAAAATTAAAATAATTAATATGATCTATGGTAGACCACTCTAAAGGTTGGTCCACCATATACATTTGAGATTAAACTTAACGGTCAGGGATTTGTTTGACCGATGGAGGCAAACCTGAGGGACCAAAACATGAGTTTTATTAGTTATATGACCAAAATGAAAATTGGAAATTAATTAGGGAACGAAATGAACTATTAAGCCAAAAAAACATACAAGATTGAAGGGGGTAAGTCAGAAAGACTTAACAGAAGACAACAATCACCACTAACTAGAAGGAAAGCACACAAGAACATGAATGATTATTTTTCTCAAATCTAATTCAATCTACAAAGCTAATAATCCTTGTAAAAATATAATTATTCCACATTCTAGTGTACACACGAAAATTCACAAATTTGTATATTTATCCGATCAAATAAGACTATTTCAAATTTTCAACGTCGTAAAGAGGTAAAAACCAAATCAACGACTTTTAAAGAAATATAGAAATCAAGTATAATGAAAAGTAATAAAGATATCAACTTAAACCTAATATAAAAATCTGATACAATTTAATCGAATTAAAAATGAAATTTAAAGAAAGTAAGGAAATCCAACTTTAATGAAATGAATTGGAATTACAATGATAAAACCGAGAGCCAGTTGAATATCGTTGATAGAACTCTTCTCCTAAGAGAGGTCTCCCTTAACAATAGCTCCATCTAAAGGATCACTCTTTTCTCTCGACTCAAAAAACACATAAAATATATCGATAAGGGAGTCTACTTCTCGTTGATAGCCCTCTCCTCCTACCGGCGACCCTTTCCATAGAGGTGGCTCCATCTAACCGAGTAAGTCTCATTGACCGAATTCACATAACTAAGTACACCTAGGTCGTCATCATTATAACTGTGACTTTCAAAACACCATTGTTAAAACACATATCTAAAAGCATATTTACAATCAAAGCTCAATTGAAAAACTACTACTTATAATGATAACTAAATTCAAATCCAAATTGAGTACGTTTTAATATCACATTCTTCCAAAAACGTATATCTCAAAACCATGTTTTACAACATATCAAAACTAGTGTCTATATACATGCAATCAAATTTCAATCTTAAATTCACAACTTTATAATCATAAGTAAATCCAATTAGAGTATATACTAATTAACATCGATCACTTTAAAAAAATTATGACGACGAGTAAAATATTAAAAGGTTGTGTGTTTTCTATTTTGAGAAATACTTAACATAAAAATTAAAATATCAATAATAACCATAATTAAAATATGTGATAATGATTGTCATCAACTCACAATTTTGGGAGTTTTGCTTCAAACTATGAATTCTAAGTAATATTTAAGATGTTTTAGTATATCTTTTTCAACTATACAATATTTTAGTATTAAATATACCAGTGTCTGCGTCGCTGAGATAGCGCCTAATACGCGGCCGCATCCTGCGCTACATCAATTTTTGGGGTGACCACGTGACGTTTCTGCTTTGACAACAAAAGTAGTGGCCCTTCGAAGGACATTGAAAATCCCCCATGCCAACTCCTTTGTGTGCATCGTGGTTTTAAAGCGAGAGACTCCCAAGAATTTAGGATTAATCCACACTTTGCATATTTAACCATTCTAGAAAGGAAGATAATGAAGCTCGTAAATTTGACATTGTAGCTCTTGTAGAGAATAAGATAAGATGCCCTGCCATCCCTAATTTTTGGTTCCAATTAACCCTAATTTTAATAAATGGGATTGGGTATCACGTGGGAAGAAGAAGATGTTAACTTATATGCTACAAGTATTGTTCGTGTGAGCAGCCACGGTAAATAAATTCATTTTTAGATACTTAAATAAATCTAACATATATACATCAACGCAATAGTCCTCCAACCCAATATGTTAAACAAAATTGTTATATAAGAGTCACAAATCAATAACTCTATTATTAATTTTTCTTTTTTTGATACAAATCAATATATTTATATTTCTTTTTCTAGATAAAATCAACATATTTAATTTGATTATTAAAAAAAACTTAATAGTGTTGTTTACTCAAAAATTATCGCAAGAGAGAGTATCGCAATAAAATAAAAGCACACTCCCTGCAAAACCCTACAAAATATCGCAGCCGTATTCTGAGAAATGACGAGAGCTTACACAGTAAAGGGGAAAAAGCGAAAGAACAAAGACGCAGCCACAAAACACGACCATGAACAAGAAGATGAACAAGAGCAGCAACAATTTCAACCAACACCGAAGAAACCAAATCTTCAGAACGAGGAACCAAGTGTGCCAACAGAAACAACAACAACAACAACAACAGAGGAATCTGAACTTCCTGGTATTCCAATTGCTCCTTTGAATGAAAAGAACAGTGAGAAACAAAGTGTTATTTTTATTCTTGAAAAAGCTTCTTTAGAAGTCGCTAAAGTTGGCAAGGTAAGTTGGTTTTTATTGAATTATTTGATCTATTGATATATACACTTGTGAGATTACATAATTGTTTGTATTAACTTATGAAAACAGCTTACAATACGGCATGAAAACAGCTTATCGATTATACTGAAAGAATTTTACTTTGGGTTTGTTTGGATTGATTTTAAACTTATAACCTGTGCAAACAAATAAGTTTTTATGTATTATTCATAAGCTAAAAATGAATTTTCATTAGGGAGAACTTAAAAGCTTATTTATTTGCATAAGCTATTTTTAAGCTTAAAAATAAGTCAATCCAAACAGTATAATTTTTTTATTAAGAAGCGCTTATATGATAAGTGCTTATGTTATATAAGCCGTTTACCCGAATATGACCTATATGGGAGAACTTATGAAAAGGGCTTATGACGTGTAAAAGCTGTTTGCTTTCCAGAACAGCTTATATGAAAACAATTTGAATTTTCTATCTTATCATATGTACATAAGTGTCTGTTTTTTGACGGTGAATACATGCATTTTGCATAGATGCTACAATTTGTAGCATCTGTGTTTTCATGTTGCAAGGCTCTTAAACACACAATGGTGATAGTCAAATGCCGAAACAAACACATACTAAGTTGTGTTACAGAACTAACTTATTTCTACAACTTTTTAGCTTATATGATGAGTGTTTATACTATATAAGCTGCAAAACGATTTTCAGCTTATTTCTAGAAATAGCTTATATGTTTTTTTCTTTTTTGAAATGGCAAATATTATTCTGGTTGGAAAATGCTAGAGGCATAAAACCGCGGAAGAAACAAAAGATACAAAAATAGCACCGCATATAGACGGAAGCACCACTACACCTATATAAAAAACCAACACACCAAAAGATGAAGCAAAACTATACATGCTAAACTACCGCACGCATAGCTCTGCTTCAACGCCTGAAGTGCAGAACCGCAAAGCACACAACAGCAGCAGGGAGAAACCTCCAACACCAGACTCGGCTGCAACAAAAACCAGAAGGAAAAGAGCTCCCAGGCAGCGCTGCAGCAACCGAAAAAAGGCAGCAGATGACAGGCAACCTGCTGTTCCAATCCAAAACAGACAAACACCAAAGGCATACCAAACTAACCAAACCCCAAAGCTACGCAACCTGCTGCTGCAAAGCACCCTGGCCGAAAACAGTATGAACCCTGCCAAGGCAATAAATGGGATTCCAACACCACTCGTAATATAGGCACACCGGAATGGTCATTCTTTCCAACACCCAACGCCAAGCTAAAACCTTCACCTCCTCGACCACCCCTCCACGTCGTGGTTGATACCTTTAAAGATTTTGTCATTCCTAGCTTCCCACAAACACCAAATCGTTGAAAGCCAAATCAACCGCAAACCTCTCAACCTATTTTTATTGCCACCCCTCCCCCTCCAAAACTCCCAATGAACAAAGAGGTTGGGGGGAAATAGCTAATATGTATTTTCAGCTTATTTCTATAATATTTTCAGTATAGCTTATTAATACAACTTTTAGATTATACGAAAAGGATTTGACTTTATTTTATCTTGTGTTACTGAAATTATGCTATATAAGCTGCAAAATTAGTTGTAATAGTTTATTCTTAAGCGCTTATATGATGAGCGTTTATGCTATATAAACTGCAAAGTAAGTTGCTTATCCAAACAAGGCTTATCTGGGAGAACTTATGAAAAGGGCTTATGACATTATAAGTTGTTTTTAACTTACTTTCATGAGCCCTGGAGGATAGGTAAAATGAAAACAATTTGATATTTTTTTTCATCTTTTGTATTAGAAACTGGTTATACATATGCCCTTTTATGATAATTGATTTTGTTCAAAGCACTTAAACTGTTTATCCAATCAAAGCCCTAATTCATATAGCCTCTGTAAAGATTTTTTATATTGTCAACTGATTGTTATCGTTAGTAGTGAGTGATTGTGATTTGTTTACAGGGTTAATTTTTGGATGATAATGCATCAAAACTAAACACTTGTTTAATTACTGTTTTTAACTTGCAAAGATCTCTGGCAAGATTCATTTCACAGAAAGTAGAGGTGTAATATTCTGTTAGGTACACACTTATATGATAATCGTTTATGAGAGGTGTGAAATTCTGTTACGCACACACTTATATGATAATCGTTTATGCTATAACCGCTTCATTAAAAGGTTATCCAAACAAGGCCTTCATTCACATAGTCTCTAAAGGTTTTTGTAATGTCAGTTAATTATTAGAAACATTTGTCTCTATTCATAATTACTTCTACAGTTACGTATATGATTTGTTGATGGGATAAAATTTTACAATGATAATGTATCAAAAGTAAACACTTGTATTAATATTGTTTTTTACTAGCAAAGATGTTGTGATGCTTTGGTATTGCAAGTAACAATGATTTTGAACTATGTGTCTACAGACATATCAGCTGTTGAACTCTGACGAGCATGCTAATTTCCTCCGCAAACATGGCAAGAATCCTGGTGATTACAGACCTGACATTTGTCATCAGGTTTGTTCCAAAATGTTTTTATCAATTGTATTCTCACTACTTTCCACCTAGTTTGATTTTTATGCTCCTAGATACCACTAGGAAAACACACCCCGCTTGAATCGGGAAAACACTAAAGATAAATCTGATGTTGCTAACGAATCTACTTGGTTTTTGCCTCACGCTAAATATGATAAATACTGCAAGCTCCATTCAACTGCATTAACCGACAAATACTGTGAATCAAATTATTGTTTTGGTTATTAGAAGAACAAGCAGCATGCTTAATACTCCC
Organism: Medicago arabica; assembly: GCA_946800305.1. Lineage (NCBI taxonomy): Eukaryota > Viridiplantae > Streptophyta > Magnoliopsida > Fabales > Fabaceae > Medicago > Medicago arabica. Next base: position 11,594,453 of record OX326965.1, on the reverse strand, counting down.
TCCGTTTCAAAATACATGTCCAAGTCAATCACTTCACATATGCCAACGCACAATTTTGACCGTTAATATCTTTAATTATCTAAAGTAAAAAATTATAAATTTTAATATTTTGAAAATATTTGTCGAGACAAATCAAACAACATCTTACATGCTAATATTTGTATTTATACATTAGTTAAAAAGTATGGTCAAAGTAAGTCAAGTGAATAGTGCACATTGCAAAAACTGCACATTGCAAAAATTGGACATGTATTTTGAAACAGAGGGAGTAAGATTCACCATAACCTTGAAATCTAATTCTATTTGGACATTTATAGAATCTCACCTTTAGCCAAGATAAGCCACATTAATTAAGTGCTCTTCCTCAAAGCTTTAATGTATTATCTTGTTCAATCCACAGCCTACCATGGCATGATTGGAAGGGTTCCTCTCTCTCTCAAAGAATGTACAATGTTGGTCTTGAATATTTGTAGTAATTATTGGGCTTAAATATGTTTTTAAGTCGTCAAAATACAATTTTTTTTTTTTTTGCTTTTGGTCCACCAATTTTTTTACTTGGTTATGAAAACTTGTCAACTTTGATTCTATAGATAATGATATGTCAAGAGATTAATATTATATGACCCATAAATGTGCTTATAAGTAGGACACTCCCCCGACTTACAAGCTGATTTTGTTGGGTTGATTAAGACCTAATCCAAGTTTTAAGATAGTATAAAGTGCTCTCCAAGATTCGTTTGCCATCTGGCCACTCGGATTACACTCTAGATATACAGAATCGGGTGTGAGAGGGTGGGTTGAGGGTCCCACAATGGATGAGATTTGACATGAAAGTGTTATAAGTAGGAGACATCTCTCATATTACAAGTCAGTTTTGTAGGGTTGATTTAGCATTGACGGAAATTTGAAGACTCTGTCAGTCTAATTATACCTCTAATTATGTCTTGCATCTATTTTTCTGATCTATTGATCTCAACCTGGCATCTCCCTCAAAGGATTTTTGAGCAAAACTGATACATTTCTAAAAATTAAGGACAAAAACTAGACAGTTTTGAGGGATCAAAAGCAAATATAATCATATTTTGAGGAATAAAAAACATTTAAACATAACAATTTTAAATCCCATTCTCTATAAAATGTTGTTTTCAGGCACTTCTATCTATTTTAGATAGCCCACTAAACAAAGCTGGGAGGTTGAAAATGGTATACATAAGGACTGAAAAAGGTGTTCTTATAGAGGTTAAGCCCTATGTTCGTATTCCAAGAACATTCAAACGGTTCGCTGGTGTCATGTGTAAGTTTTAGCTATTTGACTGTGTTAACACTTAGGACTACTATCTTGTGTGTGTCTGCATGATTTTCTTTTTGTGAGGAAAATGAATAATCTCTCATTTTTTGCTTTTAAACATTGCTGTATTGCAGTGGAACTGCTTCAGAAATTGAGTATAACTGCTGCTGGCAAACGTGAGAAACTGCTCCGCACGATCAAAAACCCTGTAACCCAGTATTTGCCCGTCAACTCTCGAAAAGCAGGTTAGTTATTGTTTTTATCCACTAGTTTTGAAAATGAATCCATTCAGTGTTGTCAAATGTTGATCGCAGAAAATAGCAGTTCGGTCATATTCTGCTACGCTATAATGCTATAGTATTAATAGCGCTGTAGCCACTATTTAACAACACCTTGTACTAATAGTTGGTGGGAAACCAATAGCAAATTGTTCGAATTCCGCTTTGCTATAGTGCTACTATAGCTGCCATTTGACAACACTGATATCATGAAGGCCGTATGTTTATCTCATTTGATTAGATAGACAGTGGAAATGAATCTGATTTCTATTTCATTTGTTTCTTCCTTTTTGTACCCTGTTTTGTTTCTCTTTTTTTTATTTTTTAAATATAAGTGATTGTTTCCTTCGAATGTTAGGTTTATCTGTTAGTTCAGAGAAGCTGGTAGACATGAACAAATATTTGTCAACAATTCCAAGCAATCAAGACCTTGTCTTTGTGGTACTCCCTAGCTCAATTATTAAATTCCTTTGCCTATTTATCTCAGTTGAAGATTAACTTTTGAATGATCTAATTTAAGGTAGGAGCAATGGCACATGGGAAGGTTGAGACAGATTACACAGATGATTATATTGCTGGTATGTTATCCTTGTATTTACTTTTCCTTAACTTTGGTCCGAAGACCAAGAGCCTGTTTGGATTGGCTAATTTGAGTTCATCTATTGTCGTAAGCATTTGTGAGACTGTTTGGGAGAACATATGTAAACAGCTTTTGACATATCCCATAAGCTGTTTTCAGCTTATTTCCTCAAGCTCTCCAAGATAGCTTATGAAAACAACTTATAACTTGTATGAAGACAATTTGACTTTATTTTGTCTTTTACTATAAAAATAACTTATAAACAAGCACTTATATGATAAGCGCTTGATTAAGCTGTTTATCCAAATATGATCTTAATGTATTTGCGCACAATGGAAAAAAAGTACTTAAGTTTCTTACTTTATTATGTTTTCTGATTGCAGTTTCTGGTTACCCTTTAAGTGCTGCTTACTGTATTACAAGGATTACTAATGCTATTGAGGGAAAGTGGAACATATTGTGATTTAGCTTCTTCTATTTATGCTAAATGGACAGTATATTCGTTTGAGTTGCACATTTAACTCATGTGATATCAGTTTTGTTTTGGTAATCCCTAGTCTAAATTATCTCTATGTTGCTCTGCATCATAGGATTTTATTTGTAACTTTCTAAATTATCTCTATGTTCTTCTACATCATAGGAACTCTTGTTCTCTAATTGGTATCAAAGCATTTTATGACAAATTTTATGGTTTCTACGATAACAATTGAAGCCAAGAATAGAGTTCTTGTAGTAAGTATATTGAAGGTACATACATGCGATGAGATGTACTGATTTTGTTGAATTTTTTTCTAGTTATAATCTTTCTGTTACACCCTAATTAGACAAAAATACCCTTAATTCTTTTTCAATGTGGTAGGGATCTACATAGTATGTTTACTTTATCGATCAAAATCTCCCGTCTGCGTACATACAATACATTTTCCATGTAAGCCGTAGGTTTACACCTCCAAAATACGTATGCCGTAGAATTCAATTTAACCACATAAATCAAGTGCATATTAATCAAATGATATGGTTCTTTAAAAGGACATGAAAAGAATTGCAGGTTTCAGGGAGGCATGTTGTCTAGGAGAAATGTGTTCTTTCAATTGTGGTGATGATAGAATCCCAAGTTCAATGACCATGTTATTCAAGTTCTTTTGATATTTTGTTATCAGTGTCTTTCCAAAAATAAAATAAAAAATACACTTTTAATTTTTATAATATTGGCCAAACTAATTACTTACGTTTTGATCTGGTATTTGACTCTAGAATGAAGTACATCACACTTGATTATCATTTTGTGAGTCCAATGGTTCAACCTATTTTTTTTTTTTTGAGTCTCATATTATATGTACAAAGGATCAACTTGTAGACACTGTAACAAAACCTCTATCACCATAATTTCAATTCTCAGGGACAAAATTAGTATCATCGATGGCGATCCAATTTTGAAGGGGCATAATAGATAAATATAAATTAGTCAATATAATTAAGGTGTAAACTTCCATTAATAGTGTTCTCTAAATGAAATTTCAAAAAGAAATTGTTCTCTAAGTGAGTTGTATAATTCATACTCATCTATTCTAGTATTGCCTTAATACTTGGAGCATTCAAATGTGATCTCCCTGATGCTAAGATATTAAAAAAGAGGATCTTACCTATTTTCATAAGTATTAAGTCATATAAATTTCAAATTAAGTTTTGTAAAATGTTTTGGTAGTAGGATCGCAATGAAGTGAAGACAAGTTATAGAAATTTGTGTTGGAATTAGACTTATATAATCTAACATTTAATCTACCTGATTCTATCTCTAGTTCTTAGCATATACATCCTCCGGTCACTATTATAAACAAAAATCTACTTTTTAGATTCATTCAATAAATGATGTATGTAGTACATTAAATAAATCACATACATCATTTATTGCATGAATCTAAAAAGTGAAATTTTGCTTATAATAGTGACCGGAGGGTGTATACATGGTTTTTTTTAAAGGAAAGCCAAATAAACTATTGTTTTGAAAAAAAAAAATAGAAAAAACAATAACAATATTGAAAATTTACTCAAAAAAATAATAACACCACTGAAAGAAAAAAAAACGTGGAAGAATGAGATGTGCATAAAAAAAACCTTATTTTATATATCTATACTATATATAAAGAGAATACCTTTAAGCAAACTAGTCTGCAAATCTGCTATAAATTTTGTGTTATTTAAATAGATTAGAATTTATTTATTTTTGAATAAAAATAGATAATTATTTATATTATATTTTGTTTTATTGTTGGTGTCATTAAAAAAGATAAGTATAGTTTGTTATAATATGAAAATGCAAAATATCTATACTTTACTTTTAATCTAAATCAAAATAACTTTAATCGAAATTTCATTTTTTTAAGAGGAAAAACAATATTTCATAAAAATCAATGTTCGTAATTTACATGGGCACTTCGTGCCCGTCTAAACGCTAGTTCTATATAAAGAGAATGTTTGTACTGGAAAAAGGAATACATGGTTCTTGGATGACTTTTTCGTTTCAAATTATACCCTTAAACAAATTTGATTACAAGAATTTATATTGTTGGTGTCTTTCAAAAATATAAAATATAACGCCCACACTAAACAAATCTAGAAAGTTTAGCATGTGCATTATCTTTAGTATTGGTTACATTAAAATTTACAACATAATTTCTTCGAATGAAAATCATATACAACAATTCTCGTTTGTACATCAAAATACAAGACAAACTATCCAATATATATAAACGCACTCTCAAATCCTATGAACATCCTGACGCGGGTACGAACGATTCCTTGCTGATTATCCATTCGGCTGCAAGCTTGCTACATCCTGTTAAACCAACCTGTTGATCTGAAACAATAAGGATTGATATGAGACATAATGTCTCAGTGAATTCTACCTAATCCTAGGCTGTAGGTAACCTCGGGGAGAACCTAGGGTCATCATGTGTCTACAATACAACCTGCCGGTTGATTATACGTGTGGTTGTCATGCTCACCTAGACGGTCGTGCATACTAGATCCGTCATAGGGTCTTCGTATCGTAGCTCAAAAGTCTTGACTTATACTTTACATGTCATGGCGGTCGAGGAAACCTAGGACCGCTATGTCGCGATGCAACAAACGCATCAAGGCCTAAACCTAAACATTCATGACATGTTCCTAAACTGAACGATCGAGGGACTACTAAGACCGTCAACAATATTTCTTCATAACTTGTCCTATAACATAGACTTGTACATTTCTATTAACATTTCATAACCGTATCATATCATGTTCACATTCATTATGTTAAAAGTTAGCGTGTAACAAACAACATTATCTTGGTTCATTTTAAATAGTGTATTGGGTGGAGTAACCCCGAGTACATTCCCTCACTTTACCGATGAAATCCTAGCTAAGGTACATCGGACTACCTTGCGGAGCGTATCCCGTCCCCCTGGCGTGAACCTCTCGTATCCCCCTTGGCGTGGATAACAGAGAGACACGACACCTACATATTGCTTAAGGTCTTATTCATGCATAAAGGTCTTGTAACTTATACTTACTTGCTAATTTACCACAGGTTCGTAACCTACTCGATTAGCGGTAAAGTACTTGCATAATTATTCTTGTTCGTAAACATATACTTGTCATATTCATGTTACACTTTAAGGTGTACTATCTTACTTAATCTCGACTGCCTAAGCCGAGGCTCTAAGTTTCACCCTTACCTAGACATAACTCTACCCGAACATAAATCACGAATATTATCGTGCTCTCATGCTATCCGTCATTGAAATCGTTAGAGTTTGCTCATGCAATTTATTCATAAAAATCCTTAAGATGTAATATACATCAATCACTTGACCTTGAGGGGTTTAAAGTTGTAAAAGAATCTGCAAGGAAAGGTTTTTGAACCAGAAAAGTTTTCAAAGAAATGTTGTGCTGTGGAATCTCGCTGAAGCGAGTTCCAATCGAGATGCATGGGTTGGCTTTTGTCTCACTTGAGCGAGTGTTCATCAGCCCAGACTTGCAAAATCTCGCTTGAGCGAGATTTTCTCGCTGGAGTGAGCATTCATCATCCCAGACCTGAAGAATTCGTGTTTTTAACTAAGAAACCTCAAAATTCAAGTTCTAACATGCCCAATACATCCAGAGTACCAGAAAAACATATTTAAACAGTTGCATGGCAATACTCTACTCAATTGCAACAATCAAAAGCATTAAAGGGTACTAAGATCATGCCAAAATTCTAACAATTGTTAAAACTCACACACTCTAAACATAAACCCCAAGGTGAGATTTCTAACTATAGAACTCGCCTATTGATTTCTCAATGGCACAACTTCAATCTTCACTCACCATCCAACCCTAACTTCAAACTTGTCTCAAAGGAAAAGGAATAGAAATCAATGCTTTATTCTTGTTAATACCCTCTTCTAGGAGCAAGATGGAATCAACATAGTACATGCATTCTTGATGGAAGGAGTTGGGAAAGATAGGAGGAGTAAGAGAGGGAGGGAGTGACGACATCTAGAGAGAAGGAGGAGGAAAGTGTTGAACACAAATCCTAGAGAGAGAAGTAGCAAGTGATAATTAAGTGTTTGGGACAAGACACTTTATATACCCTTTGCGTGTAATTACTGAACTGTCCTCCGTCTTAAACGTGCCAAATTCGATACTGATATCTGGACTTGCCCGCAACTACAAACACTGCATCATAAAGTATTCCTCGTCATAAATGAATTTCCTTGTACATTTGTCTTCGGACACGTTCGACTGATAAATCTCTGATAACTGATGAGTGAGATATTACATAAAATTTGATATTTTATTCAATTTATTAATTTTTTTGAAGGAATATATTTGTTATATTGTTAATGTCATTGAAAAAGATAACTATAGTTTTTTTTCCTTCAAGAAGCTAAAATTGATTATAATAACCAAGAAACTTGGTCTCTCTGGCACAAGAAGCGCCAAAAGAGAACTAAGGAAAATTTAACACTTGATACAACGAAAACCAAAGGAAAACAAAGGGAAAAGTTGCATGAACAAGCAATTGAAATACCAAAATGCAATTGAAACTAAATAACAACTCCTGAACAAAAGAAGAGATTAAGCCACCACATGTGGTAATTGAAACAAATTAGGATGATTTTCCTTCAGCCTCCAATAGGATTGCAACTTCGTTTTATCTAAAAGGTGATGAATAGAGCCCCCCACGATGTTTGGAGGACAAAGGGAAAATTATACGCATGATTGTTATCACGAAAATATTTCGTCAGATCACATGATATTCTCTTCACTTAGATAACAATGACATATTAATTGCTAAAAGCTAATCGTTGTTTATAATATTATTACTAATGTTACAATAACCTACAAGGTCACATACATATGACAAACAAGTGAGAGAATAAATAAGAAAGACTTATTTATAAATAAGTGAGTTAGATTTATTTATAATTGAATAAATAATTATGGACTTATTATTTAATTAGCAAAACTAGAGAAACGCGAAACACTATAGGTTACAATGCATTTTAATGAAACATAGTGCACCATATCATATGGTGCGTGCTAATGAGTCTCATTAGGGCACATGTTTTAATCCACATGAAATAGATATTATTTCTCTAACCCTTCTCTCAAAATCCTGGTGCATTCTAGCTAGCACTTTCCACGGGAGAAGAATTGTTTGTCAGGACGGTTAGAGACTTTTCTAGTTTGCTTTGCTCATGATCAGAAACTATCATGCTATAAAAGTTTTGTTTTGCGCTACAAGAGGTATAATATCTAATCACTGATTCATATCCATTCGTAATGATGCATGAAAGGAAAAATATTTATAGAAGTTAAAAAAGGGTCAATTAGATTCCTGACAATATTTAAAAACGAAAAATATATATAGTTCATCAGCTAAAAAAAATTGATACATGTTTATAGAAGTTAAAAAAAAGGAAGACAAAATCCAAAATGAACCATAAAGTATCGATAGTATAAAATAAAGAGTAAATTAATAATTTTTTTGAAAAGTAAATTAATAATTTTGTATGTGCTTTTTAAAAAAGAATAGTGTATTTTTATCTATCTATAGTATATATAAAGAAAACTACTCTTTTCAACACTTTTGGGTTGGATTTTTCTTTTAAAAAATGCTCTTAATTTTCAATACAAATAACACATGTAACAAATAGATAAGAATAAATTTAAATATTAAAACTGTGAAGAAGATTTCCTTCTTAGACTTGGCTGGGTTTTGATGACAACAAACTCACATCACAAAAGAAAAGAAGAAAAATTATATGGAGGCACAAGATGAAGATTAAGAATAAAGATTAATGTCTAGGCTTCTTGGTTATACTCTTTGTAAGTATGACATTTATCTTTTCATTTATCATTCTTTAATTATGGAACAACTTAGAATGCTCAGAAAATAATTACAAACATTTTTCTAAGTCTGCATATGAAGCAATGCCTAAAGCTCTCTTAAAAATAAATCACACACTCACAATGATTATAATATAAATGTGATTTTGCATGAAAATATTTTTTACCAGAAAAACCATATTTTATTATGAAAATTGCATTATTAAATGTACCATTAAAAATATGGTTTTTGCATGAATAATTTCAGCATGGTATAACTATGCATTATGATTAGAATTTAAATTGTACCTGCCATGTCTTTTCATTCAAATTGTTTATGAATAGGTGTCATTTTAAATATGTGTCTATTCATTGACAAAACTTTTTGAAAAGTAGTGTTGCTTCATAAACATCTTTTTAGCCTCTATAAATTCAATTGAGAATCAAAACATTTTACAGACAACAACTTTCATTATCTCAATTGACATTTTCAATATCACTTGCTTTCAAACTTTTATTCAAATTGTTTGGAAAACTTTGCCCACACTTTAACATTCATTAAAAGGTTTTCTGAGCACTAAGTCCATTTGTTTAAGAGTGATATTGATAAGATTATACAGCCATACACATTTGATATTCTTCAATTACATTGTTGTAAAGTTTCTCATCATTTGTTGGTGGGAATTGTTGTAAAAGATAGTGGAGTGCTATCTTGTTTCTTTGTGAGAATTTCATCATAGGTTTGGTGAAGATTCTTGTTGTAAAAGATAGTGAGGTGCTATCTTGGTGTGTAGAGAAATATTGTTAGGGGGCCTTTGGGATTAAGGTTGCTTTGTAACAAAGATTCTTTACATAGTGAAATCCTTCGCGGGGTGTGAAGGGAGTGGAGTACCCTAAGGTTTACAGGGGAACCACTATAACTCTCTTGTGTTATTTCTTCTTCCCTTACTCTTTTATTTTTCCTCATTCATACCTTCATCATTATTTACCGGAAAAATTATCAACAACGCTAAACTAAGAAAAATTAACCAATATTGCTAGAAACCTAATTCACCCCCCCCTCTTAGGTTACAATCTGAACTTACAATTGGCATCAGAGCAAGAGTAAAGATAACTTGCTTCTTTGATCTAGAAAATGGCTTCCGCTAAACTCTTTTTAGGAGAAGGTCATGATTCAAACCGACCACCATGTTTCGTCGGAGAACATTATGATTTTTGGAAAATTAGGATGACAACGTTTCTAGAAGCCCAAGGTGAAGAAATTTGGGATGTTGTCAAGAATGGTCCTTATGTTCCTACTACAATTGTGAATGGTGTGACTGGTGTCAAACCACAAACATCATGGAATGATGATGACCGCAAAAAGGTGTTATTTGACAAAAAGGCGAAGAACATTCTTAAATGCTCTCTTGGGATGGATGAGTTTTTCAGAATTTCTAAATGCAAAACGGCCAAGGAAATATGGGACACTTTGGAAACAACACATGAAGTAAATGAAGAATGTGAAAACTTGACACTAATGGCGTCTCATCAATCTGATGATGAAGAAAATGAGGTTAGTGATTCTGAATTAAATTATAAACCTTCTTATGAAGAATTACAAAATGCATTTGATGAATTGTTTGAAGAATTCATTAATCTTTCTAAAACTTGTGCAAAGCAAAAGAAACAAAATGTATCTCTAGAAAGAAAAGCTTTTGATGCACAAGAAGAATTAGAAAAGGTTAAATGTTCTTCATGTAATAAATGTAAAGAATATCAAACAACAATTGTTCAATTAAATGAAGTAATCAAAAAATTTGAAAAAGGTCACAACAGTTTGGAAGATGTGCTAAGCCGACAAAGATATTCAAACAACAAAACCGGGCTTGGTTTTTCTAAATTTGATAAACCAAACACCAATAAAACGGTCTTTGTTAAAGCAAGCACAAATTCCAACAACATAGAAACCAAGAAAATGCATGTTGTTAATTCTTCCAAGAATGTGAATCAAAGAATTAATTCTAAAGGAAGAAATTATTCTAACAATTCTTTTAAGAAAAATAGTTCAAATGTTAAGAATAATTTCTCTAAAGGAAATAATTTTGGTTCACATCAAGTTCTTAATTTAACATGTTTTTATTGCAACATAAAAGGGCATACTCCAAATACTTGCTACATAAGAAACTTTGGTGTTCCTTATGGTGAATTTATTTGGATAAAGAAAGGTATTAACCCACAAGGACCCAAAGAAAAATGGGTACCTAGAAAGTACTATTAATTGTTTTGTAGGTACTTGAAGATCATACGCTAAAATTGTCATATTTAGATTGATTTCTTCAAGATACAAGACCACATGATATGGTTTGATTTATGATTCATTTGTGGCTGGTGAAAGTTACAAAAATTATATGTTTAAGTGTTTATTTTCCATTCAATGTGGCTGCTTTTTATGAGTACCCAGAGAAGTGATTTTCAAATAGATTTCTAAACCACCAATGACATACATTCACGACCCAATGGATTAAATTAAAAATAATTTGTCATCTATTTGAATGTGATACATGTATGTTCAATAATTTCTGATCTAATTCACAGTGGTTTTGAATCTTCTATTTTGATTATTTCAAGAGTTTGTGTTTTTTTTTTTTTTTTACAAAAATGTCATGGTTTGATGATAGTTGGTGAATATTATCATGAGTATATAAGTTGATCCATAGACATAGCTATAAGAATTCAAAAATCTATGTGAATGATTGAATATTCATTGTGAAGAAGATAAGTTGTTTTTTTTTACATAAAATTTATTATTTCCTTTATATTACGACCCTTTGGATTTTACCCTTTTTTCTTCTTTTTGATGATGTCAAAAGGGGGAGAAAGTGTATGTTTGTGTTTTGTGCTTAAATTGTTTCAGGTTATCTAATTGCAAAACAAAGGGGGAGACATACAAGATAGGGGAAGTTTCATTGAGCAAACATTGTCAAAAGGATATGGTTTGTCATCATCAAAAAGGGGGAGATTGTGAAGAAGATTTCCTTCTTAGACTTGGCTGGGTTTTGATGACAACAAACTCACATCACAAAAGAAAAGAAGAAAAATTATATGGAGGCACAAGATGAAGATTAAGAATAAAGATTAATGTCTAGGCTTCTTGGTTATACTCTTTGTAAGTATGACATTTATCTTTTCATTTATCATTCTTTAATTATGGAACAACTTAGAATGCTCAGAAAATAATTACAAACATTTTTCTAAGTCTGCATATGAAGCAATGCCTAAAGCTCTCTTAAAAATAAATCACACACTCACAATGATTATAATATAAATGTGATTTTGCATGAAAATATTTTTTACCAGAAAAACCATATTTTATTATGAAAATTGCATTATTAAATGTACCATTAAAAATATGGTTTTTGCATGAATAATTTCAGCATGGTATAACTATGCATTATGATTAGAATTTAAATTGTACCTGCCATGTCTTTTCATTCAAATTGTTTATGAATAGGTGTCATTTTAAATATGTGTCTATTCATTGACAAAACTTTTTGAAAAGTAGTGTTGCTTCATAAACATCTTTTTAGCCTCTATAAATTCAATTGAGAATCAAAACATTTTACAGACAACAACTTTCATTATCTCAATTGACATTTTCAATATCACTTGCTTTCAAACTTTTATTCAAATTGTTTGGAAAACTTTGCCCACACTTTAACATTCATTAAAAGGTTTTCTGAGCACTAAGTCCATTTGTTTAAGAGTGATATTGATAAGATTATACAGCCATACACATTTGATATTCTTCAATTACATTGTTGTAAAGTTTCTCATCATTTGTTGGTGGGAATTGTTGTAAAAGATAGTGGAGTGCTATCTTGTTTCTTTGTGAGAATTTCATCATAGGTTTGGTGAAGATTCTTGTTGTAAAAGATAGTGAGGTGCTATCTTGGTGTGTAGAGAAATATTGTTAGGGGGCCTTTGGGATTAAGGTTGCTTTGTAACAAAGATTCTTTACATAGTGAAATCCTTCGCGGGGTGTGAAGGGAGTGGAGTACCCTAAGGTTTACAGGGGAACCACTATAACTCTCTTGTGTTATTTCTTCTTCCCTTACTCTTTTATTTTTCCTCATTCATACCTTCATCATTATTTACCGGAAAAATTATCAACAACGCTAAACTAAGAAAAATTAACCAATATTGCTAGAAACCTAATTCACCCCCCCCTCTTAGGTTACAATCTGAACTTACAAAAACAAATGTAACAAACACGATAAAAATATATATGTCTATTTTTTTTCCTTTAACATTTTAAAAGTGTAACAAACTAGATTAATATATTTATACTTACTTTTTCATTATCCCAATTATATCTTTAAACAACTTTTTTGTATAATAAAGATTGTTGCTGATGTTATAAAAAAAAAGAATTAAGATTATATTTTTTTGTTTTATTGTTGGTGTCATTGAAATAGATAATCATGGTTAGTTTGATTTTTTATAACTTGAAAGCCACAAACATTTATATTTTTTGTTTAATCAAAATCAAAATTTGATAAAAAAAAACCGTCCATAATTTTCAAACATTAGCAAAATAAAAAGAGCAGAAAAATGGGCACGTAAGTGCCCGTCTTTTCGCTAGTATTTAAAAATGAATAGTGTATATTTATGACTTATACAAAAAATAAAGGAAAATTTCTTTTTTCACATCAAAAAGTTTCCTAAAAACACATGGAAATTAAGCAATTACCCCCAAGGTAGTAAGTAAACTACCATCGAAAACAAAATCGGCGATAGTTAACTACCGCTGACCTCTACATGGCTTGAGAAACAATTGGCAGAAGAGAGGGAAACTACAAGGCTGCAAGACTATGAGTAGAATATAGGGCAAATCTACATTTTAGATTCTTCCATAACATGAATCATATTCCCTAATATAACGAGAGTATTTTGTCATATTTTAGTGTTTGTTGAAATGTTTGTTATGCATATTTTGCACCTTCATATTGACGGAGACTTGGTGTATTTTGTAACACCCATACTAAACATGTCTAGAATATTTAGCCTGTGTGTTAACTCAGTACTGGATACACTAAAATTATAACATAATTTCGACCGGATGAATATACATATACATCAATGCAAGTTCGTACATCTGATAAAAACAATACTAGCTGTCAAATACATATATCTGATACATATTTGAGTACATAAGAAAGGTCTGCAATTGGTACGAACAAGCACTTGACTATAATCCATTCAACTACATATCTGCTACCTCTTGCTACGAGCAACCTGCTGATCTGTAAAATAATAAAAGGATTGGGAAAAGACGAGATGTCTCAATGCGTTCCACCTATCCTAGGTTGTAGGTAATCTTGGGGAAAAAAAATCCTATGATCATCATCTGACTAAACTCAACCTATTTCGAATTTATACGGTCTTCTACATAACTAAAGGATCGGGGGAAACTAGGATCGTTATCTAATCTCTATCATAGGTCTAATCATATAAATAAACATATTCGTATTCTGTTTTCATATTAATGTTAGAAAGTTAGTGTTGAACAAACATTATTATCTGGGTTGATTTTACGGAATGGATCCCGAGTGGAGTAACCCCGGTCACCATCCCACTACTATATGGTAAAACTCCTATCTAAGGCTAATCACTAGAACTCCTATGACTATGTGTGGTTTACCATCTATGATAAACCTATCCAGCGGAACCTGGAGCGTACTGAGGAACACATATTATAATATTATCTGTATATATACATATGTATGAATCGTCATGAAGGTTCCCTGACATGCTAACCTATCCAGACATAGTATGGAGCTTGCCTAAGCCACAACTCATCGACATATATATATATATATATATATATATATATATATATATATATATGTTGACCTATCACACCCCTTTTCACTCTAACACCATTAGTAATCTGTTAGAAATTAAAACCAGTATTTTTCTATTGAAGGTGATAACCTTCCTCCACCAAAATATTGAATATTCTGCCATTCTTGCAAGCTTTCAAATCTTGATTGTTTTCTTTATTTCAAATCCATCGCTAAAACTGCTTTCAATTGATGAATAATCCCCATAAAAAAGTTGCATAATGGTATTTCCATGTGAAGACACTCATAAAAAACCAATACCATACCGTTAATTTGGTTTCTGTTTTCATCAAACTAATTGTGAACAAAACCCCCTCTTTTTTTATCACAATAACTTGCAACGTAATTGCTTAAAAAAAATTGAGTGGATGGCGGATTGATAGCCAACATCTTACATTGGTAAAGGACCTTAAAATAACACAATAAAACACACACACACACATCTATAGAGAACAAAAAACATAAGAAGTAAAGATACTCAATATTGTGTTGTGCGATTCTTCCACGATGGAAGAGAGGTGTGGGTGTTTTCTTTGGAGGGAATTGAAAAGGCAAGCATAAAATTTGGACTTATGTTGTTCCATATGAAAAGAAAAAGAGAAGTAGAGTGAGGATAGATGGGAAATCAATGTTTCTAATTTTTTTAACGGAGGTTACACTGTTCTTGACGGCACAGGTCTCTGTAAAGTTAAAATAACAGAGGGGATATATGCCTATAAAATGACTGAAAAAAATCCTTTTCAACATTACACAAACTGTTACAATATTCATTTCAAACCGAACATCAAATATGAATAATAGACAAAAATAAAATCAGCTGTGAATACAACAGAAAATAAAGAACTGTAGAAAAAGAATTATTAAAAAAAATCAATTTCTTTTAGAACCGATTTCTCACATAATTATTACGGTGTTACTTCATATCTCGGCAGAGGAATTGTAATTTTCTTTGGATCAATCTTGTCCATAAAAAATTAGTTCTTGATGGACTAAGTTCAAGGCTTAATCCAACAAATTTAATCTCTATGGTCCAATTATTCCCAAAAATATTGATACAATTTTTTATCCATAATCAAAATCTTTATGATTGAGGGTTTATGTCTTTGTTAAATAGTTTAAATAAATTAAATCGGATTTAAATAACTTTTGAATACTGATAGAAAGAATGAGATTCATGTCAGACTCAACACTAACAGGGACTTGGATTAACTGCTGTGTCTTTTACTCAAAATGAAATCAAAATCAGCATTAAAATATGAAGTGTTTGATATCAATCTACCAACTAAATATGTGTCGACAAAACTCAATAGATATAAACAAGTATTGAGCATATATAAATCTAATTAATGGACAATTTAATTTGACACAATATATTTTATTCCATAATCATTAAAAAGCACATTCCAGTTTTTTCATGAATACAACATTGGAGACTAAAATGACTACAAATTCATTCTATAATCATTCAAAAGCCCAACTATTTTTGCGACGAACTTTCTCCTCTTCCTCGGGGGTGTAATCATTTATAATGTTGAAAATTTTGCGAATCTCCTCCGCTGTCTTGTCCTTGATGTTGTCTGCTGTAGTCATACATGTAAGATCTAATAGACTCTTGATGTCTAAATAGTTAGCAGCGGAGATGAGATCGAAGAGAGTATTTTGATCAACCTTGACAAATTCAGCGTCCCACTTCTCAAGCTCATCAAAACTTGCAGCATCAACATGTTTCTTGCAATACTCAATGACCAAGGCCAAGATCTTGCCGGTTACATTCGAAATAGGGATTCCAGCGTCGTTTGCACAGTCGTCGTCGATCAAATGCTTGATCGTCTGGGATTGCATTGCCACCGCCTCTTCGATTTCAAAGGTCTCATCATCAGAACTCTTCAGGATGATCTTCTTCAAGGATGATGTTGACATGACTTCCAAACCCTAAATTTTTGTGTCTTTCTATGAGTTTGAAAAAATTAAGGGAGGGTGAGTACTATTTATAAAGGCCGCACATAGGCATATCTTTTTCTGCATTTTAATGTCATTTATGTGCTTTTCCATTATTAAAATTATGACTTTTAATGACATTTATGGGTGTTTCCATTTTAGAATTTATGCTTTTTATTGTAATTTATCCGTTTTTACATTAAAAGATATTTATATTTTAATGTCATTTATCTACATTCCTTTTACAGAAACTTCTTCAGTTTAATGTCATTTATGTGTCTTTCCGTTACAATTTCCAACATTTTAATATCATTTAGGTTTTTTTCCCTCACATGATTTCTGCATTTTAATGTCATTTATGCAGCTTTCTTTTACATACTTTTGTCATTTTAATGTCATTTGAGCGTCATATTAATGCATCCGCATTAACGGGTTTCATATAAATTTAATGCGATTTATGCGGCTTTCCATAATAGAATCAATGCATTTTAATGTCATTTATGCGTCTTCCTGTTACAAAATATATGCATTTTAATGTCATTTATGTGTCTTCCCTTTACAGAATCTCCACATTGTAATGTCATTTAAATGTTTTCCGATTATACAAATTACGGTTTTTAATGTCATTTATGCATCTTTCCATTTCAGAATTTATGCTTTTAATGTCATTTATGCTCTTTTACAATAAATAATTTTTGTATTTTAATGTCATTTATATGCATTCCTTTTGAAAAATATTCTTTAGTCTAATATCATTTACACGATTTTTTCATGTTTTTTAATGTCATTTATGAGTTTTCCCTTTACAGAATTTCTCCTTATTAATGTCATTTATGCGGCTTTTTGTTACAAAATTTTGTCATTTAATTGCATTTCCATTACATAAATTATGACAACTAATGTTATTGACACGCATTCCCAATATCATTTATGCGCTTTCACATTAAAGAGTTTTTGTATTTTAATCCTTACATCACCATGAACTAGATTGATTCCATTAATGTTTGCTCATGCTTTTTCTTTAAAAACTTAAGATGTTATGCATATTCAGATACTTGATATTTGAGGGGTTTCAATGTTAGAAAAGACCGCAAAAAGATGCCTCGGAAGACACCACATGACCTCTTAAACAAGTCAACAACTTCCAAGAGGCTGTGGAACTCGCCACAAACTCGCCAATGGCGAGTTGCCTCTGGAGGTTTTTGGCTATTAGCGAAATATTTCGCTAATAGCAAGTTTTTTCAGATCCTGCATTTCAAATTTCGTATTTTTGACCTAAAAACCTCAAAATCAAGTTCTTGATGTCCACAATGCATCTAAAACACATAGAAAACATTATAGGTTTATTGCATGACAAGTACTAACAACAAATCAATACTATTCACGGCACAATAGAAACTAATTTCATAATCATCATCACACTTAACATAAAATTATCTCATAAACCTTAACTTCATCCGTTTCCAACAACTTTACTTGTTCCTCTACCGACTCACCTAATGTTCTAACATTAGAACCTTGTTCATTATGAACGTCCAAATTGCTGGCTTCATACTTACATCGTTGTTTCTGAAAGTTTACTGATTTCGACAACATATGTCGACTCCTCCATTCTGAATCCTCCTTAGATATTCCTAAATCCTTTACCTTCCTACATACTAAAAGCCACTTAACAAGTTATCCAACGTTGTTGGGGGTACTCCATCTTACCCCTAACAACACTCTGTGTCCCCGAAGAAAACCTATGTCGACTGTTTAGTTCACCGGCCACCTTCTGGCACGAGTGAATGCTTACATTACTTGCTCCGAGCTCTTGCTTCCTAGTTTGTCTCCATCACATACTTCGTTCCTCCTAGGTCTTATTTAGCTCTCAGACATTCATTCTAACTGTCGTGTGCTAGATTGAGTTGATCACGCTCAGCTAGCAACAACATTTAGAACAATTATCTGGAACCCAATGACCCCACTACATTAGTTGAAACCTAACGACCCATGGCACCATCCAAATGTAACGCTCACACTAAATGTATCTAGAAAGTTTAGCATGTGCATTATCTTTAGTACTAATACATTAAAATTAACAACACAAGTCTCCGAATGAATAAATATATACAACAAATCACGTTCGTACATTTAATGATACAACACTACACATCCGATACATGGTATATACCCACTTGAATCCATAATAATATCCTGAAACCGGTATGAACGAGCACTTGCTGAATATCCATCCGGCCACATATCTGCTACATCCTGCTAAACCAACCTGTGATCTGAAACAAATAAGGATTGGGATGAGACATATTGCCTTTAGATTCTTGTTTTTTTTAAGGGTTAATTAACTAAATGGTCCCTATAAATATTCAGGATTTTGTTTTTAGTCCTTACAAAATAAAATCACACTTTTTAGTCCCTATAAAATTTTCCATCGTTATTTTTAGTCCCTGTAAAATTTCCCATCAACATTTTTAGTCTCTGTAAAAAATTTACGTCAGCATTTTTGGTCCCTAAAATACTAAAGGAAAATGTCACAAGGACTAAAAAGTGTGATTTTATTTTGTAGGGACTAAAAACAAAATTCTGAATATTTATAGGGACCATTTACTTAATTAACCCTTCTTTTAAAAGCTAAAACAAACGGATGCAAAACTCTTAAAATGATTACTTTTTTAAAACTATAACAAACATGCTCTACAAGATGTTGTTTCTAAAAGTGAGTTTTTTTTGGTAACAAAACCAAGATTAGTTTTCCTTTACTAATTTGGAGTCTTGAAATTGTTCCTCTATAAAAACAAAATACCAACTAACATCAAATTCCTTAACCATTTTATTTTATCAACAAAAAAGGAAAATCAATTTCCGTAACCTTACTATAGAATCACGCATGTCATTGATATCATCCATATGACATCCTCTAACAAATCTTGTTTCTACATTAGATTTTACCACTGCCAATCAACTTCATTCATCTGCTATTACTTCTTGATTCCTGGTAGCATCTTGAGCAAATATGATGTATCCGAATGCTTGAATCCTAATAGTTTTATTAATATGTATTTACTCGACACTTTCTCCATCGTGCCTATTCCTTCCGAAGTGTTGAAGCATGCTCTACTTCACATGGGTGAGTACGCGAGAAATATGATTACGGTCAACATTGAAGGACGTCGTATATTCGAGATGAATGTTACCGTTCATGAAATGTCAAATATTCATGATGTAGAGAATGTTATGAATTCGTTGGAGAAGATCAAAGTGGAGGACATTACTGCTGTTTCTTCTTCAATGGAACAATGTTCAATTTGTTTGAAGGAATTTTACAATGAAACTGAAGTACCACACATTGTTCGTACCAAGTGCATGCATGTTTTCCATCAAGAGTGTGTGTTGCTCGGTGGCTTAAGCAGTGTTGCATTAGCAATCGATTATATTCTTGCCCATTGTGTCGTTCCGAGATTCAATAATCATATTTTCAAGTCAGAATTTGATTTTTTTACAGGAAAGTATAATTGAATTGATACACAGTTTTTTTTTTAAGTATTCTAGTCTTTATAATTTTGTCATTATTTAGTTCTTAGAAGTTCATAATAGCACTTTATATACTTCCTTTTTACTTATGAGATTATGTATATCATGAATACATATTAAATAGTTGATTACCATGAATATATATTGAATATGAATTTTTAGATTTGCTCTCAGTCATACTAGTTGGAAAACTTCTAAATACAAAGGAACTAGCAAATACATAAGAAAATAAAGAAATTTCATCTACTAAAAAAAAGTAGACTCTATAATAAACAAACACAAACACACAAGTGCATGAAATGACATATGCAACAACTCATAAAAGATGCAGGAGTTCAGGAAGTCTTCATATACAAGACAATTTGACCTCAAAATAAAAGATATTTACCTATGAAGTACGAACACTCCTCCCATTAGGTGTATCCAAATGTCGGACATGCGTCGAAATCCGACACAAACACGAAACTGACACCTATAATTATACTGAATTATATTATTCTCAAATTATTATTGGTGTCGGTGTGTCAGTCTCCGCGTTCATGCTTCATAGCTTTTACCTATGCCAAATATAGTGTTAAGTTGGAGCTTCCCAAGACACGTTATTATTTGATTAATTTAAGAAACAAGCAAAAATATATAAACCAACCAAAATCAACTTGCCACTTATATCTAACTAAATAACAGCACATTTGACATCTTAACAGATAGGTTGTTGATAGACGGAACAGTACTATCTACAGAATAATACAATCCAGTACTATAATACAAGTAAAAACATGATTATACACATGAATCCATATCATACTACAAGATACGAGTGTGCCGATATAATACAATGACATAACCTATTTCCAAATCGTAAGCACTTCTTGAAACATCTCCAGCATGAGCTCCCGGTCTGCATGACGAAAAAATGTATTTATTTCATCTCTAACATCATATATCTTACCGAAATCAAATAAGAATGCGAAGCATCCTTTCTTCAACTTGTGCAGCTGGTACAACCAAGCCTCATTAAGCCTCTCGAGAACATTTCCCGAGTTAAGATCTTCAAGTAGGCTTTCCTCGCATGTGTCTTTGAGATCACCTATGTCGTATTTATTGGCTGCTCCAAGCAATGCCAGCCTATGCTTCCAGAAATCTTCGGGTTCTATTGTTCCATACATGTATCTCAGAAGGGCCGTGCAGGATTCTTGTGACATGTCTTCTACGTGGATGGTAGACGACTCTTTGTCTTCGCTGCTGTTGTGATACAAGGCCTGAAACACAGGAGAGGTTGCGGACATGACTGCTTTATGAGCCTTAAGTGTACCATCTGCGGTTATAATGGTGAGGTCAGCATGTATAGCTTCATCAAGCATACGAGAGAGGCATCGGAGAGTGTTTTGAGTTGCAACAGAATGCAGTTTTCCATCAGATGGCCATATGGAACTGGCTTCTCCACCCTGACTCTCAGGCGGAAAAAAAAAGATCAAATGTTAAGAAGCAACAATTTAACACTACTTCAGAGGTTCGCTGAGGGCAATGCGAGCTATTCAAATTAATAAAAAAAACACAATATCCTATTAACTCAAAACAATACTAGTATTTTATATACAAATAGATAGTTATAGAACGGAAAAAATGCAATATATTTATAAATAAGCCATATTATATCTAGTTAAATAAACATTGTACTATTAACATAGTGACGATGATTATACAAATTAGAGACTCACATTCAGAGGATGGATCTTGAGGTCAAGAAATTCAACATCAATAATCAAGCGACCAAGGAATGTAGTATCCACAGGCCAGACAAAGTCATCACAGGTTCTAAGCACCCTTTCATGAACTGTGGCATTACAGGGACATGTAAATACAACCTCAATCAGTGTTTCACCATACAATCTTGAAGTGGCACAAATGAATGCAATATCAAACTTATTTTTTGCAAATTTAAGGTGCTGACACAAAATTAGCTCTGTATTTATTGTTGGTATTTAGTAAATTTAGTAAACAAAAGTAAAGAGGGACTGTACAGTAGCATATATCTATAAATCCAAGACAGATCCTAGATCTACAATTGGTGACTAAATTTACTTCACTTTGAAGTCTAAACAAGCAGTTCCATGTGAGTTTGCCGCAGAAACTTCTTTTTTGGGTGATAAAAAAAAACTACAATGTTGGGCTAAATGTGCATCCCTTTGAGATTATTAGGTCGTGGAAGTCTCTACTTGGTCCGATTCTCTATTTAAATATAGCTACAACATTTCCAAATTTTGTTGTGTATGTGCAGCTTAATTTATGTACTTTATATTATCCTGCATGTTTCCTGATACGAAACTTGAGTGTTGTAAGATCTAAACAATGGCATGTCTATCCCCTGCTGCCTGGGGAAAGGGATACAATAATAAGCATGATTCGTCAGATGATGCAGGGTATGTATAAGAGTTTGTTAGAATTCCAGATCCAGAAGCATTTTCTTGTAATACATTAAGTCCTAGAAACAGCCTCTTGTGTAAAAAACAGGGTAAGGCTGCGTACGATACACCAAATTGTGGAACCACTTTCCGGACCCTGTGTATGCGGGAGCTTTAGTGCACCGGGTTGCCCTTTTTTTTACATTATAAAGATCATGACAGTGAATACAGATGCAGGCAGAACATAATGCCTGTAATTTACCAGGCTCCGTCATTTAGATTGTTAACAAACAACAATAGGAATAAAGAAAATCAAACAAACTAAAATGCATTCCATTCAATATCTCTCTTTTCCCTCCACAACAGTTTAAGAGGTATGATTAAAATATCTAAACAGTAGACAGTAAATTTGTATATATCCTCACCCAAAGACCAGTCTCTTTTGTACACCCTTCTTGAGTATTTCCTTAGTATCGTAGTAAGGACTAAAGAACCAATGAGGAAATATAATCTAAAACTAAAATCTTACCCTACAATAAGAACCCTTAATTATCACACTTTACTCTCTACTCACTTCAGAGGAGTCAAACCCCCCAAAAATTATCCCTTTCAAAGACGGATCGAGACTTTTACATGATAACTTAAAGTCTCAATATCAAGCAAAAGGAAAGACAATAAAACAGGATTAAAGCTGAAGAGTGAATCACCAATCTAGTTCTCAAAATTTATGAAACAACAAAATCATCCCATAAATTGAAAATCGCGAGTCAATTTAGTCTCTCCGTCATAAAAAACCTTCATTCTCTAAACAATCATTAGTAGAGGAATCCATATCAATCAAAGGGACATTTCCTTAGTTCTTGGTTGCAGTCCAACACTACTGCTAATAATCCAACTAATAGCCAATAAAGGTTGGCTTAGTTGGTAAGGAGTTGGACTCATATCCGCAAGGGCGTGTGTACAACTCGTGTTGTCAATGTGAGAATCTCTGGTGGGTGATTTGTAAATTTTGAGACCTGCCTTGACCCCAGTCAACCTCGAAGCCCAACTCAGTTGGTAAGGAGTTGGATTCATATTCCGCAAGGGTGTGGGTACAACTCTCGCTGCCTGCGTGAGAATCTCTTTGGTGGGTGATCGGTAAACCTTGACCCCTACTCAGCCCCCGAACCAAACTCACCTAAACTTTTAATTAACAAAAAAATTAAAATAATCCTACAAATAAAATTAAAGGAGAACCAAATTGACAGATAATTTTTATGTTGAGCCTAACTCATCTTTACAAAACCGGCTTTTGCAAGGTGAATGATGTCACTCTTTATAAAGAACTAAACCACCAAGTTGGTCTCTGTCTTTGTAAGTCATTCTCAAATTAGTATTAATATGTCAAATTAGCCCCGGTCTTTGTCAGAGTTTCTCAACTAGGTACCAGAGACCAATTATAAACTCTAATGAGACACTATCTTTAGTCAATGTGGGACTTGGTTTTTCCAGGTAGGAACTGATATTTTAGTGATCAAAATATTGATTCAGTCGCATAAAAGTGCATATATTATACAATTGAACAAGCTTCAAAAAGATGAAAACAAGAAAAAAGTAAAGAGATAACATACTAACCAGGGGAAATGTAAAATTTGCGGGAAGAGGAAGAAGAAGAAGCAGTATTGGAAACACGAAGAATGAAACGAGCAATAGGAGGTTGTTCCTTAGAAACACGAGAAGGTTCAGGAAATAGATGAATATACAAATACCTGTTTCTCTCTATCGACAAATACCTGAAACAACAACATAGTAAAATAATCCAAAAATTCAACATGGTATAATTGAATTCAACAACGTTTGTGATTAGTTACCAGTTCCAAATACCAAGTTTGAAAGGGTCTGATTTCTTGTAAGAACAGGGACCAAAGTTGTCGATTTTCCATTGAGCTAATCGGGAAATTGTTTCTACCTTCGAATCTCCCATTTTTGTTTTGTTTCAGGAACTGTATTGACTCATGATGAATGAGTTAGTTCCTCTTTACCCAACCTAACGCACTAGAACAGACAGATGCATGTTTGTTGGACTGTGTCTTCATCTAAAAAGTCAATAAAGTTTGATGCTTATTACATAAGACATCACGATTCGCGTGGCATATTAAAAATTGAATAAATACTCAGTAGTGTAATCCATAACAACTTTTTTTTTTTTTTTCAAGTAATTTATTGGCTAGAACTCACACAATTTAAGTGTGGAGAAGTGGATTGTTATCCGTTTCCAGTTTCCAATCAACAACGGGTAAATCTATAGGACATACACGAACACATACTTCACAAGCAATGCATTTATCAAATTCAAAATGGATTCGACCGCGAAAACGTTCCGATGTGATTAATTTTTCATACGGATATTGAATAGTTACAGGTAAACGATTTGCGTGAGATAAGATAATCATGAAACTTTGACCAATGTACCTTGCAGCTCGGACTGTTTGTTGACCATAGTTCATGAACCCAGTTACCATAAGGAACATATCGTAAATATCTATGAACATTTTTGTTTTATTTCTTTCTCTTATTTGAGACAAGCTATGAATAGATATAGAAAATAAATCTTTTACGGTGAAAACAATTGAGACGAAGTTGTTAATAATAGATTACCGAGAGAAATAGGTAAAAGAAATGTCCATCCAAGATTTAATAATTGATCCATTCTTAGCCTAGGCAAAGATCATCTTGTTATGATAGAAACGAATAAGAAAAAATAAGTTTTAGCTAATGTAATAAAGAGATCAATTGTAATTCAAAAAACTCCATATGTTTTATGGATTTCAAAAAACTCCGAAACGAATATGTACGGAATAGAGATATTTGAACCGCCCAAGTAAAGAACTGTTACAAATAATGACGAAATTAAAAGGTTTAAATAGGAAGCAACGTAACATAAACCAAATCGAATACCCGAATATTCTGTTTGATAACCCGCTACTAATTCTTCTTCTGCTTCTGGTAAATCAAAAGGTAATCTTTCACATTCTGCTAGTGAAGAAATTAGAAAAACAATGAAACCGATAGGTTGACGCCACAAATTCCATCCCCAAAAACCATATTTTGATTGCGCATCAACTATATCAACTGGACTTAAACTGTTAGATAATCCTAGTCGGTGATAACATTACTGTTCCCATCTCTATTACAGAACCGTACATGAGATTTTCACCTCATACGGCTCCTGGAAAGCCTTAAGTAAATCTAAGGACCGGGACGATTCTTTATCTCGTGATATATCCATAAGATAATTTAAATCTATCGAACGGTTCTGAATTAGACCAATTCAATTCTGTCTGTTCTAGAAATAACTCAATAAGAAAGATAAATCCATTTTAATAACAGATACAATACAATAAGGCACTTCTGAATTGATCTCATCCCTTAAAAATCGAAATTTGAATTTGTTGAGTAATAACTGAATTCTTCAATAAAATACTCTTTTAGAATTCTCCATAATCCTCCGCATTTTGAATTATCAAAAAGAATTACACATTCGTTTCTTAATTATCATGTGAATTTGATCTCCATGAATATGGATATAAGAAATCATAAACAAAAAAGAGATCTGCTTTTCGTTTATGATTTCTTCTTCTTTTTTCGTTCCTATTCTTCTTTTTTGTGCTATGAAAAAGGGACTTAAAATTTTTTAAAGGATTTTTTCGTTCCGGATAGTAATTTATTTCATCAGTGGATGGAAGCATACTCTGGATCGGAGTTATGGGGAGTACTGCTTGATTTTTTCTACCAACTGAAAGCCCCAATTAGTATTCTTTTTCTATTATGCGTAAGTTGTCTTTTGGATAATTTACAAAATCTGTGTTACTAATCCTTTGTGTATCTTGGTGTTTCTAACCATCCACTCCTTTTTTTTATTAACCCCTTATTAATTTTATTTTAATTTAATACATTTATGATCATACAAATGATGATTCATACAAATGATAACTAAAACTCAATAAGGTTGGTCTTTGGAGCCCGCTTCAAAACAGGATGAAAAAGATTATCCAATCTTGGGTTAAATGCCTCTTCTCTTTATAATTTATTTTATTTGACTTCATTCTTATACATAGAAAATGAGACTCAATCTTTTTACTGCCATTTAAAATCATCATACTATCTGTTAACTATTAAGTAATAGAGTATTCTGAAATTTTATTCAATATAAGCTGTTTTATTTCACTCATATAACTATCTAATTGAGTTCTTCAATCCGAATTGTGAAAAATCAAATTTAAGATAATGAAGGTTTCTATTTAATTTATTCGACTCCTTTCCTATACAGTACTATTAAAGAGAGGAGCATAGCAATAACATCAAATAGCTTTTTTGGTTTCAACGAATCGCACGTAGAGATATTGATAAGACACATAGAGTTAATGGTATTTCATAACTAATCGATTGAGCAGCAGCTCGTAGACCACCCAAAAAGGAATATTTATTATTTGACCCATATCCTGACATAAGAAGTCCAATGGGAGCAATACTCGAAATAACAATCCATAAAAAAACACCAATATTGAAATCAGATAAAACAAAGTGATAGCCAAAGGGAATTACTGAATAACTTATTAGAATTGATATCACTGATATGGATGGTCCGATACTGAATAAACGAATATCTCCCCTAGATGGAATAAGATTATCTTTGAATAGTAGTTTTGTTCCGTCTGCTAGAGCTTGAAGAATTCCAAAAGGACTAGCGTATTCGGTCCAATACGCTGTTGTATCCCTGCATGTCTCTCTTTCTAACCATAGAATTGCTAGTACACTTATTGTGATTCCCAATGCAAGAATCAAAATAGGTACAAGTATCCATAGAATTCCATAGACCTCTTTGAAAGATTCCAATCCGGAAAAAGAATTTATATCTTGGACTTCCGTTGTATCAATTATCATTTCAACGATCAACTTCTCCCATAATGATATCTATGCTACCTAGTATTGTCATAATATCAACCAATTTCATTCTTTTAACTAATTGAGGAAGAATTTGCAAATTGATAAAACCAGGTGGACGAATTTTCCATCTCCAAGGAAAACCATTCTGATCTCCTATTAGAAAAATTCCTAATTCCCCTTTGGGGGCCTCAACTCTCACATAAAGTTCTTGTTTCGGCAATTCAAAAGTCGAAGACGATTTTTTACCAATGAATCGATATTCAAAATCATTCCATTCTGGCTCCTTTTCTCTATCAAAGGAGCGAATTTCTAAATTTTCATATGGCCCACCTGGAATTCCTTCCAAAGCCTGTTTAATAATTTTAATAGATTCCATCATTTCACCAATTCGAACTAAATAACGAGCTAATGAATCTCCTTCTTTTTGCCATTGAACTTCCCAATCAAATTCCTCGTAACACTCATAATTATCAACTTTACGTATATCCCATTGTATTTCGGAAGCTCGAAGCATCGGTCCTGATAACCCCCAATTTATAACTTCCTCTCTACCAACAACACCTACGCCTTCAACTCGTTCTAAAAAAATTGGATTTCGCGTAATCAGTTTTTGATATTCAATAACCCTTGTTAAAAAATAATTGCAGAAATCAAAACATTTATCTATCCAACCATAAGGTAGATCAGCCGCTACTCCTCTAAAATACGAAAATAATTATGCATCATTCTCATACCTGTCGCAGCTTCAAATAGATCATATATTAATTCTCTTTCTCTAAAAATATAGAAAAAAGGGGGTTTGTGCACCAATATTTGCCATAAAAGGTCCCAGCCATAGTAGATGCGAAGCTATACGACTTAATTCCAACATAATTACTCGTATATAGCTGGCTCTTTTAGGTACTTGAATATTTCCCAATTGTTCCGGTCCATTTACGGTTATTGCTTCTGTGAACATAGTCGCTAAATAATCCCAACGTGTTACATAAGGCAGATATTGTATAATTGTTCGATTTTCCGCAATTTTTTCCATACCTCTGTAAATAACCCAATATTGGTTCACAATCAATAACATCTTCACCATCCAGAGTAACAATAAGTCGAAGAACACCATGCATTGATGGATGTTGAGGCCCCATATTGACTATCATGAGGTATTTTCTTGTAGCTGGCACATTCATAGGTTTTTCCTCGATTCATTCTTCCATGAACCGTTAAAAAAAAAGTTCATCAAAATTCAGGATCTAATAAATCGAATAATTGAAAATGATTCTTGAAATTAACGAATTTGTGAATCCCGAATACCCAACTGATTTATTAATTTTTTATAACGTATTTTATTTTTCGTTGACAAATAAGACAGTAGTCGTTGCCGTTTTCCTAGAATTATATGTAAACCCCTTTGAGATAAAAAGTCTTTTGGGTGTAATCCCAAATGTGAAGTAAGTCTTAGTACCTTATTATGGAAATTGAATACTTGAAATTCAACTGATCCGGGGTTTTTTTTTTTTTTTAATGTGAAATAACCGGTATAAATGAATTTTTTATCATACAATGAAAGCTTTTCTCTCCCCCTCGTTTTTGGTAGATATTTTTATTGATCAGTAATAGTAATGACACTCATTTTTAATTTTCAAATTATCTTCATTTACTTAACAATTCTTAATTTTTTTTTCAAATCAATTATATTATTATATTATTAAGGAATGTAATTCAAATAGATACAAAAAGAAATACTATATTTATTAATTCAATAAATAAAAAATTCTATTGTCTTGTCTATTTCAAATCAAAATAAGACCCTTTTTTTGATTCATTTTTCTATTTATTTCTATCTAATGTATACATCATTGAATTCGTATCAATCCCACAATGCGCGTGCGCATTTATTTATTTAATTTAAATTGAATTATAATATATATATATTCACATCTCAGATATGTTACAAAAAATATTATGATAATGATAATGATAAATAGAAGAAAAATATAGATTCTAAATTAATCTTTCAATCCTAAATTAATCTTTCAATCGAGGATATATACGTATCCTTAAGATACTGAAATTGCTTCCATTATGAGTATTAAACCAATAGCGGTTTATACAAGCTAAATCTTCTAATCGATAATTTGGCCAAAGAAATGATTTAAAATTCATTAGTTTTTTTGTTTCTCTATCAAGATGTTTCTTTTTAGCTTGAGAAATATTTTTTCTTTTTTTTTATTTTTCTTATTTTTTTATGCACAGTATTTCTATCCCTAGGATTCAAACAAGTTAGAATTCTCAATTCTCTACGGCGTCTAGTGGAAAAAAGATTTTCAGGAACAAACAAATCATAAACAGTTTCATATTTCTTTTGCCTTCTCTTTTGATGAACACAATTTGTTTTCCACCAACTCCAACGTTATAGCCTCTTACTCTTATGATTATGAATCAACGGTAGTCTTAAGGTTTGATATAGAAGAAATTGTTCATGATTTTTTCTAGACACGCGAATAGGTTCAATAAAAAAGATTAGGCTAGCTTTCAAGTCCTTAGTGTCCCTACATTCTGTATAACAAAAATCCTTCGTCATTGAATCAACCAGCATTTCTATATCTAGCTCTCGCTTTTTAATCGCCATTATTACGCTTTTTTTAACGTTTTTCATTCTAAGCAGGAGACAAAAGAACTTGGTATTATCCATTCCTATTTCTTCGTCGTAACTATCACAGTCCAAATAAAAATCAAAATATTTGGATAGTAAGAAATCCCGTTCTCCCATTAGATCGGTCCTGTATTTATAATTTGATCCGTTAGGATAGTATGAGCGAGATTTAAGATCTACATCATCTACTGGACTCACGTATTCTTCCGTTTTTACCTCTATTTTATCAGAGTCTTTATAGTCAAACCAGTTTCCATAAAGCGGCAAAACAAAGAATTTTATTGGTAAGATCCAAGGATTCCTCTTATATGCAGAATAAAAGTCGCTTAAATTTGAAAAGGACCAAAATTTGGAACTATTATTCCTTTTTACATTCAGTCCCATCCAAATGAAATACTTTCTATCCAGATTTTGTTCCATGTCTAGAATATCATCTTCTTCTATATAATTTTCGAGAGATATTTTGTAATTATAAGAAATCCCTTCGTTTTTGTTTCCTTGCGGTGATCCATATCCATCAATATAGGATTTTTTCTTATCCGCAAAATGAATATATTCATAGCAGAAAAGATCATATCTATATTGTTTTTTCATTTTGTTTTTCATTTCTAATAAATCTGCGTCTCATTTTTTCATTTCGTTTTCGAAAAAGTCCGCTTCTTCTTCTCGAAAGTCCGCTTCGAAGTTTTCTAAAAAGTCCGCTTCTTGTTGTCGTTTTTTCATTTTTATTTTCTTTTTCTTTTTCTTTTTCATTATTTCCTTTTTCGTTTCTAATAAATAGGCTAACTCGTAGTCTCGGTTTCTCTTTTCGTTTTCCATTTCTCTCTTTTGTTCTTTCCACCAGCAGTCCCGGTAGACGTCGGTATCCGGTTCTTTAAACTCAAATTCCGGGTCTTGTTCGACTTTTTTCATTTCTATTTTTTGTAACAAATCGCACCGCCATTCGTTTCGTTTTCTCTGTTCGTCCCGTACTTGTTTTTGAAGTTCAATTTCCGGGTCTTGTTCTTGTTCTAGTTTTTCAAAATCAATTTGCATTTGTTGTTCCGTTTGTTCTTGTAGTTGTTGAAGTGCAATTTGAAGTCCAATTTCTAGTTCTTGTTCTCGTGTTTTTTTTTGTTTTCTAAAAACTCCCTTTCTTCTCGTCTTTTTTTTTTCTTTCCGACCAAGCCCCCTTTTATTGCAATTTCCAGTTCTTGTTGTCGTTTTCTCATTTTGTTGTTAAATAAAAACTCCGACTTTTCTTCTTGGTGTTGAATTGCAATTTCCTCTTCTTTTTTTTCGTAAGTTTTCTAACAATTTCGCTTCTTCTCGAAATTCCGCTTGTTTTTCTAGAAAGTACGCTCTTCTTCTCGTTTTTTGGAAAGAATTACTGCATTATTTTCATCTTCAAAAGTGTAATTATTTTCATCAAAAGTGGCAAGGGAAAGGACAAAAATACCCTTTTTAATTAAAAAGTCTGATTTTTTTTTTAAAAATCATAAAAAAAAATTTGGAAAAAAACTGTTAAAATTAAAAATTTTGAAAAAA
Organism: Medicago arabica; assembly: GCA_946800305.1. Lineage (NCBI taxonomy): Eukaryota > Viridiplantae > Streptophyta > Magnoliopsida > Fabales > Fabaceae > Medicago > Medicago arabica. Next base: position 11,563,094 of record OX326965.1, on the reverse strand, counting down.
AGAGTGAAAATTATATATTACTTTTTTTTTTGAAAAACTAATTTCCACTTTTTTTCTTCATCTTAAAAAAAATTGGATTTTTTTTATGATTTAAAATTTTTTTTTCAGATTTTTTAATTTTTTAATTAAAAAAGGGTATTTTTATCATTTCCCATGCCGTTTTGCTAATTTGATGACGTGGCAGTCATTAAGTGGGTTAATGGACAATTTTTCAAATGATTAATATTTGCAGGGTTAAAATGGGAGGATTAGTAAGTTCAGGGATGAAATTTTAAACGACCCCTAATTGCAGTGATGAAATGCATATTTAAGCCAAAAATTAATAAAACATTAATTAAATATGAATATTAATTTTTTTTGCAGTTAAAAATTCATATTTAATTTATGTTTTGTTAAAAAAAATTATGAGTGATTTTTACAATATTCTACACATTTTTGCACAATTTCATTAAAAAATGCAAAAATTTACTTATAAATAGGGACCAAAAGTAGTGATTGAAAATTTTATAGGGATTAAAAGTTGAAGGAAAACTTTAGAGGGATTAAAACGAAAAAGTTGGTATATTACAGGGACAAAAAACATATTTAACCCAAAAAGAATAGACTGTAACAAAAAAGTAGACTGTTACTTTTCTTATTTATGAATTTCTCGTGCGCCTTATTTTTTTTGAAAATATCTTTTGTTTAGATTATAAAATATGAACAATTTTTTGGATTTTTCAAAAATGTGTCAGATTTCAATAAATTGTTTGCACTAATTTCATGTCTTTGTGGATTAAACAAATTTTCATTATACAAAATAATTTAAAAGAAAATGAGCTTATAATTATATAAAAAAATCATGATGTAGTTGTTTTTGATATACATTTCAATTAATTTGTCCCAAGATCTATGCTACAATCATCAAGTTGAAGGCTTTCATCCTTTTATCTAGTGGACCGAGAAAAATATCGTCACCGGTTAGAGCGTGTCAGACCTCGTTGAAGCGATTTTCTGACCCAATCAATCAGAAATAACAATCATTATCTTCACTGGTAAGCTCTTCTAAAAGTTGATGACAGATCATCAGATAATCATCAATAGATATGTTACGCAAGCCCACAGCTACAAGGAATCCACAATGACCATCATCAATCACATCCACCATCTTTTCAATAAATGCATGCATGAATGACATAATTTTGTTTTTGTGTGGGAAATTGTCTTTAACCGAACGTGACTTAGGAGGATTAAAAGACATATTATTTTTACGTGCACTTTTCCTAGTTAAACATGTTGACATGGTATGTGAAACATGTGTATCTGGATCATGAGAGTTAACATGCTCCCAGAGAGAAGGTGGTCACTTTGTTGGTTGTACAATATGTTTATCCTTTTTGTGAGCCCCTTTTATGTTGACCTTTTTTGGAGGTGGGCGCATAGAGGTCGTGTTTGGCAAAACAAACTGTCAAAATTGTTCTTTCATATGCAGCTTCATGTTGTAGTCTAATCATTAAACCTGATGACGTAGATATAATAGTCACAAGGAAGGGGGTTTGAATTGTGACCCTTTTAAAATTAAACCTGCAACTTAAAATTGATTCTCAAGTTGTGAACTTGGAATAGTTAAGTTGAGAGACTGACTTCAAAACGTTCTGAAGTGTTAGTGCAAAAAACAGTTTAAATAAGTAAATGCGTTTTGTGTGTGTAGTGTATGTTGTAAGTAAAGAATATAGGGAAGAGAAGAAGAAAACACATAAATTTATAGTGGTTCATCCAATGTGGGTTAGTCCACTCCTCACAGTCTTGTGAGAGTTTCTACTATAATGCTTGAGATAACCTCTCAAATGATGCACCTTACAATCTTGTTCACCTGAACAATTACAACAACTGTATTCTCTAAGCCTCGGTAGGCTTACAATCTTCTTACTAAGTTACCCAGTTAGACTTTTACACCTTCTGCTCAAACTAACACTTTAGTACCCGATAAGACTTTTCTTTATAATGATTTGAAGTTTGAAAGAATTCAGGCAAGAGAAAGAAGAAGAAGAAAAAGAAGAAGAAGCATAGGGAGAAGTTTATCTTTGAAAAGATAAAAGAGAGGCTTGATTCACACTCTTAGAGATTTTTATAATCTACTGAGCTGATTTGTGAGATCAAGTTTTGCTAAAGCTTCAAACAATTTTAATAAGTTGTTTTCTTGTATGTTTTGCAAGGTACAAGTAATGTTGAGCTTTCCACTCCTTTGTATAGAGTTTCTTGACCTCCTGATTTGTGAAAATTATTTTCTATTACCTATGATTATAATAACTAAATCTTATTTACCAAAAACGTCAACGTAATAAAATTTAATTTTTCTAAATTTTTATTACTTATAATAGAGATTTTTGATTATTTTTTACAATAAAATGTAAAAAAAATTAATATGATTTTTATAAAAAAAATGAAATGATGTTTTTTCTTATAAAATGATATTTTCTACAATATAAATGTTAACAAACAACTATTTTCGTCATAAAAAAATTATAGTTAATTTATAATTTTTTTAAAGGAGAGTACCGGTACACCTTAATTTGTGGGTGTACCGTAGAAGTCCCTTTTAATATATTGTTGTTGTCCTTTTCATTTTAACGTTAACATGCCTATTTTCAAGGTGCCTCCTCCACTTGTTTGCGTTCTCCTTCGATCTCTACCCCGCTGGTAGTCCAATTTGTAACATAGTTTCACGTTTTGTTTCTCATCGCCTTAACTTTAGTATTTTGTTCTAATTGTTAATTGTGATCTTATGAATTTCATTGATTGCTAACCCTCGAGATTAGGTTTTGAAAATTTTGGGGAATTTACGATTTCAAATAGATATTTTCCTCATGCACAATTCTGATAGTACACCATTCCTACAAAAAAAAAAAAATAACACATTGTTTAATACCTCAGAGGATATTCAAAATAATTTATGTAAATTACCATATTAGCTTCGTACTTATGATTGCATCTATATATGTACAATATAGAACAATTATCCCTCGTGTATCAGTATATCATGATGGCCTCTTCTAAACTCAATAAAAAAGTGTTTGATTCAGAAAAAGCTTCAACAACAGTCAAAGATCCAAGAATAACTTTTGACTCTGGTAAGACTCAAAGCCACAAATGGAGAGTTACTTAGTTAAAGACACTTTTGGAATTAACTGAAATGCACGAACAAGAGATTGTTGAAGCTCTTTACTCCGATTTATCCAAATCTGAAGCTATCCAAGAGGTACTTAATTTCTCACAGTACTATTTTATCATTTTTAGTGTTTATTGAAATTTAAGTGCTCTTTCTTTTTCAGATTCTATTTTTGTTTTTTTATCTATATAATACATATACATATACACACACAATTATATGTATATATATATAAACACACACAAGTCAGGATATATTGCCACAAGGTGTCAACGAATTCATTGATACCAAATTTCAACCGTTTACTTTTTTAATCTAAAGGGCTCCAATATTGTTTGTTAAATTTACTCCATGTGCCGTTTTCACTTGATTCCCACCTACTCCATCTTCTTTAACGCAACTATGATCGAAAGTTTGTGACGATGATACTCATTCTCTTTTGTATAATTTGTTACACTCTGTCTCACACATAAATTAATACTATTCATGTTTATATCTCCCTTCCCTCTTGGCTAATTCTTTGTATGGATTGCTATAAATTAAGACAATTTATATTAAGTTTGTGATAACTATTGCAATTAGAGACAAGGGTACTAAACATACAAGTATTTTGGTTGAGTTTTGTATTGTTTTTTTTACGCAATTTTTTTTGGTTGAGTTTCCTTATATTGAATTGGTGGAATTTTAGATTAAACACCATGATTGAATAATCAATTTAGATACTCCTAGAATAGTGTCGTTGTTTAAAACAAAATTGAATATGTAAATTAAATGTATGGTTTTGGTAAAATGGTGAAGCCTACAATTGAATTGTTGTCCATTGTCATATACGGAAAAAAATATCAAAGAATTATCGTCCAATTGTGTAATTGAGATCAGTGAGGAGAATATTTGGACGCGTTAAAGAAGATGGAGCGGGTGGGAATAAAGTGAAAACAATGCAGTTGAATAAATTTAACAAACAATTGTATCCCTTTGGATTAAAAAAAGTCTTCAGTTAATTTGATTGGATTTGAGTACTAATGTTAAAAGAAAAATGTCTAGAATGTATTAAAACTATAAAATTGCTTTGAAATATACAGTGAGTTTATTTAAAAGCATAGACAAAAATTACCTATGATGTTTTGGCTATTCCACCGTATGATGTACAACACACATTACATCCGTCATGTAGACTGAATGTTATGCCGCATCAGAAACTAATAACATTACCCATTGTAAGATGACATAACGTTCAATCTACACAGAGATGTCATATGTACCGAGATAAAATTCACACGCTATAATCAACTTTATTATTCTTCTAGATGACGCTACAAGCAACTTTCTTACCACGCCATTCCTCCAATATTGCGTATCCTACATTATCCTCCTATCACAGTCACACACCAAACCGAACCGAGCATCAGGGATGTATACAATCATGCATAATTTGGATTAGACTATTTTTATTTTCGAATTCAACAAGTAGCGTAGAATAAAACTTAATTATGTATTATTAGAAGAAAAAAAATTGTATAGAAGTTTAAACAAGTTTATATATATTGAGTTTAAGGAGTACTATTTACAAAATCATCCAATTATTCCCTCAAAAAAGAATCATCCAATGGTGCATGATACTATTTCACTATATTATTAAAAAAATTGCCTCAATAATATCTATGTCACAAAATCTATATGGATTATTGTGTAAAATTAATGATAGTGCAGTATAACACTTATCAGTCTGGATACCATTCGTGTATTATTGAGATATCAATATTATATAATATTGACAATGAAGGTGTGCTACATAGTAATGTCCAAAGAAAAAAGAGAAAATATATGCATGTGAAGTGCTATGTGACACACCTTTATTAGACAATATTATATAATATTAGTATCCCAGTAGTACACAAGTGGTGTATTCTCCTGTCAGTCTATGTAGTTTTCATTTTTGAGTGAAAATTGGTGCATGGGCGCTTATATTTATTGTCATATTGATTTTTTTTTTTAGGAAATTTATTGTCATATTGATAAGATGTTGCCATTTGCCAATTATTGCATTTATGACACATCAAAGCCTCTTATAAGTTATTGAATCATAATTCATGATACTCATTTATTGTCATATTGATAAGACATGGAAAGGAAGTGGAAGATGATTTGATAAAAACGGTCTAATAAGCTAACTAACTGATGTGTGGTAATGTTGATTATCATAGATGTATCTATGTTAAGTAAGTCATTAGTATAAGTAAGCAAGCAATTTGGGGGGGAAGGGGGCCAAGCAGGGTGCCACTCAAAAGGGGGGATGGGGATGATTGGCTTGTGGTGAGTCTTAGGAGGAGGAAATCGTCCGGACAGGAGGTAAGAGGTCGGAACAGATTAAGGTCGTACCAGCGTTTCAGGGACTGGGATGAGGCGGGGTTTCGACAGTCTAGGATGGGTGATTCTCGGTGGGTCGATAGTGGCAGCGACGACGGAAGGTTTTTCGGTAGGCAGGCCGATCGTAACGATCGGCGATTTCCATCTTCAACGGCACGCGGTGCAGTCCGGAGCTATCCGGGTTCGGCGGCGCGAGGTTTTGGTAGGGAACAACATCGACGGCGGGAGGACGCGCTGCTGCAGCGGCGAGGGTTGGGGGAGATGCGGTTGCTGCGGCGTCCGTCTGCACCTCATCAGGACGATGATCTTCTGCCACACGCAGTCGTCTCCCTCAGCAACGATGCCGCCATTGTTCCTCAGCGACGCAGGTTTGTTACGTTTTATTTTACGAACTTTCCTCCGTTAATTTTGAATTTTTATCTTCGCAAAGGTTTCGAGGTCTGTGGCATGCTGGAAGAGGTTGTTATCCCCAATCGTTATAATGTTAAGGGGGAACGGTACGGATTCGTGAGATTTTCCAATGTCCGGGACGTCAGTAAACTTCTGAAGGCGGTGAACGCTGTGTGTTTTGGCAACTTCCATATTGTGGCAAAGGTTGCTAATTTTGACAAGGAGGCAACTAAAGCGGTAGCTTCCGAGACCAAAGCTAACACTGTTGTTGATGTGGGGAACGAGGAACCGGTCGCTGTGTTGGTGCCTAAATCTGTCCGTGATGGAGGAGAGGGGTTGAACCATGGTAAGGCGGCGGGTGGTGAGGGACCTATTTTAGAACTGCGAGGGGCCACGGGCACCCAGGAGCCGGTTTCGGATGTAGGGGTGAGCGGCGAAGCTGTGGTGATGGATAAGAAGAATCAAGGGAGTGCACCGTTAGGTAGGAGGAGGACTGTGGATCAGGTGACGGTAGGTGATGTTCCCGTGAGGTTGGGGGACGGAGAGCGTACCGATCACGTGTCAAAAGGGGGCAAGGGTGGTGCGGTCAGGCGTCCACATGCTATTTTAAAAGTCGGAGGGCAACCTTCAATCCAAAAACAGGTACGGAAGTACCGGTCCCAGACGAAAGATCTTCTTTGGGCCCAGAATGGCGTTACTGCTACTGTGCTTAATGGCGAGAGTGTGCCCCTTATATAGGATAGAATTGCGGATGCGGGTGTGACCGATATCGACATCATTCCGTTAGGTGCAGATCAGGTCTTTGTACACAGTACCTCTGATGTCAGCGTGACTACAATTTTAAATGATGCTAAGGAGTTCTTCGCCCATATCTTCTCTAATGTTGTGCGCTGGGAGAAGAACGTCACGCCTTTTCAACGGGGGGCTTGGGTGCGGATGTATGGTATTCCGTTGCATGCTTGGAATGAGGGATTCTTTAAACTGTGTACCTTGGACGTCGGTAGATTTTTGCGTGCCGCACCTTGTACGGTGGAGAAAGTGCGGTTTGACTATGCGAGAGTTTTGGTGGCAACATCTTCTTTAGACATTATTAACCGCAAAGACGAGATTCTTGTGGATGAAACTTTGGTGTCTGTGCATATTGTGGAGGAGTGGGGGTTTCATCTAGGAGATGATGCGTGCCTTTATGAAGAAGATGACAACGCGTCCAACATTGATAAGGCAGATCACGAGGATGTCCGGAGTGAACATGTGTTGGTTACGGATCATGCTAATGTGTTGGTGGATGAGATCGTTAGAGAGTTTGCTCAGGGCGAGGGTAAGGAGAATATCCCTCACCAGGATGAGGACGTGCACCCCTCTGACCCTGTGACAGCTTGTCTTCATCAGAATCAGGGGGATAGGGATGATCGCCAGCCCGAGGAGGCGGTTCAGAAGGTCTCGGCTGGGCCGCTTGTGGATCAGTTCGAGGTCCAAGCCACTTTTTCTCAAGATCGCAATCCGGAGGGGGAAGCGGGGGTAACGATGAATGCGCCTAAACTCGTTCTGGACAAGGCCCCTTCGGGAACTATTAGGTCTTCGGGCTCTGGACCCTGGAGCTTGGATTGGTTAGATGATCAGCATATTTGCGAGATCGAGGTTGGGTCGGTGGCGCGAAAGAATGTGAGTGCAGGGGCGTGTTCTGCAGGGAGCAAGAGTTCAACTGACGCGATGGTTAGCAGGCAAAAGAAGGTTAAGGGGGTGTTGCGTCATCCAGTTCATAGTCTGAAGAAAGTGGCAAGGATGCCCTCTAAAGACCGAGCGGCGGTCATGAAAGCTCTGAAGAAGAGGCCATGTAAGTTCAAAGGGTCAAATTCTCTCAAAAAGGTTGTGAGGATGATGTCCACTGCTAAGTGTGACTCGTCATCGTCGTCTAGTTCAGCTGTTAATTCTGATGACTGGAGACACTAGGTTGTCTTGCATGGGAGTGAGAAGGTGGTTCGGGACGACCTGAGGAGCCTGGGCGAGACCATTGGGGTAAGTATTACAGGAGGTAACAATACGTTTGGTGTCCTGGCAGGGAAAGGGAAAGGGAAGTTGAAGGAGGTCGAGCTTGTTGTTGGGAAGGGGGGAGATGAGGTCAGTGGGACTTCTTAGTTGTGGGTGAGTGGGTCGCGGGTAGGGGGTGAGGGTGTGGGTTATGAAGTTACTTTCTTGGAATGTTAGGGGTTTGGGAGGTTTGGAGAAGCGTAAAGAGGTGCGTTCTTTGGCGAAGGATAAAAGCCCGTTCATCATGTGTCTTCAGGAAACTAAGCTCCAATCGTGCGATGATAGGGTGTGTAAGTCGGTGTGGGATATGCAGTCGGTGGGCTTTTCTTTTCGTCCTTCGCGAGGGGCGTCAGGGGGGTTGTTGACCGTCTGGGATGTTGATGAGGTGGAGGTGTGGTCAACGTGCAGTTTTAGCCATGTTTTGGGTATCCACGGTCGGTTCATTAAATCTAACGAGGAATTTCATTTATTCAATGTGTACGCTCCTTGTGATGGAGGCGACAGACAGATTTTGTGGGAAGAGTTATCGGTGCGCCTTGTCAGTCTAAGAGGGAAGAAAGTGTGTATTTGTGGTGACTTTAATGTTGTTAGGTGTAGAGAGGAAAGACGCTCTGTGGTGACTCACGGTGGTACGTCGGAGTACAGTTCTTTTAATACCTTTATAGAGGATAATAAGCTGATTGATCTACCGTTATGCGGGCGCAATTTCACGTGGTTTAAGGGGGACGGTAGGTCGATGAGTCGGTTGGATCGGTTTTTATTGTCTGAGGATTGGTGCCTGGTTTGGCCTAACTGTTTACAGGTGGCGCAGCTGAGAGGTTTGTCGGATCATTGTCATTTGTCGTCGTCCATTGACGAGGAGAATTGGGGGCCTCGCCCTTTCCGTTTTCTGAAGTGTTGGGCGGACACGCCGGGTTTTAGGCCCTTTGTTAGTGATACTTGGAAATCGTTGCGGGTGGAAGGCTGGGGTGGGTATGTGCTAAAAGAGAAGTTTAAGCTTATTAAAAAAGCTTTGAAAGAATGGCATAATTCTCCTTCCCAAAATTTGCCGGCTAAAATCTCTTCTCTGAAAGACAGGCTGGCGGAGCTCGATAGCAAAGGGGAGGTTGATGTGTTTTCCGACTCTGAGTGTGGCGAGATGATTGAAGTGTCCGCAAACTTGCACTCTTTGTCCAGGCTTAGCCATTGTATTTGCTGGCAGCAGTCAAGGAATAGATGGTTGCGGGAAGGTAATGCGAATTCCAAGTTTTTTCATTCTCTTATGTCCTTGCGGCGTCGTCATAATACTATTTGCTATATTTTGGTTGATGGCGTTTTGATAGAAGGAGTTGTCCCCGTTAGAACCGCGGTGTTTAACCATTTTCTAGTCACTTTCAAGCGCCGCTTGTGAACCGCCCAAGTGTGGAGAATCTTCAGTTTCGATCTTTATCTTTGGCTGAGGGCGGGGGTCTGATTAAGCCCTTTTCGGTGGATGAAGTGAAGGACGATGTGTGGGACTGTGATAATTTCAAAAGTTCGGGGCCTGATGGGGTGAATTTTGGTTTTATAAAGGATTTTTGGGGTGAGTTGAAGGATGATATTATGAGGTTTATTACCGAGTTCCACCGTAACGGGAAATTGACCAAGGGTATCAACACTACTTTTATTGTTCTTATTCCAAAGGTTGATAACCCTCAGCGTCTTAACGAGTTTATACCTATTTCGTTGGTGGGGAGCATGTACAAGATTCTAGCTAAGTTGCTGGCTAATAGATTAAGAATTGTGCTCGGCAGTGTGATATCGAAAACACAATCTGCTTTTATTCAGAATAGGAAAATCCTTGATGGTATTCTTGTGGCTAATGAGGTGGTAGATGAAGCTACTAAGTTAAAAAAGGAGCTCATGCTTTTCAAGGTGGATTTCGAGAAGGCGTATGACTCGGTTGATTGGGGCTATTTGGATGCGGTGATGGCTCGTATGTCGTTCCCGGTTTTATGGAGGAAATGAATTAAAGAGTGTGTGGGCACTGCCACAGTGTCTGTTCTTGTTAACAGCAGTCCCACTGATGAATTTCACCTCCATAGGGGTTTGCGTCAGGGGGACCCCTTGTCACCTTTTCTGTTTCTCTTGGCGGCTGAAGGTCTTCACGTGTTGATGAAATCCATGGTGGATAATAATCTCTTTACTGGCTATTCGGTTGGATCTAACCCGGTTGATGTGACGCATCTTCAGTTTGCGGATGATACTCTGCTGATTGGTCAAAAATCTTGGGCCAACGTCCGGGCTTTGAGGGCGACTCTTGTATTGTTTGAATTGTTATCAGGTTTGAAAGTGAATTTTCATAAGAGTATGCTGGTGGGAGTTAATATAGCTGAATCTTGGTTAAGTGAGGCGGCATCGGTGCTGAATTGTAAAGTGGGGAAAATTCCTTTTGTTTATCTAGGCTTGCCTATTGGGGGTAATCCGCGGAGACTGTCTTTTTGGGATCCTGTTGTGAATCACATTAGATCTAGACTGTCGGGGGTGGAATAGTCGGTTTCTTTCGTTTGGTGGTCGCTTGGTACTTCTGAAATCTGTTCTGACTTCTTTGCCTGTCTATGCGCTTTCTTTCTTCAAAGCTCCTGCAGGTATAATCTCTTCCATTGAATCTTTGTTAAATAATTTTTTTTTTTATGGGGGGGGGGGGGGGTGAGGAGTGTTCTAAAATTACTTGGATCAAGTGGAATACTGTTTGTTCTAAAAGGGAGTTTGGGGGTCTGGGGGTGAGGAAGTTGAAGGAGTTTAATATAAATTTGCTAGGGAAATGGGGCTGGAGGATGTTGGTGGATAGAGGGGTTGTGGTACCGTGTTTTAGCCGCCCGTTATGGCGATTTAGGTTGGAGGTTGGGGGCCGGAGTTGTTCTATGTGGTGGAGGGAGGTGGGGAGGTTGCGTGAGGGAGGGGGAGATGTAGGGGGTGATTGATTTGGTGGCAGTGTGTTTAGGCAGGTGGGTGATGGTGTTGGTACTTTGTTCTGGTTATATAGGTGGTGTGGAGATGTCCCCTTCCGAGAGATGTTTCGTCGGTTGTTTGATCTAGCTGTTAATCAAGCTATTTCGGTAACGGAGCTGTTTTCTCGAGGTGTGGAGGAGGGAGGGGAGGGTTGGGTTTGGAGGTGTAGGTTGTGGGCGTGGGAGGAGGAGCTTTTAGCGGAGCTTAGGACTTTATTGCTTGATGTTTCTTTGTTGCCTGATGTTTCAGATAGATGGGTGTGGCTTCCTGATCCAGTAGGAGGTTACACTGTCCGTGGTACTTATGATCTTTTAGCGGAGGGTAGCAGTCCTCCCGTGGATGAAGTTTTGAGTTAGTTTGGCATCCCCAGGTTCCTCTGAAGGTCTCTATCTTTGCTTGGCGTCTTCTTAGAAATCGTCTTCCTTCAAAGACAAACTTGGCAGTTCGGCGGGCTCTTTCTCCAGATGTGACTTTATGTGATTTAGGATGTGGCCTTGAGGAAACATCCGAACATTTGTTTTTGACTTGTCCGAATTCTGTATTGTTGTGGCAGCAGGTGCGTAACTGGATAGGTTGGGAGTGGACTCCACTCATTTGTCCGACCACTTGTTGCAGTTCACTTTTTTGATTGGTGCGGGAAAAGCGAAGCGCTCCTTTTTGCAGTTGATTTGGCTCTTGTGCACGTGGGTCTTGTGGTTAGAACGCAACAATAGAATTTTTAATAATGTTGTATCTGATGTACCCAGATTGTTATATAAGGTTAAATTGTTATCCTTATGTTGACTCAAAGTTAAGAAGCCGTTGTTTATTTTTGGCTTTCAGATGTGGTGGTCAAGTCTTTTGGCTTGTCTAGGTATTGGCTAAACCATAATTTTTGTTATTACCTTGTGGTTGACTATTCTGTACTTTTAATAGTAGTTGTAGGCACACCTTATGCTTGCAAGTGCTATGCTTGCAAGTGCTATGGTTTAGTAATATAATCTCATTTTGATTTCTTCAAGAAAAAAAAGTAAGCAATTCAATACATTGACATTTGACATTGAGTATGTTGTTGCTATCTTTATCTCTCACTTACTAATTTTCATCCAAAACAGTGTATATTAATTTCAAAGATATCCTACAAAAACAAAACAACGCATTGTTTAACATCTTGTATTATATTCAAAAAAAACATTTCCGTATATTACTTTATCAGCTTCACACATATAAGCTCTGTATTCATCCCTTCGTGTATCAGTATGACATATCTTAGGTAAAGATGACCTCTTCTAAACTCAATAAAAAAGTGTTTGATTCAGAAGAAGCTTCGACAATAGTTCAAGATATGAGAATAACGTTTGACGCTGGTAAGACTCGAAGCCACGAATGGAGAGTTACTCAGTTGAAAGCACTTTTGGAATTAACTGGAAAACATGAGCAAGAGATTGTTGAAGCTCTTTACTATCCAAATCTGAAGCTGAATCCTTCATCCAAGAGGTAATCAATTTCTCACAGTACTATTTTACCATTTGTATTGTTTGTTGAAATTTAATTGCAACTTCTTTTTCAGATTCTGTTTTCGTTTTTATCTATATCATATATCTGCCTCTTGAGTTTAATTTGATTTGGTTTGGAGTAGTTTTATTTTAATCTTAAGTTTATAAGATAAACAAATAATTGATTTACATCAACATGTTATGAAATTAAGCTAAAGGACTGCTTTGAAGTTTAAACTACTTTTTTCCATGTTATGTTGGTGTTCATTCTTCACAGTAGTCAAAACATTTTTCCCCTTCTTCCTTCCTGTACTTCAGTGTTAGTATAATTTTTTCTTTTTTTTTAAATGGAGTATTATGTGTATGCAGGTTGGGCAAAAAAGTAGTAGAAAACTAAAAACAATTAAATTTGGTTTAAGTGTGAGTTATTAATGTTAAAAGAAAAATATCTGGAATGTATTAAAACTATAAGATTGCTTTGAAATATACAGTGAGTTTATTTAAGAGCAGAGACAGAAATTAGCTATGATGTTTTGGCTATTCCACCGTATGATGTGACTGTACACGTTACACCCTTCATGTGGGCTGAATGTTATGTTGCATCAGACACTAATAACACATTACACATTGTAAGATGGCATAACCTTCAATCTACACAAAGATATCACATATAATTCAATCTACACAGATGTCACATGTATCGTTAACTGACACATCATATAACAAGCAAAACAAACGGATGAGAATAATTAGCTAACATATAATGATTACCCTACAAAAAATACGGAGAGGATTGTGATTTCCAAACAAGATCCAATAACGTAAGAGAGAAAATTCACACGCTATAATCAACTTTTTTTTTCTTCTAGATGACGCTACGAGCAACTTTCTTGCCACGCCATTCCTCCAATATTGCATGTCCAACATTATCCTCCTATCACAGTCACACACCAAACCGAACCGAGCATCAGGGATGTATACAATCATGCATAATTTGGATTAGACTATTTCTCTTTTCGAATTCAACAAGTAGCGTAGAATAAAACTTAATTATGTATTATTAAAAAAAAAATTTGATTCTGTATAGAAGTTTAAACAAGTTTATATATATTGAGTTTAAGGAGTACTATATACAAACTCATCCAATTAGTCCCTCAAAAAAGAATCATCCAATGGTGTATGATACTATTTCACTATATTATTAAAAAAATTGCTTCAATAATAACTATGTCACAAAATCTATATGGGTTATTGTGTAAAATTAATTGTAGTGCAGTATAACACTTATCAGTCTGGATACCACTCGTGTATCATTGAGATATCAATATTATATAATATTGGCAATGAAGGTGTGCTACATAGGAATGTCCAAAGAAAAAAGAGAAAATATATGCATGTGAAGTGCTATGTGACACACCTTTATTAGACAATATTATATAACATTAGTATCTCAATAGTACACAAGTGGTGTGTTCTTCTATCAGTCTATGTAGTTTTCATTTTTGAGTGAAAAATTGATGTATGGGCGCTTATATTTATTGTCATATTGATTATTTTTTTAGGAAATTTATTGTCATATTCATAAGATAGCCATTTGTCGATTATTGCATTTATGACACATCAAAGCCTCTTATAAGTTATTGAATCATAATTCATGATACTCATTTTACCTCAAAATACTCAATTATTGTCATATTGATAAGACATGGAAAGGAAGTGGAAGATGATTTGATAAAAACGGTCTAATAAGCTAACTAACTGATGTGAGGTAATGTTGATTATCATAGATGTATCTATGTTAAGTAAGTCATTAGTATAAGTAAGCAATTCAATGCATTGACATTTGACATTTTTTTTTCGGAAAAAAAATGTAGTAATTTTCGAAACAAAAAATTATAATTTTTTATTTTTAATTTATTTTTAAATATATAAATCATTTTTCTTTATTTATCATTAGTGTAATTTTAATTCACTAATTTGTAATTAAAAAGATCATACATGTTAACTAAGGTCATGTATTTGAATTTAACATTTGACATGCAACAATATTAAAACAGAATTGTTTCCTTGAAAATAATTCTTTTCATTCAGTTATTTAAAAGACAATTACAAGCATATCATTTTATTTTAGTTTATTTCTCATTTTCAATATTTGTACCATAATGATAAAATATTTTTAGGGGAATAAATGATAAAATATTGTTAATGCTGGTATTTTATTTAAAATAAACAAATAAAAAAGGTGATAGTATGTTTTTTTTTTAAATTGCTAAGCAAATATATTAAAAACCAACAAAAGCTCCTCAAGTACAAGGTGTACTAAATGAAGCTAAAATGTTTAGATGTTACAACAACACTGACAAACTACAACACAATAGTCGAAAGAAAATAAAAAATTATGTTGCAACCTGAAAGCATAACAAAAGACTCAATCTCAAACTATTTACCGAAAATCGAAAATGACATAATACGGTTTGATTTGAGCCACCAATAGGCTTGAAGTTTAACCTTTTCCGATAAAGAGTAAAATTGTTTCGTCTTATTATAAAAATACATATTGTTGCGATACTTGCAAATAATAAAAAGAACTGAAATGCAAAATATGTTAAAAGTCAAACAAGATTTGTTGGAAAAGCCTCATTATCTTCAAACTTAGTAAAATGCTCAATATTATGATTGTACGTTTTTCTTATTTTATGAAGAGCATGAGTAACATCTTATTTTCACATATGTAGTGTATCTAAAAGCTTTCAAACGGAAAACTAATTTCCTTAAAAATAGTTCTTTTGAATTCGTTGATTTGTTGATAATTGACCAACATATTATTGTATTTTAAACCATGTTTTTTTTTGTTATGTAGTTTAATGACTACAAAATCATTTTTAAAGATGAATAATGAAATGTCATGGAGGTACAGAACTCGACCCCTGCATGTGGTTTTTTCTACATTACCTTTATAAAATGATGTGTAATCTACCCAAGCTGATGTGCATTAATCAAAATGAGACATGTGTACTCCACTAACTAAGACAAACATAGAATTATGTTTTACAGATTTTACATATATTTTTTCTTATTTGCATATTTACCACACATTCATTTGATATATTTTTTGTATTTCCAGCAACAAAATTAACGAGTTATTTTGTTTTTCTGTTTCAGTTTAGAGTTTAGATCAATAGTGTTCTTCTTTTTATTTACTGTTTTTTGTTTCATCTTCTTTTTTCTGCAAATTCTTTGACATCATATCTTATTGTTATTTCAAGTTTGATTCTTCTACTCACAAACTCACAAAACCTATTCTTTTTCAACCACATAGGATCTGAGTCTATGAAATTTTCCAAACCCTTGTTGAGATTTTATTTTACCTATTATCAAAATCTAGTTTCTCTCGGTTTTAAAGGTTGAAATAAATTTCACTAAATTAGTGGTTGAGTTTTCAAGTGAATTGTCAATTTTAATTTCATGCATGGTTGGCTATGTTTATGGTGCTCCGGCTATTTTCACAACAAATTTTTTTTTGGTAGACTTTCACAGCAGTTTAATTATATTCCCAGCTTTTTTTATTTTTTTGAGGAATATATTCCCAGATGCTAGAATATGTAGATATCACCACAAACCTTATGCAATGGTTAATTTACAAAACAAATTTTCAAAAATCTTAATATTTTGCTATTCGTTATATACTTCCTCCGTCCTAAATTATAAGTTGTTTTGAAGAAAAAAAATTGTCCCAAATTATAAATCAATACCAACGAACCATTAATGCTACTTTTTCTTTTATACCCTTACATATTTACTGCTCACTATTCTTTTAATTTTTTAATTTATCTTTCCAATATCATTTGTTAAAGGCAAATTTGTAAAATAACTTATAATATCTAGTTCTCATACAAAATTAATTACATTTCTTAATACGTGTGAAATGTCAAAAATATCATATAATTTAAAACAAATGATGTATTAACTTAAGAACTTCCAATTTTATGTCGTAGATTGGGTTCAATTTTATAGATTTGGAAACTCAAAAGGCAAGTAGTCATGTGTGTGTTCAAATTCAAACCAATTTAAATTAAAATAAAAAAATTGAAAACAATATATTGTATAAATACTTAGTTATGGATTAGATCTTGGATTGATATTTCAAAACATAATCAAACAACATACATATATTTGAGTACTTATTTGATTGTTAGTTATTAACAAGGAAAAGACTCTTGTATTCGTACATGTCGCGTAATATTGTAAAATGTATAAAGATATTTTTAAGGTGAGATAAAATACAAGAGGAGGTTGAATTGTGTTAGCCTCTTCATAGAATTCAACGTATTCCACCGACTAATGGTATCACAGAAAGTCAATATAACCGTTGAATTGGACCTAATTGGACTAAGAATGAACACGTACTCAAATTTTTACGACCAGAATCTTTGATAGATGTCTATGACAAGCTATATCTTCATAAACCTAGTCAACATCAAAGAACACTCTGATTAAAGTACATCCAATCGACTATATGTATAAAATAAAATAAATCCAACGTTTGATAAGACCTAATTGAACTAATAATGAAGGAGGAATTTGAATTTCAACGATCGAAATCTTTAGTATAAGTCAATCCAATAAACTATTCCTTCAAAAACTCAGTCAACATGAAACGACATTTCTCCATCGACCAAAATGGATTTACCAGACTAACGATATCAAATAAAATCAACACAATAGTTGGAGAGGACCTAATTAGACTAAGGATGAAGCAAGACTTCAAATTTTGACAATTAGATTATTGGAAGTAAGTCAATCCTACAAATTATCCCTTTCAAAACCTACTCGACGTGGAAGTACACTTCTTTGTAGAATAAAAAATACTCAGCCGACTAACGATATCAAATAAAATCAAGTCAACCATTGTATATGACTTAATTGGACTAAGAATGAACCAGGGCTTCAAATTTCAACAATTGAAATCTTCAATATAAGTCAATCCAACAAACTTTGCCTTTAGAAACCTAGTTAACATGCAATGACATTTCTCTGTTGACTAAAACGCATCCAACCGACTTACTTTATCAAATAAAATCAATCCGAACATTGAATAAAACGCAATTGGAATATGAATCAAGCAAATACTCGAATTTCGACGACCAGAATATTTGGTATAAACTATTCGTCAAACCATCCTTTTAGAAACCTAGTGCACATGGAAGAATACCTCTCCGTTGCGTGAAACACATCTAGTTCATAGAGAAGTGTACTTTCATGCTTACAAGATTTTTGAAGAAATTGTTTGTCGTATTGACTTATACCAACGATTTTAATCGTCGAAATTTAGGTTTCTGGTTCACTAGTAATCCAATTAAGTAAAATATAATGATCAAATTGATTTTATTTGATATCGTTGTTGGAAGAAAATGAGTTTAATAATGCCTCTTAAAGTTTTGATGATGACATGGTATTAAAAGGTCAATTGGATATGTTAATTGTAACGCCCTATTTCTATTAAAGCGATAAAACACGCAAATATAACAATTATTCAAGAAATAGACGTTACGTCTTCGACAAGTTTCCAAAAACAACATGCATGCATTTATAAAATTCTCAACAGTCGCAGCGGTTATAAATCATACATCAAATAATCCAACATATAAATATATAAATCTCCAAATCCAGACATATGGGCAATAATCGACAACATAAGTCAAAGCCACAAATATAAAGACAACGTCCTTATCAGAGCCTAAATCTAGACTCGATAGAGAATCAGAGGAAGCATTCGATATCCTCGAATCGACTCACCAAGCAAGCAACTACTGCTGCACTCCGTCTACCCGTCCATAAGGAAAGGCAGGCGGTCAAAACCACTGGGGGTTAGCTTTACATCAATAATAATCAACAATAAACAAACATAAGCATTCAAGGAATTCATGCACAACATATATACATAACCATCCCTCTTAGAATACTAGCATCACATGAATATCGTCCCCCATTCCATACATAACATGCTATCATAATTCTAACATAGCATAGCAAAGCATATTCAAACTTTAATCAATTCATCGACATAAGTTCATCATTTATCAACATCAATAAATGAAAGGATTACTCACCTTATTTCATTTAGCCTAATCAACTCAACAAATACAATCCATCATTTCAAGTATAACCAAGAAAGTCATCATCACCAGAAGATCATAAAGTCACACTCATAAAAATCACACATCATTATTTTCGCCGAAATAAACGTCATCGATTAAGATCATCAAATTTACAAATATCACCATTAACAACAAACATCAACAAGTACACATCTTCACATATTCACCAAATGTACAATTCACCAAAGTTCACCAACATATAATCAAATATGAATGACTAAACATAAATTAATCAAATTAAACTTCAATTAATTAACAAGAGCATTCAACCTCAACGTACACATCAACACAACAAGTCCAATTATCACAAGTATGTATGCATCAATCACACATATCACCGACACGACCATCATCAACACATAAGCATATAGGACTCATGCCAATTCATGATATGCGCCTAAACATGATCCTAAATGCATGCGGTACCGTCACCAACAACAAAGGCCGTCACCCAAGAAACTAGACCACTAAATGGTCTCTGCAAGGCTAGCCCCATGATGCCAACTGCACATCATATGTATGAGTACACCTCCTCTTACATTAACACCTACTTAAGGGTCCTCCCCTTACGTCACATATGAGACTATGATGCATGGACATACAAGCAAAGACTCGACAATGCAAATCACCTCAACAACAACAATGTAAAAGTTCACCTCCATTTACAATGAACAACTTCAACAACAATTGCATTATCAAAAATTTACATCCATACAATCAACAAGTCATAATTCAAATAGAATTCATCACCCAACAATCAACATTAATTAACATATATGAATTCACCACCAAGAATACCAACATGTATACATTTACCAACAATTCAACATGTATTCATTTATCAACAATTCAACATGTTCACAACAACTCACCAACAATATCAACATGTATACATTCATCAACCATTCAACATGATTGTTATCTCAACTATCAACAAACATTATCACAACTTCATATAGTTTCTCACAATTAAAGTAAAGGAGAAAATTCACCAATCCAAGATGATCATCATCTAGCAATCATTCACGTACCCTCAATATTCACACAAAACCATTTACAAAAGGTTTCCTAGATAATCGGTCTTAAGGATTAAATTTTACAAAGTTCGTCTATGGTTAAACAAAACAACTAACATATACTTTTCAAAGTAAAACAACATCAATGCCTCGACTATGTATGCTCTTAAATCACCTATGTGTGCAGTTGAACATACATATGCGTTTCACCGGCTAATTACATCGAAATCATAGGAATCACAAAGTTAGCCTTTTTTTATCGCTTTTCAAAAGAATTCCATTTTTCATAGCAAAACAAGTTAATCATCATTGAATTCATTCACAACCATTTTTAGAATTCATGTATCCAATAAACAACCTTAACCCTACCCCTTTCCTTTGAGAAAAACGAGTTTCGGAAGAATCGACCTTCTAGGGTATTTTCAAAAAGTTTAGTTCAATTCTTCAAATCAAGCATCAATCCGAGTGTCGAGATGTTCCAGTAGATTTATGAGTGAAAACAGTAGTTAAACAAGTTGAAAGGAGTATTTAGAAAAGCTCGGAACGACCCTCGGATGTCTGAAACAACAAAAACGGAGGTTGCTGTTTCTGCGAATCCTGCTGGGCACGCCATTTGTCGCTGTGGCGGGAAACCCAGAACAACAACCCTGTTCTTGTGTTTTTCCCCTTACGGGAATCCACCATTTTCAACCCCAAAACCCCAATTTTGATCCCCTGGACCCCAAATTTGTTTCCAAAGTTTGCATAAACGTTTCTAAACATAAAAAGACACTCAAATCCATATGAAACTTGAATCAAAACATCATTTAGACAAAAATCACCATTTGACCCACTTTTCATGAAAACCTCAAGAACAACACAAATTCACCTCAAGTTAAATGATTATGAATACCCATAGCTTCAATCAACAACAACAACATATCACAACAACAACAACAACATATAATCATAGGTTCCACCATAAATCAACAACAACACATCAATAATTATCAATTGCACACAATTCACAATATACTCATTTATACATATCATGAACATGCAATTTCATCAACAACAATTCAATTATCATCAAATTCATGTACTCAAACATATCATCTTAACAAGAACACGAATTTCAACAATTAAATTCAAATAATCACTTATTCAAATAAGCACTTATGAGATGGAGAAGAAGAAGAGATTAAACAATTGATTATGAATGAAGACTAGCCCCCTTACCTCTTATCTTCACAAAGCTAAGCTAATCCTTCACTCCCCCTTGCTCCTAGCTTGATTCCTCTTGTATATTCTCTCTAACCCTTTTCTCTATCTCTAGCCTCTTTAGTTATGGATGAAAAGTTAACCTAGTTTCTCTCTAAGTTAAGCTCATATAGTCACCACCTAAATGGGTTGGGTTAATCTCCCCTTAATGGGTCTAACACACTCACAACTAATTAGAAATGTTACTACTCATTTAACTTAGTAAAATATCTAATTATCACCATAACCAAAATAATTACTAATAAGTGCCTCTAGTCTTAACAAAATAAACTATTCACCTCAAAATACTAAAATAATGCTAATTCTAAGTTTACTTAAAATGCTCCCCTAATAAATGACCAAAATACCCCTCTGTCTAAATTGACTAAAATACCCTTCTAACACCGAAATTCGATAATCCCAACCAAAATACACACAAAGACAATTAATCACATACAAGCACAATTAAACATAACTAAAAGCAATTAAAAATAATACTAACGAAAATCAGGCTGTTACACTAATATTTGTTCAAGTGTGCTGAACAATAGACTAAAATTTATAAGTCTTAAAGCAAAGTATTGGTTCTGGAAGAACAAACGAGAACAAAAGAATTTTCAAGAGAAGCTTAGTTGCAAGTCAGAATCTGAAGAAGTCAGAGTCTAAAGACTATCTAGAAGTTGACTGTCAGAGTCTGAGGTTCATCAAAGTCTGAAGCGAAGAACCTAAAGTTAATTATTATGGATATTTGAATACACAAATATGTAGAATGAATAAAAGACTATATCAACGGATATTTTTGAAGAATTAGAAGGCGTTGGATGCTTATCCACAAAGAAAGGACAATAGTACAATTGTACGACCTCTACCTCCAGTACTCTAACATTTCATGCGCATAGTACAAACTACAATTGTGTCTCTACTGGTTAATTCCCTATCGACGAATGGTTTTCAAATTATTCCCTCATATGACATATTAACCATATCAAGCAACAAAGCAATGACGATTGATCAAGCTTCTACAACGATTCTTTGATGTGTTGGCACCTCTACAACGTCTCTTTCATATCTCTATATAAAGTAATGAAGACTTGAAGATTAGTAGTGACTCTGCAACATTTTAACTTGTGTCAAAACTTTGCTGAAATTATTGTGCATAAAACACTTAAAATTTCTTATAAACTTTCATATCTTAGAAATTCTTAAGTCTTAGAGTCTGAACTATTTTGTATTGTGAACACCACTTGTATAACAAGTGTTCAACGAAACTTATTCTTTGCAATTTGTTTGTTTAGGAAGTCTCTTGCTTTTGTGCTTGAGCATATGAAATCTCTTGCTTGTGCGTTTAAGTATTTGAATTCTCTTGCTTGTGTGCTTGAGCAATTGTAATTTTGTGTGATTATAGTGAAAATATTCTTGGAAGTGCAAGGGGGACTAGACTACTTTTGGATTGTGGAAGAACCAGGATAATTGCTCGTGTCTCTTTCTTCTCTCTCTCTATATCACTTTTATATCTGCTGCATTAGACTCTGAACATTGTTCTAAACTCTAAACTCTATCAGACTCTGGACTTAGTTTAAAAGAAGAAAAAAATTAACACAATTCTACTCCTTTTTGTGTTTTTTCTCACCTTCAATCATTAGTCTATTGAACATGTTTAAGCCGGATTGATTTTTATTCAAGTTCTAAATTTATTCTTATTTAACCTTTAATTACATAATACATTAGTGTGTGTGTCTATATATATATATATATATATATATATATATATATATAATGATTTGCCTTTCATTTCCCCTTTTTTTTAATAAAAAAGTTTTTTAAATAGTAAATGTATTTTTCAATATATATATATATATATATATATATATATATATATATGTGACCGTGTCAAATTATTCAAAAGATATTCACGTTTGAAAAAAAAATAGTATATAATCAAGCAGTTTTTTCTTTTTTGATAGAAGTATATAATCAAGCAGCTAAAATCTATCAAAAAAATAAGCGGTTAAATTCTCAATTAACAATAATTGAAAGAAAAAAACTTAAATCCACGATCAAGCCAGTTAAACTCGAAAAATAATATATATATATATATATATATATGTAATCAGCAAATAGTTGAAAATATAAAATGTCATTAATTGAGAATGGGGTGAATATGTAAATAACAAAATGATATGGTAAATGTATAATATGAAATCATAAACGTGGTATTGTTAGTGAAGTACATGTGACAATATTTTATTGGTTTGAGTGAATTACCCACCTTTTTTCAAAGGCAGTCTAGGCCTCACCCCTGCATGTACTCAAATATGTTTTCATAACCTTTATCTCGGCATTAAACTCAAGAATTGGTCAATCATAACATATTCTCATTTTTTTTTTAATTTTGTTATGTTTTTCTTTTTTTACTATAATAAATATATTTTTAAATAGAAATAACTAAATGTTTTTATTTTTTACTATAATAAATATATTTTTAAATAGAAATTACTAAATTCACCAAAAATAGAAATTATTAAAAATGAATTAATCGTGTTTGACTAAAATTAATTGCTTAACAAGTTGAGAGTAAATGTGAATTAGTAGATTACCCTCCACGAAACTAGTATATATAATTGAGCTAAGTTAAGCCTTCACCACCACCCTCATCACCCACCCTACCCAACGAACGTCACAGTACTACTAATACTTTTGTCTTTTTTTAACATATTCTACATAAAGATGAAAACAATTATAATACTTCAACTATAAATAATTCAATGGTTTCACATTGTTTTTCTAAAAATAAGACACTAAAGAGTGTCTTTTGAGTGTCCAATTTAAACATAGGACAACAATTAGTCATTAGTTAATGAATTAAATTAAGTGTTTTTTATATTTTTTTCTAAATAATAATAAGATTAATATAAAATGATTATTATAATTTAATGTAAACAGACGGACATTTGATGTTTGTCCTTGAGTAATTACTTAAAATTAGTCTTTTGTTTTAAATTAAAAATAAAAAGGCAAAATGTTTCTTTTGATCCTTTAAGTTTGACAAAAATACATAGTTAATTTCTTTTTTTTTTTTACAAGAAAAATGCACGGCTAGTTCTTTAAGTTTCAAATAGATTCTTATTATCTTTTTAAGAACTTATATGAAACTTAAAAACTTCAAATAGATACATTAAATGAACGGTTTAAAAAATATGTTTGAAACTTAAATAAACTTAAATGACCTATTTAAAACTTAGATAAACTTAATGAACTTATTTAAAACATAAAAAACTTAAAGAGTTATTCGGTATTTTTGTCAAACTTAAAAGACAAACAAATAGAAGAGTGAATAGGCGAAAACCCCCTTATTTCATAACAATTATTCCAATATTTTTTTTTTTTAATGTCATTTTTATTAATTTGTTCCTAATCTAAATGCAAAATACAAACAAATACACTTTGAAGCGTACCAAACACTGAGTTTTGAAGCATTTCCCGTGAGCTCATGCTTAACACAGTCTGCTGCTAAACACATTTAATTTTAGATTCAAATCCAACCGTCTTATGCAAGAATATACACAGGATCCAAATTTAAAAATAATACACTACTTCCAAGAAAAGGAATCTACCATGGGCTACTTGGTAGAACCGTAGAAGACAACAAACACAACTCCTTCTATCAGAAACTTCCTAACTTAATTTAATATACACAAAAAAATAGAGAATAAGACAAATAATAATAAAACATAAATTGCAAAGCAAAAGACAAAAATAAATAAATAATGTGCATATATATTATCTACTTGTATCATCTAAACATTTCATTTGACATTGACTATGTTGTTGTTATCTCTATCTCTCACTTACTAATTTTCATCCAATACAGTGTATATTAATTTCAAAGATATCCTACAAAAACAAAACAACGCATTGTTTAACATCTTGTATTATATTCAGAAAAACAATTATGTATATTACTTTACCAGCTTCACACATATAAGCTCTGTATTCATCCCTTCATGTTATCAGTATAACATATCTTAGGTAAAGATGACCTCTTCTAAACTCAATAAAAAAGTGTTTGATTCAGAAGAAGCTTCGACAATAGTTCAAGATATGAGAATAACGTTTGACGCTGGTAAGACTCGAAGCCACGAATGGAGAGTTACTCAGTTGAAAGCACTTTTGGAATTAACTGGAAAACATGAGCAAGAGATTGTTGAAGCTCTTTACTCTGACTTATCCAAATCTGAAGCTGAATCCTTCATCCAAGAGGTACTCAATTTCTCATGGTACTATTTTACCATTTTTATTGTTTGTTGAAATTTAATTGCAACTTCTTTTCAGATTCTATTTTCGTTTTTATCTATATCATATATCTGCCTCTTGAGTTTAATTTGATTTGGTTTGGAGTAGTTTTATTTTAATCTTAAGTTTATAAGATAAACAAATAATTGGTTTACATCAACATGTTATGAAATTAAGCTAGAGGACTGCTTTGAAATTTAAACTACTCTTTTTCCATGTTATGTTGGTGTTCAATCTCCACAGTAGTCAAACATTTTTCCCCTTCTTCCTTCCTGTACTTCAGTGTTAGTATAATTTTTTTCTTTATTTTAAATGGAGTATTATGTGTATGCATGTTGGGCAAAAAAGTAGTAGAAAATTAAAACAATTAAATTTGGTTTAAGTGTGAATTGTTAATGTTAAAAGAAAAATGTCTCGAATGTATTAAAACTATAAAATTGCTTTGAAATATACAGTGAGTTTATTTAAAAGCAGAGACAAAAATTGCCTATGATGTTTTGGCTATCCCACCATATGATGTGACAGTACACATTACACCCTCCATGTGGACTGAATGTTATGCTACATCAGAAACTAATAACATTATCCATTGTAAGATGACATAAGGTCCAATCTACACAGAGATGTCACATATAGTTCAATCTACAAACTGATGAGAATAATTAGCTAACGTTTAACGATTCCCCTGCACAAAATATGGAGAGGATTGTGATTTTCAAACAAGATCCAATAACGTGAGAGGGAAAATTCACACGCTATAATCGACTTTTTTTTTTCCTTCTAGATGACGCTACAAGCAACTTTCTTGCCACACCATTCCTTCAATATTGCATGTCCAACATTATCCTCCTATCACAATCACACACCAAGCCGTACCGAGCATCAGGGATGTATACAATCATGCATAATTTGGATTAGACTATTTTTATTTTCGAATTCAACAAGTAGTGTAGAATAAAACTTAATCATGTATTATTAAAAAAAAAAAATTAATTCTGTATAGAAGTTTAAACAAGTTTATATATATTGAGTCTAAGAGTACTATTTACGAAATCATCCAATTATTCCCTCAAAAAAAATCATCCAAAGGTGTATGATACTATTTCACTATATTATTAAAGAAATTGCCTCAATAATAACTATGTCACAAAATCTATATGGGTTATTGTGTAAAATTAATGGTAGTGCAGTATAACACTATCAATCTGAATATCATTGAGATATCAATATTATATAATATTGACAATGAATGTGTCTTACATAGGAATGTCTAAAAAGAAAAGAGAAAATATATGCATGAAGTGTTATATGACACACCTTTATTAAGCAATATTATATAAGATTAGTATTTCAATAGTACACAAATGGTGTGTTCCTATCGGTCTATGTAGTTTTCATTTTTGAGTGAAAAATTGGTGTATGGGCGCTTATATTTATTGTCATATTGATTATTTTTTTTAGAAAATTTATTGTCATATTGATAAGATGTTGCCATTTGCCGATTATTACATTTATGACACATCAAAGCCTCTTATAAGTTATTGAATCATAATTCATGATACTCATTTTACCTCAAAATACTCATTTATTGTCATATTGATAAGACATGGAAAGGAAGTGGAAGATGATTTGATAAAGACGGTCTAATAAGCTAACTAACAATGTGTGGTAATGTTGATTATCATAGATGTATCTATGTTAAGTAAGTCATTAGTATAAGTAAGCAATTCAATGCATTGACATTTGACATTTTTTTTTTGGAAAGAAAATGTAGTAATTTTCGAAACAAAAAATTTTAATTTTTTATTTTTAATTTATTTTTAAATATATAAATCATTCTTCTTTATTTATCATTAGTGTAATTTTAATTCACTAATTTGTAATTAAAAAGTTCATACAGGTTAACTAAGGTCATGTATTTGAATTTAACATTTGACATGCAACAATGTTAAAACTCTTAGAAAAAGTTTGTCGTCTATTTAAGCCTCACAACACTCAATAATTTGCTCTCTTTAATTAAGTGCGTGGAGAATACCCAGTTTAAAAAAAAAAAAATCATATAAACTAAAAGCAAGTTTTTAATTCATTTACTAGGATACTTATACAATTCTATGAACGATACTAAAACTTCGTGATTTTTGGACATAGATAGAATACATTCAAGAAACAGAATTGTTTCCTTGAAAATAATTCTTTTCATTCAGTTATTTAAAAAACAATTACAAACATATCATTTTATTTTAGTTTATTTCTCATTTTCAATATTTGTACCATAATGATAAAATATTTTTAGGGGAATAAATGATAAAATATTGTTAATGCTGGTATTTTATTTAAAATAAACAAATAAAAAAGGTGATAGTATGTTTTTTTTTTAAATTGCTAAGCAAATATATTAAAAACTAACAAAAGCTCCTCAAGTACAAGATGTACCAAATGAAGCTAAAATGTTTAGATGTTACAACAACACTGACAAACTACAACACAATAGTCGAAAGAAAATAAAAAATTATGTTGCAACCTGAAAGCATAACAAAAGACTCAATCTCAAACTATTTACTTAAAATCGAAAATGATATAATACGATTTGATTTGAGCCACCGATAGGTTTGAAGTATAACCTTTTTCAATAAAAAGTAAAATTGTTTCGTCTTATTATAAAAATACATATTGTTGCGATACTTGCAAATAATAAAAAGAACTGAAATCCAAAATATGTTAAGAGTCAAACAAGATTTGTTGGAAAAGCCCCACATATCTTCAAACTTAGTAAAATGCTCAATATTATGATTGTACGTTTTTTCTTATTTTATTTTATGAAGAGCATGAGTAACATCTTATTTTCACATATGTAGTGTATCTAAAAGCTTTCAAACGGAAAACTAATTTCCTTAAAAATAGTTCTTTTGAATTCGTTGATTTGCTGATAATTGACCAACATATTATTGTATTTTAAACCATGTCTTTTTTGTTATGCAGTCTAATGACTAATTTTTTTTTTTTTTTTTTAAAGATGAATAATGAAATGTCATGGAGATGGAGGTTCAAAACTCGACCCTGCATGTACTCAAATATGTTTTCATAACCTTTATCTCGGCATTAAACTCAAGAATTGGTCAACTGTAACATATTCTCATTTTTTTTTTTTAATTTTGTTATGTTTTTCTTTTTTTACTACAATAAATATATTTTTAAATAGAAATAACTAAATGTTTTTATTTTTTACTATAATAAATATATTTTTAAATAGAAATTACTAAATTCACCAAAAATAGAAATTATTAAAAATGAATTAATCGTGTTTGACTAAAATTAATTGCTTAACAAGTTGAGAGTAAACGTGCATTAGTAGATTACCCTCCACGAAACTAGTATATATAATTGAGCTAAGTCAAGCCTTCACCACCACCCTCATCACCCACCCTACCCAACGAACGTCACAGTACTACTAATACTTTGTCCTCTTCTTTCTCTTCAAACACACATCACCAAATCCGAACTCAACAACCAATATAACTTACTTCATCCTCTCGCTGTTTCTTGATTTATCATGACGACTGAATTGGAGCGGAAGGATGTA
Source organism: Medicago arabica (assembly GCA_946800305.1). Classification (NCBI taxonomy): domain Eukaryota; kingdom Viridiplantae; phylum Streptophyta; class Magnoliopsida; order Fabales; family Fabaceae; genus Medicago; species Medicago arabica. Next base: position 11,534,430 of record OX326965.1, on the reverse strand, counting down.
TTCGACGGCGAAGCAGGATCTATCATGGTGAATGAACTGAGAGCAACCTTTGGTTCTGGAAAAACACGAAGTTATGAATGGAAAGTGGCGCAGTTGAACCAGCTTTTAAAGCTTTTAAACTTTCATGAAGAAGAAATCATTGATGCTCTTCGTAATGATATCGATAAACCCCCTCTCGAAACTGTCGCCTATGAGGTTTGGTTATTATCTGAAAATTATATTTTTATTTTATGGTGACGAATATCACATGAAGGTGTCTGACCTAATTGTACCGGATGTCACAGACATTTAACTTTTTTTTTTTGTTTTGAATGAATGAAGAGATATGTCATTTATTGTTGTTATTGAGGGTCAGATTTTATTGGGGTAAAAATTGAAGTGAATTGATGATAGTGCTTGTTTGGAATGTAAATGTGTGTCTGCTGTTCTGTTCTGTTCTGTTGAATCCTAGGAAAATCTGAGGGAATGTTTTTATTTTTTATTCTTATTTTTCTGGTGTGTACTGTTGTTCGGTGGTGGAAACGTTGCAGTGTGGGTTTTTTATGGTTTGGTGTGAGCATTAATGATCTACTATCACTTTTTGGAGTGGACCAATCTTCTAGTTATAGTTGGTGGCTTCTCTTTTTAAGTTTGTTTTTGATAGTTAGAGGCATTAAATGTGACATAGATTGATTTATTTTTGAGCTTATGAAAAAATAGCTTATACTCCTGTTAATAAACTTTTATGTTATTTTATAAGTTTTCATTAAGGAAAATTGTATATTCATCAGTTTTTTTTTTTTCTCTTTTTAATAAACTACCTTGACAAATTTATGAATAATACATAGAAACCTATTTATTTGCACAAATTGTTTCAATCCAAACAGATCCTTAGCATTCTAATTTCCTTCGATTGGGATTTTTTCTCATTTATGCTTTGGAACGTGGACATTTGATTAAGATCATATGGTACAGAATTCAAGTTTGGATTTTTAAATTTGCATATTTTGGAACCTTCAATCCTGACCAAATGGCCAATGATATTCCAAATATGTGAAAGAGGGGAATCCACGGCTACAAGGAATCTGAATTCAAATAAATGATGGATATTTCTCAACTTACAAATGTTTTTTTTAAGTATATCCTAAGTTTTAAGATGGTTTATCTCTTATTTTAAGATGATATCAGAGTCTATTATATCTGTTATGGGGCCATTTGGAACACTTTAGATGTCGGGTCTTAGGTGTTAGAGGTGTGTATGACAGTCCAACATTGTGTTGTTAACTAACATTGTGTCGGTGTCGGACACGTGTCAAATAGGCGTGTCCGTGACAATACTTTAGATGTTCGGTCATAGGTGTGAGAGGTGTGTTTGAGGGTCCAACTTTGTGTTGTTAAATAGTGGCTTAACGTTGTTCAAATGGTGTACTAACTTTGTGTTCCATGATACAATATTTAGTACAAAATATTGTCAAATAGTAGGAGCTATGACAGTGCTATAGCACTGTTCGTAGAAGAATTTGAACAAACTGTTATTTTACGCGGTCGGTGATTGACAACACTGGTCCAACATTGAAAGTGATATGATCTTAAAATGTGTTTTATAGTAGTGCATGTCTTTCATTTTATTAGCAGTTTTTCTGATATTGAGTTACACTTGTACACTCAACCCAAAATTAAAGATAATGTTTGGATTTGGATTAGTAAAAACAGATAAAAGTAAGTAGAATGGTATGAAATAATATACTATTACTGGTAAGTCTTGAATTATCTACATCACCATGGATGAAATGCAACCAAATAGAGTCTATTCCTTGCAATACTTCTCTTCTTATTATTTGTTTATTTTATCGTAAAGTATTCAAACCATAGTAATGATATTTATTCATTCTGTCCCCCACCCATAAGCATCCAATCATATCCCAACAGCAGAATGATGAAGATTTTTATTAAACTACTGCCACAACATGTGTTGTTACACTTGCAGACATGCATGCAGTGCAGTGCCCCTGTACTTAATGGCTTCTGGTTTTTTGAATTTGCGTTATTTTAGTTTTTGGTATATGCTATTTAGGTGTCTGTGTTTGTGCATTAAGTGTGTGGTGGTCCTACATTTGTCTTTCCAGATGATTAGAAGCACAAGCATTCTTTCATGATTTGACAAATAGGATGTTTGTTTAGCTCTGATATGAGAATGAGATGCCACTGGTTAGGAGATCTTTGCTGATGTGCAACCAGTGGTCCAGTACATTCAATTATTATACCCCAGCAAGTGTGAATTGGTTGTTGTATTTATTGTTTAGATAGTCTCAGAGTTATTTTTCCCCTTGTACATGACCTTATAACATTCATGTTTCTTTTGATAGTAAAGGAATAATATATGCAAGGTCTGGGTTCGAACCCTGGACCCCACCAAAAAAAAAAAAAAGGAATAGATAGTGAACCTATTTTAGCCATGATATGGAAAAATTTATTACAAATTAACTCAAACATAAATTGCATCTATACAACATTTTGAATACTTTTAATAAGGAGATGAAGTTTGATACAACAATGGTTGGCATTGTTATTGTTGTGTGACTGGAGGTTATAAGTCTGACTGGAGATTTCCCTTTTATAAGAACATGAAGCCGGAAATATAGAATGAAGCCTGATTTCCTGACTATTGCTTATTAGGTTGAAGGATTTGGAGTAATGAACACAACAGTATTACATATCATATTTCTATCTTCTCATACCTGGTGTAATTGTATTGCAGATTGGTATGTTGAAAAACTCATGTAAAACTGCACTCAAAGAATTGAAGCATTGGATGGCTCCGGAAAAGGTACGTTTTCAGTGAAATTCTTTCACTTACATTATTTGACTGACATAATTCTTTTCAGTGATCACATGAATTCCCCTTTAATGCAGGTCAAAACATCAATCACAACTTTTCCTTCTTCAGCTGAAATAGTATCTGAACCATTTGGAGTTGTGTTGGTCATCTCTGCATGGAACTATCCATTTTGTATGTTTAAATACTTATGCTTTTGACTTGACATCTATTCCCTCCAAGCTAGTGTTGTCAATCGCAAATCCTGGAAAATAGCATTTTGTTCAAATTCCATTACAATGCTATAAGCCCAGAGCGCTGCTATAGCAGCTATTTTGCAACATTCAATACTAAATGTGTATTGCAGCACAAAATTGTGAAAATTCTGTTTGCACTGCACCATAATAGCGCTGCTATAACTGTTATTTGACAACACTGCTCCAAGTTCTATCCTCAACCTATACTGACGATATTATTAAATTCTCTATCTGTCTTTCCAGTGTTATCACTTGATCCAGTCATTGGAGCTATTGCAGCTGGTAATGCTGTGGTCTTAAAACCATCAGAAATTGCTCCAGCCACATCATCATTGCTGGCAAAACTGTTAGGGGAATACATGGATACCTCATCTATAAGAGTTGTTGAAGGGGCAGTTGATGAAACATCTGCATTACTGCAACAAAAGTGGGACAAAATTTTCTACACAGGTTCTCTTTGTTCTCCCCTTTGGTTTTCTTTTATGGTTTATAATTCTTAATTGGTTTTCTGTTTTTCTGATAGAATAACCTTAAGTGTAATCTTTCATGCATTTTAATAAAGAAATTCTTTTTTACTTCCGTTTTCTGTACTAGTACTTGTCAACTGGCATCAGAGCTTTGATTATAGAGTCTTCAAGAAAATTGTCATGATTCATGAAGACGAAGTTTTCTTGGAAGTTTATTAAAATGATCCTTCGATCATATCATTTACTCGTAATTGTTGGTTTTTTAGGTAATGGAAGAGTGGCACGCATTGTGATGGCTGCTGCTGCTAAGCACCTTACACCAGTTGTGCTGGAGCTTGGAGGAAAATCACCAGTTGTTGTTGATTCAAATATCAACTTACAGGTATATCCTTAAGTCCTTAACCTCTCCTACAGTATTTTGTATTTAACAAATACTATTCTTACTTAAATATAAGCAAAGAAGTACATGAGGCCTGACACTTTGGACCAGATACATCATACATATACTTTTTTGTTTATATTTAAGTCCGCAGAGAGTACCTGCTATCATTCTTTTTACCTTGGACATCATGAAGACTTAAATTTATTTGAACTTAAAATTGCAAGGTGGCAACCAGAAGGATAATCGCTGGAAAGTGGGGTTGCAACAATGGACAAGCTTGCATTTCTCCAGATTATATCATAACAACAAAAGACTATGCTCCTAAGTTGGTAATAAATTTTTCCTAAGTTTAATTAGCATACTAAATTTGTCTCTTTATTTAGTGTTTAGTGTTTGGTTCCTCCTATTTCTAGGTGGATTCTCTAAAGACTGAATTAGAGCAATTTTATGGAAAGAATCAATTGGAATCAAAAGATTTGTCGCGTATTGTAAACTCAAACCACTTCGATCGCTTGATAAAGCTTTTGGATGATGAGAAAGTTTCTGGTAAGATTGTTCATGGAGGTGAAAAGGATAAAAGCAAATTGTAAGCACCCATCTTCTTTTTTTGGAGGTACTTCATTGGTTACGTCTTGATTTAGTGAAATACAATATTGACACTAAAATTTCTCTGTTTTCTTAAATTCCAGGAGGATTAGCCCTACTGTTCTATTGGATGTCCCGCGTGATTCTCTGATAATGAGCGAAGAGATATTTGGTCCTTTACTTCCCATCATCACGGTACGAATTAAGTAACTGTTTCATTATTTTATCTCTTCTTGTTTTTACAATACTCTAATGAAACAATATGTTCTTATTTTTGTTAAATGGCTTGTAAGCTGCAAAATAAATGATATGAAAAGAGTGCAAAATATCAATTCCACCTTTTGTTATAAGATAACTACAAGATATTTTAATCCAACCAGGAAATAGATAAAATGTGAAGTATGCATTAGTAAATTGAAGTCACAACTAATCAATCAAAGTTTTGTTTTTCATTTTTTGATTTATTTTTTCCTTTCTCGAAACAGGTCGATAAACTAGATGAAAGCTTTGATGTGATAAATTCAGCACCGAAGCCTCTTGCTGCATATATATTTACAAACAACAAGAAGCTCAAGGAGCAGTTTGTTAAGACTGTTTCTGCTGGTGGTTTGGTCATCAATGACACTACTTTACACGTAATTTTTCTTTCTTTCGCAGTCTATCCTTGAATCTCTTAGTTTATGTGTGCTTGTGAATGTCATTTTTATATGCAAACAGAAGAGCAGTGAAGGTGATCATCAAATCAGCTTTTAAGTTGGTTCTTAACAATTCTTGGTTTTAAAGCTTCTTCTAGACTAAATCAAATTAAAATTGAAAACAGTGTAAAAAATTGTATTGTTATAAAGGATTAGAAATAAATGAATGGGATTTTTTTCTTCTTAGAAGTATAATTTACTACAGTGAGGAGCCATATTTTTTCTAATGAAATGATTTTTTTTTTTCACCCTTGCATTTGCTTCTAGTGAGTGTATTGAAATTGAAATTTATTCAAATAAAATGTGTTTTTTTTTTTTCAATGGATGATCTTATTTACTATTTTGAAGTATGTAGCACCGATACTTCAGATTGAAGACACTAACACGACAGTTGCGTCAATCACTTTTATTCTCTTAAACTATTATTAGTGTCCTGTCATTGTCAGTGCTTCATAGTTTTGAATTGATGTGAAATCTGGACACTCTTAATTTCTTATTCATATGTGCTTTTCACTTGGTGCAGCTTGCAGTACATACTTTGCCTTTTGGAGGAGTAGGTGAGAGTGGTGTGGGTGCATACCATGGAAAATTCTCATTTGATGCATTTAGCCACAAAAAAGCAGTTCTTTATCGCAGTTTTTTGGGTGATGCTTCTATAAGGTATCCACCATACACCAATACAAAGATGAGATTGATGAAGGCTCTTATGGGTGGTGGCTTACTTGCTATAATTCGTGCCTTGTTTGGAAAGTCCTAGAATTCTTTGTCTTGGAATCTTGCATTTATTTTCATTTGGCAAGTATTTATTCAGGTTTCCTTGTATTTTATTGTCCAATTTATTTTTTGGTTTGAACTTATCAACCATGACTTATGCTTGAGAATAAAATAGGCAGTGCTATTTTCATTTTTGTCCAATTGATTTTAGAGGTCATGTTGTTAAGCTGATATAGTATTTATATGTACTCTCACAGAAGGAATTTGAATTTAATGTAATATAGTAATAAAGTGTGAATAATTTATCAAAAAAAGTAACTCACTTAAGTTGCATGGTGGTATTGACTTAGGACCTGAGAGTGTGCTCCTTCTTATTGAGTTTTCCTTGGATGAATCGTTTTGAAAAACCCGAGTTTGATTCTTGATAGAAACAATTTTTGGTAAAACTTTAATTACCTTCCGACTGAACTCTAAGCTACTAGCGCCCCTTTCTCTAGGAATTAGGGGCCTCTTTACATTGTGTAAAACATAAGTACATTGTAAGTACTTTAAAGCCTTGTTTACGAGTTGAGTTTTGAAAGTGAGAGATTTGGGTTATGGAGTTCCTTTAATATGAAGTAAACAATATCTCTTCTTCATGTTGAAAGAGACAAACTATAAAACAAAAATTAGCATTAGAACAAGCAATAGGAAGCCAAATTCATGAGCCAGATAGTTAGACTGTGAGGTTAAGTCCATCCATTCCAAAGAAAGAACATAATGAACTTATTCTTGATGCTACATATTCTAATAGAGAATGGAGGACATGTGTGGCTATTAGGTTTTGCTTATTAACGTAGTTTTAGTACATTTTCTTCATTCCATACCTTTCTAGGGATGTATTATAGCTGGTGAGTGAATAAGTGAAATCTTTCACAACTATTAGGGGTGTGCAAAATATCCGGAAGCACCCATAAACTAAGGGAGTAAAGGATAAATAGTGAAAGAAAAACAAAAAGAAAAATGTATAGAGTAGTGTCATTGGTGACCAAACTACCAGCATAAATATCTTAACAAACTGCAGATTCGTGTTATTCGTAAATATATATGCAGCAAGAGGCTTTAGTCCTGAATTGATCACATCTAAGCTTCTTCTAGTTCCAACTTCCAAGAAAAAGAAAAGTATTGCATCGCATACATAATGAAGATAGAAGGCTTATTAGATCATTTGGTCCTCTAAATAATTTCATGTTTTCATTTTGGTCCCATAATTATTAAAAATGGTGTTTTAGTCCCTCACTTTTTCCTCCGTTTGCCAAATAATTAACACTTCCGTTAGTGAGCCCATTTGGCAAAGAAAACCCAAAAAGTAGATTATTTCCTTGTGTTCTTCATCATCTTCCTCGAATTCATGAGAAAAAATCGGAAAAAAAATTCATCAAACAAAACATTTCCCTACCCTTTCCAATTTCCCTTCTCTCTCCGCTAGAATCTCTTTCTCTTTCACTTTCAGAGCCTTCAAAACATCTCATTCAACACAAAAATCCTTGGTCGCACAAAAGGGTGGGAAAAAATTTATATGTTTTGGGCGTGTCTCTTCCTCCATCGATTGGAGATTTGATTCAACTTGAATCAATTTTCGTGGGCATTGAAAGATTGAGGTTGTTTCAATTCAGATTTGTTGAAGCATTGAATTTGGGTTGCATTCGATTTAGATCTGTGGTTAAACCCAGCAACCTTGATTTGGGTTGCTAAAGCATTGGATGGACAGGCTGCTTCTCCAACGGTCAAACAAGATCGGGGTTGATTGTTCAAAACCATTTTGGATCTGTGTTATTTGCTGAAATGAAATGTGAGGATATTGAAGTTCCCCCATTAGTAATGGACGCTGCTTGCTGCGATGGTGCTTTTCACTTTGTTGTGAGGATATTGAAATGAAATGTTATTGCAATATCCTTAAGAACAACAACTCAAGAACCTAATCATAAAAATTGATGCTGAAACAGTAGTTAGGTGTGTGTATGGTGCTGCAAAACCTGTTGCAATTGATGAGTTAATCATAGAAATTGTTGCAAGGCTAGAGAATATTGTTAATGAAATTTTCTACATTCATGTTTTACATTCATTATTGCATCCCCTCAATTTTCTACATTCATTTTTTCTGTTAATGAAATTCCTTTACTGACAAAAAGAAGAAGAAGATGTTGTTGTTGATTAATTGATTTGTTGATGTTGTTCTAAGAATTGTTGATGGTGAACATTATATGGATTTTGGAGATTAGATTATGTGTTGGTGTTGATTGTATAGTTGTTGTTTCTGAAATTTTTCTGGATTTTGCTCATGAATGTTGATGAATGAGAGTTGAAGATGATGAAAATTAGTAAGATAGAAAATGAAGAAAGAAAGAAAAAAAATTAGGTGTTATTGGTACAACGTAAGTTACAATAGACACACATAATTCAATGGTGATCTTTTTAGCAAACATATCAGACGGTTAAAATTTAAAAAACTAATGAAGTCTATGGTGGACCACTCTTAAGATTAATCCACCATAGACATTTGAAGTTAAACTTAATAGCCAGAGATTTATTTGGCAAATGAAGGAAAAAATGAGGGACTAAAACGCCATTTTTATTAATTGTGGGACTAAAATGAAAACATGAAATTATTTAGGGGACCAAATGATCTAATAAGCCAAGATAGAAATAAGAATAGAAGTGATGACTTGCATAGCAAGTAACTAAGGAAGTTAGTTATGAGTGTAGCAATTTTATGCATTAAGGTCATGTTAGTTAGCATATGGATTAGAAAGCTTATAAATACTTGTAATACAAGTTAGTTACAATAATGAGAATCACATTTTTCTATTTTCTTCTCAAAACAACTTATTTATTCAAAACAGCTTATTCAAAACAGCTTATTAAGTTGTTTTGAATAAGTTATTTTGAAAAAAGAGATCCTAATAAGCTGTTTTGAATAAATAAGCTGTTTTCAATAAGTTGTTTTTTTAAAAAGAGATCCTAATAAGCTGATTTTCATAAATAAGATGTTTTAATTAAGCTATTTTGCATAAATAAGTTGTTTTTTACAAAAGAGATCCTAATAAGCTATTTTGCATAAATAAGCTGTTTTGAATAAGTTGTTTTTTAAAAAGAGATCCTAATAAGCTGTTTTGCATAATTAAGTTGTTTTGAATAAGTTGTTTTTTAAAAAGAGATCCTAATAACTGTTTTGCATAATTAAGTTGTTTTGAATAAGTTGTTTTAAATTTAGAGTTTTCTTTATAAAATTTGGTTTTAAAAATCAATTTTGAAAGAGAAATAACTGGTTTTTAATTCAGATATTAAAATAACCCAGATATTTTTTTAAACCAAACCATATCCATTTATAATATGCTTTTGTAAAAATAACCAGTTTATATCCATAACAATATTCATAACCGGTTACATAATCGGTTTACAATAAAATATGGTCTTAGGTAGGAATCAAAAACTATATAAGTGGTTTATATATGAATATGGTTTGGTCGGTCAATATATCCAACCATGCACACCCCTAACAAATATGACCATAGATACAATATATTTGTAAATTATATATATTTTTGATAAATTTCCTTCTCTATACTAGAAATTGGCTATTCATAATACTAAAAATGAGTTATTCATAAACCCACTTGCGTTAGTTTGATAGTTTTGATTTAAGATATTGGAGTGTGCTTTTTCTTAATCAAATTTGATTCTCCTAAGTGTCAATTTGAGTGTTATAGTTTACCAATGATATTTATATATATGGTGTCTATATTAGAGGTCGGTGTGAACCTAGTCGATAGGAACACACCTTTTAATTACAATATAATTTTACGCTAACATTTGTCACTCATTTGTATAACCACCGTCTATCTTTCTCCTTGTATGATGGTCTGCTCTTCATCCCCATCCCTAAAATAATTTGTGCCATTTCTCTTTCTAAATACTTGTTATAGTCAAGGACTTCTTCATCTACATTTGATGGGGTAAAGATAAAAGGTGTGCTATTTCTATGGTACAGAGTTAGAAATTATTTCTGGACAAGGTCATCCCACAAAGTCACATCGTATATGAATGATACATGCCCTTCCCCATAATGGATTATTTCGGCACACGTAGGTCCACAAGTCAAGTCTCTGTCATGATTGGTAACACTCCTAGCTCTCTTGTTTTGGGATTCGGTGCTATAAAAATACACACAGTTTCACGCAGTAATAAATCCTAGCCATTGATATGAGAACGTATGGTTCAAATTAAACAGCAGCTTAACACAGTTAAATAATCTCACCCGTTGATCTAAATCGGATGGTCCTGATCTGTTACAGCATCATACTGTAACAGCAGGAAATCTGAATCCTTTTTTGAGCCATTGTGTTAGTGCTCTTGGCTAAGGGTTAAAATAGACTAAGTCCTTAGGTTTTGTAAGACTAGTTTGATCTTGTAAAAAATTCAATGCTTGGATCTTTGCTTTTTGAAAGTCTGTTATAAGTTATAACCCCGTAGCCTATTTAAATGTCTTGGTTATTGTAACATATTTAAACAAGTAATATGACATATTTTGAAGTAGACTAATGAGCTTATTAATAGACTAAAAAGATAAAACTTCATTTTAATATTAAACATTATATTTGAGAGAATCTTTATATGATATTATCACTACATCATTTCTCGTCTATTACAATGACAAAAACAGTAGTTTATTTTTCTTGAAAAAAAAGTGCTGTTCTTATTTTCGGCAATGGTTTTTGAAACGTTGCAAACTAAGGTGTTTCCTTTGCTTTCAGCAATGGTTTTATTACATATAGATATAGGCACCATTTAAAAAAAAAACATATTCATCAACATGACATGAGTGAACGACTTTTTAAATACTATAAGACAACGATTGTCTTGTGTTGCTTCGCATGTGTTCGACCAATTCTCTCTTGATGTCGGGCATCTCATTGTAATCCCTGGTGAAGCTAACATAAAATAGACCTCTTGTCTTGAGGAGTGTCTAAACTAGTTTCATTCATCGCAAAAAATTGATATATTTGTTCATGATTATATAAGGAAGACATAAAAATCATTTTCACTATTGCTCATAATAATAGTAGACTAAACTGTTGTCTATGTTTATTAAAGATAACAAAATAAAAATTGTTGGGGTCAACTTTAAACAACGATTTTATCATTTTAGCATGAAAAATTATTTACATGTAGCATGACTTCAAATAAATTGCCAACACTATATATGTACGTAGATGTTGGAGTTCAAACCGCAAACACCTCAATTATTCACCTTAAAAAAGTAAATTTCTTATTACTATGCTCCTTGACAAAAAAAAAAAAAAATTATTTTTGTCAACCATTAAAAAAGAATAAAAAATAAATAACATACATTTCTTGTAGCACTATTAAATTATATAAGCAACTATGTTACATTTCCAAATTGTAACCTGAGATCAACTTGATTTGATAATAAATAAGATCATGGTATCTGCTCACTTTTTAATGTGATTATTACGATTAAATCTATTAAAAGAAACACATACAACTTGAAATCTTTTATGACCAGCCCTAGGTAGGAAGGAATAAAATTTGCATTCTTCATAGATTATATGACATTCATTGTTTTATGACCAGCCTTAGGTAGGAAGGAATATAATTTGCATTCTTCAAATAGATTATATGACATTCATTGTATATGTCAATCTCTGCAATTAAGTTCGACAAAAGCATCTCCTTAATAATATTAGAAAGAAACTTTCAATTCACCTAGCAGCTGCACTGCATTTGTGAGGTTTGTACTTACTATTACATGCTGTACGAAAATAACTATGAGAGAACTATACACATACAATTCTAGTTGCTATCAACAAAGAAAAAATATATCTTATATAAACATAAATACATTTTAATGACAAAGGAAATTAAAGGAAGACTATAAATTTGAATATTGTTTTAAAAATTATGTTATCCATGATATTTTATACAAATACAAGTATCAACCTTAACAAGGGATATAAGAAGCCTTTCTATTTTAAAAAAAGGGTTATAAAGCAATGACGATTTGCAACTAGTACAAGATTTTGTTAGTATATGATTTAATGTTACCACATTTCGTATATATTGTGAGAAAATATTTAATTGTTGTAAAATTTGAAAATTCATTTCCGAAGTCCAGCATTTTTGACCGGTAACTAATTGGTCCATGTCCAGCACCTTGAGGGGTAGCATAACAATCTAGAAAATTCAGTCTATTAATGGATCGATAAGGTGGAAACATCAAGATATTTCTAGAAATGTTCATGAAAGAATTGTTATTGAGCCAAACATAATTCGTACCATAACCATGGATGGAGATATGCTGACATTCCCATGCATTGTGGGTACAATAGTCTTGCTTGAGTTTTTGACTTTTTTTTCTTACTTTTATGTTAATGATGAGCAATCCATGATCGTTGATGCTTGGAAAATAGTTGTCTATTTTCCAATACATGCAAATACAAATATACATTGTCTCACCAAGTAATAAAGAATAAGTAAAATATCAATCCCATGCGAATTAGAGTGGATGAGTTTTAAGTATTTTCAAATATTAAGTTTAGTTATTTAAGATCCAAAATGACAACTAAAAAAGATAAGATTTTGTCTTTGGATTGGATACCAAGTTTAAAAAATAAAAAAAAAGATAAGATTTTAAGATACTAAAGAAAAATGTAGAAGTAAGCATGTAAACATGATTTATTAGAGATTCAAGTGAAAAAGTGTAGTTAAGAAATTAAATTGGTAAAGACAGAAGTTTGCAAGATTTAAAAAGCTACAACTCTGATAAGAAAAATATAATTGCGTACAACTTCCAGAGGAAAAATGTAGAGAGCTATAATGTTAAGTATGCAACATTTCAAGTTTGGTATTCAGAGTTTGTTGACTCTGCCATTATGTTAAATATGTGAAGACACATCTTCACCGAGGTACAGTCACGGTACTTAACATGCAACATTACTAGGTTGGTCATCAACGACTCTCCATCTAAGAGGCCGAGCCGTGACCTATGACAAGAATTATAGATAGATCTTGGTGCATCTCTAGGCTCTTCCAAGATCATGTTTAAGTTCAAGCAATATTTTTTGTTCCCATCTCCTTGCGGTACTTAGGGACTTAACTCATATTAATCAAACAATTTCATCCAGATCTCCTTTCGATCTCAGGGAATTTGGCAATGAATGTAAAAGTGGCTAAGTTTTACTTTCAAAGATTAGAATTCAATAATTTATTTAATAAAGAAGCTTTAAAGGTTGTAACAAAATAAACTTGCAAACATAATTATTACCTAATCATTCCTTAACCACAAAAGCGGTTTAGCTCATAATGAACTTAAACTCAAAAATAGAAATGGATAAGATAATGAATAAAAACATAATTGCGTAAATCATTAAGAGAGAGTAGAGTTTACAAAAGAGAAATTACAATCCTTTGAGGATGGAAGTGAGCCTTTGCAACACTCACTTAACAATTTACTCTAATGACTCTAAAACACTAAGATTCTAACTACTATGCTTTCAAGATGAAATGGATGAAGGTATGAGATGAAGAAAAGTGATTTGAATCTCTAAGATGGTGGCTAGGGTTGATTAATTGGAGGTTGCTGCCTCAAATATCTATTCTATTCAGCAAAACACATCACACCACTAGCACACACTTGAAAATGAATGCTTATTGTCCTTTTATAGTACAAATCCTTAGTTATCCTTTAGTTCCCTTTTGGTATTTTCCATGTGATGGTATTTTCCTTAACCATTAAGCATCTAAATATGCCTTATCCAACAAACTGAATATGATATGTTGCAGCACTGTAGCTTCCTACATCGCCAAGATGTGAGCTTTGATACTTTCTCCTATGAGCTGTCAGCTTTATCTATGGTAATAAGAATTTTTTTCTTCCTTGTACCATACTCATTGGAGCCAGCTCATGTTAACTTAGTCATTAAGATTTGCAAATATGGACCCAAGGTCGTACCCTTGTACCACCCATTCTGAGAGATCTTCAACGATGTAGCTCCAGACAGCTTTCCAGCGCTACATCTTCTTATAGCATTCTTCCCAGCGCTATAGCTTTGAAGATATTCACACGACTTGTCATTCAAACCAACACTAAAAAGCTTAAAAGATTCCTAAAACTTAAACATCAAAAAACTGAAATAAAAGTTTTTAAAACAATAAAAGACTAATTAAGATAAATAAAGTCTAAATAAGATTTGTATGCATTCGAGATTTACATATAATGTGAGATAAAGATAATAATCGAATTTTTTTCCTGGTTATCAATTGTGTTTTCTTTGATAAGTACTCTCTCTGGTAACATTTATAAGTAACTTTTCTTATTCAAGATTCATTAAATAATCGATGAATCAGGATTATAATATAGTGCAAATACATCAATTATTTAATGAATATGAAAAAGCAAAAGTTGCTTATAAATGTGACTGGAGATTGTAGAAATTACATATTTTGGATTTTCCAATCTCTCTCTACTTATTTTCTTGCATTAAATCCTTGTGTTATGAACAAAAATTAGATTTTACCAAAAGAGGATAAAAATACTTATGATGGATCAGAGGAAGGAGTGATCCACGCACGGAGGTAGAGGCCAAAATTCAAGGTATAAGGATGATGGAAGGGATGGATCTAGAAAAGACTCCGACACCCAAATCAATATGAGCTTGAGGTGGATGTTAGAGTTAGAATGAAATTCATTCTAAAACTAGCATCTACATTGAGCTTGTTTTGACTTGGGTGTCAGAGTGTTTGCATATTTACTCCATCCATGATCGTCATCTCTATCTAGGATTATAGCTTCTACCTCCATTCGTGAAGTATTTCTTCCACTAATTGACCATCAATGTGAGTCCTTCTCTCCTCTATAGACAAAATATGAGTTTTTTCCCAAAACAATTATAATGCAAGGAAACAAGTGGAAAGAGATGGAAATGATTCAAAGTATGTAATTACCACATATGAAGGATAAAACAATCGTAGATTTCTTGCCATTAAAAACAACAACCGGACAAACTCAAGCATGACTACTATGCATCATTATTATGCAAATTACATATTCATCCATGGTAATGGTATGAATTATATTTGGCTTAATAATTTTTTTTCATTAACATTACTAGTAATACCGAGATGTTTCAACCTTATGGATTCATTAATGGACAAAATGATATGGATCGTTATGTTGCTACTGCTAACTTCAAGGTGCTGGACATGAACCAATCATCGGCGAGTCAGGGATGAGGGATGATCTTCTATAAATATTTTCCAATTCTCCAATGAATCACCAACACCATGTATCCCTTCATACATTGTCAAATCAAATAATTAATAATCTGTATAGAATTTGAAGAGTTCAATAAATAAAGACATAATTCTAATGTCATATTTTGATGTCATTTAATTTCTTTTATTAGTCATCCAACCTCAACGTAAACTTGTTGAAATGTGAGTACTAGTTTAACCCCTTAATTTTCATAACAAGACGCTACCATGGATAGAAACTGCTTGGTTTTTCATACATTGCATTCGAAACCCAAAAAAATCACTTAAGATGTTTGTTTCAATTTACAATCTAGAAAAGTAAATAGAACGAATCTCAACAATAAATATAGTTAGGGAAGACTAGTAGATCAATAGGAGAAGATAAAAAAAGAAAAGGAAAAATACGTATTTTTTTATAGAATTGTATTGTAAATCCTATTATTCAACTATTATCTATATAATTGCCAAAAATCACTTCCTAAGGTCACACTCTTTTTTTTTTGGTCAAAAAAAGGTCACACTCTTTTCACAAAATAGATTTGATTTCTTCATGATTTCGAGAACTTTTGGCGCCTCTAATCACCATGACTTGCAACAAATCATAGTCGATTGTGTCATGAGTTGAGTAAAACAATTAATTGGTTAATCACAATAAAAAATAGTTTTTATAGATCGATAAAATACAAGTTTACCTAGAAAGAGAGCATGAGAGCACAAACATGAGAGCGAGATGAAAATAGGAGAATGAAAGTGAATTTGAACAATAATCGTCTCTAATTAATTATTATTATTATAGATTTAAATGGTAGTGCATAGAGGAGAGTGAGAGTGTTGAATGTACATTTGTGACCTGAAATTAAATTAAAGAAAAATGTTATTTATAAGTATCTAACCACACACAAACTCGTTGTAATTACACATGACATGTTTTGATTGTATCATTACATAGATAACACATGTTTTCTGCCAAACATTATTTGGACTGGTGAGTTTTTAATCGTGACACGTTCTTACATATGGCATGTTCCGATTCTATCATTACTTAAAAATTTGCGTGTATTCTTCAAAACATTGAAGTTTGATTGGTGAGTTTTTAATCGTGACATGTTCTTACACATGGCATGTTATGATTATATCATTACTAAGAAAATTACGTGTATTACAGTAAAGATGTATTTTGATTGGTGATTTTTTAACCATGACACGTTCTTACACATGGCATATCTTGATTGCATCATGATTTAGAAACCTGCGTGTATTCCACAAATCATTATGTTTTGATTGGTGATCTTTTAATCGCAACGCGTTCTTACACGTGTATGTATTGATTGTATCATTAATTAGAAATTTACGTGTATTTTATCAAAGATTGTATTTTGATTGATGAGTTTTTAATCGTGATGTGTTCCTACACATGACATGTTTTGATTGTATCATTACTTAGAAACTTGTGTGTATTCCACCAAACATTATATTTTGATTGGTGAGATTTTAAACGTGATGCATTTGTGATGACTTTTTTGTGTTAAATAGCACTGCTCGAAGATGAACACTCATGTACTCTAGAGTTTTGTTACCAACCATTTAAGTATATGTCATTTTACAAAATCACTGCAAAATTTATGATCTTCAACAATGTCTGAAAAATATTGTCTACTGCAAAAAAAAAAAGTTGGCTAATCTTTCAACAACGGTTTTGAAACCATCGTAGTCTAAGGTATTTTTTTTTATTATTTAGGCAAATAATTTACAAATCAAAGACAACATTACACAAAAATTATGGTTGGAGGCACAATTTAGTCGAGATTTACTAAAATACACTATGACAATTAATTAAAATTGTTGTTAGAAATCGCAACAGGGATGTATTCTCAAACCATTGGCAAATTTTTAAATTAGTATCTTCTCTTCCATAAAAGTAGATAAAGACTTGAGTTTATTATTAGATACCATTGTCTCTAAGTTTGTTCAGCTCCTACCTAGGAATAGAAATGCTAGGGTCCCCTCCATTATAGATCTACCTCCTTTTATGTCTTATACACTATCACTTTTACCTTTGAGGGTGTTTAATATCCAACTACAACACCAAACATAATACAAATAGTACTACATCATTCATTTCTCTTTTTCATAAAAAAATATTTATAAGAAAACTGTAATCAATCTCACACAAATAATTAACAAGAAAGGATTGATGTATGGTTGACATTGATCTTTACTTGTAAATTTTTCTGGTAACAAAAGGAAAGTATTGATGTATTAGTGTATATAATTTTTTTAGGTATTATAGGTGGATACTAAAATCCGTCGAAGGTAAACGTTATAGTCTATAAGGCATACAAAGTGGCAGCTCTATAATGAAGGGAACCCTTGTTTTTTTTATTTTTATCCTAGGTAGGAGTTGAACAAACTCAGAGACAATCTAATAGTAAACTAATGTCTTTGTGTACTTTCAAAGAAGAGAATAGACTAATTTAAAAAAGTTTGTCAATGGTTTGTGTATTCATCCCTGTTGTGATTTCTAACAACAATTTTATTGTCATCATGTATTATTAAAAAATGTTGACTAATGATACCACCGTCCATAATTTTTTGTAAGGATGTCTTTGATTTGTAAAATCTTAGCCTAAATAACAGACAACATCTTAGACTACCATGGTTTTAAAACCGTTGTTGAAAGATTAGCCAACTTTTTTTTATGCAGTAATTCTTAAGTTTCTTTGAAAAGAATAACTTCAAGTGTAACCATTCATTCATTTTAATAAAGAAGTTATTTTTACTCTCCATTTTCTGAACATGTACCCGTCAAGTGGTATTAGAGTTAGGATCTTAGTGTTTTTGAGGAAAATCATGAAAACGACTTCAAGTTTGCTTAGAAGTTTGTTAAGAAGATATGCACATATAGTTTTCAATTGATATGAACAAAGTGAAAATATCAATTTCTTGTTTCCAACTTTTTTTTTAAGATAACTACAAGATCAATAACTTTTCTAGTGGTTGTATTTGAATTGAAATATAATCAAATAAAATAAGTTGATTTTTTTAATGAATGCTTTTGTTTTCTATGTTAAACTATAATGTGAAACATGGACACTCTAAATTTACATGTTTTTGTTATTCAACTTTCATGTCCATTAGTTATATAAATTAATAGCTAGTAATATTATGTGAAATATGCTTATGGTATTATTCAACTTTCAATTACTTGAATCCAATTCTTAAACCAACCTGAAAATAGATAAAATGTGAAATATGCATTAGTAAACTAAAGACATAATTCAATAATAACTTTGTTTTTTCATTTATTTTTATTATGAATTGAGAAGAAAATAGAAAAAAGAGATTCTCAATATTGTAACTATATTACAAGTATTTATAAGCTTTCTAATTCATATGCTAACTAACATTAGCTTAATGCATATGATTTCTACATTAATAACTAACTTTCTTGGTTACTTGCTATGCAATTCATCATTACTATTCTTATTTCTATCTTCATTAGGTATGTGATGCAATATCTCCCCACAAGTTGGTGGTTGATAAATGTTGATCATCTCCAACTTCGATAATAAGAGATTGAAAGGTGTTGAAACAAAAAAATATTTATGAATGTTTTAATGATTACAAACCTTCTGGAATAAACACTAAGTTTTATGAATGGTGATCTACTGATGTTTGCATTTAAGTTTTTTCATAGAAGTAGACAAGAAAGAAGTAAGTCTCTTACAAATGCATATATATACTCAATGAAAGAATACCAAAACAGTAGCATCACAAGCTCAAAGAAAATATAGAAAGAATATTGTTTGAATCAAATGAGTGTTGATTGAAGATTCAACAAGATGAATTTTATGATCAATTGATTTATCATCATCACCACATCATTTTCAACAATGCCAAAAAGATTCAAGGAAGAAAAGGAATGCCTAAATTAAAACATTTCAAAGATACTCGATGGACATGGAACATTGTGTGCAATCACCAAGAGAAATTATGTGATAAATTGCATCATCAACAAAATAATTCAAGGTTCATTAACTGAGAATGTATTGTCATCTCATATGTAAGATAAAGATGCCTATTACACTCTAATGAATGATTGTTCTCATGATAAAGATGCCTATTACACTCGAAATTATTCTCATCATTTCATCAAAATGATTAGAATCAACTTTGAAGAGAAACCAATACATAAAAGAATTATTCATTAAGTCATTCATTAATGATGTTGAATGGAGAATTATTAAAGAAGAAAATTCATGATCATATGCATAAAGATTTTATCATAAAAGACTTAGGATGATCCAAGAATCTTCCATCACTATTCAAGATATGATTTGGAGAATAGAAATCAATCAAAATAATTTTGAATTTTAGAAAGGTTTCTCATGTTCCTACAAATATCATTATGGTCATACAAAGTGAAGAAAACATCATCATTTGATGTTTTAAAAGATAACAAAAATATTACAATTATTATTTTGTTATCCACTAATGTGTTTTGTGAGAATGTTTTAGAGAACGTTCTCGTCACTGTTACGAAAACATTCAAGTTTCACAAAGCAAATAAATCATTTACGTCAAGACAAATCAAGATATTACTGTACATGGGCCATGAAACCTACAAGAAAATAAAATTAGCAAAAAGGCCTTCATTATTTTTAGCCCAATAAGGAATATGTCTCCAAAGTTACTACCATATGACATCATCAAAGACATCATCTTATGATATCATGCAATGACATTAAGATTACATCATCATAAGTGGCCTTTAAGCCTCTACAGTCAAGGGAACAACTCATTACAACTTGCAAACACGTGAACTTCTTTATGCTAGCTGGAAATTCCAGAACGTTCTGCATGTGCAAAATTTCATGCTTTCTCTCCAAGCAAATAAAGGAAGCACATGCTACATAGGAAAAGTGTCCCAACATCTATTTTATGAAGTGGTCACCAAATTTCACATCTTCTATAAAAAGAGGAACAATTGAATGGAAATATTAAGAGTTTTAACAACAAAGAAATCACCTCTCAAGTGAAATCATCACTACTTTCAAAAACTCTTCACATATAAACAAACTCCAACTCTCTCACTATATATTTGATCAATATCAAGAGTTTGTTCATCATAATCTCAAACACGAGTTGAGAAGCCTTTGAGGCTAAAAGATTGATTTTAACCATAATCCACTTTTAAGTGAAAATATCATAATCTATTCATCCATAACACACTCCAGTTCATAATAGATTTGTGGATCACATATTGTGAGTATGTTCATATCATCATACTCTCAAACACGAGTTGAGTGTAAATACGATTCTCCAAATCCATCTCATCATACACAGTGTTTTGTATTCTCAAGTCTATTCGTAACAATAGTTTGAGAAATAATTGTAACAACCTCTCTTGTGCGAAAACAAAGAATTGTAGAAGCCTGTTGAGGTTGATAATATAGGGTGTAACAGACTGATCTAGTGTGATCAAGAACTTATAGTTCTAGTCATAAGTTTCTGTTAGCATGATATTATAGTGGATAATCTCACACAAGGTGTGAGGACTAGAAGTAGACAGGTTTGGTGAACCAGGATAAATCTCTTGTGTTATTCTTCTTCCTTTTTTTATTTTATTTAAAAGTTACGCTATACACACACAATCACAATCATACTAATATATATTAATCTCAAGAATACTCTGGTCCTAATTAATCACAACCAACTTAATCCAGAGTTCGCTGGTCTTAACTTAATCATTAATATTGTTTTATTATTTCAGCCAATATTAATTGAACAACTGCATCCAGAACATTCAAGTTCAAGATAAAACAACTGCATAAATATCTAAAGATAAACTCACGCTTAAAATCAGCTTATAATATTGTTTTTTCATTCTGCTTTTATATTAATCATTCTCCAGAACATTCTGGTCCTTGATAAAATAGTTTTCATATTTTATCTTAATACCATTTTTCTCATTCTGCTTATATAATCATTCTCCAGAACATTCCGGTCTTTGTTAAAACAAATTAAAACAGTTAAGCTTTAATTCATCCAGAACATTCTGGTCCTTGTCAAAACTATTTAATCATTTAAGGTTTATTTAATCCAAAACATTTTAGTCCTGTATAAATCAATTGTTATATATCTAATACTCTAATCTTGTTAGACTAACATTTACCAAGAACCTTCTTGAGTATATAAACTTATTCAAGTTGAAGAACTAAATTTTAAAAGGGTCGCAATTCAAACCCCCCTTTCTTGTGACTATTTCTTCCACTTCAAAAGGTTGAGGCAAAAGCGGCTTGGTGAAGAAGCCTGCTAACTATTCTTTGGAAGGAACTAGAAGAAGCTTCATTACTTCGGTTTGCAACTTCTCTCTAACAATGTGAAAATCTATATCTAAATGTTTGGTGCGCTCATGGAACACAAGATTAGTTGCTATATGAATAACACTTTGATTATCATAGTATATCACAGGTAGCTTCTCACAAGTAACTTGTAAGTCTTTGATCAAATACAAAAGCCACTGCAATTCACATTAGCTGATGTAAGTGCTCTGTATTTAGTTTATGAGGAAGATCTAGAAACTGTTAGTTGTTTCTTTGTTCTTTGTTCCCTAGAAAGAAACACTGTCCAGAAATTGATCTCCTTAAATCAATACATCCAGCCCAATCAACATCAGAGAAACCTAAGATGTGGAGTTTGGAATCTATAGGGAAAAATAAACCAAGACCTGGACAACTCTTAAGATATCTGAGAACCCTTAAGGCTGCAGAATGATGAGAATGAGTAGGTTTGGTAAGAAACTGGTTAAGTTGTTGAATGATGAGTGTAATGTCTAATATGGTTGTGTTCAAGTATGACAATATTCCTACTAATCTTCTCTATGATGCAATATCCTCAAAAGGTGGACTAGTATCTTGATGCAACTTGGATGAAGGATCAGAAAGTGTAGAGACTAGTTTAGACCAATGAGCCTGAATCAGAGATTAAATCCAAGCAATGTTTTCTTTGGCAAATTGAAATACTAGTATGGGAATGAGCTATTTCAAGGCCAAGATAGTATTTTAACCGACCTAAATATTTGATTTGAAATGAATCATGTAAAATACTCTTGATGGATTGAAATTCAATAGAGAACTACCAGCTAAAATCACATCATCAACATAAACCAATAACATAGTGATTTCAGAAGCTGATTTCTTAATAAAGAGAGAATGGTCAGAGGAAGCTTGTGAATAATCATGGTGCTAGCTTGTTTGAGGCCATATATGGACTTAACAAGCTTACAAACCAATTGATGTAAATGCCAATTGTTGATAGAAGCAAGAGCTAAAACCAATCTGACAGTAGTTAGTTTTGCCACATGAGATTATAGCCTTTAGCAACTAATCTTGCTTTGAACCTCTCAATTCATCCATCATTATGATGTTTGATCTTATAAACCCATCTACATCCAATCAGAGTGATGTTTGGTGGAAGATCAACAATCCTCCATGTTCCAGTTTTCTCAAGAGTTGTTAATTCAGCTTGCATTGCTTGTTTCCAACAGTCAAACTTACTTGCTTCTGCATAGGTTTTTGACAATGAGAGTTAGATAAAGTGGCAAAAGAAAGATAATTAAAAATAGGATAAAAAGATGTAGGAGAAGACTGTAAACAATTAGTGGATGAAGTTCACTAAAAATATTCTAAGTATGCTGGTGAATATTTATTTCTTATAGATTTTCTAATATGCGGCTCAATGATAGGTGGAATATCAACTGTAGGTGGAGTAGGTGCAGGAATGATAGGTGCATCATGATTAATGGGAGAGTGAGAAGTGCTAGGTTCAGATGACGAAAAAGTATGAGGAAAAATACTCCCAATCTGAAGTAATAGACATAGATGAACTCTTATAAGGAAGATGTTAATGAAAAAGTGACATTTTTTGAAACAAATATTTCTTTGGATGTTAAGTCAAACAAAACATAACCTTTAACACCTGACATGTATCCTAAGAAAACATATTTTATGGCTTTAGGATCAAGTTTAGTTCTATTGGTTTGAAGGGTAGAAGCATAGAACAAGGAACCGAATACTTTGAAAACAGACAAATCAGGTATAAAATCATGAAGTAATTGATAAGGGGACTTATTTTGTAGTATGTGAGTGATGACTTGTTTTAGGTAGTTTGGATTGGTATAAAAGAGCTCTTCCAACATTTAAGATATGATGATGCTTTCTTTCTACTCTACCATTCTGCTATAGAGTTTCAACATAGGACAAGTGATGTAAAATAACTTTGGAAGCATAAAAGGAAGGAAAAGATTTTAAATCGTAATGATAAACTGTTGAACATGTTTTGAAACTTCTGATTTAGATTTTAACAAAATGATCCATACAAATCTAGTAAAATCATCAACAATGGTTAGAAAAGATTTATGGCCATGAACATATCAAATGGATAGAGGACCCCATCTATCAAAATGAAGAAGTTCATATTTTGAAGAAGCATGATATAAACTAGAAAACATGTGAAATATACAATTGGGGAGAAAAATGGACATTGCTAACATATTCAACAAGAACAAATTGGACATTAGGTAAGCTTAACTCTAATAGGTTTAATCTTATAGAAAGAACTGAAAAATTGAAAGGATGAATAGATATGGTCATTAGCACCAGAATCAATAATTTAATATTCAGAAGGAGAATGTAAATGAGAGGAAACATAATCTATACCTGAAATGTTGTCAATGGAGGGAGAATTATCTGAGGTGAGGTAAGTTGAAGATAGATGGAAGTGGAAGATGCAGAAGGAAGCATATTTGACTGTTGCAGCAAGGAAACAAGTTGATTTAACTGTTCAGCAAGCTCAGAACTCTCACCGGTAGAAGCATTAACATATGAACTTTGCTTATTGAGACTAGGATGGCCATGCTTTTGATAACAAA
This sequence comes from Medicago arabica, assembly GCA_946800305.1. NCBI lineage: Eukaryota > Viridiplantae > Streptophyta > Magnoliopsida > Fabales > Fabaceae > Medicago > Medicago arabica. The sequence goes on along the minus strand of OX326965.1, from coordinate 11,510,292 downwards.
ACTCAACAGTGTGATTAGTCCTATTGCAAAAGGTGCAGTATCTTGATGTATTCTTGCTACCAGATGAATTTTTCCCACGTCCAAAAGGCGTGCGTGAGTCAAAAGCATTAATAAGAACATTAGATTCATCGGGAAGAGAAGAAAGAGCAACACAAATGTTGCTTTCTTCTTGAACAATTAAATAGTAAACTTTGTTCAAAGAAGGAAAAGGATCCATGAGGAGTACTTGACTCTTAATAACAGAAAAGGTATCATTCAAACCTTGAAGAAATTGGATAACTTGATCCCCAACACGTTGGTTTCTAGAAGCACACATTGCTTCACATCTACATTGTGGAATGCAAGAACACATAAGAATAGGACGATGGGAATTCATTTCTCTCATAGTGACTTCAATTCAGTAAAATATCCAAGCACAGTTCTAGAACCTTGTTTGAGGTAATGAATGGACGGACGTATAACAGCAATTCTGATACAACCTGCTTTGGAAAAACACCCCTTCAAATCCTCCCAAACATAAAAAACATACTCATGAAAAACAAGTGTCTGCAATAGGTTCAAAAATTGAATTGATAATCCAAGAGTGAATAAGGTGATTACACCATTCCCATGAACCGCAATTCAGATCAAGCATGTCAGGTACTGGTAAAGATCCATTAATGAATGAAAGTTTGTTCTTCGCTCCCAAAGCATGTCTTATAGAACGACTCCAAGCAAGATAATTTGAGCCATTGAGGGGTGGGGTAACGACAACAGAATTCAGACCTTCGCTGGGATGAACAAAGTACACTAAATCTTGGATAGCTTGTTGAATTTGAACTTCAAGTGCTTGATGAGGAGGCATGATGAATCACAGAGAAACAGAAAATACGCAAAGAAGAAGAAACAAAGTGAAAACTCAGAAGAAACAAGTAGAATCAGATGATACGGCTGCAAGTGTACGACTATGCCTATTTTAGTATGAAAAGTATCGTATCCACAGAGACCACTTAAATACCGCTTTTTGTTGTTCCTATGTTTATCCAAGGCGAGTCCAAAATAATTTGGTTTCGTGCGTGAAATAAATATTAATTTTAATTAAATATATGACGGGACCAAAACGATGGTTTCCGTCGACCTTTGTGACTCACGTAACTTTGCGCTAATTTAATTTATACGAGAAAAATAAAACTTTCATAGAAAAAATATTAAACTAGAGACTCTGTTTATTTTCGCAATACGTTGTCAGAATTTTTAGGCGCGTAACTCCTTACTTTCGTAGTGTATAATCACAAGCTTAAAAATTCTATTTTCTTAATTCAATAAATTCTTAATTAAAAGAAAAGAAATGCTTTCGTTTTAAACTTTTCAATTAAAAATCCAAATTTTCTAAATCAATATCGTTTTCGCTCTTTCGACGGCGCGTAGACGATATCTCTGTGTCTCTACTTTCGTAATAGACTTTTAAATTGCAAAACAGAATTTTCAAAACTAACATTTAATTTCTCATACAATTAAAATGGCGCGCAGTTTTACGAGTTCTGTTGGTAGGATGGAACCTCGTTTTGGACTCAAATGGAACTACGCATTATTAAATTATGCACTAAAATAACTTCTGCAGAATTAGAAAGCATAAAAATAACGAAACAACCGAACCTGATATCAGATGGCAACTTTAATTAAAAAGAAGAACAGCTGCAGCCTTGCTAAATTATGATTGGAATTGAAAACGCTACAGTAACGCAAGCAATAAGAGTATGCGGCACCAGAAGCAGCAATAACAATCACAATTGAAATAGGCGCAGCAACAGTATAGGATTGGAATTTATATATTATAGGGAATCAATGGATTTAATATGAATAGAAGCACAATAAATTGAAATTGAATGGATCGGAATATAAATTAAAGTAGAAACAGCAAAGTAATAACAAGAGTTAGCAGCTGAATTGAAAATTGCAGAGAAACAATGGTTTTGAAACTATAATTATTTGTGCGATAGCTAAAAGTTTTCAACCGAGTGTCTCATGTGCTTTTATAGTCTAATTCTTGAGCAGAAAAATTGCCAAAGGTTGTTGGGTTTGTGAAGCCGATCATGATTTCTTTATTTTCCTCCTTTTTATTCACTTTTGCTTTTTACACTATGTTCCTGAAACACATCAAAATACCGTGCAAAACACAATAAACGACCCTAAAACAGATAAAAAATTAAACTTCTTAGACGACAATGTATTTTGCATGTTATCATCAGAGAAAACACAACGTGAATTAGTTAAAATTGATGAAGTAAGAAGAAGATGAAAAATCTTGAAGCTCAAGCATCAATGGCAGAAAAGCGTAACTGAATAGTAACAAATTCTCTTCCAATGAAGAGAGAGAGAAAGGAAACTGATACCATATTATGAATTGAGAAGAAAATAGAAAAATGTGATTCTAATTATTGTAACTAACTTGTATTACAAGTATTTATAAGCTTTCTAATCCATATGCTAACCAACATGAGCTTAATGCATAAGATTGCTACACTGATAACGAACTTCCTTAGTTACTTGCTATGCAAGTCATCACTACTATTCTTATTTCTATCTTCATTATGTATGCGATGCAATACTTTTCTTTTCTTGGAAGTTGGAACCAGAAGAAGCTTTGATGTGATCAGTTCAGGACTAAAGCCTCTTGCTGCATATATATTTACAAATAACATGAATCTGCAGTTTGTTAAGATATTTCTGCTGGTAGTTTGGTCACCAACAGGCCCGGCCCTGAGGGGGTGCAAACAGCTCAACCGAGCTGGGCCACCCCCCAGTATGGGCCTCAAAATTTATTTTAATACCTAGTAGTACTTTAAAATTGCTAAAATAACCTCTCTGATTCACAATCGTTTTCCCCTTTCCAAAACAACACTGTTTGGTCAGTAAATAACCTCTCTTTCATTAATTTATTTTACTTCCTTTCATAAGATTGGATGATTTTTGTTGAATGTTAAAATTGTTAAAATAGAGATTGATAGAGATTTGGTTGATTATTTACAGTATTAGTAATATATTTGATACATAGTGTAGATATATTTGATCCAAAAAATTAGAATTCTCTCGAGTCTAAAATGATTGAGTTATTAGCTACAAAAGGCCTTATAAATAGAACATTGTTCTTTAAAAAAAATTACGTTTTGATTATATCACTGGCCTCATTTCATTCTCAGAGCCGAACCCTCCGAATTCGTAGGAACGGCCCTGGTCACCAGTGACACTACTCTACGCATATTTTTCTTTTTGTTTTTCTTTCACTATTTATCCTTTACTCCCTTAGTTTATGGGTGCTTCTGGATGTAATTTGTATATGCATACAGAAAAGCAGTGATTCCAGTGAAGGTGATCATTGTATTTGGTAAAGGCCAAAAAAGAAAGAGAGAAAGAGGGACGAGAGAAGTTGGATAGAGAAAAGCCACTTCTCCTATTTGGTATAGAAGAGAGATTGAACAGAGAGACTAGATATTTTGGAACCCACACCTATTTTATTTCTCTTCGGAAGTGCGAAGAAATGGAGTAAACACGTGAATTTTTTTGTTTTTCCAAAATTGTCCTGGTGGTGTCACTGATATACTGTACTAACTATGGTTTAAAAAAATATAGAAAAAATAGATATCTCACTCTTTTACTATAGAGTATAAATATGTGGATGTAAGGACTGAGAAAAGTACATAAAAGAAGAAGCAGTTGTAAGAGTCCTCATACCTAAGTCAGAAAACATTTTCGTGAAAAAACTCACAGAAACTTTTTAGCTATAAAAGAGAGCATGCAAATAAATTATACACAGTTCTAAATATATTTTGATAGGGGTGCACACAATTTCACATACAAGTTAAGCTAATTTTCTAATCATAGCATAGTTAACACCACCAACAATAAAATCCTAGTTATATAAATGAATCCGAATAAATATGCATGCACCAATGTTTGTCAACTTTATTCCAGAAACAAAAGAAAATGACTTATTTAAAATTATACATCCTTGAACATATTTGTCAGAATTAATGAGCAAGAGACCTAATCTCATCTTAACGCCAAATATTCTCAAAATCCCAAAATGGTCCCCTTATTGGATCATTCCCATTTCTGCACCTTAGGCACCTTCTTCTACTACAAAACATAAGCTTTTGTAGACACGGTAGACTCAGATGGTTTCGCAAATCAAGAATCGTGTACACTTCAAATACACGGCCTTCTACTAGATCCCAAATAAGAGCGGGACAAATATTCACGACCTCCAATTTTTCCAAGCTTTGCTGAGTATGTTGCATAAACCTCTTAGGTTCACCGGTATGTATCGAACACTTAAGAGCTTCAAATTTGGGGTATATTGAACCACAAGTCATGCTTCAATTATGCTTAAGTCACTAGTAAATTTTAGTTCAGAGATGTTCATGCGGTACTTACTAATGACAGAAAAAATGCGATTCGGCTTGACCATGGCGGTAATGATGATAGATTCTAGGCCTTTCCCATGATTTCATCGCAATATATATTGCATTCTTGGACATTTTGCCTTTGAACGACAATACTTTCAAAATATATTTAGAACTGTGTATAATTTATCTTGATAGTATTGCCATTCAAAGGCAAACTGTCCAAGAATGCAATAGATATTGCGATGAAATCATGGGAAGGCCTAGAATCAATCACCATTATCGCCATGGTCAAGACGAGTCACATTTTTTCTGCCATTAGTAAGTACTGCATGAACATCTCTGAACTGAAATTTACTAGCGACTTAGGCATAATTGAAGCAGATCTCGTTGTTCAATACACCCCCAAATTTGAAGCTCTTGAGTGTTTGAAACATACCGATGAACCTAAGAGGTTTATGCAACATACTCAACACAGCTTGGAAAAATTGGAGGTCGTGAAAATTTTTACGCTCTTATTTCGGATTTAGTAGAAGGTCGTGTATTTGAAGTGTACATAATTTGTGATTTGTGAAACCATCTGAGTCTCTCGTGTCTACAAAAGCTTATGGTTTGTAATAGAAGAAGGTGCCTCAAGTGCAGAAATGGGAATGATCCAATATGGGGACCATTTTGGGATTTTGAGGATATTTGACGTTAAGATGAGATTAGGTCTCTTGCTCATTAATTCTGATAAATATATTCAGGATGAATAATTTTAAATAAGTCATTTTCTTTTATTTCTGCAATAAAGTTGACAAACATTGGTGCATGCATGCATATTTATTCGGATTCATTTATAGAACTAGGATTTTATTGTTGTTGGTGTTAACTATGCTATGATTAAAAAATTAGCTTAACTTGTATGTGAAATTGTGTGCACCCCTATCAAAATATATTTAGAACTGTGTTAAATTTATTTGCATGCTCTCTTTTATAGCAAAAAAGTTTCTGTGAGTTTTTTCACGAAAAAGTTTTCTGAGTTAGGTACGAGGACTCTTACAACTCCTTCTTCTTTTATGTACTTTTCCTTAGTCCTCACATCCACATATTTATACTCTAAAGTAAAAGAGTGAGATATCTATTTTTTCCTATATTTTTTTAAACCATAGTTTAGCCATAGTTAGTATTAAGATTTTTAGTCTGCCAAGCCTAGAACTACTGTACTATTTTCAAGTTTTGTGTTGTAGTAGGCCAAGAATGAAAGCAGGTCAAAAAAGAAACTTAAACGCAACTCTGCCTTTACTCTTTGATCCCTTTTATCATAATAAAATTAAACGTTAATTTAGTTAACTAACGAAATAGTTTAACCGACTAAATTACAATATTTTAAATAAATATTTAATTAAGTAAATAAGTTATTTAATTTTTTTTAAACAAATTACTTAATTTCTTGATTAAATTAGTGAATTTTGATAAGAAATTAGGGTTAATTGTGCTTTATCCTCTGTAATATAAGTCATTTTCGGTTTTCCCCCCTTTAAAATTTTATTTTTGGATTCCGTCCTTGTAATTTGAAGTTTTTTGGTTTTTGACCTTCATGAATTTTAACTGTACAAAATTGATGATATGGCAGAGGATAAACCGAAATTCGTTCAAATTAACAGGGGTTAATAAAAATGTATATTAATGCTTTTGGTACAAGGATATTTTGGTCTTTTCAAAATTTTAACACACTTCTTTCTTCTCTATTTCTCTCATTTCTCTCTTATATCAAACAGTATGTCAAACCTACTCTATTTCTCACCTATTTGTGTTTTCTTATACTCTCTTACATATTTCTCTCTTCACAACTTTCTTATAAACCAAACACACCATAAATATCCTTTACCAGTGGTGGAGCCCTTCATGGGATGGGGTGGGCCACGGCCCGCTCGAAAAATAAAATAAAAAACGACCGTAGTCTACTTTGCGAAATTTTAAACAATTTTGCTACGATTTTAGTGTTTGGTAGATTCAAATTCGCACTAATTGGTTTAGTGGCCTACCTGAAAAATTAAAAAGTTCTCATAGGTCTATCTTGCGAGTTTTAAATAATTTTTCAACAATTTAGGTTTTCGGCGGTTCCAAAAATGACATATGTTATTTTTTTCATGCTTATACTTGGCTGGTTAGCGGAGGTTTACATACCTTCTATTTTTTTGGGTTTCAAATCTCTTTGATATTGTCTTCTTAATTGAAAATTCCTCCAATTAAGAGTCGTATTATAAAAAATTCATAATTTATAGCATTAATAAACTATGTAATTTATTTTTTTAAAGCATCCACCCGAACTTTTTAGTCAAACTTTGCAATTTCAACTTCATGTTTATTACTACTTTAGTTTTATGTTTACATATTATTGTTTATAGTTTGTTTTAACGGCCCACTCAAACAATTTTTTTGGCTCCGCCACTGTCCTTTACTCCCTTTTTTCATATAGATATATATATATTATATCAATGACTAATTATACATGAATGGAAGGCAAGCGGAAAATAAGTTGCGCTGCTAGACCATTTTATATGACACAACTAATCCCCTTATACACAACATTCATGGACAGAAAGATTGTATTATGCTAGAAGATTAAGAAAAATTTGAATGTAAAATTAATTTCTTAACGGTGACATTTTCTACAGTGAAGTACCATCCTATTCAAAGGAAATGTATTATATTTACCCTTGCATTTGCTTCAAGTCTGTGTATTGGAATTGAAATAATTAAAATAATGATTTTTATCCCTACTATGTTGACATTATAGATTCACTACATTTCAAAAACAAAAATTAAAATAATAATTGAAAAAGAGCTTGGGAGGGGGTAGAACAAAATCTAAGGAAACGAAGTAGACAAACACCAACTGCATTATTAAAAAGGTATTATGCATCCAAAGTACCAACAAACACATCTAAGTAATGCTATAAAAAAACAAGTTATGAGAACTGATACATATGACAATACATATACACTATTATGAGAGCTGATACATATGACAATACATATACACTATTATGAACATTTAAAAATAAAAGAACCCATCAATGATCTTGAAGGTATCACAATGAAGTATTACTCATTCCTACTTTTCCTCAACAAAGCTTGGATGATCATGTTGTATAGAATAGAGAAAGAACATAAAGTTATAGCAATTACAACATTTTTATAACACTACTTATTGAAAATAAGGAGTTAAATGACATAAAAGAACTTCAGAAATCTATTGAAAATTATACACGTTCTAATATTTTTTAATATCAATGAAGGTATGTTCGTATTAGGTTTAGAGCATCAATTTATTAATTATTTGAATAGGTAATATCAATTTAAACGTAATGCAAATTTAGTTAAATCACAATAATATTTAAAACCAACTTCTAAATTATGGAATTACCTTCAGTTGGAAGATGGAAGAAACACCTTTACTAGTTGTTTCGATTTAACCTTTTCACCACATGTTGGACATTTACCACATGTATTATCTTCTTCACGTGGTAAATGTCCAACATGTGGGGAAAAGGTTAAATCGAAACAACTAGTAAGGGTGTTTCTTCCATCTTCCAACTGAAAGTAATTCCATAATTTATAAGTTGGTTTTAAATATTATTGTGATTTAACTAAATTTGCATTACGACTAAATTGATATTACCTATTCAAATAATTAATAAATTGATGCTCTAAACCTAATACGAACATACCTTCATTGATATTAAAAAATATTAGAATGTGTATAATTTTCAATAGATTCGTGAAGTTCTTTTATGTCATTTAACTCCTTATTATCAATAAGTAGTGTTAGAAAAAGTTGTAATTGCTATAACTTAATGTTGTTTCTCTTTTTCTATACAACACGATCATCCAAGCTTTGTTGAGGAAAAGTAGGAATGAATAATACTTCATTGTGCTACCTTCAAGATCGTTGACGGGTTCTTTTATTTTTAAATGTTCAATATAGTGTATCTGTATTGTCATATATATATATATATATATATATATATATATATATTTCAGTTTTCATAACTTGTTTTTATAGCATTACTTAGATATGTTTGTTGGTACTTTGGATGCACAATACCTTTTCAATAATGCAGTTGGTGTTTATCTACTTCGCTTCCTTAGATTTTGTTCTACCCCCTCCCAAGCTCTTTTTCAATTATTATTTTAATATTTTTTGAAAAGTAGTGAATCTATAATGTCAACATAGTAGGGATGTCTCTCATGCCATGTGATGCTTTTGCACTCTATTTGCTTAAAAAAAATGTTCTTGGATTGTATTTGATTCGTCTATTCAAATAAGAATATATTCTTTTTCTTTTAAGTGCAATATCTTGAACACCTACACCGGTTCTTCTTCAAAATAATGACTTTTAAAAGAATGGACAAAAAAAAACCATTCAAGAAGTTTTGGTAGTTTCTCTTTTTTACAAATAGAGAATACTACATTTGGATAATAAGACAAGAGATATTCGTTGAAAGGATTAGTATGACCATCGTACAAGTGATCTCCTTAAGTAATGTGTGACCTCCAGTATCGATTCTAGATGATTGTTTTGATATTTCTTGTACAAATAATCTAGAGGATTACTTGGTCATATTGTTCAACTATGAGTTTTTTGACACTTTGAGTTTCAGACATAGCTTGGACCTTTAGCACATATGATGATTTTTGTGTGGGTGTGAAGTGATGCTTCTATAAGGAATCTACCATTTTGTGTGCAAGTGTGAGTTATATGTCCCACATCAGATAAAAAGCGGAGGTTGGTCACTTTGTAAGTGAGATGACCCATAAATTGCCTTAAGGTTTTGGGAAAAAGTGTATTTAATTTCAACCGTCTTTAATTACGAATCAGAGTGTATGATTTTTTTTTTATTTCAAATTTTAGAGTATAAATTTTCTTGCAAAAACTTTTTTTGAAAACAACAATTTGAATCAAATGCCGCATTTATCAATATTTTTCCAACAATGAGTTTTCAAACCAAATCATATACTTTATAAAACATGAAAATGGGCATAAACTATAAACATTGATTTTTCATGACAATATCATTTACAATAATACAAAATATAAAGTATAGAAAATAAACATATAAGACTCTATAGGCAAAAATCAAGCTAACCAGGAACCCCGAATTGAGATGACATGGTGCGAGACCCATCAATGGCATCAAACTTAGCTGCCTCCGGTTGATGAAAAAGTCACCTCCTCACTATGTCTTTAGCATCATCTTGAATTCCACAACTAAGACTCTAAGAAATTATGGGGCACTCACGCCTATATTTCTGCAAGGTAAAGTAGATGTTAACGATCAAAATATAACAAATATACAAAAATACAGTATAAATTTTGATGATGCATAATTAGTCTAAAATGCGTACTCTACATGAGTGTGACGCATATCCCAGGCTTTTCACATGCATATATTCTATAATTAACCAGTTTAAAAGACATCCACAACAATGGGAGTGCAACCAATCACAAAGTAAACAATCAACTAACGGGACATCAAACACCTCACTGATTCAATTATTTGTTTTGTAGAATTTAGGTGGGTCCATTCTAGTTAAGCATACCATGTGTAATCAACATAAAAGCAGCAACCAACGTAGAATTTAGCTGAAAGAAACAATTTATCATCATCTCAACATGAAATTCATATATTTATCTAGATCATATAAAATCAGCAATCAACATATTGATATAACATTAATCACATATGATCCAAACTAGGCACACAATTCAACATATCATGTCTATTCACCGATAACACACATACAAGCACATAAATCCACCAATGCATTTAAGTAAGTAAGCACACATACAAGCACATAAACCCACCAATGATCATTGACATTATGATTTATCGATCAAGAGAAGTATATCACCTAGAGGAGTGATTTCTAGCCAACCTTGATTAAAACTCTTTCCTTTAAGTGATCTACATCTCTAGATCGATAAATTAGCATGCCACTTATCATCATTCATTGTACTAATGGTAGTAGTACTATTATTTCCTGCACCAGCCCTGGTTTATTCTGCAGCAGGTGCAATATCTCTACATGGGGCTGGGATGGATGGCACATGTGTCAGTCCTCCATTGATTAAGTGAGAAATTATGTTGTTGTTCATTAGTGCCTTCAATAATCTCATCTTAGAATCAAATGCAACGTGCAAAAAAAAAAACCATTATAAAAAATATGGTTAGTAAATTATACTTTTATGAAAAAAATGGTATTCGTTTGTTTTTTAATCCTCTATTACAATGCAATCTTTCACACTGTTTTCACTTTGATTTAGTCAAGAAGTAGCATTAAAAAAAAAAGAATTGTTATAAACCAACTAATAAGTTGATCTAGTGATCACCTTCACTGCTCATTTGTTTGCATATAAAAATTACATTTACAGACACACATAAACTAATAGATTTAAGGATCTACTGTAAAAGACATAAAAATTACCAGCAGAAATATTCTTAACAAAATGCTCCTCGAGCTTCTTGTTTTTTTGTAAATATATAGTTTCACCCCTTAATTTGCATAGAAAGACATTAGCATGTATAGAAACTGCCCTTTATTTGTACATAGCAGTAGAAACCCAAACCAATAAAGTTTTTATACTAAGATATTTGTCTCAATTTACATTCTAGAAAAGTAAATATAACGAATTTCAACAATAAATATAGTTAGCGAGAACCATTAGAACAATCGGCAAGAAAAAAAGAGAGGGAAAATAGACCTTTATTTTATATTTGTATTGTATATCATATTATTCAACAATTATCTATATAACTTCCAGATTTCACTTCCTACACATAGTTTTCACAAAATAGATTTGATTTCTTCATGATTTGGAGAACCTTTGACGCGTGTTTAGTCATCACGACTAGCCACAAATTAGATTTGATTGTGTCATGAGTTAAGAAATACAATCAATTGATTAATCACACACAATCGGAAAAAAAAATTATAGATCCATAAGAAACATGTTTACTTACAAAGAGAGGATGAGAGCACAAATATGCGAGAGTTAGATAGCAAGATGAAAATAGGAGAATGAATGTGAATTTGAGTAATGATCGGTCTTTGATTAATAATATTATCTTTATAGATTGAAACGGTGGTGCATATAAGAGAGTGTTGAATGTACATTCCTTACTCATGATATGAAATTAAATAACAGTAAAAGGTTATTTATAACTATTGAACCACATATAACTCATCACGAGTACACATGGAACATTTTGATTGTATCATTACATAGATACTACGTGTTTTATGCCAAACATTGTATTTTGATTGGTACTGAATTTTTAATCATGACGCGTTGATACACATGGCAGGTTTTGATTTTATCATTACTTAGAAATTTGCGCGTACTCTAAAAAACATTGAAGTTTCATTGATGAGTTTTTAATCGTGATGTATTCTTACACATGGCATGTTATGACTATGTCTATACTAAGAAACATACATGTATTACATTAAAGATTGTATTTTGATTGGTGATTTTTTAACCGTGACACATTCTTACACGTGGCATATTTTGATTGTATCATGATTTAGAAACTTGCGTGTATTATCATTATATTTTTATTGGTGAGCTTTTAATCGCAACGTGTTCTTACACGTGGTATGTTTTGATTGTATCAATAATTAGAAACTTATGTGTATTCTACCAAAGATTGTATTTTGATTGGTGAGTTTTTAATCGTGACGTGTTCCTACACATGGCATGTTTTGATTGTATCATTACTTAGAAACTTGCGTGTATTTCGCCAAACGTTATATTTTGATTGGTGTGATTTTAAAAATGATGCATTTTTTATGATTTTTTTTTGTGTGTGTTAAATAGTACTGCTCGACAAGGTGAACACTCAAATACTTTAGAGTTTTGTTACCAATCATTTAAGTACATGTCATTTTTCAAAACCACCGCAAAATGTATGATATAAAACAATGTCTAAAAAAGTGTTGTCTGCTGCAAGAAAAAAAAGAGGTTAATCTTTCAGGAACGGTTTTAATACCATGTTAGACTAAAGTATTGTTTATTATGTAGGCATAGATTTACGAATATAAAACAACACGTACATAAAAATTACGGTCGGTGGCATAATTTAGTCAAGATTTACTATAATACATGATGACAATTAATTAAAATTGTTGTTAGAAATCGCAACAGGGATGGATTGTCAAACCATTGACAAACAATTAAATTAGTGATCTTCTCTTCCATGCAAGTAGATAAAGACTTTAATTTATTATTAGATAGCATTGTCTATGAGTTTGTTCAACTCCTACCCAGCATTAGAAAAGCTAGGGTCCCCTATGTTTTAAATCTATCTCTTTTTATGTCTTATATACTATCACTTTTACCTTCGATGGTGTTTGGTAACCACCTACAATACCAAACATAATACAAACACTAACTAATACATAAATCTTTTTCTTTTTTCATTAAAAAGATTTATAAGAAAACTGCAATCAATATCACATAAATCATTAAAAATAAAGGATTGATGTATAATTGACATTGCTCATAACTGGTAAAAAGGAAAGTATTGATGTATTAGTGTATATATTTCATGGAAGAAAAGAGACTAATTTAAAAGAGTTTGTCAATGGTTTGAGTATCCATCCTTGTTGTGATTTCTAACAACAATTTTAATCAACTCTCATCATGTACTTTTAATCTTGATGAAATGATGCCACTGTACATAATTTTTTTGTAGGGTTGTCTTTAATTCGTAAAATATTTGCCTAAATAATATGCAACATTTTATACTACCATGGTTTCAAAACTATTTTTAAAAGATTAGCCAACTTTAACCAACTCTTTATTGTATGTAGTAATTCTCAAGTTTCTTCGAAAATAATAACCTCAAATGTAACCATCCATTCATTTTTGTTGAAGTCCTGAGCATCCCCTCAAATGAGTGTATCAATTCATTATGCTCCCCCTTAAGAGAAAGCTCCTTTCATCAATGAGTATTTTGCTTGTACCGCCGTTGTTGTTTTCTTTACAACATAACCGGCCGACTCGGTTGTACTTTGTCGAACTGGGCTCTAATAACATTGTTGGGTCACGAGGGGTGCCCTGGGGACCATCCACATCAAGGTCTAAGCAACCACACAAGTGAGAGAGACACCACACTCTTACTCAAAACATTTAAGGCAATATGTTTATGGGTACTCTCACTTGTAAAATATTCAACCTTTATTTTTCTATTCAATGTGGGACATATAACTCATACTTGCACACAACAGTTTTAGTAAAGAAATTATTCTTTACTCTCCATTTTATGGACGTGTATCCGTCAAGTGGTATTAGAGTTTGGATCTTAGAGTTGTTGAGGAAAATCATGAAGACGACTTCAGGTTTTCTTAGAAGTTTGTTAAAAAGATGATTAGATCTTGAAATATCTTTTACTAAAATAATTGTTGGTTGGTTATTTAGGTAATGGAATAATGGCACAATTCGTATTGGTTGCTGTTGTTTAGCACCTTACACCAGTTCTTGACACATAGAAAGAATCCGTTGGAATCAAAAATATTTTCCCTGCATTGTAAACTAGAACTATTTTGGTCGGTTGACAATTTTTTTTTAAATGATCATAAAGTTTCTGGTACGATTATTTTTTAAGTGAAAAGGATGAAAGAAATATGATAAGCTCTCTATGTTATTTTTGTTGATAATTCATTAGTGAGGTCTTGATTTAGTGAAATACAATATTGACACAAAATTTTCTCTAATTTTTCTCTTAAATTACATATGAGGATTAGCCCTATTAATTTATTGGATGCCCGACAAGATTCATCACCGTACAAATAAAGTTGTTCATGCTTGTTTACTTGATTTTGTAATGCTCTAATGAAAACAAATATGCACATATAGTTTTCAATTGATATGAAAAAAAGTAAAAATATCAATTTCTTGTTTTCAACTTTTTTTTATAAGATAACTACACGATCAACAACTTTTCTAGTGGTTGTATTTGAATAATCTATTCAAATAAAGAAAAAGTTGATTTTTAATTGCATGCTCTTGTTTACTATGTTGAACTATAAAGTGAAATATGGACAGTCTGAATTTATATGCTTCGGTTATTCAGTTTCCATGTTCATTAGCTAGATAAATTAATAGTTGGTAATATTATGTACGCGTTTCAAGAACTTGAATCCAATCGTTAAACCAACCTGAAAATAGATAAAATGTGAAATTTGTTTTGGTAAACTAAAGACATAATTCAATAATAATTCTGTTTTTTCACTTCTTTTCTTTTCTTGGAAGTTGGTGTTTACAATATAGACAATCAAAGATAAAAATAATGATGGTTAGAGTTCCAATTTTATTAACAATAGCGTAATATTACAAAAGTTTATAAGAGAATATATATAAAACCTAATAGACTACTAACTTAGTAATGATAAAGGCCCAATAGCATAAGCTTAATACTTTATTATCTAACACCCACCCTCAAACTCATGATGCATCAACAAGAAGAATTATGAGTTTTGTCAAACAAAATACGATGAAACATACTAAATAATATAAAGTTCTAACACTACTCTTCAAGCTAAAGCTTACTAAGCTCTAAGTTTGTTAGAAATTAACCCAAAAAAATAATCTGCTGATAGTAGAATCAACGGAGAGTAGCAACCAACGTGAGTTATATATCATCAAAGAGAGGGCAGCATTAACCAGCCAAAGAGAGAAACCATCCAAACAGAACCAAGTCAAACCAAATCAAACAATTTCAATCTTAACCAAATAGAAGAATCGTTAGAGAGAAGCAACCAAGACAGAAGAAACCAACACAGAGAGAAACAACCAAACCAAAAAAGAGAGAGGCAATCAAATGGAAAAAGCAAACAGGGAGAAAGAAGCAATCAAACAGAAGATTTTTTTTGTGGTCCTGTCTTTTTTTTTTTGGTGGTAATCAAACAGTGAAACATTGAAGTTAGCTAGGAAATATTTCCTAGGAAAATATGTGAAATTCCTAGGTATGCAAGCTTTCCTTGGAAATTTCTGAGAAAACACTTCCTAGGTATATTTATAGTTGTTCCTATGAATCTCCGAGTTACCGAGAAAAGTTGTGTCAGACGGTTAGCTAGGAAACATTCCTGCAAAAATGTGTCAAAACTGACAGAGTTCAGTGACATATGATTTCCTAGGAAACTACTAAATTAAAAATGAAATTAGAAATTCAATTTAAAATATTTTGAAACAATTAAAAATTCAATTTAAAATATTTTGAAGTTCAAAATTTCGCCCAAAAAAATTTGAATTGTGCCAAAAAAATTGAAAATTTTGCTAAAAATAATAACATGCCCAAATAAACATAAAATAATGATAATCATCAATTGACTCATACAAATAAAAATATTCAAACCATCATATTTGAATAGAGTAGTCAACATATCCTAATTTATAGTGCACGATAAATAAAAATATTCAAATTTTACTACACAAATATCAATCATCATTTTCATCCTCCTCAGTGTTGGGATTGTCGGACTCTTATGAACCATGTTTTACAATGGCCAATAGCGATTGTGATGTGCTTGCGATCAATTCCGCAAACCGTCAATCAATACATTCTTGAAATGCTATATGTTGTTAAAATCATGTTCCATCGTGTCCCACAACTCTTGCTCCATTAGCTTACCAACCTGTAACTCTTGTTTCAATTGTTCTATATGGGCAATCACATGAGGAGGCAACATTTCATGGCTAGATGAGGACCCTTCTCCATATGAAGGCTCATTGAATTGAGATCCATGATCCATGAACGGGGCGTACCAACCAAGACCATACCACTTATGCATTTACCCGGGTCCTGATACCTTCCTCCAAAGTTCCAGCTTGATCGCAGGAGGCAATTCTTCATAGGTAGAATATTCTTGTGACTGTTCCAAGAATAGCCATACCTCCTCTCGAAAAGCTATCCGTATACATAAATAATATATAGTCAAGTCAAATATACATAAATAATAATTCTCGCCGAGTAAATGGAAGAAGCATAGACAGTCGCGGTAAAAAACTAAAAAATACAAACAACTGGCGCCACATATATACGAAACACCTACAAAACCAAACACCCATAACTTCCTAGTTAATAATGAGTCCGGAATATGCATACTTGCAGCAAACCAAGCTGAACCGGATACATATGCATACCGCTGACTCACTACCCCACTATCCGAAAGCCGCAGGAAACCAACCAAAAAACAACATTGTTGCTTACTGCTAACAGATGCGCTAACAACATACAGCCGGACAACCGTTTCACAAACACAAATCCTAAGGGCCCGTTTGATGGTCAGGATAGGATAGAGACAAGATATGATATAAAGCTGGATAGAGATATGATATGATAAGAACATGATAAACATTAATCATATCATGTGTTTGACGCGGACAAGATAACAAACATGATATCATTATAATTAAATGAAAAATTACATCAGGATAATTAAATGATAAAGAATGATCTTCTAATCCATCAGGATAATTTCTAACCCAGCCTATACTCAGGATATAAATTACAAAGGAAAGTCAGGATAGGATAGGAAAATGGTTTATTTTATCCTATCATATTGGTGCATCAAACATGAGATTTAAGCAGGATATGATTAATGTATCATATCCTGTCTCCATATCCTGACCATCAAACGGACCATAAACCTCCCATCATTGTTACAGAAGGACTCCCACCGAATTTCCAAAGACAAAAACAACCCCAGCTGAGATTTCGAACCAATTCTGTCCACAAAATCAACTTCTTAAGATATATAAAGATGGTGATAGGAAACAAACAAACACCCGAGGATGTGAGCATTACAGGGCCACCCAAAATGAAAATTAACAACACCAGACCTACTAGAAAAAAGACCAAAATCCCCCAGCCCCCTGTAGCGCACACAACACACAACCACGAACACAACCTTGCTGCCAAAGTTCCTGCTACAAAAGATGGCAGCATTCGACACCAAAACTTCAGCGCCTATCTCACTAGACACTTCCGATGATTCCAGCACCAACAGTTGTTGGATTAAAATCTTAAAAAATAATTTTAAAATATCAAAGTAGAAATTCACCTGTGTATTATATGAGCGATCATCGACGTAGACATCTGTACCATATATAATATGGTTTTCTCTATGAAGTTCGTCTACGTACGGATCTCTTCCAAGATCTTTTGCCTAATTTATCACAAAAAGTTAATTAATTACATAACTTGACTAATTAAATATATACGTATAAAAACATGTACAAAGTTCATATATATTTACCATTTGTCTCGCGTGAGTTGTACCATTAACAAAACCTAAGACTATTAACTTAGTAATGATAAAGGCCCAATATCTTAAGCCTAATACTTTATTATTTAACACCTACCCTCAAACTCATGATGCATCAACAAAAAGAATTATGAGTTTGTTAAACAAAATACAAAAAACATACTAAATAATATAAAGTTCTAACAATACCCTTCAAGCTAAAGCTTATTACAAATGAACCTAAGAAATAAACTGCATCAGCTGAAAGTAGAATCAATAGAGAGTAGTAACCAACATGAATTATCATGAAAGAGAGGGAAACATGAACCATCACCATTAACCAACTAAAGAGAGAAACCATCCAAACAGAACCAAGTCAAACCAAATCAAACAATTTCAATCCTAACCAAATAGAAGAATCGGTAGAGAGAAGCAACAAAGACAGATGAAACCTACACATAGAGAAACAACCAAACCAAAAGAGAGAGAGGCAATTAAACAGAAGAAACCAAATAGGGAGAAAGAAGCAACCAAACAGAAGATCCAGTAGAGTGAGACCATCAAAGCGAAAAACCAAATAGAGAGAGGACTAATCAAACAGAAGAAGCCAATGAGGGATAATACTAATGAAACAAAGAAGAAGCAAAAAAAGGGAGAAGAAATCAATTAGAAGAATTAAAAGGGGAGAAAAAATCAATCAGAAGAATCAAGAGAGAGAGAGAGAGAGAGAGAGAGAGAGAGAGAGAGAGAATCAAAACAGAAAAAACAAGAAGGGGGAAACAATCCAATCAATCAGAAGAATCAAAAGGGGAAGAAACCAAATAGTGAGCACTTAACTCACCAAACAACTAAATTGTGAGCACTCGACTCACCAAACAAACAAATTGTAAGCACTATCTTGTCTCACCCAACAACCAAACAAATCAAACCAAATCAAACCTGAACCTAACTAATCCGAACGAAACTAAATCAAGACAAATTGAAGAAACAAAGTGAACCGAACCAAATGAACCAAGACAAGTTGAACCAAACTAGACAAAATCAAACAGACTAAACAAACAAAATCAAACTAAACCAAAGAAAACTAAGACAAAGATATGGAAATAGAGAACCATAGAACATGCAAATCTAACCTCAAACATGCCATAAAAACATCCCAAGACTCAACCAAAAAGAAGAGCCGACTAACAAAAGAGGAGCTACCGGAACCATGTCATACAATATGCAAAGAGATCCAATTATCCAACCCGCATGGAATAACCTGTCAACACCAACTTACGGCCTAGAAAAATGATAATTGAGAGGTTCAGTCCAACAAACCCACAAAATATGAGAATCACGTTGAGAGAAACAAAATAAGCTAATCCGTGAAATCAATTGAAAAATGCTACAACCAAACCTGATTAGTAAACGAGAGAGAGCTATATCACAAGACCAAAAGATGCTAATAGAATCAACGATCAAAAGGCAAACACATACCCAATCTAGCTTCAACCAAAATAATGATCACCAAAGAAACAAATCAAACACATGAATGGAATGTGATCACTAAATATCATTTACTTCCTTAGTTTATGGGTGCTTATGGATGTCATTTTCATATGCAAACAGAAAAGCATGATTCCAATGAAGGTGATCACTAAATATCCTTTACTTCCTTTTTTCATATATATCAATGACTAATTACACATGAATGAAAGGCAAGCAGTCAACAAACTGCATTGTTAGACTTTTTTAGATGGCACAACCAATCCTCTTAAAGACAACATTCATGGACAAAAAGATTGTATTATGCTTGAAGATTAAGAAAAAACCGAATGTTAAATTAATTTCTTAAAAGTGAAATTTTCTCTAGTGAAGTGCCATCCTTTTCGAATGAAATGTAATTTTGTTACCCTTGCATTTGCTTCAAGTGATTGTATTGGAATTTAAATTTAATCAAATAGAAAAGTGACTTTTTTCAATAGAAGCTCTCATTTACTATTATGAAGCATTGAGGGCATGTATAGTATCAGAAATTGCCACGATGTTAACCCAGAGTTACAACCAATCGCTTCTAATTATTAATTTATTACTAGTGTTTATGTGTCCAATGTTGCAGTTCATGTCAATGTCAGTGCTTCAGAGTTTTGATCTGATGTGAAATCTGATAACTTTAAACTTCTATATTTCGAATATATATATATATATATATATGCTATTCACTTGGTGCAACTTGCAGTTGATACTCTATCTTTTGGAAGACTATGTGATAGTAGAGTTGGTTCCTACCTTGGGAAATTCTCATTTGATGCACTTAGCCTCAAAAAAGAAGTTAATTTTCATAGTTATGCTTCTTTAAGGTATCCACCATGTTAGAGGTTGAACACTTTATAAGTGAGAGGATCTATAAACTCATTTGCTTAAGGTTTTGGGCAAAAGTGTATTTAATTTCAACTGTCTTTAATTTCACATTAGAGTGTATAATTTTTCATGTAAAAATGTTTTTTGAAAACAACAATTTGAATAAAACACCGCATTTTATAAATACTTTTCCAACAATGAATTTTCAAACCAAATTATACACTTTATATAACATGAAAATGGGTATAAACTATAAACATTGATTTTTCATGACAGTATGATTTACAAGAATACAAACTATAAAGTATAAAAAATAAACACATAAGACTCTATAAGCTAAAACCAAGCTAAACCGGGAACCCCGAATTGAGATGACATGGTGCAAGACCCACCAATGGCATCAAACTCAATTGTCTCCGATTTATAATAAAGTCACCTCCTCACTACGTCTTTAGCGTCATCTTGAATTCCACACCTACAGATGTCATGTTTTGATTATATCATTACCTAGAAACTTGCATGTATTCCGCCAAACATTATATTTTGATTTGTGAGATTTTAAACGTGATGCGTGTGTGATGACCTTTTTTTTTGTTAAATAGTACTGCTCGATAAGGTGAACACTCAAGTACTCTAGAGTTTTGTTACCAATAATGTAAGTACATGTCATTTTACAAAACCACTGCAAAATTTATGATCTACACCAATGTCTGAAAAGTGTTATCTACTGCAAAAAAAGAAAAAAGAAAAGAAGAGTTGGCTAATCTTTCAAGAACAGTTTTGTAGCCATGGTAGTCTAAGGTATTGCTTATTATTTAGGCAAAAAATTTAAGAAATCAAAGACAACACTACACAAAAATTATGGTCGGTGGCACAGTTTAGTCGAGATTCACTAAAATATACGATGACAATTAATTAAAATTGTTGTTAGAAATCTTAGCATGGGTGGATTCTCAAACCATTGACAAACTTTTTAATAAATATCTTCTCTTTCATAAAAGTAGATAAAAACTTTAGTTTATTATTAGATAGCATTGCCTCTGAGTTTGTTCAGCTCCTACCCAGGATTAGAAAAGCTAGGGTCCCCTCCGTCATAGATATAGCTCTTTCTATGCCTTATATATTATCACTTTTACCTTTAACTAAGTTTAGTATCCACCTACAACACCAAACATAATACATCATTCATTTCCTTTTTTCATTAATTTTTTTTATAAGTGCAATCAATCTCACACAAATCATTAAAAAGAAAGGATTGATGTATGGTTGACATTGCTCTTTACTTGTAAAGTTTTATGGTGACAAAAGGAAAGTATTGATGTGTATAGTGTATTGATGTATTAGTGTATATATTTTGTTTGGTATTGTAGGTGGATACTAAACTCTGTCGAAGGTAAAAGTGATAGTCTATAATTCATTAAAAGAGGTAGATTTATAATGTAGGGAACCCTTGCTTTTTTTTTTTTTATCTTGGGTAAGAGTTGAACAAACTTGGTGACAATCTAATAGTAAACTAAAGTCTTTGTGCACTTTCAAGGAAGAGAATAGACTAATTTAAAAAAGTTTGTCAATGGTTCAAGTATCAATCCCTGTTGTGATTTCTAACAACAGTTTTAATATATTGTCATCATGTACTTTTAATAAATCTTGACTAAATGATACCACCATCCATAATTATTTTATAGGATTGTCTTTGATTCATAAAATCTTTGTCTAAATAACAGACAACACCTTAGACTACCATGGTTTCAAAACCGTTGTTGAAAGATTAGCCAACTCTTTTTTTTATGCAGTAATTCTTAAGTTTCTTCGAAAAGAATAACCTCAAGTGTAACCATTCATTCATTTTAATAATTTAATAATGAAATTATTCTTTGCCCTCCATTTTCTGGACCCTGTACCCGTCAAGTGGTATTAGAGTTTGGATCTTAGAGTTGTTGAGGAAAATCATAGAGACAACTTCAAGTTTGCTTAGAAGTTTTTTAAAAAGATAATTAGATCTTGAGATATCCTTTACTAAAATAAGTAATTGTTGGTGGGTTATTTAGGTAATGGAATAATGCCACACATAGTAATGGTTGTTGTTGAAAACTAGAACTAATCCCCCTGTCTCTAAACATAAACACTCGTTTGACTAAAAATTTGTTCCTAAATATAAACTCTTTTTCAAATTAATAGATACATTTATTTTTATTTTCTAAAACACATTCCTAATTAATACTACCAACTTGTATTGAAAATGAAAATGAAAAGTTTACACACATACAAATAAGGACAATTGGGTAATAATAGACACACAAAATAGACACATTAGTTGCACTAACAACTTTTCTTGAGAAATGTGAAAAAGGCAAGGGGACTTATATATAAGGTGGGAGTGTTTTGCTTGCTTGACAAAATATTTTAAATGATTATAAAGTTTCAGGTACAATTATTTTTTTAAGTAAAAATGATGAAAGAAATATGATAAGCTCTCTATGATATTTTTGTTGATAATTCATCGGTGAGGGCTTCATTTAGTGAAATACAATATTGACACAACTTTTTGTTTTTTCTCTTAAATTACATGAGGACCAGCCCTAGTATTTGATTGAATGTCCAGCGAGATTCATCACAGTACAGATAAAGCTGTCCATCCTTGTTTACTTGATTTTGCACTGCTCTAATGAAAACAAATATGCACATATAGTTTTCAATTCATATGAACAGAGTGAAAATATCAATTTCTTGTTTCAAACATTATTTAGAAGATAAATACAAGATCAATAATAACTTTTCTAGTGGTTGTATTTGAATTGAAATCTATTCAAATAAAAAAGTTGTTTTTTAATGCATGCTCTTGTTTACTATGTTGAACTATAATGTGAAATATGGACACTCTGAATTTATATGCTTTGTTATTCAATTTTCATGTCCATTAGTTAGATAAATTAATAGCTGGTTATATCATGTACATGTTTCAAGAACTTGAATCCAGTTCTTAAACCAACCTGAAAATAGATAAAAAGTGAAATATGCATTAGTATGTTAATAAGAAGTTGACTTGTTGTCCTTATATATTTATTAGGTTGTTTGTAGAAATAAGGACACAAATCAGAATTGTTCTCATTAATTGTAATTATTTACTGTAATTACATATATAGTCTTTTGACCTCTATATATACACATACACGGAATAACAATGAGAAAGGTATCAAATCCAAATTTTGTGACATAGTATCAGATTGTTGCAATCCAATTTTGTCCATGTTGAGTCGTTCTTGATTTTGTCTCGTATAGGTCAAGCTGCGATATTTCATCCATCATAATTGTTTTAGCAACATATCTCTTGATTTTTGGCTCTTTGGTTGTTCTATGTCGCAAGGTTGTCAAAATCGGGATTTTGCTTCAGGTCGAAAGAAAATAGCAAAATCTAGAATCATAAAATCGCAATCAAAAATCGAAGGATTTTACTCTACTACTTTTGTAGAATCGATATAAGAAATCGTAAAATCGCAATCAAAATCGATGAATTTTACCAAAACAAAAATAATGCTAAATATATGTTATAAATTGTATAACATATATGGACAAAATACTAATGCATAAAAATATGGACAAAATCCACAAAATACTTATGCATATAAATATATGCATATAAATATGGACAAATTACTCTACTACTTTTGTAGAATCGATATAAGAAATCGTAAAATCGCAATCAAAATCGATGAATTTTACCAAAACAAAAATAATGCTAAATATATGTTATAAATTGTATAACATATATGGACAAAATCCTAATGCATAAAAATATGGACAAAATCCACAAAATACTTATGCATATAAATATGGACAAAATCCTACGATTTTGTATAGATTTCAAAATTTTGAGCGATTTTGATGTGATTTTACTAGGATTTTGTCTAATTTATTTGAGATTCTGCTATGGATTTGAGTCGTTAAAGGCGAATAAAGTCACAAAATCCTGAACTTTAGGTTTTAAGTCGGGATTTTAACAACAATGCTTGGTAATGATTTCTTGATAGTAAGTATAGTGGGTTACTCCCAGTTCGTGGTATAGTGGGTTACTCCCAGTTCGTGGTTTTGGTAACTCTAACTTTGGTTTGGTGATTTCGCAAGTCCCTACTCCCTTTATTGTCACTTTTTGTTGGCAAGTCCTTGTTCACCACACTACGTTCGGTTCAAATTCTTGTTTTTATCTTGTTCATTGCTACTTTTTGAGATATGATGGCTTCCACAAAAGAAATATACTTTTTGTGTTCATCTTGTTTCTTAAACAATTCCACAACCTCCACCCAACTCTTATTAGCAGATAAGTAAACAAATTCCTCACACGCATTTCATAACACTTTACGAGCACTCTCCAAACACCCGTATATAAAACATTTATCCCTGAACACTACTAGAAGCTATCATTTATCCTTCGGATTTTCCAGTGCAAATTATTCTGTAGGCCCTGATGATTTTGCTGCCACTCTCTTTACTCTAAAGAACTTTCATGCAGATACTTATACCGTAGGAAAATCCGCAGAAAACCAGTACTTTTCCTGCGGTTCTACTTGCGATACGTCTTGCGAAACAAGTTTGCTGTGGATTTTTCACAAGGAAAATCGAGAGTTTCTAGTAGTGGAAATTGATAATTGAGAAAGATAGAATAAGACTTAAACTCATCGGAAAGATAGAATAAGACAAACTGATCGGAAACTGTTATCAATTTTTTTTATCACTTTAAGTGCTCTAAATTTCAATCGATCTAGCATCTAAGAATGAAACAAAGGGAAATCGGAACCCTAAACACAACAGCACGATGAAGACACAATAATGAGAGTGAAATTAGATGGATATGTGAAGGAATTACCTGACTATACTTTGTTTTTATGCAGCAGCAAAGTGAGAAATACGGTGGTGCGGTGGTGATACGGCGGCGATGTGAGAAATACGATGGTGATGTGAGTGATACGATGGCGAAGTTGCGATTGGAGTGAGAGATTCACAGCGAGAGTGATCAGAGAAGTTGCAATTGGAGTGACAAGGATTTTTAGGAAGTATCATGAAACTCTTCAATCTATTACAACGACCAAAAACTGTGATCTAGTTGTTTCTTAATGGAAATCGTTGTTCTTATTTTTGGCAACTATGTTTGAACTGTTGTAGCCTAAGGCGTATCTTTTGCTTGCAACAATTAATGCTTGTTAATTATGTGTTTCTTCCAATTGCAGCACACTAAAAAATCATTGTTGTTGAGTTTAGAAAAAGGCTTTTCAATGCTACTAATAATAACAATAGACTAAACCATTGTCATAAACTTTAAAGAACAGTTTTTAAAATTTTAACCAATCGCTTACATGTAATGAATCCAAATAAATTGTCAATACAAATTCAAAACCAAGGTAATCAAAATCAGACCAAAAGGTTGAACCATTGTGCTTGCAGGTTAAAGAATCACAGTTTGGATAAAGTTTCGAGTGTGTGTGTGGGGGTCATTTTTTTTAAAGAAGGATTCATGATTGTCTTTGATTTAAAATTAAAGTATATACATTTCCTTGCAAAAATGTTTTTCAAAAACAACTATTTGAATCAAATTCTGCTATTATAAATAGTTTGCGTAATTTAAAAAAAAAAAAAAACTCAAGCCTTGAAATTAAGAATTCACGATCGTCATTAATTTAAAATCAAAGTGTATAACTTTTCTTGCAAAAACATTTTTCGAAAACAACAATTTAAATCAAATGCCGCATTCTATAAATAGTTTTGCAGCAACGAGTATTCAAACCAAATCATACACTTCATACAGCATGAAAATGGGTATAAACATTGATTTCTAATAACAATATCATTACCAGTCTAGAACTGCATCTACTAAATATGAAAGTAAGATTAATTGCCAATTTCACACTAATTAGGATATAAAGAATTTTAACCTAGAGGTGGTCCATAAAGTGTATAAATTTTCTTGCAAAAACATTTTTCGAAAACAACAATTTAAATCAAATGCCGCATTCTATAAATAGTTTTGCAGCAACGAGTATTCAAACCAAATCATACACTTCATACAGCATGAAAATGGGTATAAACATTGATTTCTAATAACAATATCATTACCAGTCTAGAACTGCATCTACTAAATATGAAAGTAAGATTAATTGTCAGTTTCACACTAATTAGGATATAAAGAATTTTAACCTAGAGGTGGTCCATAAAGTGTATAAATTTTCTTGCAAAAACATTTTTCGAAAACAACAATTTAAATCAAATGCCGCATTCTATAAATAGTTTTGCAGCAACGAGTATTCAAACCAAATCATACACTTCATACAGCATGAAAATGGGTATAAACATTGATTTCTAATAACAATATCATTACCAGTCTAGAACTGCATCTACTAAATATGAAAGTAAGATTAATTGCCAGTTTCACACTAATTAGGATATAAAGAATTTTAACCTAGAGGTGGTCCATAAAGTGTATAAATTTTCTTGCAAAAACATTTTTCGAAAACAACAATTTAAATCAAATGCCGCATTCTATAAATAGTTTTGCAGCAACGAGTATTCAAACCAAATCATACACTTCATACAGCATGAAAATGGGTATAAACATTGATTTCTAATAACAATATCATTACCAGTCTAGAACTGCATCTACTAAATATGAAAGTAAGATTAATTGCCAATTTCACACTAATTAGGATATAAAGAATTTTAACCTAGAGGTGGTCCATAAAGTGTATAAATTTTCTTGCAAAAACATTTTTCGAAAACAACAATTTAAATCAAATGCCGCATTCTATAAATAGTTTTGCAGCAACGAGTATTCAAACCAAATCATACACTTCATACAGCATGAAAATGGGTATAAACATTGATTTCTAATAACAATATCATTACCGGTCTAGAACTGCATCTACTAAATATGAAAGTAAGATTAATTGCCAGTTTTACACTACTTGGGATACATATAAAGCATTTTGGCATCCTAAAAAATTATGTTTTGAATAACCGACTCATCAAAGAAGTAAAAGCTTCGCACATGGTACAACAAAAGCTATTACATGAAACTTCATTTAATCTGCCAAAAGCCTTTCAATACCAACAATTATAACTTCAACATGAACATCACGAATTGGAAAAACCTGATATAGCCAAGAACAATATGCATAGCCAAGGACAAATGCTAGACAAGATGAAGACCATCAAATCACACCGCTAGTATCTCTGTCTCGTAATATTGTTTCCATACCATCTTCATTAATAAAAGCACAACTGCAACTATTTTAATTATAACTTCTAAAAACTATCCAAAGTCAGTTTCCATACCAGAAAGTCAGTCTCCTGTGCACTGCCTTCTGCCCTTTGTCGTGCTGCTAATCCAACCGCTGAGGAGTTGTAAAGGGAAAAAATAAAAACAAGAAAAGCTGTCTTAAATATAAAGCAATGCATGAGATTACAGCAGGAGAAGAACCGATGGAGAAGATCTGGATCCGAAAATCTATGAACATATTTTTGTTATAACTAAAAAATTGTTAGATACAGGAGATTAACTAAAAAAGGGAAAAATATGAAAATGCTCCGAAAGTATAAAACTGAATTCAAAGAAATGAATTTTTTTGGAGGGGGTATGGTGCTATCTTTTCTTTGATGAACCACAGCCCCCAAACATGAAACTAACACTTAGGCGAAGTGACTGATCAATGTCTTCCTGTATATACATCGAGAATATGGAGCTATATTTTAGTCCCTATATATATAATTGTTTCATGCACCTGTTGCAGGCCGGTGCATGAAACAATAGTAATGTAATTCAGTTTTGTCTTTAGATGGTGGATTAACACCACCACTACTACTAGTACTAGTTGTACTATGAAGGCTTATCATTGGCATGATAATTTATGAATCAAGAGAAATAGATCACCTACAGGGGAGAGTTCTAGTCAAGGTTCACAAGGTGATGGAACCTCTAGCAAAAGACGCATAATTCCTCTTGCTCTTCATCCTCATCAAGAAGATATCAACATGTCTTTTTCGATTTCATCAACATCATGGTGGAACAATAGTGGTAATAGTGTTATTTCAACAATGTTGAACCAACACATAATAAATGAAATTGTTGATGTAGGCGCAGGACCAAGTAGTATTGCTACTCACGTAATACTACCACATAGTACTATTCATTTGAGAATGAGTCGTAGTACTACTTGGTCCTGCACCTGCAGCAACAACTTCATTTATCATGTGTTGGTTCCACATATGAAAAGACACAATTACAACTATTGCTCAACCATTATGTTGATGAAATTGAAGAAGACATGTTGTTGACATCGTCTTGATGAGGATGGAGAGTGGGAGGAATTACGCTTTTTCTAATAGAGATTCCACCAGCTTGTGAACATTAACTATAACTCTCACCTCTAAGTGATCTACTTCTCTTAATTGATAAATTATAATGCCCCTGATCATAATTCATAGTACTACTACTACTAATAGTAGTAGTGGTGGTGTTTATTCAACCATCTAAAAAAAAAATGGAATGACATTAGTACATTACTATTGTTTCCTACATCAGACTCAGTTTGTTCTGGAGCCGATGCAATATATCTGGCTGAGATGGATAACACATGTGTCGATCCTCTATTGATTAAGTGCGAAATGTTGTTATTGTTTAGAGTAAAAACCTTGGATAATACATGATTCAATTTGCCAAAGGAAACCCAAATAAATGCATAAGACCTACCAAATACTTGATAGGAGAGAAGGCACTTAACTAAGAGAGTCACGTAAGGTGTTTATAAAATTATAATTTAATTTGAACAGTATATTTAATCGGATTGGTGACAATTAACTCTCTCATCTCTTATTTTAAAATAAATAAAAAATATTCTCTCATTTGAAACACATCTTATATATAGTGGGTTTCTAACTTACTTCCATCTAAAAATATGAAAAAGTAAGTTAACAAGTCTATTTTCTTATATGCTTGACCAAAAATCCAATTTGCTACTAAAAAGCCAAAACACATTGTCGCAGGTTATTTTTCAATGTTTATTTCTCGCTACATTATGTCGTTCCATTCGCTAATATTCTCTCTCTAATTGCATGAAACACTATTTTCTTCCCTTCTCTTGATCTGCTACATGTTGATTTTCTGCTACTAGTTGTTTAGGTTCCTAATTTACATGCTTGCTTCACCAATATTCACTAATACGTACAAATTGGGTTTTTAATTGATGTTAAATTTGATTGATTAGCTATGATTTATCCGATTGATATTCAATGATAAAAACTGATTTCCTAATTGATACAAAAAAAATTCATTTGCATATTAAATCTAATGTCATATTTTTTCTTGTAAATTGACACTAGATGATAAGGTTATTGTTGTTGCACCAAAATCTTCAACAGACAGTAACACAGTAATTTCAAGATCACCAACTCCAAATGACATAGATTACTATTCTCATCTAAAGCAATTCACATGTCATGAACTTATGTTAGCAACAAAAAAAATTATAACTAAATGTTTTTTTTTTTCAAAGGAGAATTTGGTTCAAGGTTTAAAGATTGGATAGGTCAAAATGAAAGATCTCCTTTATTTTTAATCAAAATATTAAAGGAGACCTCTCATTTTGTCCTATCCAATCTTTGAACACTGTACCAAACCCTCCCTCCCAAAAAAAAACATA
Organism: Medicago arabica; assembly: GCA_946800305.1. Classification (NCBI taxonomy): domain Eukaryota; kingdom Viridiplantae; phylum Streptophyta; class Magnoliopsida; order Fabales; family Fabaceae; genus Medicago; species Medicago arabica. The sequence goes on along the minus strand of OX326965.1, from coordinate 11,480,587 downwards.
CAAGTCTAAAGTTTCTTGTTGCTAGCATTGGTTCATAATATGTGAATTGCTTTGGATGAGAATATTCTATGTCACTTGGAAGTGGTGATCTTGAAATTCCTTGTCAGTTGAAATTTTGGGTGCAACAACTATAACCTTTATAATTTAGTATCAATTTACAAGAAAATATATATTCTATTAGATTTAATATGCAAATGAAAAATGTTTGTATCAATTAGGAACCCGTGCAATTTTGTATCAGTGAATGTTAATTGAATCAATCATAGCTAACCAAATTAAGCACCAATCAGAAACCCAATTTATATTAGTGAATATCAGTGAAGAAAGCATGTAAATTAGGAATCCATAAAACTAGTAGCAGAAAAACAACATGTTGCAGAGCAAGAGAAGGAAAGTAAACAACAAAACGTAGAGAGAGAAACAACCATCGGAAAATAACTTGTGACGGTGTGTTTTGTTTGTTTAGAAAAGGAGTTATTGAAAGGGGTTTTGTTTTAATTAAGTAAAGGAAACTTACAAAACTACTCTTTTATTTAAAATTGGTAAGAATAGTTGCGAAGTTGGTTTTTTGGTCAAAAGCATGTGAATACTCCTTCGTACTTAAGACCGGAGTAAATTATTAAAAAAATTAAAAATCACATTAAAATGACACATCCCCACCTTGTGATCAGTGAGTGCAACTCGTCCGTTTTCTTCTTTTCTTAAGGCAGACCTAAAATGAAATCCAAGACCATTTAAATCCCTAGATTATTTCTTCAAGACACAAAAGTCCCTATTAGTGTTGGAGTGGTATTAAACCCATCATAGTTAGTTACATGACTACTCGGAAAACCACTCTTTAATGAAAAAAAGATTTGTGTATACCTGATTTAAGTTACCACATCAAAACTTGGCATCCACTTAGTCATCATAACTTGCAAGATCTCATACTTGATTCTGTTGTGAATTTGGGAGAACAATCAATTGGTTAAACATAAACAATCAAACAAAATAATATTTAATTATGATATGGTGTTGAAGAGAAAAATGATAAGAAATAAGGAGAGGAAGATGTAGATTAAAAAAATATAGATCGAAAAGATAAAAGTTTACCTACAAAAAGAGTACGAGAGTGGAAATATGAGAGAGCTGGAGAACAAGATGAAAATAGGAGAATGAAAGTGAATGTGAGCAATGTTCTGTCTCTTATTATATTATAGATTGAAATTTGTATAAAGGATAGGAAGAGTGTTGAATGTAATGTTGTAACTCGTGATATGAAGTTCAATGAAAGAAAAAGTCTATTTATCATGACTGAGCCGCGCACAAACATGTCATGAGTACACATGGCATGTTTTGATTGTATCATTACATATAAACTTACGTGTATTTTGCCAGAGATTGTAATTTTATTGGTGAGACTTTTAATTGTGACGTTTTCTTTCACGTGGCATGTTTTGATTGAATTATTATTACTTAGAAACTTGTGTGTACTCCGCCAACCATTGTATTTTTATTAGTAAACGTTTATTGTGCCACGTTCTTACACGTGACATGTTTTGATTGTATCATTACTTAGGAACTTGTGTGTATTCCGCCAAATATTGTATTTTGATTGGCTAGTTTTTTTATTGTTATGTGTTCTTACACATGGCATGTTTTGATTGTATCATTACTTAGAAACTTGCGTGTACTCCATCAAATATTGTATTTTGATTATTGAGTTTTTTTAATTATGACACGTTCTTACACGTGTAGAAACAAACAAAGATCTTTAAGGATAAAAAGAAGGAGCGGATAATTCCAGTTGTAGCAAAGGAATTTCAAATGTCTAATCAACGGCATTATCCATATCAGACAATGACCCAACATCCTTGATTTAAAGCTTCTCAACGACTCATAATGTGCTGACACCTCTTCAACTTCTCTCAAATCCTTACCTATATAAGGAGCTGAAAACTTGAAGAACAATAACAAGACTCTGCTAATTTTATTGTGCCTTTATTTTGTCAAATCAAAAAGCGAACATAACACTTAAGATTTCTTATTAAAGTTTGTATCTTAGAAATTCTAAGTTTAAGCGTTTGTTTTGTACTTAATTATTTACACATCTGATTTTATATCAAGTGTAAAAACAAATATTGTATTTGTAATCTTTTAGAAGTTTCTTTCGGTTGTGATTGAGCATTTGAAAATATCTTACTCGTGTGTTTGAGCATTGGAAGTCTCTTGGTTGTGTCCTTCAACGATTTGTAATCGGCTATGATTATAATAGAAATTCCTTAAAAGTGCAAGGGAACTAAGCTACTCCTTGATTGTAGAAGGACCCAATATAATTACATGCGTCTGCTCTCTCTCTATATCTTTGCGTTTAACTTTATCCGTTGCCATCAGACTCTGTTTTTTCACCTTCATATTCCTCAATTTTTGAGGGACAAGTTTAAAAGAGAAGACCAACTAAACCACCAAATAAAAATCACATTCCAACTAAAACTACAAAGAATGGAACACTTGTGTGGATAACTTGACTTATTCTGAAGTTACTTCAAAATGTTCAACTTGGTGGGATTTACTATCGTTCATAGACACTGAACTTTTCCATCAAAGAATTATGTTGTCTACTTTTGTTTTGGTTTATGTTCCCTAAGTCTTTTTATTTTATTTATACCTTTCTACAACACATTTTGGGCATGTTGCATATATATATATATATATATATATATATATATATATATATATATATATATATATGATTGTTAATTAGGGTCTAAAATGCCAACTTAATTAGATATCTTTCTCTATAATCTTGTCTTTGTTTGTTTTCTTTTGCCTTAAAAATTTTATGTTATTAACCCCTTGTGCATAGCTCAGTTGGCAGAGATATGCATTGTTATATGCAGGAATCGGAGTTACGCCACTTATTCATTTAATAAAAGTGAATACTAGCCACTGAGCTACTTAACAAAAAAAAAAACTTTATGATATTGAGTTCTCAAACAATATTATTTTATTAATGTATCATATAATATTCCAAAAAAAAAATCAATGTACTTCATAACAATGTAAATTAAAATTTAAAAATACCATTTGTGATATATGTCACAACAATGTAAATTAAGTAGCTTTATATTTCTTTAAAAAAAATTCTTCTGAATAACCTTGATGTCGATATCAATAATAACTTTTTTTAAAACAATAAGAGGGAAGAGCCCACTATATAATAATATAACTTTACAATGAAAAATGGAAGGAAGATTGTATTCCAAAAAAAAAAATGGAAGAAAGATAAAATCCAAAAAAATAATAATAATGGGTAATACTTCCTAGTTAGTATAGAGTACCCACAAAATTACAATGGCGGCCTAGTGTAACACAGTATTACTCTTCTGAGAAAACTTAAAAATATTCAAGAGGGGAAAATTAATGAAAAATTGGTATTAACAAAGTAAACTTCATAAATAAATAAATAAGTAGAAGGTAGATTTCATCATAATTGATGAACTAGATGAGAGAAAAATACAAAGAAAGAAAATGGATAGCAATAACATTTTTCATTGTACTTGTCAAAAAAAAAACATTTTTCATTGTAAATAGAATACAGATAACATTTTTTTATCTTGAGTTCAGTTTTTGCTTTGTACTAGTAACTTTCTACTTTGTATTCGTTTTTTTTTTTTACTTTTAAGTCACATCTTTTTTATTCACATCTTGTGCTTGATAGTTTTTTTCTCATTGAAAAATAAAAGTTCATTACTAGGAAATACACAATAGAGTGATTTATGTCGATATGGAAGAAAAAGAACAACTTTTAAAAGAGAATCTAAATAGAGAGCCTCAAAATAAATTTGTTCAAACCCAAAATATGTTGCGTACGTGGAATATCCGGTTTACACAAAAAAATAAATCTTTGATGCCAGGCATTAACAAGGGAAAACACAAATGGTAAAAGATATTGAGGAATCAAACTCAAGAAACTAGTAACGGAAACAACACTGAGAAAGTGAATGAGAGAAACAACAAGAAGAGATAGCTAATGATTATCTAGTACAAAACTCTGATCATGTTCAAGACAGAAACGTAACAATAGTTTATACTAATAATGTTGCTAGCCCTAAGATTTCTAAAAATACGGAAGGAACAACTGGTACAAAAGATATAATAAATGCAACTCAAAGAGAAGTGTAAGAACATCATGCATCTCAAAGATTTGAGAAGAGTGTTGAAGCTATGAATCAGAATGAGATAAGAAATTTAGAAAGCTATGGACTATGAAAGCTATGAGGGATTAGAGTTCCTTAATAAGTCTTAGGCCAATATGGTTGAAGATAAAGTTGTTGGAGCAATATTGCTGTCTATGCCTCTTATGCCAATATGCTAAAAATAGAAAAATGTTTGGCATAATTGTTGTCTTTGCCTCCACTTATTATTTGAGGAGGAGACAATTATGGAACAAGCTTGATAGTTTGTAGAACCAATTTGACATCCCCTGGTGTTTCTTTTGTGATTTCAACACTATTTTTGGGGCTTAGGGGCATAGGGGATTGCATTCTGCAACTAAACATGTTGAATGTAAAAAGTTGATCCCTAATCAACAAGAGCCAAGGATGTCAATGAATCTTACTCAACATGAACACAGTTAAAACCTATAGCAATAAAACATCTCCAACCCCTTCGTGATATCCAACATTAGTTGATGTTCCTATACTTTGCTTGCTTTATTATCATCAAAACTTTGTTTGATTTGTTATCATCAAAACTGAAGGTATGAGATACTCAAACCAAATTAGCTCTTAAGTTTAATATTTCCAATCGCTCGGTCATTCATCCACATTATCATGAATGAGTTGAAAAGAATTTTTGTTAACCCTTCCATGAAACAAAGGAACTCTCAAATATTTTCCAAAATCATCAATTCTTCGAAATTTAGACAAATCGCAAATTCGAATCATGGTTTGCCAAAATACAATTTTCAAGAAGAAAATCATGGTCTTATTTATACTCAACTTTTGTCCAATGTGACATCACCCCAAAAAAAAATATCGCGGGCGCTGTAAGACTATCACATCAACATCCAAACATGCTAAATATAGTTAATTGTCATGTAAGATCTAACAAAATTTACGATATTATATTTTTAGGTCAGATACATTCACTTGGTTGAAATCTGAGACTTTGCAATTGTGTATGAGTTTCAAGAGATGCTAAACATTTCGTCTACTGACCAAAAAGATTCATATTTAATTTATCTTAAGTGACATGCCATCGATATCAAATTCACGATAAAAAATCACATTTTGACCTAACGTGTCTCGTCATAATCCACTACTAGAAAAAGCAAAATTAGAGAGGAAAATTAGTGACGGAAAAAATAAAATTTCTCACAAATTCCTTGGTCGCAAAATTTAGTGACGGAATTAGAGAGGGATTTCACGTTTTCCCTCTCTAAAATTCCCTCACTAATTTTTGCTTTTTTAGTAGTGATCTCTAACAACAAAAGTTTAAAAAAAAATACTCCTTCTATCCTTATTATAAGCACCTTGTTTGGAAAATATTGTCCCTAAATATAAGTCTTCTTTCGATTACCTAGGAAACAAAATACTTCCAACTTTTCGTTTTATTCCTCCAAAAAAATTTGTCTCTCAAAGTATTCCATACACGTGTTTGGTCTCTGCTTTTGAGTCAGATCATGTGTGGCCTTTAAATATTTGAATGAATTCTTAGAATTTGCTAACCAAACATATATTAAATATAAATTTTTAAACGTCAAATACATAAAAAAAATGCATATTTAATTCGTCTTTTGTGAAATGAGACGAGCTTTCCGTTGAAGTGGTAATGTCTAAGCATGTAATTCTCAAGGAGAAAAAGAAATCAAAGATGCCCAATACAAAATGAACATTAATCATAGATGATGATGAAGTTAAAATGATATTACCCGCGTCTCTGATTATTACAAAACATTTTTGATTAAATCATGAGATTTAAGAAAATTGATAGTATAATTAAATTTGTTTGTAATTACTATTATTTTTACAATTTTATCTTTTAGATGAAAAAATAAGTTTATATTTTTAACATAATATTTATTGTTGATCGGGAAAAAAGAAGATGTAAAATAAATAGAGACAGAGAAAAAAAATATTAAAGTAGTTAGAATGGAGATGTTCAAAACCGAACCAACCCAATAGTTTAACCGCAAACCGAACCAATCCGAATCGAAACCGTAAAAAATTGCATTTGGTTCGGATGTAATCGGATCATTTTCTTGCTCAACCGCATGGTTTGGTTTGTGGTTTTCATTTTTCCAACCGCAACATAAGAAAAATGTTAATTAAACATATCTCACCTAAACCAATACTTATTGAAACTCAACGAAATTTTTTATAAAATGACGTATTTTTTCTCTTGTTAGATTCTTTCTTTACTTTTTATTTAAAAAACGTATTTATGTGCTACTTGAAATTTTAGAGAATGATAAAATCTTAGTCTTTTGCATTTCTTACAAAATAGGATTTCATTTTGTCCATGTTTTTAACTTGGTCTATGTTGTTGGAAACATTGTAAAATGAAAATGAAATTGTAATATTCGGTGAAATTTAAAACATTGTTGAAAATATGATTCCTTTAAGCTTTTAAACTTAATTTAATGTTGGAAACAAAAAATGGTATTGTCTCAAAAAAAAATCGCACCAACCGATCTAATCCAAACCACATTGGTTTGATTTGGTTCGGATATTATTTTTAAAGTCAACCGAACCAAACCGCATCGCGAACACCCCTAATTAGAGATACCAAAGAAATCTTATAAAATATAGTAAAAAAATAAAATATTAAAAAAGTTTTATAGTTAGGGACAGAGAAGTGTTACATCACATATAAACTTGGATAACTTAACGTTGATACAATATTCATGCAATGAATTAGGATTAAAGATTAATTCTAATGAGTTAGGGAGACCCAAAAGTATGGTCATTAAAAGTTGAGTGATTATTCCTTAAAAAAAAAGAGTAAAGTGACTGTGTTGCTATTAAATTGTGACTCATTAGTTTTAGAAGATTGGTGATTTACTAGTTTGTTAGGAAGAATCTAAAATAATATTGCATATATAAGAAAATATTGTACTCTCTTTTGTAATAATTAATGAAATTATAATCTTTTCTCATCCATTATTTTTATTTTTTAGAAGGTTCTCGTTCTCTGTCCTATGACATACGAATTATCTTTTATTTTTTCACATCTATTCTAAAACAAATAAGCTACTGTTTAATAACAATATAGTCACTCTACTTCAATGATGATCTTTTTGGGTCATCCTAACTTTTAGACCTTTAATCAATGGATAGTGTTAACTTGTGTCCTTAGGCATAAGTTAAGAATTTAAAAATGAAATTAAATCATAAATTATGTCTTGAAAAGATAAGATTTTAAATTTCTAAAATATTAAATGCATAATTTCCAATAAAATATTTATATCTTTAGTTTCTTAACTTGTGCAAATTGAGACAATTTATTTAATTTTTGATAATTTGGAGACTATTTTGGGTTTTGACTTACTAATTTCTCCAAGTCAATAATATATTTGGAGTCATCATTAAGACAAATTGATTCTAGTATCTGCCAACTGCCACCGGACCAAAACCAAAACGCGTTCATCGCTTTCTACTTTTCCTCTTTAAATCATTACAACCTTTTCCCTCTTCCAATTCAATCTTTTCTTTTCTAAAAAATAAAATAAAATGGATTTTAAAACAAACCCATTCATCACTGTTTTTCTCTTTCTGCTTTTTTCTTCCATTTTCACACTCACTTTCTCAGCTGCCAATAAACCCTTTAACACCGATAAGTCTCACCGCGTTGGTTCTTCTGCTGTTTTTCGTGTTCATGGGAATGTTTACCCTCTTGGGTATGTTTTCTGTGATTCCTTTGACTCTTTCTTGATTTTCTTTTTGGATTACTTTGTTGCAGTGATTGTGTTTTGATTTGATATATGTTTATTCTTTTTGAACAATTTTAATGTGTGATTTTGTTTCTGATTAGTTTATTTTTTAGGTTTAGTTTCTTAATTCTTGGTTAATTTCATATCGTGTAGGGTACGTTATTAGGTTTTTATATCGGGTATAACCAATAGAAGCCGGCTTGTAAGGTGAGGGGTGGCTTGTAAGATAGTGGGTAGCCCGGACGATAGGCTCTGATAACATATTAGATTCTTTTTATATATTGGATCTAATCTATGTAGCAGCGACACTTCATGACGCAGACACATGTGATCACGTTCAATCAATTCATTTTTTCAAAGTTTTTATCAGTGTCGGTCTGTGTCAATGCTTTGTAGGGTCTAACTCACCCTAACAAAATCGGCTCGTAAAGGGTGTCACTTATTCTATGTAGGACTTGGATTTGGGGTTTCACCGACGTAGGTATAGATAATTTAAAGAAACTAAATTAGATATAGTCTATACATAATCTATATGTTGTTTAATCGATCTTAATCGAACATTCAATTTCTGATTTTTTTTTTTAGAGAAATAAGAGTGTAGTTTGACTCAACTTTTGAACCTTGTTGTTGTTGTCCTTCAAGGTTGCATGTCCTTTTAAAGTTTCACAAATTGGATTCCCTTTTTGTTTGTACATATGCTTTGTAAGGAAAAAACCATGAATCATATTGTTGGATTTATGAAGTGAATTAATTTTTATTGCAATGTTTAAATTATATTGATTCCATGAGCCAAAATGATTTGTGGTTACTGTTTATGTAGGTATTATACTGTCTCTCTCAACATTGGATATCCTCCAAAGCTTTATGACCTTGATATTGACTCAGGTAGTGACCTCACTTGGGTTCAGTGTGATGCACCGTGTAAAGGTTGCACTAAGGTAAAGTCAAATTTAGATTAGACCTCGTTATGAATTCTAGAAATGGAGGGCTCTACTTAGGAGATGGATCGACACAAAGGTTTATAATAATTTAAATACTTTTTAACCGATTAAAAAAGTTTGATACATCAAAATCTCCTTTGTGTCTGTCCCTTTCGTATGTAGAGTCCTCTATTTGTTTGAGAAATAGAGAGGATTTCAAGTTCAACTCAATGCTGACCCATCATTAACATCAACTCATCACATGTTGTCAATCTCTGCAGCCTCGTGATCAACTTTATAAACCCAACAACAACCTTGTGCAATGTGTGGACCACTTGTGTGCTGGAGTGCATTTAACATCAGACTATCACTGCTCTTCTCCAGATGAACAGTGTGACTATGAGGTTGAGTATGCAGATCAGGGATCCTCTCTGGGGGTCCTTGTCCGAGACTACATTCCTCTTCAATTCACTAATGGATCTGTTATACGCCCAAGAATAGCCTTTGGGTGAGTTTTCTGTTTCCATCCTTTTGATTATCAGTGGCTGCATTGCATCTACTACTTACATAGTTTGTAATGGTGAACTTAAGCACATGGTTTTAAATTGCGGTTGCGGCACTGAGAACCTTTATAAGTTAAAATTGTGGTTTCTTTGCTTCTGCAGAGACCTCAAAATATTATATAACAGCTGCAATTGCGGACCACAATTTAAAATCATGTTTATGATGGCTAAATAAATGAAGTTAGGGTTATATTGTGCTAAATATAGATAGTGACACAACAGTCTTTAACTGTTACCTTGATTTCAAATTATTACTACAATTTCTTATTCACCTTCCTGAATAGTTGAAATGAGTTTCTTTTGTTGATTCATGGCTAGATGTGGATATGATCAAAAGCATTCTGGTTTGACATCCCCACCTTCTACAACAGGAGTCCTTGGCCTTGGCAATGGAAGAACAAGTATTTTGTCCCAGCTTCACTCTCTAGGTCTGATTCGCAATGTAGTAGGTCATTGCTTAAGTGGTCGAGGAGGAGGATTTTTGTTCTTTGGAGATGATCTCATACCCTCATCAGGAGTTGTTTGGGTACCCATGTTACCTAGTTCCTCAGAGTAAGTATTAATAAATTGTCATTTGTTTTCATCTGACACGTTTTGATTTCATACATATGCATCATCTTATGTCTCTAATGAGAACTTCCACGTAATTGTTGCTTCAGAAAACACTACAGTTTAGGACCAGCAGAATTGCTTTTCAATGGAAAGCCTACTACTGCTAAGGGTCTTGACCTTATTTTCGATAGTGGAAGCTCTTACACATACTTCAATTCCAAAGCTTATCATGCTATCGTTGATCAGGTAAGATAGAAACATGGATGCCTCAACAATATTATTATTTTTATTATTAATTACATTGCATGATATGTCCTTAAGATCAATTTGTTAATCCATGATTCAGGTAACTAATGACTTAAAGGGAAACCAGTTGAAAAGAGCAACTGAGGATCCGTCTCTTCCAATTTGTTGGAAGGGTTCAAAGTCTTTCAAAACTGTAAGTGATGTTAAAAACTATTTCAAGCCCTTAGCATTGAGATTCAAAAAAGTGAAGAATTCACAGATGCTAATACCACCAGAAGGCTATCTCATTGTCACAGTAAGCACCTTTTAAGACTATGCACAACTTATCTACTTCTTTTGTGAAGGGAAAACAGTTGAAATTGTATCTTACATTCTTACTCTGCTGCTGTTCTTTTCCAGAAACATGGAAATGTTTGCTTGGGGATTCTGGATGGTACTGAAGTAGGACTAGGAGACCTTAACATCATAGGAGGTAAGGCATTCCAAGTTTCAGACAGAATGAATATAAGAAATCACAGTTTTTTTTTAATATTTTGATGGTAATACACGTTCTATCTTTTGCTCTCAACAGACATCTCATTGCAAGATAAAATGGTGATTTATGACAACGAGAGACAGCAGATTGGATGGATTTCTTCCAATTGTGATAGGATTCCCAAGTTATAAACATATCTATATCTTTGTGATTTTTTTTATTGTTCGAACGCCAGTAAGTCTTACAAGGATTTCCCCCTTGTTCATTAACAGTATCGATCGTGATTTTGAAGATGATGCTTTTCCACACCCTTATGCAGCCAATTTTGGTATCTTTGACAACTGGTGTGCCGCATAGTAAATGGGCTGTTTGGCCGAGGATGTTGAGATGATTTGGATAGTACATATAATTCTATTATTCACAACATATATATGCATAGAGATTTTTTTGTCAACTTTGCTGCGATGTAAATGCTTCATAAGCTAGAATTAATGAATTTGTGAATGATATTCCACGCCGACACAGGCTACACTGAACTGCTAATCCTCACCAGAGGTGGTTGTCAGTATTTTGTAAGTATGCTACTAGTAACTTCAGTAAGAGTTAATAGTTTAACATCTCAAATTAGTAGGATCATATATTTTGTATGGATTGCTACCGACTTTGAAACTCCCTTGTAAAACTTCTCCACAGCCGACATGCGAGCTGCAAAATAACCTTTATCATTCATGGCAGGTTAGCCAGTGTTTGTTTCTGCGGCAGCCAAGCCCATGAACGTGCGTTCAACCAATGCTACTAATTGTAGCTTTGTAAAATTCACGGTAATTTTGCTTTGATACACGAGAAAACCATTGTGAACACAGTCCAAACATGCTATTAGTCTCTAGAGATTACAATATACAACTACCCTGTTTCTCTTGATTTTTTTTTTTTGAAATGTTAACGAGTGCCTCCGGGTACTCTTTAAGCATTTTAAATACTCCCTCTGTCTCACAATTATTGTTTCTTTAGCATTTTTTTTTTTTCAAAATAATTGCCACTTTATATTACCAATGTAACATTTATTATTTTTTTTCCACTTTTATACCTTTATTTATTGAAATTCATCCAACTTAACTACTCAACTAACTACAATTAATAAAGGTGTTTTAGTTAATACTATTAATTTTATCATTGAAATCAACACAATTAATCATTTTCTTAATAACCGTGCACAAACTTTAAACGACTAATATTCTGAGACGGAGGGAATAGTAAGTTTTATGAAAAGTTGTGTTTTCAATACATTGAAAATTATAACAGTTAATTTTTTAAAAGAATAATTACTAAATTTGAGTTCCTTAAAGAGTGCCCCAGAGCACTCGTTAACAAAATCCATAATTTCCTCCATAAATACTTTTTCATCCGGTGGACAAAATATTGTCCGGAAGTATATTTTCGGAGGGAAAATAAAATGTGTTTTTTCTAGAAGTGTACTATGTCTTTGTAGAACATTTCCTGGAATCAAGTGTGACCCTTAAACATTGTTAAGTGCCTAGGTTCAATGGTGACATCGTTTTTCTTTTTTTTCCTTTGTAATTCCACCTCATTAGTATGTATTTTATGATATCGAGCTTGTCCTCCATATTTTACTGCTTTCTCGGCGACAAATTCGGTATCTTAACACTCCAGAGTGTCACCATCAAAGCATCAACGTTCTTCAGTAGAGTCCTCATGCTTCAGTAGTTGTCAGATACTGCATCAAATCAATCCTTTGACTACAAAATTACAATCTATATCAACATTGTTTTACGTATTGAGCAACACTTCTTTCTAGAGTTAAATGTTATTGGTACTCTTTTTAACTCCAAATTTACAAAAAAACAAAGTTGTGAGTTTCTAATAGGAGAATCAATTCCGATTTAATGAGAATTCTCTAACAATAATACTTAGATAATCGAAATGAATATGTTGTTGCTTTTCTTCAGTCATTTGTAGTCTTTTTTTTTCCCCTTCAAATCTTTGATAAAGTTAATCTAAAAGAAAGTTCAGGTATTGTTCACACTAATAATGACATATTGTGTTCTTTGTTTATTACAATGACATGAATTAACTTTACTTGTCAACAAACTTTTTTGATTCCTAAAAAAAAAACTTAGATTAAATATAGTAAATCACACTAATAATGACATATTGTGTTCTTTATACCAGCCCCCAGATGATTCTTCGGTAAACAACAACTATCCTACCCAATTAGTTTAGGTTTACGATGATCCTCCTTATCACCCCATAAAAAATCCCTTTGGATCTTCTTCATCTTATTGTAAATAATCTTAAGAAGTTTTGCATACTGCATGCGATCAAACATGATAGAACTAAGCACATATTTTAAAAGGGTATTACCACATAAATTGAAGCACTAGTTGTTTCACCCACTATGTTTATTATGAATCTTCCCAATGATGTATTGAAACTTTCCCTAGTGGGATAACTTAGGGCTATATTCGCCCCAAGTACTTTCCCAAACAATAAACTTGTTTGATGAAGAATGCCATCGCTAGTTTGTCGACCCACATTCTTGGAGAGAAAGACTTGAGCCTTCTCATTATTAATCCACTAGCCTAAAGCTTGACAAAATTGGGCAATGACAAAAATGTGTCTGTTCAATATAAGTCTTTGCAGAAAGAAAAACATCAGGAGGAAAAAGTAGATGAGAAATTCGAGGTTCAAATCACATGGACGTGTGGGCTTCCAATATTTCCGCCTCCACTTGATATGTAATAATATGAAATATACAATCCGTACAAATAAATAAGTGGACATACGACCGCCTTGACGAATCTCTCACGCATGTGTGAAAGACTCGGTTAATAAATAGGGAAATTAAGAAATAGAAAATTAGTCCATTGAATTAAATAACATCAATTATATTAATCCCTTAAAATGTCTTTAGATTTTTTTCTTGCATAAACATGTGTTTAATCAATATCCATCAAAATCACCAAAGGTCCAACAAATAAACCTGAATAATTTTTTGTTGTATCAAGATTAAGATTCTAATTAACTTGTGTTTTAAGGGTATATGTCAAAGAGCATAACAGTCAGTTTTGTATTGAAAATAATACATTTTATACTTTTCAGAAATGAAGTACACCCCCTTTAAAAAAGAATTTAAATACACGAATTTTAAGACAAAATTATTATATGCAGTACTTTAACATTTGTGGTTAAGACACATGTTTTCTTAAGATAAACATACAATCTTGAAAATTTTGTTCTTTTTTAGGATAAGACAAAACTTTGGTTTTTAATTTAAAAAGAAAGACTAAACTAATTGATGTATTTAATATATTTTATTAGTCAAACAGTCTAATCTAATGACTAAGAATTCATCTTTTTAAAGCGAATAAATGAGATGTCCGATGTTTGAACCTCGACCACCATATATAATATATGATGTCTCTAACAACTGAGCAAGTTCACGGAAACTTGACGTGTTTAATTTTATATCATATTAAGTTGTCATTTTTTAGTAAGTTTAATAATCGACCTCTACGCTTTTTAAGAATATTTTTGTTGACAAATTCACAATTTTGAGAATTAATAATAAAAGGAATGTTAGCAACACACATTTTTCAACACACTCTCTTTGATTGATTAAAATTCACGTAAGTATCGTCAAATTATGTGGGTCACATATAAATTTGGTGGATCCTATATAAATTTTAAGGATCTTGCTAACCACTGTCCTCGGAACAATGATTAAGGATTCTACAGATAGAAATTTTATCTTAGACTATAAGATGTTACTTTTAATCAGGTAATAATTACACTTTTTTTTATGAAAACTTACTTGTTTTAGATGCTTAATCAATGTCCTTGAGGCACTCGTTAACATTCTCCAAATTTTAAACAATAAAAAAAGATTGCATTGAAAAATGTGTGTGAAATATTCTTAGCATTTCTTTTTTTATAGATAGACGAAATGAAAAAGTCATTATAAACTCACACACAAGTGGAAGGTACGGGGGTTCGAACTTCGGTCATGATATCCAGCCTAACAATTTCAGCATTTAGTCAGTTGAGCTATGACTTATGGATTATTCTTAGCATTTCTAGTAAACTAAAACAATGATCAATGGACTTCGCACACCACAATTATTATTTTTTGGAGAACTTGAATTAGATTGTTGAATTGAATAATTATGGATCAAATTCTACTTGGTTAAACCATTTGTTAACTAAAAACGATGCCTAATTAACTGTTTACGCTAATCCATTTCCAACATACCTCTCGTTAGCAAACAAAAATTGCACAAATCCCATGTAGTACCAAAAACAAAAAAGAACAAATCCCAAGATCCAAAAAAAATGGTTAGAAATGGACTCGTGGTCATAATCATCATAGACATAAACATCGACAGATCCACCCAACTGTTTTTCAGTCTTTCAGTACAACCCGATTCTGACACCTATTTTACCACCCACCAAATAACAGTGGACGCCGTCAATATTAAAATAAACCTAAAACAAATCCTACTAAAACAAACAATAATGGTACTACTAGTAACAATTTATACTAGATAAAAAATTTAAAATTGTTTGCATTTTATCTATACATTTTAACAAATTTTAAGGAGTATTCTTTAGTTCTTTCAAAAAAAAAAGGATTATTCTTTAGTAAAGGTTTTTTTTTTAAAGAATTAGTAAAAAAAAATTGTTTTGTGGGAATAAGTAAAATTGATTTAAAATTTAAGTTTGTTTTAAATAATTAAATATAAAAAAGTGACATGACATTAAATAAATGAATGATAGATATACGTTCAAATTTCGATCATACTTTGAAATACCAAATTGTTCGTTAAATTTTCAATTTGTTTCTATAGAAAGTAATTTTATAGTAAAAGTTTTATTAATTTAAAAAAATATAAAAATTCAAATACTAAAAATAGTATTTATGAAAAATATAAGTGGAGTTTGAATTTGTGATTTTCAGATTTAGAATCTTTCATTTTATTGTTAGACCAAAGACTAAACCCTTGACGTTATGATAAAAAAATGCACTATCCAATCACTAATATAAGCAAAAATCAACATTTCAATTCATTTATTAAGGGTCTTGCTAATCATTGCCCTCAGGGTAATGATTAAGGATTTAAAAATAGAAATAATTTATAAGTTTTACGTAAAAAATGTTACTTTTTAAACTTTCAATGTCTTGAATGCATTATTTTCAAGACAAAACTTTCTTTTTAGACTTCTTAACCATTACATACATCATTAATTGATTGAATCTAAAATGTAAACTTTTGATTATAACAGTGAGTGTATATAATTTATTTTTAAATTTATTGAATAACCGATGAATTTAATTGTATCGTGCATGTAACTCAATAAAAAAAATATATACTAGGTTATTGAATGAATTATTTATTTTTATTGGGCAAAAGAAAAAAACGGTGAGAAAAACATTGGGCAGAGTAAAATAGTAATAGTGATAAGAAACAAAAGAAAGCAGTGATCGAAAGTTAACGGAGAAGCTTAAGTCATACACACACAGTTACACAAACACACTCATTCAACTCTTTCACTCTATTGCTTCCTTACACTTCTATTCCTTTTTTCATTTCTCTGTACTCTCTCATTCATCATCTTCTTCATTTTCGTTATTTTCTTTTGCATTTTAATTTCATTGCACGCTTCGGATTCGTTCTTTTACCCTAATAATAATCCATTTTTCTTTGATCTGTTTCTATTCTTCCTCAAGATCTGAATTCTGTTACGCGTTTTGTGATGTTTTTCTGTGTTGGATCGGTTTTCAATTTTGATGGAATTAGCACTGAATTGAGGATGCAAAGGTTTTGGAGGTAGTTTTAAGGAGGGAGGAGTTCTGCGGCATTTGCATTTCACGCGGCGAGGTAGCTTCTTTTATGGTTTTGTGATGAATTTTGAATTTTATTTTGATTATTGCTTGTGTTGTGTGGTTGTTGTGAGCGTGTGAGTGTGCATTTTTTGGTGATTTATGAAGTGATTTGAAGTAATTTTGATTGTAGGGTCTTAGTGTGAATTTGGTTAAACAATTGCGAAATTTTGGTATGCTGAAATTTTAGAATGTTTAAATTTTCAGGGGTCCTACAAGGACGATAAACAAGCTTATTGGTGCAAATGTCAAAGTCTCCCTCTCCAGAACAATAGAGATCTATTTATTCTGATTCTCAGCCCATGTCAGTAACTTTGTGCTACTCATTAGGAATTTATTCTGCTATATAAACTAGAAAATGTATTATAATGATGGAGGCTAAGGGCCCGTTTACTTTATGAAAATATTGTCTATTTTCATTTCCTAAAGTTTGTGTTCATTTTAACTTTGATGTGAAACACCTAAAGTGAACCATTGGGATAGAGGGAAGCTGAAATGCTAGTTAGGGATGATGCATTTCATGAAAAAAAATATAAATAGTTCTTTGATATTTTCAATTTTTCCATAAAATGCAGACAATTGTTAACTTCAACAGTCTCTTATCTCTTTGCTATCAGTATCAAGTAAAATTAACACAAATTTAAATAGTAAATGTTTTCACAAGGTAAACAGACCCTTAACTTTTTAGCAACTGGAACTAGTTTATGATCTGTTTTGGAATTTAATATATTAATGGCTCATGGCTGGTTAGGTCTCATCTGAGTTTTACATCACATATTTCATTTGCAAATGTGAAAATAGTCAAAATACTAACATTTGGCAGTTAAATACCCAATTACATACAGGGAATTCATTGAGGAAACAGGAATGGACGACCCAGAATCTACAATGGCAACAGTTGCTAATTTTTTGGAGCAACTGCATGCCAACATGTCATCACCACTTGAGAAAGAACTTATTACAGCACGATTATTAAGTGTTGCCAAGAGAAGAAAGGATGCTAGAGCACTTATTGGTTCTCATGCCCAAGCCATGCCCTTGTTCATAAACATTCTCAGAAATGGAACCCCGCCTGCAAAAGTTAATGTAGCTTCCACTCTTAGTATCCTGTGCAAAGATGAAGACTTGAGGTTAAAAGTACTTCTTGGTGGTTGTATCCCACCATTACTGTCAGTTTTAAAATATGAATCCACTGATGCCAGGAAGGCAGCAGCTGAAGCAATATATGAAGTTTCCTCTGGTGGTCTTTCAGTTGATCATGTTGGTATGAAAATTTTTGTTACAGAAGGTGTAGTTCCAACCTTATGGAATCAATTAAATCCACAGAACAAAGAAGAGAAAGTTGTGGAAGGTTTTATTACTGGAGCATTAAGAAATCTATGTGGGGACAAAGATGACTATTGGAAAGCAACATTAGAAGCTGGAGGTGTGGATATCATTGTGGGTCTCTTGCATTCAGATAATTCTGTTTCTCAGTCAAATGCAGCTTCTCTGTTGGCACGTCTAATGCTGGCTTTTAGTGATAGCATCCCCAAAGTAATAGACTCTGGAGCAGTCAAAGCTTTACTTCAACTTGTTGGTCAGGAAAATGATATTTCTGTACGAGCCAGTGCTGCCGATGCCCTAGAGGCCCTTTCTTCAAAGTCTACTAAGGCTAAAAAGGCTATTGTTGATGCAGATGGTGTTCCAATCCTTATTGGAGCTATTGTTGCTCCTTCTACAGAGTGTATGCGAGGTGATGGCGGTCAGGCCTTGCAAGAGCATGCAACTCGCGCTTTAGCCAATATCTATGGGGGCATGTCTTCTTTAATACTATATCTTGGAGAACTTTCCCATTCTCCTCGCCTTGCTGCCCCAGTTTGCGATATAATTGGTGCCCTTGCTTATACACTCATGGTCTTTGTGGAAAACCTTGATGTTGATGAGGAACATTTTGATGCAACTCAGATAGAGGATAATCTTGTAACTCTTTTAAAGCCCAGAGACAACAAGCTTATTCAAGAGCGTGTCCTTGAGGCTATGGCTAGTCTTTATGGAAACGTCTATCTCTCAAAGCGGCTCGTTCAAGCAGATTCGAAGAAGGTTCTCGTTGGTCTTATAACAATGGCTGCTCCTGATGTACAAGAGTATCTGATACTTTCATTGACAAGCTTGTGTTGTGAAAAGATTGGAATATGGGAGGCCATAAAAAAGCGAGAAGGTATCCAATTGCTGATTTCATTGGTGGGATTAGCCAGTGAGCAGCATCAGGAGTACTCAGTTCAATTGTTAGCGATCTTAACTCACCAGGTTGACGACAGCAAATGGGCAATCACTGCTGCTGGAGGGATTCCACCGTTGGTGCAGTTGTTAGAGACAGGATCACAAAAAGCAAAAGAGGAAGCAGCTAATGTTCTCTGGAGTTTGTGCTGTCACAGTGAAGATATTCGTGCCTGTGTTGAAAGTGCTGGAGCCGTACCAGCATTTCTGTGGCTTCTTAAGAGTGGTGGACTAAAAGGACAAGAAGCTTCTGCTATGGCACTCACAAAGCTTGTCCGAATAGCTGATTCTGCCACAATTAATCAGCTATTAGCATTGCTACTAGGGGATTCTACAAGCTCGAAGGCACATATAATTCGGGTTTTGGGTCACGTGCTTTCTATTGCTTCACAGAAGGATCTCCTTCAGAAGGGATCTGCAGCCAATAAAGGACTGAGATCTCTTGTTCAAGTTCTCAATTCATCAAATGTGGAAAACCAAGAATATGCAGCTTCAGTCCTTGCTGATTTATTTATCACTAGACAAGACATGTGTGATAGTCTTGCAACTGATGAGATTGTGCTTCCTTGCCTGAAGCTTTTAACTAGCAAAACTCAAGGTGTTGCCACTCAGTCTGCTCGAGCCTTATGTGCTCTGTCTCGTCCAAACAAGAGCAAAGCTGCAAATAGGATGTCTTATATTGTAGAGGGTGATGTTGAGCCACTAATCAAACTAGCTAAAACATCCTCTGTTGATGCTGCTGAAACTGCTGTTGCTGCACTGGCCAATCTTCTCTTTGATCCTTCTATTGCCGCTGAAGCTCTAGCCGGAGATGTTGTTTCAGCTTTAACAAGAGTTCTGGCAGAAGGATCCTTGGAAGGTAAACAAAATGCTTCATGCGCACTTCATCAATTACTGAAGCATTTTCCAGTAGGCGACGTTCTCAAGGGGAATGCTCAATGCCGTTTTGCTGTACTTGCACTTGTTGATTCATTAAGAGCTATGGATATTGATGGAACTGATGCAGCAGATACTTTAGGAGCAATTGCATTGCTAATTAGGACTAAACAGGGTGTCGACTTCACTTACCATCCGTGGTTAGCTCTGGCTGAAATACCATCAAACATAGAATTTCTCATTTATTGTTTGGCTGAGGGGCCTCCCCTTGTGCAGGACAAGGCAATTGAAATTCTGTCTAGGCTTTGTGGAGATCAGCCAGCTGTTCTTGGTGATTTGTTATTTGCTAGTTCAAGATCCATTGTGTCTTTGGCTGATAGAATTATAAACTCCTCCAGTTCAGAAGTAAAAGTTGGTGGAGCTTCCTTACTAATTTGTGCTGCAAAGGAGAAGAAAGAGCTTTCAGTGGATTCACTTGACTCTTCTGGTTATCTAAAACAACTGATATATTCTTTAGTTGATATGGTGAAGCAGAGT
This sequence comes from Medicago arabica, assembly GCA_946800305.1. Classification (NCBI taxonomy): domain Eukaryota; kingdom Viridiplantae; phylum Streptophyta; class Magnoliopsida; order Fabales; family Fabaceae; genus Medicago; species Medicago arabica. The sequence goes on along the minus strand of OX326965.1, from coordinate 11,460,345 downwards.
TGTTTCTGTTCTTCATTAGATATTGAAGTATTCACCACTAAAGGTTTTATGGAGAGGAATGCATTTCAAGAAGCTGACGTGTTTGATATTCCTGATCCGGCTGTTGTCTTGGGAGGTACTGTTGCGCTGTGGTTGCTCTCAATTATTGCTTCTTTCCATTCAAAGAGTAAGCTCACAGTTATGGAAGCTGGTGGACTTGAAGCTCTCTGTAACAAACTGGCGAGACATACTTCAAATCCACAGGTATACTAATTTAAACTTCAGTTTATTTAACTGATTATCTTTGTCTTTTTGCTGGTTTGTTCTACAACTCAGGTACTAATATTCATGTACATAGGAAAAATTAAACGTGCCATCTTGGGTGTGTGAAGGCTTTGCTTTTAACTTGCTCGATAGTATCTCTTTGCAATTTGACAAACAACAATAACTTGGAATCTGTATAAATTTGTAATTTAAATTCAGTCATGAGTTGATCAAACTTTGGATTTGATGTGTAAAGAAACATTTTTGGGAAGAGAAATACAGTAAAGAAAAAAAATGTGTTTTTCATACAATATCTTTGATCTTTTGATGTATATCATATGAAAATATAGGGATTTTTAAAGCCATTCCTCATGTTTTAATGAAAAGAAATGATTGGAATAATTTTCTTCTAAAGGAAAGTGAGAATTGGACATTGGCAAATCAGTGTTAAGCGCCAGCTACAGATTAAAGGCAGAGTTTTTAGGCCAAGCCCTGCCATACCTGAACCTACAAAATATGTACTAAATAATTTTTTTTATTAGTATGAATCTAATTTTTTAATATAAAAATCCCATATTATCTCAATTTTTACATGCATGATTTCCTAAAGTTTGTATTACTATTTAAAATAAGTTTTATGAATTTGTTTCCCTTTTGATCTTGTTAAGGGCCCTCTTATTTCCTTTAAAGCTTAGCTTGGGCCTGAACTCTGAAGAATAAATCTGAATGATTAGTCAACAATGAAAAGACTCTAGACTATACTAATAGAATGTATATTATGTTTTTCCAAAATACTAGATTCTGTTCATTTGGTTGATGATTTGTGTTGGTGATGTACATGTCTGGATTGCACATTTGTTTCAGTCTTGTTCACGTATGCTATAAATTTAGTTACTTATTCAAATAGATTTCCTCCCTCTCCTATTGACAGGCAGAATATGAGGATACCGAAGGAATATGGATCAGTGCCTTGTTCTTGGCCATTTTATTTAAAGATGCAAACATCATTCTATCACCTGCTACAATGAACATTATACCTTCTATCGCTCTTCTGCTAAGATCCGAAGAAGTAATTGATAAATATTTTGCTGCCCAGGCTTTGGCTAGTCTTGTTTGTAATGGTAATAGGGGGATAAATCTTGCCATTGCAAATTCTGGTGCTGTTGCTGGTTTGATAACTATTATTGGGCATATTGAGTCAGAGATGCCAAATCTCGTGACATTATCAGAAGAATTTTCATTGGTGCGAAACCCTGATCAAGTTGTTTTGGATCACCTTTTTGAAATTGAAGATGTAAGATTGGGATCTACTGCACGGAAATCTATACCCCTCTTAGTGGACCTCTTAAGACCAATACCAGAAAGGCCTAATGCTCCACCAGTTGCTGTTAGACTCTTGATATCCATCGCAGATGGAAGTGATGCTAATAAATCACTTCTGGCAGAAGCTGGAGCTCTGGAAGCTTTGAACAAATACCTGTCCTTGAGCCCTCAAGATTCAACTGAGACTGCCATTTCAGAGTTACTGAGAATTTTATTTTGTAACTCTGACCTCATTAAACATGAAGCATCAGCAAGTTCATTGAACCAACTCATAGCTGTTTTGCGTCTTGGATCAAGAAATGCTAGATACAGTGCAGCGAGAGCACTCCATGAACTTTTTGATGCCGACTATATCAGAGATTCAGAATTATCTAAACAGGCCATTCAGCCATTGGTTGACATGCTTAACACAACATCAGGGAGTGAGCAGGAAGCTGCTCTCCTGGCCTTGATCAAGTTAACATCAGGAGATTCGTCAAAAGCATATGTTTTTACTGATGTTGAAGGGAATCCACTTGAAAGTTTATACAAAATACTGTCTTCTTCTTCTACTTTGGAACTGAAAAGCCATGCTGCACATCTCTGCTTTGCTCTTTTTGGTAATAGCAAGATCAGAGCAAACCCAGTTGCCTCAGAATGCATTAAACCCCTTATATCACTAATGCAGTCTGATTATGAGACAGCAATAGAATATGGGGTTTGTGCCTTTGATAGATTGTTGGAAGACGAACAGCAGGTGGAGCTTGCAGCAGCCTATAATGTTGTGGATCTCCTCGTCGGCTTGGTTTCTGGTGCAAACTACCAGCTTATTGAGGCCACTATATCTGTTCTAATTAAATTGGGTAAAGACAGGACTCCTAGCAAACATGACATGGTCAAAGCTGGCATTATTGATAATTGTCTCAAGCTATTTCAATCAGCACCTAGCTCATTATGCTCCACAATAGCCGAGCTTTTTCGCATTTTAACTAATAGTAGTGCAATTGCTAGAAGCTCAGATGCTGCAGAAATTGTAGAACCCCTTTTCAATGTTTTGCTCCGTCGGGATTTCAACCTATGGGGACAGCATAGTGCCTTACAAGCACTTGTGAATATATTGGAGAAACCGCAAAGTCTTGCATCCTTAAAGCTTACTCCTAGCCAAGTCATTGAACCCTTGATTTCTTTTCTGGAATCCCCATCCCAAGATATTCAGCAGCTTGGCACGGAATTGTTATCTCATCTTCTTGCACAGGAACACTTTCAGCAAGATATCACAACAAAGAATGCAGTTGTGCCCCTTGTGCGGCTTGCAGGAATTGGAATTTTAAATTTACAGCAAACAGCAATAAAAGCATTGGAAAAAATATCCACAAGCTGGCCAAAGGCCGTTGCTGATGCAGGAGGTATTTTCGAGATTGCAAAAGTTATTATTCAAGATGATCCTCAGCCACCACATGCACTCTGGGAATCAGCTGCTTTAGTTCTCTCTAATGTATTACGTTCCAATGCTGATTACTATTTTAAAGTTCCTGTGGTGGTTCTTGTAAAACTCTTGCACTCAACACTTGATAGTACAATTAGCCTAGCGCTAAATGCTTTAGCAGTTTATGAAAGAAGCTATGGTTCAAGTGCTGAAGAGATGATGGAAGCTGGAGCTTTGGATGCTCTGTTGCACCTTATAAGATCTCATCAATGTGAAGAAGCATCTGCTGGATTACTTGAAACTTTATTTAACAATGTCAGAGTACGGGAGATGAAGGTATCTAAGTATGCTATAGCACCTTTATCCCAATATCTGTTAGATCCACAAACCAGATCACAGTCTGGCAAGCTTCTTGCTGCTTTAGCTCTGGGAAATCTTTCCCAGCATGAACGACATGCTAGAGCTAGTGACTCTGTATCTGCATGTCGTGCATTGATAAGTATACTTGAAGATCAGCCAACTGAAGAAATGACAATGGTGGCTATATGCGCATTACAAAACTTTGTCATGAACAGCAGGACAAATAGACGTGCTGTTGCAGAAGCTGGGGGCATACTAGTGATTCAGGAATTGCTGCTGTTTCCAAATACAGAAGTTGCTGGACAAGCAGCTCTATTAATCAAATTTTTGTTTTCTACTCACACATTACTAGAATATGTGTCAAATGAGCTGATCAGATCTTTGACAGGTACATTATTCTTGTCCCTATTGACAGCGAGCACTGTTCTATACTTATGCTCTCTTTCGGCAACTGCTTTTGGCATGTGTTCATGCTCTAAAACATTGCCTAATTTTCTTTTAAGTTCATTCATGTTGTAGTCTTTAGTAAATAAAGTATATTTAAATTTATTTTATTGCACACCTTTTCATGTATATGGTCCCTAGCAGATTATCATTTACGTTTATCTTGCATATTAAAACTAATGATTAATTAACTATGAAATTTCTTGAAGGGCCTTTAATTTTCACTAGTGTTTATACATGCAGAGAATCCTATTGTCCCATTTTAAAATACTAGTTGATGTTCAAAGGAATAAATACACTGGATATGCAGTGACAAAGTTGTATTTGAAAGGCTTCTTTATTTTGCTGTGTGATTCAATATGGTTAGATTGTCGTCTGAGAATTTGAACTGTCGTCTGAGAGTTTCATTCAGCCTTTATTTGGTCTTTAGACTTTCTGGAACCAGAAAAGAAAGAGTTTTGGTCTTTTGGATATATCATCATATGTACAAATAAGTTGACTTCCGTCTTGTTATATTATCTTTCCTAGTATAAATCTCTAGTTCCATTATATGTGTTGCTATTTCTAGTTTCGGAGAATGACAAAGATTTTCTGCAGCATGACAGCTAGTGAAATAGCTTTCTTCCTGTTTTTTATCATATCAATTTTTAATTCAAATTACTTTCAAGAAAAAATAAATTTTCACATATAGATTGTGGTGTTTGGTGGTTTTTTTTCTTTTTTTTATTAAGAAAGTTGTATTTCATTGTATTGTTGCTTCATTATGCAGCTGCACTCGAAAGGGAGTTGTGGTCGACTGCCACAATCAATGAGGAAGTTTTGAAAACACTCCATGTGATATTCATAAACTTTCCTAAGCTCCACACATCTGAAGCAGCAACCCTGTGCATTCCTCATTTGGTAGGGGCACTTAAATCTGGGAGTGAAGTTGCTCAAGACTCTGTACTTGACACCTTTTTCTTGCTAAAACAATCTTGGTCTACAATGCCAATAGATATAGCAAAATCTCAAGCCATGACTGCTGCTGAGGCCATCCCCATATTACAAATGCTCATGAAAACCTGCCCACCAAGTTTCCATGAGAGGGCAGATACTCTTCTTCACTGCTTACCAGGTTGTTTGACTGTCACCATTAAACGTGGAAACAACCTCAAGCAAACTATGGGAAGCACTAATGCATTTTGCCAGTTGACAATAGGCAATGGCCCTACAAAACAAACCAAGGTACTCCCATGAATAACTGAAAAATTCTTTAGAAACATCAGTCATTATTTTAGCCTTTAATACTGGTTTTTTCTTGCCTTATAACGTGTGAAAGAATACACTTACTCTACATCTGTTAGTGCAAAATTCTTTCTGTTATATTTTGTTTCATGTTACATCTGTCACAAGCTGATTAGTTATTAGGTTTAGTCGGTTAGAATCAGATCAGTCTAAAAAAAGTATACTTAACTGAAGTCTCTCAAGTCTCAACTGTAGTAAATTCAATATCAATTTCACATTCAACAATAGAATGCCTTTTTCCGTTTCTCTTAGAGTTCAAACATGATATGCAGGGCCCTCTGATAGATACTTTCCAACTTTCTCTAGCTGGGTTATCATAGACCTGACACATGCCGCAATAATTATTCAGATTGATTATTTCATCTTTGATTCTTTTCGTATCTATATCCATTTTTCTTGGTCTTGTTGATTCTATCATCCCCTTGCATAATTGACAACCTAACAAACTCCAGAATTTATTTTCCATTGTCCAAACTTTATTTATGAAGTTATCAATTGATTTATCTGCTGTCTCTAGCGAGGATTATATTTTAATCATACGACATTACAGATACCATTTTTTATTGTTGCATCTGGTAGGTAGTGAACCACAGTACTTCTCCGGAATGGAAAGAAGGATTCACATGGGCATTTGATGTACCTCCCAAGGGCCAAAAGCTCTACATCGTATGCAAGAGCAAGAATACTTTTGGAAAGGTAATTAGATATTTTCCGTGATTATTCATTCTCTACATTACTAATTTTTCTTTGTGGTAACCACTAAGTGAGTGCTTACCTCTTCCTTTACTTAAAGGAAGAATTACTACTTCATAACTTTGTTTGATGGAAACCTATATTTTGTTGATTCCCGAGAGGATCTTAGCTTATTTCTTTCAAAAATTGCCTTTGATGGTGTCTCTACTTAGTGTTGTAATTCACTTTCTTATGACAACAAAATATTACTAGGCTCCCTCTTTTCATCTTTGCACTAACTAAATCGAGCAATACTCTAATTGCAATTACTTACTGGAAGTGTTGTATTTTTTATCCAGTCAACTCTTGGAAAAGTCACCATCCAAATTGATAAAATTGTGACGGATGGGGTTTATAGTGGACTATTCAGTCTTAGTCATGACGGCAACAAAGATGGTTCTTCCCGAACACTTGAAATTGAGATTATATGGTCAAACAGAATTTCTAACGATGACATTTGAAAGGGGTAGTTAGCTGCTTTTTGGGCTGGAAGCTTAGAAGGTAATCTGCAGCATGCATAATATGTTCAATATGGTTTTCTTGTAATTATCGACAAGTTTGGAAGATCCAATTTTGTAGACTGGCAGATAAAGTTGCTTCATCTGTAAGTGTAAATTAAATTGAATTATAAGTGTCTAGGGTAAAGGGTGTGTGTGACAAAGGAGGTCCTCATTTGGTAAAGGGAAAAAATTGGTTTCAATTGTACAGGTCAGTTCATAGGAAACAGAAACTTGAATCATAGGAAGAATGCCATTTTAATTAAGATTACATCAGAAGATTTTTTTTTTTCATTAGTTGTTGCGTTTTGTTTTTCATTAGATTTTGATGTTAAGTGGCCTTGTTTTATGTTTGTAAACCACACATAAGATGGAAAAGTAAACTGCCAATTTCATTTTCCGTTCAGAAATGATATTTTGACATCAAAACTTTGATGTCAAATATGGTATCATTTGATTTTTGTGTGTAATTTTGAAATTCATGTAAGTTGTACAAGATGAAATGTAACACATACATACGTTTCCACATGCTATGTATGTATGTTAAAAAAACACAACTCTTTTCCATTTCTGTCGTCAACATTTTTTAACCCAACCAACACAAAAATTTATTTTTTCATGGTCTATTTTCTAGGTTTAAATAATACCAGTAGAACAAGAGTAAATTGATGAATGAAGGTTATTTATTTAGCTGCTGCACCCAGCGACTGATTCAAGTTGAAGCTTGTCATTACCATTTACCACCAAAACTCAAAATGTACCAGCTTGTCTTTGCAGTCATTTGTGATTGCGAGGACTGCACGCAGTTAGCAAGTTTGAGACCATTTGATTGAGATTAGTTGATCCAAATTTTAGCCTTAAAATATTTTATCAAAGAAAAATCATAAACTACCTTTAGATATGAATTGTCCAATCAAGATTAGATGATTATGAGGTGTAACATATACAATGAGCATAATTGATATCAAGTTATCAACATCATATTTTACGCAGTATTTTTTTTCTTAGATGATCCGATTAAAATAATTTTTGATATTGACATTTTATTTTCCTTAGATGAGTTTTTGTTTTTAATTCACTGTAATTACTAGTTAGTGCTTTAGGCACCCAGTAAGTCCACCAAGGTATTTTCACAACTTTGGCCTTTTTCGATCAATTATGAGATTAATCTTATGCTAATCTTTTACGGATTTTTCTTGATTCTCATCCTTCTGATTTTAATGATTAAATCCTCATTTTCTATCCAATGTGTTGTACAAACTACAAAGTAAAGTTGTCTAAATTTTAACAGTAATTTTGTCTATATATTTGACGTGGAAAGCTAAGGAATATCGATACCATAATACTGTTACTATCAACAATCCTTTCATGAACTTGAATGCAAACAAAACTCTCTTTTGTTGATAAACATGAACAACCACGTACCAAAAAAGAAGACACTGCATCATCAATTCAATTCAAATTCCTTACAATCGTTGCACATGATACATCTTAATCACGAGTAGCCAAATTGTTGTGACATTGCATATAATTGTACCTTACAATTGAACGGAGCAAAATCGTTTATTTAAAGTAAGTTTTGCCTTTAACACGTGCTTGCCAAATATTGTCACAAAAAACTAAAATGAATGATGCTTGTAGATATTTTATTTATTTTTCTCAATTTTAATTTTTAATGGGAAAATATTCTATAAAAAGGTTATTTATACAGTTCCTATAAAAAGATATTTTCCGTGAAAAACAGGTTATGAATTCCAACATTCGAATTAGAAAAGGAAAGTGGCATCACCTCACTTTTTCTAAGATGGAGACGAATTTCAGGTAATATACGGTTGTCACGTAAATTTTGGAATATATTTAACTTTCAAACTGCCAATATTGGTCTTTGCTCTTTTTACCTAAATTAATTCATTTTAATAACATTTTAACTTTTTACTAGCAAAGATTAGATTAATGTCACATAAATATCTTTGCTATCATTGCTAGATATTTTCTGGAGTAACAGTCATATTTTCCTTCAAAAAATAAAAATAAGCTAGATATTTTCTTCACGAGTATATATTCATGATTTTGCTGATAATTGATCAAAATTTTCATTTTAGTAGGGTCTTTCCTTTTTTTTTTTTTTTTTTAGAAATAGTAGGGTCTTTCCTCATGACTACAATTTTTTAGTCAAGACTCGATAGATATTGACATTAACCTATTGTTTAAGATATTCAAGCGCCTCTATTCAAACCAATGTAATTTTGATTTGATGGTTGACTCAATACATTACTTGCATCGGTGTTTAATGTTTAAACTAAGGGTGTTCAAAACCGAACCAACCCAATAGAAAAATCGCAAAACAAACCAATTCAAACTGAAACCGCAAAAAATCGCATTTGGTTCGGATGAATTCGGATGACTTTTGCACTGAACTGCGCGGTTCGCTTTGGTTTGCGGTTTACATCTCAGCAACCGAACCGAACCAAACCAAACCGCAAGAATAATCAATATTACTTAAACTTATACTAGCCCAATTACATAGCCCAAGAATAATCTCTTTTGATTCGATTTTTCCATTGTTGCACCATCATGTTCGATTCTAATTCCTTTCCATCTCCTTCAATTCATTTTCAGTGATGAATTTGTTTCATTTTCTTCCCAATAATTTCTTTCATGCTTATGTTTCTTCTTAATTTTACCAATTTTGATATAAGTTTTGTTTAGTTTTAATCTGGTTAGTTATAATTTGTATGTAACTTTATGAATTGTCTATATATGTTGTGATGAGTGACTTTATACTTTGTATGTAATTTTATGCACTTGTTTCGTTTTCTCTTATGAGTAATGAGTAACAATGATTCTATGGTATTTTTGTTTAATTGTGCTTCGATCAGTCATATTTGATTTTTGACATAAGTTATGTTTGATTTTAATTTGGTTAGTTATAATTTTACCTATTTTGATCAACCATATAAGTTTGGTGGCATGTTCTGCAGTTTATGACACAACTAATACATGACTATATAAGGCAGAACAATATATTGTTCGTGTTGAAAATAAAAGTTTAGGATATATGCAATTCATGTATAGTCATATGTTATCATGTAAATAGCAAAATAAAATGTCCTATGTTTATTTTGTAACAAATTGGCAATATTAGAGTTAATGTAATTTTTTTCTCGCGATAAACCGCATCAACCGAACCAATCCAAACCGCATTGGTTTGGTTTGGATGATTTTTTAAAAATCAACCGAACCAAACCAAACAACATACTTTTTTATCTCGCGGTTTGGATGACTTTTATGCTCAAAATCGAACCAAACCGCACCTCGAACACCCCTAGTTTAAACACCGTCAATGTAAAGGTAACTGCAAATTAAATCCTAGTGTTATTTATGGGGATATTTGAAAGTAGTAAACAAAAAAAATCTAACAATACTAGTAAATTGATTTAGTAATGTGAAAATGAAACTTATAAGCATAGGATATTTATGATAGTAAATTGATTTCACACCAAGGTGGTGAATCAGAGTCGAATTGTAGTCGAGAGAGGTGTTCATAATTAATGTTGAACAGTAACTCAAATATAATTAACTCCAAAAAAGAGAACCTATAAAAATATACTAACAGTAGTTTGATTTATACTAGCTTTTTTGATGAATTCCAACTAGCTTTGATTTACCGGTTAACCTTCTACTTTATGGATCAAAGGGAATCTTCAAAGTTTTCCCACAGAAGAAGAATTGAAGTGGAAAAGCTAAAACACTTGAGTTGGGAAAAGAACAAAACTCTATACATTTTCTTAGATACTTTTTACGTGATTTTTCATTTAAAATTCTTATAACCACCTATGATTTCTCAAATTCACAAATTTCTTAATGTTTAGTATTCGTTTTGTTATTTATTTTTAAAACTTGATATCCGATTCAAGAATCAATTAATTTGAAGGGACCAATCCCACCGCTTACTTGCGGGGGCCTATTCTAAACTAGAACAAAATTCTGTATAGACTTACTTACCGAAATTGACACCTGAAAAAATCGAACCTGAAACCTTAAGATAGTAGAGTCCAAGATTTCAAGTCAACCATTAACCAACCCTAAATGAGTTAATTTCTTAATGTTTATTATAAGCACAAAAAGTGAATTTTACCTAAAGAACACAAATTTGTCCTTTGAAAATTAAAAGATATGTTTGTAATGGTGACAATGTGTAGTTAGCTAGCATACCGAAGGAAGTTTCGGTTTTTCAGTTAACAGAGAATAATAATCAAGATAACCTAATATTATATCAGTCAAAAGTTGTCTTACGTGCACGCAGCTGAAATGTTTGAAATCATAGGTTTATAAGGTGGGTGGGTAGGTAATGAAAGTTCTAAATCTCATCTAACTATTCTTTCTCCAAAATACAAAATCTCGTCTAATTAGTGCATGTACATATCACAATTTTTAGGTTTGGTTTATTATTCATTAACTAACTTTTAATACAGTGCCTATAAATTTGTTTAGTTTTAACTCACTGTTGTTTTGTTTTCGCTGAGTGATAAAAGTATATAAAATGTCATGTAATTATAAGAGAGTTATGGGTGCTTGCATGCTGCAAATTCCTTCATCATAATAAATTTGGAAACTTCTCTCAATTAAAAACAAAATTGGAAACTTAAAAGAGAATTTTACAATCTTTTCAAGCCTATTTTTAATGGTATATTTTATAAAAAAATTATGTCAAATATGACTCATAGATGGTGGCAAAGGTGCATGGGCGAGTGAACTTCGTAACCAAACATTACACTCTAAGAGTATGATTAATACTAGTGGGAAATTCAAAGTAGCAAGATTTCAACAAAACAAATAATTTTAGATTTATGGTAAAGGAGGGTTAAAGATCTCTTAGCTCAATAAAGTTTCCAGAAAAGAAAACGTTGTGTGAGACAAAACCAACCAATTAGCTTAGAACCAATTGTTCATTTAAATAAGGTGTATAATTTATACATGAAATTTGGGGTACTATAAAACTAACACATTTAGTAAGGCTATGTGTCGGGTAGCATTTTCATGAGAAATAATAATATAATTATTTTTAGGGAGGGGTGGTTGATTTTGATGGAGTTATTACACAAGTTAAAATCCTCTCACGGGGATATGATTTATTATGAAAGAGTGTAGGATTTTTCATTTGTTTTTCAATTTTTATTTGGTTTGTTAATTCTATGTGTTGTCTTCAAATAAATTTATTTATAAAAATACTGATAGAAATAGGAAAACCAAATGATATATTCACTTGTTATTATGACTCTGGTGTTAGGTGTTGACGTTGTAAATTTTTAGTGGTCTCTTTGCTACACCTTGTGCTGAAGAGATTGCTTAGTGTTAATATATATTATTTTTGCTTGTTCAAAAAGAAAAGATGAACTTCATCTTACTTTGACACTTTTGATCTTTTTTTGACAAAAATAAACGATATTCACTTATTCAAATTGATAGTGTACATCGATACAATATAAATTCAAAATCGCAAAAGACAAAAGGATGAATATGCAAACAAACTCACAACATCTATGTTAATAGCATAAAATGACGGAGTATCTATGCCTATAGATATGATTTATATTCAAGTTATCATAATACTCATGTCTCCGAATCTACAATGTTGACAACGCCAAAATCATTGATTGAATATGCACTTTCTCAAAACTAATCTTTCAACTCGAATCAAATAAACAACGCACTAAAACGAATAATCAAATACAGACCCCACAGAAACGAGAAATCAAAACAGAGTCGTGCAAAGACGACGAAATCACAAAAACAAACGAAATAAGATTGAAAAATGTTGAAATCACTTATTCAACTAAAAAGAAGCAATCGAAGGGGTGATTTTGGGTCAAAATTAACCCTAAATCACCCCTCTTTGATATTATACTAAGAAGTGAGGGTCAAATACTATTGTTATTTTGTCTTTTTTCACAAATTCATTTTTTTTTATTGTTAAGTAGTTTATTGACTAGAGATTCACCTTTTAAAAATGAGTAAATGAGATGTCTGAAATTCGAACTTCGACTCACAATGTCCCTATCAACTAAAAAGACAACATTTCCCTCATAAAAAAAGAAAGTAAAGAAGAACTCCTTTTAACAATAACAATTGGCAAAACAACATATAAATTTATTTATTTTATTTCTTTAATGGTCCCCTCATAAAAAGAATGGCTAGCATTGCCAATGACTCTCACCGTGCTTCTTCATCCCTCTAACAAAAACATGGTGGAACACATTGGTCTCTAGTGGAGTAAGGAAGGAAGCCCATTACTAGATATATGCAATAATCATATCTTCGTGCAACACATATTCTTCTAAATATCTTGATTAATTTTTATTTTTAAAAATAAAAAACTTGACTAATTTGTTACACTTAATGGATGTGCAAATATTTGTTCATTTCTCACATGATATTAATTGGAATGGGAGTCAATCAAGTGACAATATGAGAAAGAAAAATACCACTTTTCTAAAACATTATGAAGAAAAATATGCGGAAAATAGAAACATAAAATAAACGGACCTAATTAGCTTTAAAATCAACCAAATGAAGTTGTAAACGACTTTGAAGATACCCAAAGAACTTTCACTGATAACCTTTCTTTCCTCAGATTGTTGATTATAGAAGATAAGAATTAGATGCCATTTGTCCACCTTATAATCAAGAGTTTCAATAGTATGCGTATTCTTGCTGAGGATAATTCTTGTGGCCTTTATACTTCTTAGGCTATGAACCACGGATACTCCTTGAATTAGGCATGCCTTGGTGTTAGACATATATCGTGTCCGACATCGATATTTGTAATTACACTGAATATGTGATTTTCTCAAATTACTAACAGTGTTGGTGTGTTAGTGTCTGTGTCGTGGCCGTATTTATATCTGTATATGTGCATCATAATTCTTAGATTATTTCAATATCACAGTTATAGAAAAGAAATATTTTAAAATGAAATAATTGATAAATATGCTTGAAGGATAGCACTGTATTAAGAATTTCTTTGAATACTTATATAATAAAAAAGGAACCTTATTCTCATTCAACAAGGGTGGATGAAAAATATGCCTTATTAGAATTTGATTATTTTTTTTCTAGGGTGGTCATTTAAAGATATAGACAATTACATGTTGTCGATTATAACACATTTTGTTCCACTATATAATGGAGACAAATTAGTCCAAGAAAGTCACCAAAGCTAGTAGAGTAATTTACTAGCTTCTATCCTATTCTAACTATTTTTTTACTGCTCTAGTATTATTAGTGTATATACTATATAGCTTCTAGCTGCGTTGTTGCAGTTAGTGAGTGGTTAAAATTGTATTTAGTATATAGAATTTGTTGGTCAAACCAAGCACAGGACAAAGAGAGGAAACTCTGCACCTGAAGGTAAATGAGTTTCATTTTAATTCTTCTATCTTAATATTATTTTATTTTTACTATGTTTTCTATTTTAATTTTAATGATATATTATAAGATAAAAGGGGACATATGCTTATATTATAATATAATAGATTCTTATTCGATATCGATGTAAAATTTTACACTATCAATGCATCTCAATTATACGCAACTCAAACTATTTCTACCTATTTTTATGTGATTTTTGTAAAAAGAGAAGAAAATTATATAAATTAGTAAAAAGGCCCACCTAACTCTCAGACTTTTCTCAAATTTTGATTTACACATGATTCTATCATGGACCAGCCCTTCTATAATTATTGTTTGTGTATAATTGCTACCAAATAGTGTAGATGAAGTATAAATATATACATGTGCATATCAATATTTTCTTGTAAAAAAAATGTATATCAATATTATGACATATCATTAATATTTTACAACTATCTGATGAATTTATTTATCATGCACTAACAATGTAAAAGACTCTATTGAAAGGGTATTTAGAGACAAATCTAACGTCTATTTTTATCCAATAATTCAATGATAAATAATTAAGCTAATGTTGATAAGGTTTTGAAATACACCATTATTGATCAAGAAATTTAGCGTGTTTATAGTTAAGAGCAAAAAGATGCTGTTAAACTATATTAGTGTATATGGATGCAATTATGCAAATTTCCTATTATGATCACAAATGTTGGGGTATTTTAGGCATGTAAAAGGACGGTTCAATCTATCTATAACTCATAAACTCCACACAACCCAACATGAACTATTGTGAAAAATCCAAATCCAATATTGTCTTCTTTTTCTTTTCTTTTTTTGGTACAAATTGTCTTTTTAGTATGTACGTCAATAAGTCATTAATATGTGGGGAAATAATTCTAAAAATTGAGACAAAGAATGAAAAAATTAAGAAAAAAAAGTAGTGTAAAGGACCCATAGAGGATGACACACGGTTTGAGTCAAAGGTGCCGGTGTGTGTATAATGGCAACAGCCCACACATATATTTACGCGTATTTGCTAGGTTTTATGTTACCACCCCTTTCATGTCTTCTATCAAATTTTAGGAATTAATCATTTATTAAGATCAACCCAACCTTATCTTATTAGGTATGGTTGGCAACATAAAACAAGATTAGAATCAATGATGATCTAATAATTTTGGATGAACAACTTGATTAAATGTATTAAAGACATGTTTAGATTAACGTTTTATCTACTGATGTATATACTTATGAGACAATTTGAAATAATTTATAAATATAGTTTATGATATATTCATGACTTATTTTCATAAATTTTCTATGATAGCTTATATATAAACGCTTATCACAATACATATTTATACTCTAAAAAAATATAGATATTTATGATATAAGTCGTAAATTAAACTATTTATTCAAACAACGCATATGAGTTATTGGATAGATGTTTATTATATAAGCATTATATGTCAACAATTTCTATGTTCAAGTTGAAAATATAGTCAAATTATTATCATATAATAGTTGTTTCCATTAGTTATTTGTTTTTCTTAAAACTGTATCCAATGAAATTTGAATTTGAATAACGTCTGTTAAAATGGTTTGGTTGATATATTCTAACATCATATTATATTTTCATATCAAATTTAACTTATTCTTATACTAAGATGAATGATATAATTCTTTATAAACTATTACAAGAGTTTTATTTTTTTATGCGAGATTTGAGTTTTTCCAATATTCGTTACTAGTCCGAACAAGCATAGTTGAAAATTCAATCATCTTTTTTTTATGTGAAGGACGTATTGAGTTGAATTTTTACAACCAACACTCCGTCTCACAAGTAGGAAATGATTCTTATTTTTCTTAAACAAAGCTTAAATAAGAATTCAATTATTTATATTTTTACCCTTTTCTTGTTGAATCCCTGTAAAAAATAATATTGAATATCACAGTATTTGACTCATCACACCAAGTGTCAACAAATCACTTTCTAAAGTCTTGATGTTAAAGTGGCATGTGGGTCAGTCCAAAATATTTTTCTTGCAAAAATTCTAACACAATTTTTCTTCCTCCCAAGCTTATATATACCCCACACACTCCTCTTCATTTCAAACCACAACACAACCTCTCCCTAATAGTCTATTCTCAACTTCAAATTTGGTTTGAAATTCTAAACCTCTTTGACTTCAAACAACACTTGTGTTCTCACTACTTTCTATAACTTTTCTAAGCTTGGAGTTATATATACTTATATGTGCTTTGCTTGTGTTACAAATTTGAGTACATCAACTTGGATTACATAGACATTAGTTAGAGTTTTGAGTCTTCATTTTGAAGCATAACTCTAACTTGGTTTGGTTTTTGTTTGTCATAAAAAGATGACAGTGGAAAAAGGTAGCAACATGAACCATCAACAGCAGCCATTTGAAGTATCCATTGACACTGCTGGTTCTAAGTGCTTTGATGATGATGGCCGTTTAAAACGAACTGGTAATTCATTCATCTCTTCTATACTTTCTCTTTACCTTTAAAACATCAGTAAAAGTCATCGTCAGCTTAGCAACAATGCATAATATATGTAAGGTCCGGGATTTAAACCCCGGCCACCACAAGAACAACATGCAGTAAAAAGGTGAAAACTACTAACGTATTAACTCTCTTTTATGCGACAAAAATAGGAAATGAATGGACAGCAAGTTCACACATAATCACAGCAGTGATTGGCTCTGGAGTGCTGTCTTTGGCATGGGCTATAGCACAACTTGGATGGATTGCTGGACCATCAATGATGCTTCTTTTCTCATTTGTTACTTATTACACCTCCACTCTTCTCTCTGTTTGTTATCGTACCGGTGATCAACTCAATGGCAAAAGAAACTACACTTACACCGACGCTGTTAGAGCATATCTCGGTGGCTTTAAGGTCAAGATTTGTGGATTTGTTCAATATGCTAATCTTTTTGGTGTTGCTATTGGATACACTATAGCAGCTTCCATAAGCATGATGTGAGTTTTAAGTGACAAAACTTGAATTATAATTTAAAGATTTGTTATTATTAAATTGTGCTAATTGGTGTTTTTTTGTTGACTTTAATCAATAGGGCAATCAAAAGGTCTAACTGTTTCCATAGCAGTGGTGGAAAAAATCCATGCCACATGAATGGAAATATTTACATGATTTCATTTGGTATTGTGGAAATCTTTTTCTCCCAAATTCCTGACTTTGATCAGTTATGGTGGCTCTCTGCTCTAGCTGCTGTCATGTCCTTCACATACTCAACTATCGGCCTTGGTCTTGGTATCGGTAAAGTTATAGGTATGAATGATTCCATTCTTATTCATGACTAAGAAGTCTTTGGCTTGATGTTTGGTTTAGTTTTCAAAACATTGAATAAAAGACAAAACTTTGATGTTGTCTAATAAGTATAACATGCTATGTGATTAAAAAAACTTGGTTAAATTTAAAATGGTTCTATTCAGAGGCGTAACGACTCGATTTGATTTTTATGACAAGTAGAAAGAAAAAAAAGACCAATTAAAAATAACTAGTTTTGTTTGGTTTTTACAATGTTTTCTCACAAAAGTGGAACCAAACTAAACCAATAAAGATTGTGTTCGTTTAGTTCGGTTAAATTTGGTTGATATTTTATAAAAAAAATAGTACATAAAGAATTGCACTTGAATTTTGTGCATTAAAAGTCCTTTGTTAATCTACTTGTGCTGATTTTGATTTGATGTGGACATGTTACAGAAAACAAGGGCTTTAAAGGAAGCTTAACTGGGATAACCGTTGGTACCGTGACGGAAACCCAAAAAGTTTGGAGGAGTTTCCAAGCTCTTGGTAACATAGCCTTTGCCTACTCCTACTCAATGATCCTTATAGAAATTCAGGACACAATCAAATCCCCTCCATCAGAGTCCAAAACAATGAAGAAGGCTACCTTAATCAGTGTTATAGTCACAACCATTTTCTACATGATGTGTGGTTGTTTCGGATACGCAGCTTTCGGAGACTCAAGTCCTGGAAACCTTTTAACCGGTTTCGGTTTCTATAATCCTTTCTGGCTCCTCGATATAGCCAATGCTGCAATTGTTATCCACCTTGTTGGCGCTTTTCAAGTTTACGTCCAACCCTTATACTCAGTAGTTGAGAAAACCGCAGCTGAAAGATTCCCGGATAGCGATTTCATCAACAAAGACATTGAAATTTCGATCCCTTGTGTCGCCTCTCCTTTAAAAATAAACCTCTTTAGATTGGTTTGGAGGTCAATTTTTGTGATCATAACAACCGTAATATCAATGCTTCTACCATTCTTCAATGACATTGTTGGACTTATTGGAGCCATTGGATTTTGGCCTCTAACGGTGTATTTTCCAGTGGAAATGTACATTGTTCAAAAACAAATACCAAAGTGGAGTACAAAATGGATTTGTCTACACATGCTTAGTGCTGCTTGTCTTGTGATTTCTTTAGCTGCTGCAGCTGGTTCTGTTGCTGGTGTTATTGCTGATCTTGGAGTTTACAAGCCATTCCATGCTATGTATTAATCATGTAACATTACTACTTAGTGTTCACCATCATCAAGGATTTAAGTAGCATTACAAAAAGAAGTTTCAATTCTTGCTCATTTGAAACCTTGAGGATGGTGTTCCTGTGTTATTGCACAGTGGCCTTGTAATTTTTTTTCTGTGTATGCTTACTTTGTAACTTGCTATGTACTCCAATTTCCAATGAGAAATGGAAGAAATGACACAAAATCTTACAAATATTCAAATCTTTCTTTAGGGATAAGGGATGGAATTGGGTAAAATCATCATAATAAGGTGTATTTGATCATTTGATCTCTCAGTCAGCCAACATAAATGGTATAATCTAAATTCAATTAGTATGAGACTAAATGGGTTTAATTGAGCAAGACATTTATATTTCATAAGGAAACTATAACTATTGTACAATAAATAATTTACCTTCAAAAGAATATTTCCTCCCATTTCTTTTTACAATACAAGACTTTGCCATTCAAATTCAAAATAGAATCATTCTCGAGGCAATAACTCCCATATCAAAACTTTCTTTGAATAAAATACGGAAGGAAATACAAAAAAAAGTTGATAAGGTTTTTAAATACACCATTATTGATCAAGAAATTGTGGTTATAGTTATGAAGAAAAAGATTATGTCTAACTATATGTTGGTGTATATGAATGCAACTAGTGAGAGTACCCGTGCAACGTGCGAGGGGACGCAACAATTTTCTAAAATAAATCGTTATAATTTAATGCAATAAGCAAATTATTAATTTAATATTAATATAAGACTCGTACGCAGGCAATGCTGCTTAGATATATTATTTTAATTAATATGATAAACATGTATATGAATATTGTTAACAATACAGGGTTTCAGAGAGAATAACAAAGACAGTTAGGTTTCAATATGATTATTGTAACATCTCAAATTACTTTTAGGATTGTCAATTGATCCCAAAAACTAACACGAGTCTTTTTAGCGTGTTTTGTCCTCACTCGCACGCTTCTGAAAACTTAGCAGAAGGTCACTCATCCCAAAATTGCTCCAAGTCAAGCACGCGTAACTGTGGAGTTTTTATGGTTTGGGCTACCAAAAACAAGATGCATCTTCTTTTGTGTGTCAAACACCTCTGATTTTATATCAAGTGTAAGAACAAATCTTGTGTATTTGTAAATATTTAGAAGTCTCTTGTCCGCATGCTTGAACATTAGAAGTCTCATTCAGTTGTGATTGAACATCATAAGTCTTTTGAACAATATTTTGCATCTGAATGAATGTTTTTCTTCAGTATATTTTGTTTGTATAGTATCATCTTTTTGTTCATGACAAAAGAGGGATTAGTATATAAGCATTTAAGTTTTGAGTCTGAACGTAAAAGTTAATGAATTTACAAAGTAAATGAACTTAGAAATTTTTTGTTTTTGATTAAATAACTTCAGCTAGTTAAACCAACCAGACTCTGAAGATCTTGAGCTAAGAGGAACAACTAGTATGGTAACTCAAAACTACCAGACTTGAGGGGATATTATAAACCTCGCCCTTTGAACTATCAGACACAAAGGGAGCTTACAAACCTCAGACCTTATAGTCAACTTATTAATTAGATTAACAACAATTGTTCTTAAACACCTGTGTTTGTCGTCATCAAAATGGGGGAGATTGTTAAACAAAATGGGTTGTGTACAATGACTCTAAAGTTTTGATGATAACAAATAATTGAACATGCTAATATGTGTTCAAGTGTGTAGGACCACATATTAAAATTTATCAAGTTCTGAACATATATGAGAGCATCTAAAGCACAAGAGAAGCTAAAGACTTGGTAGGAGATTTGAGGAAATGTCAACCAGAAGTCAACACATTAATCAGAAGTAAAAATGCACCCAAAAGCAATTGAAGGTCAGACTCTGAGTCACCCTGACTCTGGAAGCATCGGACTCTGAAGACTCAGAAGCCACGTCAACTTTGTCTTCTTCTGAAGAATGGTCACTTCCAGCATCTGACCAAGTACAGTTTTTCTTCTTCTAAATCATGTGCTAAGTCAAATTCAAGGATAAAAGAAACGAAACAGATAATTCCAATTGTAGCAAAGGAATTTGAAATATCTTTTCAATAGAATTAACCAAATCATGGAACATTCCAATATCCATGATCAAATTTCTCAAAGACTCTAAATTATGTGATGACACCTCTCCAACGTCTCTCATTTTCTTTCCTTTATAAGGAGCTGAATTTGAAAGTGTCCTTACTCTGTTAAAATCATAGCGAATTTTGAACTTAGAATTTCTTACAAACTTTATATCTTAGAAATTCTTAAGTCTTAGAGTCAACTTTGTTTTGTATTGTTTACACCCCTGATTGTATATATAAGATAAAATCCAACAATCTTTTATTTGATTAACTTAGATTATGAGAAGTCTCTTTCAGTTATGATTGAGCATTGGAAGTCTCTTTTTTGTGTGTTTGAGCATCTGTAAGTCTCTTTTTTGTGTGTTTGAGCATCTGTAAGTTTTTAGCTTGTGTGTTTAAGCATTTGTATTGTTTGAGATTATAGTGAAAATCCCTTGGAAGTTCTAGGGGACTGGACTACTCTCAGTTTGAGAGAAGAACCAGTACTCTCTCTCTCTCTCTCTCTCTCTCTCAGTTTTTTTCTTATCTATAACAGCCGGATATGCCTTTGTATGGTATAGTAAGCTGTTTAGCAACCTGTATCGATTTGCCACAGTGTGGTTAGATACAATGCACTGGCAGCCTCCGCATGCCAGGATGGGAATGAAGATAGACTTAGTATCAAGCAACTTTCAGGCTAGCAATTGTCTTGTCTACGAGGGGCTAGACGAAGTATTGCGTATAGAAAGCAGGAAGGGCTTTGTGAGGCAGCAATGCGAGATCGCCCTCAGATCTTTATCATAGCCTCTGGGGTACTTATTTATGCTTAACTCAAGGAGTTTCTACTATACGCTTCGGGTCTTACCTTATTTCATGCTGATCGAAGCGCTATCCCTTCTTATCCCCTCTTTGTATGAATCTTTCCGTCTTGGTCCGATCGGACTTTATTTTCGAACAGGTATTCCCCTTGATTAGCTAACTCTTTTTTTAGCTGGTCTGTGCTTTCCAGTGAACATTCTCTTTCTAGAGAGAACAGGTGTGCACCAGAGCTGGAGCAATTCATGGAAAGCATCCTTATCTGATTAAAGAACGGAGAGTATCATCTCCTGGGGCCTGACCCTGTGATGTAGAATCCTTTGCTCTTTCACGCATTGATCTTGATTCGGGTTTAAATTTATTTCTTTCTCAGCCTTGCACCCGGTAATAACGGAACTTGAAGTCTTGCTCGTCTCTTTCATTTCATTGACTAGGAAAGGATTTTCAGTGATAGGAGGACACTCTATCAAAGGCCTTGATCCAGCTCTTGATAGAACCTAAAATGGATGAAACACCAGATAGATGAAGACTAGAAATTGTTGAATCAACTGCTCCTCCAGAATGGCTGGTAATACCACTTAAGGGCGGATAGACCGTCCACCCAGTGCCGCTACCCACCTCTACTAAGGCTGAGCTTAATAGGAGCAAGAGACTTGGTGCAAGACAAGAATTCTTACTAATAATAAGAAAGGGTTAAGGGCCTCTAACGCCTATAAATATAAGCTTCTTTCAGTCTCTATTTGGCAAAGCAAAGGGAGACGGGGACTTTAAAGTCGGCAAGAAAGAGCTTTAGCCAATCTTTTCTGCACCAATCTTGCCCATCAGCCTACTTTGCCAAGACGTGGCAGGAGCGCAACGACCTAGCCCAAACCTACTTAAACTAAAGGCCTTAATGTCAAATAAAAAAATCGAGGAAAATAACGTCAAGTAGAAACGAACAAGGTCTTACGGCACGATCGCTATCTCTTTTATTTTTCTTTATCTCTCCTCTATAGAAAGAGGGGATGATACGTGGCGTGGTATACCTGATCGTTTGGTCAACGAGACGTACGTAAGTCGACATAGCTCCATTTATATTTATATTCTTTTTTTTCTTTCACTTAGCCCGCCTCTCCCCGGACCAACCCGGATCTGCCCTCGAAAGTCTCTCTGCATTTTGGGAGCAGAGCATGCAAAATCGAGCAATGAATCTTAGAAAAATTTCCTCAGGTCTCTATAAATCTATCAAAAAAAAAAGCCCGGGTAGAAGCACAAGCAAAAGGAGAGAGGAAAAGTCGAAAAAGGAAGGGGGGAGGAGACTCGCCTCAATACTTCCCACTGGACGAGAGGCGCACCTAACCCACCTACCCACTCATCAATCACGGTGTTCAGCTGACTTGCACTGATAGACCCCTATTGTATTGGAATTAGGCGCCCATCTTTTGACTGTTGTCAACTAATATCTTCAATGTTCGATTCTACTCTATGTTAGAACATTTCTGTGAATGCTATTCTGATCTAAGTGGTCCTATTCTGTGTCCCGTGCTAGGAAGCATTATTCCTCTTTTCATTCCAAATTCAAGAATACGACCGATACGATTGATTGGTCTGTGTGCCTCTCTTATTACTTTTTTGTATTCCCCTGTTCCTCGGATACAATTCGATCCTTCTACGGCCAAATCTCAATTTGTGGAAAGCCTTCGATGGCTTCCTTATGAAAACATCAATTTTCATTTGGGTATAGACGGTCTCTCTTTTTTCTTCGTGATATTGACCACATTTCTGATCCCTATTTGTATTTTAGTGGGTTGGTCTGGTATGAGAAGTTATGGGAAAGAGTATATTACAGCATCTCTAATTCGTGAATTTCTAATGATCGCCGTGTTCCGCATGCTGGATCCTCTACTATTCTATGTTCTTCCCGAAAGCGTGCTAATCCCTATGTTGTGCGGAGCTGAGCATCTTCTATTCGCTGGGATAAAGCTTTTCCTCTGCAGGGGCCTTGTGCAGTAAACCCCCTACGGGCGGTCGTCCGTCGTAAAGTAGTCCCCGTGAAGCTTTCGGGAAGAGGGGTAGTCTTGTGCGTAAGCATAACATTTCTGGTCGAACCCGCCCAACCCAACTAAGACGAACCGAACCTGACAGACACATCTTTTTCCTTTTGGGAGGGTACTCCGAGTAGTGGGTACCTCGTAGGACCTCGACCCGCCTACTCGGGTCTTGTATGGATATGCAGGAAGGGGTGCTCCTAGGTGTGTGTAGGGGTTGTGTTTGTTCGCGAGAATGGATTCCTCGTCAAGTCAGTTTGGGGGGTGTGGACACACTTGCGCGAATTCGGGTAACGGCTACAAGGGAAAAATCGAAAGGAAACTGTACCCAACCAGGGATGGACGTAAACTCGTAAGCTACCGAGGGTAGGGATAATCGTCCAGGTCTTATTGTGAAAAAAAAGCCGCCCCGCCACAGCAGGCGGGTTGGTTCCTCTGTCGTCGCCGGGGAGCTCTTGGTGAGGAGACCTTAGGATAAGTTGCTAAAACAAACGGGAGGGGAGGATCGACCCGTTCAGTATAATTCCGAAGAAAGACTGTTGGCAGCAGGTGGAGACATTTCTTTGGCCCCCTTAAAAAAAAAGGAAATGCGGGCAGGGTTAAGCTCGGTAGAGGGTTCGATAATAGGGTCCCGTCTTAAAGATTCAGATAAGAAAAGAGTTCCAAACCTTTATGCATGCACCTTCGTATAAGTGCTGCATACAAGTTCCGGCCAGGATAATTGGGAAACAAAAACAAATAGGAACCGCTCACATCACAGTAGTAGTAGCGTAAAGCCGTAAGTCGGGGGCGGCCATAAAAGAAAGGCTATTACTTTCACATCTCTCTCTCTAGATATCTAGGGAGAGATCCACTGCGTGAGCAACCGACTGTGCGTGACATGTGCTCTACAGGCCGCACTCCATCTTTCTTCCCCTTTTTTATTTCATTTGGAAGACGGGCGTTGCGTTCGGTTCGAAAGGCATGGTTTTCAGTATGTCTCCGGATAGGGCCCCCCACTAGTCCGGCTAGCAAGTGAGCGGTTCTTTCGGGCGAGAAGCGGGCCGGGCCCTACGGGCGGGCATCTCCCGCAACGCAAGCTGCATTGTTCGCCACCACCCGATAAGCAAAAGATTCGAGAGTCCAGGTCTCTGATTGATTTCATCTGCTGCATTAGATTGTAAACTCATTTATACACTGATCAGTAAAACACTTAGAAAAAGTTACAAAAATAAATAAATATTTCAATCCCCCCTTATATTTTTGTCATCTACACTCTCAATAAACACCTAAATTGATTCTTTTATGTTGATATGGAATGACTTAAAAACTAAACAATTTAAGTCCTACTAAGAAACTTATCATTACAACATTTCATGTTGCAAATTTATTCACATCATTTAATTCACGTATTTTTTCCTTTTTTACATAAAGATATATGGGGTATAATTTCTTGTGTGTATTTTATACACACACCAAGAGAAAATTACTCTTGAGTTGAATCAAACGAGCAACAAACTGCACAGTTATGTCTTTCTCGATGGCAAAATCAATTCTCATAAACACAACTATAAACATTTTGTTGAATGCATGCTTTATTAATAAAAGAAAATATAAAAATACAGTTAATGCATCATTAATTTAAAAAATCAATTTTGAATATTAGATAAATCACATGTAATTGATTTTTTCTTTCTCATGAATTAAACATGACTCTTGGAGTCATGAATTTCAATCACAAATAACACATCAACTCCATGCATGAACCACGAACATATGTTGTAAATAATACATATCCTCCTTTTCCTTGTATCAAATATGCTTCTCTTTGAGTCATGCAAGTCATGTGAAAATAACATCAATATATATTCAAATAATACATATCTCTCATTTTTTTCATGTATTAAATAGACTCTTTGAATCATGCAAGTCATGTGAAAATAAATATTATATAAGTTAAAAATATAAAGTGATTGTATATTTTAACCACTAATACATTTTTGTACTATATGTATCGATTTTCTATCAAATAGCTGATTTTATTTTTGTAACAGTAATCACATAAAATTTTATAACATTCTATTATTTAATGAAAAATTATAAATTAGATCATTAATTACTTTAAAATTAGATGGAGAACATCAACAATGTTAATCATTTATTTGGTCACTTGTTTGATTTCATCTATTCTTTTGGTTTATTCTTTTTCTTTGTTTCTTTATTTCGTTCTTCTTTTTGCACAAATACATAAACTAAGAGACACTTTAGGAAGAAAAAAAAATCATGGAGGCACAATAAAATTATTGAAGAGCTAGAATCCACCAACCTTTATCAAAATATATTTTGACACATTGTAGTTCTGTTAGGGTTGGCCTAATAATTTTCAATTGTGTGACACCTAAAATAAGCTTTAATATATAAGTTTTTTCTTAGAGTTAAGTACAAAAGTTTTACGTGATGTGGCTAACACATCATGCATGTAAAATAATTTTACATTGATATTGTATATAAATTAAACTATTTTTCTTGTAATATATAGCCTTTTTCTTTATAAAATATATTTGTACCCTTAAAAAAAATTAATTTGTTTTTTTAGGAGTAAATATACATTTTTTATTGGTGGGTCTAAAATAGATGATTTAGTACCTTTATTCTTTGGCCGGCCTAAATTTAGTTAAACTATATTGATGAAACATTAGAGACCAAAAAAATATGGAGTTATGTTCTTATTAAAAGTTAAAACTTCAAATAACAACGGTACCAAGATCAAAACATGACTCTCATACTAGGTTAGACTCTTATTTATAAACTTTTTTTTAAGGTCTTATCTCATCTAAAATAAGACTGCTAATAAAATTTGTATTCAAGGTTTTTTTTTTGTTAGTTGTTCAATTTTTGTTCTAGCAGTGATTTATGAGAAAAGTAGTTTTAATCGACTATCTCAATCAAAGCATTTGGCATCAGCAGTGTTGATGGATACTTCAAATAACTTTTTTAAATGGCAAAATATATATATATATATATATATATATATATATATATAACACTCGAGAGAAAAAACAAAAACAAAACTTGGACCAAAAACTGTCACCTAGACACCACCAACAACACCAAAGTGGTCCAACCAACCACTACTCATAGAGGCAGCAGAGAAACAATCCCACTACACATAAAAACTAGAAGATGGGCACCACACAAGCCGTCAAAAGACACAATCAAAATCATCTATATTCACATACTACACATTATTAACACCGACAAAAAACTCCATAAAACTATAACATATTCATTATTCTCTTGCGTATACAAAAATATGGACAATGCGCACACATAATCACAATAGTAATTGATTCTGGAGGTAATGACATTGGCTATAGTAAACATAAGATAAATGAATTATAAGTAACAGAGTCGAATTATAATTTAAAATTTGTCCTGATGTGTTTACATTATCGCATTTGGTATTCTGAACATATTTATGTTCTTCACATTCTCAACTATTGGCGTTGGCCTTGGTCTTGCTATATGTAAAGTTATAGGTATGAACAAATTTATTCAATTTGGTTGGTATTTTGAAAGTTAGTTTATTAAATTATTAGCTTAATTATGGTTTTGGTCTCCATATTTCAAAATCATTATTTTTGAACTCAGATTAAATGATGTGTCTATTTTTTAATGACGTGGAATGATTTTGATGATGTGTCTTGATCCACATGTGTTAACCAATTCCATGTCATTCATTTCTGTTTTTTTTTTATAAATAAAAACAGCAAAACAAAAGATCAAATAACTAATTGAAAATAACAAAATTGGAACCCTAAATCCCAATATACACCATTTTTTATCGTTCTTATATTCTTCAAAATCCTAGCAGCCAAAATCCAAAATCAATGCATGTGCCAAAAAGGAAAACGAAAATCAAATCACCGTGTGTTTCGCTTGAATGTGGTTTTGAAAAAAGGCCACACATTTTCAAGATCTTCTCTTCTTATCCATTCACTCATATTAGAGGAACCCAAATTCAACATCTTATACCCATATCTTTATCCCAAATTGAATACCCAGTTTTAAGAATCTGACATCTATTCATTTTCGTATGAACCCAAAAGTATTAACGCAAAAGAGAAAACAATGTTAGATATAGGGATTCTAATCTATGATTATTTTTTTCAATTGTATTTTTTCAGTTTAGTTTAATATAATATTTGTATTTTTAATAATTTATATATTTGTTTAATTTCACTTCATTAAATAATGACATGTAAATTGATTAATACACATGGATTGTGCCACATCACCATATCATCAGATCATTATAAAGGTGACACATCATCCAATTTGAGTTCAAAATTCTTGAAGGGGGGCAAAAATTGGTTGATTTTAAAATAGTGGGACCAATTCCATGAACATGTCAAAATAGCGAGACCAAATTTGTAATTAAACTTAAGTTATTTGTGTTTGTAGTTATTCCTTGTTGTGATTTTGATGATGTCTTTTGTTGTTGTGTTATTCTAGTTATTTCATAGAAAATGGCTTAGTTATATTAAAGCACCCTAGTTAATCTCTGTCCTAAAATCGTCTACAATAGTACTCTTAAGCTTAAGTGTTTCTAGGTATTCAAGTATTCTCAAGATGCCTTATTTTCTGAAACCTTGATCCAATTCAAATAGTTGATATACAACCTCTAAATCGATTCATTACTTGTCTCTAGAGATTTGTTCAAGAATTTTGATTTGATTCAAATGTCCGCCTTTGAGGCTTTTAATCGATTCAAATGTCCTCTAGGATTTGTTTCATTGCTATTGAATTGTATCAGTGTTATTTGAATTGCATCAATCTTCATCTAAAAATTATGATTCGATTCAAATCATTGCAAGGGTAATTTTGAACCAATTCATTCTTCATCTGAAATTGATTTGAATTGATTCACAGTTCTTGACCTTCGTGTCGAAGTTCATAGCACGCGGGTTTCATTTTTACACTATTTGAATGGATTCACCTTAAATTGATTTGATTCAGGTTGGTTTTTCCTTTGTTATTTTGAGGCAAACTTGTCTCACTTATATATATATATATATATATATATATATATATATATATTGTAATTTATATAATCAATTTGCAAACATACTCTAAAGTCTCAAACCTCTCTTTTTCTACAATTTTCTTTAGATTAAACACTTTTAATAAAAATTTACGTAGATCTAGATTGTTAGGGTGTTATAGGACTTGTAAGTATGGTTTCTTTCAAGGATCTTGGTGGTGGATCAATTATCTAAAGCAAAAGGAGGTGCTTTTCACCTTCAAAGGTAATTTTGAGGGTTGTTTCTCAAACATCCAAGGTTCAAGGGGATCGGAGCGGAGGTGTAGCAAAGATGATTTCTCAGAGTAGAAGATCAAAAGATTGCATGCAAGCTTGAGATTCAAAGACTGAATGGATGTCTAATTTCAAGAGAGCTTGAAGATTGGATCTAGTGTGATTGCTTAGAAAATAAGGAATCAAAGAAATTTTTGCAATCATACTCTTGCAAACATTTTCATCGTAGTGGAAGTACATAGAAGATGTTCTTTCCTAAGAAAGACAAACCCTTAGTGAGGACAAAAAGGGGAACCTCTATAAATCTCGATTGCTTCTTAATTGAGATCTATAAATACTCAATTCAATCACAATTCATCTTGGCAATTAATGTGTCAATAATTTATTCATATATCAAGTTGTTAATCTTTCATTCGGTGTGTTTTTGAGTTTTCCAAATAATCCTCATAGAAATTCAGGTAACAATTAACTAATTTCAATAAAAAAAATTGAAACTCGTTACATGACAAATTAAAGTCTAAACTCAATTGTTAGCTATGCTATTACAAAACAAGACACAATCAAATCCCCTCCATTAGAGTCCAAAACAATGAAAAAGGCAACTTTCATCGGTTACAACCATTTTCTACATGGTGTGTTGATGTCTTGTATACGAATCTTTTGGAGACTCAAGCTCCGGAAACCTTCTAACAGGTTTTGGTTTCTATAACAACCATTTTTGGCTCTAGATATAGTCAATGCCGCAATTGTACTCAATAGTCGAGAAAACTGCAGCCCAAAGATTCCCAGATAGCGATTTTGCTAACAACGACGTTAAAATTCCAATTCATGGCGTCATGTCACCCTCGAAGATAACCTCTTTAGATTGGTTTGGAGGACAACTTCTGTGATCATTACAACTATAATATCAATGCTTCTACCATTCTTCAAATGTTAGCCTAATTGGAGCTATAGGATTTTAGCCTCCAACTGTGTATTTTCTAGTGGAAATGTACTTTGTTCAAAAGCAAATACCAAAGTGGAGTACAAAATGGATTTATTTACACATGCTTAGTGCTGCTTGTCTTGTGATTTCTTTAGCTGCCTGCAGCTGGTGTTTTTGCTGATCTTGGAATTTACAAACCATTCCATGCTATGTATTAATTATGTAACATTACTATCTAGTGTTTGTAACATTTCAGACGACTTTAAGCATTGCCGATTAGCCTTACAAACCAACACAAGTCTTTTCAGCGTGTTTTATCCTCACTTGCACGTTTACCGGGAAACTTCCCGGTAGGTCACCCATCACAAAATTGTTCCAATTCAAGCACGTCTAACTGTGGAGTTCTTATGGAATGGGCTACCAAAAAGAAGATGCATCTTGTTGATATAGATAGTACCAAACAATTCTTATAAGTCTTCCTTCAACCATGCAATCTCATACATGTACGGCCTCGTGATCCCTCTCATTCCGGTGTGATTCGGTTCATCTAGAAATTACCGGGATCCGCTCATTGTTGTGTCCTTATGCACCGGCGACCACTCCCCGCCCTCGTCAATCTTGGGTGTTACGGTGTTCACCATCATCAAGGATTTAATAAACCTCTAGGATGGTGGTGTTCTTGTTAATTTTATTGCATAGGGGCCTTGTATTATTTTCCCCTTAGTTTTGTGTATTTCTACTTTGTAACCTGCGATGTACTCCAATTTGGAAGAAATGACACAAAATCTTTCAAATATTCAAATCTTTCTATACGGATGGAATTATGTAAAATTGTCACAAGAAGGTGTTTAATCTCTCAATGAGCCAACTTAAAGTATAAATTCTAAATTTAATTACTATGAGAGTAAACATAGGCTTAATTGAGCAGGACTTATGTATTTCAAAAGGATATATTAACTATGAGTTGAGATCCTCGGTTTTTTTTCCATTTGAAAGTATACTTTTTTTTTAATATTGTTAGTTCGGAAAAGAAATTCTCTTTACTGTCTCTACGAAATCCAATACCCACCTCAACTTTTGTGAGCTGAGTTTCTTTTTATGTAACTTAACTTTTTATTAAATAATTGGTGAATGTGGAAGATTCCTAGAAGCTAGTTATTGATTGATTATGAAATGGAAAAATGTTACTAAAAATGATAGAAGTGCTTGAGGTAGGGGGGCCACTAGACAAATATAAACCATTGAAAGTGTAAAATGAAAATCACATTGATGTTAGACCATCCAAAGCACACCACTGAACCATATTTCAAATACTATATGTATTGATGACTCATTGAGCCATGTGCTTCATCAACTCAAATTTGCAAGGAAATTATATGTTATGTTGCTTAGCCAATAAATCTTGATAATGACCCTCTCCTATCACAAAATTATTTGGACGACTTATAAAAAGGAGTATGAGTCTCATATAGAAATATTAGATCCAAGCATGTTGTAACTACCTAAAGTTTCATGCACGTGACAAAATGGAAAGGAGAAATAAAATGGAGAAATTATAATGAGCGGCACACATGCGATAGGTGATTGATTTTTGTTTTTGTTGTCACCTGAGAGGAAGTGTGGAGGATAGATTTTGAGTTAGGTGTTGACTTTGATTTTTGTGGTTAGATTTCTTATTGTTGTTGGTGGTAATCTTTAATTTAGGAGATGATTGTTGGTGATGTTATGGTTTTCTTTTGGATATTCCGCCTATATACGACGTTTTTGTTTGTACTTTCAATCTTCCGATCCATGTTCATCTTGTACGGGGATATGATTATTAATAAATTTTGTTGTTCAAAAAGAAAATAAATATAAGAACTCCTTTGAAAAAAAAAGTATTGCCCTGACTCATTTGTAAATAATTTAAAGTTTGCGTACATATTACCTATTAGTCACTTTTTTTTTGGTAGAAAAATACTCATTAGTC
Source organism: Medicago arabica (assembly GCA_946800305.1). Classification (NCBI taxonomy): domain Eukaryota; kingdom Viridiplantae; phylum Streptophyta; class Magnoliopsida; order Fabales; family Fabaceae; genus Medicago; species Medicago arabica. The sequence goes on along the minus strand of OX326965.1, from coordinate 11,428,968 downwards.
TATTACTAATTATTTATTTTTTAGAGTAAATGTGTAACTACTTATTTGTCAATTTCAAAGTTCAACGTGTGTTAACTATTTTGTTATCAATTACACAATTAGTATATTCATGGCATAGATAAATTGGTGCAAGCAAAAACGAACTATCAAGGATTTAATAGGCAAAGAACTAGTAATAATGTTAACAACAACACCGAAATATATTAATTTATTTAGTTAATTTAAATGACTTAGAAGAAGGCAATTAAGAAGAAATAAAATAATTATCAACTAAAGTTCGATCTAACAGAAAGGGTTAAACTCTCACAATATAACAAACTAAAATTTGAATATCGACTAAAAGAGATACTCATGTCAAACACGCTTCAAATAAGAGTACATCTACTAAAGAGAGATGTATAAGAAAACAAAAGAAAGAACTTATGTGAAAGTCATCTTAGACTAAAAATTTGTCTACACATGCTTAGTGCTGCTTGTCTTGTGATTTCTTTAGCTGCTGCAGTTTCTTATTATGTAACTTAGCTTTTTATTATAGGCTTAAATAAGTCTTTTATCCCTGTAAATATAGGTCATTTGAATTTTCGTCCCTGAAGTTACTAATCCTTCCAATCTGCCATTGCAAAATTTAATCATCTGACTTTTGGTCATAATTAGGTTTTTTTGCTGAGGTGGACTGTCATTAGCGACATGGTGCCCATGTGGCAAGTGATGATTGTGCGAGGTGGTTGACTTCAATAGGTCTTTCGTCCCTGCAAATATAGGTCATTTGAATTTTCGTCTCTGAAGTTACTAATCAAATGTAATTAGGACCATTTTTCAAATTATTAATATTTGCAGTGGCAAAATGGAAGGATTAGTAACTTCATGGACGAAAATTCAAATGACCTATATTTACAGGGACAAAAGACTTATTTAAGCCTTTAATATATAATTGGTAAATGTGGAAGATTCCTCTAAGCTGGTTATTGATTGATTATGAAAGGGAAAAATGTTGTTACTAAAAATGATAGAATTGCTTGGGGGTAGGGGGGCCACTAGACAAATATAAACCATTGGAAGTGTAAAATGAAAATCACATTGATGTTAGACCATCCAAAGCACACCACTGAACCATATTTCAAATACTACATGTATTGATGACTCATTGAGCCATGTGCTACATCAACTCAAATTTGAAAGGAAATTATGTTATGTTATGTTATGTTACTTAAAGCTAATAAGTCTTGATAATGACCCTCTCCTATCACAAAATTATTTGGACGACTTATAAAAAGGAGTATGAATCTCATAGAAATATTAGATCATGCTTGTTGTAAATATCTAAAGTTTCATGCACGTGAAAGAATGAAAAGGAGAAATAAAATGATGAGAGAAATCAATGAATATAGGGACTCATTTGTAAATAATTTAAAGTTTGCGTACATAAACACCTATTAGGCTTTTTTTTGTTAGAAAAACAACTATTAGTCTATTACTAATTGTTTGTTTTTTAGAGTTATTTGTCAAAAAAAAAAGTTCAATGTTTGTTAACTATTTTGTTATGAACTACACCCTTGGTATATTCATTGCATAGATAAATTGCTGCAAGCAAAAACGAACTATCAAGGTTTAATAGACAAAGGACTAATATTGTTAACAAAAACACCAGCATCTATATTGATTTATTTAGTTGATGTAAATGACTTATAGGAAGGCAAATGAGAAGAAACAAAAGAACTATCGGTCGAAGTTCGATCAAGCAGAAGGGGTTAGACTCACAATATAACAAACTAAAATTTGAATCTCGACTGAAAGAGATACTTATATCAGACACGCCTCAAATAAGATTACCTCCACTAGAGAGAACTCGTATAAAAAAACAAAAGAAAGAACTTGTGGGAAAGACATCTAGACTAAAAAATCTTTAGATGTCCCAATTAACCTAACTTTTGCTAGCTAGGAACTAATAATCTTGTTTAGGTGTGGGGAAGAGATTCCTTTATTAAAAAGTGGTAGTTTGCCAATGAGTATCATGATAGCTTGGAAATGGAGGGCCTTCACCACACATACTTATTTAGGGTCACAATGTGATGAATGCTCGTGGTTTAGTGCATAATAATAATGATAGAATGTTTCTGAGACCACTATCTTTGAATTTTGACTATAAGCAAGTGCAAGGAAGCATTATACCTAAGTTTAAAGTATTGTTCTTTTTGTGCATGTTTTTAATGATAAAACAATTATATAACTTGTAATGGAGGATCAAAGAAAGATTCCAAAAAGCAAGGGAAAGAAGGATTCTTAGTTTGAAACACAAGATTCCATTTCCACTACAAATCATGTCATCATTTACAACAAAAACAAATTGTATATTAATGAAATAATTTCATGGATGGACTTTTTTTTAGAAGTCATGGTTGGACTTTTCTTTCACCCATTTTCACAAATTGTATATTAATAATTTGAGTAGGTTTGAATTGATTAGTCAATCGTTGCATATTGTTGCCGTTAGGATCTACTATTTTTCATACAAGATATGGAAATTGAAAAGTGAGAAAAGATATTTGGTTGTTAGTTCAAACCCTAATAATAAATTTGAGTTAGGGTCAAAAGTATTTGTATATGGTTTCAACATTCACCAATCTTGTATCCAAAATAACTTTCCAAATCCCCCCAACTGGAGAAGGGAAAGGGAAGGATAATTAAATTTAGACAGTCCATATTCAACAATACAAAAGGTGAATCTATCATAAATTTTCCACATCTTTCTTGCCTTGTACCAATAATCAATGTCAAATTTTCCACAACTTTGTCATCTATCATAATTTATATCCTAAGTTTACATCACATGAGCAACAAGTAAACAAAATTGTCATCTTAGCATCTCAGGTAGCACAATTAATAAAAATAAGCAAACAAATTAAAAGAATTGTGTATTTTTAAGAAGAATCTAATTTGTATGCACCGACAATGTAAAATGATTGTACACATACATTTAATTGCATTTCACCATATAAATATTTGTATATAGACACTTATATTACATCTCTAAGTAATAAAATTTGATTGGATATCAATGTGAAAAAATTAAACTATCAATAGATACAAAGTAAACTCTTCTAGAAAAACACATTAAAGAGGATTCAACATTGGTACGAAGTATGGAGCTAACTCTTCACCTTTCTGGCATTATAGGGAGATCACCATGTTCTGTTTGCGTGAACAGTATATGAATCTCTACACTATTCATACAATTGAACTATAGTATGGCTGAGTTGAGTCTCAGGAGATATCCAAGGTAGACTAGTCACATTCAAAGAAATATTCTTGTATGATATGAGCCGAATCTTGACCAATTAAACCATGTTACATTGGCTTCAGAAGCGTTTCTCACACCTTAATATTTTCAAGCTTGCATATGGACCCTCTCCTACATCATCCCGGGTAGTCAACCATCCCATTGCTTTCGCAATTTCTTCAAGTTCACTAACAACACGTACAGCATCACGTATATATACATAACCACCTGGTCTTAGCATCCGATCCATCTCGAGCATGATGGTTGAAATATTACACTTTTTCCTGAAAATTAAATTATAATAATTTGTCAAACACAGAACTTCATGTGACTATAGAGAAATATAAAGCTTGTAAGTTAGAATTATGATTAACCTTTTTTTTTCAACAGAGAAGAGACCTGCTGCATGCAGCAGATCATATGTTCTTGGGTATGTATCAAATGGCTCACACCTGTCAAGGTAAAAAAAAAATTCAACATTGAGCGATATATACACTGTTTCTAGTTATTCAGAGGAAACAAAAAAAAAATAGAAATATTTAGCATCTATTTTCTGAAGGAAAATAAATAAACTGCCACCCAAAAGTAGTTAATCTCTTTCAATTACTTAAGTTTATGTTCATACACCAATATATTAGTCATATAAACTTGATAAATTGAAAATCAATCATGAAGAATCATAAAGCACATATGATATATATTTGCTAATAACAGTCAGTGTTGTCAATGGCAGACCATGGCGGAGATCCAAAATCCCACCATACTGGCCGCTATGTGGCGCTGTCATATTGGATTATGGCGTAAAATCCCACCATATCGGCCGAACCTGACCGTTGTGGAGAGGCCGAAACCCACCTCCGATATCTGCCATGGCGCCGCTATGGTCGAGATTTAACAACACTGATAACAGTTAGAGTAAGCTATCAATCCCAGAACCTGTTCATTATTAATTTATTACAAAGCTTAAAATGGTGTAAATGAGCAGTAAATATAAGTCAAGGCTTGTTTTACATATAATTTCTAAATACAATAATCCAGAATATTGCAGCACTTGACCGTTGCTCATACGCCAGAAACAAATAAGACCCTTCAAATTTCACATGCCAATATGATAGCCAAGATAATTGTACTTTTTTGATGAAAAATTACAAATCAAATCAGAATAAAAACCAATTGCATAAAAAATAAGCAAATTTCTCTTACCAATCATGCATAACACCTATTAACCCTCGGTCATATAGAACAGGCAAGGTATTGAATCCACTAACAGGAACAACATTCATAACCCAACAGTCAATCTGGAGATCATGCATTGCTGCAGCAAACCTGTCATTGTCAAAAGGGAAGTTAACTCATAATACAAGCAGAAAACTAAAAGGTTAGACAAGTATTTTTTTTTTCTTTTTGGGCTTAACACTCTTGTTCCCAGGGGAAGGGCCTCTGGTCATCCGGAGTTCGGCAGGAGGTAAATAAAGTTTAGTCGATGAATGTTCCAGAATCATTTTACATCTGATAACAGCCAATGGAATAAAATATAAAAATCAAATTAAGAAAAAGCACACTAACATACCCTCCAAATCCTGCTCTCATGTCCATTACATTTCTTAAGTTGTACTCCTTCCAACGGAAAGCTCGCACATAACTATCTACTATTTCATTCCAATATTTTGATTCAGCCCTAACGAGCTCCTGCCTGGATATAGTAGCATCCATTTTGATGCTTTGAAGCCTTTCTGGTGGTTGATGGAGGCGTGAAGGCCAGTTAGTAACATTCGCTCCATATCCATTATCAGGTAATTGAGTTATGCATGCCTTTAGACCAACATACCTGCAAAACGTTTCATAGTTATTAGAAATTTCATATTTGTTTAATTGACATAATTCTAAACATAAAAGGCTTGTTAAGTTAATTGCTATAGATGTGAATAACATTGCATAAAACTGGAAAGACAAATTCAAAAGAAAGAATAGTGATGCACTAGTGATGAAATGCAGGCCTCTATAGGCAATGCACAACTACCATATTATGCTTCCATATAAAAGGCCAAAATCACAGCAACTTTTTAACTAAAACTTTTAATAAAATAAAAATTTGGTGTTGGGACTACAATCAATCTCTAACATCTTTGACTCTTATTAGTCATTGTGTTCCGGTTCAAGCAGTTATGAACACGACAAGAGAAATATAGGTAATGTAGGTGAATTGTATATTTATAAGGGGTCATACCAAGCAGTTATGAACACGACAAGAGAAATATAGGTAATGTAGGTGAATTGTATATTTATAAGGGGTCATACCAAACATCATCTGGATCATCATTGGACTCACATAGTGGAGGATGCACAGCAATGTCACGACTAAGGTAGCAGCTATTATTCATAGGTTTCCTCCATATAGCAATATAACCTTCTTTCCGTACAAGTTCCCAACACATGCGAGCTGTCAGGTTCTCCATTTCTGTTGAGTAATAAATGCAAAAATCATGTTCAGAGCTGATATCTCACTAAGTCACTATATCAAGATTTAAGTGATTTGATATGAAAAATATATGGTGAGCTACCTTTCCATTGTTCTTGAAGACCCTCTTCATGTTTGTATACAGGCTGTGCTGCCCATACAAAGTAGCGACCTGCCCTCAGAAGCCTGTTGGCCTCAAGAAGCAAAATTCCATCTTCATCAAAGCCATATGAAAACAGGATATCAGTGCAAAGAACTAAAATCTTGAAACATAATTATGAAATCAGTTTTAAACATGTCTTCTTAAATTCTTCGTGTTAAGATACAGAAAAATCTAAAACAATGTTGTCATTTCATATACACAACAAACTCATTAATTATTATACTAGGCCATAAAGAATGGATCCATGAAATAAAAATCTATAGAAAAGCTGTGGACAAAGTCGATTGAAATGAGTGATAAAAAGTTTAAACAGAGACAGAAAATACCATCGCGAGTCCAATTAATTCTGCATCTTGAACAATGGATGAGGTCAAATGCCTGGCTTGGGAACAACAAACGATGTGTAGCAAATACTGCAACTAGGGCAGGCACACCACGCTCAAGGGCAAACTGAATCTGGTTTTCGTGAACATCTTTTGGTGCTATTGAGAGAGTGGTCACATTACGTTGCATCAAAAATGCACCAAAACTTGCCACTCCACAGCCGATGTCTAAAGCAACTCTTGTGTTATAACCAAATGCAATGTCAGGAACCATCTACACATTCAAATTCAGAAAATCTCTCATAATTCGTATAAGCTCTAACTCAATCGTAAAAGCTAACTCAATGGACGGGGATTGCTCTCTCCCTCTCAGGCCAAGGACACATTCAGAGTGTAGGCAAATTTGATGCTAGATGTTAACAAAAACGTACAAGAGACTAACCTCAGAAATCTGATCCAGGTATTTATCTGCGCCATGTATAAACTGTGTTCCACCTCCTGGAAAAATAAATTTATCCTTCTTTCTTGATATCCAATTTTGGCCACCTTTGTCCTCAACCAGACGTGTATGGGGTACATTACTGAACCAAATCTGTCATTGTACATAAGTTAGCGAACTCTTTCTTCCCAGTCCGAAGTCTGAACCAATTGAAAAGTGACACATTCAGCAATTTTAATGTGAAAATGCTTACACTAATCTAAAAATTTTAAGTTTGTTAAAATCAAAATGCAGCAAGTTCACTATGCCATCAGATTCTGCACCTATCATACTTCTTACCTTTTTGATTCCCTCTCCTCCTTTCACATCATATCACCTATCACACTTCTTACCTTTTCTATTCCCTTTCCTCCTAACACCTAAGAAACCCTTTTATCCATAGTTCATACAAATTACAAATTAAACTTCTAACTAGGATGCACTTGGCCAGTGCACTAATAAGTTTTTCCTTTTTTCTTTACCTCGGCACAACATAAAAACACCATACACTAAAATTTCAAGAACAGTTTCCACTTTATCATACACACAACACAATTCAAATTAAACTATGCAATCTTCACACATTTGTAATGCAGCTCACTAAAAATAGCTACCTACTCTAGCATTGCTCCCCAACTAAACACAATAACTACCACATCCAAAACAAATAAGATTGATTCAAAACACAGTCAATTCAAGCCCTAAAGTAACAAATTTCAAAATGATATCTAAATTTGGAATGTGTAGCTCCTACAAAATCACAACTCTACAAACAAGCAAACATGCATAATTGACCGATCCAAAAGAACTAAATCTATCAAAGATTCTCAAATTAAGAAACTTCGAGATATTAACATTTTATAGAACCTAACTAAATTGTCAACCCTCTACAATTTCAGAGACTAAATTGACAATTCACTCAAAACAAAAAACAAACATTCTCATAACATAACTTAGAAATTCAAAAACCCGAAAAGTAGTAGTTACCTCACCTCATCTCTACTCTTGGGCCAAAGAATCGGCTTCCTATAACCCTTAGGCCTAGGAACAACACAATTCAAACCCTTGTCTTGTTTGGGACAATGGCGTTCATATTTCTCCCCTCTTTCACTTCCATTAAACTTGACAATCTCTTCAAAATTATCCAAACAAGGTATATAATCCACCATTCTCACATCCTTACAAATCATATACTTCTTCACTTTCTTCACCTCCTCCACTACAAAATCCGAATCACTATTGCTGTTGTTAATGTTCCGGCTCCAATTTAACAATGACTCGTCGTCATCGTTAATGCTGACTGTGAAATTGTCTGTCATGACACCATTTTCGTCTATTAGACCAATTATTTCTTGTGGGGGTAAGGGTGGTATACGGAAGGGTTTTGGACTTTTTTGAAGAGGAGGAGGTGGAGGAGGAGGAGGTGGAGGTGGAGGAGGTGGAGAAGAAGGTGGTTGTTGTTGTTGACCCTCAGGAGAGAAGAAGGTGAGAGAAGATATGGTGGTGGTTGAAGATGAATAGCGAGTGAAGAGAAAGATGAGAAGGGTTAAAGAGAAGATTGTGAGAGTGATGATTTTGACGGAAGAAGGTGTTTTCAGAATATCCAAAGACTTCAACATGGTATGGTGTGTGTGTGTGTGAGAGAGAGAGAGAGAGAAAGAGAGAGAGAGATGAAATTGGATCTTGATGTTTTTTTTTTTTGTTTGTTTGGTTGGTTTAATGTTGTCGTACAAGTGATGACGTTAAATTACCACTCTGTGAAACCACGGTTAATGATACGAGAATGATGTGTGTAATTATGAAGTATGGGGCGTGCACGTGAAAGTGACAAATAGGAACTGTGAAACTGAAACCTACTTTTTACTTTTTCTGGTAATTCCTAAATTCATGTTCCTAATGATAAGATAAAACAAAAAACAAAAGGTAAATTGTTTTTGTTGTTGTTGTACATGTACTTTCCTGCGAACTGAGATGGTGAGTTGTATTTACTGCTGCGATGCTGGTAGTTGTTTTGGCTCGATGTGTCTTTGTTTTGTGTGGTTGCAAAAAGAGTTGGAGTGGGGAAGATAGGATTTTGGTCTAAAGTAGATAATTAAATGGATTTATTGAAATTTTAGAAGTTAATTAGGTTTATCACAAAAATGGGTGTGAAGGTTTGAATCCAAAGTAGTTATAGCATGTGAAAGAAGAGGAAAAAGAGGGTAAATACCATCGAATGTAAATTTAGAAAATCAAAGGTTTTTATCTTAATATAAACTCAAACTCGTGATTTATTATGAAATAAGTTAAAAAATCAAAACATATTATCTTAACAAACTCAGAATTTGTTAGGACGTAACTATAATATTTGTTAATCAACGGTTGATACTGTTCACTTTGTAGGAGTCGGATACAAGATGGTCATAGGCCGATGAGATTGACCAAACTTGTAACCATTTGAGGAGGATTGAATCATGTTTTTTTTATAGTAAGAGAATTGAATTATATACCTTGAGAAGGAACACACTCTAAAATCTCAAGCTAACACTGTTAGATCATCGGAAATGGGTTAAAAACTATTTTTTTTAAACTTTTAAAAAAATAAGGCTTAAATAAGTCTTTCGTCCCTGCAAATATAAGTCATTTGAATTTTCGTCCATGAAGCTACTAATCCTTCCATTTTGGCATTGCAAATATTAATCATTTGAAAAATGATCCTAATTACATCTGATTAGTAACTTCATGGACGAAAATTCAAATGACATATATTTGCAAGGATGAAAGACCTATTTAAGCCAACCACCTCGCTCAACCATCACTTGCCACATGGGCACCACGTCACTAACCCACCTCAGCAAAAAAATCTAATTAGGACCAAAGGTCAAATGATTAAATTTTGCAGTGGCAGATTGGAATGATTAGTAACTTCAGGGACGAAAATTCAAATGACCTATATTTGCAGGGACAAAGGACCTATTTAAGCCAAAAAATAATAATAACTTACACAATTTTCATTGATTCTAAATGGTGATAAATTATCATTTGACCTTTTTTACTGCTCTAATGTTTGTCAATTGAATTTGACTCGGAAAATTAAATATATTAAACCCATTTTACATATCAATCATATACTTTTTCAGTTTAATTTCATATTAAACTTCCTCATTTTATCAAATCAATATTTTAAGCAATAAATTTGACAAAAAAATTAAGAACCTGTCTGGAATGAGAAAACATTCTCTCTTTATTTTATGTTTTCACTTCTAATTACAAATTATCACCTTACTTTCACTTTGTTTCTCGTCTTCAAAGATCCAAATAGAATCAATAAAAATAAAAAAATAACTGTTTTCTCTGTAGAAATCTTTAAAAACTGCAAACAGATAAAAACGATATGACAAGTTTATAATTAAAAGTAACAGCAGAAAATAAAAACACAATTTGTATCCAACCAAACATACTGTAACTAATTCTTAATCTATCTGTCAATGTCAAAAGAACGTAGGAGTACCATATTTATCACATTAACATAACCATCATTCCACATATACATTCCAACGAATTATGAACATTTCACCATGAAGTTCAGGACAGTAAACAAAATTTTCATAATACAAAGGAATACATCGCATAGGTAACTTTATCCCTTGTTGTATACCTTCACGAGCTTTCATTCTTATCACCTACAGTATAACGATTTTGAATTTCACTCAATCCTGAGGAGTGAAGTTGCTTTCTCTTCTTTATTAGACGTGATGCGGTTTTCCTATCATCTTGTGCTTCTTCATAATCAGGCTACACATCCACAAAACAGTAAACTGTGTTATGTATAAAATTGATCATCATGAGGTTCAGCTTATGCTTCAGCTGAAAACATACACTTGCACCATTATAAAGTTTTGATGTAGTATTTTTTTATTTTTTTTATCATTCATTTAAACTATTTTATTCACAAGATTATGATAATATTATTATCCTTACTAAATCAAATAACTGACTCTTTTAAATAATTGTATAAATGTTTGACTTATTTTTATCAGATAAAAACGGACAGACTGACATGTTAGTGTCCGTGTTCGTCTGCACAATTGAATTCAAGTCAGTCGCAGAAAATTTGAGCAACAATAAAACCAACTGCCAAGCTTCATGAAGACTGACCTTGAGAGCTAAAGCTCTGTCAAAGCTTTCAATTGCATTATCTGGCTCGCCATAATTCAGCTGTGCTCTGCCAAGTGTGACCCACGCCTGCAAGGATTAATATAGAAATAAATGAAATGCTTGTACTAGGAGACGTCGAAATGAACTATAACTGCTGTAGTACTATTTGGTATGAACAGTGGTAAATACTTAAACTATCAGATGTTTTGCTAGTTTAGACTACTCCCTAGTCCCTACAGATAAATTAAGTTTGCAAAGGACTCCCTCCATGCCACAATACTTGGCACGCTTCTTTATTTCACGAAGATTAAGAAAAGAGTATAATAAAAGAAAGAGAATGGTAATTTTACCAAATTAACCTTTTAAAGTATCGGTGTACTCGCTAGGACTGTAAATGAAAAGTGGAAAAAATTGACTTAGGAGTGAGTGATGTACATGGTATTAATTACTAAATGAATTACAATGAAAATTGAAAGTGAAGTTCATTTTGTGACAATTATTTTGCAAATTTGACAATTATTATGGGACAGAGAGAGTATTTAATATCGAAATATAAGCATAGTGAATTTATACAAAATGCATATCAAAATATACAGATCATGATGCGGAAAAATGCATATGGTCAACATTTCTCTATGAAGTTTAAGAACTTGTGAATTATCATCAAATGACACTCATCCATAACTAAGCTATAATTTTATAATTAATAGAACTAATTGAAAAAATAGAGTACAAAGATTATATGCTAACACTAACGTGTTAGCATATAATTTTGTCATAAATATCATCAATATGGACAAGGGTATGTAAATAACAGAATGCCGTACCTCAGCCCACGATGGTTTCAATTCAGTAGCTCCTGCCATGCAGAGACCATCAATTATCATATACCATGTAAAAAACTACTAAGAATTAAAATTCTATAACAAACATCAGAAGCCAAACCCCAAACAAGTAAAGTCCGATATTGGCACAAAACAGATATAGTCCATTGCCAGAATTAAGTTCACCGCAACTGAATATATAGTTAATAAGATTAGCTTCTTAAATTTGTTACTAAAAACACAACTTACTTCAGTAAATTCAAATTACAACTCAAGAAATAGTTCATTTGTTATCCTTAGTTTATTAATTTCAATTTATAGCATTTCATTTAGTCTACATTAAAATTTAAATAAAAAAGTTATGAAGAATAAAATAGCAGCGAGGACGCACGACTTGCAGCCTTTAAAGCATTCCAAGCATCTCCAATTTCTAGTAAAACTTGAGCCTTCTGTTCATGTAAAGCTGGAACATCAGGTGCCAATGTAAGAGCAGCTTCCCATTTACCCAGTGCTTCCCTATACTTCCCCTCCTGCAACAAAGATGGTGACATTAACTACGAAGCATAGACACTGACACATCATATGACATGACATGGGAAACACATTCATAATGATATATGTCAAATTGAAATGAAGAAGTTGGGAAGTATGAAAGTGAAAAATGACAAAAGCACCCGTCCTGCTTTTTCTTTTCAGAATTAAAGTTCTCTTTAAAACAGGCCTATTTTCTAATTTACTTTCTTCCTATTAAATGTTTTGCCATACCATATCAGAGCTAATAATACAAATTTAAATCAGAAACATACGGAAGTGTGTGTTGGACAATAATCATCAGTGCATGTTATGTCTATCTGATACACATTAGACTTGCACGTATGACACCAAAATAGAGTGTTTGTGCTTTATACGGCATTACAAGACAGGATGCCGTACCGATTTCATGGTGGTGGTTCGTAGTCCACAGAGGAGGAAAATCAACATCACTCAAACAAACTATAGACAAGACAAAGGACATGTTGTGTACTAGTCTTATTAATCAATGTGACTGATCATTCGAACAACGATATGATTTAAAAAAGAATCAATTTCAACTGCTAACATAGCTCAGAATGATACGACGCTAAGAGGTTGCAAATGGGCCAAACAAGTGAATCAGGAAGACTCAAGAAAATTTGATCCCGAAAGAAATAAAAAAGTCTCAACAACAAATGGGCCAAGTGAAACTGCAGAGCCCAGTACCGAAATGCATACAACAGCATGTGAGAATAAGGTTATCTGATTGCAGTGATATGGTTATGCAGTTAGAGTATTCTCCTGAATTTTAGGAACTACAATGAAGGTATCTACTTTCTGTTAAGCTTGTAAGAAGATCTTCAAGCACTATTAATAGTACAAACTATCAATGAAAATGGCAAGCAAAGTTTTGCTACTTAAGGCTTTCCTTAAGTAACAAAATTTCAACTACGAACATAGTTCAGAGAGCTGCACAGAATTTGTCAAATCCAAACCAACAGAAGTTAATGTAAAACCAAATGACAGGGTATGAAATATTTAAACATTAAGAAAGAACTCCCAAATTAGTTCTACGAAAATAAAATGAAAGTAACAACAGCAGTAGCAACTAGTAAGCCTTTAACACCAAAATTTCACTTGTCTACATGAACTCAAGCATTAAACAACTTAAGACCCTTGTCATGAATTTGTTCAAGCAATCCTTTCTTTTAAGAAATGAAATTAATATGTTAACCAAAGTACAGAAAACGCACGTAATGAATATATTGGTTTGAAATAGCTTCTATTGTTATAGAAATAGTAGCTTCTATCAACAAGAAAAAATAGCTTAGACATAAGCGCTTATGCTAAGCTGCAAAGTAATTTCAGAATTATATGCAGATTTGTATTCCCAAGACATAAAGATTAAATAATGGCAATACCATAGCAAGGTTGTCTCCTTGAGTTTGAAACTGCGTAGCTAATTGTGATGATTGTTCGGAATCGGTAGAACGAACGGTTGTTCCATCAGAAGAATGATGTTCAGTGAAGTGTGATAAAGACGGTAAACAGGGTTTATTCTTCTTCGTCTTCTTCCATGTTACTTTCATTTTCACCTCCCTCTTCTCCTCTTGTATTCACTGTTCCTAAGCAAAATATTTAATCACAACCAAAACTAAATCTTCACAATGGTTAAATATATCTTTAGATGTCATTTGAATTTTGTCCCTGCAACTCATCTTGCGATTGCAAATATTAATCATTTTAAAAAATGGTCCTAATTACATCTGATTAGTAAGTTTCAGGGATGAAAATTCAAATGACATGTATTTGCAGCGACGAAAGACCTATCTAAGGCAATCACCTCGTCCAATACATGGGCACCACGTCGCTAATGGCAGTCCACCTCAGCAAAAAAAAAATTAATTAGGACCAAAAGTCAAATGATTAAATTTTGCAGTGGCAGATTGGAATGATTAGTAACTTCATGGACGAAAATTCAAATGACATATATTTGCATAGACGAAATACCTATTTAAACCTTTTCATACTAATAAACTAATATTTGTTTTAAATGTATTTTTATATGATATGATGTATTCCATGGATTTGTTTGTGCATGAATTTTAAAGAAATTATAAATTCAGGTGATTGCAATGATAAAATTAACATAGTTCGTAATTACGGTTAATTGCGTAGTTAAATTAGGTTTAGTTCAATAAATAAATGTATCATAATATAAAATATTAATAAAAGCTGAATTGATATTTTAAAGTGACAATTATTTTGAAATATAGAAAAATGTTAAAAACAATTATTTTGAGGTGAAGGGAGTATCAAGTTTGATTTTGTAAAGGCAATTTTTAGATAGACTTTATTTATCTCCGCACACACACTCTTTCAGAAAACTCCATTAATATATGATAAATTTCAATAAAAGATTAATATTGAATCAGGATGTCTTTCAATAATATTCTATTGGATAGGTAATTGAATTTCTGTATTTTCAATGAGGATTTTCTATGTTCCTTAGAAAAAAGGATGATTTTCTATGCTGTTTTTTTAAATCTGTGCTTGTAAATTATCCGTGAACGCAATTTATATGCATGTTTAAAATTCTAATTTTTAGAGTCTATGTGAACTAAAATCATGTAAGCTTATGTATGTCTCAAAACTCAAATTTTACAAAACATATGATAATGGGTTCAACATAGGCACATGTGAAACAAGTTTACTGATGTATTGTTTTACAAACCTTGTATGTTATTTTAATTGGGTTCAAATTTGTTATATTTATCTACTCTCTATGTTGTCAATTCACAAGAGTGATCAACACAAGTGGAAGATGAGATAAACTCATTAGTGGAATTCACTTATTAAAATGAGTCACTTATCTATCATTTATGTCTATCTCTCTTATAAATGGACAGTAAATAGAGATAGATAAATTGAGCAATCAGATACTCAACCAAATTCATTTAACTTATGTAAACTGAGTTCCCTAACCTCCGTAAACTGAGTTCGTATAGCGTATACAAATTGAGTTCGAGTAAACCTGAGTTTAAGTAACTTCCTTAAACTTAGTTCACATAAGTTCCATAAACTGAGGTTGTTGAAAACTTGCATAAATTGGGTTACGTAATCTAAACGAGGTGCTCGAAATGGGTTACAAAATTACTTTTTCCAAAATCACCTGAATACAGTTCTGTAATCAAATAAGCACACGGGAAGAGTTTCAAGATATCATAAAGAAGTTTATTTAGGCACTAGATTAACGGCAGAATGAACTAGGATCAAACTGCTTTGTATTCTTTTCTGTCAAAAGCTTCCGAACAAACAGTTATTTGATAATTTTTCAGTTATTTTACACAACTGCAGAGACAACAAATTTCATAGGTTTAGCTGTGAGAAGCTTTATTTATAATAGTTTTAGCTCCTGAATATAATATGAACCAAGATCTCCAAAATTTGCCCGTGATTATAGAAAAGTTAGCCAATAGTAACCCTAAATACAACGTAAAGATGAAAGCTTTATAAGTAAATTGACTCTCACTTGGTAAACCGGTAGTACACAATAGTACAAACTACAAATGAAACAATCATTAGAATGTTACATGCAAATTAAGTTTGCTAAACTTCTCTCATAATAATATGTTAGCTAACCAAGTAAAAACCGCGTCATAATATTATTGGCTCGATGCATATAAATCATATCAAAAGAAACTCAAGTTTGAAGGCTCAGAATTCTCAAAAAACCTGCCCTAGTTAAAGCAGGTAATTTTTCTCTTTATTTGTCAATTGTCATATGTTTTTGTATAATGGTATAAGTAAATTACATAAAAATCAAAGGGGTGGGGGACTATGACTTATGTTGTGTACAATGACAGGAAAACTAAAAATCAATGAGCTCAAAATTTTCAGGAAAATGGGGGAAAACTATGTATTACCTTAATTACCTATTTTAAAACTGCCTTTAGTCTCTTCCACTTGCCTAAGCTTGCAGGCTTCTGGACTGAGATTGCAAAGCAAACTTTGCTATTATAGAAACAGGTTTAATGAGTTCATCTGAAGTATCCAACTGAAGATCCAAGGTATCATTGTCACAAAATGTTGACACCTCAAATGATTGGTCAACTGTGTCTTCCGCTTCTTCATACACATCAAGACTGATGTAGTCGGTTAGTTCATCTTCATGTTCCTCACTCTGTTGAGGATGTCTTGGAGCGACCATCAACCCAGGTTCAGAAATTTCAACAGGAATAGAACCAAAGTAACGCCCTCTACCGTTGTTCTGATCTCCTGATCTTTTTCTTTTCTTTCCCCTGCCTTGTTTTTTCGGGTGGTGAAGCTTGCATTTGCTTCCATGAGTACAGGTTCCCGTTGCTTCAAAACTTGGACAGACGTAGCTGTGCTTCTTCCGACACTGATAACAAACAAATTTACGAAGGTTAGTGTAGGATCACAATAGGAGGAGGAGGAGGAGGCGGAGGCATGTAGATAAGCAGCAGGAGGATAGTAGCTGAACAACGCAATACTTCTCCGAAGAATGAGCTGTTAGCCGGAAAAATACACACAAAGTATTAGAGAACACTGCCAACATAGCAATCGGACAACAAGAGAAGAACAACCAGAGAAGAGTTACCGGCCCAAACAGATAATTCATTCGTAATTAAACAAACACAATTTGTTAAAAGTCCAGATTGACCTTTATAGTGCCAAGCACACCCTGTTCTTGAAATACCAAATCCAAAATTGATTCATTGTGCTAAAAAAGGATCAAGTCCAAAATTCAAATTATCTAGTAATTCAACAAGAAAAAATTATAATCGACTAATACCTCATTCCCATCAGCACAATATCCCTTAAGGAACCCTTCACAAATAGATGCCTTGGGGTTCACATTGACATGTCTATATGGACAGTTTTCGTTTGAGCATAAGCCTGCCAAAAAAAATTGTCAGAATCATATTTTTAAATTAAGTATTTGATGAAAAACAACATTCTATGATGCACCTTGCAAAAAGTATGAACAATCAGGCATTCTCTCCGGAATAACCTGCACAAAAAATCAATTAAACTCAATATTTATTTTGCAAATCAGCAAATGCAGCGACCACATTCAGTTCGTTGGACCTCATATATATACAAAACCTTATGAGTCAATTTGCAGTTTGGAGATGAACATAAACCATTCAGGAACTTAGTACAGACAGCAATTTTTGAGGGATCATGAATGTAAGGACACTTCCCTCCATCCTTGTTACATTTCCCAAATCTTGTGAAAAACTGACAATACTTCTGCTTACGAGCCAACCGCTGTCTGGCAGTGTGCAAGCTCCATCTAACTTTTTCATTTGCCAATTTCCGAGTTCGTTTCTTTGGGTCTCTGATAAGTTGGTTTCCGTTGCCAATTCGAACATATCTGCAAATATATTGACAATAACTCGAATAATAATCTGTGTAAGGATCAACTGAACTGCAAGACGTGTGTGTGTTTATATATATATAAATCTCCTCTTATTCACCTACTTCCTGCACAGGTACTTGTTATAGAAGACTATCAACGATGTCATCGACAAAATTTGACCTGATTGTAAAAGATATTATAATGAAAAAGAACAATGTACTTACTCATCATTTCCTATCACTAATCTCCTTGGAATGTAACCTCTTTTGGAAACCAAACTTGTACCGATTGAAGCAGAGGACAGGGATTCATCATCTACAAAGAAAATTAAGCGAAACTTTGTAAGATCAGTAACTTGCTTCAAAAAATAAGCCAAAACAAGTCAAACTTGCTTGGAAAAAGAGAGAAAAATAAGTCAACAATATAAAAACAGAAAAAGGGCAGGCAGAAAATAAATTAATGACCATAAAGGCAATACTAATATCCCCAGCATTGAAGCAAAAGGAAGGAACTTAATTAGTTTAATTGAACGTTACAGTGTTACAACCTCCCCTTGAAAAAACATAGAATGATAGAATCAAACAATATCATGCGAACAAATTTTTGTGGAGTAATGTAGACAAAATCAGCTGTAAGAAAAATAGTGAAGTTTCCAACTTCCATGAATTATAGATCTACAGTTTATTCCTGCACCTTAACCATCATCGTACTCATTTACACACAGACTCAATTCAAAAAATTATTGATCACTCAACTAACAAACCCTGTATGGAGGAGTCAATAGCAGCCGTGTTTTTAGAGTTTGATCAGAGTCATTGTGTCATAAAATGCTAAGAAATGTAAAAATCCAATTCACCTGAAATCCTCTGAAGTGTCCGCCTTGAAGGATCCATTCTGTATCGAACTGAACCAACCCGAAATATACGTTCTCCTACACAATTAACCGCTACTTCCAAAGTCAGAGTAACACAATGGTAGCTAATAGTATAAAGATGCCTTTTTTTATATAAGCACGCATAATGTTTTAATAATAATAGAAAAAAAAAGAAAAGGCAGCCTTCTGCGTATTGACATGACAAAAGCTCTGGAAAAAATTCTTCCTACTCTTTGTTTGAGGACCAACACAAGCTGGGTCTTTCTTCTCTCTCTTCTTCTTCTCAACTGCAGCAACAGCAAGTGTGGCTTCCTAAAATGATAATGAGAAATTAAAAGAATAATTGTTAATAACTTACAAAAGGAAAGGAAACTTCATGGAAAAGCATCATAGTATCAAAAACCAGACTAACCTCATTAGCTTTCTTTGAGTGCTTCTCGATAGATTTTGACCACTTTAAACTAGACCCACCAATGCCTAAAACTTTGGATTTCCAAAGAGAAAACCCACGGGTCGACCTGGTGTATACAGTATCCCTCTTTCTCAACAGAAGCAATTTTTTGCTGAAAGACAAACATCAATTAACAATTACAATTGAATATCATTGAGGAACACAACCAAATTGAAGAGCGGAAAATATGGAGGAAGCAGTAACATATGCATAAGTACCCGACTGCAGATAAGGAACAACTATTGAAGCTTGAAGCAGAATTATGAATGAAGCTTCTTAAATATGTTGTTCTTTTCCATGGAGACAAGAGTGGTAAAACCTTCTGATAATGCCTAGAGTCCTTGCCATTTCCAAAAGAATTTTTGCTGCCAAGTGTCCACACTAATGAGGCTCTTGAAGATTTGCTCGAAATACCAGCTACTGCAAATGCAATCCACAGTTAAGTCATTCTTCATTCACATATAATGTGAAAAGAAGTTTAAATGAAACAGCACCGGTGTTCCAGAATCCTCAGCAAATGTGAGCTAAAATTCAATGGTTAATAATAGCACACAATTCGCAACATTTACAAAATCACTCCAACACTCATGCAAAATATGCAAAGTCTCCAGGGTTATCAATCATCAATTGTGCATTTCAGATGGAAAAAGACACAGATCTCATTTAGGAGAGCGATTTAATTCTGCACTGTGATTCACATCCATTCCCACTGCTATTGCGTTAAAAGGTAAAGCCACATTGCCCCCCCGACTTAAGCTTTAGTCATTTCCCTTACATATATAAGGCATCAAAGAATTTTGAAAACTCAACATTCCCAACCAATCATTGATATTTGTAGTAAACTCTTGTCTCATTCACCTTTACAAGCTCAAGCCCATCCACTGTCAACTTTGATTCGGGTCATTCCCAGAATTAACAGCATCCAATGGTCTAGTTTAGTTTCTTCAAAAAAAAAAACAGCATCCCACTGGTTACCGGCATCTCCTGCTACCAGTGTTGTCAATGATGGACTACGTGGCCAGCCAAAAATCTGACATATAAACATGGCTGATATAATAGGTATTGCGGCATATGGAGGCTGAAACAATCTTCCATGCTATAACACCGCCATGGTGGAAATTTGACAACAATGCCACCTACTCAACCGTACAGTCTCTTCCTAGACTACTATTTGTCTTCTGTCCACATACCTTTCTCAAACTAGCAGGTCTCATTCTGGGTTTTCTTCACTCTGTTTTTCTACTCAAGGCCCTGCTGTTCTTTATTTAGACAATAATTATGGATGTTTAAAACTGGGATAATTTCCTATTATAGAATACATAGACATCATAAATTATGGGGTTCAATTCAATATACTTTAGTCCTACAAGATACTCTTCTATGTTCAGTCTGTCACTTTGTGATGTTGGTGAAAATTTTCAATGATGTTTGTGATGTTGGTGAAAATTTTCAATGATGTTTGTTTAGCCCCTAAATGGACTAAAAATAGATGAATTTTTTTGCAAGAACTAAACTAGATAGGCGACGAAAAAGTGCATTTAACCCTAAATTATATATCTCGGGTAATTTTTGGCATCAAGTTCATCCTACTCGACCGTGTACAAAGTTTTTGGGGCCAGTCACTCTACACCGCAATCCAGGATGGATAATTAAAGTAGTCACCCACGTCACAGAAATAAACAAATAAAGAAAATATAAAAAAGGAAGCATTTAAGAAAAACACAGTAGTAATTTGCAAAGCTTGTATTTTTTACTTTTTAATGGAAAAATATTATATTAAAAACCAATGAGAGAAGAACAAAAAAAAAACAGCCAAGCCTTTCCTCTCACAAAAAAAAAAACAACTAAGCCTTTCCTCTCCAAAAAAAAAAATAACAACCAAGCCTTATCCCACTAAGTGGGGTCGGCTACATGAATCAAACGACGCCAGTGTTCTATCAAGAATTATGTCTTTCTTCAACTTTTAAATTTCTAGATCCTTCTTAATAGTTTCTCTTATAAGTTTTATAGGTCTTCCCCTACCTCTAGTGATTTGACTCCCCTCCATCTGATCTCCTCTCCTTCCTACCGAATCCACAGGTCTTCTCTCTACATGCCCAAACCACCTTAGTCTAGTTTCTACCATCTTTTCTACTATAGGTACTACCCAAAATCTCTCTAATGTTATCATTTCTAATTCTATCCCGTCTAGTCTTACCATTAAACAAAATATCTCAACAATACTGATATTTAATGTATTTGAAAAAACATTAAATATCTGAGTATGCATATAGTATGAAAAATGACATGAAAATCATACATAAACAATACAAGCATGTCTAGCAAGTAGCATAGACTGCAATGAAAACAGAAGTTTACTCTTAACAAATAAACCACATTATTCAACAAAATATATCTACTGGAGCTTCAATTACGGAGAAGCATGCTAACTTTAAGTAACATACTTTTCCAATCCTGATGAAACTCAGCATTGCATTCATGTGAATATTGCTTGAAGAGATAAATTAAGCAACATAATAAGTTCTTTATCCATACCTTTATTCGACCGCCTCTTCGAAAACCTCCTATTGCGAAGTACTTTACTATCCCCTTGACCGTCAGAATTCACAACGTTATTGGGAGTTGCAATTGTCTGGTTGACATGGTTTTCAAATGTAGTCCTAACCAGTTGATTTTTTCTCTTCTTGTAATAGTTATCAGGGATGGCCGTTTGGCCTTTGTCATCAGTAGTGACAATAATATCAGAAGAAGTCGAAGTTGCAACCAATTGATTTGTTTTAGGCTTTATATAAACTATTCTTTTTGAGTTCAAAGAAGAATTATATCCAACATTTGCTTCATCTTGACACTCCCCATTGCTAGATGGAGCAGTTTGATTTTCAGGAGTTTCATATTGTTTTAGTACATCTTCAGAGCAGGCTGGTGCATCATTAGTTTCAATAAACTTCCCAAGATCAGATGCATTTTCACAGAAGCCACTGGAAAGAGGTTCTAGCAGCGGGGAAGATATATTTTCCTCTGATTTGGTGTCAATATGTAGAGGAGATGTTCTCTGCAGAGGAGTATTTGACACGTATGTTTTGGAATAGATTGGCTGATCAATCAAAACAGCTCTATTTTCAGGTTTGGTGCCCTTAGGTGTTTCGCCTAAGCCCAAAGATGGTGGGTTGGTAGAGATTTGAGGTATAGCAGAAACTGGAGTAGGTCTCCTCACGAGACTTGAAGAGGAGATTTGAGGTATGGCAGCAACTGGAGTAGGATTCCTAACAAGACTGTTACCTTTACGAATGTAAGAAGTATTTGGAAAGTTCTTCTTTTCGAGAATTGGCCTTTTAGGAGGAACTATTCCTGCTGAAAGTTTGACTCTAGGTAGAGAGGCTGGAGGATTTTTATTATCTGTCCGATGCCAAGTTCGAGATTTTAAGGCATTGATTGAAGAGGCAGGAGTCTTTGTCTTCGACTTTGGAAAGGGAAAAGAATAACCCTTGAAAGCTTTAGGGATGACACCGCCTGGCGGATTTTTGCTTCCATTTAATTCAGAACAAGATGAATTTAGACCCAGAGGTGTAACTTTGGAATGAGCTTGGGCTGGTTCTGGCATTATATTCCTTGGTACTGGGTCACTACATCCAATTGCATGATCTGGCTTCCTAATTTTTTCAGTATGCTGTTTTGATGAAGTAAAAGCATCTGAGTCAGAACCATGTTTGACCATAGATAAGCTATTTGGATTTTCTTCATCCCCGCAAATGTTTTCATCATCATCGGTTGCTGTAAACTCAGTAATCATTCTATCTGGTAAGTCAGATGTCATACCTCGAGAATACATATCCGATGAAGCGTAAGGCAAATCCTCAATCAATTCATTATTTGAACTACTGATAGTGACTCCATTACCATCGGCGGGGCAGGACACAAGGTTCTCCTGAGCAAGTGAATCACCCTTCTTATCGAGACCATTAGATAGCATATCAGCCCTTGGAGACCTTTGCACAACATCTCTATAATGGTAATTGGTTTCAGCAGCCTGTGAATCTATCTTTTCTCCCGTGATATTACTTATATGCTCAATTGGAGTAGCATTGTCATTCCGCTCACAACCAAACTCTGAAAACTGAACATTTGGAATGGCCAAGTCCTCACACTGTGTAGAGACCATATCCGAGTGCTCCAAATCCAAATGCTCAGAACTCTTGGTTTCTCTATTTGCATCCGTAGACTCAGATGATCCTCCGATGAAAATGCAGTCAGACACTTTAGCAGTATCACCTGAATAAGGTATCGACTGAGCATTAGACTTAATACTTGTACCCATGCTTGACGATGCAACATCGTTATGTTCTTGGTTACCACTGAAACAGATAGGAACTTCTGCATTAGATGTGGTAGCCACAACTGAATCGCTAAATTCAGATTGAAATTCGGTTAAATTTGGGAGACTATCAGTGACTTTTTTCCTCTTAGGAACTGGTGAAACTTTATTTTCATCATCACTGTCATTATTTGCAAAACAAAATTCAGCCTCTGAAAAAGCTCTTTTCCCATGTAAAGCTGTGTCCCCAACCTGGTTGGATAGTGAGTAAAAATCAAGGCTTTGACAAGAATGATCTAAGCCTTCTGAAGAACATGGATCCTTCGATAAAATTCTTGAGCCTCTATCAGCATCATTTGAATGGCTAACTGGAGGAAGAGATATATCATCCAAATTCAAAGTCAAACCATTTAAACCGATCTTAACATCGTTCTTTTCTATCTTACTTGTATCCCTTACATCGAATCCAAGTGAAATATTAGAATTTGGAAATGTTATATCTATGTCACAATTCTGAGCAGATATGGGGACTTCACCAGGGGACACCTGCTTTTCAGCATCCTTCATGATACCAAATTGGTGAACAGTGATACTCTCTTCCAAACTAGACGATCCAACATCAGAACCCTGCAACAGTACACTCGTATTTTGTAGGCAAACTTGACCACCCAGAATCCTAGTATCTCCTAAACTCGAAAAGGCAACCATTCCACTGCTTGGCGGGGGGATGGCTGTATCTGAATTTTCATCCGAAGTAGAACACCGATTGAACACGGGAACCATCTTTTCACAATAAGCCTCTCCATCAATGTCATTATTCCCACTGTTAGTAGTTTTCTTTCCTGAACTTGTAGGATCACTGGAATTGAGGACGTAAACACTGTCATCAGCAGAATTATATGTATTTATAATATCTGCAGAAATGACATTGTTATTCATTTCATTCCCTACATCTACAAGATTACTATTCCCTGAACATCCTACATCTAAATGTTTCCCAGGCGATAGAGATACTTCACTCTGACATAATTGCTTGTTCCTACAATCTAATTGGTTGATTTCAGAAGTACTTCCATTTAATGACTTCGTAGCCTTGTCAATATGTGTCACACTAACCAAGTCAGGAACAGAATTACACACATCTAAACAATCAGAACCACTAATTCTATCTACAATACTAGAAACACAAGATGGCGTATTTGAAATACTTCCACCTCTTTCAAACCTGGATTCTTTCCCAATATCAGAAGCTCCATCGTACTTATAATCCTGTGACCTGCATTCTGGCCCCAAATTCGGCATGGACAACCCCTCCTTTTTATCTTCAGCCAATGAATTCCCTTGATCGTCTGGCGCAGACACCTTATTAACAGCATTGATTTTCTCCTCCAAACAAGTTCCTGTTTTGACATTTTCAGAGGCAGCATTGGACCCACTATCTGCTACCACAGTTTCACCAACTGCATTGGCAACCGAAGGTGGAGCCGACACGCTCGAACTATTAGGCTTTGCAGAACCTTTCTTCACCACTCTCTTAACACTTTTCTTCTTCTTGACAACCTTAGAGGCTAATTTACGAGTACCAGTACCACTAGCTTCACCAGATACTCCCACCTCATTTTTCTCATCTCCATTCTTCCCCGAAGTATTCTTATTAGCATTCAAATTTTCACCACCAGAAACAACTTTCTTCTTCTTCACAACCTTGGATGCCAATTTACGAGTATGAGTACCACTGGCTTCAACAGAAACTAACCCCTCGTTTTTCTCATTAGGATTAGGATTACAACCGTCACCTAAATTCTTCCGCGAAGTATCATTATCATTCATAGTTTGAACAACAGAAGGTAGTTTACCAGAAACAGAACCCGCATCAACACCGGAAGTTGAAGGTGCCACGGTGACAATATGTTTAGCAACAAAAACATTCGATTCAAACGAAATATCGACATCAACTTCAACTGGACTCCCTTTTTTCCTCTCTTCACCTTTCATGTACCCTCTTCCATGTTGATCTTTACCATTGCCCCTGAAGAAATTACTGTTAGAATCATTAACATAACGTAACTGATCAACATCACGGTTCCTATGATTAGGTTTCATATTCTGAATCCTAAGTAAAGCACTCTTCTTTTGAATCTGTTTCTTGGGCGGTGTTCTACTAAATTCACGACCCTGATTATGATGATTAAACTCTCTGCTATTCCCTCTACTACCACTATTACTACCATTACTATACCTACCCGTTTCAGAATCACGATATTCACGATTCACAGAAGCACTTAATTCATCCTTCGCCGATTCAAAAGGTGAATGAGCTGGTGATGAACTTTGTACTCTTCTTTCATTCAACCACCTTCTGTTATCAATTCTGTTAGAATCAATTCTGTTGGAAACGGAAACAACGTCGCGCTCTGGATAAGCGTGATTGGATGTGGAAGCGGTGGTGGTTAATTGACGGTGGTGGTGGTGGTGGTAATTGGCGTTGTCGGTGTAAAGGAAGGTTTCCCTAGGGTTAGGGTTTGATACAGATTCGTATCGGAGAGGAGGGGGAGGAGGAGGAGGGTGGTGATGGTGGTGGTGATGAGAATCGCGGTGGAAGCGATCTTCGGGATTAGGGGTAGGGTTCCAGGCGGGTTGAGGAGGGATACGGCGGTGTTGGAAAGGGTATATATGAAATTGAGGAGATTGGTGAAAGGGAGGTGGAGGAGGAAGAGAAGAGCGATAAGGGAGAGGTTGAGGAGGAGGAAGAGAAGGTGGTGGTGGTGGTGGAGGAAGGTGGTGAATCGGAGGAGCGTATCTTGTACGGTGGTCTTGATGGTGGAGGAAGTGTTGATCCATGGCGGCGATTGGATGAGATTTTTTGTTGTGATTGTGGTTTGAATTGAAGTTGCGTAACCTGATTTTGGTTTATTTATTTAATTTATTATTGTTGTATGATTGAAATTGAATTATTATTTTATTTGGATTGAGTATGAGTGGGTAGGCTTGGGACAACAGTACACAGGTCTGGTTTTGTCTCACACCACGTAACTTAACTCTGTTGTGTTTCTGATCGTAAGTTCAATCCTTTGTTCGTTGCTGGACATAGCAATGCAATCATTCATCATCTCTCTGTCTTTTTACTCTTTTTGCACCTTTTTTTTTTTTAGAAAAATAAATTATATTCGTTCATGTAAATTGATAGATTACATCGATATAATTTAAATTCGTTAAAAACAAAATGATAATATGTAAACAAAATCACAGTATTCATGTTAATAGTATGCAACGACAAAGTACAAAAACTTACATTATATTCAAGTTTCTAGAATACCTATGTCTCCGGATCTGCAGCGTGGATGACGTCAAAGTCGTTGATTGGATCTGCACTAACTCGAAGTTGATATGACAACTTGGACCGAACGAATATCTGAAGGAAACAAGAAAATCAAACAACACTGCATAAAGACGACGAATAAATCAACGTCACACAAATACGACAAAATCCCAAAATAAAAAACAAAATAGATATGAAAATCACTTATTTCAATAAAAATGAAAGAGAAAAACGAGTTAGATGGGTGATTTCGGTCAAAAATTGACCCTAAATCATCCTTCTTTAATGGATGAATGAGAAGAAACTATAATTTTGACGACGATTCACACAAAATAGAGACTTTTTTTACAGGTCTATTTACTATTCTTTTAGAATTTAATTATTATGTATAGTCAATTTACAATTGTTTAGTACATGCATGCAATCATAAATTACTACCTCAATTATTAAAATTCAATCATATTTATTAATTCTGCTAAAACAAATCATATTTATTAGTTGAAGTAACACCATTTTATAAAATGTTTGTGTAAAATAACTTTACATTGTCATAATGTTAATCATGTCTTTAGGACAATGGTTAAACAACTAAAACAAAATCAATGCTCTTACAGCATCGTCGGATGGGCATAGGGTTGGTTTGGGTTCGGGTCCAAACCTCAAATCCGAGGCAACCCACGAGTGGAAAACGATAACCTTATTGCACTTGAAATTCAAATTAGGTTATCCAGGGTTTTGGTTTTCGAGTTCTAGGTTGGTTCAGTTCGGTTTATCGGATGGTGTCACCCTATAAAACTCCAAAACAAAGAAACCATATCAAAACACGATAAATGGAAAAATGAAGAGAGAAGACTCAAATAACAAAATCCAAAATTTACGCAGATAAAAGAAGAAATAGATCTAGATCATTCCTTTCCCAATAACAAATTGTGTTCTTCTCTCTGCAATGCAAATCCAATTCGTGTCCCTTACCACTGTTGTACTTATTTACGATGAAACCATTTAGAGTATTTCCTTGTTAAGCCAGACATTAATTGACATTAGTTTCCAACCATTTTTATTTCAACTTGCAGACACTATAATCATATATTTGTGTTAGATTCGGGTTAACAGTAACAACATGAAGAAGTTTCGATTTGTAGTTGTGGTTATTATGTTGTTCAGTTCTACCGAGACACAGTTATAAAGAGGAAGGCGATGAGAGTGGTGACAGTGGCGATGAGATTTGAAACCAGAGTGATAAAGATGGTTGGTTGGATTGGATGATGAAAGAGAGGAATGTGATGAGATATGACAGCAGAGATGAGAAGATAATGAAAAATTAGGGTTAAGGCGAATCTAGAAATTTGGAATAGGTTAAATACAACCTTTTTTGTTTTTGTTTCGGGCCTTCTGAGAAACAAGTCTAAAAAACTACTAATAAGAATAAGACTATTACTTTTCTCACCTATTCATTTCTCGCGCGTCCTATTGTTTTTCTTTCGAAAATGCACTTGAGATATTCGGATTTTAAAATCCTAACTGAGTTTTTCCTTTGTTATGAGATGGAAAAAATGAGTTTTTCATCAATTCGGATTTTATAATCTGAAAACCTAAAAAAAAAAAAAAAGGGCGCGTTACTTGAATTTTTCGAATTATAGAATCCGAACACCCCCTAAACACCATTTTTCAAGAGAAAAAAACAGTTATGATTATACAATCTTAACCGTATCAACACAAATTTTGAACATGTTTGTAACATGAATAGTCATTTTAAGGACAATATTAATCTTCCTAACTCTCATGGATAGTCATTTTAGGTCATTGTTAGTCGTTCTTAAGATCTTCCTAACAAAAACTTGCTTTTTAAAAAACCAATATGAATCAAAAGATTAAACTAATTTTATAACAAAAAATTGCTTTTATATAACTGTATCCAAACAAACTAAATTATTTATAAAAAAAATGATTTTTTTGTTACGATAAACAAACACAAAGTAGATTCTGATCTTTCACAAAATCTCTATAAAATAATCTCTAAATTACTTTATGAGAAAATCATGTTTGATTTAAGGGTTTGGCTATCCTGTGCAATATTGCACATGTTAAGGATACTAAAAGAAGCAACTTTTTATTGAAAATCACAATTGTTTTTTAAAAAAATTATATATTTCATATAAAATACACAAGTTCCAATATACACTTACTACTTTAAACTTCTTAACATGTGCAAATTTGCACATGTTAGAAAAACCCTTGTTTTAATTCATAACAAACGGACCCTTAGTCTCTACATTATATTTTTTTTTTTGAAAGAAAGATGTTTATAACATTTCATTAATGATAATGTGATCAATACAACTTGGGATTACATAATAGATTAATGATAATGTGTTCAATACTACTTGAGATTACATAATAAGTAGTGGGACTATCTAGGGAAATGACTTCTCTTGCAAGAGCATGAGCCACTGAGTTCGCTTATCGCCTAATAAACTATACCCGAGAGTTAGGAAAAGAAGTAGAGAACATCTCTCTACAAGCAGTAAGGATGCTTCTAAATTCAGTAACATCGGTCTTGCGAGGGTGGAAAGCATTCCTAATGACCTTTGAATCAAGCTCAAAATCAATATAATCAAAACGCATGTCTTGTATCCATTGAAGAGCGTGAAACAGACCCAAAGCTTCACCAACTGCTACGGGATAAAAATGATCAAACTGTAACTTCTTCGCTAGCACAAAATTTCTGATATCATCTTAAAGACACTCATCAATACATGTCCGCTGAAACTGATCTGAGAAACCCGCGTCAATATTACATTTGTATCTCCCAAGGCTTTGTGGCAGCCACTGCTTCGTGACAGCACCTGATTGCGAATAGTGTTGGTGTAAGGCTTGTTGCAGATGCGTGTCAGCTTGCACCTGTGTCCACTAGCATGCAGCAACATGCTCGGGTACATGGAGTTTGCATCCTCCTAATCTTCAATCAGCGTGTGAGCTCTATCTGTAACACCTCGAAATCCCGACTTTAAAATTTCATTCAAGTAATCAGAGTATAACACATGAAATCAGGATGTCACATTTCATAAAATCTTTAAAATCAAATTGAATAATAATTTATTCTTAAACAATATTCAAACACTGCAGCGGAATTCATAAACTTCTCAAAATCTTAAATAAATAAGTCTCGGCACAAAAGCCTCATAAAACATCTCAAATCAAGTTACGTCGCAAACATCATAATTAATCAACATGATACATAAAAGGAATAGAAATAATAATAATCCCCATCCCGTTACGTATCAGAGCTCCTAAGACTCCACAAGAACCTCTCACATCGACGAACCTAAGCTTGGTCACCTGCACTTGCCCACAAGGCGGCAATTCCAACAGAAGGGGTGAGATTCACAACAATTATATTAACATATAATTCAAATAATTATGCTTAACAATAACAACATTATTCATCACATAGAACAGAAACGTCTCAAACATTATTCATCACATAACAACCGTCTCAAAACATCTCAGACACATGACTCGACAAATGCAACTCTAACATCTTAACATCATGCATGTGGTACCAATATTTTAGCTTTAATAAGCTTCACCGTCGCTTTGAGCATAAGCTCCACCGTCTCAAAATATGCAAATGCATGGACTCGACTCTTTATTCTTAAACAAGTTATCCCAACGTCTTAACATCAAATACGACTCTTTACCGACACATGCAATTATACAATACATGGCAGCAGCTCAGCACACTTAGTATATACATTTACAGCACGTAGTTATCATCACAATCATCATTTATACTTCATTCGTAAACTTCACTTAATAAGCATTTAGTCAAAGCTTAACGCCAACAATTAAATATCATCTTACATCGTCATTACAAGTTCTAATTAGGTCTTAAACATCTCTAATACTATTCAAGGGTCTACCCTCAAAGTCTCGCTCAAAACAGAGTTCTAAAACTCAAGTTATAGTGGTCTGAGACCACATTGCTCGCTGTGGCGAGTGGGACTGCTCGCCACGGCGAGCTACTTAAATTGCATTCTGCCACTTGCTCGCTACGGCGAGTGAAGTTGCTCGCCTCGCGCGCACTGAAGGGGTTGCTCGCCTCGCGAGTGAATACCTAACTGCTCGCCACGGCGAGCTATCGCAGAGGGGTTACGGGTTCACTCGAAACCTCGCCAAAACTCGTCCAATTCTTCGTTTTATGCTTCTAATCTATCAAAATTATGGTCCTAGTGATTAATCTAGGTTCTGTAACAGGTTTCTACACCAATTCACATCATTCTCTCATCAATTCATCACAAAATTCATTAAACCCTAACTTTGGAATTCTCTCAAAACTCTCTTCAATCCTTAGGTTAATCATAACAGATGAATTACAGCATAATATAATTGAGTTAGACTCACCCTTACCTGATATGTTCGCAGAATTGAGGTTCTCTCTTCTCCGGCCACTTTCCTCTCCTTTTTGCAAAAGTCTGTAACGTACTGACTGCTTCTTTCTAAACCTAACTCCCTTATATAATTCTTTCTATTCTCACTTATCCCCACAACTCTATCTTATTTATGAGAACAACCCCATCTCTCAAAATATTTGTTATTATATCACATATTTTATTTTTTGAACAATAAAATAAACGTCACACCACAACATCATCTTATACGTCACAAACATCATTAAAATCATATAATATATAATAATATACTATATACTCTAATAAAATAATTAAATAAATAAAGTGGGCGTTACACTGTCGACAACAGTGGCACAACTCTCATCAATATCATCCCAAACTTTCATATTACGGTGTTTCCATAAGCTCCAACAAAGTGCAGCAAATCGTTGTTGATGATTCGGAGACAAATGTTGTAATAGATAAAAAAAATAATGTTGATGGCAGAATCAGTATGAATGGTTGCGCTCTGAACTTCATGCCAAATCCCAGCTGATGTCCAAACCTGAATAGCAGCAGATCATTCAAAGAAAATATGATTTAAATCCTCATGCTTCGAGTTACAACTTACACACCGCGTCGCACACGAAACACCCTTGTCTTGCAATTCGACTCTATTAGGAAGGTGTCCCTTGCACATACGCCACAACAAATGTTTTATTTTCGGCAGTACCTTCAGACGCCAAATATCCTTCCAATTACCCGGAAGACGAAAGTGGGAAACATCGATCAACTCCTCCATACATAACCATTACGCACTTCGAACGGAATCCAACCATGTTGCTTCGCTTTCCAAACTAAATGATCATTTTGAACTTGTTCGAGCAGCGGGGTGTTCAAAATAGCATCAACCACTCTGTTACTAAAAACATGTCGAACCAGAGGCGTATTCCACTCTTTTTCGGTTTTCAAACATCAAACTTTGTATCTTGAAATCCTGAACAAAATGGCCTCCTACAATACTCTCATCAATACACTCACCATTAGAAAGTCATGGTGCACCAAGAATGGGAATGGTCTCGCCAAAACCTATACTCCAACGTGCTCCGCCGCACAGAGTTCGGGTTGTGGCCAATAAACGCATTTAGAAAGGATTTAGTCGGAAAGTACATGGCCTTGAAAATGTGGCATACTCGAGAATTAGGCTTCGTAAGAAATTTCCATCCTTGTTTCCCTAACATCGATAGGTTGAAAGCCGAGAGATCTTTGAAGCCTATACCACCATGTGTTTTATGCATCGACAACTTTTCCCAACTCAACCAGTTGATGTCCCTATGGTTAGTCCTGCCATGCCCCCACCAAAATGTGTTCATCATTCGTTTGATAGTAGTGATTAGCGTGGAAGGTAACTGAAACAACTCATAACATAAGACGGAAAGTCTTTACATTATATAAATTTGTCTTTTTTTTCTATTAAATTTGTATGAACTAATTGATGGATTTTATGGCACATATAAACAAACAAAATAAAATAAATTTTAAAACTAATACATCATGTTTAATCTATAACCAAAACAATTCCCAAAAAATTTAATAACACTGGTGTCAAGGGCGTGCGAGTCTTTCAACTTTTAATGATAAGACATAACAAAATGGTAAAAAGATAATTAAATTAAAGTTAAAATGGAAAGAAAACTGCTATACCAAAACACAATTATTTTTAGGAAAAAATGTTATAGTTCATTGTGTCTATTATTTCTCCACGCAATTAATCTAAAAAATCTTTATTAAAAAACTTTTGAAGGGATTCAAACTTAAGCCTTAATGACTTCTTTTCAACATTTTCACCACTAAGCCACTGCCAATTTTCTTAATTTAATTTTCCTTTCATTAATTGATATCCAATATCAAACGCCTTGTTTTTTTAGGGAGTATTCATAGACCTTATCTCTTATTTATGAATCTTAACCGGTCAAGCTATACTTAACCCTAATTCTAACCTAAAAATTTTCCTCTTTTCTCCACGCAATTAATACTCCTATCTTTTATTTATAAATCTTAACCGGTCAAACTGTATCTTTTTTTTCTTCTTTTAAACAAAGTAAAATGAGTTTTCCAATTTGAGTTTTTCACTTTTCAGCAGAAATCATCTTCACCCTCTCTTATTTATAAATCTTAACCGGTCAAGCTATACTTGACCCTAATTATAACCTAAAAATTTCATTCGTTTCTCTACGCAATTAATACTCCTGTATTTTATTTATAAATCTTAACCAGTCAAACTGTATTTTTTTTGTTGCTTTTGAACAGAGAAAAATGGGTTTTCCAACTTGAGTTTTTCACTTTTCAGTAGAAATCATCTTCACTCTCTTAATTGATTCTTCGAATCAGACATTAAAATCGTTTATGAGAGGGAAATAATGAGATTTACTCTAAACTTTTATACAATTGAGTTTATTTTGAGATTTTAGTGTTTCTAACTTCTCTAAATATATTTTAAAAATACTTCTCTAAATATATGACATACATGTAATCATTTGCTTTTTTATTCTACCAAGTTTTTGCAGAATAATGAGGCACTATATTAGTTGTTGTCCGTGAGACATTGCTACTTTTTCATTCTGCATGAAGAGCAAATGAAGTTCTTTTTTAATCTTGATCCACTTAAAGACTAGATTGGTGGAATTAAATCAACAAGTATATGAAAAGTTTGCACAAACATAACCTGCATAAAAAATTTACGTTAATGCCTCTGCATCTGAGAATTTTACTTGGAGTAATTTTTATGTATATTAGTTTATGTTCTTCCTATACTTATTACCGGTTTTAGAGAAGAAAAAAAACATATGTTAAATGGATGTAATATACTCCACATGTTGTAATTATAAGTTTCCTATGAGGAGTTTTTTTTGTTTTGTTTCAAGGGATAGATAAATGAGAGTTGTATTTATTATTTATATGTTAAATAGATGTAATATGCTCCACATTTTGTAACTATAAGTTCCCTTTGAATCCCTAAAAAGAGTCCCCTTTTTAAGTCTTATTAAGCCTAAATTTTAAATTAACATTTTTGAAAACAACCGATTTTACCATGTTAATAGTTAGAATCTGAAAATCACATTTTTAATCGACTTTTTTTAAATCTTTTTTTTTTTTACAAAACACTAGAGGTATTTTAATTTCAATTACGTGCCAAATCTATAATGTGATATACCTTATTCTTATACTTATATATTATAGTTGATATGACTTGTGCATTACACGGGTCAATTGTCTAGTGATTCTTAACTGAACTACTCATTATTTTTTCAAATCCACAATTTTCTCAGAGTTTGTTATATTCGCAAAAAGTATATTTTTAGTTAAGAATTATACGAAAAATACTAAGTTTGTCCTTATTGTGGTTTATTCCTCCTTTATTGTAATTCAACTAATTTTGTACTGATAATTTAAAGCGAAATATTAATGAATGCCTCCGGGACACTCTTTAAGAACTATAAATAGTAAGTATTTATGAAAAAACATGTAAAAAAATATTTTAAGCGTCATGAAAAAACATGTAAAATCAATACTCACAAGTAATTTTAATAATGATAAAATAGTTTAAACGGTAGGTAAAAATAAAGAGGCCCACATTGTATAATTTTGGAATACAATGTGACCAAACGTGCATATTGCGTAAAAAAGAGAATGAAGTCATTCTCATTTATTCTTCATTTGTGAGTATTGATTGTATGGAAAGACGTAATAGAGTAACATGAACATTAATACCAGCAATTGACAGACTATGATGCAATATATTCAAAGTCAGTGCAACAGAAACAATCATATTCATCGCACGAGTAGAATGGTTTTAAAAGAATAATCACAATTATATTTATCTTAAAAAGTGTACTTTGAGACTATTTTGCCTTGTATTTCTAATATAAATTTTCTTTTTGTGTATTCGTCCATGACAAATTTTCTAACTTATACTACAATATTTTGTAAAAAAGAGTTAATATTATGATATTGTGCCCAAAAACAATCTTATATTATGATATTGAGAAATGTCATTATCTGGCTGTTTCGATTTTAATTATTGATGGAAATCTTAAAAAATAATTGACAATAAACTCTTGTATTTAGGGGTGTTTGTAGGTGGATTTAGGTTGGGTTTGGTCAAACTCATAACCAAACTAAATAAGGTACTCTGGTTTGGGTGAGGTCAAATAACCATCCATTATACTATTGGTGGGTTTGAATAAACTCATTAATTTTTGGGTTTGGGTGGATTGGGTAATAGGTTACCCAACTTATTTTTCTATTTTTTTAAATGACTAAATGACAAGTCCTCGTAATTTTGTTTTAAAATTGTACTCTACTTTTTAATTTTCTTAAAATAAATGTTTAACTTATTTTACTATAATATTATGCATCATAGACTATCAAATAATAAACTCAATCATAAAATACTTGCAAGAAACTAAAGTTGCATGACATAAAATTGCATTAGTATCAAAATAACCAAAAAGTGCAACATATTACTCCATCCATTTTTATATGTAAGCACATTTTGCCTCTAATAAAAGGGTGATTAAATATAGGGACGGATGAAGTAATTTGTAACTCTAGTATGTTTTAATTTTCAATATAGAGTAATGATATCAACACTCTCTCTAATACTCACTCTCTTATTGGTTTAAATCATTGTAGGTATTGGGACGAAGGAAGTAATTTGTAACTCTAGTATGTTTTCATTTTCAATATAGAGTAATGCTAGCAACACTCTCTCTAATACTCACTCTCTTATTGGTTTAAATCATTGTGGATCTACACTTTGAAAATTGAACCCCCACAAAATGGTGGGACATACATTGATTTCATCCAATAAATGAGTGAGTGTTAGAGAGAGTGTTGAAAAGTGAGCGTTGTTAGCATTCATCTTCAATATAGAGGATACAATGTGCATGTTTTGGAAATATAACTTTCTTCTACCCTATGAAACTAAAGATAAAAAATATTGGCATTTGGGTAAGTGAGTTTTTTGAGTTTGGGTCTGGTTTTATCCGAAACCAATACCCACCCAATTACACAACTCAACCCATTTTTTTAGGTTTTTTGGATGGGTTTGACCAGGTTTTCTGGGTTGACGCAACCCATGAACACCCCTACTTGTATTGAAGTCCATTTCTAAAGAATCAGCCGTCCAAAAACTGTAGAAGAAGTTTACATTAGCTTATTAGAATGCATGTGGGCGAACAATTAAAATAAAAGAAGCAAATATATTATGTACTGAAAATTGTGTTGTCAATCCCTTAAAAATCAACAAAGTATATTATTCAATTTAAAACTTTCTTTTTTTGATTTCTTTGACCGATGCCCCGAAGACACCGGTTAACATGACCCTTAAAATAATCTACTTTATGTTCTAAGATTCAACTTTTTCATCCTTTATTTATGTCACTGAATCTGCAACACATAACACAATCAAGTTGAGATCAATATATTTTATTATATATATTACAAATTACAAAGCATGGTTTCCCAGATGAAGGGTAGGAGGAGGGCACAAACAAACAACCTCTCATCCTAACCCATCAATGAATTTCCATAGAAAATACCTAGTTATGATAATGGAACAGTATATAAATATATTGGTTTCCCACATGTACTTTCCATTGGATGCAATCTTATTCGAGAGATTGTCCAATTCTACACGTGTACACCTCTATTATTGGTTTTCTACAAGTTCCTTCCATCGGAGGTAATCTTGTAAATATTTTCACCTCTTTCAGCATGGA
The DNA here is from genome assembly GCA_946800305.1 of Medicago arabica. NCBI lineage: Eukaryota > Viridiplantae > Streptophyta > Magnoliopsida > Fabales > Fabaceae > Medicago > Medicago arabica. The sequence goes on along the minus strand of OX326965.1, from coordinate 11,392,279 downwards.
TTTGAACTTTGCTTCGTCACAATGTGGCGGACTAGCCCATCTTGCTAGACTCAAGCCCCATAGTACAATATACATATTACATACAACACATGTACAAAATATTTGGATAGAGTAAATATAGTTTCTTCTAGCATTATGCTAGGAGTTTGCTCAATCAAAGCTAGATGAACGGCTCCATCTGCCTCTCAAGTAGTCCTCCAAGGAGACATTTTGGTCAACACTGAACATGGAGAGTGTGTCATCATCCACATCAAGCAATGCAAGATTAAGGTGTGATTGTATGTCAGAAGGTGGACAAGCTTCTTCATCAAGCAATTCTGATGCCTTTAAAGCATTAATTTCTAGCTTTGCCCACTTTATTACAACGGCGTCGCCTTTAAGGACCTTTGAAATCTGTCCGATGGAACAAATATGAGATTTAACAATAAGATAATGAAATGAAACTCCTATAAGTTTCTAGTGCATTTAGGCAAACAATTAATTGAAAGGCTTATTGAATAAGTGTTTATTATTTACCATTTATAGGTCATGTTTGGACAAACAACTTAATTAAACATTTATAGCATATGCGCTTATCATAAAAGTGCTTACGATCCTAGATTAGCTCAAATAAGTCAATCTAAACTATTTTTATAATCAAGGAAGAAAAGTGATCAAACTTTTTTCATATAAGTTAAAGGTTTATTTTCATAAGCCATCTTGGAAAGCTTATTATATGCCATTTGCACATCTTAAGATAAGCCTAAATAAGTTGCAAAGTAAGTTCTTCAGAACCAACCTTGAGAAGATAAAGTCAAGGTATTTGTTATTTTAAATTCAAGTAGTGCATGATATAGGATAAGCAAAGCATATAGGTCAAATTATATGTTTTTTTGCTATTTCTATATGATATATAGAGGACTAAATGTGTAACTAGACCAATTATTAATCACTTACGAGGCTCATTTGAGGCCTAGCTCCTGGAGCACGTCTGATACAAAGTGTTGCTGCTAAGACCATCCTTTCCATCTCTTCATGATCATAGTTATCACCCAAACTAGGATCCAACAATTGCGACAGCTTCCCACTATTTAGAATTGGACTTGCCTACAAATGATATATTTCTGTTATTTGCTAGACCATATATAGAGTACCATTGTGGTCTAGCGCATGTGGTTTTTGTGCAGTGTATGTAAATGTTGTAAACTTTGGGGTACCAAATTCGATTCATACTCATAATAAATAAAAAATAAAAAAAAGACTATTTAGAGTACATACCCACATGACAAGGCTCTCTTGACCTTTAGGATAATCATCACTTATAGGCTTTCTACCCGTAAGAAGCTCGAGAAGCACCACACCAAATGCATAGACATCAATCTTATCATTTACTTTACCATACATGAAGTATTCAGGTGCCAAGTATCTGCATACATCGATGAGCGTAGTACATAGTTCAGAATCATTTCATTTCAAGTACAATATATTTCCTACAACATGTAGGCAGAAACTGGACGGTCCAGTTATGTGGAAATTGAAATACAAACCCAAAAGTTCCGGCAACATCTGTGCAGGTTATTGATGATGCCGAGGTTGATGCCCATTTCGCAAGTCCAAAGTCAGAGAGCTATAGAAAATCAAAACGACAGCATTAGGCCTAAGAAGTAAGAAGGACAAATAGTTCAGAATATTGTTGTTGGTCAATAGAGAGATAAATTACCTGAGGTTCAAAATCCTCGGATAATAACACATTTGATGATTTTACATCGCGATGGATCACAGGTTGGTCACTGTTATGCAGATACTCCAAAGCCTCAGCAACACCCATTGCCACCTTATATCTCTCGGTCCAACCAAACTCGAGCGAAATTTTCTTACTACCTATTTTGGCATTGAACAAAATGAAGTAAATAAGCTTGAGAGCAGTTTCATATTGATTGAAAAAAGATAGTAAATCGCGTACATAATTGTCCTATTTATATAGAGCTCAACCGAACCAACTAATTAAATAACCAACTCCTAACAAAATAACTATCTTAACAAAAGCTAAGGTAAATATTGTAACGGTGTAGAACATGTTGCATACCCTGAAGGTTTTGTTCAAGGCTCCCTCTTGACAAGAAATCATAGACCAAAAGAAGATTGTCGTCCTCAAAGCAGAATCCAATGAGAGAAATGATGTTTTTGTGATGCAAAGCAGTGATAATTTCTATCTCTAAAACAAACTCCTTCAAAACATCATCAGAAGGCTTTAAGATCTTAACAGCAAGTTCCTTTCCATCAGGAAGGCAGCCTTTATAAACCTGACTACTTCCTCCTTTACCAATCAAATTTTCTGAAATCAAAATCACATAGGTAAATAAATCATGTCATAAATAAACACCACTTTTGGACAAATGAAATCCGTAGTAAAAAAATCAAAATACATACCAGGCAAGAAGTTTGATGTTGCTGATACAAGTTCTTGGTACTTAAACAATCTACAAGTAGATGAGTATTTCTCATGAAGGCCCTCCAATTCTTTAGGAACGCTCATTGATTTGCGTTCAGGTGAAGCAATCGTTCCTATTTCGGCATTCACTGGAACAAGAGCACCACTTTTGCTATCTAGACCCAAATATTGATCTTTATCAAAGGAAAGATTTCTAGTGGGCAACTGCATTGCCCATTGCACCACTGAAATCCGACGAAACAACGATCTTTCAGAAACTTTCCTGTCTGATGATGAAATTGTACGATGCAGTAGTGGCCAACCAGGTTTTAAAGCAGTTACTTCCCTGTCACGTAAAGTTTTCATGCTACAACCAGCATCAGTTGCCTTTACAGGAACCATGGCCAATGAGTTCTTCTCACTATCACCCTCGCCACCGAAATAAGACTCTTGATCTGCAGCTTGGTAGCAAGATGAATCCTGCAATATTGATTCTTCCACATCATCACTTAGTACTTTTGAACTCTTGCTGAATGTCCGTTGAATCGAACCAAGCAACCCAATCCGTCGACCTACAACAACTCATAAACTAAGAACTCTAACATTCACATAAAAAAAGGGACAAATTAAAAAAAATTAAATACCTTTTAAGTCAACGTGATTTGTCGGTGATCCTTCTCTCTTGAACACAACTTTACCATTATCAACAGCAAAAACCCAACAATCCTTTGATAGCTTCTTAGCACAATACCTAGGTATAGAAATAGTTGGTCTAATCTTACTAAGACCTTGAGATTTTCCAACTATAACATGAGTTGCACAATATTCATTTGCTTCTCTAACCAAAATTCTCCTCACTGATGATCCCCGGCAAATTTTTAGCTTCAGATCCACCTACATCATTTTCCAAATTAAAAAAATGGCACTTGGTACAAATATATTTCTTTAAATTAATTTTTGTCTATTAACCATCTGATTCTCAGAAGAATGAGTCCCGTAATCAATCGAGGTAAGTAAAGTCTAGTTGATGATCATCATTCAAGTCAAACTTTGAACTTTATGATGATGAAAGATTTCTTTTATTTTCAAATATTAATTAAATTTCATCAAAATTAAGGCTGAAAAAAATTTAGTAAATTACTGTGTTATAAATTGTAACCTGTTTCAAATTGCAGAATCCTTCATAACCAGAAAGAACAGAGTCAAATGCTTTGACAAGAGAAAACAAAGAAGATTTCCCATCTCTATTGACAATTTCTACACCAACAAAGAAAAAACAAAATAATCAAAATCCAATAAAAACAAACAAACAAAAATAGAAAATAGCATTTAATTTAAGTTAGTACCATCATTTCTAAGAACATGAAGAGCAAGAATAAGATCACCAGGTTGAGCAACATTAACCAAAGACCATGTCAACAACTCAGTGCTATGGCTGTTAGATTCCATTTTCACACCAACCACCACAGTACGGCCACCGGAGCCACCGTTGTAGGTGGTGATCATTTTGGTGATGACACGTGGCAGTAGAGTTCGTTTATGTCGTTATGTTGTCGGTGATTGGAAGATGTAGTGTAAGTGTCGGTGAATATACACATGCAACCAAAAAAGTCACAAGGTTTGAGTGGAGAGTGTAACTGTGCAACCATAAACAAACAAGTTTGATGATGATGATGATGATTGTTTTCTGCTTTCTTTTCCTCACTAACGTTGCTGTCGTACATATATATGTAGGTATATGTATATGTCAGTATATTATACACGTGGGTTTGTAAAGGTTAATAATGACCAATATTTTGATCATTGGGTCACTTTCAGAAAACTTGGAAAATCAAATGGAAATTTATGTTACGGTGAAAAAGGTCAACGAGATAATAAATTGGCGGGTTAATGAATGAATTATAGGAAGGGGCATTTGGTATTGGGTGGTGCCAAACTATCTTATTTAAAGAATCGGATTGAAAAAAAAAAGTTTTAAATGATTAATTCGTTCAAAAAACAGATTAAATAATATAGGTAAATAGTCTTCGTGAATATAACTCACCGTAGAGATAATGCATTATTATATGTTAGGTTGGGGTACGAACTCCAAGCGTCCTACTTGTTTACCTTAAAAAGTGAGTTTTAATCACTTTGCTACCTGATAATAGTCTCGTTGATATGAACTTTGCAATATGTTAGGGTCGGAGTTTGAATTTGAATTTCCCTCATATTTATCTTAAGAACGAATTTATAGTCCCTATGCTATTTATTTGACCAACAAAATAGACCTAAAAAAATATTGCATTTTTTAGTCATGTGATGTTTTCCTAAAGTATTTTGAATGACAAAAAATGACAAATTCAAGAAGTGTTTTTCAAATTCTATAACTAGGAAGCGTTTTTCTGGATTATAGAATTCAGATATGTCGTATGTATCATTTGATCCTCTTTTGTTTCTCCTCACTTCTACATCTTCACTATCAAAAATTCTAAAAACCAACAAAAACGAAAAACTCAAGTATCAACCTATAGTTCTTTATTTTTCATCAAATTAGACTCTAACCCACCTCATTTGTCAAGTTTCGAACATTTAAGGAAGAGATTAGTACACATTTACTCTTATATTGATTTTTTTTTTTTTTTGTGTTGCTTGATTTTGTCCAAATTCTATAATTATGATTTATTGCGTGTGTTTAACATGTTTTTTTACGCCCGAATCTTATAATCCAAAAGCACATAAAATTGTAAAAACCAAGACAAACAAACCTGTTATGACTTAAAGCTCATGAGTAGAGCCCAACCCAAAAGACTAGTTCAATATGTGGGAGAGCCTCATGGTTTAAGTACCACATCAAACACTTTTAGTTACCCGATGTGGGACTACTAACATTGCCACGCCCTTTAAGAGTCAACGTCCACAGCGGCTTTCACTCTATCGACACTGACCCGATGATAGCCATTTCCTTTTTGACGGCTTCACTCACCTATAAATATTCGATGGAGCACCTTAATCCAGCCTATATGTAGCCCTTTTCGTGGTCCAACTTTCAATGAAAACACCAATTGTTAGGACTTAAACCCAACCCAAAAAACTAGTTCAATAGATAGAAAAACCTCATAACTTAAATACTACATCAAACACTTTTAGTTACCCAATGTGAAACTCTTAATGATAACCTAATGGAAAAGATGCTCTACATGTCCAAATTCTAACCAAGACATATAAAAAAGATGATAGAATCTAAACATGCATGTTAAGCATGGTAATTACTTATATGCGGTATTGAATCCATCTTCTCTTTGTATGGTCTACAATGCACACTTGTTAAATGGAGAGACACGCGAGATGTGTAGGTGGAAGATTCACATCTTTTTTACCAAGCAACGGACCTTGCCCTATGTTGGCTGGTTTATTCTCATCCTTAGTTGAAACTTGAAAGAAGTCAATATCCATTAAATAAGTCCAGTATAGTTTGGATAAAATAATCTAACACTTCGATTGAAAAATTAATAATATAATAAACACGTATATGTGTTTATACTTTATGCATGTTCTTTTCACAAGAAAAGACAATACGTATATATTTGTAATGGTAGGAAAATGCATGCACCATAGAGCCGTCATATTTTGAGCCTAGTATATTCCGTGTCTATGTTCCATGAACATAGTTATAGAATTATCATATCTTTACAATTACGTACATGTATATGTGTATTGCATAAAGATGACTTGAGCTCATAGCTGTTTTTTCTTTTAAGAAATGTAATTTCCACGTTTGAAATTTTATCTTTCATTCCATTGAATTGCATCCGAAACCACCAAGACACCTGGTTGCTTTAATTCTTTGTTGGTTACTATTAAATACTTGTAATTGAAGCAGGGACTTGTTCTAACTTCTGACGTTTTATTAATCAGATTTTTAGTATAATTGAAATCTTAGTGAATTTAACTCTAAGTAAACTTGACGGCCATACTATATATATCGGTGAGGTATGTATATGTAAACTTCAATAACATTTCTTATCAAGGAAGATGACGTGATTGAGTTACATGTGAGAATCGTTATTATATCAAAATTGGTCCTAACACGTTATAATTCTTAAATAAATTATACAAAATAGAGTGACAAAATTACAAAGCTCTACGTGATATTATAAAACCTACTAAAAATAAGGAGAAAGTTATTTGAACACACATTTCTGGACATAATACGATATCTTGTGTTGTTCACCGTATTTGTACAATGAACATCACTTCTTTTGTTGAATTATTTTTTTAATAAAACTTTTTTTTTTATCCTAGGAAGATTTTTGGAATGCAAAATTTTAAATTTTTTTCATTAATTAGTTTCAACACTACATTAACAACTAAAACACAGAAAACCCTACCACTGCATTAACAAAAAAATTGTAGATTGTTAACTACTTTTCGTATCTATAGACTTATGTAATTTTTTAAACTACGTAAGATAAGTGGTTAATGTCTTGCATTTTATAGTTAATGAAACAATCAAAGTAGTTAATGAAATTTATGTTTCAATAGTGATTAACAACATACTTTTTCTTTTTTTAATAAAGTGGTGAAATTGGTTAACAACACAACTCAAATTTTATGTTGCAAAATTTAAAGTAGGTTTAAATAGGTCTCCAGTCCCTGCAAATATACGTCGTTTGAATTTTCGTCCCTGAATTTACTAATCCTTCCAAACTGGTACTGCAAATATTAATCATTTTAGTTTTCATCCTAATCTCGTTTTCTTGCTGATGTGGATAATGAATATCGACGTGGCACACAATGATTGGGATTAAACAAGTTCACGTCAACCAATCATACATGAATGAGTCTTTTTGCCCTTAATGAGGCTAGTCCACATGTGAATTTATGTGTTTATCCTTGTCTTCTTCTTCCCTCTCCAACTCAATCCAAATTTATGTTGCTGCAAATTTCTCTTCTTCTTACTCATCCAAATTCATGTTCATACCCCTTCCTCTTCTTCACCCTATTTCCCGTCCCCGTCGTCGGTCAATCTCCTCCCAAACTCATGTCACCAAAACCCCTTCCATCAACATCCATGCAACCCTTTCAATCACCACCAAGAACAACATCACCATCGCCTATATATTTTCCGAACACAACGACACCACGCACACATGTCGAGGAAATCCAGAAAACAGAGAAGGAAGAATGGTAGATTGAAAAATATAACCCATTTTGGCTTCCTTACCAGATCTAATTTTTTTTGTTCAATATGTATTATGCAAATGAGAAAAATACTACCCAAGATCTAGTTTCTTTGGTTTTTTTTTTTAAAAAAAAAAACCGAATTTGTTTTGGAGAACCATTTGTTCTCTACAAAGAATCACTTTGTCATATAACCTCTCCTTTTTGTTTGTTCCTACTTGAATTATTGGAAGGGGATTGAAGAAAAAAGTATGTTAGTGTAATGGTCAGCTCTCGGTGGGAAATAAAATTTTGATGTTAAAATTGTAAAATGGAATTGGAATTGAAAAGAGTATAAGGTGAAGTGATAGGAAAGTGCATCAAACAAAAATCATTTTCTAGATTGGTTCTTGTTTGGGGAGTGGTGATACACTAAGATCCTTAGATGGCATTCCACCATTGTACCACCCCCATGTGGCAATTTTTATTAATTATTATAGGGCAATTTTGTCCATTTAAAAAACTAAGGGGCAATTTTGTCCAACTGGATCAGTAATTTTCCCACCCTATTTTCTCTCTTTCTTCTCCCTCACCAGCCGCCGCCGCCACCACCAGCGGAGCAGTACCTCCACTCCACCAGCAACAAAACAACAACACCACCACCAATCCTTGTCTCTCTCTCTCCTCAATAACGGCCTCTGACGCTGGGAAACACCCTCCGCTGCGACGTCGTCCGCTTCTCCAACTAACAAAAAAAATTCACAAAAACCCAGAAATTTAGGCCGATAGAGACAGCGACTGCGTCGGAAAACCAAGAAATCAAGCCCAAAACAGTGACGACTATCGTTTCCAAAAAAAAGCGTCCAACTGCAACGGTAATGACTGTGGCGGTGGTTTTAGATCAAGTAGTCGTCGGCGTGGATCCGACCATCGTTAGAGATGACTTCCTCGAAGTCCAATTGGAGTTCTACACCTGAACCAGATTCGAAAATGGTGATGATGATGAGGGAACGTCGTGGATGGAACCAGATAGAAACTGGAGGCAGAGGAAAAATAGGAGGCCAGGGGAGAAGAGGGTAGTAGGGAATACGCGTTAGGATGAAGAGAGAGATATGAGGGAAAATAATAGAGATTTGACGAGAGAGAAAAAAAGAAAAATTAAAAGAAAATGCCACATGGGGTTGGTACATTGATGGTATGAAATAAAAGGGTGTCAACTAATGCTAACCCTTGTTTGGGTCTGTCCATATATCTCTATTCTTGTTGTTGGAAAGAAGAGATGGAAGAAGAAGAAGAAAGAGGTATTATGGACTTTTCTCATGGGCTTGAAGTCATTAAGGGTAAAATGGTCATTTTGGGTGGCATTTGCCGACATAGCATCTCTCATGCCCAATCACCACTTGTCACGTCACCAATCACTCTCCATTTCAGTAAATAAATGTGATTAGGATTAAAATTAAAATCATTAATATTTGCAGTGGTAATTTAAAAGGATTAATAACTTGAGAGACTAAAATTCAAACCATATATATATTTGCTAGACTAAAACCTATTTAAGCCTTTAAAGTACTGCTTGTTCACCATATTGTGTGACTTTCTTGTATAGTAGTAGCATTGATGATTTCTTTTACTGAATTTAGATAAAAGAATCTTAGTGAACCGACAATATATTTGGTCAAAACCAATCTCATATCATGATCGTAATTAGATGAAAACCAGCATTGTTGTGGTCCTCTAATGCAACGTGGGGGTCACTGGTATTCTTGTGTCCTTCTCTAACTCAAAAAAAGAAAGATTGGTCATTGTCCATTTATTCTCTTATGCAAGATGATTTTGCTACAAAAATGAAATGGACAAAGGAAGGTTCTCACTCCTCCTCTCGTGTGGGTCAAGGTAAACCACTACAATTATGGGGCACATCCCCATTTTGTTTTTGTTTTTCACATATATGTACTACAAGTAAACAATACATATTATCATCTGACACTTTTTTTTACTACATAATAACAAATTCTATGTACATCCAAAAATCAATAAATTAATAGTAAAATGTGTTATTTTTTGAAGAGAAAAATTGTTTTCTATCATCTACAATTAAATCTTAAAAACGTCAACGAAATAAAATTTAATTTTTCACAATTTTTAGTACTCATAATAGAGAATTTTGATTATTTTTTAGAATAAAATGTATAAAAAATTAGTATGATTTTTATAAACAATGAAATGATGTTTTTTCTTATGAAATGACATTTTCTAAAATATAAATATCAACAAATAGTTCTTTATTCCATAAAAATAATAGTTAATTTAAAGATTTTTTTAAGTAGAAGTACTGGTACACCTTAATTTACGGATTTACAGTAGAAGTTCCCCTGTATAATTTGTTTAGTACTACGTAATTAACAAAGCATGTGATTAATTTTAAGCACTTTTTCGTTTTTTCTTAATTTCACCTTTGGATTCCAATATCTGGTTCAATTTTGTTCCTCTATTTTATTGAATTTTTTTAGCTTTTTATGTTTTCTACTTTTCGATTATCTTTCTCCTATCAATTTTTCTTCTAATTTACACTTAGTTGACATCCTTTATTGTTTTGAAATTCAATCTAATAACAAGAGTGAGTTTTCTTTAAAACTAAAAACACACAAAATGTCATAGTTTGAAACCCTTATTAAGGATTTCATTTGCGCTGATTAATGGTTAATTTTTGGTGTTTTTAAAAGTTAATTTTAAAGAAAATTTATGTGGGTTATAAAAGTTTGGTGACAAGTCAATAAATGATTTCACTTGAACCTAAATTTTTGGAAGAAATTGTCACGGAATCTACCAAATTATAACGAAGGAAAATATAAGGAACCATAATCGCTAAAAAAAGAAAAGTGAAGGACCAAAATCACAATATTTATAAAACCAAAAGTGTAATTAAACTTTTTTTAACTAAAATTTGGTGATAACTACCTCGTTTCCTAATTATCTACCAAGTACCAACCTATCCTTCGTCCAATGTTTTCTTTAAAACTCACATGTAAGTCCCACTTGAGATTTCATGTGTCTGTTTTTTTTTTTACAAAATTTAGGTGCAATGTCACTAATATTTATGTTCTCAACTAAACCTGAGCATAAATGTCACCGATACTTTTGAGAGGGTATTTTTATTTAAAAAAACACCTTAATTAAAAGAACAACAAAAGAGGATTGTAAACTTAACCCAACTGATAGAAACGTTGTATAATATATGTAAGGGAGAATTTTTTTTGAAGAAATCAAAATGGGATTATATTACTAAACCATAGCACTTGCAAGCACAAGGTGTGCCTACAACTACTATCAAAAGTACAGAATAGTCAACCACAAGGTAATAACAAATACTGTGGTTTAGCCAATACCTAGACAAGCCAAAGGACTTGACCACCACATCTGAGAGCCAAAAATAAACAACGGCTTCTTAACTTTGAGCCAACCTAAGGATAACAATTTAACCTTATCTAACAATCTGGGTACATCAGATACAACATTATTAAAAATTCTATTGTTGCGTTCTAACCACAAGACCCACGTGCAAAGGAGCCAAATCAACTGCAAAAAGGAGCGCTTCGTTTTTCCCGCACCAATCAAAAAAGTGAACTGCAACAAGTGGTCGGACAAATGAGTGGAGTCCACTCCCATGCAACCTATCCAGTTACGCACCTGCTGCCACAACAATACAGAATTCGGGCAAGTCAAAAACAAATGTTCGGATGTTTCCTCAAGGCCACATCCTAAATCACATAAAGTCACATCTGGAGAAAGAGCCCGCCGAACTGCCAAGTTTGTCTTCGAAGGAAGACGATTTCTAAGAAGACGCCAAGCAAAGATAGAGACCTTCAGAGGAACCTGGGGATGCCAAACTAACTCAGAAGTTTCATCCACGGGAGGGAGAATTTATAGCATCAAACAATTTTTTTTTGATAAAAATAAAATAATATTCATTCATTCAAATCGAGAGATTACATCATTCAACACAACAAGAGATTATCTATTTCATTGCATCAAAGTTTTATAATTTTTCTTCATAAAAGTCGCACTCTCTATACATGTGATTTCTCTCGTATGTTTTTATTTTTTTTCTTCATCTTCACCTTTTTCGCTAAACAATTTTTTTTTTAAAAAAGAATCATTATTTAATCCACTTAAGGGACTAAAACCTGTAATTAGATCAAGTGTTGATAACCCAATAACATTTAAATGAGATGACACATGTCTCTTCTAACTTAACTAAGATTTTAGGTTCGAATTCAGCCTTGTGTATGCAGCAATGTTAAAACTCTCATGGAAAGTTTGTCGTCTATTTGAGTCCAACATTGCTCGAAAGATGAGTCTTACAATTGCGCGAAGGATATACGATTTACACAACAACAAAAAAGACCAAGCATTGATTGAGAAACATTGTAGGTGAATAATTTATTTTATTTTATTTTTATACTTTTTCCTTATTTAATAAATTATTTTAATATTTTTTTATTTTATTCATATTTATCATTATTTTGTGTATTTTTATCACTTAACCCTGTAATTAACATAACCTATCAAATAAATTATTTGTAAAAAAATATTTTTGTTTATTTTTAAGCATTGCTATGACATTTTCTGAGGAAATTTCTATGACATTATTATATGACAAAAAAGTAGGTTTGATAGCATATTGTTTTCTTTTTTAATTCATTATGTGTATAACTTTTAATTAATATAAGATATATATGTGTGTGAATTTAATTAATTTAATAAACTAAATTTAGATGATTTATCTAAGTATTCGATCAACAAATTAAACGGTTAAAACATTCATAAAAAATGTTTTTACATACACTTTAATATAGTATATGGTTGTCAAATTTCAAATTAAAACTTCATTCGTACAGTTAATTAAAGAATGCAATTTAATATTGTTTGATTTGACAAAATTTTTAAAAATTGACATAAAGATTATAATTGTAGACCAAAATCCAATTAGATTTAGATTTTATGGTCTCAACAAAGGCACATGCATGTGCCGTAACATGGGTAGGAAGACAAATCCAATCCAACTAAGATAGATATTATTTCACTTTCTTATTAGTTTTCGATATTTCATTTTCAGCAGGGATGTGTGACCATGATGTTATGTTGGATGCTGTTTGAGAAATATTTGAAGCCACCTCTTGCATTACCCGAATTTTAGGTTAACTAAGTTGTGGGGTCATCTTTTTCGAAGGATGATACGTTTACCTCTTCTCATTTAGCTAAAAGATATCAACTTCTATAATTATGCCGGGGTTGAGTAGCACAATTCATATTGAAGGAATTTTGTTTCTATGAGAAAAGTAAAAGCTAATTATAGAATTTTAACATTTGAATTAAAAAAAGTTAATAAAGGAGTGGGCCCTCAAACTATAGTATCGTGCCCAAACTCCGAGCTGATAGAACGATGATGTTATGAGAGTCTTACGGAAAAAAAATATGGATTAACTCGTCAAAATTAGCATCGAGAAAAATTAAAATTGACTTGAGACCTTAAGATGAGCACATTTTAAGGTATGAAACTAATATCATCAATTCAACCTAAGTGAACTAAGTATTAATCAATTGTTTTTTTTGGAAACCAAACTAATCCATCAATATTGACAATGGGGAAATCAAACATAAGAACTTAAGAGGAGCACACCATAAGGTCTTAAGCCAACATCACCAGACCAACTCAAGTGAGTTAAATATTAATCAATTGTTACCAAGACTAATTTGTTAAAATTGTTATTCTTTTTTCTTTCATAGATAATAAATGAAATGACTTAATCTATACAATATATAAAGAAAACTATCTCTTTCGGTGTTTTTGGCTGAACTTTTATTTTCAAAAATATTCTTAATTTTCAATACAAATAACACATGTAACAAATATATAAGAATAAATTTAAATATTAAAACAAATGTAACAAACACGGTATGTATATATGTTTTTTTTCCTTTATCATTTGAAAAAAATATAACAAACTAGATGAGTATATTTATACTTACTTTTTCATTATTTTAATTATACTCTTAAACAACTTTTTCTATAATAAAGATTGTTGTTTGTGTCATAAAAGAAAGAGCAGTAAAAACATTTAGCGCAATAAAAAGATATCGTTCATAATTTCAAACGTTAGCGCAATAAAAAACGGAAAGATAGAGATGGAGTATCCGTTTTTTCGCTTGTATAAATTACATGCCCGTCTTTCCACCGGTATAAATAATCATTTGGATGAAATAATGTTTTGGACTAGAGGGAGTAACCGACATATCTCATTTTCCAATTAAGTAGTCACCTAAGCCACCATATGGTCAAACACAATGTCCTTTTAATAATTAGGATGGGTTGTAATTTTCATTAGGATAAGCAAGTTTAAGCAACCGGGAGAATATTAGAGAACATAATATTGCTTAGCAAGAAACTATTACTCGCTCCATATATTAATGTCGTCCTTCCACTTGTGAAAGAAAAATAGATTAGAGGGTGGTAGGTATATCTATCTTATGTTGATTAAAATAAACTACATTATACATGTTCTTATGGCTTAATTAGGGCCTTCAAACATGCTTGAGCATTGCGTGTGACCAATTGCCACACCACAACATATATAAAATTTGGTTAACTTATAGATCAAACAATCGCTTAAATGATGCTCAAATACTGCCTAATACAAGGGAAGCAGGCTAAGACATAAGAATCATTGTTTATGAGCAAGGATGCTGGGACAAATTTCTTGAGTTTTTTTTCTTCTTTATTGACAACTTTTTGAGTTTTGAGTCAGTATAGTACTACTGGACAATTATAGTGTATAAAAGGGTTGAGTAAAAGTTCACTTTTGGATTGAGTAGAAGGTAATTGTATAGAGTCAGATCCACTCTATAGTTAAGGTATGCACCAGCAAACATTGAAATTTAAAAAATAGTTCCTAGCTAGTATTCTATATTTAATTTTTTTGACCGCACAAATTGTTTAACTTTGCCCCTCTTTGATCCATCAAAAATGAAAAAATTAATTTGATCCTAAAAAAATTCAAATGGAGGTCGAAATAGTCCCTTGTGGGACTAAAATAATATCCCTCAACAATGTTATTTTGAGCAACATTTGAGATCTTTGATTATCAAATTGTTGTTCTTATTCATTTTTCAAGGGCGAAATAGATTTCTACTTTTTCTCAATAGCTCGTTTTGGTCTTTAATAATATCAATTTCGTGTCCTGTTGGCAAAAACATGTTGTTATATAGGGGGCGGAGTTCGAATCTTGGACACTTCGCTAATTCCCTTTAAAAAATGTGAATTCTAACCCCTATATTACTTGAAGAAAAAAAATATTGATTTCACATTTGCAACTATAACTAGACTACACACTCAAGTGTCCAAGTAAAAATAGACTTATCAATAATTCCCCTAAAAAATAGACTATCAAAAATTAGAATCCATTCTCATTAGATGTTTTTAATCCTTTGCATTCTCTTATGTTCCCCTAAAAAAATATGTGAGAAAAAATTACTATACCAGTGCGGTCCTCTTAAAGGTTTTTTTTTAAGTACTTAACTGTGTATTCACCCGTACTTAATTATAAAATCACTCGTTTTACTTACATCTCCCAACATTTTGGTACACAATCACGTTATTCCTATAGGACCATACATTCATTTGAGGAGCCTCATGCTAATGTTTGTCGATGGAGACAACGTTAAATGAAATTTATTACGACCAAAAAATAAATCTATAAATTTTTTATTCTTTTTAAAAATATATTCCACAATATTTTTCATATAGTACATCTTAATACATATTACTACTTAAATACACATTGTCTCCCAAATAGGACACATCATTAATAAGTGGTGGAGTCAGAAATTTTATAAAACTTAGGCCAAATTTTAACCGTAAATTTACATGTGCAGTTTATAATTAACATGGTTTGACAACCGATGGACTTCCAACTTTTATTGATATTGGTGATAGTTTTGGTGCATCTGCTATTGTTGAAGATCTACAAATTAGAAGTTAAAATATGATTTATTATGTCCAGTTGTAGAAGTGATTGTAAGTTTTATTTAGGTATGAAGTGATTGTAAGTTGTAACTTGATAATATGTCATTTTGTTTGATAAGCTATTATGAATAGTGATTCAAATTTCGTTACCATAAATTAAATGAGCAATGAAGTGTGTGTGTGTGTGTATATATATATAGATTTTGATTTATGTGAGTATTGAGTATTGGTTTGGATGAATGGTATAATAGTTCATAGTTAGGGAGAATTGTTCTAGTTAAGTCACTTCAAGAATTTATTCTAAAAATTGATTATAGTAATCAATTTCAAATTTCAAAGATATTGATTATAATATTTTATTATATTGATTAAACTAATTTTAGTGGTAATTTTATAAAATATTCATTTTTAGAATTTATAGTAGAAAAGAAAATATAAAAAATAAAATAAAACAATGATAAGTTTTAGTGACAGCCGCAACTGTAAGTAAAAGTCCTTAATGTTTTAAAATGATATCCTTAGAATTATCCATGACTTTGTTCGTAGGTAAATGTGGAAAACATATGGTCGTTGAGCCGTCGGTCAATTTCCTCAGGACATTTAGCTATGGATTTTCCTTTTAGTGACGGATTTCGGCTGTCACTAAAAGTCAATTTTTTGTAGTGATACGAAGAAAGTATGGGTTGAGTATGGGCATGTGTCCAGGCTCGCTGGGTGGTAAAACCGCCTCTATCATTAATAGTGATTTTTCATTTTTTAAGTTTTTAATTGTTTTTTTACATTAATCGTGATTTTTCATCATATGCTCCTTAAAAAAACTTCTCGCTCGTTTTGTTTCTTTTCTTCACCAATGACATGTATTCATGTATATTAAAATTGTAAATCTGGTACTAAAGTGAGCAACTAAACAAACACATGAACGCAATGACTGATTACACTTTCGTCAATAGTATTTACATCTTCAACAACAGAGTGATTAGTGTAATTTTCTAGTATGCAATGATTTAGGGTTACATAGCATAAAACTTTGTTTAAAGAGTCATGATAACGTATGCCTTTGTGACATATGTTAAGGATTCTACAAATAGTAAATAAATTAGTAGTACAATTTTTAAGACAATTTACATATTAGATTCCTTAACATGTATCATAAGAGTATATGTTAGCATTTTCCTTCTTTAAATACTATGATAAAGTTTACAAGTTTATCTTGAACCGTATTATGGAGAGATCCACTCAAGTCTCTAAAGTTATTAGTAAACATGAGCCACACTATTGGTCCCTTTTACTTCTTACTTCGAGTATGAGAATTTTAAAATTGCTCCTACACATATGCATTGTTTTCATCACTTTTCCCGCTCCATTCTTGTTGTATTTCAAGTCTATTTTTTTAAAGGAATATTTCAAGTCTTATATTATGCCTACTTGTTAAGGTCTTGGCTGTGCCGTATATGTATTACTACGTATCCAGGCTTCTTGGCACTTAATCTAGACATATATTTGGTTCAAGGGGAATAGTGAGCGGGGAATGGGATGAAGCAATTTAAATTTTCGTTGCTTGGTTAAATTTTTGTACCCTTATATTTCGTTCAATAATTTTTTAAAGGAGAAAAAATCCCTTGTAATCAGTTTCGATTCTACTCTAATAATTAGAGATTTTGGGGGGAGGGTAGAAAATTTCCCTCCATCCCCTCCACTCGTTTTTTCTCTATCAAAGGCCTTCTTAGAGCACTACCAAAAAAAATAGGCCTGTTTAATTTGAAGATAGTGAGAAGGAAACAAACATTTTTAAAACAATTTTAGCTCCCACTAAATAATTGAAGTATCGAGGGGAGAGGAATCTAGTGAATCAAAACATCATACTTTTTTGATGAATGCTAAACAGTGCCCTCAAGGCATTGGTTAAGGAACCAAAACAAGTAACTTTTTATAAAAAGTCTACTTTTTTTTATATAAATAAAAGCAAAATTGTATACTGACTAGAGAATCACCACCACCTTGGATCACTAACAATGAGCACAGCTATCTAAATTTGACCGAACTTTGCAGGGACGTCTAATTACAAAAATGATGATAATCAGTGAGGATATAATTTGATATGGAAGGACTGAAGGGGGGGATTCAGGTAAAACAAAAAACAGTGATACACAAACATTCTTTTGTGCAAACATCCTAGTTGATGCCATGTTAGCTTGATTGTTCAACACCGGGTAGAGATGTTGGCTGAATGTTTGATTTGGGGGGAACAACTGCAGACTGCTTAACAGACTTGGGCCTATCTTCTACCTTCAAAGAAGCCAGCTTCTGAGGGCGACAATGAGTTCCTTCCAACTCAGATTCTGTCTTTCTCTTCTTTGTTACCATCTTAGTTAAAACACCGTCTTTAACCCTGGCATCATCCGGGGAACAGCTTGAACTCCCCTTTGCTTTTTCTTTTTTCGGACCACTCACAGGGTTTGAACTCCCCTTTGTTTTTTCTTTGTTCGGACCATTCACAGGGTTTGAACTCCCCTTTGTTTTTTCTTTGTTCGGACCATTCACAGGGTTTAAACTCCCTTTTGCTTTTTCTTTGTTCGAACCATTCACAGGGCTTGAGCTCCTCCCCTTTGCTTTTTCTTTGTTCGGAACATTCACAGGGCTTGAACTCCTCCCCTTTGCTTTTTCTTTGTTCGGACCATTCACAGGGCTTGAACTCCTCCCCTTTGCTTTTTCTGTTTTTGGAACATTCACAGGGGGGCTGAGAACCCGGACATCTGTAACTGTCTTAGAAACTGCCTTATTCAATGAAGTCTGAGTGCTAGATTCTGGAGCTAATCGCTCTCGCATTTTCTGCTGTGAACTAGTATCAAGTTCAACATTCTCCTCACGTCGAGGTGCGAATAACTTTTTCCCTTTAATTTTTTCCTGATCCTAACAATATGGGAAAAGCAATGAGAAACAAACATGAAACATCATCCTGACAATAAAATATCAAATCTGTTTGTCATCTTTTTTTTGCAGACAGCAAAAAACAAGTTCTCCCGTCCTACCGAGATTATCAATGACCAAGATGAATTTATAGAATTTAAATCATACAATAGTCATTCGATAATAACTTGGCTAAAGGCATACCTTATTTCTACTGTGTAGTGCTCTGCGCCTCTCTTTTGCCCGGCAAATTGCACCTTTGATCCCATGGTTATCCATGCAACCATTCGGCCATAGTGCAGCTAGCTGAAAACACAGGACTTTAAAGTTAGGAAAACTGTTGTTTATACTGAAACTCTGAACATTCAACGCGTAAACACACGCACACACAAAAATAACATACATCTGATGTAACAGACTCAATAAAAATAAACGTCATAATGGAACTAAAAAAAGCAATAGTGAAAAATCAATTGAGGACCCTTCTCATTTTTTAGGGTCTTGTAGCACAGTGATGTTATTTTATATTCAAATATGTAACAAGTCAAGAGTAAAACCCAAGTTTAGTTTTTTATCACCAGTAGCATGAGTTCGCAATACAATCCCACATGAGCAATCCAATAACTATCCTAGACCAATATTGAGAGGAAAACATGGGAAATTCAATTCACCTCAGCATACAACTTTCTGACTAGTGGACCTGCAGTTTCATCCAATCCCTGGAGCAATTGCAAACAAGATTCATTAAGAACAAAAACTTTCAAACTAAACAGGGTCATCAGAAGAAGTAATTAAGGTACAATTTTCTGTACATCAACAAAAAGGTCATAGAGATCACAAATCTTGTCCTCCAATGCAGTGTCCATACTAAAATTCCTTTTGGATATTGCTTTTCCATCAGAACCCAATTCTTGATCACCAGATACTCCAGCTTGCTGCCGTTGCTGAAATGCCAGAAAAACAAAAAAAAAACAACCCAAATTACCTTAAACTGTAATCACATGATTTAATGTCATAATTACAACTAATGAAATCCCTTTCTAGGAAAAACAATGCGGTAATCAAAATATTAAAAATAGGATTTGCAAAACAAACTCAAAATTGCATCGAATTCATTAAGTCTGTTTGGTAGGCATGAGAGAAATAGAGTAGAGAGAATAAGGGAAGTTTGGTCTTTCTCTTGGTAATGAACAAGAGAAATAGGGGCAACAGATAAAAATACTATGGGTCCTACCACTTTTTTCTACTTCGCTAATTTGCAAAGAAAAAGGCGAGAAGCAATCTTTATAAGTTATTCCCACCGTACCCTTGTATCCTAGCTAGCTTCTCATCACACTCAGACTTAGCTGTCCATTTCAAATCAAACTCTATTTCTCACTTTTTTTAATTCTTTTCACACTCTTTCTCTCCTCTCCCTTTCTTCTTAAAACCAAACACACCCCAAGAGAAACGCAACAAGAAAGAATGAAGTATAACATGGATTAATATAATGGTGGGAACAAAATGAATGTAACGATGAACCAAATAAGATAAGCAGCATTGCGTATGGAATTGACATAAATATAACAAATTCAAACTTATTGAATGAAATAGCAAGTCAACGAAAATAAACCTCGGAGTTGATGGATGGGGCTTGCATCTTTATCATCTCAATAACTTCCTTCTTTTTTTGTTGAAACCTATCATCTTTCTCCTTCTTTGCAGACAAACCCATATTGATCATAATTTTCAAGTTTCTCTGAAGCAGGGAGACATTACATGAGATGATGTCAAGATAAATCATTCCATTTATTAAGGGAAAGTAAACATGCATACACATCATTGAATACAAACAAAGATAATAATAGTTTTGAAACATTAAGACTATATAACATACGATAAATAATGTGTGGGAGATGTCTTTTAGCGTTGGATTTAAAAGAATGGATTTTAAAATTGAGTTTGTTTGATTTCGATAAGTGCGAATAACTTTTGAAGTGTAACAATAGTGATACATTTAAAAAATTAGAGCCAGTTTGAAAAACTATGCAAACATAATCAGCTACCATTAGAATCATTTCTGGAAGACTGACCAGGACTCTGGAGTCTCCAAATATAAAGGTTGGCTATACCAGGAGGACTTGTTTTATATTTGGAAGCGAATGATAGCTTGTCAATGACCAATAGTGTTTAAAAGTTGGCTAGTACTGTTGGTAAAATAGTGGGAAATAGTACCAGGATGAAATAAATATCTTAATCATCTAACTTACAACCAATAGTTAAGGTGACAAATTATAAAGCACCAATCACTAAGCATTCTTCAGAACTGTACAATCATAATAATAATAATGCATGAAAATTGTGGTGGGAATAAGAAGACTATGATCATACCAATACAAATAGTTGTTAAATGTCAGCTAAAAGGGGAGGGGATATCATGGTTGGAAACTGAAACAATAGATAAAGGGTCGTATATGCTGAAAAACCTTTAGTGTTCTGAGCTGAATCAGGTGCCCAAGAATACTCATAAGACGATTAATTAACTCCTGTGATACTTTCCCTTGGCTTGCCTGCTGACAAAGAACACAAGTTAATATTACAATGCTTATATACACCAACAATAAAATATATGCAAATTTGTGTATTTCTAGAAGCACAACATCAGGAATGCAGAGTTTTCCAGTACCGCTAATCTAGCAACTTTAGCAAGTTTTAGTTTTATTTCCCTGGGTAATCTCCGTTTAATAGCTTGGGATGTGCTATCAACCTCCTGTTTTTCCATAATTGGTGGCCTTGCTGTAATAATATTTGAAAAAAGGAAAACATGCATTAGTAACATGCTTCTCACATTGACTATTTATGTGAGACAAACTTCAAAACAGTTTGCAAACTTACATTCTGCGACCGTTTTCTCTAAATCTTGAACAGCTTTCTCCAGAATTGTAGATTTTGGCCTCAAAGCGGAGCAATCTTTTTTGAGTATGTTTTTAGATTTCTGCAAAAAACAAAAACAAAAAAAAAAATCAACCAACTGCATTACTAATACAGTATATGTTAAGCATGTACCATTCCATTGTCACATCTTCACCGTCAAAAGTCACAGTAAACAGAAATGTTACACTGCCAAGTGTACATTACAAAGACAGTTAAATCCTTCTTACAGAGAAATTAACACATACATCCCACTATCCTCAAATTAAATAGCTATTATTTTGAATAAAAATGCATCTCCAACGACAGCCTAGATAAATAAGGGAGTACATACAAGCGATAAAGATACACAACGTGGAATACGCAAGCAGCAGTGTACTTCATGAAAAATAGGCAGGGAGTCAGCAAATCATTTCTTTTTCCTATTTGGCGCTTTTTTTGTGGAATGTCGCACACACTTTTTTAGGAACCCAGAAATTGACTAGAACAGAACTTGTATTATTGGTGAAAAACAGTATGTATTACAGAAGAATTAACCCCTGTAACCCCAGAGCTAAAGCTCCTCAGAAAAGAGAAAACACTCTACCTACCCTAACCCTCTAGGTTCTAACAGTAAAATGATTCTGCATGATCCTCTCTCCACAGCCCCTTATAACAAACTTGGCTACACCTACACCCTTTGCCACATCATCTAATTCCCTCCCTTCTCTATTTTCCTGTGTCACTATTTTGGCCCACTATTCTCAATTGGGATCCTATCACACTTTGTCTAGCACAGAGCATGCCATGTTTCAATGTAAGATTGATCTGTTGATTGGAATCGAAACTGACTGTAAAGGAAGTTCTTGTTTGATGGGTTCTATCATGCTTCATGGGGTAACTATGGTGTGCATGGTAGAAACTATTATGTCCAAATACAAGAGGTACAATACGACGCGCATACTAGATATATTGACACAATATATAATAAATACATGCTTTGCATCAATGCATGATATTTGTATTGATTTGTTGATATTTCTCATTAATAGATAGCCATCATAAATAGTCGAAATCACACCCCAATGCGTGAAATCATGCAATTCTGCTATCTTGCTAGGTCTGCCTGAGTTCGCGCATAGGAAGAATCACAGATTGGTGGGAGCGGCTGGGATTGCCGTGTAAAATTGTAAAAACGGTAGAATCCTGTGTGCCAGCTGATTCTGTTCGTGTTACGCAGAGATGTAGTTTGTGGGTCGGGTCCTCAACCCGGTTCCTTAAAAACGACGCTGGCATTAAAAAAACCTAAAATAACACGTGTAAAACACGTGAAAGACTGCGACAGTCACAAGCTAACCCACTACGCCTATTAATTTGTCGCTTTGCTTTCTAATGATCTAATCGGTTTTATTTGTGCAAATCTTTTTACTCTGTTCTAGAACTTGCTTTCTTTTTTGTTTTCAATAATAAATATTTTCTAAGGTGATTTAAAAAAGTCGGACACAAACATAATAAAAAAATAACTATTTTATCTATATTGTTTTTTAATAAGTATCAACTTATTTGTTTATTGATTAAGTAATTGTGGTGTTTTGAGGCGTTTTTCTTTAACTTGCATATATTTTTTATTTTATTTTATGCATATACAGCATGATTTTATATGAATATATTTGTCAATTTGTGATCTATCTTACAATTCACCAAATTACAATCTTGCAACTCCTTTTCGGATTTTGACAACCTCTTCATAACTAAAACCATAGACACATTTTCCCTCGTCCATATCAAAGTATATATTCCCTAATAAATGTGTCACACAAAAATTACATTTTTCTTCCAAACAATGTTAGAATGTCACAAGAAGCATCATTAGTCCTAATCAGAAGAAATGCTGGCGGCCCAATGCGATTGCAGACTACTTACCATCTAATATTAATTGTTTATACTTTCTTCTCCTTCATTCCCATCATCCAAAAAGCAAAAGTTCTATGTCTAGTTCATTAATAGAAAACCCAACCAATTCAAGAAACCCATTATCGTCACTTAGAATTTGGGTTGGGCCGAACTCAACCTTACAAAACTGGCTTGTAAGGTGAGGACTGGCTCACTTATAAACATTTGTTCAGCCCATATCTCTTCCTATGTAGGACTCTTAAATTACCAAGTGAATGGTGTACATCTCCACTAAAGTCCCACACATAGTCACGTAATTCGTTGATGTCCCTAGGGAACTGCAAATTGGTTTGCCGGTGCCAAATAGCGGTACATTTGCGAATTAGATTGCACAAATCCGCGAATTTGCAGGAAACCACGAACTAGCGTACCGGTAAAAACCAGTAATAAAAACTTGATATTAAGCTACTCCAGCAGGCATTGGGAAGTGATTATCACTTCTGAAAAAGCGAAATATCACTAGGCCTGCCAGTGCAATACACTTGTCGCTGGCACCTTGTTGTATACTGCTTATTTATAGCTTAGTTTAAGTCTCTATGTTCGCCAAACTTCCGATGTGGGACTAGTGCTATCTCTCTATGTTTGACATGGAAAGTATGGAGAATGAAGTTTTTTTGGTGACATAAAGAGAATGAAGTTAATAATTAATTTTAATATAATGCTAGCAATTTTGGGACTATCACAATATCCTTTTTTTGCGACTTTGGTTGGAATGTGATTTTTAAAAAGGAAATAATAATTGAGCTTTTATTTTTGTAAATATAATTTGCCAAGGTTTTTTTTGTTGATTAAACGAGGCATAAGCCCAAAAGAAGATACAAATCAACAACAAAAAATAAAAAGAACTAGCATGAGTCAACTGACCGTCACCAAATCCATCCTAATAATCATCAATAAAAAGCAACTTTGAAAAGCTTATTAGGATGGATTTGGTGAGGAAACTCCCAATTTATCTCCGTAGTCGAGGCAACCCCGAAATCACCAACCTTAGCCTCCTTTTGATTTGATAAGGAGAATAATCTTGGATATTTATATAGGAAAGCGAGATCCCCCCTCCACGCGACTTCCCAAAAACTCGTATTCCTCCCATTCCCTACCCTTCTAGTTATTTCGGAATTGAACCAATTCGATCCATCCATCCTAACTAAATCCCTCCACCACTTAGAGACATAACTCGGCCAAACATAATCCTCTCTAACCAACAAATCACCTATAACCCTCCCATATTTTTCCAACAACACCTCCTTCCAAAGGGCCCTCCCCGTCATTTAATAACCGCTATTTCCACTTAGCCAACAAACTCAAGTTTACCGCTCTCACATCCCGCACCCCTAAACCACCATCCTTTTTGGCTTACAAACCAAACTCCATCTCCCAATTTATTTTCCTACCACCCCCCACACCACCTAAAGAAACTCCCTTTGAATTTTTACAATCTTCCGCCACACCGTTGAAGGTATCTTCAAAAATGACAAGTAGAAAATAGGAATTGAGTTTAAAACCGAGTTGAGAAGAACTGTCCTTCCTACGAGACTAATAAACTTATTTCCCCAATTGTTGAGTCTACGATTTAATAAGTCCAATAGCGGTTGCCACATTGTAGTTTTTCTAGGATTTTCCCCCACCGGCAATCCGAGATATTTAAAAGGGAGCGCACCTTCACTACAATTCAAAAACTCGCAAGCCATCTCCATAAAATCTCTTTCCACATTCACCCCTATCAAACAACTTTTATGAAAATTAATCTTCAATCCGGATGTCATCTCAAAACCTCTCAACAAAGGTTTTAGGGTCCAAAGGTTCTCCATCGTAGGCTTCCCATCATCGGCATATTGTAGGTGTGACACTACTATACCATCCGTCCTAAACCGGAAACCTTCAAAAAGATCAAGATTCACCACATTCCTCATCAACCCGCTAAAACCTTCCGTTACCAAAAGGAACAAAAACGGTGCAAGCGGATCACCTTGCTTAAGCCCCCATTGAATATTAATTTCCTTCATTGGACTACCATTGACGAGGATAGATATTGTCCCCCCAAAAACACACGCCTTCATCCACCTCACCCATTTCTCGCAAAACCCAATATGATGCAACATATATTCCAAAAAGCTCCAATCTACCAAATCATAAGCCTTTACAAAACCCACCTTTAAAATCAAACACTCCCTCTTTGATTTCTTCGCAAAATCCACCAACTCATTTACCACCAAAACACCGTCTATCAAATTTCTTTCTTTAATAAAAGCCAATTGAGATGTAGAATCAACTGACCCTCACCAAAACACTCTCTCTTTGATTTCTTCGCAAAATCCACCAACTCATTTCACTAAATAATTATTTCTATTCATATTGAACCGATTATTATATTGGAACGTACCACAAACCAAAATGGTGTACCTAAGTATACCCTTCACGTACCAAATATTTGAGAGTTGCGTGTCATGTACCCGAACCCATACCGCGTACGAACGAGAATTGCAAACCAAGTGACTATGGTCCCACAATCTCGTCATTCCATTGCAATCTTAGACAAAAGTCTAAGATTGGGGCGCACTTAAATCATATATCATTAGTCTATTTTTGATCCATTATGTTTCTCTTCAATGAATCAATGAAGTAGCATGTACTCCCATTTCTCTAATACATAATGAAGAACAAGGTTGTGCAAAAAGTTTCAAGGTGTGTTTTAAAATTGCATCCTAAGCAACAGAAGCTGTATTCCATACATATCTCAGTAATTTCTTAAATTAAAATAAAATCATGAAGGATACTCCCTGAATAGGTATCAAGACATATTCCAAACATAAGTCAACAATTTCTTATATTAAAATAAAATAACGGATCCCGGAATAGGTATCTAGACATATTGTATACACATCAGTATCTGATACACAAATGACCACAATGCTTTATTAATACTCTTTATTCAATGCAGAAAAGAAATTATACCAGTAAAGCAAAAGAAGTTAACTTACTGGTGCTTGCATCACAGATTTTCCCTCAGACAAGTTAAGATCTGGTAATTCATCAATGCCATTTTTATCTGTTGATCCACCTGTAATTTCTAGTCCAGGTTGGGGTTTGGAATGTGCATAAGCACTTTTTTCTTGGTACTTCTGATCAGAAGTATCGTGCACTCCACTTGCATCTTTATTCTTATCTACTCTGGTCTTAGATTGAAGTACTCCTGTCTTCTGTTTATCAGCATCTTTGGCTTCTACCACAGAGGGGACATCATTATCTGACGCTTTCAAACAGACAACCACAGAAGGGACATCATTATTTGATGCTTTCAAACAGAGAGAAGGATCTGAAATTGGTCTAGTATCAGCCGTTTTCTTTTTCAAAGTAATTCCAGAGATCTCGAATTGATTCTGAGATTTCAAGCCTTCATCATGTTCACCAGGTACTGATGCAGTCTTTCCAGCAGCTGTCTTGCACACTTTTACACGTTTATTTGGTACATGTCCATCAACGTTTTCACCTGGATTCTTCGATATATCTTTCCGGCGCTTTTTCTTTTCTGGTTGATTAGGTAATGCCGGAGGTTCATTTCTTGTAATAAAGAAAGATAAAATCAATAAGAATGATAAAAAATTGAGTTGAATCTTTTATTTACAGTAATATTCAATTTAATAAATTCAATCATAAATACATGATTTGGTTTGGTGGTCTTTCATGATTCCAGACTTTTAAAGAAGTCAAATATGAATGTAAGAAAACTGTTTAACGACGGTAGAGAAGCCAGCTTTTCGTTAATTTGTTTACACGCTACAAATTAATGAATTGCGTAAAATGCAGAGATTCTTCCCTTTTTAGGCAGGAGATAAAACAAAATTAGTATTACATAAATTTAACAGACTAACTTCCCCAACTAGAACCCTAAATTTAATATTGCAATAAATTAGTATTTTCCAAAGGCTGCACCAAACATTTTATAGAAACAGTTAAACAGTGCAAATTGCAAAGAAACATTTCTCAAAATTTGAGGTTCACTCAAGCTGCCATCACTAAAGCTCATTTTCTAGTTATGCATTTAGGCAACAACTCCACCCTCCTTCCTTGCAATTAGGATTTGTTTTAAGTTAAATGATGATGATCAAACAATCAAGGATCCTACTAAACAATGTCCGTATAAATATAAATATTTATTAGAAAGTAAAACAGCTAATCTATTGTCTACAATAAATACAACCCTTTTCGATAAATCTCTTTTACTTTTAATTTATTAGCCACTACCTTAAAACTGGTTAGCATTTAACAACTTTTAATATATACACATTTTGCCATAGCATCAGCACATAAAGAAGAGGTGTGGAGTTTTAAATTTCTTTATATGGAAGTTGTGTCACACTCAACATTACACGCATAAACATACAAATTTTTATAGAGAAATTACAGCATTAGCTGCTGTCATAACTACCAAAAGCACACATAAATGACCATTAAATATAATCACTCATTGTGTCAATATACCTCCATTGACATATGTACTCCACTCATAAACCAGAAAGAAAAAAGCGTGGTAAGCTTAAGTAGTTTATAAAAGACAATTAAGAAATGCTTCAGGCAAGTAGTTAATCAAAACAATACTTACAGGCGCTCCAATTTCCCCCTGTTTACAAAGAAACCATCATGTTTGATTGCAGAATTATCAACCTCAAAATATTCATCCTACAAAAAGAACAGTTGAAAAATATAAATATGTTTGTGTGTGTGTGTGTGTTTAAAAGTCCATAATATAGAACAAAATACTCCACTCAAAATCAAAGGTCAAAAGACTCATAACAAACAGAAACAATATAGAAATAAACCAACCAGCTCAGCATCATCAATGAAAGAGTCTTCTGTATCATACTGATCATCAGGAACAACGGGTAGATCCTCCTCATCGCTACTATCATTACCCTGAAAATGATTCAGTATCCCATTATTCCAAACGCAGATACCAATAAAAATTTAACATAATTCTTAAATGCACATCTTTAATATGAATTTACGGTAGAAGCAAATTCGTGCAGGTACAGGTCACTGAGTAACAAGCATAGTAAACAGTGCATATACATACCATGTAAAGCCGTTCAATCTTCTCTATTACAGCACTGAACCGGTTTGTCTGGGGAGCATCTTCTTCTTTATTCTCAGTTTGTCCCTAAAAATGACAAGTGAGGATAGCTAAAATAGCAAAGAACAAAACTATATACAATTTCAAAGAAAACTAAACTTACGATGGTTCACATCACAGAGATGACAAATAATAAAATACTGAACCATTACATGTGCTTGAGTCAATCAAAGCCAAGATTTCCTTGACTCCAAATATTTTAATTTCATGTCGTAAAAAAAATACTAAGGGTGGGGAGATGAAGTAGTTGCCAGATACTTGTCAACTGCGGCTTATTTACATATACATGTTAGCTAACTAAAGCAAATTGGATGTTTTTCAAAGGCTTGCTTCAAATGTGAATGGTTTTGGAACGAATGAGGAGGAGGGTTTCTGATCTTCTGATGCCAAATAAGAAAGGGGAACAAAAACAAAATTTCAACAAGAGCAATATGTGTGTAAAGGTTGGAAAATGAGGTTTACTCTCTGTGAGATCCAGTAGCACCACAAAAATAATTTTTAAGCTGCAAATTGCAATGCAAAGGAGCAACATACAGATGCTCCGCACGCGCAACCTGAATTTGGGAGTGGGGCCATCATCCATGACGCCGCAATTCGAACACTATATTATTCAATTAATACTTTGCTATCTACAAATCTCAATACAAAATCAGCTAAAAATTTACAACAAACAAGAATGCTTAAAGAAGTGACAAACATCATACACAAGTTTAATTCTTATTACGCTAATATATATCACTTTAAAGAACACAACTGAAATGAAGTTCCATCAAGTTCACCAAAATTAAAACAGGTAAAACAATCAGTGTTCTCAATACTCAATAGTGATTGCAAACAATATCAGTATGTTCAAATTATGATCCTTTTGGATAGACAGCTTATTTGCAGCATATAACACAAATGTTTATGTATAAACTTTTTCTGCAGCAAAAGATAACGTAGAAATGTAAATTGTTTTCATATAAGCAATAAGCTGCATTTATAATCTATCTTTGAGAATTTATGAAAATAAACTGAGAACAACTTATTAACAATGTCATAAGCTGTTTTCATAAGTTCTTCCAAACAGTCTCGCAAAACTTATGTCAGTGGATAAGCTCTAATAAGGAATAAACAGCCAATTTAGTCCCCAAACTATCTCTCACTCAACAATTCGGTCCTTAAACTATTGAAATCAACTAAAAGCTCCCTAAACTATACTCTCATCCATCAATTTGATAACTCAGTAAAATGATTTAGGGACCAAAATGATGGATGAAACAAGAGTATAGTGTAGGAACATTTTAGTTGATTTTAATTGTTTAGGGACCAATATGAAGCACAGACACTCCTCGGGTGTCGGACACGTGACACCGACACATAATTAGACTTAATTATGTGATTTTCTTAATTTATTAGCGGTGTTGGTGTGTCCGTGTCGTGTCTGTATCCGTGCTTCACAAGGACCAAATTGTTGAGAAATTGATAATTTAGGGGCTAAATTCATAGTTAACTGACTTAATAGTTATCAGACAACATTTTGTACAGAATAGCGCATTGCAGAACGATAGCCTTTTGTTAAGATTCCCCTGTGCTATAGCTCTACTATATGCGCCTATTCAACAACACTAGCAACAATTAAACCTAATAATCTAACTTGATTGAACAATTCAATTTTCCAATTCCAATAATTTCATGCATGGTTACTATCAAAACCGTTAGAAAATTGAGATAAGGCTACATTGACAGAAAATCACAGTAATAACAAAACCTAACAAACAAAACACGAATTCAGCAATGTAAATCGAAGAAAAACGCTTACAGAACCGAGTCGAGCTTCAAGCGCATGACTCCCTTCGGGAACCTGTTCAATCGCGGCGGAAGAGGATCCACCGTTAGCCTTATTAGCATCTTTGAGAAGCTTCTTCCACGATACGATTGTGGTTTCACCTTCACGAAGCTCAACAGTGAAACGTGTCCGGTCACCTATTTTGACGAACGTCGAGGGCGGTCGTGATGAATCGCCGCCCGCTGCGGCAGAGAGATTGGAGTTGTCGTCGGTCATCAGAAGCGGTTATTGTTAATCAGAGAGAGAGAGAGAGAACACGATGAGAAATGTATTAAGCCCTAAGATTGTGAAGATGAAGAGAATTGGTGACGTGAGAGAGACATTGCGCGGGATTTGAATGTTGGAAAGGGGAAATTATTTGTTTTTGGAACGAAATAGAGAAAGGGAATTTACTTTTAGGTAATTTTTTGGGAAAATAAAATAAAATAAAAGGGGTGAGAAGGGAGGTTTTTATTTGGTTGGCAAAACGGGTCAAGTCTATCGAGATGAGTCGTTTAATCCGTTATTTTAGATCGACTAAGTTAACGTTTTAAATTAGATCGAAGTTGATTGATTTTTTATTCAGTTGAAAATACGGGTCTGATTCGATATTTAATCTGTTGAAAGAAAAAAATGGTCGGCCGTAAATTAGTTTTAAAACAAAAAAATTTAATTTATTATTGAGAAATTATATGAATGATAACAACAAATTATTGAGTTGTTGCTTTTAATTATTTTGTTAGAATTTTTGGGTAATGACATCTACAAATCTTGTGAATATCTCAAAATATTTTAATATTTTATAATAAAAGTAGAAGATAATAAACTTTTATGATTTTTTTTAAAGAAAACTTTTTATTATTCATGTGAATGAAACAAAAAGTTGTTGACGAGCTAGCACGCAAACTCGCCAAGAGAAGGGATTTCTTAAAAAAAAAAAAACTTGCCATGAGATGGGTGATAATTTGAAATTGGTCATCTAAGTTGGTACGCTCTACACCATTGTCGACGAGTTAATTTGTTTAGCGATTGTAGACATAATCGAATTTGACGAAGGAGTAGGAGGTATGTTTTATCAGAGAGGAAGCATCGGGAGTGTTGCCTCCGATTTGAAGGTAAAACTTGACAACATTTTTTAGAAGTGGTGTTGGGGATTGTGAAGGTGAGGATTTTGAAGGCGGAGAATATTTAAGTTTTAAGGCACTGAGTTTAGCATATACATCATCGATGTAACACCTCAATTTTCAAAACGACGGTGCATTTTTTTATATTTTAAAACAACTCAAAGCCTTGTGCTGAAAGGTTTTATGATCGTTTTTAATTTAAAATCAG
Source organism: Medicago arabica (assembly GCA_946800305.1). Taxonomy (NCBI): domain Eukaryota; kingdom Viridiplantae; phylum Streptophyta; class Magnoliopsida; order Fabales; family Fabaceae; genus Medicago; species Medicago arabica. The sequence continues at coordinate 11,360,688 of OX326965.1, read as the reverse complement.
AGTAAATAATCATCTCAAAGATTTTTTAACAATAGTGATCTGAATCAAATGCCACAATTTATAAAACAATCCTAGACACTGAGTTTTCAGTTTCAAGTCATACACTTCTTAAAGCATAAAATATTGTGATAGTATTCATTTTTTATGGTAGTATCATTTACAACAATGTCCAACCAACAAATAAAAGTAGAGAAAATACACATATGACCCCAAAAAAAACATCTAAGTTGATGCTTAACTCTGAACTAGGATGACAGGGTACAAGATCCCACCAATGACATCAAGTCAGTCTGCTAAACTGTTACACCTCCAAAGCATTTGATATTCCTGCAAAGCACACTCCCTGCTTGGATTTGGGGCAAAGTCCGATTCACAAATTAAAGTAAAGGGCCACGATCTAAAAACAACATAATTACAAAATTACAACAAGCATAACATATAGGCATGGTAAATGGAATCAACATAAACATTCCTCAAACAAAATATAATGATGCACAATTAGCCTAGCAAATGCAGACTCTGCATGTGTGAAACAACCTCCATTGGCCTATCACACGCAAATGATTCCGAAATAATCCACTCCATAGAGGGTCGTAGGCAAAACCTACTAAGAAGTTCATGATTCTCATACTGACACATCTGAGCTAAACCCTCCACAACGGTCGAGCAACCAAGACTCAATAAATCTTATAGATTCATATCCCTCGCGTCTCAGCTAACTAACGTGTACTATTAAATATGTGCATATCAACTGACTAAGACATACCATGAAATGTATGAGCATATATATTCTCCACTTAATATATGCAAATGCAACTCTTACACATCATATTGAATACAAACATCCATGACATTAATTTCCACAAAACATAAATGACCATGAGCGTAGAAAGGAAACCAATGGTTAAGTGTGACAACTAACAATGGTAAATCAAATATCAAATCAGTTGGATTTTTACCGTCCACTTAGCCACCAAAAAAGTTGTTAACCACAAACTCATTTTAGCAAGTTTACTATACTCCATCAGTGTTGTTGTCACTTTTATCTTAGCTATTGCTACCCTTCCTCATCTACAACAATTAAAGAGATCTAGACTCTAGAGAGGGATAGAAGAAGTAAAAAAGAGAGGTATGGGGAGAGGTAAGATTGAGAGAAAGAGGATTGACAACTCAAGCAACAGACAAGTTACATATTCAAAGAGAAAAAATGGAATTCTAAAGAAAGCTAAAGAAATAACCATTCTGTGTGATGCTCAAGTTTCCCTTATCATCTTTGCTCCTTCTGGAAAGATGCATGACTACATCAGCCCTTCTACCACGTAACCATCTTGAGTTTTCATTTTTTCTTTCATGATTTATATGGTTATAAAACACTGCCTTGTAATATGATTTAAGGTTAAATAAGTAAATGGTCATTCTAAATAGACTAATATTTGATTTTGGTCACTTTAAAAGATTCTTTAGGCTTTTGGTCCCTCTAAAATTTTTCATCTATGAAATTAATTCCTACTTTTTATTCAACTTATGTCTAACCTTCATATTTTTCAATGAAATTTTTCAGAAAATGATAGAATATTATGAGAATCTCCCCCAAAAAAAAGTAGAATTTTTTAACAAAAAAATGAATTAAATATGAATTTTAATTTTTCCAGTACTAAAAAATTCATATTAAATTCATGTTATGTTAAAAAATTCTATTTTTTTTTAAATATTGTCATAATTTTCTACCCATTTCTAGAAAATTTCATTAAAAAAATATGAAGGTTAGACATGAGTTGACTAAAAAATGTCGACTAATTTCATTAATGAAATTTTTTAGAGGGACCAAAAACCTAAAGACAATTTTAACAGGACTAAAATCAAATATTAGTATATTTAAGGACCATTTATTTATTTAACCATATGATTTATAAATTAAACTCCTTAACTTTTTTTTGGGTCATGATACCATGATAGGTTGATTGACATACTAGAGAGATACCGTAAAGCATCTGGAAAGAGGCTTTGGGAGGTTAATTAATTTCTGGCTGCAAGCACATAAAGTAGTGGAAGTTTTTGGATATGCTTTGTCCAAAAGAAAATTAGAAGGTTTGTTTTTTTCCCAAAAGTATGATAAAGAACATATGGTTTGAATTCTATGAGTAGATCTAAATTTAGGGTGTACCTTATAGTCTATATATGAGTACTATAAAGGAAAAGATATAAGCACCTACAACAAGAAATGTAACATCCTCTCTCAAAAAAAAAAAAAAAAGTAACATCCATGAACAGATCTGGCAAAAAAAAGTTATTCACTTGGTTCATGTTTTATGTCCAAAAATATCTACACAAAAATGAAACGAACTCAACACACAACACACTTTAATATATATATAGGGCTGCTACCTTGCACCTTAAAGGTGCAAGCTAGCAAGCTACACCTACCTAAAATTATTAAGGCTTATTAGATCATTTGGTCCCTTATTTAATTTCTTGTTTTCATTTTGGTCCCACAATTAATAAAAATGGTGTTTTCGTCCATCAACTTTTCCTCCGTTTACCAAATAAATCCCGACAGTTAACTTTAACCCAAATTAAGTCTATGGTGGACCAACCTTAAGAGTGATCCACCATAGATCCTATTAATATTTTTAAATTAAACTGTTTGATATTTTTAATTAAAAGATGAATGTTAGATCATGCATGTCTACCATATCTTCCGGTGAGTCAACAACACTTAACTTTTTTTCCATTTCTTCATCTTCATCCTCCCATCTTCATCATCTTCTTCATACAACCTCATCAATCTTCAAACTCAACCCAGAAAATCCAGTGAGTTTATCATAGACTCAGTTCTATAGTATCCCCCTATCCCTCAAGTTAATTTTAAAAATTAATAATTAATAGTACATAATTTTTCCCTAAATTTTTTCCACCACCCCCTTTAGCCTTGCCGCCGTGAACGAAGGTTCCTTTCTTCATCTCTATTCCCTCAATCAACCTCTTTTATTTTTAACTGTTGACTTTCGGAATCATTAACTAGAGATGAATTGAAATAAGTGAAATGAAAACTACAAGTGAAATGAAACAAGACATAAAACGTACGTTTTGCAGAAAAATTAAACAACACACATAAAAGAATAATCAGATCCGAATCAAAATCTAAACCGTGAATCGGAATCAGATTCGAATCAAAACCTCCACAACCGGTGATGAATAGTAACGCAGATTCAAGGTCCTAGAGAGAGAAACGCAAAAATCCCACCATGGCTTTGAAATGATTCGGATGAATTGGGTGATAAGGATTTGTTGGATTTGAAACGCAAAAACGCAGAGAAAGGGAAAAATCAAATGTTTGTTTGATTTGAAATGATTTATATGAGTTGGGAGATAAGGATTTGATGTTACTTTTAATTGAATGTTGTTAATTCCATCATGGCAGAAGTGAAAAAGAAACAAGAAGAAGCAAAAATGGGTTTGACATAAGTGAAAAAGAAATGGGTTTGCAGGTCTGAAGAAGAAGATGAAAGGGGTAAATTGGTAATTACCCACATGTTTGGTCTCATTAAGGGCAAAGCAGTCCATTCACATGTGAAAATCTAACGGTTCCTTTTATGATAAATAGATCGAATGGTTAAAATTAACAAAATTAATATGGTCTACGATGGACCATTTTTAATGTAGTTCCACCATAGATATTTGGAGTTAAAGTTAACGGTCAGGATTTATTTGGCAAACGGAGAAAAAGACGAGGGACCAAAATATATGTTTAATTAATTGTAGGACCAAAATGAAAACATGAAATTAAGTAAGGGACCAAACAATCTAATAAGCCAATTATTAATGTGCAAATTAACAATCTTCACTAATTTACATCCACTTTCATCATTTTAAATATTGTTTTCTTAAAAAATTGTCCCACCTTATACTAAAAAAAACATGTGATTACACAAACTTGTATTTAATAAAAAAGACATGTTTTACTAAAAATTTCTTGGTTACTTAATTATTTACTAACACTCTTTCTATTAAATTTATTTTGTTAAAACCAATTATTTAATATGCACACTATTGAATTTAGACCGATTCCTTAAAAAAATATTAGACCGATAAAGCTATTTTATTATTGGTTTAGAATAGATAAGGGCAAACAAGTATTTTAAAAAACTCAATCATATTCTAAGCATTTTTTTTTATAAACCGGTTGGAAGACCTCAAACATATTAGTAAGATATTTTTTTTTAAGAGAATTGTTTTTTAGGCAGCATGTATATTCATGTTAATCATCAGAGGTTTATACCGACATAGAAGGCATAACCACATATTCTCCCCCGCCTCCTTCTCCTCCTGCTCCGATGGTGTTGGCAGTGACACAACCTTCATCGGGGATGAAAGTGGATGGACACTCGAGTCCAAGGTTGCCACAGTCTTAGGCACAATCATCAGCAGCATCGTCATCATTTTGGTTTTGAAATTATAAATTGTATGTTTAACATAGTCATTTACATTATTATTATTATTATTATTATTATTTTAAAATGATTTATTTTAATCATTAAGCTAGATCTATTATCAAAATCCAACATTCATAGTATTTTGTAATATTAATAACGTTCCTGTCTTAAAAGTTGGTTGGTGGTTGAAAAATTAAATAACTTTTTTTAATGTATTTCTCTTCTTGAACTACCACCGACGCAGGTCGTTGAGCTTCTTACCGGAAAACCGCCGCAGGTGAAGGATGAGCTCCATAAGACTGAAGAATGTGGAACGGTCGAGATCACGAATTCCAAGAGTGTGAAACAGAAAGAACGAAAGAAGAAGGTTCATCCACAAACTCAATTGAAAAATATACTTTTGCTTTTCATGTTATTCATCGGGGGGCTTGTGCCGAAATAGAAGGGATAACGACATATCCTTCCCCGCCTCTTGCTCCAACGTTGTTGGCACAACCTTCACCAACTGGGGATGGAAGGGGATGGACGCTGGGGTCCAAGGTCGTCACGATCATGGTCGGGATCATCAGCGCCATCAACATCATCCTAGGCGGTATCAAATGGACGATGAAATGGCTTAAGAGAAGAAAGGAGAAGGAAGAGAAGAGAATAGATGAGGGAGTTCCTTAGGATGATTAAATAATATTAAGTATTTATATGGTATTTTTTTTCTACATGTGACTGTTTTTGAGTGGCAAGTTTCTTAGGTGTTCCGTTAAATTGTGGGATCCATTTGCATAGTCTCCTTTTGTTAGAATTATTATTAGATGATGATGGTTTTCTTTTACTATAAGTTTGATTAGTTAATATGATTGTTCCTCAGCCGAAATTGATTACAACTAGCAATTCATGACGTCAATTATGTATTTTCTTCCTTGGATTTATTTGCATGCATTTTTCATCTTCATCAAGGATACATATATAATTGTATATATATACATGTATTGTCACATGTTTCCCCCTTATCCATATATTGTCATCTAAATTTGGTTCGGTCAAAGCCTTCATTGAGAAGGTCATCCAGTGCCCGTTACAGGATATAGCTATATCACTATCTAGCTTTCGGTGGAAGTATGACAAGATAATATTACCGTAAAAGTCTGCTTGTTTTGCTACACCAAGTAATTTTACTTTCACAGTGCCTTATACATTGCTTTTCACCTCAGTGGTATGCAAACGAGGAGTCATAGCTCATGTTGTAAGTTCGATTCCAATATGCTGGTTATTTTATTGGTTATTTAAAATTTAATTTGAAATCGGTTGTTCTAAGTATATTAAGATAAGTAGTGTGTAATCAAAGTTGGTAAAAGTAAAAATAAAATATATTTTTATCATTTCAATATTATTTTGATATTTTATGATCTCTAACAATTGATACATAATGTATATATTAAATATTATTTTCAACAAGCACACACGTGAGCTGCGTGCGCGCGTACACACACACACATATATATATATATACACTACCACATATATATATATATTTATATTAAAAAGATCACCAACTAACAGAGTTGATTATAGCGAAAGATGATACACTCTTATAATATAACAAACCAAAGTTTGATTTCTAGCTGACAAAATACTTATATTTAACTAGTGTCTGACAAACATCATATAGAATTACTTTCGATTGATGGAACTTATGAATTTTTTTTGTTAATTTTATCTTATTCTCTCTAAACGCACTTTAAATACCTCTATTTAAATTTCGCTTTAGGCCTAAAAATACATTGATTACTTTGTATAAAAAAAGGTCCAGTATTATGAATTACTACTAATCTACTAATTTTTTTTTGGTTAGTTAATTATTTACTAAACTCTCTCTATTAAATTTATTTTGTTAAAACTAATTATTTAATATACACACAGTTGAATTTAGATTGATTCCTTACAAAAATATTGACCGATAAAACTAATTTATTATTGGTTTAGAGTAGATAAGGGAAAACAGGTATTTAAAAAAACTCAATGATATTCTAAGCATTTTTTATGTTGATAAAACGGTTGAAAAACCTCAATCATATTGGTAAGATATTTTTTTAGAGAATTGTTTATTTTAAGTGCCATGTATATTCATATTATTCATCGCGGGGGGGTGTTTATGCGACATAGAGGGTATGTCGACGTATTCTCCCCCTCCTCCTGCTCCGACGTTGGCACAACCTTCACCAAACATGTCAGGAGCAATAAGGGATAAAAGCAAATGGATGCTTGGGTCCAAGGTTGTCACGGTCTTAGGTGGGATCATCCACACCATCACCATCATCCTAGACGGGATCAAATGGGCGAGGAAATAGGCTAAGATAAGGAATGAGAAAGAAGAGAATAAGATAAGGAATGAGAAAGAAGAGAAGAGAAGATAAGACCAAAAATGGTGAAAGAGAGACCTCGAAATTGATTTTTTATTAAATACAAGCTTGTGTAAAAACATGTTTTTTTGTATAAGGTGGGACAATCTTTTAAAGAAACAATATTTGAAATGATGAAAGTGGGTGTAAATTATTGAAGGTTGTTAACTTGAACCTTAATAATACTTATAAAAATGAGTGTAAATAATTAAGTGGGTGTAAGTTGCTAATTTGCACCTTAATAATTTTAGGTGGGTGTAGCTTGCTTACTAGTGTTTTTAGGTGATGCAAGTTACCTGAGCTCAATTTGCATTCCATCATTCTCTTTCTTTAGCCTCTCAATTTCATTGTTTAGGTTCTGTAAATATTTTCAACATAACATTAATATATTGTAGCAAACCTTAACATACTTTTTTTATAACCAGCATATATACAAAGTCAGATTGGCCCTCTTAGTTTCTTTTTGAGGGTTTCTGGTTTCTTCACTTTCTTTAAAAAAAAAGTATCTTAGGGTTTGCTACCATATATTAATGTGATGTTGAAAATATATACAGAACCTAAACAATGAAATTGAGAGGCTAAAGAAAGAGAATGATGGAATGCAAATTGAGCTCAGGTAAATTAATATTACCTTATTATTATAGTATAATTAACTTGTACTCATATTCATGGTGAGCATAGCTAATAAATAAATTTCAGGCACTTGAAGGGAGATGATATCAATTCACTAAACTACAAGGAGTTGATGAGCTTAGAGGATGCTTCAGAGAATGGTCTCCTCACTATCCATGACAAACAGGTAGCCAATTCTTCAGCATGGCTACATTTCTAATCATCTCAAACTTTATAATTTACCGTTTATTTTAAGGTATATGATCAATTGCATAATAAAATATCTGTAAGTAAAAAGGTATTAAAAAGTATAGAAAATGCTAAAAGAAAATAGCACAAAAACTGGTTGAACCAACCACAGTTCTACTTGAATTCCTTCGGATACACTCATAATCAAAATAACCGACAAACAACCCGATTATAGGTTGAACCGACCAGTTCGATCTGGTTTGTAAAACATTGAAAATTCTAGTTATTTGGTATAGCCAAATTAATCAATGAATATATCTTGCTAGTAGATACTTGTGGATTTCTTGCAGATGGAAGTATACAGAATGGTCAGGAGAAACGTATGTTTGGCTAGCTCTCTAATTACAATAGTAGTTCTAATTGTATATGCTATTCTTGTATGCACAATCCAAGACTAAGCTACTAATTAACTTGTTCGATTTTTGTGCATGTTTCTGATGATCAGGACAAGATCTTAGAGGAGGAGAGCAAGGAACTAAATTTTATCCTGCAGGTATCTCTTTGAGACATTACTTACTCTTCAAAATTGTTACATGTGCATCCATTACAAAAGACCCAAACATTATAAATATTTAGTCGAATTTTGATTCAGAAAGTAATATATACGTTTAACTTTTTTTTTTTTAGTTAAATAAGCCACACACATTACTATGCTCATGATCTATGATTTCTTTTAGGATATTGCTAGTTAGAGCTAAAGATTATTCCACAATTTTAAACATAATGTCTCATACAAGGATTTGATCGTAAAACAACATTAGGGGTCGAGGTTCCAAACCTGTCAATCGACTTCATTATTGATTGTGACTCCACCAATGAGGCCCAATAGGTCTTCTACCAATTTTTCTTTCCAAACAAAGAAATTTCTCCGCCACTTTAAATTTTTACATCATCTTGCGTGTTCTCATTTAATTAATTCGATGAGATTTTTGGATAAACATTTCAAATAATCTAGGAAAAATAATACAAAGAGGAGCGTTAGTGATCCAATTGTCCTTTTCGCAAAATCATAGAACCAATAAAGCTACTCCCCCCTCACTTTACCAAGATTGCACAAGTCTTGCCACCATAGAGAATGTAAATTTATCGGGCCACTCCTAAGAGGTGTTGATAAGGAACCTACTTCACTTTATTTAGCATGCAAAACCTCCAACCAAGTACCCATTATCGTCAACATTGAAAACCAATCTCCACTTTGAAAGGAGAAATTGAAAACCCGTAGATCTTTCGCACTCAATCCTCCATCCTTCTTAGGTTTACAAATTTCCGCCCATTTAACCCAAGGAATTTTAGATCAAGTTGAACTACCGTCCCAAAGGAAGCGCCTTTAATCCTCACCCAAATTTTCCACGCCCCTTTCGGCATCTTGAAGAATGAAATATAAAGTTGGAATTGAAGACAAAACCAAATTTGTAAGAAGAACCACCCTTTCACCAATGCTAATGAGTCTATTCCTCCAACTATACCAAGTCTTTTTTCCAATGCCTCGACCACGATGTTCCAAGTAGATAATCTACTATGGTTTGCTCCCACCGGTAACCCAATGTAGGTAAATGGTAGAGTACCCACCTTACACTTAAGGAATAACAAGGCCGACTCCGTGAAAGCATGAGACAAATTTACCCTATCAATCAAGGTGTTCATTTATCATCAGTATATAATTTATGAGAAATGGATAATGATGAATTTGATGAGAGTGGAAGAGATTTCAATTCCCATATGCCATTTTCATTTCATGTTCAATTCAACCTATGCAACCAAATCTTCATGAAATGATCTAAATATATAATTCTCTGCTTCATGCACTCTTCAGCTTTAAATTCCACTCAAAATCAAGACTTTTTTTTATTAATGACTATATATGTTGAGTTGTGATGATTGTAATAAAGAAGCTAAATCTGGCTTTTTGAGGTTACAATATATTTTTCTTAAACCGAAGAAAAACCTATGTGAGTTTTATTTATTTTTTTAAACCGAAGATAATTTTATCGCGGAAAATTTGTCCTTTTGAGATAACCAAGGTTCATTTAAAAGATTAACATCTCCTAACGATATTTCTTTCATACGCATCGGCTAGATGATCTAATCTTAAACAAAATGATTAAGGGATCCAAGTATCTATCATTTGCGTCACACTATATTTTATACTTGTATGCCGTTCCGTTACAAATGAGATTATATTCTCTTCTATGTTTTTTTAGATAGAGGAAGTAACATATCATTTATTTCTAAAGCTTATTAGGTCTTACAACACTTAAACCTAAATTTTCCCTCTAATTGTATCTAATAAATGCTAATCCTATAACCCTAAAATTTTCCTCCTGATGTAGATTCAAAATTCCCTTGCCGGTTGTTAAAACTCTTCCAATTGAATTTCAAACTTATGATTTCTATGTAGATTGAATTTCAAACTTTTTGAGATACAAAACACATTAAATAGTGGTTATTGGAATTATACTAAAAAAATAATTAAATTTAACACTTCTTCCAAGTTTGACTCATCACATTAACAATGGATCCCTTCATTTCCCAATACTAAGTTTTTTCTTCTTCTTCCAAACGTTGATTACAACTCAAAGGTCAAATTAATTGAAGCATATAAAGTGGAGAGTATCCATTCATCTTTATTTTCTCAGCTACCGTCCAATTCAAGTTCAAATTATTTTTCTTTTTATTTTTGTAATAATGTGGAGGGCTCGATCACCTTAAACAAACTACAGAGAGCAACCCAACAATGTTTCTTCAACATTACAATTTACCTATATTTCAAAATGTTATCTTTTCTCCCACAAATAGGTGTCCTTCCACATACTCACAATTGCCTCCCCATTGCACCCATATTATTCTGTGCAAAGTGCAGAGGGTCCGTCCCCATGGCTTGGTTCTCCTTCCCCTATAATTTTGTTCATACATTGATGGTTATAAAAGTAAGGAAGAGGTGAGGTGCTGAGTGGACAACTAAATGGTGTTGTTTAGTAGTTTTATGATCTCAATTGGGCACGTAACATTTACTGGTTTCATAATTTATGTAATTAATTAAAGCTATAAATCTACTGGTATTGTATTTGAGTTCAAATGAAATTGAAATTCATGGTGACGATATTTATAAGAAAGACTACTTACAGGTTCACAGGTTCCCGACGCTCTTCCCCGAAGTAAATTAAGGAAGGCGGCGAAAAGTGTTTTGCATAGTTTTTTTTCTTCATAATTTTGCAGAGTTTTAATATGCAAAAAATGAAGGGAAAAATTTAAATGTTACACAATCAGCTTAAACAGTAGGTAACCCGGTAACAAATTTTAAATTAACGGTGATGTGGATCAATGGAAGAGCGTGTGTGAAAGCATAAGTTGATAATTTATTCTTATGGATTCTTTCGTTTTATAGCTTCTCTTCTCTGAATTTCAATCTCACTCAAAATTTGTTCCTAGAATATATGCCAGCTTGTTCAATAGAGATGAAAATTGGAACTAATGAAAGCAATGTAAAAAGCTAAGAATACAAGAGGGGGGATGAAAGTTGGAACAATTTTGTACTCTCATTTTCAATTAAAAGAGTTGTTTATGTTGATACTCATTATTGGTGCACATAAGTTTTTAGTCATCTATTTCATTTTATTTTTATTCTGTTTTATCAGGGTCGTCTCCATACCCAATTAATTTTGTAAGCAAACAAGAAAAAACTAAATACATCTTTAACAATTAACAACAAGGAAGAGATAGAAGGGAAGTTACAATATTTGGTGGTGGTGGCCGTTAAAAGATGGCCCAAAGTCACCGAAAAACTCAATTCTAAAAATGATCCATTTTCAAGTTAATTCATTTTGGATAGTAAAAAAATATGAGATATTATTTTTTATGAATATATACAATTTCGTTTTACGTGTACCAAATTATTCCAGCTCATAAGACCCGTGCGGCGCACGGGTTGGCGTTCTAGTGATATCAAAATCCTCTTTTAAGATTTAAGATTTTCAAAAGGTCTATTTTTACATTTATTGTGGTTAAGTTTCTTAGCTATAATATTCACAATAATTTTTTTAAAATTTCAAAAAAAAAAGATTTAGAAGGGCATTTTTTTTAAAGAACATTTTAGAAGGGATTTTAAAATCCACAAAGAAGTTGTTAATATATCATTTTAGTGGAATTATAGTTTTTTCTTATAAAATTGAAGAGAAAAAAAATGTTTTAACTGGTTTTTAAACTTTTGTTTTGAAGACAATCTACCCAAAACAAGACACCTATTCCTGAGTCAAATTAGAACTGACCCTCACTGGAATCATCAACATGACAAAATATTGGTCTTTCGATTTGGTGCATGTCTTGACCGAGACAAAAATTGTGATATTTCCAATGTATCCCTTTGCCATTTTTAGACCTTACTTATATGCTTTCAATTTTTGTCTTGGATGGAAGTTTCCTTTGATTTGATGGTTGCTCTGTTATACCTTCGTTTGTGTCTTCCCTGCCACCACCAAACCCAAGTTTCCTAGGTAATACTTTTTTTTTTTATTCCTAGGTAATACTTGTATTTGAGAAAAAATACAAACGAAGGTATAACATGTTTTGTGGCCTTACTTATATGTTTGTGTTTCCTAGTTAATTATAGTAGAGTTAGTTGATATTTTCATATATTTGAGACCACAAAACATGACATTTTTGCCCTAAAAAACCCAATGACTATTTTGTTGATTATATTCAAGATTGGATAAAAAAAATGTTATTTATGCTATTAATTGCTAAATTTTATGAAAAAAAAAGTTATTTTTTAATATTTCAATAGGATGAATACATAGTAATTTCTAAGATAAAATTTTTACTTTAACCTTTTTAACAAGTGGCATTTACAATACTTGTTAGCATTTTCCACTGAAATAACTTTCGAGTATTTTGGGTGTAGTAATAGAATTTAATTGTTGTTTTTTTAACACCAAAAGAGGATTTGTTTGTTTTGAAGGATTGATTTTTTTTCTCTCCTTTCTAATCCATTGTAATTCTTTAATCCAATTAAGGCATTTTGAGATATTTCCGCAATTTACACACAATGAACATGTTATATGATTAATCTTTGAGTCGACAATTAAATATTCATTTTTTTCTTTCACGAGATTGATACTCACTTTTTGTATCACTTGTTTTAAACGATCAAATCTGTTATCACATGGATCAACTTACCATCGATTATTCAAGTCAAATATAATTTCGTCTAAATATAAATAAATAACTGTAAATTCTAACAAAGGCATTTGCTTGTCTCTATTATGAATGGTTTTCACTTCCATTGGATTGTGTATTAAGGTAGTTTCGGCACCAAATTGTATTTCTTTAGTAAAGGTTAGTACTTGTACTTAAACTCTTGGTGCAGTACAATTATAAAAATTACTTTTCCTATTAAAAAAATTGTTTTTCCTATTAAAAAAATAGTGTAAATTCAAGTCACTTTGAATTAAAATAAAATTTCATCAATCTGAAACCAATTATGCCTAGACAGCTTAATTATCCAAATAAACGTATGTGTTCTTATACCCTAATTTTTTCCACCTTTTTTTATTTTAATTTAAATAAAATTGATGGTCACAAATTAAAATGTAACATTACATAGTGTATAATCATAAAATAAGAAGACAAAAATAGGATAAAAAACAAAATGAAAGCAGCAAGTACATGAGGACTGTCTCACTACATGAGAAAGAAAAGCAAAACTGAGAATATACTTGCTTTTCCCATTTTTAGCCATAAAATTCAACACTTCATTGCTTTTTCCTTTAATTCCCATTTTAAGCCAAAGCAAATTCAACATATCTAATTTGCTTTTACCTTTTACCTTATTGAGCTACAAACATTTCCAGAGCCACCTGCATGAGATGCTTTTTCCTGCATTCTTATTCTCGAGCCTTGCATATTTTGGCCACTTCCTCCTATACTTTAACATGATTTTTAGGTATATATATATGAGACAAAATCAGAACTAAAAGTGTCCAGAGGAATAATGAAACTTTGAGAAAAATAATAAGTCTAACCTTAGTTCATAAGGTAGAGAAAATAGCTTTCATACACTTGCTTTGTTTCTTCATAGGTAAACTTTTTACTATATGTATTTTTGCTATTTCATCTTAGTGCTTGTTTCATTATTATATATACTTTATTTTATTTTCCTTTACATTGTTCTTTTTCCTCTTCTTTCGTATAACCATCTATGTATTATAAACGATGAAGGTTTGAGATATGGGGAGAGGTAAGATTGAGATCAAGAGGATTGAGAATTCAAGCAATAGACAAGTTACATATTCAAAGAGAAAAAGTGGGATTTTAAAGAAAGCTAAAGAAATCAATGTTCTATGTGATGCTCAAGTGTCCACTATCATCTTTGCTCCTTCTGGAAAAATGCATGAGTACATTAGCCCTTCTACCACGTAATTTTTCTTGAGTTTTTTTCTTATAATTTTTATTTCATGATTTATGGCAATAAGTGCATTGTAATTTGTATAATATATAATTAATTTTAAACGTTTTTTTGTTGGTCATTAAATGAAGGTTGATTGATATGCTGGAGAGATATCATAAAGCATCTGGAAAGAGGCTTTGGGATACCAAACATGAGGTATAAGGTTAAGAATATTGTCATTTTCAAACAACCTTCATTTATTTTTTTAAGGGTTTCTGACTTTTTTCCTTTCTTTAAAAAAGAGATAAAAGTGTGTTATAGGGCTTGGTACAGTATATTAATGTTATGTTGAACTATGGCAGAACTTAAAGAATGAAATTGAGAAACTCAAGAAAGAGAATGAGGACATGGAGATTGAGCTCAGGTAGCTAGATTAATAGATACACCTTATTTTATAGTATTAATTAAATAAGTCAATTTAACTATATATGGTTGGCTAACACATAAATTTCAGGCACTTGAAGGGAAAGGATATCAACACACTAAACTACAAGAAGTTGATGAGATTAGAGGATGTCTTAGAAAATGGTCTCCTCACTATCCGTGACAAACAGGTAGGCAAATTTTCATCCAAACTAACTATATTACTAATTTATTGAATTTAAAAGGCTACCTATTTGGTCTAGTAGTAAAAAGACCAGTCTGCATATCCATTAAACTCGATGTATATCTATTGAACATTTTTAAAAAAATTGGATTGGATAATTAGTGAGATTTTTGAACCATGATTCAATTGGTTCAATCATTGTTTAAATGGATATTGACTAGAAAAAAAAGAATAAATATTTATAAAAAGTAAATAACAAATGCAAAAATATAAACAAAAACTAGTTGAACAAATTGCAGTTCAACCGGACTACAATACTTTCGAGATCAAATGGATCGACAAATTGACTGGTTCATGGTTATTAATTTAATCGTATTTTTTAAACATTGATAAATCCCAATATAGTATCAAAGATCAGTGAATATATCTAATATAGATATACTTGTGTATTTGTTGCAGATGAAAGTATACCAGATGGTCAGGAGAAACGTATGTTTGGCTTTTGAATTACAATATTAGTTCTAATTAAATATGCAATTCTAGTTTTGCAGTCCTAATACTAACTTGTTCTATTTTTGTGCACTGATCAGGACAAGAACTTGGAGGATGAGAACAGAGAACTTAATTTTATCCTCCAGGTAAAGCTTTAAGACATATATCAATCACATTTTAAAATTGTTACTTGCGCATAACTCTTTACAAAAGACCCAATCATTATATATATATTTGATTCAAAAAAATAATGTACATTTAATTTTTGTTATGGTATTCTACTCTTTCAGCAGCAGCAACGTACGGCAGTGGAAGGTGGGAGAGAAATGGATTATAATGATGAATTTGATGAGAGTACTGGAAGTGATTTTAATTCCCAGATGCCATTTTCCTATCGTGTTCAGCCTATGCAGCTTCACTCACTACTTCAGCTTTAAATTCCACCCAAAATTAAGACTTTTAATAACTATATATGTTGATTTATGATGATTGTAATAAAGAAGCTGAATCTGGCTTTACGAAGTTACATTACATTATATATGCGTGTTTAATTTAACATAGTATATGATCCTTGGGCTTACACTTTCACTTATTTGGAATATCTTCTTCTAGTACACTTGACTTTCAGTCTTGGTATGTTAGTGCTAAGTGTAAGTGGTATCTTTTGGTTGTACAAGACCACTTTTGGAGAGAGGCCCTTGCACTAAAATATGGGGTTGGGAATTGTGATGGGTTTGTTTGTTCCCCCAATTGTTATGACACAGTTGGTCGCATTAAAAGGGTCTAATTAGGGAGATGTGTGTGTTTGTGTGGAGTGGGATAGTTTATTGTTCAATTTGTTCCCACATATGTAAGTTTTCCTTATGGAGGAGGTACTAAATCTACTGCCAAAGTGAATCAGAAATAGTCTCTTTGTAGGAATTAATTTGACTTGGAAAAAAATATAATGGGTCCAGGTTAGGATGGAAGCATGAGCAATTACATTGATTATCAATTTCTAACACAACCAAGGGACTTACAATTTCAGATAATGCATGTAAAAGTTATGGAACAATAGTTCAGATCTTATGATTCAAAGTAACTGGTTATTCATACAAGTAACCAATTTAAAATCGATCAAAGTCTTGATGAATCTTTAATTGATAACTTTAATTCAACTTATTCAGAATAATACAAGGAATAAAATAAAAGAAAAATAGCAAAAATAACATTTCCATCTCAAAAAGCTTGTATAAGATAGAATATAAGTTCTCTAAGTTCTTAAAAAGGTTATTGCCCGTGTACCAAAATTATTTAAAGAACATCCTAAAATTTATTAGACACTCCCATAGAATATTCTAAGTACAGAAAAAAATACCATTTAGACAATATTTTCAAATGAGTTGCAAACAAATCGCTAAAACTCAATCATTGATTTTAAATTTATATAAAATACTTCTCAATTTGTAAGATGTTTAATACATTTTTTTTACATCTTCACAAAAATGTTCAATTTTCAAATGATCTTCTCAACTCTAATTCAAAGTTCATAAAATACAAGTATATCAAACTTTTTAAGACAATTATAGATCTTAGTAGGAGGCAATTCTAGTTGTTCAATTAAAATGACATTGTCATATTTGTTTTTCTGTAAGGAATTGTCTTTTTTGTTTTTACTTGAACTATGTAACTTTGTTTAAAAGTACATTTTAGTCTCTTAAAAAAAAAAAACTTTGTTTAAAAGTAGTATAACTCTATGATTAGCAACTCTCAATTTTATTATTTTGTAAAAAAATGTGTGCAATACTGAACACATTTAAAATGAAAATAAAACTTAAAATTCTGTAACATTGTTGAATAACTATAAAAAATGTCGAACTTTAAGGGTGAGTGAGATGCTAAACCCTTCCACCATCTACATCCAAATTCCGAACTCGCATTCCCGCGTTTTTGTTTGAACTTTCACTTTCGTCAAAACCTAATTTCAGACACAAAATTATCATTTTCATTTCACTCTCGAAATCCAGTGGAAGCTATAGTGAGAGAATTGATTCGAAGAAGAAGAAAATGTCGAAGACGAAATCATTTCAAGGCGTAAATGTGTTCATGTCGCGTAACCTAGTTCCGCCTGAAGTCTTCGCCACTCTCCACGATGCCGTAAAAGATAATGGTGCTCAAATTCACCTCTGTTGTGATCCGTCTCGTAACGGTCCTAATGATTATCACATAATTTCGTGTAGTAAACATGTAATTCATCGATTTCACTCTCAGATTGCATTTTCCTATTTTTCCTTTTTATGTCATTTATTGATTTTTTTCAGGAGAAATTTGAAGATCTTAAATCGAAGGGATGCAAAATGCTTGGTACGTGTTTTCAGTTACAGATTCTTATGAATATTGCCATCGTTAGTAACTTAATATTCAATTTTTCAGTTGATGTTGTGAAATAACAACGTGATTGATTGTTTAAACAACATATGAAGTACATACACCAACACCTGGCATGACACTCATACATATACGTAGACATTGGTAATGATACGAGAAAATAGAAGTGATTGAATGTAACTACATGTGTGGGTGTATACGAATCACTGACACAGGCATACATTAACACTGGTAACAATTTGAAAAAATGACCGAATTGATTGTAATCACATGTGTAAGTGTTGTTTCGATGGCAGACACTGACACGTTCGTTTAGAAGTGTCATTGCCATAGACTCTGTAGAAGTTGGTGCGTGTCATTTCCATCTAAAGTGTTGTTGCCAGGTAGTAAAAAACTAGTAAATAGCCCATGCTTTTGCACAATCTAGGAAAAATGGTAGAAAACAATGATGTGAAATCTCGTCACAGTCATATTCGATAGATTTTTTATTTTAGCGTTAGACTGGATAGTTAGAGTGTTGAAGTTTCATTTTTTCAAACTGATAAGGTTTAAGCCTTCAGTGATGGTCTACAATACACTCAGACACAGTCATATTCAATATATATACGTGTGCTGTTGTGTTGGTTTTCATAGTGGAAATGGAGGTAGCTGTTGTTCCTCAGTTTTGGTTTATTTATTATTGAGCAGGTCCTAGATGTGTGCTTCAGTGTGCTAAAGAAGGAAGACCTCTGCCTAAACAAGGCTTCACTTGTTGCTTTACTATGGATGGTGTCAAAATCCTCGCTTCTGGCTTTGAAATGGAGGAGAAGGTATTTTGTTAGCATTGTGCTGAAGGCCCATGAGTTTTCAGTTGATTTCTCTTGGTATTTTACCCTTCACTCCTCCCTTCATAGTTTTGCTCTAAGTATTATTGTATGTAACCCTGCAGGTTAAGATAGAAGAATTAGTAACTGAAATGGGGGGAGCTCTACATAAACCGACGTCAGATTTGAACTTTGTCATCGTGAAAAATGTTTTGGCTCAAAAGTACAAGGTCTGGTACATGAAGTTTTTATTCTATACTTTTATATTATTCTCAACTATGACATACCCTTTTTATTGTTCCAGGCTAGTTGGTCTGTCCTAATGTCCTTCCGTTTTATTCATATTCCTAGTTAGTTTATATTTTATATTTATGTTGCATATTAATATCCTGTCCCCCAATGTACCACATAAAAGCACTTAGGGAATTGTATGCAGTTATGCACGTTAAAATCAATGTAAAAAGCATCTAGTCTTGGTCATAGTTGGTGTTAATTAACTCTACTTTTGGCTAGTATTTTAGTCAGTAGTATAAATCTATTATGCTCATTACCATGTTTGTATTTAAGAATATTTAATATGTTATACATGCTTTACTCTATCTCTCTGCAATTGTGTTAAAGATGATGTTTTTCAGTGTTTGATTTATCTTGAACCAAAGGTGGATTTCATTTCTAATTTGAAGCTTATGTTGGTTCACTGGTTATAATGTTTTATGGTAGTGTAAAATTAGAAAAGAATCAGAGTGAAAATCTATATGTACATAAATATGTAAATGTAAGTGTCAATCATTGTGCATCTCAGTGTTACATATAACCGAGAAAAAGCTATATAGAATTTATAGGAAAAGTGTGTAGTGAGAAGCACTTGTATACAGAATACAAAATGTGACAATAGTGTCAGAATTTTAAGTTTATTCCTTTATGCGCGGTTGGCCACTATTAACATTTTTCTTTGGTCTTCACTTGGTTTTTGCTTGGTTTATATCCAGAATTGTCGGGGATTTTTGGTGGCTAATATGGCTCTTAATGGAGCTCATATGTGTTATTTCTTGGTCTATCTCATTTAGTTTCGGGTTTGGATACATCTCAACAGTGCATCTTGGTGACCACTAATAAATTCATCTTCCTATTGTATATATTAAAGCTGTCTGTTTTGCTTACACGATAGTTTAGTAAACCTATTCCACACTTATCTGATCTTTGTGGAGGTTTTGACCTATTGTATTTTTTTGCTATAGAATCTAATGTACACCATGTTATGTCTGGCAGTGGGCTTTGAATGTCCTGAAGAAACCAATAGTTACTTATGAATGGTTAAAGCAATGCTCGGATGAGCATCGCGTTGTTCCTCAAGAGTCATATAAGGTTCTTCCTTTCTCTGGGTTAAGGATCTGTGTGACTGGATTCCCAGCAGGTTGTAAAGTATATTATATGTCTGTTAGTATTGGTCATAATAGAATGATTCTCTGTTAGATGCTCATTAGCTTTGAGTTTTTTCAGATAAGCGGAAAGAGATGGGAAAGATTATTTTACAAAATGGTGGAAAATACTTTGCAGAGTTGACAAAGAAGTGCACACATTTGATTTCTGATATATCCTTTTTATTAATTCTATCAATTAGTGATGTTTCTTTCAGACGTGCAAATATTCAACTGTTCTTTGAGAAGAGTAGAGCAAATCCTCTTTGAATTATACGATTTTTTTTCTTTCCGCATCTTCACTGTCCGCTGCATAAATCTCTTTCACAATTTTGCTTTAAGGTTATTTCTGTAGTCAGTTCATTAACTTGTTGCTAGATTCCAATGTCTGCATTAACATTTTTTTTATCTTGCACAATATCTTCTTTTTGAGACTGTAAAACTTGTTCTTATTTTCTGTGTATCTGATCCTCTCTGACTGAATAATTCAGTATTTCAGTTCAAAGATCTTAGTACATGGTGTATATTTGTTTCCTTGACTGTTCTTACACTCCTGAAGGTGATAAGTATAAGGTGGCAAAACGTTGGGGCCACATTCATATTGTCACAATGAAATGGTTTGATCAATCTATTGCTCGAAGAGGTAATTTTTATGCTTTAGTGCTGTATGTTGTGGTACCTTTTGGGTTTCAAACCAAATAATAGGACTTCATTTGTTAGAACATGTTTTTCGTTATTTTTTCTTTTCTTTGCACTTTTTTTCTTGATAGATTTTTGCTGTTACGATAGATTGCTAGGGTGATTAATTTGATCCATCATCCCAAAATTCAGGGATCTTGAGTCTCAGACACTTTCTGATAGATTCCTACAGAAATAATCTTAACAGGGGGGTATGTAATGAGTATATGGGAGTATGTGTTAGTGGCAGAGTTCTAGAGACTAGAATACTCTTGAACTCGACATTTTGTCAGCCAAGCTTTGGGCTTTTAGTGCGGGCTTCAATTAGTTGTGCTTATTCTTTTTCAGTTAGTGTGTGTTTGTGTGTGTGATCCACATCGTAATTCTAAAAATTACATTTTAGAAAATAGTTTTAGATTTAGTTTTTCAGATTTCTGTCTTCTCTAATTTCTGTTTTGGAGTTTCTTGGTTTTCTTCTGACTTCAATTTATTTTTTTGTACTTTTATTTGGATAGCATGTTTGAATGAGGAGTCCTACCCTGTTCAGAGTGGATCTTTGTCTTCGCGTAAGGTGACTAGGGACTTAACAGCACAACATAGCCAGGAAAAGGATATTGAGAAAATGCAATCTGGCTCATCCTCAAGAGCTGCAGATTCAAATATACTAGTTTCTGATTGTGCCGAATCTATGGATATAGATCCAGAAGCTACACAGTCAGAACATATGTCGTCTGTTTCAAATGTTCCATTATTTGTTAAAGAGGCAGATGCTGAAGCACCTCCATTACAGACCAGCAATGAATTGAACTTAGATGGTGCTGTTGCCAATGATTCTGAATCTGACGACAATGACCTGTACTTAGCAGAGTGCAGAATATCACTTGTTGGTTTTGAAGCTTCTGAAATGCGTAAGCTAGTTAATATGGTGCGTAAAGGTGGAGGCTCCCGATACATGTCTTTAAATGATAAGTTGACCCACATAGTAATTGGGAATCCTACAGAAATGTAAGTCTATTCTGATACTAAGAATAAACTTAATGGATACATATGATTTCTCTGTATCTTGATAGCTTCTCCAAATTTATTTGTTAGTTTTTTAGCTGATCAATGTAGATGATTCTTGGATATGAATTTCACAAATATGGCTTTGTGATGGATATAATTTGGCAAACCGTATTCCTTTTCCAATACTTATGATTTATCTTCACATGCATTTGTGTTATTACAGGGAAAAGAAGGATGTAAGGAGTATTGCTGCTCTAGGTGTCGTTTTTGTTGTTAAAACCTCATGGCTTGAAGATTGTGATCGTCAAAAGAAACAAGTCCCTGTTCTAGGACGTCACACTGCAAATGATCTTGTTCTTCCAAAAGGTGTGCTATCATCATGATGTACTTATGTGCTATTTGTCTACTTTTTGGTTAATCTATTAGTTTTTTCTTAAATAGTTTGTGAATATGCTTTTATGGAGTTCGTAAGGCTTTAATTTTTTTTTTGTTCTTTTCTGATTTCTAAAATTCATCTAACTTAGTAAAAGGAGCGGTTACTGGCATTGTGCCTATGGATCAAAGTAAAAGCTCAAGCTTTCGCCAAAGCTTCCAGACTGATCAGGTGGTGGGCATTAAGGAATTTGGAGTAATAATGCCAGAATCTTTGGAGAAAAACAAACAAGAGAAACACGATATGGGTATGAATGTTGTCACATTCGGTAAAGCATCGGGTAGAACTAAGCCGCAAACTCAACTTCCTGATAAAAAATTGAGGGGACAAAAGATGACACAACGTGACTCTAATGTACATGTGAAGTCAACAAATGTTTTCAAAGGGAAAACATTTTGTTTCTCAAATTTCTTTCCTGAAGAAAGGGTAAGATATATGAAATTTAAATGAGTTGAAGGATGTATTAATATTCTTAATGTGTTTACTGTTAAATTGGCATTATATTGTTTTTACTTTTTTTCTTTCTTTCGAGTTTCTGCAGTTAATAGTTGCTGTCCGTAAATTATATTTTATTTTGCCCTTTGATCTCTTTTGGCAGAGAGCTGAGATTGTTCAGTGGATAAGTCAAGGGGGAGGAGAGGTAATAAGTGGGCAAAGAAAACAAAGTATCCACTATACTATTGAATGCCATGGTAAACCTAGGTCGACAGGTGATTATGGAAGTACTTATATTTCCAGTCACTGGATACGATCTTGTTTGGAGGTAAGCTTGATTGGTCACAAATGCAAATTTCCATTTTCAGGTTTATTTTTCAATGTTTCCGTCTTCTTTTTAAGGTGTCCAATGGGTTATAGATCTGTTTTTAAATATTGAATAAACGGGATGTTGGTTGATGGTGAAAGGCTCACCTTATTATGGCCAAACTGTCTCAAGACTTTATCTCATAAATGCATTTATAAATAAATAATGATTGAAAGTTATACAAAACGGCAGGGAGATAGAAGCAGACGTTAACCATAGGAACCAAATAAAGTGGATCAAATGGAAGAATACTTCTGATGTTAAGTGTGATAGAAAGGTATTATTCACAACCTCAGAGGAAAATTTTACCGCTCACTTACGATGTCAAATGAGATTGAATACTGGGCTGTAAGAGTTGAGAGTTCTACATTGGATGGGTGGTCACAAAAGACAATATAGGATTAGGAATGAAGTCATTGGAGAGAAAATTGGGGTAGCTTCCATCACAGGAAAATGCTAGCCTTGTCTTACGTTGTTTTTGTATGTTGACTTGTAGAAGCATTAGTGAGGAGGGTAGACAAGGAGTGTATTTGGTTTATCATTTTTTGGTCTTAGAAATACTTAAGTTAATCGTTTGTAGTGTTCCTAAGTATCGTAATTGTGTGATTTATCTCCTCCACTTTTCAATTGCGTTAACTGGGTCCTTAATGTTTTCCCCGTTTTGCAATTAAGAGGTCCCTCTGATTTTCCCCCAACTTTACGCCATGGTGTCTTAATTTGTGCAGTTAAAAAGTTGGACCAAAATCGTACAACCGCAATACTTAGGGACTGAAAATAGAATTAAGCCTGAAACTAAAGAGCTTTAATTCTATAAATTATTTGTGCATCTTGAATATGGTAATAAATTGTTTTTATTGGGAGATGGGTTCTTTGCAGATTTGTTTGATTGCATACTAATAATGCGGTTGTGATTTTTTTGTGGAAAGGATGGATCCTTGCTGGATGTTGACAGCCATATTCTTTATTCTCCACTTCCCTGTCGTGTTCCCTTGCCTGGTTTTGAAAATCTCCGGTTTTGTGTTTCGCAATATGAGGAAAAAGACAGAATTCTACTTTGGAACTTGTGTAAAGTTTTAGGAGCTAAATTTGCAGATAAGTTGACTAAGAAGGTCACCCATTTACTGTGTAAATTTACCAATGGGCCCAAGTATGAGGCTTCTTGTAAGTGGGGGATCCGATCAGTTACATCTGAGTGGATATTTGAATGTGTCAAACAGGTATTATATTTATAGTGGCTATGCACATGACAGTTAGAGCTTAGATGACTGCTTGTATACATCTTGTTATGCATGCAAGTCTACATGCATTTTCTATGTTAAGGTCTTTATCAATATTTTTTTTCCCCTTCTAGAATGGAGTTATTGCCGTGGATCAATTTTTTCCCAAAGAAGTCACTACTCAAGACCGAGAGGCAGGAGCTTGCACAGTGAGTCAATTTCCTACCCAGGCTGTTCAAATGATAAATGACATACCGTCCCAGTTTCCAAGTCAATCACAAAGTTCGAGAAACACGGCAAATAAAAATGTTGACAATCACAGGACTCATTCTAAAACATCAAGCATCAATAGCAAAAAGGCAAGGCTCATGGAAGAACCTAGCCTGTATAATAAGGTACCTTCTACAGTAAATTCAGATGTTCATGTCTCTGACATGAATTTTTCTAAAGCCAATATGCTCAAGGATGCCCAGGAGGCTGTTCAAATGATAAATGACACACCGCCCCAATTTCCAAGTCAATTACAAAGCATGAGAAACATGGCAGATAAAAATGTGGATAGTGACGATGCCAATCACGGGACTCATTCTAAAATATCAAGCATTAATAGCATAAAGGCAAGGCTGGTGGAAGAACCTGGGATGTATAACAAGGCACCTTCTACAGTAAATTTAGGTATTCATGTCTCTGACTTGAATTTTTCTGAAGACAATATGCTCAAAGATGATCGGGAGGCAACCCATGCAGTTCCTGATGTTGCTGCTGCAATTGAGGACTTGTTAGAGCAGACAAGCAAGGTAAAAATGCTGATTTATTAATGGTACTATATGCATACATTTATTAAAATTTCTTTCACTCCACCATTTCTGAATTATTCTTGCATAAACCACTCTTTTTTCTTCTTATCCCATAGATGCATGATCAGAGATCCCCAGGGAATACAGGGTGTGAGAGAATTGTATCCTTTAAGTGTGATCAATTCAATGGAGGTTGTGTTCTGTTTTATAATTTTATATTTTTTTTTATATTTTTTCTATCTAGTAGGTGATCCTTAACAACATAATAGATTTACACATCCGATTGTCCAGTCATTGGTGAAGACAATCCAAATCTTCGTACTGTCTTTGGATTATCAAAGCATTGGTTAAACAGGTTGGATTGCCATGCTTCCCTATTTAAAATTTATCATGTTGTCATTTCACCATATAGGCCATGTCTGGTAATTGTCATAGAGCAGATTTAACTAGCTAATAAGCTCTCACTTAAGTGAAGTAGGAATGTCCGGTAAACAGGCTTATCTCACTGGTTTGTATCATTTTTTCAGTTGCTACTGGTTCGATCAAAGAGATATATCTGGTGTTTGAATTTATCTCGTTAGCTTATAGTGTTTTTCGATAGCTTGTCGATCATTGTTCTTTTCTCGTTTTTACACATTCTATTTTAATTAAATTTCTTCTCCTCCCTTCCATTTAAAAAAAACTCGTAAGACACTTTCACGTAGTTTATATATAAAATTTTATATAAAAGTATCATATGAACATGTCATTTCATGTATAATATTTCATTTAATAAAAATATATAAACCAGAGTAAATTTAAAATTTTCCATTTCAATAATCAATTATTGAAAACAAATTGAAGTATTAATTATGGTTAATTGATCTTGAGTTATTTGGTGATCTTTAAATAAATCTTTGAATCAAGTTTTTAATTGGGTCCCTAAACTTTTAAATAAGTTGTAGTTAGGTCCATGGAATTTTAGATAATTTGTAATCTGGTCTATGCTTATTAACAAACTTATTACAAATTATTTAATGGTGCAGGGACTTAGTTATTTTTTTTGTTCAGGGATTTAATTACAAATTGTTGAAAAGTTCAGACACCCAGTTTCTAACTTTTTTAGTTAGAAGACTTATTTAATAATATTCAAATGATTTAGGTACCTCTAGAGTAATTAAACTTGATGGATATCTGCAATATTTTTTGGAGCAGAGCACTTGTATTTTTAATAGGGAGTTATCTTTTGGATTAAAACTTATTTGTTAAGATCGGCATTTGGCTTCTATTTGTGAAGCGCATAATATTTTACTTCAAAGTTGATTCCTCATTCCCCCAGGCTTTTTGTAATTTGGTTTCTCCGTCATAATGAAATTTTTGTATGGTAAATAAAAAGTGATAAGGGGTAATCTTGACGCAACGTAAAGTTGTTGTCATGTGACTGAAATGTCATGGGTTCAAGTCCTGGAAACAACCTCGTGTAAAAACAGGGTAAGGTTGTGTACAATACACCAAATGGTCGGGCCCCTTCCTGGACCCTACGTATGCGGGAGCTTTAGTGCACCGGGTTGCCCTTTTAAATAAAAGGTGATGTTTTAGTTCCTACCCAACAACTTATCGTCCCCCCTCTCCTACTCAGGTGTGCTGGCACCGTAAATTAACTGTAACCCAAAAATGGAGGGAGGGGATCGAAACTCTCTAATTTTCCTTTTTTCCCAGCTTTAGAGTCGAAATTCACATGTCTACCTGATGGATATTTAACTTGGTCAACATGGTTCATAGTGTCTTCTATTCAGAGCTAATAGTGAATCTGATAATGGTATAAACTATAATGAAAGCTTCATGCAAGTCATTTTCAATATTTTATAAATCTGTACTAATCTTATGCTTTTCAGAATTGGAAGCAATGACGATAATGGCGAGACTTCTAAAGACCGAAAAGTGGGAATGTTTGATGCTTTTAGTGAAACCCAAACAGAATCTCAGGTTCTTTTCATGTGCATCTCCTTTTACTTTAAAGTCCTTTTACAGTATATTGGATGAATGCCATTTCGCGCCTGCCGTGGCCATTTCCGGATTACCACTGGTAATTGATGAGTTCTATATACTTCTCATGCAGATTGTTGGTTATGAAGAAGATTTGTCTGGAAGGCAAATGCTTATAGATAGAGTTCTAACTCGAAGTAGCATGCAGTGAAATACAACCCTAGTGAAAGAGACAACAGTAGAGCAGTTTCCTTATTTGATAGTCCAATGGCGTATCTGAACTTACAAGTCAATGCACAAGAATGTGTCTTGTCTTTCATGACCAGCATATGATACAATTAGACAGAAAGTTAAGTAGCAGGTTAGTATACAATGTTAATATCAACATTTGTTAACAAGTAGATGTTTGAATACGTCATGAGTTTGGTTTGAGAAGCACTACCCCTAGTTCCTTCAAATAAGTTGATAAGTGTACAATAAATGGCAGGGGTGTTTGAATCGATTCTTTGTAACTAGCAAATGAAAGTAAGTCTTGGCCAAGTTTAAACTCAGTCACTTCTACCGTGTACAGTTTTACCAGATTGTCAAGTAAATTGCAGAGTAGCTCGCTTTGTTTTTATTTTAGTCAGAGGGGCGGAAGAAAAGGGGATTCCATGAGTTTAGAGAAGCAACTCTGATTGGATCAGCAGGATGCTTTTGGGAAATTTGAAATCATGACATTTAGGCTGATATTTATGTAGAAGCTCAGAAATAGTGTCCGAAAGAGGATTTTGATATTTTCAATGTAATGTACTATTTTGTTTAGTTTTGATCACTAAGTTAAATGTAAGGCCTTATGTTGTGCTTAGTGGAATGTTTAGTGGTAAAAGATCCCTGCGAATGAAAACAAATCTCAGATTCTGAACAGAAGATGAGAGTAACAGACGGAATATTGCGAGAGACATGGTCGAGGGTCGCATACGGTCAGAAACAACATTGATACTAGTTGCATGATTTTTTTTCTTTTATATATATTAGTACCTTTCACTTTCCCCGTTTGAATGAACATTCATGTCTGATGAAATTGAACCTTCCATATTGCTTGTAGCAAACATGTTGAGAGGGTTTTCCAACTACTAGAAAACGTTGCTTGTGGTGGCACATATGCATACGGATTTGGATGATTGATTCATAAAACGATAAAGAGAAAAGAAAATTGAGTACTAGACTTTTGTCATGGTAAATGTGTTAAGGGGAAATGAGTTCAAAAGTCAGCAAAAATAATCACATACAATAACACATGAAAGGTTCTTTTAGATGTTAAGGGGCAATGAGTTCTAAGGATTTGGTGTTTTTTTTTTTTTTTTTTGAAAAAAACCAAAAGATGTACTAATAATGATTATTCAAGGCACAAGAGATGCAAAGATACAAAGAACAATTACAATTCTTTTTAGCATGTAAAATTATCGTTGCTTGGAAGTTTATTATGCAATAACCTCTACACAATGTAGTTTCATATTAGTTTATCCACGTTGTGTAAAATTATCATTCCTTGGAAGTCTATTATGCAATGACCTCTACTCAGAGAGACTTTCAACAAAACATTTTTACTCCATACCATATCATACAGAGGAGATCTTTTGTTGTTAGGGTTAAATAGCAACATCTCATAAGCTTCTTTGACCGAAAATTCATTACAAATTCAATTTCTACATATCCACTTATCTATTATGTTTTCATGCAAACCAAGATTATCAAACTACAAATAACACTACGACCAACCCCTCTTTCCATTGAAACAACATTGGCCTCCAACTCCAACTAAACCATCCATCTTCTACATTATTTTGCACCATTTATGCTACATTAACATTTTTTTATCAATAACCAAACCATATAATCAACTAAAGCAATTCCTTAACACCATACCCGAGCTATGGATCGTTCCAAACAAAAATTCCCTCTCGTTGACGATGGCCGTTTCAAGTTTTTTGAAAATGAATAACTAGATCATTCTAGAATCCATTCTCTATCCGTTGAATACCTTTCCACTACATTGAATCTCTACCTGAATCCTCGTCTCATTACTATTTAACAATCCATATACTTTGCTGACACTATAAACCACACACCTTTCTTCTCTACACTCAATTCCAACATCATTTTTCTAGCATGCATAATTACAAGCTCACATATCACCCACATCTTACCACCACTCTCTCTTTTGAAAACATAACTAATCCCATTTATTCCAATGACTTTTTCCCTGCTTTCTAACAATTTCCCGTAAAAATTAGTTGAAATAAAGATTCAATTTTAGAAATAATACTTTTAGTATGTTGAAGTTTTGAAAAAGGAAAGAAAGTAAATTAAAAGCGCATACATGACAACTTTGAAAATACACAAGATGAAACCTATTGATAAATTTTGTGATTTTCATTTTAATAGATCTTTTCTAATTTGAAGTATTTCTTTTATCAAGGGGGAAAGAAACAAGAAAAGAAGGAAAAAAAAACTAAATAATCCGCTGCCTAAATTCCTTAGAGGTATCTAATTTGGAGTATTGAGACTACATTCCTTTTAACGGTGTGTTAACTAAGAGACTTCTTTATTATCTCCTGCCTAACTAACATTGACATAAGCCTAAAAATATAGAAACAAAACTAACATTAGAATATGCTCATTTAAACTCATAACATCTTCTTTTAGTTATTATAACATATTTTTTTTAGTAATCATAACATCTTATTTAGCTCTCTTAATATTGACTACTGTAACTAAGCTTTTTAATAATGAATATTATTATAGAATGAACTTATAATTATAAAATTATAAAATTTCAACAATGTTTTAGCTGGATTCTATATTTTCTATTTTTTTTTCATTTGACTCCAACTGTGAACTAAGGACACTGAGTTTAAAAATTGAAAAATTACAAATTCAAACTTGCGTTACAAGTTTCAACGTATCAAATGTTTATGTAGTGTATATTTTATTACATATTGATTTTAAACTATAATTATGCGTCACATTTTTTTATTGAATATATCACTAATCTTTAGTAGCAGCAATTCACTTAACAACAATTTTTTTTTAGGGGATTCACTCAATGACATACCTTGTAAAAAAAAACATTCAATGACATACATCATGATGGATAAGTTGCATAAAAGTTACAGATGTGGTAAGAGTGGCATAAAATCACAGTAAATTATTTTAACTTAAAGTTATATTTGTTGATCATAAATAAATAGTATATAGCAATATTTATAGATTTGACTTTGAGAGAGAAATATTGTGAAATGTGAAAGAATAGAAAAAAGAAAAGAAATCAGAATGAGATGAAGTGGTGATAACGTGGACCAATAAGAGAAAGAAAAACATAAATGGATAACAAGAAAGGAAAAACATGCAAGGCCACACAACACGCACATATATTAACAACCATCACATCAAGAAACTAGTTAACGCAAATCAAACCTGACATGTTACCTCCACCACCAAAATTTATTATTATCCCAAACTTTTTTCATTTTCATTATCATAGAATCCTTAAACAAAAATGAAAAATAAAATACATAGTATAGAGTATTAATTAATTTTCATAAGATTTTTTTTTTTTTAAAGAAGATCGTTAGTAGGTAGTTGAACTAACTCCAATGGTAGCATGTATCGACATGGCATTCTCCGTAGTTCATTCAACTTCTTCTTATCCATGTTTGTTCTCAAACTCTTCTCCATTCTTCACCAACAATAGATTCATGAGCTTGGGCTTGGGCTTGGGCCTGGGCTTTGAGTATCAAAGGAAAGGAAGAAGGATACTAAGGAGACATGTCAAGTTTGTTATCAGTGCACAGCTTTCCAAGTCATTTTCATTCACCTTTGGGCTTGACTCTCCGGTATTACTCTCTTATACTTATAATTTATTTATTTAATAATAAAAAGAAAATTCTACAATAGAAATGAAACTTTTAGCTGGTTTGTGTGATCATGATTTGTGATACAAGTTTGTGAAAATCACTTGTATTATGTTAGGAGAGAACTTAGATGTTGTTTTTGCTATTCATCAATTCTAACATGTAATGTGTATTTTAAATTTTTATGTTAAGTTTAAATTTAAAATGATTTTGTTTATACTTTTAGAATCAATGCGAGAGTCAAGTAAGCGTAGAAGAGATGAGGATGTTGTGTTGGATGAGTTGTAAGACTAGACAATATAAGATTAGGAATGAGACAATTAGAGAGAGAGAGAGAGAGAGAGAGTTCGAGTAACATTTATAGTAGAAAAGATGATATATAGAAAATAAGCTTAGGTGGTTTAACATATAGAGAGAAGACATGAAATGTTGTAGTACGTAGATCAAATGGAGGATAGTCAGACCAAAAGAGGTAGTCAATACCACTCAGTGAGATAATGCTTGGTTGTTGTTGTTGTTGTATTAGATATATTATCCATGTGTTGAGTTGTGATTCTATCCTAGGTCATGACTCTAATTCACACATAGCATTCCACTCTAATACCAATTTAAGTTAGCTTAAAAGATGAGAGTTTCTAAACACATTTATACATCCAACAACTCGGGAATTGAGCAATGTGGGACTCCAATCAAACAATTTCAGAATCCACCCTCACGCCTAGCATGGGGCATGGGTCCAATTCCCACATTACAATCCTTAATCTGACTCTAATACCATGTTAAATGGGCTTGAATCTCATCCCAAAAGAATGTTCAAAGGATGAGGGAGCCCAAACACATTTATACACCAAAAAACCTGGGAACCTTAGCAATGTGAGACTTCAATACAACTTCAATAAAAGCAATGCATATTTTGTCAAAATTGCAATGTGGTTCTCAAGACTAGTTGTTGGGCAACTCTCATAGTAGTATGGTTTCTTAATCATGTTTGCACATAGGGGAATCATTTGTTTTCTTCTCTGCGCATTTTTGTTGCTTTTGTTATTCTTTTAATTCCATTTTTTTGGAATGTGAACTTGACCAATCTTGATGCATGCTATTAGAGATTCATTTGGTCCATTTAATTTGTTTTGCGTTATGATTTAGTTGGCATTTTTGTATGTGTTCTT
Organism: Medicago arabica; assembly: GCA_946800305.1. Taxonomy (NCBI): domain Eukaryota; kingdom Viridiplantae; phylum Streptophyta; class Magnoliopsida; order Fabales; family Fabaceae; genus Medicago; species Medicago arabica. Next base: position 11,328,970 of record OX326965.1, on the reverse strand, counting down.
CAACTTAGGCCTACTTGGGTAGACAACTTATTTACCAGCTTATAGCATAAGCGCTTATAGATAAGCTATTTCTATAACACAAGATAAAATATAGTCAATTGAAGCTCTTTTCATAAGCTATTTTGGAGAGATTATGAAAATAAGCTGAAAAAAACTTATGAACATGTCATAAGCTATTTTCATGTGTTCTCCCAAATAGTGTCACAAATGCTTATGTTAGTAGATAAGCTCAAATAAGTCAATCCAACCAGGCCCTTAAATGAATTTCCGTATTTTTTAATTTTTTTTTGGTTTATATGCATTGATGAATTAACTCTTGAACTTAAGGTCATGGACTAACATTAATCTTTCAAATTTGTATTGGATATTTCCTTTTTTAGAATTTGAATTCCTTCCAATCCCATGATCTATCAAAGTTGTCCTGGAGGGGACCAGTTCCGGGTGATATTGCTGAAGTCGAGGCATATTGTAGGATCTTTAGGAACTCCGAAAGGCTTCATTCTGCATTAATGGATGCATTATGCAATCCGTTGACTGGGGAATGTAGTGTCTCATATGAGTTATCATCAGATGAGAAACCTCAACTTGAAGATAAAATAGTTTCTGTCCTCGGATGCATGGTATCCCTCGTGAACAAAGGCAGGGACGATGTTCTTACTGGTAGGTCCTCGATTATGAATCCGTTTCATGACGCAGAGGTTAGCGAGATCGAGGATAAGCTCCCTCCACTTGCCGTTTTTAGGAGCGAGATGAAAAGGTGTTCCGAGAGTTTACATGTTGCCCTTCAGAATTATTTAACACCTGATGATGATCGAAGCTTAAACGTATGGAGGAAACTTCAGAAACTGAAGAATGTCTGCTATGATTCTGGTTTTCCTCGTGGTGAGGGTTATCCCTGTCCGACACTATTTGCTAATTGGTGTCCTGTATATTTTTCTTCTTCTAAAGAAGACACTGAATCTGAAGAATTAGAAACGGCTTTTTGGACTGGTGGTCAGGTAACAGAAGAAGGACTAACATGGTTACTTGATAAAGGATATAAAACGATTATAGATATCAGAGCCGAGACTGTAAGAGATAATTTCTATCAAGTGGCTGTGAACGATGCTATTTCATCTGGCAAAATTGATTTAGTAAAAATCCCAGTTGAAGTTATGACGGCACCAACAATGGAACAGGTTGCGAGGTTTGCATCATATGTTTCAGATAGCAGCAAAAGGCCTATCTATCTTCATAGCAAGGAAGGAGTTTGGAGATCATCTGCAATGGTCTCCCGTTGGAGGCAGTACATGACTCGCTCTTTGTCACAGAATGTTTCTAGTCCTCCAATTACCCCCTCTAACATGTTATCACATTCTACAAATAGCTCTGCAAAACTGCAGGATTCTTCAGCGACTGCAGAAAGATCCTCCCTCGACAAGGATATTAATTCATTGCAAGACAGTTTCGATGCAACACGTAGTTCTGTTGGAACATCTGATAAAAGTGTCTCTGAAAAGAAGTATGATGAGAATACACAAGGTAATGCAGCCTTAAATGGAATTTCTCCTGACAAGGAAGGATCTTTTCCAAGTTTTTCCAGCAAGATTAACCCTTTAAAAGCTCAAGTTCCTCCTTCTGATATCTTTTCCAAAAAAGTGATGTCAAAATTTTTGGGTAGCAGGAAGATCTCACCTCCCGATTATGTCAATTATCAAATTAAAAGGGCGAAATTCTTACCGCAATTTAAGGACATGGCTATTGGAAGACTTCAAGGAGATGTGGTTGTTACCAATGGTAATACTGTGCGTCCTGATAGCTCAAATGGATCAGCTCATGTTGATTATCCATCTAGAGAGCCTGAAATTACGGTCGGTGACAATCAAAAGCTAGTGAATGGGAATACTTCTAGTTCTAGTAGGACAACAGTAAACGAATTAAGTCAAGGGGAATTACATTACATGGCTAATGCCGACGTCTCCGCCGTTGTGAATAATAATAATAATGTAACAACTAAATCTCCAAGGGTTGAAAATGGAACAGTCAAGTCTGGGTTAGCTTTACGCGATGAAGAGTTGGGATCCCTTGAAGGTGATATGTGCGCGTCATCAACGGGAGTTGTAAGGGTGCAGTCCAGAAAGAAAGCCGAGATGTTCTTGGTTCGGACAGATGGATTTTCTTGCACTAGAGAAAAGGTCACGGAATCTTCTTTGGCTTTCACTCATCCTAGTACTCAGCAACAGATGCTTATGTGGAAGTCTACACCAAAGAATGTGCTGTTGTTAAAAAAGCTTGGGGACGAACTATTGGAAGAAGCAAAAATGGTAATGATTTTCTTTGACTCTAAGAAGCATGATATTCAATGGTTTAGAATAGGCATAGCACTAGAGTTTCCGTAGTTAATGTATAGGTGCAACTTGATTGCAAAAATATTTTGCATCGAAGATGTGAATATTCATGCATTTGTTAGTGTTTTTTGTTTTCTTTTTTTAAATTCTTATTGAAATTACGAGTATTTATCATGAAATTTTTAAATAAATCAATTACATCCATTCTTAATTCAGTTTCTATATCTAATCTGCAGGTTGCTAATTTTCTACATCACCAAGAGAAAATGAATGTTATTGTGGAACCTGATGTGCATGATGTACTTGCTAGAATTCCAGGTTTTGGATTTGTGCAGACCTTTTATAGCCATGATACAAGGTACTTTAGTTTGAAATAATAACTTAGTTGAACTCACTTCAATTCTAAGCACTTTGTTTACTTAAGGCTACTCCTTTGATTCAGTGATCTACACGAGAAAGTAGATTTCGTGGCTTGCTTGGGGGGTGACGGTGTTATACTGCATGCATCAAATCTATTCAGAGATGCTGTTCCCCCTATTGTATCATTTAACCTTGGTTCCCTTGGTTTTCTGACTTCTCATAGTGTAAGCTTTTCAAATCATAATTTATTTTAAGCTATATTATATCAGGGTCCTCTAACTAAATTAATGTTTCAAACAGGTCCTATATATTTTTTCGTGTCAAGTTAGTCCTCGTCCTTGATCAAGTTGATCATTCAAAAGTGTAAATTACATCTTCAATTCATCAAGATTACATCTAAATTATATCATAATGACCGGTACAATATGTAATCAATCAAAACAAACATTACCTTTTTTAATTTTTATCCAAGACTTTAGCTTCTTGTTGTCAACGAGGATTTAATTGTGGTGCTGAGTGGTGAGATATTTTTCACGGTCTATCTTTCAATTAACATGTACACAAATTTGTAACAGAAGTTGACTAGAAATGAAAGTTGGTTCAACGGTGTGAACATTTTTAAAGATAAAAGACTAACTTGACACGAAAAAGAGATGAAAGACATTTTTGAAACTTTAAATTAAGTTAAAGAACACCTGATGTAGTTGTCTTTATTTTATCAAAAAATAATATCAGTAGCTTCAATTCAATGTCATTTGTTTGACTTCTGTTCTGCTCCGCGAATGTAGTTTGACGACTACAGGCAAGACTTAAGACAAGTCATTCACGGAAATACTTCACGAGATGGTGTCTACATTACTCTTAGGATGCGTCTCCGTTGTGAAATTTTTCGTAAAGGTAAAGCAATTCCAGGGAAAGTATTTGATATCCTCAATGAGGTGGTTGTTGATCGGGGTTCTAATCCATACCTTTCAAAGATTGAATGCTATGAACATGATCACCTTATAACCAAAGTGAGTGTCAATTTATGTTTTTTAATGCGTGCTCTAAATGTATATGCATGTTTCGTATTCTTTGATGTAACAGTTAATTTTGAAATTTCATATCTCAAAACAACTTTATATGATGCAATGCTATACCTCTATATGACAGATGTCATGTCTTTCAGGTACAAGGTGATGGAGTCATTGTTGGCACTCCTACGGGAAGTACTGCATATTCTACGGCTGCTGGAGGTTCCATGGTAAGTTTCTAATAGATTTATTGATCTTGTATCCATGCCTTGAAATAATTTGGTAACAGTTAGTATAAATTTTCAGTCATTGTTGATGACACCCCGACGATCACTATCACCATGTGACTGGGGACGCTATGAATAAGACTTATGATCAATCATGAAAGCGAATTTATCTTTTAAAAACCATAATTATCATTATAATTATTAAACTTTAGCAACATAAACATCTCTTTCGTATGTTCATGTCTTGCACCTTGTATCAAGGGTTTCAAGTTTTTAGTATGAACATGGATGAACAATATTAACACAAGAACATTCATGTGTTCGTTAATTTCTCTTGGTCATTATCTAATTCCATATCATCCCAAACAAATTTTTAATCTTCCAGCACATCAATTTAACATCTAAATACATATTTTACAGTCCCAAAACAGAATCAAAGTCATTCAAATAGAATTCAAACCGCATATATATCCATATACATCGAGAACATGCGATAGGGGCAACCAAGCTTTCTAGCAACATTTGAATACTTCTCAAAATTGCACCAAGTTTTTAAGGGTGAATCCGTGACAGATACAGAAACGTGTCAGTGCCCGTTTTTCATCCAAAATCATGCTAGTTTTACAGAAAAATTCCAAACAGAAACGGGTTCACCAGCTTGACCAAAATCACATAGTATTCAACTCCCATCAGCATTTTTAGGTTCAAGACATATCTTATGGTCACAAAATTTCACAACATCATTCCTAACAATATGAATTCCGTAAAACAGAAGCAAAATTCGAATATCCTGTGGTAATACTAATATGCATCATGCATTGCCAAAGTTACAATTTTTCAAGCATCAAGACTTCAAATTTAGCAAGATAGAGGAGATTAGGGTTCAGGGATTTATCAAACTATACCGCCCTTTTTTATGGAGCAATTGAAAGAACAATAAAGCATAAGAATAATCCTACATGCATTTTAGAATAAAAATTAAATTATTTTGGTATTGATGTGAAAGAATGATATGTGTTATTCTGAAAGGAAAAGTATTGATTATATTTACTAAATTACGAATTTATAGACTCCTCAATCCTAATTAATTACAGAAACAAATAATGATGTATAAAAAATATGGGTATGGGTAAGGTATTAGTACAATATATGAACTGATGTTACCTAAAACTGGAATTTGGCATTTCCTACCTTGATGTTATTATCTAATGAAATATGCATAGAAGTAGCTTTATACTTCAATTTATCATTTCATTCCTTGATGTTGTTATCTGATGACAAAAGCAAACTGCAGGTCCATCCAAACGTTCCATGCATATTGTTTACCCCTATCTGTCCACATTCACTGTCATTTAGACCTGTCATACTTCCAGATTCTGCTCGATTGGAATTAAAGGTGAAGTTAATCATTCTTTTCGTTAAACGAGTCGTATTGGATATTAATATTTCATGGCTTATGATTAGTCTTCTATGCCAGAAGACGCTTCCCTTTGTCTTGGCAGCATTGATAAATTATGATTTTGAATCTAGGCATTTAGTTGAAATTCACATTTTAAGGAATGATATGAGATACATGATGTTTATTTTTGAAGATGATGCATGGTGTTTGTTAATAACAGATTCCAGAAGATGCTAGAAGTAACGCGTGGGTCTCGTTCGATGGAAAAAGAAGACAACAGCTCTCAAGAGGAGACTCAGTCCGGATACATATGAGTGAGCATCCCCTTCCAACTGTCAACAAGTTTGACCAAACGGGTGATTGGTTCCGCAGCTTGATTCGCTGCCTAAATTGGAACGAGAGGCTTGATCAAAAGGCTCTATGAGGCACGTGAAAACGAAGAACAAGACTTGTATAATTACTGTATAGATTACTGAACTAAGAGCAGATAATACTAGCATTATATTGCATTGGCTTCCATTGTAAAGATAGGGTTTGCCAATGGTTTTTCAACATGTTATAATGGCAATATTCAGTTGTATATACAAATTTTTAAAGAAAACAATAAATTGTTGATATTAGAAGCAGCTTATTGTTCCATCTGAATAAATATATGGCTGTTTGCTAGATTTTTTAATTTTTTTTTTATCCATTTTACATACTCAGGAAAACATGAATTCTTTTTTCACAGTAGTGGCTATTTGTATATCATTTTGAACCAACATAGGAAGAAAAACTTGCAATTTTTTCACCGTGTTAAGAGTTTTACATTGAATGAAAATATGCCCCGAAAGCGAGGTTATAAGTAGATATCCTCAATTTACAAGCTAATTATGCAAGATTATGTTAGACCTAATCAGAATTCTAATATAGTATTAAAGTCCAATTGAACGATATATGATCTCATTTTAGAAGTCGGTTTTGTAACAATAGACTCAACCCTACTGTGGATTACAAACTTTAAAGAATACTAACAAATACTAAGAGTATTGTTTAAAAAATACATAAAAGGAAAACTTGTCTTAAAAATAAAATCAAACATATAACTACAAAAGTTATTCTTTTTGATGTAAACAATGGTATAAAGACATTTGTTAGCCTTTTTTAATAATAAATGCTAAACGGCTTCAACTTTCTTATCAAATTAAATATTGGATTTTGTCTTGGCTAAGTTGGATTAATAACTAATATATTCCGTTAAAATATATGATTAAAATTTGGAATCTTAGCTGTACATAATTGAAATATTTAGCAGTTTGTGCTGCTACCTAATATTAGAGTATACAATACAATATTCATATTTTTAGGTAGTTGGTCAACTTTTTCAGGCCACTAGAAAGACAAGTTGTCGTTTGCTGTGGCAGCTGTGACTGTGAAGTGTGGACAACTTTTACACGTCTCTAAAGTATCAAAGTAAGTCACATAAAGCAACTAAAATTAGTTTAGTCGCAAAATATATCTAATTAAATAAAACAGTTTTACAAGTTCATAGCTCAATTTTGTTCACTCTTACATCATTAAAAAGATAAGTCATATAGGGGGAAAAATGGAAGGAAAAATAACTTACGTGGAGTAGACAATTTGTGTCATAGACTTTTAGAAATTACTTTTAAGGTATTATTTTTCATAGATAGGAGAAATGATAAAACTGTCGTAAACTCACATTAATGGAGGTGTTAGGATTTAAATCCCAGTTATGATAATTTTGACATTTTTATCGGTTGTACTGGGATTTGTGGACTACCTACTACTTCATTTTATATGGCTAACATGTACTAATAATTAGTCACTAGCTAACTAATTCTATAAAAAGTAGGGATTATTTGTTTGATGTAGCTACTAGCTAGTTAACTACATGATATTGTTTCTGTAAAAAGAAAGTATAAATTGTGTAACAAATCAAATACTTTCATCCATAATCATATAGGATCACATTACAAAAGTATACAAATAGGAAAAAATTTCAAGGTATCTATGACTACGTCACATTAAATTTTAATAACTTGGAAGGTTTATATGAACCTTAAAATAATTTCAAAACAATGCTAATTAATCTAATCTAAACACTATTAACTGCACAAACAAATCAAACTAGTTCAATCATTTTAAACTAATTGTGCTAATCATACTAGTAGAATAAGAAGAATTATAATAAGGTGTTGATCTTCCACTTTGCATACCACTCAAAAGAGAAGATTGAAAAGATTCATGACCAAGTGGAACAGGCCTATCTGGTAAATTAGGAATATCAATATCACCTTCTAACATCTTAATTGCCTCAGCAATTGTAGGCCTTAATGCAACCATTGCATGAGCACAAAGAATTCCAACAAGTACAAATCTTTCCATGATTTTCTCTGGCCCTTCATCTTTAACCGCTTGATCAAATATTTCATGAACTTTACCTGTTTTTGCAAGTGTCCAAGCCCAATCAGTGATCAAAACAACTGGTGAATTCATTGTATCAAGCACTTTTCTACCACTCATTATCTCAAGTATCACAATGCCAAAACTATAAACATCACTTTTCTCAGTTAGTTGTCCATATAAAGCATACTCAGGTGCTAAATAACCATATGTACCAGCTACTCTTGTTGTGAGATGAGATTGTCCTTCATTACCTTGTTTTGCCAAACCAAAATCAGCAACTTTCGCTTTCATTTTCGAATCCAAAAGTATATTCGTCGCCTTAATATCGCGATGAAAAATCGGCGGTTTGATTTCATAATGCAAATAAGCTAGCCCTTTTGCCACATCAAGTATAATATTCTTCCTTTGAGGCCAAGTTAGCCTATTAGCACCATTAACTGATAATTGGTAACTTAAACTTCCATTAGGCATATAATCATAAACTAAAAATCTTCTCTTACCTTTTACATTATGACTTGTAACACAACAACCTCTTAAAGCAAGAAGATTCCTATGCTTTATTTTGCTAATAATCTCAACTTCATAGATAAACTCTTCATCCCCTCTAGTATCCAAATCAAAAATTTCTTTCACTGCAACCAAAGTTCCATCTGAAAGTGTTCCTTTGTATACAACACCATCACCACCTTGACCAATCATATTCTTCTGTGAAAACTTGTTTGTAGCCTTATCAAGCTCTGATATATGAAACCATTTAGCTCCAGTATTAGGCAAAACACTGTCTCTAACACTGTTTTCAATTGACCTGTGATAAATATTCTCCTTCCTCATCTTATCCCATTTCCTATACATAATTATAAGCACAAAAGCTAGAACAACACCAACAAGAGCACCTATTAACCCAAAAACAAGTTTCAAAATTTTTCCATTATTTGATGATCCTTTTGATGAAAGTGGCATACCAAGTATACAACCAGCTGTTTCAGGATGTGTAGGACCAAATTTATTCACAACACCAATAGCATATAAAATTGAAAAATAGAAACACTTAGTTGAATTTTTTGGATCAATAGTACTAAGCTGAGTAGTAACTTTGAAGCCAGCATCAGTACAAATACCACAGCTAGTTTCAGAACTCAAATCACCATTACAAGCAGTATCTAAAGGACTAATGATACCAACCTTTTGTCTCCAATCTGTGAGGTTTGTGATACCTGCACAGTATGATGTGTTTGTGACAAACTGTGTTGAGTTTTGGAAACAAGTAGGGACTAATTCAGGTTGGATTCTTAAGGAAGAAAGCTTGAGTTGGAAGTCTTGCAAACATGTTGAGGAAGTGTTTTCATCTGGGAGTTGAAATATTGAAGTTTCTTTGAGATGTTTTGCAAGTCCTATGCCAAAGAGACTAAGAAGAGATTGACAACAGTGTTGTGAGTCAATTGGATCTCTGCATGATGATGAGTCCCATGGAAAGGTCTCAACATAGCTGAGATCCATAGGGCATGATACTGCAGAAGCAGAAGGTGTAACTATGAAAAGGGTGAAGAGGAGAAGAAGAAACATTGGTTTGTTATCCATTTTTTGGATTCGTGTTGAAGACACAAACATAATGGATTGTTTTTTTTGAAAGCATTTGAGGCTTATAATAGACATATATTTGAGAGATGAGTTTGTTTTACTAGTCAACCTCGGCATACTATGGTCAAAAGACATGTTTTATATAGTATATTAATATTTCATTATAATAAGATAATGAAATGAACATGTGGGCATTCACGGACAGAATGATGTGGTTTCTTTTGTTGGTCTTAGTCAAAATGTTTCTATGAATTTTGGTTAACAAATAATATAGGTTGCTAAGGGAAGCTTCCTATTGAGTTTCAGGGTAATTAGTTAGAGTGATGCAACTTTATCAACTGTATTTTGATGCCCTGTAAAAGATATATTGCATTTAATGATTGATTTCATTGGAAGAGAGACAAGAAAGTAATAAAAAGTTCAATCGTTAGTCTTGCTATGCATAGTGGATCCTAAACCCGGATAAAAAGATACAGTTGTGTTGTACCAAAAAAAAGGAAAAGATATAGTTGTGTTAGCCATTCAAACTTAATCAAATCTCTATAAAAATGATCAATTATATAATAATGTTAATGTTAGGTCGTTGTCCGGAAACAAACTTCGGATAACTCGAGAATATTGTTAAATGAGCAAGACTAAAATAACGGTAGAAACCAACCAATAAATATTCGCATAAATGTTAAACGATATGAGAATGTTCCATTGAATGTGTGTGGAGACTAGATAAGATGAGATTAAGAATGACAACGTAGAGAGTTGGAGTGACACCTATCGTAGAAAGGATCGTGGAAACTCGACTTAAGTGGTTTGGACATGCGGAAAAAATCTTGTAGATTTTTTAATAAAAAGAGTAGACCAAATTGAATGTAGTCAAACCAATAAATGTAAAGAAAAATCTATAAAAGTTGTACAAAAAGCTATTAAAAAAACTTGAGATTATAACTGGTAATAGAGATTTCATATCATAAAATAAGTTATGATGTCATTTAATGGAATAACACTTGTTCTTGTCTCTAAACTTTACACACAATAGCAAAGCTAGAGTCTCACCATTTGGGGACCAAATAAGATAAAAAATGCATGTAGTCAATTATTTTCATAAGTTAACAATGTTACATAGGGTGAAAGTTTTACCACATTGTATGCTATTTTATAGTACAAGATACACAGGGTGGACCATAACTACTGAGTGTCCCCCCTTGGCTCCACCCATGTAATATAGTTACAACAAGTTTATGTATAAATTATGTGTAATTTTTAATTTAAATTTTTAAACCAAAATCGTGTTGTTCTTATTCATAATTGTATAATTTGATTTTGTGTTTTATATCACTGTAGATTTATAGAACACTGCACGAGAGACTTGCAATTATATGAATGAATTAACTAAATATTAAAGAAAATATGCAAAATGGAATTCATGGCCTTGGATAAAAAATAAAAAAAAGATGTAAAACACTACACGGGAGACTTGCAAAATCTTTCTATGGGCAATGTATTTTCAGTCTTTCACTCTCAATAATATACAAACACTCCCTATTTTGCAATGCTAACCTCAAACAAATTATTATTTCTTATACATGGGGTCTATAAGTATTTGATGGTAGTTCAAAATTTTATATCCCTAAATCAATTGTATGATTTAGTTAACTAAATATTGAAGAAAATATCCAAGATGGATATAAATTCATGGCCCTGGGTAAAATAAAAGATGTAAAACACTATACGGGAGACTTGCAAAATCTTCATATGGAAAATATATTTTCAGTCTTCCACTCTCAATAATATACAAACACTCCCTATTTTACAATGTTATCCTCAAAGAAATCAATATTTCTTATACATGGGGCGAAATATTTGATGGTAGTTCAAAATTTTATATTCCTTAAATCAATTATATGATTGAGTTAACTAAATATCGAAGAAAATATACAAAACGGATATAAATTCATGGCATTGAATAAATAAATAAAAAGGATGTAAAACACTACACACGAGGCTTACAAAATCTTCCTCTGGATAGTGTATTTTCAGTCTTCTACTCTCATTAATATATAAACACTCCATATTTTTCAATGTTAACCTCAAACAAATCAATATTTCTTATACATGTGGGGCTATATATATTTTTTGGTAGTTCAAAATTTTATATTTCCTAAACATGGAGGCTAAAAGTATACGATTTAAGTCCAAAATTTCATATTCTTCAAACATGGGGGCTATATGTATTTAGTTTATGTTTCTATTTATATTGTAGGTATAAATAATGTTGTGACTAACAATTGTATCAATGTTAAAGTCACAAACTCCACTCAATTAAATTACAAGACAAACTCCACTCAAAATTCAAATACCCACACTTTCACCCTATTTTCACTCTCTTATAATATTGCTCTTTTTGATTAATTGTGATTCCAAGTGTTCACAACTTTTTGGTGTTACTTTTAACTTATGTAGTCATTAATCATCATTGGTGAGGGTTATATAATTTCTTTAAATTAAATTGAACTATATGTCAAAATGATGACATCTTTATTTTGATGATGACAGCAACATCTAATTTATTTAAGAAGTGTATTATATGTTTTTATTTTAATGGTACGTTCAAAGTAATAATTTGTTAACGCCACAAAAAATCTTTATTTGCCCGTGCAACGTGGAAATACTATTATATTATATACAGAAATTTTGATGTCAAAATAATTTTTTTCTAGATAGATTGATCAAAGACAGACAGCATACATAAGGAGGAGTTACTCCACGACGGTGTGCACCGACTGAATACCTAGAGACAAATAAGGAGATATTATGTGACAGTTGAGTTTATATGACATAAAAATGAATTGTTAAGTAAAAACCTATTCAGATAATGTCTTGCATGGTTACTTTGGATTGATTATGTATCCTTTAATTACATAGGAATGAGTTGCGAAGCGATAATTTATACAAACAATTACATATCTAACTTGCTATATCTGTTAAAAATCATAGAATCATGGAGATGAAAATCATAGATGCAGGGCATAGGTGTATTCATGAGGTGGAAGCCTAAATGAAAACATAGTGAAAGAGTATAGATTGATAAAATGAGTTAAGTACATGACTGGTCTCATTAATAGACCTCTATGACACTAATTAAAGCGGTTAACTAACCATAACCACCTAACAATAGCAGCTAATTAACTATAACCATTTAACTAACACTCAATCAATTTTAACCAATTCCACATATCTTTCAATTATTTTAACAACATCATCAAAATTTAAGTCCAAATAATTAGATGGAGGAAAAGTCAAACACTTTGAAAATTGACGGTCTAAAATCTTAGATCTAAAAATGAAGAGATTAAAATCGTGAGACAAAATAGAAAGATCAAAATAAGATTTACAAGAAATATTATTGAGGAAAATTTAAGTGATCGATGACATATCATTTATAAAAATAAGATGTTATCATTCGTAAAAAATCGTTTTCATATATATAATTTGGGTCGATATCCTTTCTGATAAATATGTCGCAGGTCCGAGGATCCTCCATGCTACTATTTATTCTAGTGACTCTATTACTTGGTCTTATATTCTACGAGCAACAAATGTTCTCCAAGACGGTTTTGCTTGGCATGCAGGGTTGAGTTCTTCATCTTTATGGTCCTGCCCTTGGAGTTCTCTTGGTTTTCTAGGACCCCTTGCACCCTATATTGGCATCCATGATTTACATTTGACAGTTAAAGATGCGTTCTCTTCAAGCAACCCTCATGCACATGTTCTCTACACTCAGCTTCTGCCTTCAGCCTCAAACATCATCAATAACACGCATCTCAGGTTCAATTCTTCTTTAGCAGACACTTTCATCTAGACTCACAACAAAAACGACATCTATATAACCAAGAGCGGGTATTCTTGGATGCTCACTCGCATGGAACTGGTAATTATTAAAAAATCTTCTTCATCTTGGTCATGGATTTGGAAATTATATCTGCCCGAGAAGATTAAATTTCTCGTTTGGTTAGCTTGCCATAATTTTGTTCCTACTCTGACCATGATCAACCATAGAAATATTTCTCAGTCAACGGTTTGCACTAGATGTGGCCTTCATATAGAGACTTTTCTCCACTATGTAAGAGATTATAAACACTCTAAATGCTTGTGGCAGTGGGTCGGATTCAACCAATCTGATTTCTTCACAAATGATATCCCTCACGTTTAGCTCAAAGATGGCACGATGGGTCCCCAATCTCTTCTCTTTGAAGCTACAGTTTGGTGGGCTGGAGGAATAGAAATATGATGTGTTTAGGCAATGTGGTATGGTCTATTATCAACTTATCTTACAAAATTAAATGTATGGTTGATACTTTTAAAGCTTGTTATCATTCGAACACTAATGATGCACCATAAGTCAAATTCGTCAAATGGAACAACAACAACAACAACCACACGTGTGTCATTCTTAATGTTGATGGTAGTTGTCTTCTCTCTCCTGCAAGAATTGGCTATGGTGGAGTCTTAAGAAATGAAGTCTGCTTCTACATGTCAGGTTTTTCTGGGATTCATCCATAATTCTGGTGATATCCTATATGTTGAGCTCCTTGTAATCTATCAGGGCCTCTTGCTGACCAAAGACATGGGTGTTATTGATCTTGTTTGCTACTCTGGCTCTTTACAGTGCATTAACATCATCAACGACCTCTCCATGACTTTTCATGTTTACGCTATTTTGATTCAAGACATAAAAAAGTTAATTGAGCTGGGAAATATCATTGTTAGTCATACTCTCTGAGAAGGAAATCTATGCGCGGATTTTATGACAAAACTTGATGCCTCCTCTAACGTTGAGCTCATTCGTCACGACTCTCCTCCAGTGGATCTTCTTCATCTTCTTCAGAGTGATGCGGCTAGAACTTTTTACTTGAGAGAATATCTCTCTCTCTCTCTCTCCCATGTTGTTTTTCTTTCTTTTCATTGTTATTTCTCTTTAGCCTTGTAAATAAAAAAAGCGTTTGTTTCATGAGAAGAGAGCTCTAGTATATTCAGAGTTCGATACTGTCTCACAAAGGATAATTCTATTTATATTTTAAATTCTATATTGCATATGATTTCCTTTTTGATATAGTATATTAACCACTTGAATTCAATAATTTGATTACATATTTCTGTCTTATCAATAAATATTCATATATAATTTTGACAACAAAGTTAATTCACTACTTTAAACTTTAAAAAACCATAAATAAAAATGAACAAAAAACTTATAAAAAAAACTACATTTGAAAAGGAAGGGAGAGAGTAAGAATGAGACACCATCATTTATTTAGATTTCATTTTTTTTGTCAAATAACCGGTGACTAGAATTTCACCTCTTAAATGAATAGGTGAAATTTTTTGGATCGAACTCCAACTCCTGCAAGTTTTAATATCCCTACCAACCGTGTCATACTCATAAAGATTTTATTTATCATCTTCTAAGTGGGATACCAAGTATACAACTAGCTGCAGCAGGATCTGTAGGACCAAAATGGTTCACAATACCAATAGCATATAAAACCGAAAAGTAAAAGCACTTAGTTGCATTTTTTGGATCAATACTAGTAAGCTGAGAAGTGACTTTGAAACCAGCATCAGTGCACATGCTGCAACTAGTGTCCGATTTCAAGTCACCTTTACAAGAAGTGTCTAAAGGGCTAATTCTACCAACTTTTTGCTTCCAATCTTTGATGTTTGTGATACCTGCACAGCTTGAGTTGTTTGTGACAAATTGAGTTGAGTTGTGGAAACAAGAAGAGACTAACGAAGGTTGGATCTTTAAGCATGAAAGTTTGAGTTTGAAAGCTTGTAAGCAAGATTTTAATGTGTTTTTATTAGGGAGTTGAAAGAGTGAAGTTTCTTTCAAGTGTTTTGCAAGTCCTATGCCAAAGAGACTAAGAAGAGATTGACAACATTGTCGTGTTTCAATTGGGTCTCTGCAGGATGATGTGTCCCATGGAAAGGTCTCAACATAGCTGAGATCCATAGGGCATGATGCTGCAGAAGCAGAAGGTGTAGCTATGAAAATGGTATAGAGGAGAAGAAGGAACATTGGTTTGTTATCCATTTTTTGGATTAGTGTTGAAGACAAACACAAGTAATTGATGTTTTTTTGAAAGCATTGGAGGCTTATATAATAGACATGTTTGTTTTACTAGTCAACCTCGGCATACTATAGTCAAAAGACATGCATTATATATTAATACTACATTATAATAAGTTAATTAAATGAACATGTGGGCATAATGATGTGGTTTCTTTTGTTGTTCTTAGTCAAAATGTTTGTATGAATTCTTGTTAACAAATAATATAGGTAGTTATGGGAACCTTCCTACTGATTTTCAAGGTAATAAGTAAGAGTATGTAGTTTTAACTTTTGGCGCCATATAAAATATATATTGCATATAAAGCCTGATTTAATTGGAAGGGAGACAATAAAAGTAATAAAAAAAGTCCAACTATTAACCTTGCTATGCATAGCTGGTCCCATATCTAGATAAAAAATAGTTTGTGTTAGCAATCAATGATCAACGTAAAATTTAGTCAAATTTATGTGCCATTCATCAAATATGTAATAATGTCAATGTTAGATCATTTCTTTTGAAAATGACAGGTTGGATGTATACTAGACAAAATAAGATTAAAATGGACAACATTAATTAAAAAGAGCTGGAGTAACATCTATCATAAATAAAATTAGGAGAATGCTAAATAGTGTCCTTATGGCAATGATTAAGCAATCAAAACAAGTAAATTTTTTTATAAAAAATTGTGTAATTATTATTTAATCAAAAGTTAAAATTTATATTTTTAAGACAAATTTTTTATTTATAGTTTTCTTAACCATTGTCTTGAGGGCACTGATTAGTAAGACCCATGAAGTTATGGCATCCTTAAATCTATTCAGGTGATTGTTGTTGTATCTAAATCCAATATACAATGGCAAAGCTAGAGTCTCTCACCATTGGAGGACCAATTAAGACAAACATTTTATGTAGTCAATTATTTTCATAATTTAACAATGTTAACAGAGTGAAAGTTTTGCCATATTACATACTATCTTACATATACATACAAAGTTTTGGGGCGGAACATGGAACCTAAGTGTCCAACCTTGGCTCCGCCCCTGCGTATATATACGATGGATGTTGTGCATGCAAGTGCCCCCACTAATTTTTTGAGTTTCTAGTATCCATGCATCCTATATAATACTACATCATTGATGTCTAGCATCAACACATATACATACAAAAATAAATTATTATTATTATTATTGACATACATATACATATAGTATTATAAATATGATGATGGAGTATGATAACAAGATTACATATTCTAAATAATACATGCATGATAGCATATCTCCCCTATGTGTTTTCCGACTCTGTTTCTTTTATGGGTTTAGCTAACAATTGCTTTACTTGTTAAGGATACAAAAATAGATATAAATGTTAAATTTTAAGTAGAAAAAGTTAGTTTTTAATGTTTCAATGTATTGAATGTATTATTTTCAAAACAAAAATTCTTGTTTAGACTTCTTATAGGACACTTGTTAGCATTTTCCTTCTTTTATTTAGTTTCATTTTTCGAAAACAGTACTTCTATAATGTTATATACCTAAATTTTATATGTAAATATTGCCCCCACTACTTAAAATTTCTACCTCCGCTACTGTATATGATGTTTGACAAAACAAGTATTGTCCAAATAAAGTTTTTAAATTAGTAAAGATCTTGTACTCTATACGAATTTGGAGAAAAATAGTAGAGAAAAGAGGTGTGAAATTTGTCACGTGTCATCGTAAAAAGTAGTGTAATAATTACACTACCTTTTATAAAAAAAGTTACTTATTTTATTTGTTTAACCAATACCTTAAGGGTACTGTTTAACATTCTCCTATAATTTAATGACAAAAATGAATTGTGAAGTGAGAATCTATTCAGACAGTGTCGTATCATGAACTCAGTTGTCATAAGAATATTTGACTTACGACATAAAGATTCAGCCCATAATAGATGGACTAAAAGTCAACATTTTGAAAACTCATAGACGAAAATAGCAGATTTAGAAATGGATAACAAAAATCATTACATAGACAAGACAGAAATATCAAAAATAAGATTTAGAGGAAATATTAATGAGGATATAAGTGACCGATGACATATCAAATTAAGATATTACTTGGAAATAAATATATGTATCATATAACATGTATTATAGAAATTTTTTTCTCAAGAAATTTTACATATTTCTAGTCCCCCCAACATATTTATGTGAGGAGTCTAATACCATTTTTACAATAAACAAATGGCTAAATTGTATTTTTTATCTCTTAACTATTTAGGTAGTAACGTTTTGATCCTTTAATTAAAATTCGATTTATTTTGGTCCCTTAACTTCACTCTATTACACATTTTGGTCATTTCCGTTAGTTTTAATTAAAAAACATTAGGTTTTCTTCATCTTCTTCTCCTCTTTTTCTTCTTCATATCATCTACATCAACCTTCAGCAATAAGAATTCCAGAAAAATTTCATAAGAAAAAGAAGAAAACATAACGTTTTTGAATTAAAACTAACGGAAAAGACCAAAATGTATAACACAGAGAAGTTGAGGGACCAAAATAAATCGAATTTTAATTAAGGGACCAAAGCGATACTACCTAAATAGTTAATGAACCATCTAAGATAGTTAAGAGACCAAAGCGATATTAACTAAATGTTTTAAATAGTTAAGCGATACTATCTAAGATAGCCTAATACCATTTTTAAAATTTAAAGATAAGCCTAATTCAACTCTACAAAATTAAATTGTAAGAAGAAAGATGTACAATTAACCGTAGATAATTAGAATCTGAATCTTTAGACCTTTCCGTATGATGTAGGAAGAATATTATGTTCGGTTTCCAAGGTAGTAGATACATAATTTGTACCTCTAGAGGAAGAAGAATAAGGGAAAGGTAGCTCGTTTGAGGTAGCACTTGGATGATATTGTGGTTGGTGACATTGATCAACCACAATGTCATATGTGGCTTTTTTTTTTTTCTTTCATAAGATTTGTTTGTTGTTTTGTACAATTATAATATTATGGTTGGCAATGTCACCAACCACAATTTCATCCAACAATTATCCGTGATGTAGGGAAGTTGCCAACTTTGTTTGTGTGGAAAAAGGGCATGTTAATTAATGGCAGACAATTAGGTATTAATGTATTGGAGATAGTTCTCACTTTTTAAACAAGCCCATATGTTGTTGTATTCATTACCAATGCAATAAGTGCTAGAATATGTTCGTGTGCATGCATGTGAGTGGAATATATGAGTTAAATAATTTAGGAAGAGCTTTGATGGAATAAAAAAAAAAGTATGATCATATTTTTGCTTGATTTTCACCCAACAGTACTAACTATATAATGGTATAGATGGTGTCAATTAAAAGTGTATCCTTACCGATTGTGGTTGGCATCGATGGTTAGACTTTTTGCTCAAACTCATTAGTTATGACTTGAGTTTAAGTCAAATCCTTTAATCTAAAAGGGGTACACAATTCATTCAAGGTTAAAGAACTAGTATCAATTAGTTTACCCTTACTCTTATGATCGACCGTTCGTTTCTTTGAATCTACAACTTCCAGAGTGGACACTACATCTACCAGCAGCTTTGGTGCTGGAACTTCTATACGACCAACAATTTCCATAATATGATCCGGAAACACAAGAAATTTTTCCTTAGGGTAGCTTGCCAAGTCAAAATCTAAATGCTTCAATGCGTCCCCACAACTATTTATGTATTTCCAAAAGTCTTAACCATCCTTTTTGAACACATCAAATTCCTTCTTTCCGACCAACTCTTCAGGCTGAGAGCTGCAACTCTATACACCTTTGATTATGTCTCCAAAATGTAATTCAAAACTATATGAAATGAATCATCAACAATCCCACTTAAAAACTCATTCACCCTTTTTCTTCATTTACTTCTAGAATTCCTTTTATATTTTCTTGAACTTCTCACATTCATGCTTGGTGATAAAGTGATATGTTGGCAAATGTTGTGTTGATGCTCTAACATCTACCAAGTCCTATTTTTGCTCGCTTAAGTGGTAATAAGGCTACACGTTTAATAACTTTCTACTCATCACCAAACTTTTTTTATGAACGCTTATGGGTTTGGGCTAAAGGGTTGGATATGAAGTGGAAAAACGTTTTGATGGATTTATGTAGATGATGGTGAAGTTAAAATTTGGTTTGTGAAGGAACTAAATAGATTTGTAAAGGAATGTGAAACGAAGTGTTTGAGAAATTTTGTTTTTAAAAATTGAGAGATTTTGGATCTTTGTATTGTGAGGTTGATAGTGATTGGGTGGTATGACTTCAAGTAAGTGGAAGTCAGATAATTGATCTTTAATGAGAGTTAATGGTTTTATGGTTCAATGATGGGAGAAAAAGATGGTGGGATGATGGATTTTGATTGTGTAGGGAGTAGGGGTGGGCATCGGTTTGGTTTGGTTCAGGTTCGGGCCCAAACCCTCAAACCGAGCCAACCCCCGGGTTATGGACTATGACCCTAAACATCAATTGTTAAATTTTCGGTTTTCCGGGTTCGGGTCTTTCGGGTTGACGGGTTCACCGGTTCGGGTTCACGGGTTAGATAATTCTAAACCATTTTAAACTTTGATCCAAAATCAATTTTTTTTCCGGTTACGGTTAGTTCTTTCCAGCAATTAAAATCACTTTGTTTTTTTCACTTACGTTTTGTATTATATGGTTATTTCCAGAAATTAATTCCCTTGATTTCTTGCTTAATCATGCTCTCATGGTTCTTTATTTCATCTTCACAATTAACAACAACACAAAGCTAGAAATTGTTTTAATGGATGAAGTTTTGCTTTTGAGGAAAATGATACAGTTGAGAGAAGAAATGGTTTTGAAAATGAGAGATGAAGATTGACAAAAGAAATGACAATGAAAAATAATGAGAGATGAAACTTGTGTGGAGAAATGGTTTTGACAATGGAAGATCTTATTTTGGGAGAGAAGAGAGGCGGCTGCTGTTGCTACTAGGGTTAGAGAAATGAATCTTAATGATTAACCTTGCTTTTATACTAGTAACTATTTTGGGCCAATGGATAATTGGGCTTTAGAAAACAGATTTGAGCCAAGGAAACTCATTTATGATGGGCCAAGGAAACATATGGGCAAGGAAATAAAACGAAACGTTTGGGTTGATCAGGTTAGTTCGGGTTCCAACGGGCCTAAAACATTGAACCGAACCGAACCAAATATACCCATATCAACCCGTAAAATTCACCCGTTCAACCCGTGACCCGTTTTAACCCGAACTGAATGTGTAAATTAGGGTTGGGTTCGTCGGGTAAATTCGGATTGACCCGTATTTGTCCACCCCTAGTAGGGAGGTAGTGGGTGGAAAAAATATGCAAAAAGGACATTGGTTTGTGCTTGTCTTACCTGAGAGAATCTATACCTTACACTTGGAACTTGTCCCCACTCAAGTTTTCTCTTTGGGGTTTGAATTTTTGAAACCAGAGACCACTTGATAATTTTCCTCAACATTTATCACCTAACCAATACTTGTTATTCGAAGTTACAACTTCCAAGTGAAAGTTGTACTTTTCTGTATCTTTATCCTTGTAATAGAAAAACAAACAAAAATATTAAAAATAAAAAAATAGATGTGTGAACACTCTGATCACTGAGAGTTGCCTCCATTAAATGCTTATTTATTAACTAGACAAATCAACACCGAAGTTAAGATGGATAATATAACAAGAAAGATATCTCATTCTTCCTCTTTTTTCCTTTAGGTAGAAATCCCATGTACTTGAGATATGACAACAAGTGTTCCCATTCCCCATAACTAGACTCAACTAAGCTAAGAAATTTTTAAGGTTATATATTCCCTCTTGTAATTTTTTATTTTTAACTTAGTTATATATATCATATGAGAATCACTATCTTTTTTTTGTCAAGTAGTCTAGTGACTAGAACTCACACAATTAATTGTGGAGAAGTGGGGTGTCCGGGTTCGAACTCTGGCTCATACGTATAATATGCAATATCTTTACCAACTGAGCTAAGCTCATGGACATATGAGAATTACTGTCTTATATGAGAATGATGAGAATAATAATCACCCATCATATTACAAATAGATGGTTGAGATGTAAAAACCTAATTTAATTAATAAAATCGAGTAATTGTAGCCAATTTATATTCCATTAATTACCAAACACCTTGATCTTCATCAATCCCATCACCAACTGTCGTTTACGTTTTCCACTCTTCATCACCATCCACATTGGTATTTCAAACAAGAAACAAAGCTTCTACTTTTTTTTACAATACTGGTCTAAAATGTATAGGAAAAAAAATTGGTCTCAATCTTAATTTAGGATTCCAAATAACAAATTCAAGTGGTATTTGCAACCCAAATAGCTTAAATAATTTTTGGGCTATATTAAGAAAAAGTTGAGGATGAGATTTACGATCTCTGTCAACCAAGAAAATAATTAAAAGTAAATTAGTTTTGTTTCATATGTTCCATTGTTCTAATACAAAAAGATGATACATACACGTTGAAACTCCATGAAAACACAAGATGAAGAGGAAACACTATTTCAGATCCACAAATCACAAAGCAACCATTGCCGAAGGTACAATCAGAATGACGACGATGAAGAGTTTTAAGTACCAATATATATAATTATTTCTTGAGCTAATAAATCATAACTCTCCTCTAAGACTTTTTAGAACATCTCTTAACATAGTTCCTACTTTGAACAACAACAACATTTCCTAGTTAATCAATGGAGGATCGACACATGTATCATCCATCCCGGCTAGAGATATTGCATCTGTTGCAGGACAAACTGGAGCTGGTACTTGAAACAATATTAACTCATTCCATTGTGTCTTTAGATGGTAGAATTCACACCACCACTACGAGTACTACCAGTAGTACTATGAAGGGTTATTAGCGACATAATAATTTATCGATCAAGAGAAATAGATCACCTAAAGGAGAAAGTTCTAATCAAGATTCACAAGCTGGTGGAACCTCTAGCAGAAGACGCATAATTCCTCCTACTTTCCATGCTCATCAAGAAGATGTCAACAATGTCAACATGTTTTCTTTTGTTTCATCAACTTCATGGAGGAACTATATTGGTAATAGTGTCGTTTCAACCATGTTGAACCAACACATGATGAGTAGTACTACCACGTAGTACTATTATATTGAGACCGAGTAGTAGTACTACTTGGTGATGCACTTGCATCATTAACTTCATTGATCATGTATGAGTTCAATATAATTGAAATGACACTATTATCAATTTTGTTCCTCCATGAAGATGATGAAACAGAAGAAGTCATGTTGACATGGTTGACATCTTCTTGATGAGGATGGAGAGTAGGAGGAATTATGCATCTTCAGCTAGAGGTTCCACCAACTTGTGAACCTTAACTAGAACTCTTTCCTCTAGGTGATATACTTCACCTGATCGATAAATTATCATACCACCGATCATCATTCATAGCACTACTAGTATTATTAGTAGTGGTGGTGTTAATTGCACTATCTAAAGACACAATAGAATAGCATTACAATTGTTTCCTGCACCAACCTCAGTTTGTCGTACAAACAGTTGCAATATATCTAGCTGGGATGGATGACGCATATGTCGATCCTTCATTGATTAAGTGAGAAATGTTGTTGTTCAAAGTATGAACCAAGTTAAGAGATGTTCCAAACAATCTTGGAGGGGCGATGATTAATTACCTCAGGAAATAATTCATCTTGGAGGAGACAGAATTATAAGACTTTCCAAATGTGCCTAATAGAAGCATAACCCAAAAGTCTGCGACAAAGAATTTTCCATGATATGAACCAACTCCACTGTCATCTACTCCTCCAAAAGGCAAAGTATGAACTGCAAGCTGTACCAAGTGAAAAGCGCATATGAATAAGAAAAACAGAGAAATTTAGAGGGTCTAGATTTCACATCAGTTCAAAACTACAAAGCACTAACAATGACACGACACTAGTAATAATTTAAGAAAATAAAAGTGATTGATGCAACTATCGTGTCAGTGCCTTCAATATGAAATATTGGTGCTACATACTTTTTTTTGGTCAAGTAGCATAGTGGTTAGAACTTACACAATTAATTGTGGAGAAGTGGCGTGCTTGGGGTTCGAACACCGACCTCTGCATATAATATGCGATATCCCTACCAACTGAGTTAACCTCACGGGGATTGGTGCTACATACGTTTTAACATAGTAAATAAGAGTATCCATTGAAGGAAAAAAAATACTTTAATTTGAATAATTTCAATTCCAATACAATCACTAGAAGCAAATGCAAGGGTGAAAAAACATTTCGGTAGAAAAATATGACTCCACACTGTAGTAAATTATACTTCTAAGAAAAAATCTGTATTAGTTGTTTTTAATCCTCTATAATAATACAATCTTTAACATTGTTTCAATTTACTTTGATTTAGTCTAGAAGTAGCTTTAAGAAAAAGGGATTGTTAAGAACCAACTAATTAAGAAGCTGATCTAGTGATCACCTTCACTGCTCTTCTGTTTGCATATAAAAGAGATTCAAGGATCGACTATAAGAGACATAAAAATTACGTGTATAGAAGTGTCTGTTGACCAAACCACCAACAGAAACAATCTTAAGAATCTGCTCCTTAAGCTTCTTGTTGTTTGTAAATAGTTCCACCCCTTAATTTTTGTAGCAAGACTTTAGCATGGATAGAAACTGCCTTTTTTTTCTTTGTACCTAGCAGTAGAAACCCAAAACAATAAAGATTTTATCAGCTAAGATATTTGTCTCAATTTACAATCTAGTAAAGTAAATATAACAAATCTATATAATTGTCAGAATTCTCTTCCTACACACTCTTTTATATTTGACAAGAAAAAATAAGGAAAAATAGGCCTTATTTTATATTTGTAGATCATATTATTCAACTATTATCTATATAATTGCCAGAATTGTCTTCCTACACACTCTTTTCACAAAATAGATTTGATATATGCATGATTTGGGGAGTTTTTTTGCGTGTGTTTAGTCATCACGACTTGCCACAAATTAGATTTGATCGTGTCATGAGTTAAGAAAAAAGAATTGATTAATCACTCACAATAAAAAAAATAACAATTATAAATCGATAAGATACAAGTTTACCTTCAAAGAGAGGATGAGAGCACAACATGAGAGAGCTAGAGAGCAAGATCAAACTAGGAGAATGATAGTGAATTTGAACAATGATCTATCTTTGATTATTATTATTAAAAATTGAAACGATGGTGCATAGAAGAGAGTGTTGAATGTACATTCATGACTCATGATATGAAATTAAATAAAAGTAAAAGGTTATTTATAACTATCGAACCACACATAAACTCATCATGAGTACACATGGCATATTTTGATTGTATCAATACATAGATACTATGTGTTTATGCCAAACATTGTATTTTGATTGGTACTGAGTTTTTAATCATGACGCGTTTTTACACATGGCAGGTTTTTATTGTATCATTACTTAGAAACTTGCGTGTATTATGCCAAACGTTGAAGTTTGATTGGTGAGTTTTTAATCATGACGTGTTCTTACAAATGACATATCCTAAATGCATCTTTATTTTGAAAATTGTGTATATTCTGCCAAACATTATATTTTGATTGGTGAATTTTTAATCGTGACGCGTTTTTACACGTGTTATGTTTTGATTATATCATTAGTTAGAAACTTACGTGCATTCCACCAAAGGTTTTGTTTTTGTTGGTTAGTTTTTAATCGTGACACGTTCTTACACATGACATGTTTTGATTGTATCATTACCTAGAAACTTGCGTGTATTCCACCAAACATTATATTTTGATTGGTGAGATTTTAATCGTGATTTGTTTTTATTGATTTTGTTTGTGTTAAATAGTATTTCTTGATAAGATGAACACTCAAGTACTTTAGAGTTTTGTAGTCAATCATTTAATTACATGTCATTTTTACTCTGTAAAATTTATGATCTACAACAATGTCTTAAAAGTATTGTCTACTGCATTAAAAAAAGAGTTGGCTAATCTTTCAACAACGGTTCTAAGGTGTTGCCTATTCTCTTGGAAAGATTTTAATAATCATAGACAACACTACACAAAAATTATAGTTGGTGGTACAATTTAGTCAAGATTTTTTAAAATACACAATGACAATAGATTAAAAATGTTGGTAGAAATCACAATATGGATGGATTCTCAAACCTAAATCATTAAAAATAAATCATTGCGTAAAAAAAATCAAACGTAAATCATTAAAAATAAGTAGTTTATTTATCGCTGACATTGGTCTTTAGTAGTTTTCTCTTTCTTACATCTTCGAGGTTCTATAACATCTTATATAATGTTTTTATAACTATTTATGATTATTGAAATGTGATTAGATATAATGCTTCCACCAGTGCTCCCACTATTTCTTAATTCAAAGGGGAATTTATTTACGTAGGAATCTGCATTGTTTGATTCTTTGATCACTTTAACATTTAGATCATAAAAACTATATGTTTTGCTATTTATAACATACTCAATGATACATCATAGGCTTTAGTAGCGAGCTTACGTCTCTTGGGATCTGAAATTTGAAAATAAGATAAGTTGAGTTGTTTTTTCTTCTAAATTTCATAAGTAGAAATGTAGACTTGGGTACTCATTTTACATAACTTTCAATTTCTTTTACAAAAATTGAAACCATCAAACATATCACTTTTAAATGCTTGTTCACATGATAAATTTTAACATATCAAATATTAAAATCACACAACTTAAAAATATTTTCCAATATAAGAATACATGATTCATAAGTCTCTCTTTTAAGTCTGGATGAACTCGGTCTTATTCAATAAAAGCATAAAATGCATATAGAAATTAATTTCCTTTTTGAACGTGAATTGCAACTCAACATCTCCAATGCCACCATTTCTAGTGGTGTATGAATATATATATATATATATATATATATATATATATATATATATTTTGTGGTGGCTGAGGTTTGAACAGTGAACCTTGCATATATTATATATTATTTCTACCAACTGAGTCAAGCTCACGAGGACAACCTATAGATATTCTAATAACACTTTCTTATTTTCAACAGTAGCACATGTTTTAAAAGATAACACAATTATAGTAGATATCTCATAGAATACATGGCGCAAGACACTAATGATTATCTATGATTGACTTAACCCACCAACTAGGTTGATTTTCATTATCATGAACAACAAATTTCTCTTTAGTTAGGTTAGGCTGCGAAGCAGCATTTGACCTTTTCTTATACTAGTAGGTCACATGACTTAGTTTCTTCTAATTGTGGTGAATAAATTATGATCCAATGTCATTTTTTGGTAGTGGTTGCTGATTTTGATTATAGGACCTTCTCGGAGTTCCTATTCTCTTGACAATGCAAATCTAATTTTTGAAAAGAAAGATCAATCAGATCAGAGTGACGTACTGAATTTCTTAGTATTGTTGTTTGAAATAACAAACACTTCATCGTGTTTAGTCGAAATATGTATTTATATTACCTTTTTATCCTTGTTGTATTTAGGGATAATAAAACCTGAGCCAATAATTTTTTCGGTGGACATGACGAAAGAAAATGTCTTAAAATTGTTGGTTTTTGGATTTTCAATGTCGTTGTATTTGGATTTCCAAAGTCTATTTTAAAAAATAATTTTCATCCACCAAAGTTATTACTGGGTTGAGTCACGACCAGATCGTTGTTTGCTAGGCATACAATCAACCACCCTGCCCCCAGAATAAAGCAAGTCCTGCTACACTTGAGTGATTAACTACTATACTATATGAAATCGTTCGAGAATTACACCAATATGGCTATTAAGGCCACTCAAATTTAATACTGAGACCTATCAATTATGGTATCATGACCACTCTGCTAAGATATTGTGCCCACTCAAGTATGGCGTTACCATCATTCTAAACCTTAAATATCTCAAAATATCACTGTGATACTACAACCATTCAAATATGATGCTACCACCATCCTAACCTTTAAATTCTTCAAAGGCATAATACCTAAAAAAGAGACTATGGTCTTAATAACACTCATAATTCTGAAGGGACAAATATAAAATATGAGGGAAGAATAACTCATTAACACAAGATGAAGGGGGAAGAGATAAAGAGTTTTCGACAATTCGATGGAACTTTTTGGTGTGATTTATGAGCTGAGTGAAATCTTCTATTTATATAGAGATTATGTAACTGATTTAGTTATAATTATGAGAGCCAATTAGTTCAAAGACTCTCGTGGATAAGATAAAAAAATAAGAAACTGACCAGTTCAACAATTCTTTTGGATAAAATAAAAAAGAAACTAATGCACAAAAATGGAGGATGCAAACTAATTGGATATGAATCGAAGAAAGATAGGAAACTCAGGTGGATTCTCAATCATATAAAAACCAACATAAGTTAAATGTAAGAGAAGTCATATGATTGAATTAAAAAATAATAATTACTATTATTGTTATCATTATCAAGTATTTAAAAAATAAATATCACAATATAAACACTACTAATGTGTTTTATATTTTACGTGGGTCCTCCACGTTTTATTTTTTCAATTCACACAATACTATATCAAAATCTTATTACTTAGTATTTAATCTTCCAACATTCTAATTTTCCTTCTAACTTCACACCAATGTTTTAACAAAACCTTACACCAATTCTCGTGTATTCACATATCACCTTGAATCTCATTAAGACTTAAATTCATTTAAATTTAAAATTATAAGGTAGCAACTAAAATCTGGTATTTAGTCTGTCTTTGGCTTGCTGTCTCTAATGTCTTTCCAGGCGCGGTTAAGGACCATTTTTGTCGGTTTATTCAAATGGTGGGGCTGCCACGATCTTCGCATTTTTATCTAAAGGTTATTTGGCTTGCTTGTACTTGAGCAATTTGGAAGGAGAGAAACACATGTGAATTCAACAATGCAGTAAGTTACTCTCTCCGTATTCTTGAAAAAGTGAAGCTGAATTCCTTTTTATGTCTTTCATCGAATGTTATACCAATTTTGTTTGGTTTTCATGATTGGTGGCGACACCTACTACTATGTATGGGTGTCATGTAAATTTATTTTATTATTTCTGGTGGTGGCATCTTTGTAAGGTGCTTTTTGTTTGTAACAGATTTTGGATGGTTCACCACTTTTAGCAAACCTTATGCGGGGTGAATCACCTTGCTTTTGAGCAATATATTCCATTTTGATTTGCTAAATTTTTTTTAGAAGAATAATTATTGGAAAGTAAGATAAAACTTGCATTTCTCCGGATTATATCATAACACCAAAAGAGTATGCTCCTAAATTAGTAGTTTTTCCTAAGTGGATCCTCCTAATTTTATTTTTTTTAAGGAGGATCCTCCTAAATTTGTTATTACTGTTTCCGCTGGTGATTTGGTTATCAATGACACTGCAATACACGTGATTTTTCTTTTTCTTTCATAGTCTATCCTTGAATCACTCTCTCTAACACTCACTTTTTTATTGGGTTAAATCAATGTGGGTCATACACTTTGGAAATAGAACCCACATAAAATGGTGGGACATACATTGATTTTATCCAATAAAAGAGTGAGTGTTAAAGAGAGTGCTCAAAAGAGAATGTTGCTAGTATTCCTCATCCCATAGATTATGTGTGCTTCTGAATGTAATTTTCAGGGGTGGCTAACGACAACTTAGGTCGCCATTTTTTCAGAGGCATCAAAATTATAATTATCATTTTTACATAATAATTAGCATTATATAGATATTTTTTTAAACACTCTTTAATTAATTTTATTAAGAATATATCTTTAGAGACCATTGATTATGAATGAATGTTTTATAACAAAAAATATAAGAAAAAAATATTTATATAATTAAAAGGACACAACTTAATTGATTCGTTCATAAAAAAACCTTAAAAGTGTAATTTCTAGAAGGCTAAAAATATACGAACCATGTGATCTAGAATATTAAAAAAAAAAAATGAATGCGAAAATAATTTCTTAAAAGTGTAATTTGGTAGAGTCAAGAGCCACATCTTTTTCAAATGAAATGTCATCTTTCACCCTTACAGCTGCTTGTATTGGAATTAAAATGTATTCAAATAAAAAAAAAGTGATTTTTCTCAATGGATGCCCTTATTTATTATTTTGAAGTATGTGGCACCAACAATTTAGATTGAAGGTATGTATACTACTAGTGTAACACCTGTTCGTTAGAGGCTAGTATTCATTTTATTATTTTAAAGATACTCAAACATGAATGTGATAATATTAGTTAATAAGATGAATCATCCTTCACATTTGCAAACCAAATCAAAGGAATGAAGAAGAAATAACAGAGGAATGAAGAAAATATAGGTTTTAAATTTTAAATTTTGATGTTTACGTTTTTTCAAGTTCATCCTTATGCAATTTTGCATTTTAAGTTTTGGTTCCTCAAATCTAGTCACTTATCATCTGTCACTATACATAAACGTGTTTGTCATGTCAACGATTGTCACGTATTATTCTGTTTGCCAGCAACGCGTTTTGAACCAGAAGTTAACATTAAGGAATAAAACCAAAAGGTTAACAACTTACATGGTTTGTTTTAAGAAAAAAAAAGATACATAGACGAAAATAAAAAACACGCAAACTTACATGCACCTTTTACATTTTAAACCTTTCTTTAATTATGTTATTCTTTATCATATCCCAACTTTTCCATACTAACATCATCTTTTCCATACACAAACACAAAACCCACCATTCATATTGAAATATAGAAAACTAGAGACAATAGACATTCCAGTTACTAACATATGATATAAACAAGAGGACATGTAATGCAACCGACATCAACTTACTAAGCTCAAAGATTTGCTAGCAACTAAGCATACAAGTCATCTAGCACACCAACTCACGGGTCATCTGGCCCCTAAGGATACATGTCAATTAGCACCTCAGCTCGTAGGTCAGTTATCACCTCAAGGATTCATGTTATTTCGCCTCAGGATTCAGTTCACCTTCGACCTTGCCATGCAGGTCTCACCATGCAAGTCACCTTACACCTTAAAATAAAGGTTAGGTCACACCTCGTCGTGCAATCTCGACAAAGAGACCAAAACATGTAACCTCGACATAAAGACCTCAACATGTCACCTCATCATGAAGACCTCCAAACTATTTTTCATCCCACTCTTCTCTTTGGGATGAAAGAGGTCATCTTTCACATCACCTTCTACAAGATGCTCATCAGTTTATGTTGAACCTAATTCTCACCTTCAACCTTTTAAGGCTCATCTTTTTCACGATCCTCCTCAGCATCGGTCTCCTCGAATATCTAGCCATCTCAAAGTACCTTGGTGTAGGGGGCCTCATCACAACTCACCTCGGGAGCTATCACCTTAGCTTGAGAAATACTCCCTTCGTCCTAAAATATAAGCAAAAATCAGTCAACAAAAGTTAATGTATTTAGTTCAAAATTTGTACCAAATACATCAACTTATGTTGACTTATTTTTGCTTATATTTTAGGACAGACGGAGCATCATAAGTAAAACTTTTAAAAAATAAAAATAGACATATTTCACTTCAACGTCACGATTAATGCGCACCAAGTCATCATTGGGTTTCTTCAAATTGGCATCATCTTTTTTGAGAGAAGTTTTGTTAGTCTTCGGTTAAGTCACCTTGATTAAGAAAAATCTCGGTCCTTGGTAAGCGCCAAATGAGAATCACATATTGTGAATAAAGAAAAATTGGGAGAAAATAATATTAAATCAAAACACAATATTTTTCATATATGGTCAAAATAAGGTTTCATTATAGTGTCTAATATTGTTTATGTTGTTGTGGATTGGTCCCCTTATTATTGTACATCGTTACTACTTTAATGAGATTTAACTAATTTTAACTGATAATATAAATATTTTAAAACTGATAAAATAGTCTAAATGAAGGATTAAAATGAAAGAAAAAATCATGCCCAAAAGGATGAATCCCCTCATATATTGTTATAGATATATTGAAAGGAAAGGGTTTGCATTTTTTGTTGAATTAAGCTATGAAAACCTGTCTGACTATTGCACTCATTGTAATAGAATAGGTCACTACATAGATATTTGCAAGAATGTCAGAAAGGATGAGAATATTGAACAAGGTAAAGAGCCTGTGAAAAAAGAAAAAACCTGCTCAAGTTGTGAAGGAGCTGGGGAAAAATCAACAAAATCCCATTGTGATTGATGAAGGGACTGAAACAGTTCCTTTGATCAGAGATCAAAGCAAAGGGAAAACACCAATCAATGTGTATAATGAAGAAACCAATAAAGACTTGAACTCTCCACAAAAACATCATGAAGTAGTAGAAGAATCAGATGATTCAAATTCAGACTCCTCTGAATTTGTAGAGGATACACAGTTAGACAATGAAGATAAAGAAGTGAATTCTGAGGAAGAAGTTAGTAAAAATGATGAGGCTGCTCAGGTAGAAGAAAATATGGATTTTCTAAAGCAATCATGGGCAAACATCATTGAGAATAGGGGTCACTATCCATCATCTAGAGCTCCAATAGCAGACTTTCAATCCAAGACTGACAACAACCATTTCATTCACCTCCCCACTACTGGTGCAACTTTTACATGGCAAAATGGAAGAAGTGGAAGAAGAATCACTGAAAGAAGATTAGATATGATCATATGCAATCAACTTTGGCTAGATATGTGCACTTCAATTTCTGTTTGTACCCTGATAAGAACCTATTCTGATCATCATCCCATCTTACTTGACTTTGAAGCAACACAAAACATATTTGTTTCTCAATTCAAATTCCAGAAAATGTGGACCCTGCATGCTGATTGTAGGAATGTTGTTAACACCATCTGGCAAACCAATGTTGTAGGATTATCTCTAAATACTTTTGTATATTACTACTCTTTACCTATTCAAACCAGAGGTGATTATGTTAAAAATAGGCTTGGGTGGCCTAATTTTAGGGTTAATCACTCTTAAGAAGGTTTTGGTATAGTCCCCCTTCTCTTTTGTAACAATTTTTTTTTTTTGGCTAATCTATTTTGGAAGTGAAAGCACTCTACTTTCCTCCTTTGTTTTAAAAAAAAACTATGTTTTTTGGGGAGAGATTCTTATGCTATTCTAAACATTCATGGAATTTTTCATTAAAAAATGTGAAGGCCACACAAGATTTGACCTAAAAGTAGTGATTGAAATTTTTTGAGGGAATAAAAGTCAAAGAAATTTTTTTAGGGACTAAAGCAAAAAATTAGTATATTAATAGGGACCAAAAACATATTTAACAATTATATATATATATATATATAAATAAAGATACATGATTTTTGGGTTGGACAAATGGATTAAACCCGACCAAAATCGATCGGTTCACATACAAAAATGTAACGGCTTAGGTCTATACATGTCAACATGTGATAAATGTGGTCTATTATGATTAAATATGGGCCAGTCTGGTTGGAAGGTATAGAATCAAATGCACTTATAGCTTAAATTTTATTGGGCTGGCATACTACCGCCCAACCAGTTTGAGCTGGCCCATTAGCACCTAACCCTAACCCAATTCATATGCTATAAAAACAAACAAAAAATCATTTGTCGAGATAGAAACCCTATCTTACAACCGCTCTTCTATTTTTTTTACTACAATCGTAAATCTCAACACTCAATCACTTTGGTTGTCAATATGTATTCTTGTTCAATTTCATTTTCTTCTCTCAAGTTTCAATCTTGAATCTTGTTTGTCGATCACTCTTGTTTTCTCTAATTTATTTTTTAATTTTGATTTTAGGGTTTTGTTGTCACATATATGGTTTTTATTTTTCTTTCTTCTTATTATGAAGATCTAGATTAAAGGACAACAACGATAGTAGTGTTCAAAAGGTTTGTTATTTTACTCTTGTTGTCGTTCTATTTTATTTTCTTATCTCCGTCTCAACATTAGACCTTGAATCATTTTGTTTCTCACGCTTGTTGTCTCTACTTTATTTTTGTCATTTTCCATTTTAGGGGTTTTTTTTTTTTAATTTCAAATGTAAACTAACAAGTTTATAATTTTCCATTTGTTTTCTCTTTCTATTATGAATTTATGGATTAGGGGACAACAACACTAAAGTTCTAAAGGTTTGTTATTTTAGGTTGTTTTGTTAGGGTTTCATTCCCTTAATCTTATCCTTTCCTTTTCCCTTTTAAATTATGTTCTTATCATTTCTACATTAGTGATTGTATCAAAGCAACAATTTGAGATTTCTTTTATTTTCAGAATAACTTGAAAGATTTGATACTTGGGATAAAAGAGGAAGACATTATTTTCTAAGGTTTGTTCTTTAATGATTTTTATTTCATTCGTAGTTTATTATGTATGTTCTGTTGTGATTCTTAGTTGATTGTGTTCCATTTATGAAAGTTTTTGTTACGATAAATATATGAATGCGACTTCTTACCGAATTTGCATAGAGTCATCTACCAATTTTAAAATAATCAAATAGAATATAAAGGGAATTTGATAAAGTATATGTTTGGTCCTCAATGTTCATGGACTCAAGTTTTAGTTGTAGAAAGTGATTTTTATCACCTTCATGAGCTGAAACCAACATTTCAAAACTATACTCTTGCTTGGGCTTATTAGGCCCAATATGATAAAGATTGAGCTTTTTCACGATATACTAAGTCTTAAAAGTAATAACAAATAGTTCTTCATCATTTATCTTTAAAAGATTCTGTCATTTTCTTTGAAGTGTACTGACAAAGAAAACTTCATCACATGTAAATGGCTGTAAACAAAGTTGATCATTTGTCCGAAAATGGTCTCATAAATTGTCGAATTGGCACGAAAGTTGCAATTTGTTTGGGGACATGTACATGGAGAAAAAACACATAACTTGATGTGCATATCTTTGGGTATATCTTACCACATTCTTACAACCATATAATTCATAGTCACATGCTATTTTCATATGTTCTAGTATATTAAATTGATTGATTTCCACGTCATGAGAAAATTTTAGAGTGCGGGATTTGCAAACAATGCACATATTTGTTTTGTTACTTAAGGAGACACAAAAAATTGTGTCCATTGATTCATTGAACTGAAAACTTCAATTCAATGTATCAAAGGACACATTTTTTATGTCTATTGATTTAGCAAAACCAATATGTGTTATGTTTTCAAACCCCAGACGCAATATTGTTCTTATTATGTGGAAATCAATCGATTTAATATACTAGAGCATATGAAAATAACATTTGATATGAACCATATGATTGTAAAGATGCGATTAAATATACCCAAAAATGTTTACATATCAAGTCATGTTCTTTTTATTCCTGCATATGTACCCAAACAGATCACAACTTCACGCCAACTCAACAGGTTAGGAGGCCACTTTTGGATAAAGTGTTAACTTTTTATACCAACATTTTACATATGGTAAAGTTTTCTTTGCATGCATACACTTCAAATATGATGTCATAACTCTTCTGAGGATAAATGATGAAGTGTTATTTGTCATTACTTATGAGACTCCATGTTGTAAAAAAATATTCAATCTTTACAATATTGGGATTAATATCCAATACAAAGTATACTTTTATATTGTTGAATGTATCTAAAAAAGATGATAGATATTAGATTCTTCAACTAAAATCTATAGTCATAAACATTGAGGACCACACACATTCTCTATCAAATTCCACTTTATATACCATTTGATTAATTACAACACATGGAACAACTCTCAATGTAAATTCGAATAAGTAAGGACGGTATTGTGGAGTCTAGAGACAACCAATAGCTATTTTCACATTTGCATATGAAACTTATTCCTTGTCTTATTTGTTTATTTTGTTTTGTCCAGTTGAGTCATCTTCAAAATTTCTCAAACATGTGTTGTTCGAGGATGCACATGTGTTTTAATTTTTTGAAGTTTGGTGTTGGTTTTTCATTTTTAAAAAACTTTGATGTTTTTTACAACAAAACAAATTTTGATTTTGTTATTTGTAAGTATTAAAAAAAAGTACAATAACTTGTTCAATAAAATAAAAGAGTACATGAAAAAAAATATAAATTAACTAAAGAAATTGTTGAATAATAGAAATAGATATGATAAAAGTAGTTAATATTTACTTATATAAAAAATAAAAGGCATAATTTTTTTTGTTGCATATATTTCAAATTAGAGAAAATATGTTATGCATTTAAATAAAATTAGTGTATTTTCATGCAGATAAAGATATAGGAAGAAAAAAAAATGTCTAGTTCATATAATGGGTGGAATCCTTTTCATTTGTAAAGTATATGTGATAAAAATTTCACATTTTCTTGCCCAATAGGAATAGGATCATACCTTCTCATGTAGGAAGAAAAGAATGTCTAGTTCCTAACAATCTAAGTATTATAAATTCAAAGTTTCTATTCAAAACTAAAATATAATTCATATGTAACTGCTTTAAAGTTATAACTCATGTAGATCTTTTAAATTGATTTGAGAAAGATATATAATAAAATTAATTATTTGTAAATATTCATACTAAATAAAATAAAATATATAAGGAAGAGAAAATCTTTGAAGATTATGATACTAAATGGTTCACGAAAACAGTTGCAATCCAACATATCATCTTCTACTTTGTTTTGGATTGACCAAAGATCCATTCTTTCATTATGTCCAATTCAACATGTCTAATCCTAACTTCTGATCCTCTCCAACTTTTCATGCCTCAACGACATAAAACTCATCCCAAACACTACTAAATATATACATTAAAGGACATCATCCATAATTTCTCCTGTGTCACTCTTCAAAGGATCATCTTCAGCAACTATAAACATATTCTTTCATAACAATTCAAGGTACACAGCTCTTTCCACCTAAAATCTTTTAATCTTTGCTATTTTATTAACTTGAGTGTCAGAGTGCATGAAGATACCATACCCAAAAATCGAACTCATTTAATAAAACCACATGAATTTCAACCAAATAAAACCACAAATACTCCACTACTGTTGCAACTCATGTTTAATAGTAATAGAAGAAAGGAGGTGGATCAAATTTGGGAACAAAAGTAGTAGTTGCAGACTTTTTCTTATTATTGAATTGTGTAAAATTGTTTTCATGGTGCTTGGTTTTCCTTTTTAATGTCCACACCCTTATCAGCTCTTGTCTTTTCCCTTCTATGTCGAAGTCCACATGTGTTGCACAATGACTGCACCAACATATTTTATGAGTCTATAGTGCGATCTATTGAAATATTCAACCAATTAAAACTTTGAGATAATATTATAAATAATAAATCTTTATTGATCGAAAAAATCACTATTGTGTATAGCTCGACAAAAGTGTAAATACGGATAGAGACAAAAAAAAAATTAATCTATAATATTTTGACATTTCTAACATTTAGCAATGAAATTAAATACTAATTTCAAGTTTCTTTATACCATATATTTTTTATAAACAAAAATTATTAGAGACAAGGGGTAGTGTATGTTTATGTAAGAACTTTTTATTGTCTTAGATAAAAAAAATAAAATCCTATTTATGAACTATAGATGTTAAAAACCTTTTTTAATAGACGAAACAAAGTGAAGTTGTTGAATTTAAGTGGATTGTGACAATAAAATCCAAAGTGTAACTTGATAGTAAAAGAACATTAGTGAAAAACTTTGCGAGAAGAGAGATTACATAATTACCTTAAGACCCATATAACCCTTGGAGTGTTGTCATCACTATTGTTACTACAAGAGCAACACGGCCAGTTACATGGTGTCGTAATTGTTGGACAAGTACTTTTCGTGCAAGCATTTGTTTTTTTTATAAGGGATGAGAAATGGTTAGTTTCTTTCATCGCTGCAACAATGTTACTTGCTCTCATCATTGCAACAGTTTTAATTGTTCTCAACATAGAAGGTCTTGTAGCAGTTACTTTTTTTTATAGTGGTTGGTATGGTGTTAATTATTCTCATCCTTGGATATTCGGTAGCATTTTTTTATAGTAGATAGAACTGAAACATTTTTACTTGCTCCCAGCCTTGGATATATTGCTCTGTATAGTGGCTTGAACTAGAACATTGTTACAAAGAAATATATCCATGAATGAGAGCAACTAACAATATGGAGGTTCTAGCCACTGTAAAAAAAACAATTGTTACTGAATATCTGAGAATGAGAGCAATTAACATTTCTAGCCACTATAAAAAAAGCAACTACTATAAGACCTTCAATGATGAGAACAATCATCATCGTTGTAGCGATGAGAACAAGTGACATTGTTGCAATAATGACAAGAAGTAACCATGTTCCATCCCCTATAAAAATAAAAAGAACAATTGCTGCTATTAAAAGTACTGCTCCACTGTTGATAAGACCATGTAACATCATGAGTTAACTAAAGCATCTTATAGACTCTGCGTGACTTAAGTTATTTAACAGCAACACAGAAACACAAACTCACATGTTTTCAACTTCTGCTCTTGCAATTTTTTCACCTCTAAATCCGATTTTCTTCATTCTTGCGCCATTCAAAGCCAATTTCTCCCATAATATCAAGTAAGTGATGATTATCCTACTTCTTTGCATATTTTTGTTGAAATTTTTTATTTTTTGAAGAATTTAGACATTTTTTCAGTTTTTAGAAATTTTTAGGAATTGTAGATTAGATGTTGTTTAGAGTGCAGTGTGGTAGTTTAGGGTTTAGAAATTGTTAGATTTCTTAGTTGTTTGAAAATTGCACTCTATGTGTTCGGTAAAATGTCTCAATAATTAATATTTAATTTTTTAGATTGCTAATGATGAAATTAGTTAGAATATGATTTGTTAATGTTGGGTATAGTATGTTTGATTGCAATGTGGTAGATTACGGATTGAAATGACACTTTTGAAATTTTAGTGATGTTGTTGAATTGTTAGAAATGACACAATATCCGTGTGAAAAATGTGTCATTGATTTTTTGCTTTTTTAAATGTTATGCAGATATGTTTCGGAGGAATACGTCTTAGAGGCCGCCTGAGGAGAGGAGTGACCGACTTAGATTAGGGAGAATGCAGAATTTTACTAGTAGTGCATGGAGGGAGAAGCAAGCAGTAGTCCCTCCTTTGGTAGGTCGAGGGAGAGTGGGGCACAAGACTTGGTAGGATTGATGTCGCGGGGGCCTCATCGTCACAGATGGGTCCATCCAAACGGTGGACCCGACACAATATCAGCAGCATTACGAGCAGTATCAGCAGTCGCAGAATCAGGCTTATTACGAGGAGCCTCATCAGTAACATTTTGATGGGTATCAGCAACATCAGTATCAGACGTATCAACATCATGATCAGCAAGAGCAACCTGATATTGACCAGGAGCAGCCTGATGTTGAGCAGGAGCAGCCTCAACTCCAGGTGGGGTGCCAATTGTGGAGTATAAGGCCGTACCAGATGGCTATGAAGGGGGGCCTTCTATGGCCACGCTTTTACCTCACTTTGGTAGACACGTGGCATGCAGGATATGAGTTAATGCCAATGTAAGTATATTTAATGTTTATTTTACCTATTTTAATGTTTATTTAATTTATTTTAATGATTATTTTACTTATTTTGTGTTAGAATCAAAATTTATGTTAGAATATATTTAAATGTGTTGTTTGTTTTTATATTTCAGTTTTGAAAAAATCATAGGGTGAAAGGTGTCTCGTACGGGAAGAAGCTATAAGCATACCTAACTTGACATTGCTTCAACCGGGAGTACAAAACCAATGGTTTTGGGATGAAGTGAATGCTTCTGGTCTTACCCCCTCCTGAATAGTGGGTACTAGAACATCTCTCACGGGTTCGTTTGTGCCTTGTCAGAGAGATGTCATGAGGAGACCAACAACTTCCATCTACCTGTTGGGGAGATGACCATCACACTTGATGATGTAGCGTGTCTCCTAAGCATCCCCATCACTGGGAGGCT
Organism: Medicago arabica; assembly: GCA_946800305.1. Lineage (NCBI taxonomy): Eukaryota > Viridiplantae > Streptophyta > Magnoliopsida > Fabales > Fabaceae > Medicago > Medicago arabica. The sequence continues at coordinate 11,289,590 of OX326965.1, read as the reverse complement.
CCTTTATTATAAAGAGTTAACTCGTGAGGAGGGGATACAAATGATGCAGGAGGACCTACTTTTTACAGTGGAGGCTGCTGCTAAGGAGGTGGGAAGACAAGGTGTTGCTCATGTCAGTTTTGGTAAACTAAAGAGGCGCTACGAGGAGCTCTTGAATAGGTGTAACCAGATGCTTGTGTCTGACCCAGAGGAGGAGCATGAGGAGTAGGCTCAAGTTAGTATGGCCTGCATTAAGGTGTTTTTATTGCTCTTGCTTGGTTGGACCCTTTTTGCCAGCAAGAACAGCAGAAACGTTAATCTTCTGTGACTGCTTGTGTTGCAAGATATGGACGAGTTGGGCAGCTGGTCATGGGGCGGGATAGGTCTTGCTTTCCTATATGAGCAACTATCTCTTACTTCTGACTCATCTGTGGTCTCCTGTGGTGGTTACATGACCTTGCTTGTGGTAATAATTGTTTTTCTTATTTTTTTAGTTATTGGATCGTGAATGTATTGTTGTTTGTATAATACTTGTGCTGATATAAATTTGTTTCTTTGTGTTTGCTGGGGTGGACTTTGGTGCACTTCACGAACCTCATTCCGAGGGTTCGTAATGATGTGTACGACCCGACAATTACCCCGCTTGTGAATCAATGGAAACCTCCAAGGGGCTTTTCTGATCCTAGACACTACAGAGATATCATTCCCAAATAAGCAAAGGATTTTTGAAGTATTGTTCAACAAAATTATCCTTAAGAGGCAATGGTTTCAAATTTGAAGAAAACTTCTCAAGGAAATTTTATGCACATACACTCTCTTTAAACAATGACTCTATTCAAATCTCTTATAAAAAGACATTGAATGTTTGAAGAAAGAAACATAACTCCATGTTTTGAACTATGTCAAAACTCTGATCAATTTTCTAGCGCGAAAACACTTAGAATTTTTTTACAAGCTCTCATTTTAGAATTTCTTAAGTATTTAGAAAAGCTCTTTAGTTGCAAATTGTTTGTATTGTGCTTAATTAAGTTTACAATTTTTTGAATTTGAAGTGTAAACAACAACAAATTTTTGTAAACTCTTAATCATGTTGGATTATAGGAAGTCCTCAAAGAAATGTAGGAAATCGTAGACTGTGTGCCTATGTGCTTTGTAATCAAGTTTGATTATAGTGGAAAAATCTCTCAAGTGGGAAGGGATTAAACGTAATTCTTAATTGTGCGATGAACTGGGATAAAGTGCTGATTTTTCTCTTCCTATGCTGCTTTCGTTTCCTACCTCAAATATGTTAGAATTTAGAACAGATTTTTAGAAAAAGGTAACACAACCCTTCTTGTGTTTCTCCCACCTTTAAGGTCAAATCAGATGGAGCACGAAAAGGATAGGGCGAGAAAAGAAATTCTCAAATTACAGAGGCTTAGACTTAACTCAACCAAGGCTTAAAAATTATTAGAGTCCACCATTAATTAGCTTGCTTGATTTAATCTGTTGGCTCAAATATTTTAAAAATATATAAATTGAAGGCTTATTTATGTTATTTATCTTGCAAATAGGTGTCATTTTAGTTTGTTTTTGAACTTACTAATCATTTCAATAAACCACTATAAAGTTTAATCATTTTAGTTTTGGTCCTAATCCTATTTGATTAGTGATGTGACATGTGATTAGTGACGTGACACAAATTAATCGGAAAAGACATGTTGACTCAGCAAATTCCACCTAAAATTACAATTTTGCCCTAAATTAAATTAATTTGTATCGTCAATTCGGTTTAGGGTACATTTGGTAGATAAGATATGAGAAGTAATGATAAACTATCGCATTTCAATCTGGTGTTGATGAATAGATACATATTTCATACAAGAGTCCAAATACAATGTTTGCATACTTGCTTTTATCTACTCTCATGTCTAAATTCCAAATAACTATAGTATATTTGAAATACTTTGGCATCAGAAACATTACAAGCAAAGCAACACTTAGAATTCTCATAAAAAAAAGTGGCAACACTTAGAATTTGTTTGGTTGAGTGGTGGACAATGTCACTAGAATTTAGATTTCTCTCACCATAAATTCTAGAAGCTCAAATGTGTAGCTTCTGATCCACCATTACTTCTCTGATAGAATTTGGGATCTTCTTATGAAAGGCCAACATCTGCTAGTACTCATTTCATGCCTGCATTGCATCCAAAATTTTATCATTATTATGGTTATTAACTGACAATCACAAGCATATGAAAATACACACCAGACTGAAATTTGTTTGTTACTATTGGATAACTATCTATGAAGCATCGACACAGAGACTGACACATCGACACTGATAATAATTTTTAAAAATGATATAATTTAGTGTTATCATAGGTGTCAATATTGAACATGATACATGTCTGACACCGAAACACACCTAATCCAAAGAGTGTTTGTCCTTCATAGATAACTATAGATACTAATTTTAGAGATTAAATGATATATCTCTGTCTTTATAAGCAAGACTCTAATGAAATTTGTTTGTTACTTTTATATAACAATCATTTCAAACTCTCTTCTGTGTGAAAAAATAAATGAAGTGACAAATTCTAATACAGATTAATTATAAACATAACTTTTTTTAGACAAACTATAAAATAATTAATGAAATGTAAATTTGAGATGATAAACTCCATTGACTATAAATGTAATTTAAAAAACATAATATCATTGTTGATGAGTTTAATGTTACAAACCAATTAAGTTTATTATTAAATTATGAATTTGTTAGAGATCTTACCAACATCGCATTCTCTACGGACATAAATTTTCAAATACATTCTTTTATTACGGGTTAAAATTCACATGAATTCTACTAAATCATATGAATCTCGTATAAATTTGATGAAATCTATATAAATTTTGATGGATGGACAAAAGTGTGTTGAAAAATATCGATCAAAAGGTGGTCAGTGGCCTTATTTCATTATTGTATACTAACCTTAACATGTAAGGACAAATAAATTAATTTTTAATCTTTTTTACTCAAAATGAATTAATTGATAAAGCATAATCGAGCTAACACAAATTTAGTTATTTTTCATGGTTTGTCAGATACTTCTCTTTTTGTTCACATAGGTTAATTAACAACAATTTTGTGCATAATCAGAAATGTGTCACAAAACAGAACCTAACAAACAAACAAAACTGTAGCTCCTTTTTCTTTATCAACCAACATGAACTGCACGCCTTGAAAATTTGACTTGATTTATATAAAGTTCTAAAAAGAAACGCCACAATATACTCCTACTACTTTATCAATTTAGTGGTGACTTTCCTTTTAAGGCTAGCTTTAACCTCTGTCACATGTTTAGTTGTTTACATTCACTTATCAACCACATTGGCCTACTACAATGTTAAAGTAATGCCAATTAGTCCTGTTAGAATTAAGTTGTTTATTAGCTGGAAATCATTTTCATAAATAATCTTTTTGAGAGTATATGAAAATAATTTGAAAACAACTTATAAACATGTTATAAACTACTGTTTATAAATTCACTCAATGAGTCTCAGAAGAGCTTATGACTCATGTCGATAGATAAGTATGAAAAATCAATCTAAACTGACACAAAATATAAATGACCATTGATGATTTACATTTAGTTAGAAAATCTAGAAGATAAAACCAAGAATAGTCATAAATTTAAAACATTTGCATCATTCTTAACAAAGTCGCGTTCCAGTGAAATTTGGACCAATATTAAGTATAGAGTATGTCAATAGATTTTATTGAGATATGAAATATGTTTATATCATTGATAATCAAACACCAAACTCAAAGTGAAACATGACTAGTCGGAGTATCCTTTGGTAGAATGTGAGTCAATGTATTTACGTGTCGCCTAACGAAACTTATATCATAGTTTAAAGAAGAAAAAAAAGGTAGCTCCTTATAGGCTCCTTAATTACCATGCCAAAATCTAAAACTTACAATAGAGTATGCTATTAGCTAATTGATTTTGTATCTATCCATTTAACATTTATACATAAACTCATTCAATAATTTAAAAAATAAAATTTACTTATAATTATATGGTAATTAAGAAGCATACCTGCTATTGCTCCTGCTGCTGCAACTACTGGTTCTGCTACTACCATATCTTTTAATGCTACCATTGATGCTAGATACACCACTATGATCACTTTGATCACCTCCACATTCTGAACCACTACTCCCCAGCTTCTTCTTCCACCAATCCTTACTAACAGATCCATCAGAAACAGATGCTCTAGGTGAAACCTTTGATAACTCTTTCTTCTTATCATGTTTCTTAGATGATCCCAAAGAAATTGGAAAAACCATTTTCAAATAAACCCCTCCACTATCAATATTCTTCTTATCCATATTTCTACTACCACTATTTCCTTCTCTTTTTCGTGTGTTTTTGTTGCTCAAATTCCTCTCTTTTACCTTGATATTTTCTTCAACATGATGTTCCTCAACAAGATCTTTCAAAGTAAGTTCATAGCTTGATTCTGGCATGTTCTTCACCATTTCCATTAACTCTCTTTGACCTCTTTCAATGGCTTGTGTCTTTGATTCAGGTGAAAGACTTCTATAGTTGTTACTTTTACTCTTTGTTGTCCATAAAGGTGGAGAACACATACCAGGTTCATCTTCAACATGACCATGATGATTGTAGTTTTTGGTAACACTATTGTTATTGTTGGTATGTGTTTTTTGTTGTATTCTATCATCAGAAACTGGAAAAGAAATTGTGGGTTGGTAATGGTATCTTCGTGGATCAAGCATTTTTGTTATATTATATTTTATAACATATGCTTTTTTTTGGAAGGGAAATTAATATGAGTAAGATTTTGTGTTAGGTTTTGAAAGAGGGTAGGAATGGTGAAGGGATTAATATTAATTATTTTAATATATAGTATAGTATCTTCACAACCACTACTACACTACAACGCATTGAAAGGTGACAAAGAAGCTTTTTAAATTTCTTGGTGACTAAGTTTTTTTAAAGAAAGAATAGGGTTGAGTTGAGTGATTGGTGAGAGTGAGAGAACGTTCAAAAAGTCTATGGATTCTAGAGAGAATGCCACATGGGTCCAATTCCTTCCTCATTTTTCGATTTTTTGTCTTTCATAATTTTTCAATTGAATACGTGTTACTTTGTCTTTTCTTTCTTTTAATATATTTTGTTATCCAATTACAAGGAGAAAACGCGGTAACCAATGACCGTTTCTCAAGGTTGTCGTTAGTAATTTTGGTCATTAAAATATGTTCATCCTCCTTAAACAACAAAATAAATAATGCTACTTTGGGTTAATTACATTCATTCATAGTAACATAGAAAACAAATCACATATAATCAATGCCGACATAATTTGCAAAATGTTAACTATAATTTAGACATGTCACTTAATTTCCACATCACAGTTATCATTTGAATTATTATCTACTAAAATCCCTTATATTCTATAGACAAAAATCTCCGATCCTTTTTCATCATCTAAACTTTCAAAGAGAGAGGATTTACATTTAAATTCTAGAAGAATGTAAGGCTTTTTCTAATGGTTTATTTCATCATTGCACACAACGTTTTCTTTTCTTTGGATTCCCTTTTTATCATTTTAGTTGATTTGGAGTTTATCCATTTTTCTTCTCTCAATAGAGGTTCATCAAAATCCTAGAGTGTGTTTGGATAAGGTAATCGATAAATTTTAAATAATTTAAAATTTTAAGTAATTCAAAAGATTCAATTAAAATGATTTCATTTCTAAATATTATTGTTGGATGTAGTAATAAAAAATTTCATTGTCATCATTTTTGAAGACTTTTATAAATTTTAATTTTTTGGGCCAAATATGAAAATTAAAATTATGGGTCAATTTGAAAATTTTGAGGGTCAATTTATAATTTTCAAAAAATTAAGGGGTTAATTTGTAATTTCCAAAAATGGGGTCAATTTGCAATTTTTGATATTTATTAGGGTAAATTTGAAATTTTTGGGAAATTTAAGGACTATAATGCAAAATTTGAAAAATTATAAGAATGAAGAAATTTGAAATTCTTAACTTTTATGTGTCATCTGAAATTCTTTAAATTTAACTTAACAAAATACTTCATAAATTACATCGTTTTGAAAATTCTCCAAATTATCATTCAAACAATGAAATTCACTTTTTGAATTCCTTCAAAACATTATATTACCTCAAAACATTCCATCATCCAAACACACTCTAAGATTTTTTCTTTAAATTGTCAATTTCATTCATCCATTCAAATGAAGTTCCTTTTATAAAAGTTGAGAGGTATTCGTTTAAAATACAATCGTTAAGAAAACATACATATACATGAGATGACCGTACAAATGCAATTGTTTGAGATAATAGAATTTGCAGGAAACTTTGCAACATGTTACATGTACTGTCTCATTATTTTGGTGGACGAATTTGACTTCTTCAATAAACTATACTGCTTGATTATATGTGCAGTTGAAAAATTTGATTGAGAGCTCTACAGTGGTGGCACATTCAGATGCCTATTGCTGGTATCGGATGGCTGGTTGGAACAAAAGTTATCATCATTTTAGTCCCTCTGATGTAGCTAATAATGTTGATGCAGTACGAAGATGGAACGTAACCCGATACATGAGATAAATGGCATACCTTGGTGTCTCCCACCACCAAACGTTTAGAAGTTTTGGATAGTTTAAATGATGAATTGAGAGAGTTTATGAGAGTAGTTTTAATTATTGAAATTTTTACTTTCTTTATACGTCATCCAATATTCTTTAAGATGTAGACTTGTAGTTCAAGCTAGTGATTGAGTTGGAACAATGGAAAAAGCTTAGGAATAAGGATAGTTCAAATACTAACCACAAGTATATCAAAGATTAGCTGTGATTATGTGAATCTTGCCGTCAATTCAACCAGGCACTAACACAACATAAAAAAAAAAAAACATAAAATTTGTCTATCAACAAAATAAAATCGCACTAATTAAGAGCATACTAGTAGATTATGTCATTCAAATTTTTTATGTAATAAAAAATTAATAGCATTCTCCGAAATATCTTTCATGAAAATTGTTTCATAGGAATAAAATATGCTATTAGAAAATTAAATATCAAGAGTATTTTATGTATGGCCTAAATATGATATGAAAAAAAGATTAAAAAAAAGAGTCATGCTAACTAGCGTCCTTGAAACACTAATCAAGAAAGTAAAAGCATAAAATTTTCATCAAAAACAACAAATTTTTGCCTTCCAAAAAATTAAATATGCAACTTTTCTACATTTCTTAAATTTTTATATTGATTTTGTTAACTAATGCAACAGATACACTAATTAACATTTATCATATTTTAAATCATCAAACTTGACTTTTTCTTACATATATCCAAATTCCTCAGAAGGACCGCACGTGATATTGATTAGCTTAATTTCTCCTGTATTTTATTTTTCTCATAAGTATAAACATGCATAAAGAGAGGGGAGATATTAATAAATTTGTTTGTGTGTGATTGGCCAGCTCCTAGGATGATAATTGATAAATGATAAGGACCTAAAGAGGTTAAGATTCATGGATCATCTATCAAGTGTGTTAACAAAAAATTCAACTTCCAAATGGAGATGGATGTCAACGATTTTCTAAGATAAAACTGAAAGAAGTATAAACGTGGAAGAATCAAAGTGAGAAATTAAAAGAAACAAACAAATGGAAGATAGGGAATGAGTGGGAAAATTTGGCACATACGCATAGGTAAAATGATAAGATTGTAGATGAGAATGAATGCTGTCGATGAGATTCTAGACTTGTTTTGATGAAGAACCTTGAGAGAAGCTATGTAGTAGTCTCTTTTCAACTAAGTGAGTTAAAACACCAAATAATTTAAAGTATTTTTTTCTTTGAAAATGAGAGTTATGTCCCTATTTATGGATAGAGTTTAGTTTCTCTTTCAATCTATTCAAATATTCTAAGTGGGAAAAAATCAAGATGAAGTTAACTAACAATTTGCTTACTAGTCAATTCATTTTAAAGACTAAGAACAAAATACATGTCTCCATTAGACAAAAATATGAGTAAATCACTAAATAGCTTCTTGAAATTTTGAAATTGTAGAGGTCGGACATTTTATAACTTAAAATTTGCAATTAGTAAAAAAAGTCCCTTATTGTGAAGGACGTCGAGCACATAGGTCCTTCTATTGTGTTATTAGAGATCATAACACAAACGTTCAATGCTTACGTTAAGATCACATTCAAGTCAATTCAGCGACATGTTTTAGGTACTATTTAGGCCAATTTTTCCAAGAAATTGGAAACTTTTTTTTTTTTTTTTTTATTTCATCTCCTTTAGCCTTATCTTCACTTTTCCCTCATTTCTTCCTTTCAACCCCTACTATCCTTCTTCATCATCATCATCATCATTCTCATCACTTTATTTGGGATAGTCCCACAAAATTTATGTGCATCATTCCTCTTTTTTTGATCATTTTATGAACAAATATATTTTGAAGAGATGCTTTGGTAGGAGACTCCTATCTACTTTGGAGGAAAATGCAAATAACGACATACTTGATATAGCATGTGTCATTATGGATGTCGAAAATAAACATTTGCAAAAGGAGACGAACCACATGAACAAGCTTAAATTAATCCCACTGCCACAATCTGGAATTGTTGAAGAACCAATGTAATCCATGGATCGAGGTTCCCATGGTTGTAATATGATTGTTATAGGAGACATAAACAAATGCACCGATGGTATGATCAATTATGTTAACTTGACTGAACTGATTAATATAAATGTTGTAGGGACAAATTTCCTAGTAAGCTATATTATCAAGGGGGTAACTTCCCAATTTTAATTTTGAATTTAACACGGTAAGAGGTATGAAGTTACATGACATGTTAAATTTCATGATTACCTTTTTATAAGATCACTACCCATTAGAGGAATTATACCATATCCATTACCCATGGAATAACGATATCAACTCCATTACCCATGAGAGCTCCACTACATATGAGAGGACCTACATCCATTAAGGAGGAGAAAACAAAGAAAAGTTAAGAAGAGAAAATAAAAAAGAAAACTGAAGAAGAAAAAAAAAAGGAACACAAATGGAAGAGAACCCATAAAAAAGAGGGAACAAAAATGGGAAATTACAAAATTAAATGAAATGCATCAGAAAGATATCATGTGAAGAATTTTGTACTTAAATTCTTATGAGGTCCAAATACTTGAATAATAACTTTTATCTCACGAGTGATACTTGAGAAAATTAGGATTCATAATTTTACCCATGGATCAATATCTCTCACCCATATATTTCCCTCAAAAGTTCAACACCATTAAACATGAGGAATACATTTATACATCATGAAAAATGTTACCACTTAAGAGTAAAATGGATTTACAATTACTTTTGCAAATCAAGAAAATTAGTACTATTATGTGGCACTAAGTTGACTTACATGTGGTCTTGCCACACAATAAGTTAACATGAACATCACACTAAATAACAAAACAAGTTAATAGAAGGACCATGTTGTTCGGTGACATTCAAAATCAAATTCTATTTTGCCTATTTGCAAATTTTGGGGGGTAATTTTCTTTATCTTCCTGGTTCTTATAATTCCCTAGATACCTCTCGGAAGAAAATAGTTCTCGAATTTACCACAATCATGACCAATATCAATAAAGTTGTGTGTGCCTTAAAATTTCAAGTTTGAAATGTTTCTATCCAAAATGCAAGGTGTGGCTATGGAGACGCGGGGCACGTGAAGTTGGGCAATTTCCGCTCTGAAGAGGCTCCCTTAGTATGGAAAAATCTTTTTCACGAGGCGTCCAATGTGAGTTTGGGTTACAAAACCCTATTTTTTTGTGAGCCAAGTCATTACTCATCACTATAAGAGGAAACTTTTAGGGAAACTTAAGGGTTAAGTGCTTTTAGGAGAGACTCTAGGGTTGAGAAACACACTCTAGACACCATAGGTGTACTGAGTATTCATTGGAGGAAGGATCAAGATATTAATCTCTTTGTTTTCTAGTGATTATGAAGTGTGAGGTTGCGAGATGAAACGAGAGAAATTGGGGACTTCTCTTGGTGAGAAATTGGGAATAATTTATTCGACATTTTTATAACTCTCTTATCGTTGAGAGATAGGAAAAGGATCTAAATCGGGGTTTGCTTTTGTATATCTCTTGAAGTCAATTTCTTGTAATTCTTTTGTATCTCTTTGAATGACTCATTTATAGTTAGACATGAAATAAAATGATTTTCCAACAACACTCATTGACATAAGCTTTTGAGTGAAGATGTTGTATCAAAGTTTCTTTGTGGTTTAAAAAATTTATAGGCCAAATACCTTTCGAGATCCTTTAAGTTTAACATTTTTATCTTCTTAATTATAGAGTAGTGATATATGTACATCCATTTGAAGACAACTTTGATGACAATCTTGTCTTTCTCTCTTTTTATTGGTCAAAAACAATGGAAAGAGAAAAACAAGATAGAGGAAAAGAATATCATGCAAGTATGAGAGAGAAAATTGTCTAAAAGTTGTTATAAAATAGTTGTACAATTATCATTTATCATAACTAATTGGCTATGCACAATTGTTGATATACAACAAAGTACATATACTAATCAATCCACTTGCGTTTGTTAACATCGTTTTACTCAAATAAGAAAGAAGGTGTTTTATTTAAATAACCACTTATGTGACAACTTTTAAAATAACTATAAATTTATAAAGAGAACTAAACATGCCTAAACTAAACAATAGAGAGAAAAAGTAAAATATTATATTAGTATGAGATGAGAAAATTGTCACAAATTAATTATATAAATATTATTTCTCATAAGAAATGGTATATGACATGAGGGTGAAAGAGGATCAACAGGAAAGAGTCCTCACACAATGATACCAATGGACCGCTTGTTGCTATTCTAAAAATAAAAAAAAACTAATTTATAGAGAACTACTGTCGATTCAGATAGGTGGAGAAATTTATATTGCTTAATTTAGACCTTATAATCTATTTATAAGAAAAAGCTTTTAATTTATTCATTTTTTTAGCAAAAATCCGCGCAGTCTTTTCGAATCTTATTAAACCTTACAATCTATTTAAAAAAACCTCGCAATTTATTCATTTATTTTATTCAAATTTTTCCAACAAAAATCTATAGTCTTTTTCAATCTTAATAATCCATAAAGCACATTAAAATATTTTAAAATAGGTCTTATAAATTGATCTCACTAGTATATTTATTATCTTACTTAATAAGTAGGGTGTTAAATGCTAAGTCTGAGGTGTTTTGTATTTTGGGTAGGAATGGGATGTTTTATGGTTGGCTAAATACACCTTTATATATGAGAAATTTGACCTCGGTTACTTGCTCCAAAAGTACTATCTTATAGAATCGGCTCCAACTCCCTCCTCAATTCTCACCAATGTTAGGTGGAGACTTAAACACTAAGCAACATGGTTACAAGGCTCGAATCATGGCCCTCTGTGTTCTCCTCTTGGGCTTTTATAGTAATGGATATGTAGGTCGAGCTAATCAGTCAATTGATAGCTTGCCAAGCACGGAGCATGCGCAATGAAGCGCGCATGAAACCAATAAGGGTTAAGTGCTTGAGAGTTATGATATTCAACCTTGGGGGAAACTCCTTTATCAGGTGGACCGAGTTCATAGTCCATTCCACAAATCCATTCAAATCTAGGCTTAAAAACCATGATTGTAAAAAGTCTCAAAAAGTCTATATTATCCTAAAATGTCTTTTAAAATCTTCATGTTTTTTTTGCCGTCGAAGCTTGTCTTTAAAAATTCCAATATAGTAATACAAATATGTGTTATAAATCCATTCAAATACATAAATAAAAATATGTATTATAAATTCATTCAAATCTCGACTTTAAAATCTTAATTGTAAAAAGTCTTTTTAAAAAAGTCTATATAATCCTACTAAATATTTTAAAACCTCGAGATTTTTGTTGTTGTTAAATATGTTGGACACATATTTAACAACAAAATAATCTATTTTTCAGTTTTTTTCTTTCCTCTATAATTCATTTATCTACCAAATAAAGTGTACATAGGACAAAGACTAACTCTTTCCTGTTTTTTTTTAAGGACTAAAAGTAGTTTTTATTCTTCTCAAGAGTCAAGAATAAAATGGTTTTACGAATTTTTTCAAGGACTAAAATGAACAATTTTATTTTATACAATGAATGAACATTTTCTATTTATTATATATTTTTTATGCTACTTGTTTCATAGACTATTATTTTGTGCTACTTTATAGTGTACGACATACCCATCCAAATTTTGCACCGAAAATGTCTCCTTTTACTTATGCCGTGATTCTCTTAGCTCATAGTATAGCCTCTTATTCTTATCTCTCCACATTTGATAATGTAGTGGACAATGAACGTTCAATGCCTGAATTATTATTCCTAAATTCACATTCAAAGGTCAAGAGAGGAAGCATGTGGATTCTTTTATACACGAGAGGTATATGAGCAAGTTTGTGCTAGCTTAAAGCACTTCATCCACCAATGCTCAATCATCTCCACTACTAGTGACTAGACATATGGTTCTAATGATTCATAGCTTTGAGTTGGAGTTCAAAACAAAATATAAAATAAAAATTCAAAACTACCAACACCGTTCATTAAATATGCCCTACACTAAATTAAACAATTAGTTTTTTCTTTAACAATCATTCTATTATGCACTACCAACATGATCGGTCTAGTGGAAATGATTAGACTCTACAATATGATCGATGAATCAAACTCCACAATACAGTGAATCAAAGTTTGAATTCCACCAAATATTTAGTGGCCAACTTGTCTCGAATAAGATTACTTTTGGTTGTTTGAAACGATATGCAAATAAAATAAATTATTTTGCACTACTTAGCATACGTGGAAGTTTACCATTGGTTTGGTTAACTATGTTTGTATGCTGACGATATGCAATAGTGCAACAATATCTTCCATTAAATTGGACCAAGATTCAAGAGCTTTATTCAACGAGTTTGTTTTTTTGTTATGCCATTGCCAAATCCCCAACCCAAATGTTCTATCGTTTGTCATTCCAACGTGGATAGCATAATAGAAGCACAAAGGTTTCTTCTAAAGTACTTCTCTGTTATTTGTTTCTCATCTCTCTTTCTATAGATATAATCCTCAGCCAAACTTTGGAGGATGTGAAGAATTAAGAGCTCTTGGGGTTGGACTTTTTCTTTTGATAAATAAGAGGTATGTGTTTCTTCTTCTTGTTCTGTTTGTGTATTATGATTGTTGAATTTATTGGTTGAGTTTTCTTACACAATATCATGATAGTAGATATTGTGCAAGTCAATTCAAATTATTTATATGGTATCAAATTCTACTCATTTTCATTTGAAAGGATACATAACTGCTTTAATAAACACTTTAACTCATCAAGAAAATTGATGTAAATCTCCTAACTTCTCCAATGAAATTTCAATTTTATCCATCCATTATTTATGCTAAATAACAAAGTAACAACTATATGATGCTTCTTATTCTTCATGGCAAAAAAAACTATATAATGCATTGATGCTCCTTTATACGTACACGTCAGTCTTTGGTGTGAGGATCATCCTTGTAGTATTTGCCACTCCTCTTTGATATTTTTTTTAAAAAAATTGGGTATCATCCGTGCGAATATTAATCTCTCAAGCTTTATGAGATTTAAATGAACGGTAAATTCTTCCTAAGAGTTTTACTCCTCTTTAAAATATTGTTAAAAGACAACTTATCTTTAGACTCGAATATATAATGACCAACATTAAGTTGTTTTGTTTAGAAATTGATTTGATTTCCTTAAATAACGTCTCAAGTTTGTGTTGTATGGATAAAAAAAAATAGTTTAAACGATAGATTCTATTGAATATTGTGAGCTTAACTTCCCTGTAAAGATTAGTCGTTAACAAAATATGATCATTCTCTTAAAAAACCCAAATGTGATTATCTAACACATAATTAAATTAAAAAACTCCTATGAACTAATTAGTAAAACAAGAAAATCAACGACTTGAAATATACATAGAAATTATAATATCAACCTTTTTTATTCATCAACAATTGATATTATTTACTTTAATAATATCTAAGTGAACCGCTCACAATTCCAATATCTATCTTAGTGATGTATTTTTGTAAGGTCAAAAAATCAAATCTAATGTTTAAGCGCGCACAAGCAATGAGGTATTTCGTTTAATAATTTAAATAAGAAAGAAATTGATTTAACATTTTGAGAAAAAATGTCTTTTTGTGTGTAGAAATCTAAGTGCATCTTCAATGGTGATCTTGACTAAAAAATTTTTGGGTCTTGTTAAGTCGCATAATTTTGAAACAACTTACTCGCATTTTATTCTAATGGTGCAACTCCTTACAAAATAATATCTAGTTCAACAAGTTTAACTCACATGTAACAAAACAATATCAACAATGACCAAGTCTTTTTGTAGTAAGTGAAATTGAATGCATGGATCAAATTACGCCTTAATGTTATCTCATAACCTATATTTCGATTCAACTCATTAATTTTCAAAAAGATTCTAATGGTTATTCTATGTTTTCTTATCCATATAGTAATTTGACTATCATTCATCTAATTTACTCTCCTTCCTACAAAATATATATAGGTTTTTTCTACATGTCTAAATTATCTATGCCTATTTTCCATCATCTTTTCTACAATAGTTACGGCCTACACACACTCACTCACTCTCTCTCTCTCTCCCCCTCTCTCTCATTTATTGTCATATTTAATTAACATCGTAATCAATTTGTTGATTTCCGGAATACACGAGGTCATGGGTACTTTTTTTTTGTTTGACTATAGCTTGCAGATCAGGATACTTTCGCGAGATTTTACTCGTCATAAGTAGCGATTTCCCTTATTATATTCTCATATTAATTCTTCACTGTTCAACACTCTATTCGATATAACATCGTCGATTTTAAGTAGCAATTTCCCTTATTATATTCTCATATTAATTCTTCACTGTTCAACACTCTATTCGTTACAACATCGTGGATTTTACCCGACTATTTCAATCTCGTCACTATTTGATGTATGGGGTAGTGTTTCACATAAATTTACTGCCACCGTTAGATGATGAGACTTACCAGATGTTAAGGTAAGTTAGGTGTATCAGATTTTTACTTCTTTCTTCTCTCCACGACCGCACCGTCTTGTTGGATGAAAAACTACCACCACCATCTTCTTCATCTCGATCCGCCGCAAAATCATAGCTTCCATGGAGGTGCAGATAGTTCCGTCACCGACAGAGGAAATGGTCAAACTAAATCGCTTAATCAATCTGAAATCCTTCGTGTTTTCCTTGAGAGCCCTTGTTGTTGATTTCTTCAAGTGCGCGCGTGAAAGATGATTAGATTGGTAATCATCTTGATGCATCTTCTATTATAGTTTTCCAATTTCATATTCTGTAGAAACATTAAGTAAAACTGAATTTCTGAATTGTGAAAAGAAAAAAAAAAAAAAAACTAGGGGCTAGCGGCGCGAACAAAAGGACTAGTGAAATGAGCAGAGAGGTATAGATGGAAATGTGAAAGTCTGTGTTTACAAAATCGTAAACTTAGATAGTGCTTTCTTGAGAAAATGCCATTTAAGCTAAAGTTCTTCGTATCGCTTTCTTCCAGATGTGATATCTTGTTGTTTAATTATTTTCAAGAAGTTAGTGTTTTTTTACAATTTTATATTGCACACACTGGAGAAAGCTAATGCATTATCAATGCACCCAACAGAGATAGTGTTTGCATGAATATGAACTATCTCAACACTTTTACGAAGCACGGCTTCAGGCAAACACTATTAATAATCTTTGAGGTCACAAACAACAATATGGTTTACATTGTCTGTCACGTAGTCATGGGTATCGATACATATGACCTTTGGTTGCGGTTATACTCCTATATGAAACCTTATTCCATTCCTATGGTAACATAAAAACTTATTCAATTCCTATGCTAACATAACTAAGTCCATGATATATTTTATCAAATCAAAACTAACTGTTTCTTTTGCTATGGTCTTATTGTATCTCACCCAGTAAGGCAGTGGATTCTGCAGATTAGAATAAGAAAGTAATGGTTCTGCTTCCCCCTCTAACTAGACTTTTTTGCTTTTGATTAAGGGAATACGAAGCAAAATATTGACGAGAGAAGGTGGTTGAATGGCAAAAGTTTGTTGGCCATACTTTGATCCTGAGTACGAGAACTTCAGCAACAGAATCAATCCTCCAAGGTTCCCTGTTAACTTCTCTTGAAATACAATGCTTGTTTTCTTTTCAAATGACCTGCAAAATATTTAAACTCTAAAAAAATTGATGATATATTTTTTTTTAATAAATAACAATATGACGATTTTTGGCATTATCATTATGAATATTTATATATTATCATATTTTCAGTGTCATTTGACTGCTTTAACATAATCTTAAACGTCAAAAAGCGAAAGAACCGCAGAACATAAAATTAAATGCTTCCTTTTGTTCATAATGACTAGCCCTTGTTTTGACAAAATAACTAGTCCTTTGTTACAAGGTAGATTTAATCAGTTCAATCCCTAGTGGTGTCATAGGTTACACTCCTTGTGAAATTGAGGTATATGGTGGGAATATGTAATATCCAGAAGAAGTTGCTCGTTTATGGTAAACTCTGTTTCCACTTCGCAGGGTCTCTATGGACAATGATAGTTGCCATGATTGTACACTGATCAAGGTATAATTCCTCAAAATAATTAATTAATTCTAACATTTTTCATGGCCTCATTTTGAGTCTTGATTTGCTATCTGAAGGAAACCTAGCCACTGGAGTTTTACGTCACTTGTGTCCTGTGGCTTTTTGTGGACCAAAAACAGAAAAAAAAAGTGCAACGATGTTTTTTTACCTAACCTAACATCATTGAATTTAACTTATTGGTCTTCAATCAATTCTGACACATTTTCAAGATTGCCTACGATCAACTTTTTCAGAAACTATCTTTAGCAATATTTTCTTTACTAAAACGTAGTTGCAAATTTGAACTGAAAATTTGTTAAGCATATAGAACTCCTGTTATAACCACTTTCAGTGAATTGCTAAATATTTTCTTTAGTCCTAGTAAATTAGGCCAAACATTAGGCTGCCCAAAGTGGCCATCATCATTAGTTTATTTAATTTCCATGGTTTTCACATGGAGATAAGTTGATGTAATGTCGAATGGATTCTTTTTTACAATAATGCAGATTGATAGCGTCAATAAACCCGGAATTCTGCTGGAAGTCGTGCAAATCCTGACAGACCTTGACTTCATAATTACCAAAGCTTACATATCTTCTGATGGTAGTTGGTTTATGGATGGTACGTTTGCAATTGAATTCAAACTTGAACCAGCTATGCATTGATGTTTACTACATATATTTGCTTGTTCTTTCTTGTTTACTTAATTAAAATATGGTGATTATTTGTTGCATATGCAAATATTGGGACAACCATGCAAACCTTGCCTATAGCATACACATTCGTACTTAGATGTAACAGAAAATTTCATATTAAAATTTTTAGTTAATATGTTTCGCTAATGTAATGAACAGTATTTCATGTCACGGATCAGCAAGGAAAAAAGATAACAGACAACAAAATTATTGACTTCATTGAAAAGGTATACATCTTCTTTCTCCTCGATCTTTATCTGACATGCTTTTAATAAGATATGGTAGCAATGCTTTTAGTAGGCTTTATCTTTGTTTTGGAAAAGAAACCTAAGTATATGGTAGCATGATTTACCAATTCTTATTTTTGGTCTTTCAAATGCATTGATATGTGTTGAAACCAGTCAAGCACTAGGCCTGTCTCCCCTTTTGAGTGTGTAATGCACTTACAATCTTTGGACAGAATTTATAAACACAGCTAGGAACATCCAAACAAACTAGAAATTCCCTTACTGATAGTGTTCATAGTTCTAAAAGAAACAGCTGATTGAGTTCCTGCTAGTATCTACCCTGCTATTTCCTAAACAGACTCTAAATATCAATTGGATGATTTAATTATATTCTATAATTACATAAAGCAGAATCGCACCCTTGTATCAACTAGTTGTGAACATTTAAATAGGCTCTAGGACCAAAGGGCCGCAAGAGCCCAGAAGGTGTGAAGAGTTGGGAAGGCAAACGGGTTGGCATTCACTCCATTGGTGATCATACAGCCATTGAGCTCATTGGTCGGGACCGCCCAGGTCTTTTGTCTGAGATATCAGCTGTCCTGGCGAGCTTCCAATTCAATGTGATTGCAGCTGAAGTTTGGACTCATAACAGGCGAATAGCATGTGTCCTTTATGTCAATGATGCAACAAACCAAGCTGTGGATGATGATTCAAAAAGATTGTCTCTTCTTGACGAGAAGCTCAACCACATCCTTCGCGGTTGTGAGGATGATGAGAATGTGGCCCGGACCAGTTTCTCCATGGGTTTCACCTTCACCCACATGGATAGAAGGCTCCACCAAATGTTGTTTGCTGATAGGGATTATGAGAGTGCTGGTGGAGTAACAACAGCAACAAATGTTGATTCTCCTCCCTCTTTCAGGCCCAATATTGAAATAGAACGTATTGAAGAAAAAGGCTACTCCGTGGTTAGTGTGAGATGCAAAGATCGGGCAAAATTGATGTTTGACATTGTCTGCACTCTTACTGACATGGAATATGTTGTTTTTCATGCTTCCATCTCATCTGATGGGCCTTATGCTTCACAGGTATGCATACATTATTTATTGACAACAATATTCCATTCGGTATTACTGACGACACAGCACAGACATGCTTTATTCATTTAGAGAAATTAGTTATCTTTTTCTAGTTAAAGATTAAGGGTCTGCTTGGATTATTGTTTTTACAAAGTCCTATACAAAATTTTGAAAACAAGCAAAACAAGATGGCACTTAAGCAATTAAAACAGAAAAGGAAATTAGAAAGCATGTTCTAAAATCATACAAACCCTAATGCTTTGACCCTTGAGCGCATCCTTTCATTGCTTTTAAAACAGACTAAATCTATGTTTGTTTTTGTTTTCGTCAATTTTATAGCGACACTAGTTTGAATTGGCTTATTTGAGCTTATCTACTGCATAAGCATCTTTGAAACTGTTTGGGAGAACTTATGAAAACAGCTTATGACATGTTTATAAGTTGTTCTCAGCTTATTTTCATAAGTTATCCAAGATGTTCATAATTAACTTTATTTTATTATTTGTTATAGAAATAGTTTATGCATAAGCGCTTATGCTATAAGCAGCAAATTAAGTTGTTTATCCCAACAGGGACTAATACTATGTTTGAAGTATGTAGCAAGGGAGTAACACAAGTCTTGGTTGAAAAAAATTCATAAACGGAATTAATTGACAAAATTTTAGGTAGAATGAAAAAAATGGAGAAATGTGGACTAAGTTATTGATGTGATAATTCTTAGGAGTACTTCATCAGGCACGTGGATGGATGTACACTTGACACTGAAGGGGAGAAAGAAAGGGTCATCAAATGCATTGAAGCAGCTATTCAAAGAAGAGTAAGCGAGGTAATGTACAGTTTAAATTTTTATGCTACTTTAACCATTACTAAAAATGACAAAGATGAACTTCTGGTTCTCAACTCTTATTACCAAGTCTTTCATGCTCAATTATGGAACTTGGTTAGTGACTTGATGTTTCTCTTGGCATGTATTCCCCATAGCTTCATATGTGTTCTTCTAGCTGACGCCAGCGATCTACTATTCTTTTCTTTTCTTCTCATTTTCTTTAGCAGAAAGTCTTCTGAGTTTGACCAAATTAATACATTTTGAACCTGCAGCTATCTGCTTGTTTTGTTGCGAATGGTACGGTATACATACATGGTGATAAGTTCCACTCGGATTGTATCTGACCATCATATCCACCAATGAATCGGTGACGGTTGATGGTCTTTTGTCTTCACTAGAGCTTAAGAATCCTTATGCTCCACACGTAATATCATTCAAATCCCTATAACCTCAAAATATGAAGAAGAAAAAAAAGTTAAAATATATTCTTGTCCTTATAAAATCATGATTGTCTAACTTTGGTCCTTATAAATTTTTTATTATTTTAATCTCTATTTAACAAAAACTGCATAATTTTATTAGTTCTCGACAGAACTAAAACCACAGTTTTTATATCTTACGGGTCTATAGATGGTAAAAGTTTTACAGACTAAGGTTAAACTATCGTGATTTTGTAGGGACTATAATTAATTAATGGTGTTGAATGTGACAAATGCATGTCACCATCAGTCATATTTATGCTTGACCAGCTATCATGAATATTATTATCATCTTCTAAATTTGACATTAATTATTCTTCATACCATTAAATAAATAAATTAATGAATGATGAAGAAACTAACACACAAGATGATAGTGTCGTTACCATTGATCCTCTGGGTGATGGACACAGGGTGTGAGCCTTGAGCTGTGTGCAAAGGATAGAGTGGGCTTGCTGTCTGAAGTGACTAGGATTCTACGAGAGAACGGCTTAACAGTTTGTAGGGCAGGTGTGTCAACCATAGGAGAGAAAGGACTAAATGTTTTCTACGTGAGAGATGCATACGGAAACCCTGTGGACATGAACATCATTGAAGCACTGCGTAAAGAAATTGGCCAGACTGTGATGGTCAATGTGAAGAAGGTACCAGCCAACACCAAAGCACCAGAAACATCTCGAGGATGGGCTAGAGTAAGCTTCTTCTTTGGGAACTTGTTGGAAAGGTTCTTAACTTAATTAAAAGGGTTGAGAATCATGCACCTGATTCTGATTCTGGTTGCTTGTGATTTGTAAATGACACAACACAAATGTATGAATAAGAATAAAGTTGTGTCAAACTTGGACAGTGCTTGAACTTTGTCCTTTTGTTTTAAACCAAACAATACTTGTAAGATGTTACTTGTATTCCATCTTCCTTATCATATCATGTCCATATCTCATGTATCTTAGTCTAATCATTGTCTTTTTACACGGGTGTGTTGTATGTATACAAGCAGACAGACATTTGAAGTATATATGTCGGAAACTTAGAGAGAAATGAGAGTATATTCTCACTAGAAAACTTAATACCGAGCATGCAAAATTACAATAATAAGATAGGGTTAAGATTAGTTTTAATTAAAACCATCTTGATCCTTAATCTGTGATTGTATAATCAGGATTAGCTTTTTATACCTTTAAACTTTGACATGATATGGCTCCCATGGATTATTCCATACCCATCTGCACAAGGTAGTTTGCTTTGACGCTGCATCAGTCTCGTGACAGTGGCATTGTCACTGCCTCTATTCGGTCATGGTTTTGATAGGGGAAGGATGTGGTGCAAGTAGCGTGGTGGCTTTGCAAAGACAAGGCATGCCATGGAGGAATGATTTGTGACTTATGGGTTTGGCCCTGAAAGCTTTAAATGGTAACCCGCTTCTTAATTGAATCAAGTTTCAACTGTCTCGGCCACGAGGCATGGTAACAACACAGAGAGGTGGAGGTTTGGCCGCGAGGAGCGGTGGTACTGTCACTGTTGGGTGAGAAGGATAGTGGATATCGACACCGTACAAATTGATCATAATGAGACTACCATGGCTCCCCGTCATTTTGTTTATTCATAATATTTTCATTTACTTTGAAAGGGGATTGAAGAAAACAGTCTGAGATGGGATCTCATTTTTTGTTTGTGCAACAAATTTGAAGCATTTACTTACATCGATTTTCCCTTTCTCATCTGAAGCATTTGTGTTTGTGTTTCAATTTTACCCATTTGAAAACAATTCTGTCATTGACACTCATCAATGATCACTCTGCAATGGGTAAGGATTTTGTTTTCTTTAGAAATACTCACTGTTACTTGCAAACCATTGGTGCATTTTTTTTGGTGCTTTTATGAGAAATAAGAAGGTTTTCACATCTGTAATTTTTTAGACACAGATTTATTCTTAAGATACGATAAGAAAATTACAACATTGCTCGTTTAGATTACAAACTAAATTAGATGATAAACTTGGTATATCATTTGGAAATTTGACTATGCAAAGGCTCACAAAATTTGAAGCTTTGTTTGTCTTGTCTTAGCCTCGTAGAGGAGAAATGGACCCTGATATACTAGAGAATGATTTAAAAAATTAGGTAAATTATGATCATGTTTTAGCCCGAAATCAAAATCGGATGTTCCTAATCATATATATCCAAACATGTATCCAATTTATCATGATTAACTTTTTCTTTTATCGGATAATCTAATGACCAAAATTTTATCCACTTAAGATGAATAAATTAGAAATATGAGGTTTGAACATTAACCCTTTCATATATAATGTAATGTCTGGTGACGATTTATCACTTCTTTAATGCTAAACACATATATAGCTATGCGTTATAAATTCTTACATAATCATTCATGCACTAAATTTTAGAAATTCAAATATAAGAAGAGAATAAAAACAAGTATAATTGTGGCTGTGACATGTGAGATGGCTCACTCAGACTCCTCCTCAGCTCACACTCATCACAGTATCCATTCATTGCAACCACTAAAAGCAAAACACAAGCAATTGCGTTAACAATAAAAGCTCTTTACACTTTTTCCTTCCCCTCTTTTACATCTCTATCCCATAGACACCTATACCATACGCATCATTTTCTCTTCAAACGGTAGTCTCTCATATTTTTAAAGGAGACTAAAAATGGCATTTTTTGAGATTAAAAATGAAGTATGATAGAAACTAAAATTTGATAAATGATATATTTATAGAAGGAAAAAATTATAAATACATTTTTAGTCTTTATATATCATATTTTATTTTTAGTCTTTTTTATACAATATCACATGCATAACTTTTAACAATAAACATAAAATTTAGGTTCAATGTTTAGTCCATGCACTTTTACTCAATTTTGGTTTTGTTCCCTGCATTTTTTTTTTTTGGCATTGGTCCCTGCACTTTATAAAACTTTTGACATTAGTCCTTCAATTAAGTATCTGTTAAAAAAACCAAAACTAACGTTGTCCCACGTGGACCAATCATGATATGCTACATGGCACGCTAAAAGACAAAAAAAATAAACTTTTTAACTTAAAAATATCATTAGTTCCTGCACTTTCAACATTTTTTGATATTAGTCCCTGCACTTTGGTATTGGTCCTTAATTTTTTTTTAAAACATTCCATAAAATTATTATGTTTTATTATTGTTTTGTTCATTATTTTTATTGAGAATAATCATAAAAAAAATAAAATCAAAAAAATCTCTTTAAAAAAATAAGAAAGTTTAATAAAACTTAACTTAAAAAATAACAATTGTATAACATTATATTTTGCTTACTAGTCACGATTTTACTTGTAATAAGTAAGTTTAATAAATATAAATGTTGTTTTTTGAAAGAATAAATATAAATGTTTTGTTGACAAGTAATAAATATAAATGTTGTTAACACAATTTGTACTCCAATAATATATTTTACTTAAAAAAAAAAAAAAGACTTTCTATGACATGAACCAACATAAACAAATAAGATAGGTGCGCAAGACATTGACAACCATCGTATAGTTTATGATAGAAGATTATAATATAATTTGATTTAGTTAGCCAGCGATAAAACTTGATCATTTTTTGTATAAAAAAAATCATTAGAATGATCCACATTGGAATTACTACACATTTTACTCTAAAAAAAGAAGTTTATTTATTATTTAAAAAGTAGTAGAGATAAGTAAGATATTTTTCTTTTTTTTGGTCCATGATAAATAAGATATTTATTCCCCTTTTAAAAAACAAGCTAAGATATTTATTGTCAAATAAAAGGTACAAGTAAGATATTTTTCTCTTTAAAAAGATTTTTGTAAGATTTTTTACAAAAATCTTTTCAAAAATAAAATCAAATTTTTTGTATTGATCTTTTACTAAGCTTTAATCAGTTTTTTTAAAAAGATTTTTTTAATTTTATATTTTTTATGATTATTTCAATAAAACTAATGAACAAAACAATAATAAAACATAATAATTTCATTAAATGTTTTTTTTAAAAAAATAAAAAATGAGGGACCAATATCAAAATGTAGGGACTAATATAAAAAAATGTTGAAAGTGCAGGGACTAATGATATTTTTAAGTTAAAAAATTGGTTTTTTTGTCTTTTAATGTGCCACGTGGCGTGCCATGATTGGTCCACATGGCACACCGTTTGTTTTGATTTTTTTTAAACAGATACTTAACATAAGGACTAATGCCAAAAGTTTTATAAAGTGCAAAGACGAATGTCAAACAAAAAAAGTGCAGAACCAATGTCAAAATTGAATGAAAGTGTAGCTAAACACACATTAAAACCTAAAATTTATTAACGGAAAATATTTGGAAGCCACTCAATGATGTGTCCATTAAATAGAAAAATAAATAATAAAAAATGGTCTTGTTTTCATTGAAATATACAAGATAATGAACTTTTTTATTTTTTGAATTCTTAAATATAGTATTTTTTTTTATCTATTCGAATTACATTCCTTAGTAATATATTTCTAAATTGAAGAAAAAAATGATAGTTTAGGACTAAAAGATGGTTTATTTTAAAAATATTTTACGTCCACTCAATGAGTATGATAAATTATATTCTTTTAAACTGGTTTTTTTTTGAATAAATTCTTTTAAACCGTTAGATCGTAACAACATATATTATATTATCCTTCTTTAAAAAAAAAATGATATTATTCTTTAAAAAAACATATATTATATTATTATATAGATATGTCTAAAATATCTTCACACTTATCAAGTACACAAATTAAAAAAACTATAATCTTTTGCAGCAGTAGTATCCTATGTGGCTATGTCCTATGTTGCTTTCTCCGGTAATAATTTGGCAACGTGTATGTTTTGACACATGTTCTGGAACTTGTTACTCCTTATCCATTTACCTTATCTTACGTCAGTTGTACCATGTTTAAACATTAAATAAATAAATAAAGAGCTGAGTAATAATAATAATTTGGTACTTCTCTATTGTTTGTATTTAAATAGCGGTGAAGGTGGCAATAGTTAAAAGAATATCTTAGAACTATACTAGAAGCTTGTGATGATTACTACTACTAGCTGTGGCGGTAGTGAAAATTTTGTGAAAGAAGTGAAGATGATGATGATGATGACAGGGAGAGAGTGGAAGGATATTCCAGTTGAACTTTTGATGCAAATTTTGTCACTTTTAGATGATCAAACTGTGATTACAGCTTCTCATGTTTGTCATGGTTGGAGAGATTCCATTTCTTTTGCTCTCACTCGTTTATCACTCTCATGGTATGTACTTTATCATCATACATGTTTTTATATATGTGTTTATAAGCATGCTGACTTTACTTCCTATTAGGGGAATTGAGAGGTTTTATATGCATGACTCTGGAACCTGCATATTTTTCGATACTTTAAGAATAGGTTAGGAATTTCACATGAGATTTTTTTGGTTAAACATGTTTAGTAGTAACTATGCTATGACCTTTTTTATTAACCTCGGAATTATGGCGGACCGTCTTTAGTGGAGCCACTTTCCAACCACCTTTTCTATTCATAAGGTTCAAACTCGAAACCTTGTTTAAGAGATTTGAGTCCGATTTCATTCGGAGCTACAGAATATTCATTCATGATAATGTATAAGTAGGTGCCTTGTATGTTATGTTTAATATTTATTTAGCTTTGTGTAGTTTTAAAATCATGGTAAAGGATAACTTGTTTTTGGTTGGTTTGGTGTACTAGAATTCCTTAGTTGGGTTCAATTTGATACACGTTTAAAAAGCTTTAACAAATTACAACCAACTATATGTGTTACCAAATGTTTCTAATGATTTGTCCTCGTGAGTTTACCTTAGTTGGTAGGGACAATGCATAATATATGCAAGGTCTGATGTTTAAACCCTGGACACCACTTAAAAAAAAATGTTTCTAATGATCTGACATTGTCATGACTGATTGACTGTGTAAAATTATTTACATTGATGGTGTATGAAATAACTAATTTATGATTTACGCATGGAGGTCTTGTCTTGTGTAGTTCAATAAAGACCTACTCAATTTTAGTAATTGCATTCCTTTCATGTCTAGGTGTAGGAAGAACATGAATAACTTGGTCCTATCTCTTGCACCTAAGTTCACAAATTTGCAAACTCTAATCCTCCGACAAGACACGCCACAACTAGAGGACAATGCTGTCGAGGCTGTTGCACAATTCTGTCGCTACCTGCAGATCCTGGACCTCAGCAAAAGTTTCAAGCTTACCGATCATTCTCTGTATGCAATAGCCCTTCGTTGTTCTGATCTTACAAAACTCAACATAAGTGGCTGTTCATCCTTTAGCGACAATGCTCTTTCTTACCTAGCAGGTTTATGCAGAAAGCTGAAAATTTTGAATCTATGCGGTTGTGTTAAAGCTGTATCAGATACAGCATTACAGGTATGAGCATGATTGAAAATTTGACTATATTTTATTTTGGTCATAGAAAATAGAAATAGTTTATACATAAACACATATGATAGGCGCTTATGCTATAAGCCCTTAATTAAGTCATTTATCCGAACAAGGCCTTAAGATGGTTATGAAGTATGATCCTGTAAACAAACAAAATGCAGGCAATTGGACATCACTGCAATCAGTTACAGTCTTTGAATCTTGGATGGTGCGAACAAGTAAGCGATGTTGGAGTGATGAGTTTAGCATATGGATGCCCTGATCTTAGAACACTCGACTTATGTGGTTGTGTACTTATAACAGGTATTTCATTCGAAATTGCAGCACTTTACATCCTCTTAACTTTTGTCATTCTACTAATGTGCAAGTTTCATCTCCATGTTGTTCCTTATTTACTTGAGCTTAGTTTAGCATACATATGTATTCTTTCATCTCTTAGCAGTGTTGTCAAATAGCGGCTATGGCTGCTATAACATATTATTTGGTTCAAATTCCGCCATGCTATTGTTCCGCAATATGCTATTTAATACAAAATGTTGTCAAATAGCATAGAAATATTTGAACAACCTGCTATTTTCCGCGATTCACAATTGACAACACTAATCTATGACTACCAAAAGTGCAATCTTAACTCGATGTTGTTGCTGCAGATGACAGTGTAATAGCCTTGGCGGATAGGTGTCCTCATCTGAAGTCCCTTGGACTGTACTACTGCAAAAACATAACAGACAGAGCAATGTACTCATTGGCACAAAGCAAAGTGAATAATAAGATGTGGGGATCTGTGAATGAAGAGGATGGACTGAAGACTTTGAACATTAGCCAGTGTACATCACTCACTCCATCTGCTGTTCAGGCTGTTTGTGACTCATCCCCTGCACTTCACACCTGCTCAGGAAGACATTCACTCATCATCAGTGGCTGTCTTAATCTTACATCTGTGCATTGTGCTTGTTGTGTCCGGCCGCACCGAGCTATAAATGCTTTTCCTCACTCAGCTCATTGAACCAGAAAGGTTTTGATGTATAAAGACACTTCAAGATAGTGCCTTGAATGGACTAGAGAAGTGAGAAAATATTTACCTCTATTAGATGTTTATGTTGATGCTGTATATTATATGTAGAAGAAGAACTTGAACTTTTCTAGTTTTTATAGTTTACAACATTTTGATGTAAATTTTAGTTTCTTCAGAGTTTGGCTATAAACTTATGGTAACATATCAAACATGGATTTTCAAAATTGTGTGGTTTTATGGAAGGATTTTAATATGATGTTAGATTTCTTTGATTTGGATTTTTCTAATGAGAAATGAACTTCTTGGAATTGACGGTGCTAAATGTATTTTTTTCTTTTTTTTTTTGGAGTAAATTGAAGGAAGATGAGAGTCTGTGGTGGTAAAAAGAAACTATAGCATATAAAAGGTTGCTCTATAGGCCTTCAGTTTGCTCAACCCGTCGGAAGATAGTTTCGGAAAGATAGTTTCGGACAGGTTTGTGCCGTCCGAAGATATAGTTCCGATAAATTGAGACTTTTGAGCAAACATGAGTGGCCTATAGAGAAATTTCCTATAGCCTACAAGAGACCATTTCACTACATATCGGGTTTTGGTATTTGAGTTCTAAAACATCCCTTGAGGCTATTGCAATGGCATGCTTTATTCACAAGAAAGAGGAGATTGAATGGAAAATGTACTATCTCAGTAAAATTAAATAGTTTTATATCAGCAATTCCCTTTTGCATGATTATGTTCCCATCTATTCCTGTCACAAACAAGCAAGTGAGACAGATGAAAGGAAAATGTTCTAGCCAAATCTATTAAGCTTTTACCTTAGCGAATTGCAGTGAAGAGAACAAACACAACCTTCTACTTCCAAGTTCAATTTTCCTTCACTAGACATAGAACAAGCTGCTATAAGATGGCTATCAAAAAATTGTTATAGCAACTCTTCCGTGGAAATTCGTCTGTATAGTAACTAGGATCCTTCAAAGTCTCACCCAAGAAAAATAAATGAAAAAAATGAGGGTTCACAGCTTTTCACAATCTCAAATAATGAAACTTTTAGAAAGGACTAAAGGAGGTGATTTATAGACAAAAAGTATTAACTTCTTGTAACTGCTAGCACTATTGACAGAAAGTTCTAAACCACATCCAATTAAGTGATTGCATCGTCAATGAGGTAACCTAATGTCTAAAAGATTTTGGTAAACACACTTGATAAAAGATACAAACAAAATGATGCAATAATGCTGATATATTTGATACATAATTCAAAATAACAATGTATAAAATCGAAAAACATGTCACCTAGTTTTAATCTTACAATAGACCTCTCATAATCATCTCACAAAGAAGTTTTTCCGCCATATCATTTTCATCTTTTTCGAACAAAGAAAGAATAATTATTTCATAAGTTTTAGCATTTGGCATGCAGCCATTTTCTTTCATTATTGACAGCAAAGCCAGCGCTTCATCAAATAAGCCATTGTAACAGAATCCATGGATCATAACAGTATATGTATAGACATCTAGATTGTAGCATTTCATTAGAAGATCTTGAAAAACCTCTTGTGCATCCTTAAGCCTTCCATTCAGACATAGTCCCTTGATAAGAATAGTATATGTATATGAACCTGGTTGAATACCTTGGTTTTTAAATTTTCTTAACAATGTGATTGCTTCGTCAACATGGTGATTTTTGAATAATACATCCAATATAGAACTGTATGTAATTATATTAGGTTGTTGACCTCTATCATCCCAAGCATCTGAGATTCTCCCTGATTTGCACAAGCCATCAATAAGGGAACTATAAGTTATCGTATTAGGAATGAGTTGTCTGTGTTGCATTTCTTTGAAGAGATTGACAGCTTCATCCACCGTATTAATCTTACAAAATCCATTAATCATGATACTGTAACATTGAACATCAGCAATCACTCCCCTTTGGGCCATAGTGTTGAATATAACCTCGGCCTTGTTCACTTGTTTAACAAGACAATATCCATCTATTAAAGAATTATAAGTAACAACATTAGGTTTTACGCCTTTTTTCATCAATACGGCAACCACTGCTTTAGCTTCTTTCGGTTTTCCTTCCTTACAAAAACCATCAACCAATATATTCAAGGTATAAACATTTGGGTTAAGGTTTTCCAATATCATTTTATGTAACAAACCAATTGCATCTTTCAATTGACCCACAACGCAAAAGCACTAATTAAATTATTACAAATGAGAACATCAGGAGAAATTCTCTTAGCTACCATTTCAGAATATAAATCAAAAGCATCATTAACAAGTTTATCTTTGCACATACTATCAATGATCGTGGTATACATTACCAAATTAGGCTGAACCAATTTCCCATCAACTCGTCTCAGCAAGTCAAGGGCAGCTCTTGTTTCTCCAACTTTACATAATCCATTAACCAAGGTTCCATAACTAACAATATCAAACCGAAATCTTGGCGCTACCACCTTGTCATGAAAGTGCAATGCTTCACGGACCTCACCTTTAAGACAGAGACCTTTAATGAGTGTAGTCAAAGTTATCACATCTGGGTGGTAACCCATCTTGAGAATCTTGGCAAATACGGAAAAGGAAAAAGAGTTTTCACCCAAATGACAAAAACAATTGATCAAGATGCTCAAAGTGATTAAACTTGACATAACTCCGTTTAATTCCATTTTTTGATGCAGCGAAACAGCAGTGGTGTAATGGTTGGCCTTGACAAGGGAACCTAAAATCATTCCAAAATGGAAGATGGGTGGGATAGGATTTTGATGAAGCATGTGATTGAATGAAGAAACGAGACTGTGTTCATCTTGGTTTGAAGAGGGAAAGCAACAAAGGAATCTAGGGTTTAGATGTTGAAAGTGAGACAAAACGGGTCTGAAAACCGAGACAGCAACATATGTCAATGTTGCAAAGGACATTGTCTGTTGAATCTTGTTCGAGATGATGATGATGATGTTACAGTTTACAGCCGCTACAAATTGTACAAATCTCACTTCTGGTGTGTGCTAGGGACAAAATAATCCAGTTGAAGCTTTGGTCTGTTTACGTTTAGCATAAACCATGAAAATATTGGTCTAACTTGGATCACAAGTTATAGCGATAGGAATAATAGGCAACCACAATAATGCAATACACCTAGGCATGGCAATGGGGTGGGGTGGGGACGGGTTTTGCCTTCTCCATCCCCACCCCTTACTCCCATATACTTACTCGTTACCCTACCTATATCCAACGGGGATGAGAAATTGAATCTCATCCCCGTTCCTCAATGGGTTCGGGTATTCCCGCCACATCCCCATCCCCGCAGTGAATCAATATTTTTAATAAAAAAAGAATTTTATTAAGCTTCAATGGTAATGTTGTAATGCATTATCCAACAATTTGCGCTCATTTTAACATTTCCTTACCGAATAATTCAGTTACTTCTTTAACTATGAATGAAAGTTCTTATATCATGACCATTATCAAACTAAATAACATGACATATCATCGTCAACCCCCTCAACAAAAACAAAAACATGACCTTTCTACATTCGGGTGGGGTTTGGGTATGGGTTCGGGGTGGGTACATATATCTCTGTTACCCGTCCGTATCCGTATTTTGAAATCGGGGAAAACCCAAACTCAGTCAAATCGGAGAAAACTCGTCAAATAAGGGTTGGTTTGGGTGGGTACCCATGGGCACGGGTTTTGTTGTCATACCTAAGTACACCTGACACATAATCTCTTTTTTTCGGTTCTCTCTCTTCCCTTTTTTTCTCCCCCATGTCTGACTTACGCAACTTTCCCATTTTAGCGGTTGTTGTATTATGTCCCATCCATACTACCAAAAATAGTACAATTTTTCCCCATTTCAGATTTAACACAATTTTCTCATTTTAATTATATACAATTTAATTTGAATCGGTTTTTAGATATCTAAAATGCAATATGTAATTTTTTTATTAATATTAATATTATACATAGTATTCTACAAAAAAATAAATAATATACATAGTAAAGTAATAGGTTTAATCCAAAATGTTACATGAATATGTTAAAAAATTAACATTATAGAATAAAAATGATCGATTATATTCGAAATATACGAATACGAAGTAATGATAATATGAATTAATTTAATGTACTCTCGGTCCTAAATATAAGAGAAGAATCTTTTAGACCATAATACGATTAAAAACCAACAAACATCATATTAACTTCTTCAAAAACAAACATCATATTAATCACATCTTATAATACTAATAAAAGAATAAATAAGTATAAAAACTTTCACCCATGGTTCGTTCCAAATATATTTCCCTCCTTTGAGTATTATATAAGTTTGAGTATTATAAAGGAAATTGCACTCTTTGAGTCCGTGCCAAACTACAAGGTTCGTTCACAGATTATTTCTTATTTCTTGATCCCTGTCAAAATCATCCAGAGATTTATTTATACATAAAATATAAGACTAATTCCCTATTATTACTAGATTGTAAGAAATTAATGGATCATAACAACTTTGCTACTCGTGCCAAACACCAATTGAGTATTATAAATATAAAAACTTAAAAATAAATTTATAAGTTAAACACCAATTGATAAGTTTAAACACATCTTAGAATAAATAAATTTAAAATATATTCATCACATCTTTGAGTATTATAAGATGAGGACTATATGTTAAACACCAATTGATATGTTAATTTCCTTTATGTATAAGGTGTATCCCTCCTTCTCCTGTTAGATGAGGACTATACTCAAACTTTAGACAATGATGATGAGATAAAAAAGAAGAGAAAAGCATAATTGGTATATAGAATTTTCAGTTGAGGAAAATTTATGACATTGATCTTAAAACTATACTTAAATACAATAATTTGATTTCGAAATCGCATAGAGTACTAAGTAGCTCAGCTAGAATTAGATTTAACTTGATAGGTAGTGCTTCATTGTATGGTTATGGAATGAAACGTTCACACCAAAGTTCTGGAAATTTCAGTTTGTTATGGAGAGAAAAGCAAAAGGAAATGGTGCCTCAAGTCTTGATTCTCTTGTTGATGCATCTGATGAAGAAAATGATACTTTTTAAGAATTACCAATTAACAGCGATGTTAATGGAATAAGAAGTGTGAAATCACATCCTAAGTATGTTCGGATTGTGGGTAAGCAGATGGTGGGAATATAAGGAAACTAAGAAGGCATGTTCATCATTTGAAAGTTTCTTCTGTTGGAGTTGGTCAAATTCACTCATCATCAGTGGCTCAATGTTGATGTTAGATTTCTTTGATTAGGGTTTTTCAAAATGAAAAATGTACTTCTTGGAACTGATTTAGCTCAATGTTTTCTGGTGGATTAAATTGCAGGAAAATGGAATATATGCTGGTAAAAAGAAACTATGATAAAGGTGTCTATTTTCCAAACAGAAAATTTATAAATTGAAGTTCTTATTCTTAAACTAGTCCTTAAATTGACTATGTAGCATGTGTTGAACACCAACAAGGAGTCACTGATTTCAGCTTTTTTTACTCATTTCAAATTTTGATTTCCATTTTCGTAACACACAGTAAGTCATATAATATAACGAGATCAAACAGCGTCTAGTTCTTTCATTCTGAAAGATTTTCACCATATCAATCACATAGTTGGTCATGAATTTCCAATCTTATCGCAAACAGAAGTTGATATGAATCTTCAATAGGTAACAAACAAAAGCTGAGGAAATACGTGAACAAAAGAGATGCGGAATTGACTGAAATTAACATTTGATCAAGTGTTATGTATGCCCGTGTAATTTGATGTCAATGTAATTACAACAAACAACAAAATATCAATGATTTGCACCATTGTCTTCACAAAACTACGTTCAGAGGGAATGAGACAATTTCTTTGTGTATATCATTCAACGAAATATTGACAGGGGATGAATTTTGGTTTCATATTCCATATGTGTATATGGATCATTTGCTTTTGTAAACTATCTCCTCTTCATCGTCCACATCAAATGCGGGATTACAAAGGCATTTGAAGAGCCTACCGATACCCTGCAGAAGCAGAAATGTTTACATATTTGTGTAATGGAAGTGTCAACACGTATGAAAACACTGACATATAGATACCAATTGTGATTAAATGTAAAACTATTGTACCTGATTGAAAAAGGGAGTTCGATAGGTTAGTGCTCTATGTGATGATTCATCGTCTGATGAATCAGAGCTGCTTCCTTCATCATCAGAATCAACAGCGAGTTTCTTCTTCAATGTTTCTCCTTTTGCATTCTTTTCCTGAAAGAAGAACGTTGCTTTATATCAGTTAATAGAGGAAAAATAAGTTTCTTATCACTGTTACTATATGATAGCTTACTTAACTCCGTCGTGTGTTATCATTAAAAAAGTAACTATAAAAAATTATTTTTAAATATAAAATATAGACAAGTAGTTAGTGTGTTATGGTAAAAATAGAAGATTTGGACGTTAAATTTCGGTAAATTTGGTGATTGTTAATGGTTTTAGAAGTCTTGCATTTATAGGATAAGAATTTAGTGTTGTCAATCATAAAAACTTGTTGTTAGCTACATTACAGCCGCTATTTGATAATCTATAATACAGTGCATATTTCAGAACAATGATGATTTGTTCAAACTCTACTCTACTATAATGCTACTATTTATTAACTTGGAATGTGGAAATAAATCATAGATGAAAACCAAAATGCCATGCTTTTTTGTTCGAGGCAATTACTATATTTGAAAGATATTCAATCCAAATTTTCACCAGATCTCAATAATCGCTACCTTATCTTTCATCAAAGATTGATAGGCATAATGCTTGTATTTAAAGTTTAAACCAAAATGGATCTTCTGCAGCCGATTTTATGATTTTTCTTTCTCATCTAACAGTCTGTAGACTGTATTATTAAGCCGGCTGAAGAGGATCTAAGTCCAAATAAATGGAATCTAGTTGTGGATAATAAGGATACTTGATGCTAAATAAGTTAAAATGCGCACCTGAAATATCTTCCCGAGAATTTTAAGAGCGGTAGCTCGAACTTTAAGTTCCTCTCTCCTAACATTATTTTCCTTTAGCACCTGCAATAAAAGAGTTATGAGTCAGAATCTTCTCTAGCCCTTTCATTTCCTATATTATGCTGGTTCATCATAAAAGAAAATCAATCTCACAAAAGAAATCATATCTAAAAGTCACAATCACTAATCCCAGATACACTAGGCTCAAATAAAACCTTATAGTTTCATACCAATGGCTTTATACATGAGGCACTGAATATTGACTACAATAAGCTTTTTTTTCAATAACAAAATCAAATACAATAACATGTTTGCTGATGAACTACTTATATCCGATTACACATACAGAAAAGCATAAAGTGTTTTGTTATGTGTAATTAAAACGCATTAAGAACTTACCATTTGACACACATGTGCAAGGGTTACTTCTATGTCCACTACATTCAACTTCCACAAGGAATTCAACAAAGTGTCTTTATTAAGACGAATATGGGAGTCAACATTTTCAGGGCAACTACCACTTGTTTTAAATGTCTTGCTGAGTTCTTCTTGAAGTTGGAGCAACTGAAAAGCACCTAAATCATATGTGCACCATATAATCAAACATTGTTCTGACTAACTAACTTCCAATAAGAAGAAACTGGCATTAAGGGAAGGGTTGCAAATGGAGAATTGAGATGTCTTTCATTATACCTTTAGCAGCTGTTAACTGTGATTTCCAAAAATGTCCTTTATTGCGAACCCATTCAGCCAGAAATGGAACTCCAAGATAAAGGGCCTTTTTCCCTAGTTCTTGTGCTGCTTGTCTTGAGTATATATAGCCGATGGTATGTAACATGTCAACTCCAAAGGCTGCAACATAGACACGGGTAACTGGTTAGTAATATCGCTGATACATTGCCATAGCGTCATTATAACTGCTATTTAACAAAACTATGTACTAAATACCATACGGTGTAACGATAACGATTTGTTTCAATTTCACCATGTTATGGCCGCTATTTGACATGGTAAGTAATATCCTTGATATAGTAACATGCTATAAAGAAAAATCTGTTTAATTACATAGACATTAGTGGCACACATAAATCACCATAGTTCATGGCAAGCATAATAGCAAATGAAGAGAAAGTCTTCCAATTTTGATGGAAAATGAATGAGTATGAGTCAACTAGTTTAAATTTTCAGGAAGAGGTGTTGGTCAAGCTTTGAAGTTCTGTGTATTGCATTCAATGTTTACAACTTTCAATTATATTGAATTGTGCTTGGCCCCAAGAATTGCAGGTAGAATTCACTAACCTGCGTGAGAAAGTCGTCTTGCTTCAGATTCTGCGCGCTGGTAGAAACCCTTTTGGTCACCACGGACATATTGGCTGAGAAAATCCTTCAAAAATCTTGCTAGCTTTTCTTCCCTTCCTTTTTGGACTTCCTATTTTGAAGCAAATCATAATGTAAAATTCATTAAAAAGATCCTTACCTATTGATATTTTCTTTCACAATAAGAGAAACTGTGGAATTGGAGTTTTGCTACTTACTGTGTTCTAGAAACGTTTAAAAAGAACCTTGAAAATAGAAATAAACCTCCAAAACATTAACTGAGTTTTTGTTTCTCTCTTATCACAATGATATTGGCAAAAACAATGTCATAATGAAAACTGAATTTCAAAACACACTTGCCTTTAACTTCTCCTGCAAATCCTCACTTTCATCACCTAGTTCAGAAGAAGCCATCGATGCAACAGCTAGATGCCCAACGTAGTCCTCAAACAATTCACTTCCAAAGAGCAAGGCAAAGACAGCCATTGGATCAAGCATAGTTTCTCTGTCAAAGCAACCCTTTAATCATTAGTATTTCGTGAAAACATCTTCACCTTAAAGTGAAGAAATACAGCAATTTAGTACAATTAAACGGGATGTATACTGATCAACTTATTTTTTTTATTGATAACATTATTACACCCTTTTTTTTTTTTCTCTTTTCCTATTCATTTTGAGGAATTTGCATTAGCGGTTTGTACTACGAAACTTTGGATAAGTGACTATGGTAATGTCGCAGTCATGGTTTTGAATTACGGTTGGTAACATTGCGCACAGAACTTTTAAGGACCACAACACAACCGAAAAGACTACTGTAATTTAAACTTGTGTTTCTAACCAGCCAAGTAGAATTGTGACTTAGACGCCGATCTATAATCGCTCTGTATTAGACAGCCAAGGCTCTTGGGAAAATTAACTATAATGAGTATCTAATAGCAACAAAAATAGAAATTATAGTAATGTATTTCAACATCTATTCGAGTAATAGAAAACAGCAATGTTGTTATATATACCATATATGCAATCAGAGAATACAAGTGATCATGTCTAAAACTCAACCTATATACCAATCATGTAAACCTTTTACATTGATTAAATCATATCTCACATATGAAGCACTGACACAAATGCAGACACTGGACACGAGCAAGACCGACACATAAACATGTAATAGTTTAAAAAATTGAAGTGGTTGAATTAAATGTAATCACATGTCTTAGTGTCGAGACTTGAGATGATGATGATGATGATAATAATAGAATAAAAATAAGTAAATAAATAAAGTAGCATTGAGGTGTATACCTAGATACAGAATGCTTGCCATTTTGATCATATCCATTCCTTTGTACTGGATCACTCAAAACCTGATATGCTTCTCCCAAAATCTGGCAATAACATAAGTTCAATTATATTATAATTTAAAAACTAAATAAATAAAAAATTAATAAGATTTATAGTGTAACTAACTAGTAGTACCTGGAATTTGTGTGCAGCATTGGGATCGTTTTGGTTTCTATCAGGATGAACTTGCTTTGCCTGTAATTAAGCAAAATTCAGAATTTGAATCTTGGTAATATAGAATTTCAAGAAATGAATGTTGAAGTAAAAAAGAACCTTATGATAATAAGCTTTGCGAATTTGATCATCAGAAGCAGAAGGAGAAACTCCGAGGATATCGTAATACTCAGTTTCTTTCACCATTGTTCAACGATTGAAGCTGTGAAGAAAGAAGAGAAAAAGAAAGAAAAAGCGAAATAGGTAGTGAGTGAGTCACGAGGAGGTGTAGGCTTTACAGTTCTAAATGTTATCATTACATTACCAAAAGTGCTTTTTCGCGGGAGATAACTGTTTTTTTAACTTCTTTTTGCATCATTCTCCTATTTCTTTTTTAATATTTATTTTAATTTTAATGATAACCCTCCAAGAGAGTGATTTTAGGAGCTGTCAGTTGCTTCTACTTTTTCTTCGGGAATTGGGGTGGTGTCGTGTGTTATTTTTAACTACTACTTTTTATTTATTCAAAAATAATTTTATATTTCCAGCTCAAAACACAAAGCTATATCATCAATCATCATTTCATTTTAGCGTCACCCTTGACGTACAACACCTTAAGGTTAAGGCCAATATTTAAGCCTGTGTCTATCTCTCTTGCACTGGAACCATTCGCATTAAGGAGGGGTTTTTTAGGCTATACAAATGTGTTATATATAAAGGCCGGGTAAAAACGGATTTTAAATAAAATAATAAAGGTAAATATGAGAGAAGAAAAAAAGATAAGATATACTCTCGAAGAGAAATGCTAAATCAATCTCTCACCAATTTAGTCCTTAAATTATATGAAATCCATCAATTTAGTTCTTAGTATTGATATTAAAGACTAAATTGACGGATTTTGTATATTTTAAAGACTGATATTTGATATATTTTTATAATTTATAGACTAAATTAAAAAGAGAGCCATAGTTTAGAGACTAAATTGATAATTTATTCATTGGTATAAAATAATGTAAAAAAGATTTTATGTTTGTAGGATCATGGTGGGCTAAAGAAAGTAATTTGACAGGTATAGAACCTAGTGCAGAACTCTGGCACCACTTTTGAGTTGCAGCTAACTCATTGCAGACAAGACTCTCTTGCCTTTCACTAATTAATGTATAGAGATACCAATATCCTCTAATAAACAAGCATAGATGTTGCATCCCAGATGGTAACACATGGTTGAAAGTATCGCTCGTGTTGATAAGGAACAAGAAGGAAAACGGATGCTTGAAAAAGAAGAAAAATCAAATAGAATCATATTGAATTGATTATGAATGAGATACGTTGATACGCCGATAGAGCTGATAAACTACTAATGGTAATAACCCTTTAACATTCTAACTATTCTCATAATACAATATTTCTAGCTAAGAGTAATTCCTGAAGGAGAGATTACATGTAGTCAAGGTTGCTATGGAAGGGAAGATAGAAGTACACCCACAATAGCAATGAAAATAGCAAGAGAGAAAAAGATAAGACATTTGTTTTTGTAAACTTTCTCCTCTTCATCATCCACAATAACTTTCTCGTTTTTGAAGAGCCTATCCATACCCTGCAGAAGCAGAAATGTTTACATATTTGTGTCATCAAAGCGTCAACACCTATGAAAACACTGACATATAGATACCAGTAATAATATGAGAAAATAAAACCGATTAAATGTAAAACTATCGTACCTGATGGAAAGAGGGAGTTTGATAGGTTAGTGCTCTATAGGATTCATCGTCTGATGAATCAGAGCTGCTTCCTTCGTCATCAGAATCATCAGCAAGTTTCTTCTTCGGTGTTTCTCCCTTTGAATTCTTTTCCTGAAGTAAGCACGTCACTTTATATCATTTACTAGACGAAAAAAAACTATGTCTCATCATTGTGACTATATTAGGATGTCAAATTTTCGTGATCGTTAATCATTTAAGAAGTATTGCGTTTATGGGATAGCAATTTGGTGCTGTCGTCAATCATGGAAAGTAGTTGTTTCTTCAAATTTTTGGCATGTGTTCCTAGAAAGCTGAAAGTTTGAAAACTTGATGCTAAATATGTTAGTATGTGCACCTGAAATATTTTCCCAAGAATTTTAAGAGCGGTAGCCCGACCTTGAAGTTCCTCTTTCCTAACGTTGTTTTCCTTTAGCACCTGCAATAGCAAATTCATTAGGAAGAATCTTCTAGCCTTTTCATTTCCTATATTATGCTGGTTAATCATTAAAAAACAATTTTCACAAAAGGTCAAATCCAAAATTCACTATCATTCATTTCAGATACTTTAGGCTCAAATCTTTATAGCTGACAATTCCACATTTCATCATATCCTTATATTTTCATACCAATTGCTTCGTGGTCTTAAACAAAAGGCATTGAATACAATGACATGTTTGCTGATCAACAACTGTATCATATTACAGACAGAAAAACATATAGTGCTTTATTATATACTACATTTGTCTCAAACATAAGAATTTGTTGACTAGATCAAGGAATTTAAGAAAACTGATAGTAATATTAAATTCATTGAGAGAGAATTAGTTTTCCAAGTTTACCCTTTATGAGAAAGAATTAGTTTATGTTTCCATCATATTATTTATTGCAAAGAAAAAAATAAAACACAAATTAGGAGTATGATGGCAAAAAAAAAAAAGTTACTGAAAAATTGAAAGGGTCCTATAAAAAGAGACAAGGAAAAATTTCAAGATGCATTAAGAACTCACCATTTGACACACGCGTGCAAGGGTTACTTCTATGTCTGCTACATTTATCTTCCACAAAGAATTCAATATAAATGTCTCCTGATTAAGACGAATATGTGAGTCAACATTTTCGGGGCAACTACCGCCCGTTTCAGATTGCTTGCTGAGTTCTTTTTGAAATTGGAACAACTGATAAGCACCTAAATCATATGTGCACAATATAATCAAACATTGTTCTGACTAACTAACTTCCAATAAGAAGAAACTGACATTAAGGGAAGGGTTCCTAATGGAGATGTCTGTCATTATACCTTTAGCAGCTGTAAACTGTGATTTCCAATAATGTCCCTTACTGCAAACCCATTCAGCCAGAAATGGCACTCCCAGATAAAGGGCATTTTTCCCTAGTTCTTGTGCTGCTTGTCTTGAATATATATATAGCCTATGGTATGTAACATGTCAACTCCAAACTCTGCGAACAGAGACACAGATGACTAGTTAGTAATATCCAGTGAAATAACGGTTTGTTAAAATTCCGCTATGCTACATTGATATTGCTGCTATTTAATGCACAATTTATTAAATAGCTTATCACATAAAACTATTGATTTGTTCAAATTCCACTACATTATAGTGTTATATCCACTTTTGACATGGTAATATCCTTGATACAATAACATGCTATAAAGCAAATCCTGTTTAATTGTATAGATGTTAGTTGCGCGCATAAATCAGCATAGTTCATGGCTTGCAAGGCAGGAAGTGAAGATAAAGCATTCCAGTTTTGATGAGAAATGCAAGAGTCAACTCGTTTAAAATTTCAGTAAGAGAAATGTTAAGTCAAGCTTAGAAGTTAAATGTGGGGCATTCAATATGTACAGCTTCAAATG
The DNA here is from genome assembly GCA_946800305.1 of Medicago arabica. NCBI lineage: Eukaryota > Viridiplantae > Streptophyta > Magnoliopsida > Fabales > Fabaceae > Medicago > Medicago arabica. The sequence goes on along the minus strand of OX326965.1, from coordinate 11,248,629 downwards.
ATAAGCAATTGCACGATGCGTTTGGCACCAAAGAAATGCAGGTAGAATTCACTAACCTGCATGAGAAAGCCGTCTTGCTTCAGATTTAGCGCGCTGGTAGAAACCCTTTTGGTCACCACAAACATATTGGCTGAGAAAATCTTTCAACAATCTTGCTAGCTTTTCATCCCTTTCTTTCTTGGCAACCTATATTGAAGCACAACATACTGTTAAATTCAATAAAAACGATCTTTGTCTTTTGAGTTGTGCTACTAACTTATTGTGTTCTAGAAACGTAAAGAATATAGAAAGAACCTTGAAAATATAAACAAGTCTCCAAAACATAACTTGAGCTTTTTTTGTGTTACCAAAATTACAATGCGAAAAACAAAGTTATAACGAAAACTGAATTTCAAAACATGCTTGCCTTTAGCTTTTCCTGCAAATCCTCAATTCCACCAGCTAGTTCAGAAGAAGCCATCGATGCAACAGCTAGATGCCCAACGTAGTCCTCAAACAAATCACTTCCAAAGAGCCGGGCGAAGACAGCCATTGGGTCAAGCATAGTTACTCTGTCAAGGAAACCATATATTAATATTTTGTGAAAACATCTTCACCTTAAGGGAAGAAGGAGGTATATTTTGTGAAACCATATTTTAATATTTTGCAAAAACATCTTCACTTTTAATTTTTGTTGATTACATCCTAGTTTTCTTTTTCTCTTTTCCTGTTCATTTTGAGAAATTTGCATTCAGGTTTCTACTTAGGAACTTCGGAGAAATGACAAGTGATCATGTAAGATGTCTATGTCATGGTTTTAAAATGTGGTCTTTAAAATTGTGGCCACAACTATTAGATTTTGGGGACTGCATCGATTGGGACTCACGATCATATTTATCAAGAACCAGAACAACAAAGGCTAATGGAACTTAAACTTGCTGTGTTTCTAACCTGACAAGAAGAATTGTGACTTAGACACCAATCTATAATACCTCTTACCTAAAATTAATTATAATGAGTATCAAATAACAACAAAAATGGAAACTACTACGTTTATTCGAGTTATACATACCATATATGAAGTCAGAGAGTACAGGTGATCATATATTTGTATTCAATCTATATACCAATCATGTAAATCTGTTTTGTACAATGATTCAGTCATATCACATTTATGAAATACCGACACAGATACAGACACCAAACATGACACTATATGATGCTGATGTCAACAAATAAACATGTAAGAAGTTAAAAGAAAAAAAAAATTGAAGTGATTGAATCTAACTACATGTGTCGATGTTAACCATCATTGCTACATAATATCGCATGCAATATAATAATAATAATAATAATAACAACAACAACAAGAATTGATGTGTACCTAGATACAGAATGCTTCCCATTTTGATCATACACATTTCTCAGTACTGGATCGCTCAAAATCTGATACGCTTCGCACAAAATCTGCGAACAACATAATTATAATATTATTAATATAGATAATTATTATTTTTTTGAAAGATGATATAGATAATTATTATATCTTTCAAAACAAAATAAATAAATAAATAAAGAAATAATAAAAAGTTTGATAAGATATATAGTGTAATAACTGCTATACCTGAAATTTGTGTGCAGCATCAGGATCGTTTTGGTTTCTATCAGGATGAACTTGCTTTGCCTGTAACAAGAAAGTATGCAAAATTCGCAATTGCGATTTCAATATTCATAACATAGAATTTGAAAAAAGAAAGAAACACAAGAAATGAATTTTTGAACCTTGTGATAATAAGCTTTGCGAATTTGATCATCAGAAGCAGAAGAAGAAACTTGGAGGATTTCGTAATACTCTGTTTCTTTCACCATCATTCACCGATTGAAGCTTCTGAGAAATGACACTGAACTGAATGAAGAAGAGGAAAAGAAAGAAAGAAAGAACAAGGAAGAGAAATCGGTGAGTCTCGACACGAGTCACGAGGAGTGTAGGAATTCATAATCACACCAAGTGCTTTTCCGCGGGAGATATCTGTATTTTTTACCAACGGTATATTCAACTATAACTGTAAATAAAGCACACAAAAAAATTAATTATAATTTAAAACATGCAAATACAATGAGGGAATTAGTGTGTTAAACAGTTTGGGAGTTGTGCTGGTGCATGTTTAAAAAATTCGCAAGATAACAATGTAATCGGCTTAAAAGATGTAAAACACGTTTATTTACGTCAAATAAGTGTATAAATGTTTTGTCAATCATTCAATGATGATTTGAGACGCATTTCTTGCAAAATATTGAAATTTTGGCTGAAGGAGGAAATAGAAAGGTAGAGTTATAGGGCAAGTGAGGTTGACCGATATATATGTAAGAGAAGATCGGGTTGTAACTCTCGAACTTGAGCGATAGGAAGTTTCAATTTGATAGATTAAGTTCGCAACTTCTGATAGGGGCATTTTTTAGTTTTTGAACGGCCTATGATCAATTGAAGGGGCTTGTGAGCAACCTATGATCAATTTCTTGCTCTTTTGTTGGGCTCTCCATCGAGACCTATGATCAATTGAAGGGGCTTGTGAGCAACATATGATCAATTTCTTGCTCTTTTGTTGGGCTCTCCATCGAGAACGAGGTGTGTTATATAAAAAAGTATATTCTTTTGCACCTTTGAGAGGTTGAATACACTTTTATTATATTTGGTATCTTAACAAATGCATCAAGGCTATTTTTCTTTGTTAAAAAGAAAAATAATAACTATCTCAAAGGACTAATTAGCATTTTATATATTAATTACTCATTCCTTTTCAAAATACATGTCGCAAGCAATCATTGTACATATGCCAATATACAATTTTAACCATTAATATCTTTAATCATATATAATAAAAAATTATAAAAATTTGAAATTTTGAAAATATTCATTGAGACAAATCCAACAACATCTTACATGCTAACATTTGGATTTATATATTAGTTAAAAAAAACATGGTCAAAGTAAGTTATATGAATAATGCAATCGTAAAATTGCAAACATATATTTCTATGAAGTAGTTTAAATAGGATTTTAATTCATACATGCATCGACCGACATAATACATATTTAATTTTGCTCATAACTACCTTCAAAGTCATACAAATGATGTATTATAATTTATCGAAGGTATGCAATATTTTTCACTAACGGTGCATCAAAAGTATTCTTACGTACATATCTTCTATATTTCCAGCTACACACACACACGTTTCAGTGTCACCCTCGTCGTGGACCTTAGAGCCATGGCAAAGAATTGACAAATGATTCTCTCCCGTACTCAACGGCTCTAGTGGGAGATACACAGTTGCTTTAATTATTCAAAAAGTATTCTCATTTTAGGCCTTCGTGTCTATATCTCTCTCCTGTTAGAACCATTGAGTATAATTTCTCAAAGGAATTAGGAAATTGCTTTTAACAAATCCCTTTTTGTTATATTCACTCAAAATTAAAAAACGGAAATCTGCATATTTGGTTGCTACATGTCTATAGAGCAGACATTACCATTTACAGAATGTGGTTATAAAGAAAAGGCAACCAAAAAATCACAGTTTTGGGATTCATGTTAAGCTGCGAAAAATAATTGTAGGGCGTGTCCAAATATAGAACTATGACACTACATTTGAGTTGCAGCAACCACATTGCAGACAAGGCCTCTTGTCTTCTTTCACTAATTAGTGCATATATATAGCAATGCCTAGACATCACAAGTAATGATGTCTTACGCTTCGCGAAAGAAAAACTTTTGGTTTGCATAATAATGAAAAGAAAGCAAAATGGCAAATTATTCCGACTATTTTGCCACCACCACAGAAGAAATCAAATTCAAGTTCTTCTGCAGTGCAGAGGGGAATGGCCATGGGTGATTATCATGAGGGATAGAACTCAAGCATATACATTACTTTCCTGTGTAGACATATTTCATATGTTGAACATCAAAGCATTAAAAATGTAGGCAGATTCTGAAGATTGATCATGATATACAGACTAACGAAATTAATTTTTTGGTACAGGCAATGAAATTTCATAGCACTTGAAATTCACATCATACTGAAAAGTGGAGGGTGACAGCTCCTTAAAAACATCATAATCACCATGAGCAACAGCTACTAGTTGATGCATCAGACTCTTGCGGTTTCTGCTTGAAGATGTTCTTTTTCACACCAGATGAGCCCTCAGCCAAGAGGCTTGGTGTATCCAAAATCTGGAAACAACAAAAGGAATCCCAAAATTGAAACATTACTTCCACTTTCTGAAAATGCTGATTTGTACTTAATGTTAATGCAACTAACTTGAAGCAAATGGGTGATTGGATAGGGGAAACAAAACCATTTTTCATTTTATTATCATTTGAGTTACTGATAAGTTTCATTACTTGAAGGCAGTTTTTCTTAAAATATATTTCACAAGAAAAAATTGTCAAGAAAGGACAAAAACATAAAATTACCAACTTTCAGCAAGCTTGAGTTTTTTTTATTAATTTTCATGTTTTTGAGGACATGGAGGAGAGTTGAACATGTACCTTCATTACAAGCTCCTCAAAACACTGCTCAACATTTACTCGAGTTTTAGCACTGCATTCAGTATAGAGGCACCCATATTGCCTTGCAAAGTCCACCGCTTCCTTTTTGGTAACAGCCCTTTCACTTTCCTAAAATATGAGATAAGCAAACTATATTCATAATCAAACTTTTACTGATCAAAGCTTAACACACAATTGGGTAGAATAAATTATTACAAATGCAAAATCATAAATGATGTACCTTGTCAACTTTGTTTCCAACAAGCATCTTGATGCAATCTTGATTTGTTGAGTACAAGTCAATTTCTTTAGCCCATATATCCGATAGATTTGTAAAAGTTTCACGTCGTGTTACGTCATATACTGTATTCATAACCAAGATTCACTGATAAGTTTACAATATAAACTGATAGATAAATGTGGCAGCTACAGCTAAAGAGTAGAGACAATCTCATTACATTAAGAAGCAAAACAAGTCACTGAAATAATAATATTTTAGGCACGTTAATGGTATTGAGATCATATATAATATTAACAAAAAGACTGAATTATTAATTATTACTCAACCAAAAGATACAGCAACATCAATTAATCCTTCGCCCTGAATTCACTATTCAGCTTTCTTGCATTTCAAGTTATTATATATACATGTACTACATATTGTTACGGACAAACCATTTTTTGTTCCATCACCAACAGTTTAAGCTTTCAAAGTATTTGATCATGGCATGGTATCAGAGCTTCCTAACCTTGAGATCTGAAGTTGAGATATTTGTTGCCCTCATTCTTTTAAATAAAAATTGAATTTGAGCACAAGGTTCACAAGCATCTCTAACCCAAACTATATCCATATATGGATATATGCAATGAAATTTGTATGACCCTATCGTACTATATAAAATAAGCCCTTGATACTCTAATGATTCTCAAATGCCAAAATGAGAAACTGAGCAACAAATCTTCTTATTTGCAGAAGAATATAACATGTTCACAATCAAGCATCCATGCTCATCCAAAATATTGAGGGCATATATCTTTTTGAAAATAGAAATAGTCTCATTGACAGAGCCACTTCAATCTCAAGGAAGTGTCGCAATCGATCAGCTTGAAAATCAATATATCATTATTATTTTACAAGGAAATGTACAAGAGGAAATAGTATCGTGGTCCCTGAATTTCGAAATAAAATTGATTGGCTTAGGCTATCTATGGTAATTATGAAAGTTTTATAAGCCTAAAGAATAACAGATATGCTAATGATAATAACAATCAAAATCATCAAATTAATCTATTTTAATCACCAAGTTTGCTATCCATTACCATAATAACACAGAGGATAAAATAGAAATCAATATGAACTAGCACATAGCCATGTTACAGGATTTACAGCTCAAAAAGATAACAGAAATACAGAATTCAAAACAATTAGGAAAAATTCTATATAATATTCATGGGATAATGAGCAGAAAACATAGCTATGAAATGGAAAAAATCAAGGACCATACCCATAATTATTCCTTGTGCACCTCTATAATAAGATCCTGTAAGTGTTCTAAACCTTTCCTGTCCAGCTGCACGACAAGAAGACACAAAATTATGCTACTGACATTTCCATATATGATTGAACAGACTTATGAAAAGTTTTAGTCATGTAACTTTGTAACAAGGAGAAGAGAATATAGTATGCCAAAACAAGTTGCTAATTTCTGTCTATAAGAAATGCTAAATATTTCACATAGCAACTAAAGCATCACACTCTTCAGTATGTTTTCTTAAATATACACAGGAAACTTTCAATCAGCTTCTCAATCGAACAAAATAGATTTGAAAATTCATGAATAAATTTTGAAGATTTAAATTGGTATGGCATGCATTGATATTATTAGATCAAAACAGTTAAGTAAATGAGAGCTCTGGCACTTCCATCCACAGTCAACGCACATGAAGTTCCACATCTTAAATACTATAGAATTTTTAAAACATTCGATGAAAATGAAGAATAGAATATAATCCCATGAATGATGAAATATAACATAATTTTGACTTTCCAAAAAACTAAATCAGCATATGTCACATTACCTGTGTCCCATATAGCAAGTTTTAACTTTTTTCCACCAAGTGTAACATATTTAACTTTGAAGTCTACACCTGCATTATGTTCCAAAGAGTCGATGCAAATAAATGAGGAAAGTTATACTTTAACCTATAATTGAGTGGTAGGGACGATAAAACAGTATCATGGACCACACACAAACCATCACATTTATATGACTTCTTAAATGTAAGGTTTTATCAAGACATTCCCCAACGCAATATAAAGTTTGTTTACGTCTATATTAACATTATAGGTTCATGAATTGAGCGTAAGATGGATGATGATTTAACCACTATTCTGATTCCTTACATTTCTCCCAACACCCGCTATTAGAGAGAAGCTCTTTTGTTAACTAAATGACAGTGTTTGAACTAACAGTCCAGATAGATAATGAAATAGTAAACTAGCTAAAAGAAAGGACATGTGAGATGACAAGGAGACACTCAGAAAAGTGATCCATCGACGCGGATCCAAACAGACGATTCACCTACATTTGGTTCCAAGTCTAGACCTCCTAAAATCACGATTTGGTTAGTCAAATCAAATGTGATTTGGCCATACACTTATTGAGTTTGGCTTCAGAATTCAAACATACACTCAAAGTGGCAGGCATATATATACACACACAAAAGTAATTTTGATCAAAACTATCCAAACACAAATTGATAAAAATCATTTTTTTGGTGAACATAAATCACTTTGTCAATCTTATTAATCAAAATCAATTAAAAAAAATTGAGTCAAATTCAATTTTCGCCACCTTAGAACCAAAATCAATTTGAATAGTACGTGTTAACACCTCAAACGAATAATTCTAGGGCACCACTACATTACAAAAAACACAGAGATCTCATCCTATAAAAGAATAAAAAAAACACCATGAAAGTGAAAATAAGGGTTTTGTGAACAAACCAATGGTAGGAGAAAGATCTTCGAAGTTATCAGAAGTGAATCTCAGAAGCAGAGTGCTTTTTCCAACACCAGAATCACCAATCATAAGAAGCTTGAACAAGTAATCGAATTCAGCGGCGTTACTCGCCGAAGAAGAAGAAACATCCATTTCAGAAAATAAACCGCGATTGAGTTTAAGCTGCGATGATAAGTGCTTTTGTATTTGTATTTTTCTTCCTTTTTGTTCGAAAATCGATACTTGTGTTGAATGAATTATATAGAAAGTTGAAAAAGAAGGAAAGTATCTTTAGAAGAACCTTGCCGAAAGTCAAAGAAAATTTGAGTCAGATTTATGCTTTGCTTCTTGCGGTGAACCGGTTTTTCTTTCGGTTCTTTGAGACAAGTTCATTTGATTTGGTTTGGTTTGGTTAAATTTGATTTATCTTAAATATGTAAAAGGTCCTTGCAATTTAGCGCATTTTTTATTTTCGTCCCTGTAAGTCTTTTTTTGTTCTAAAACAACCCTTGTATTTACCAAATGTTTTGACATTCATCCCTGCCGTCTAATTCCGTGAAGAAGAAAACGTTGAGCTGGCTAACGGAGACTTATGTGTCACTTGGTGACTTGACATTAGTTGATGATTGGGGTTAATACAAGGACTAAAACCAAAAACACATTTTTATATAGGGACTAAATTAAAAAAACGTAATTTTCAATTTTTGAATTTTAAAACTTGAAAATCCCTTCTTCTTCTTCCTCTATCCCTCTCTTTGTTCTTTCCTTCTTCTCTCTCTCTGTTCCAACAAGAAGTTTACTGTGTTATTAGGAGTTTAAAAGAAAAATCAATCATGTTTGATTTAGAATAATATCATCATGACCTTATTGCATTGTCTCAATAACCGGTAAACGGTAATGGAATATTTTGCTCAAAGAAGAACTCTTAAAGTACCAGCATTCTTTGTACTAATGATCAAAGAAATTTATTTGAATTTTTCTTAGGAAAATGTTAACGAGCGTTCTTAAGGCATTGTAACGTCTTCTCCATAAGCAACCAGTTAATGGATCCATGGGGCAGCAACATCATGTTAGTGCTAGAATTGTTCATGAAATGATTGTTATTGGGCCAAATATAATTCATACCATAACCATGGATGAACCATAATTTTCATAGCAGTAGTGATGAGGAGCAAAAGGAGGCTATAGGCACTCCAAATTGCGACGGCATGTTGACATTTCAATGCATTGCGGCTATAGTAGTCTAGCTCGAGTTTTGTTTTTTACTTGTGTTTAACAAAAGATAATTCATGATTGTGTTTTCCTTCATACGTTTGAAAATTCATATTTTCAATTTCCTACATCTCTTTCTATTTGTTCCTTGCATTAGATTCTTGTATTACAAAACTTAAGTTTTACCCATATAGGGTAGAAGGACTCACAGCGATGGTTGATCGGAGTTTGGAATGTTCCATGAATGGAGGTAAGATAGAGGTTAGAATTTGAGGTGGAGATGGTGATGTTGAAGGCGATATACCTACAAACACTTTGATACCAAGTCAGTATAAGCTTGAGGTGGAGACTATTCTAACCTAACTTCCACCTCAATCGTATACTAACTTAGGGATTAGTGTGTTTGAATGTATATCATCACCATCTCCGTCATCTTCACCTCGAATTCTAGCTTTTATCTTCATCCACAAAACATTTCTTTCACCTATCCACCATTATTGGGAGTCCATATACCTCATACGATAAAATATAAGTTATGTTGAAAACATGTGTGATGCAAGGAACAAATGGAGAAAGATGTACAAAATCTAAAATATGTAATTGACACATAAATTCAAACACAATGGCATATTGTCAATCATTAAACACAAAATTAAACAAACTTAAATAAGACTACTATATCTAGAGTGCGTGGGAATGTCATCATGCCACTACCATTTGCAGTCCCTTGTCTTACCTTTTGCTCCTCATAACCACTATGAAAATTATAGATTCATTCATGGTTATAGTTTGAATTATATTGGTTCATTAACAATCCTTTCACGAACATTTTTAGTAATACCATGATTCTTCCACCTTATGTATCCACTAATGGACAAAAATGAACTGGATTATTATGTTGCTTCCACTAAAGTGTTGGACATGGAACAATTATACCTGGGTTAGAAATAAGTGATGGTCTTCTACAAATAATGTCCATTTCTCCATTAAAACACAAGCACCATGGGTCCCTGTATATATTGTCAAATTAAACAATTAAATGAATAGTAGAGAACTTACAAAGTTTGATAAGTAAAGACAAAATTACAAGGTAGTGTTTGGACAATGTCATTCAATTTTTTTTATTAGTCATAGTCCACCTCAACCTAAACTTTTGCAATGTGCAAGTTCTGGTTTCTACCTTTAATTATCTAAGTTGTTATTGATTTTCATAACAAGACTATTAACGTAGATAGAAATTGTTTGTTTGTCATACTTAACAGTAAAAACCCAAAACAGCAAAATCACTAACTTTCAATTAGCTTTGTTTATTATTGAGTGTTCTCTTTTTTTAATCTATTTTAATTCTTATTTTTCATGGATCATGGTTTTCTTAATCAATTAATATCTTCAAATGTGAATTTAATTCTTAAAAACATGAACATGCACTTCTATAAGATGTACACATGGTATACAAAATCAATTACATTAAGGTTCTATTTTATCAAACTTAAAAAATAAAAAATTAACACAAAACAATGACGAAATTGATGCTATAAAGACATCCCTAAACAAGTTAAAGCAATAGTCATAATGTAAAATGACATAACAAGAGACTAGTAGGCAAACCCAAAACTAGAAAAGAAAAAAAAAATTGTCACTATGAAATGAAAATTCAATTCACGATGACAACTTTAGAAATTGGAAATGAGAGACGAGGTACTCACCAGCTAGCATAACTAAATATTGGTGTGACAAATTTGTACCATGCGGTCTTATGTGGTACAAATACCAAGTTTTTATCAGATAATATTTTTGTCTCAATTTACATTCAATTTAGATTTATATTGAAGATTGTATTATTCAATTATTAACTATATAATTGCCATAATTCACTTTTGAGACTCTAACTCTTGCCACAAATCAAATTTGATTTATTCCTGATTTTGAAAATTTTGGGTGTGGGTTTAATCATCATAACTTACTACAAATCAAATTTGAATTTGTCATAATTTGGAGAAAAACAATCAATTGATTAATCACATGAAATCATCAAATAAAGATTTGATTATGATATGTGTTTAAGAGAAAAATAATAAGAAATGAGAAACAAAAGATGCAAATTCAAAAAATATGTGTTTACCTAGAAAGAGCGAGCGAGAGAGCGTAAATAACATATATTCGAGTAGGATGAAAATAGGAGAATGAAAATGAAGCTGAACAATGTCTGGTCTACGATTGTTATTATAGATTGAAATGATAGTTCAAAAAGGATAGTTAGAGTGTTGAATGTAATTTGTGACTTGTGATATGAAATTTAATAGAAGAAAACTGCTACTTATTACTATTGAATTGCACACAAACCTATCATAAGTACACATTTTTGATTGCATCATTACTTAGAAATTTAAGTGTATTTCGACTACAATTGTATTTTGATTGGTGAATTTTAATTATGACGTGTTCTTACACATGTCATGTTTTCATTGTTCGTTACATAGAAAATTATGTGTATTCAACCATACATTATATTTTCTTTTGTGAGTTTTTAATCATGACACATTCTTACACATGACTTGTTTTAATTGTATTATTACTTAGAAACTTACATGTATTACGCCAATGATTGTATTTTAATTGGTGAGTTTTTAATTGTGACGTGTTCTTACACATGACATGTTTTGATTGTACCATTACTTAAAATTTTGTATGTATTCTGCTAAATACTGTATTTTGAGTGTTAAGTTTTTAATCACGATGAAAGAGTGTGACGATATGTTGGTCGATTCCACGATAGATATAAAAGAGTCTAATGATATGTCGGTCGAATCCACAATAGATATATCAACAAATGAATCCTTAAAGGAAAACGTGTCGATAAATATTAAATAATAATAATATATTTAACAATAAGGATGTTACACAACTCGACATTAGATCACAAAATAAGTATCAATTTTCCTTTAAATTAATAATTTCAGCAGCGGAAAATATTTCACTGGGCTCATTAATAAAATGTATTCATGTCATTCAACATCATAAATAGAAATAACAATAGTTTCAAGATTCGAACTCAAAGGTACCACTCCTATTCTCATCATTTTGCCAGAGTTATGTTACTGGACTTTACTCGTCATAGTTTTCCAGAGATATTTTACTGGATTTCTCCATCAGCCATGCACTCAATCACTCTTATTAGACTCTATATAAAAGCATAGAAATAAATTCGACAAGTAACATACGTATACATATATTCAAATAATTCACATATCAAGACTCCCCCTAATATACACGACTCTAATGCAAACACAAAAAGCATCATATTTGTGGGATGTAGTTAGATATTTGTTGAGGATGATGTGAGTGTTTGAGAGTAGTTTATGTGTAGTAAAAATAAAAAATTATACATAATATTATTCTCTAGTTGTCAATAGACAACAATGGTGATTTTTCTCATATTTTAAAATTTCAATGTTATATTTTTCTGTTATGATTTTGTGTTCCATTATTTTCTCTATACCGATTTTTCACAACAGTAAAGAATGTGATTAAAATAAAATCTAGGATGCCGAAGAAATAAAGAAAAGAAAAACAAAATAGAGTGGTGGGGTTAATATCACATCTAAATCCAAATTAACCACCTCCAAATGAAAATAAGATCATAAAAGAGTGTAATGTTTAATCCAAGCTTTTACTAAACGATTAATAAATATAGACTTTGTATCAAAGTAAACCTCGGTAGAGGGATTGAAACAAGGGTTTATAAAGACAACAACAAAACTAGAGTTTGTCTCTTGAGAACAAACATTAGGGTTTGAGGGTTAATTTACCTTGGGAAACACTATTATGATTGAGTCTCTTGGTTAGGGAAGAGATTGAAACTTTGGGTAGAATTAGGCGGAAGACTTATTCTTGTAACCCATTGATATCTCTTTTGTAAAGTTACTCATCATTATAGTGAAACAGAAGGTTGCTCTCTCCCAACAAATTCTTTTGTGTTCTCTCTTCTTTTCTCTCGCTGTTTTCTACTTTTGCTTGTGATTATAACTGTTACCCACTTGTTTTGGTTGCTTGATTATTTCTTACTCCACACATCAAGTATTTATTGGTGGAATTTTTCTTTGAATTCACGACATGCACCACATTTAAGAACCATTATATTAAAAAACTAACAATGAAGAATATCGAACCTAAATCCCTAAAAGAAGCAGGTCTCAAACCTAGTTGAGCTAGGATACCTAGTTGAGAGATTCTAAATTTCTAAATTTTCCTTGGTCAACTACTATTTTGTGATTGATAAT